>OX596149.1:8714435-9974944 GCA_951394285.1 Epirrhoe tristata
AGGCGCGCACAGATAAAATGCCAGTTAGTATAGAAACAAGCCTAATGGTTAACGCGACTTGGCCACTCATCGGTATTGTATCGCACTGCGAGCATGCCCGCCACCTTCTAATGTATTTTTAATAGCCGCCTGCGAACACAATCTAGTATAGGAATGCGCATCGTATTTTGGCAACCATTTCACCAAAAGGTTAAAGGAAAAACCGTTGTAATTAGCATGAAATTAACAAAACGTCCATAAAAGCTCAAAGCTTACAAATTCTTTACGACATAAACAAAGAAACATGTGTGAAGCATATTTTTAACAACAGTCATACTTCCATTGTCAGAATCACGGCACAGCTATTACCGATATTCAAAAGTACTCACAGCTCAATATTAGCCATACAAAAGAAAAAAAAATAGTACAAAAAAGCGTCCAATGTCACGCCCATGCAGTTCCGAAGGTTCTCACGAGATCACTTCGTCCCGAGCAAACAAAACTCTCAACTGTGTCATTGTAACGTGAACCTTACTGCATTACTTTCTTGTGTACGCGGACCACGTCGTCCCACGCTCCGTGCACAGAAAACCCGATCAAAGCCGGCCAGCAATGTACTTTGAGAACTGTTTGTACTTCGAGGATGCAAGGCTAAGACTAACAAACCCTGCTGCGAGCCTAATGCTACAATAAGATACCCGCGAGGTTCGACACGTTTGTATGTAAGTTAAAAATTTGAGCGTCCCGTGAGAACTGCCCCGGGCGATGTGATAAATGCTCAGTTTGACCACGTTTGACTAAAGTACTAAACAAACCCTTGTGATCTGGCATGGCCTAATAAACAGTATAATTATAGGCCGCTGGGAACTCATGGAGCCAATGATAGGGACCGACCAATTATGTAAATGATAGGATTTTTTAATAATTGAGCCTAATGATACGTCTGAGGGATTTCAGGAAGGGGATTTATGAATGATTTATTCCTGTTAAACTGTCTCGATGAACGATTTCAATAAGGAATTTATTTTGAACAGTCCGAAATAATTGATCTGGCCTGCATTCCATATTTTGAAATCTACGGATCGGTTGCTCATCACAGGTGAAATTTTTGGGTTGCTTTTAAAAATCGTAGTCCAAATTAAAGATGACAAGTCACACATGGTAAACTACTCAAAGTACCATCCATATGAACCCGGAAGCATCACAAACAATGGAAATGGGTGTTTAATACAAAATTGGATCTGTTTCCTGCGCAGGCGACCACTGAAGCAAGACAACATGTACCTATTCTGTGGTCCGATCTCGTTGGACTAAACTAATATTTGTTTAATAATCCCCGACAGACGGACGCAACGTTTTTGTCATGATTAGTTCCACATTCCGCGCGAAGACGAAAGTGTGAAGGCGTGAAGCGACTATAAAAAAACGACACATTGTTTTCAATTTACACTCTCTAGTTATGGTGGTTTTTGGTTGTCAACTTCGGTTCGGTCGTGATTTTTATAGAAAGATCAATGATACTTAAATAAGCTTAAGTGCATGTCTGACTCTTTATTTCTTTTTAGTAGGTATTTATATATTAATTATATAAGTATTAGTTTATTGTTTTATATTATTAATGGCATGTATTAGGATTATTTTAATACTTTTTCAACTTTGTTTCCTTCAAAATTGTCGTGTGCACTACCGTCCTTTTTGTATGCTTCTTTAGTTTATTGTCCATCCAAAGGTTGCCTGGAAGAAATCGCTTTTAGCGATAAGGCCGCCCATTGTACTAATTTCGAACGTGTTTTATTTTGTTATTAATTGGTGTACAATAAAGTGTTCATTCGTTCATTCTTGTCGCTTTTATTTGTATCTGAATCGGGATAGTTTGTTGTGGCACCAATATAGTCTCTACTTTATTCAACAGCTTATAAAGTCTAGACTTTTTTTGTAAGTATATCACTTTGAGCCTATTTAGATGACTAATTACTTATTTTAATAATAAACCAAGCTATAAAAAGCATTGATCCTAAATTAATTTTTTTTCATCTATTAAATTTTATTCAGTACCAAGTAATTGCCAGACATACTTTGAAGAAGCCGATGCCATAGCAACCAATCAAACTACTCCGTCCTTATTTCAATAGAAGGGTAAGTACCTACCCTTATCGATAAAACTTTCAAGTTCCACGAGCACTGTACCTATTTGCCTTTCAATCCAACGTGAAGATAAGGGTTTAAACTGACTTGAAGGATATTGAAAACTAACGATCTGATGCGCGATAAACGAAAGTTGACAAACATTTACTTTCAATATCAGTAAGATGCGTCTAGCTTTACCTAGAGAGGATAGCTGAAGCGTTTTTTTGACATGCCAGCTCCAAACTAACTGGTTGGGTTGCCAGTGATTGTAAGTCTTGGATAATAATGGTAGAGTCCTGTGTCGTGCAGTAGGACTTTGATTAAAGATAATAAGAATAGAGGTGTTTATGAATCAAGTACTTACTTACTTAAGTACTTTTAAAACGCTTTAAACACCTATAGATGCCAAAAATTATTCAATGTTTGCACTGTGGCACACACTCAGGTAGTAAAATATCATTGCATCCAGGCAACTATGTTGAAAAATGAATACATATACCAATCTAAAAACATTTCCGATACATTTTATAGCTACCTACATTTCACTTTGATAGCAAAACACAATCAGGAGTTTCGCATACAAATAGCCCATATTTTTTCCCTTCCCTGCCGCATTTTCGATGAGATGCGGTCAAAACGAACAAAAAATGAGCTCTGATGACTGTAGATACAGTTGAAAAAGTGAAGTATGTTTTTCTCCGCTGCCATTTTACACTTCGATAAATCGTTTCGTTATCTGAAATGTTGATGTAGAAAAATAAAGTGTCAAAGGATACACTCTGTACACTTGTGTACGAGAAATGAAAGAGGTCATTTATTTCATGATTTTATGATTCCGCACCGAGAAAAATAAAATTGTCAGTCTCTGAGCAGGAATTTTTCGAATGGAATACATTGCACATTTAATAGTACTTAAGTATTAATAGGTATCTATTAGTATTAACCATAAGTTCACTATCATTTTCATTATCATTTAATTGCCTTGAATCCACTTTTAATTGTGGCGTAGACACAGCAGGTTTTCCCCTTCTCGAAAATCAGATAAGGTAAGAAAAAAAAACACAAAATTTGCTCCTGATTACCTAGGTTTCTACGGGAGTGGCCACAGGGTTCTGATGTTAACCATAGTTCTATGACTTTACTATTCATTCGTTTCAGCTTGACAATCAGACAAACTTTCGTATTACACTAGTGGATCTAGAATGAAAAGAAAACCTAAATACAATTCAGTAGCACTCCAAAGCAGCACCACGCGAAACGGTAGTGTTATTCTGTTTCCACTTCGCTACCTATCTTCACTTCCATCATTGTTTTGAGGCATAAATGCCTTTCTCTGCATTTGCATCAACGTTATTTACTATTTTGGAATGTTTTGAGGCAAAGGAAATTATTATAGCTAGCTCAACAGGACGCTAGTGCCTTAGGATATTGTTTGAGATACACTTAAACTATCCTCTCAGCCAATGGTCCTTGTTCACAGAAAGCCATCATAAAACATGGTCAATATATGATTCGAGAAAATCTTCTCAATTATTCATTATTCTATTGTTTATTAAAACAACGTCAATACGTTGTCTTTCCTGTGGGCCTGGCTGATTAAGCTGAGGCGATTGTTTAGGTGCTGGGCAAGCCTATTCCATCTCAAAAAATGTCCCAGGCACTGCAGCGTTCCTTTAAATATAGGCATAGGTTGCCTCTTGACGCTGTATAATCATCTAAGTGTTTTATTTATTTATTAAAATTATCTTGGCAATCATTTTGAAAGAAAAAAAATCGTTTCACTATACTAGTTTAAAAGATATACTTAATGACATGACAAGAAGTAAAGAATAAGCTTGTTTGAGCAGACGGAAAAGTTGTAACAACATTCGAATTCCACAAAGCAAGTCAATAAATTCCAAAAAGATTGTGATTTCTCAACAACCCACAGCAAACTAGCAGAGACATGCTGCATATTTCGATAGAACCAAGTATCTAGGCTTTACGTAAGCATTTTGAATGTATGCATGAAGCTTAGCATA
The DNA here is from genome assembly GCA_951394285.1 of Epirrhoe tristata. Lineage (NCBI taxonomy): Eukaryota > Metazoa > Arthropoda > Insecta > Lepidoptera > Geometridae > Epirrhoe > Epirrhoe tristata. The sequence continues at coordinate 8,718,563 of OX596149.1, forward strand.
ATATTGTTATGCAGATTTAGAGCGTTCTTTTTCACGTTTATCCTGACGCTTATTTCACGGGATTTTGTAGTCAACGACGAGAAACAAATACATGCTTACTGTATCCCCAACAATATTCTGAGATCCTCAGGATTTAAGAACCCTTGGAGAGGTACCAACGACTTCGTGCATGTTATTTTTTTATTGAAGTAATCATTCGTAGTAACACCCGTAACACATACATCATACAACAGATTGTATGCATCGTTCGTATGCATTTACATTTTACATTATCCTTATACTACTTTACTACCATATGCATCTCAAAAATCGCACCCATGCACAAGTTTAGCCAATGCTTGATATCGCTCTATCCATATGAGCCAATGGGCCGTCGAAGCAATGGTTTAAATTTTGTGGGAGTGCCTACATACCACTATACAGCGTAGCGATGCATTTTTAAAACTTTAGTGATCCCTAAGCGTGAGGTTTACACTAGACAAATAATCTTTACCTTACCTGTCTACTAGCTTTTTTATTTACTAGAGCGTCCCTATTTTAAAACTTATCAAATGCAGTGGAGTCTTGCGTCCAATTTACTATCACATTCACAGTCATGTCAACAACTCGTACAAATAGATCGATATCAATATTGAATTTTGATTGTATTTCCGGTGCACGCACCTTTGATATGGGTGGTCCTTTGATATAGTATTGTGCAGTGATAAAATCGTAAGGAAGAAAGTAATACCTACATTAGGAAGAAAGAAAGATTACCGTACAGACATTGAAATGTCTCCATAAAAACCGCATTTATTTATAGTCTATTCCAAATGGCATGAGTTAGCCGCCCCACACATTTGCCATTTGAGAGATGTACACTAGTTTCGAAACATAATTTTTTACTCATACTTTATTGTGAGAATGAAAAGACGATCTGGTAAAGGTTGCTGGGAGCCCTTGGGTGCAGGCTGCACAAGATCGATCGCTGTGGAAATCGAGCCTATGTTCAGCAGTGGACACTAGATGGCTGACATGATGTTGATGATGATTATTACTAGTTGTTACACTACTAAACCGTCTCGTTGTTGAAAAAACGCATTCTCCCGGCGCATTTTTCGTCGACTTTAGTAAATGTTCATCCTAAAAATCTAATTTAAATGCTGTGAAATAATTTATTAAATCTAATAACGTTAAATATGCGTGTTCGTTCCTTGCGCTGCACGGTGGAACAAATGTTGTCGATCTATAGAACAATCATTCTAAATAAATAAAATAAAATAAATAAAGCCTTTATTCCCAAAATCATAAATAAATTTCTAACATAACAATTAATATAATTACTTCTTATTCAAATTATTCATTCATAGCTACATACATGTTTATTATTATTTTGTTTGTCAAAGTTTAACATCACGGAACTATAGAGTCCCGGACCTTTGATAGGCATGCATGGGGCCGAAGCCAACACACAGAGGCTTTTTGACACTGTTGATCTTGTGTGATGGAGACACATAACGGCTACTATCCCTTCAACACTATAAAAATGCATTCAGGAACAGTCTCCGGTTTGTGCAGAACTATTGAGGATATGGTTAACTAATTACCGGGCTATGGTTTGGGATGGTAGTGGACTGGGTACTGGGGAAACTATGGGAACTATGACACCCGCCGAAACAATGTTAACGAACATGTAAAAATGGCGGGTGGAGACTCGCCAACTCACTACTGGGCCCCCTTAAAACAGTCGCTCTTGCGACAAGGGGGCAACAGGACGTGAGCGGCTGGAAGGTGGTAAGGTGCTACCGGACTTTAAACGACGATCACGAGCTCCCAGAGGGTCCAGCTTCACGTGCCCACTCGCCATCTTACGTAACACCCCTCAGCCTCCGAGCAATGCTCTAGCGGAGGCTCTATTATTATTATTTCCATATTATATTAAATCAATATTTTTATCAATTGGGCACCCAAAAAAGGGAGTAGGCCTCCTCCATGCAATTCCACTGACGGCGTTCTTGTGCTAGTCTAGTCCATGTCTTCCCAGCCACCTCCACTAACAAGAACAATCATTCTAAAAACGGAAAAATGTGTAGGTATTTATGTAGGTATTATTTTGTTTGTCCTTGTGTGTGGGGATGAGTAACTTATCCTTTTTTTCACGCTAAATCAGAGATCATAAATGTTTTAATTAGTAAGGACTTTGCTTCGTTAATTTCATTTCGTATTTTGGGTCAGTAAATTAGGTAGCATTAATGCTATCCAATCCGTCATTTATAATCTGCTTACGAACGGAACAGTACAACTGTTTATTTTCGGAGTAATTGGCCAAATATATTTTCGTTACAAGGGGTATTCAGTTCTGAAATAATTTGGTTAAAATTTATGAAATTGGTTAGCGCATTGCCGACTCTAAGGGCCGTATTCAGAGTCCTCACACAATCGTGAACCAAGTCATCGTGTCTCAAGTGAGGACTCAACTTTTATCAAGAACTATCAAAAATGTATGTCTGAGGAGCACAGAGAATCAAGTCATATCAATCAAGGCTGACGATTCAAAATACCTTAGATCATTTCAATTCAGCGCAAACCGAGAAACTCTTTTTGTTTTACATCTAAAAAAAATGTGTTTTTCTTTTAAATTCAAGTTGGTAAGTGGTACGTTGGTACCAACAGATAGAAAAAATATTCTTAGTTCATTCATCTAAGTTTTTGCTGGCATCTAGCCCCGTCTCACCGCAAAGGAAATGGGAGCTAAGCTTACGGAGTATTGTGTTACCTCTCCATCTGCATCCACTCTGGAATAATAACATGCACTGTGGGAACCCCTTAACTAAACAAAATAGGATCACTTTAGTTATCCCTTCAAAATATCCTAAGATCATGCATGTAAGTTTACCTTATTACGAAAAGAGCCTCTATAAAGTGCAATTGTAATCCTTTTACCACACTGGTTCTAGAACTCGTGACACGATAAGAAGAATTACAGTATTTGGCACACGTCCACATTAGTTCAGAAGCTAGCATTCCATAAAAAAATTATGAAATAATCGTCACTCAAATGTCGTTTGTACGAGTAAGTACTCTTTATATGATAAAGAGGGATACTTAAGGGTCATGGCTGGGTAAACGAGTAAAGAAGTTACTCTCTGAAAATTACTTATCGCTACGTAGAATAGAGTTAAATACTGTGAGGAAGAAATTATTAAATTAATCAATAGGTCAATAGGTCTCAATGCGATGTTGTTTCATTCTTCATCTGCAGTGGAAACGCGTTAACTAAAGTAAGCTACTTACAGAACTACTTACCTGGAACTTACCAAGTCCTAAGTTAATGAACAACATCACAAACTTGAGAATTGTCGCGAGACTTCCAAAGTTCTTGTAGCGAGCACTACAAATTAGTCAATTGTTTAATTAAAGAAATTTTATTCACTTTGCTCTATTGTATTGTCATAATTATTAGGTCAGGTTGCTTACTATAACCAGTCTACAGAAGAGTAGAGTACAGCGACTTTCATCCCTAGACAAAGACGAAAGTCGTCCGTATCACTATAACTCATAGACTTGACGAATAATTGAAATTTGAAAATTTGAAATTTGAAATTGGTAAGTAGGTACTTACTATAAAGTTTGTTTGTATGGGTAATCTCAAATACTTATCCGATGTGAAAATGTTATAAGGAATCTGCAGAGGTCAAATTACGAATTGTTATTTGGGTACCAAATAAACGAAGCCGCGTTGAGCCCCTAGATCTATATCTATATAATTATCTCATAGATAAGCTTCTACCAGTATAAAATATATAACTCTAAAGTTCCGAAACTCTAGAGGTTCTGAGAACGCTGCTAATTCCGAAACACATTTTGAACTATCGCGGTAGGAATATCTATACTTTAGTTGAACCAGCTGTTTGACAAAGTGGAAGTTCAGTCTATTTCGAATGAACTAACTCTGCAAATCCAGGTTCTTGGAACAGAACGTTTATGGGTTTTTATTATTTTTAAAGTCTCAATTTTTTTTAAAAAACTAAGAAATAAGTTTTATAAGTTTTTGTACAATAATAAAGCACCCCTAGCTAAATATTGCTGTGCCCTAACAGGTTTTATGTTTGAAACAATGTATCTATATTACACTAACACCTCACTAACAACATAAGTGCAATAAATATTTCTATTTCTATTTCTAAAAAAAATCGAGTTTTCAATAAACCTCGGAGCAACATTGAGCTACCGGGAAATTGAACAACAAAGAATTGAGTCACGTAAAAAATTTATAAGTCCTCACCAATTCATCCAATGGTTTGCTAAAAGAGATAGCTTTTTAGTGATAAGGCTGCATATATGTTTTCTCCAATAAATAAGTGAGGAGATCCTGGAAATCCTATTGAATTAAATGACTTTTGACTGTTTGTTTTATGTCATAGATAGCTCCAAATGCTGGCATATTTCTCACGCTCGCAAAATGCGTGTTCAGCCGTCTCATTATGTCTCGGGTGTCGGCTAACAATAATAACGCAGTACAAATTACAAATATCGCACGGAACTCCGAAGGCAGCGTATTTGCATACTTGGCAGTGCTGCGGAGCCATAGACAAGGAGAAACAGCTGGGACAACGAAGGCGAGTTGGTCCTAACTGTATGTATAGATGCACATTCACGTTGTTTCTGTGTGCGTAGTTGTTGGAACGCTCCATAGGCGAATGAGCGCTCAGTATTGCTTACACAGAAACAAATCTACACACAGTGAAGACTAACCTGCCTTAGTGAGATAGAATTACTTTACTGTAGGTTCAGTCAGCGTCACCGATTGGTAGCCGTCACAATAAGGCGATTTGAACCCCTACGGCCTTCATGTCTCTGGTGGCCCTTCGCCCACTGCACCAAAAAGGTCGTCAAAAGTTAGAAGACAATGTTGTATCAGAAAAACTTGAGCATTTAAGAATCCAAGAGAAAAAAGCTTCGGCCAGAAATAGGCTTTGGCCAAAAGCGTTAAAATAGGTAGATGCGAAAGCCAATTCGCGCGAAATGGAGGTTTTAAGTGATCACGCTAACTCTCTCTCACTGTGAACCGCAGATTAATGAAGAGTCACTTAGTGCATTGCCTCTTGCCTCGGAATGCGTTAATTGTGAGTGAGGATCGACTGCTCCCTCGCCGAACTAAATCTGAAATAGGCACTGCTTAATTGCGCTTTGTCGAACGGTGAAGTGGTGACAGTGGGTGGGGTGAGTGGGGCGCGGAAATAAGTGCCTATTGATGCATTCCAGCTCTGTTTTGTCGGATTATGAGGATTAATGTTCCATTACTCCATTCAGTATTAGATCATTATAAACTACTTACGGTCCGCACTGGATCTGCCTGCGCAGTGCGCACCCAGATCACTCTAATGTCTACAGTACCTTAGTACAGTAGAATATGTGAAATGCGATTTGGTGAGTTCTATTGCGGTTAAGGAAAATACCAAGATTCTTGCATAAATTCGAATGTAATTTTACTCTTGCTAAACGTACAAATAGTTTGTACATGGATAAGCAGGCTGTTCTGTCAAATTATGTGGATTATATTTCAATTGCTCCAGGACATTGTTTGAGATGGAATAGGCTCGACCTATTCCAACTTAAACAATGTCAGGCACTACAGCGTCACGTTAAGTGTAGGCATGGATTGCCTCCTGACGCTGCATAAAGTATCTAATATAGATGTAAAGACCTTGTTGTTGCTCCATTTGAGGCTATTATGGGCTACCTACGGCCCGCGCGGTCCAGGTTCTGGCGCTTGATCCGGCCCGCGGGACATTTTGACGTTTCGAAAAACAGAAGGTACGAGATGTAAAAAGAGTATTGATCAATTTCAAAGTATTTCCGAATACCATGTTTAGCAGTTGATCAGGCTATCAGAGGACCGAGAATGGCATAAGTAATAAACATTTTGAATGGAATTGAAAGAGGAACATAGTAAAGTTTACTATACGATGATGATGATGATTTGGCACATGCCCTCATCATGCAGAAGTTAGCGACAGGTCTGGCAGTGACTTAAAATAAATTACCTCTCACGAAAACTATACAAGAGTTACTTTAGTCGTATTTCACTCAACATTCATTTGCTCTACATTCATTCAAGTTATTGAAAAGTTACAGAATTTAAGCTTGGAACAGCTGCAGCTTACCAGTTGTTCCTGAAAACCACAGTACAGTCATTCACAAACGCCTTTAAGGGTTTTTCATTTGACACATGACCAAAGAACCAAACTACCAAAATTGTATTTGTTTGAAGACTTGACAAACTTTCTGAGAAGATTTAAATTTGAAATAGAAAAACATTTATTTTGTGTTTCATAGAGCATAAAATACAATTAGGAACTATACTAACACTTAAAACTAGACACAAAAATGGACGCCACTCAGCGTGTGCTGCAGCAACTTAGAGGTGCTGCAGCGCTGTTATTCTGTGGCACCGATGAGTTCATGTGCAGCAGCAATTGGTATCTTCTGCTACAACAGTCACATAATACACAGTCCAGACCACACTGGGATTCCCTGCGTGTCATGGGTATCAGAATCTACGAGAAGGTATCATGGTACCTACCTACCCAGAACAAATATCTGCAGATCATGCAAACATTTAGTCCCGCTCTGCGAAAGTGCACTCTGTGAGGTACAAATAAATATTTTACTCAAGTGGACCCGGGTGTGACTTCGTCTGCGCATTGTTTCGTCATACAAACTTTAATAGTACTATCTTGTTCCAATCCAACCCATAAAAACACTGAATTCATTTTTGGATTTGCTGTCTTTTATAAATATAAATAAGTACCCATCTAAGGGGTTGGGTAGTTTTGAAAAAATCATAAATAAGTTTTTATAATAAATAGCGAAACACGTAGGTAGTGTTTCGCTATTTATTATAAAAACTTATTTAGGCATCACAACCACAAATAATATTTTAATTTAAGTAATAAAAATTGTTTAAAGCATATATATGGTCGCGAAGGAACAGGAGTAGAATCACCTAGTTTTAAGACGTTTCAAAGTGATCCCAGCGGTCCTACTGAATAAATGCTTTTTGACTTTGACTTTGACATTTTGAAAAGTCAAAAGTTATTGGTTGTCATGGCAATCTTTGCTCTGTGTGTCAAACAGAGTACTGCTAATGTTTTTATGCAATATTCCCGTTGTTTATTTTACACATTTTTTGGTTTTCAGGAACATTTCTCGGGATAAAAAGTAGCCTATATGCTATTCTGGAGTTACTTTTCACCTTACCAAATTTCATTGTAAACTGTTTCGTCATTTGAGCCTAATCCTTACACAAACCTACAAACATCCAAACATCTACACAAACTCACAAACTTTCAGCTTTATTATATGATATGAAATAAGATGATATATGATATATGAGTGAGATCACACGGGATCGAAAAAATAATTATTGACACGACCAGAAGAAGAACTGTAATAAGTATTTTGTTACTGACTGTACAGTCTTGTTAGAGCCAGTAGTGAGGTATCTACACATCACCCGCTAAGTTTTAGAGTTCGAAACCTCTGTTCGAAATTAATTTTAAACTTAACTGAGGATTGGGTTTGGGACCTCTCCAGTTCTAAGTAAAGATAAAATCTGTTTTACCCGACTGAGCGTAATGAAATGGAGTTATGTGTTTATTTTATGTAAGTATTTGTGTGTTTGCTTTACAACTGAAGGAAGGGTTATGATTTAAGCCGCATATAGCTGTTTCATTTGGAACATGAATAGGTATAAGTGGAAGGAAGAAAAGTAGGTATGTAGGTAGGTATGTTTTTTATTTGCATAGGTACCCTACGCTTTACCGGTACGGTACTCCACGGTATAATTTTGTTATTTAATAAACATGTTATACCTACCTACTTCTTGCTTACCACTATAGGAAAGAGGTGTGATTTTTACATAACTTTGACCCCTCGCAGACAACAGACTTTCCATCGGCCGGAGTATGGAAAAGAACCGTTGCAGTGTGCGTACTCACGTACTTCTCCATTCTCATCACAAGCCTGACCAAACGATCGGCCGACAGAAAAGTCTGGAGTCTCTTAAAATATTTAATGAAAATTATTCAATTCAGAGAGACTAATCATAAAATTCTATTGAGCTGAATGTCGAACAAATTCAATTCGTGAGAATCACTGCTACTCGATTCATGCTCGATCAATCCTACCTCAATTTGCGATTGAATAATTCATTAGCAATGGCCAACAATTATCTACCATCTACGGTTCATGAGTTCGCTATGAAATGGGACATCTATCCTGCATAATAGATAGGTTGGGAACTTGTCGTATGTTTGAAGGAATAACCTACCACATTTCATGTTTTTTCTTCTTGCTGTGTCATATTTTGAACCAGTCAAAGGATTTTCAGTTCCTACTCATAAATCTATTCAAACTTTTAGGTTCTACAACATGCCGGTTTTCTTTCGATTTTATTTTGACTTTTTACAGCTTCGAACCCACGACCTTAGGTTAACTTAGTAAGCCAGTGCTTTTATAAGTTTTATGCTGTAAAAATATTTTTCATAAAATAAGCTTTTAGAGCAACGACATAGAAGTCTTTAGTACGAACTGGCGGGAGACAGCAAGTGATCGTAAGTCATGTAAAAATATGATACCTTTGTAGGTACTTATGTAATCAAGAGCGAGAAATTCAAAGGCCCAATTTGAAACAAAACCATTGATGGATTAGAGTGGAAACAAATCCTTTAGTGGATTTGATTGGTGGATCAGAGTGGAATAGGGCTTAAAATTAATTAATTGGGCGAGAAGGATTAGGTTAAACGATAGGTAGAACCCATCGAGATCAGGTGATAAATAGTTCGAAGTAAAAAACTTTTCGAAATATAAATAATATACATAATAGGAGTGATCTTTAGGTACTTATACTTACTCAATTACTTTTTTGGGACGGACAACATAGCAAGCGTGTGAGTCGACAATGGATGAGGTTAAGCACACAGCCGACGACTGTGGCAAGACCAAAAAGAGGCCTATCCGGTACCTACCTACTTACCATGGTATGGTAACACAAAACCATAGAATATTTTCAGAAATTAGCAACAGATGGCGTTTCCTAAATTAGTTTAGGCATAATATTATTTCAACTTTCGAAAGATCGGGCAAGATTTCAAATTTTGATTGTTTAGAAACATTTTGCAACTTTGCGTTATCATTTCTTGTAATATGCAAATTGGAACCAAGTTTTTGAATAAGGGTTACAAAGCAAGACTCAGTACAAAATTAAATTAAATAAGTACCTATACAACAGAACTTTAAAGTTAAATTTATTAAATCTTATAAAATAAGGCCACGGAATCTTTCGTGTGAAAGTTAAACACCTATTTGTTACAAAAATAGACATTTCTCTAAACTAAAGTGTTGGTTGAAAAAGAACACCATTTAAAAAAAATCTTAGCGTTCCCTACAGACTTGGCAACTTTTTCAAATTAATATTCTTACCCCGTTCTCGGATTAACGCCTGCAGGTATGCTGGTGTGAAAACAGCTTAAAACGACTTACCGTCATATTTTAAAAATAATACTTCTAAATCTTTTTAAATGGACGTGTACGTGCATGCCAAAACGTGATCTCTATACAAATAGGGTTCTTATACTGGGAATGAGGCTACTCACGATTAAAACACAAGTGGGGGTGAGGTTTAAAGTATATCTTATCAAATGTTTTCTGTAAATGTGGGCATGTGTCAAATATGTATTTGAGCATGCCTCTGACATCTTCAAAGGATCTAAAAGACATAATAATGATCTGCGAAAATGACTACCGCGCCTCGGGAAAACAATCGCAATCTGTTTACGTGGAAATCTACATGGAAATACATTGAGTAAGAGTATCTTTACCCTTCAAACCCCACTGTGCGCTAGAACAAACGGTTTCGTGCCGCCTCTCAAGTATAGTCTGCACAAACGTCAGATTAGACTCTATAAACGATCGCAATATGTTCATTATTCGTTCATCACAGGTCAAGAACATCAACTCCCTCAATTCTTTTTATATGACCTTTTTCACAAATCGCTGATTCAAAAATCTAATTCGGTAGAGTTCCTAGTTTTCTAGTCTGAGGAAGTTTTACGTTTATTGCGACTAGACAAACGACAGAAAATCAGCATTATATGTTCCGTGTCTGGGTTTTGTGACGTTCTGATGCAGAGAATTACTAGTGTGGGGTCAGGACTATTATATATTGGGTTGGGGATTTGTGTTATAGGTAGCTAGTGGTTTGAATATCAATTAATTAGAGAATGGCGGAGCATTGCCGTTGGGGATACTTGAGGATCATTGACTGGTATTAATAAATCGATCTTATCCCTGAATAATCCTTACCTACAAGGAATAGGTTAGGTAAGCTTGGCTCTTGAGATTTGACATGATATATGACCAAAAGTGTAGATACATGACACTAAACCAATTCAGATACTTATTAGCATTTTCTAAGCGTGTTGTCTCACTTCAAGGTAAAAGCTTTTTCATCTGTCCAGTGATTCATGAAAGTGATTCGGAACGTGAACTTGGTTTCCAGAGCCTTTGGATATAAGGTACCACGATCTAGTGAGGCGGACTTGGGTTCCATTATCTCTTATCCAGATAGTCAGCAGAGCATGTTACCCTTCTCCATATTCCTCTATATGTCATCCCAGCACTCACTTAATAACCGCAGTTACACTGTCAATCCATCTTTTCTTAGGCTCCCGGTGCCATACTCCCGGTACTATTGAGTTGCCAGCACCTGACGCTGTACAATCATCACACAGCATCATCTAGCCCCAAAGTAAGCAAAGCTTGTGTTATGGGTATTAGATGACTGATATACTACTTAAATATATTTTTTTTTAAATACATATATATTATGCATATACGAGTAAACACCTAAACCCGAGACAAATATTTGTAGATCATACAAACATTGGTCCCGCCGCGGGGATCGAACCCGCAACCTTTAAAACCGCACCCTATCAGCATAAACTGAAATACGAAAATCCGTTTAAATATTTTGTAGCAGTTAAGCACTTAAAAGCTATTAGGGTCACAAGGTACTGGTATTCCCAGAGCTCGAAAAACTCACGTTGATTGAATTAGAAATACATTTTTATATTTTTTTAGGAAACTTATTGGACTAAAGTCTAATTAGGTTTATATTATTTATATATTTGGGAAACAAACAGAGCCCTTGTAAAATAATATTGTTAAAAGTATACTTAAACCAAAAAAGTTTCCTCAATAAAATCATAGGTACCTACACGTGAAGATACGATCAAAAAAATTTAAAAACAAAGAAAGTAAACTAATCTAATATATAAAATTCTCGTGTCACAGTTTTCGTTGCCATACTCCTCCGAAACGGCTTGACCGATTTTGATGAAATTTTTTGTGCTTATTAGATACCGGATCTATGAGAATCGGCCAACATCTATTTTTCATCCCCCTAAATGTTAGGGGTAGTCCACCCCTAAATTTTTATTTTTATTTTTTAGACAAAAATTTTAATTTCTATTTTTTTATGATACAACATACAAAAATACATACAATCCTCAATTTTCACCCTTCTACGATCAACCCTTATTTTTTAATAGCGATATAATGGAAAAACAACGTTTGCCGCGGGTCAGCTAGTAATTTATAGAAATAAAACAAAAATTACTATGTAAGTACCGGGTATATTATTACTTACTTTACAACGAACCTTCAATTCTACGAACGTTTAATTTGTTCTACGCTGATGGCGAGTAAGGTTGTCAAGTTTACTCTAGAAGTGTCAACTAGCTTGGACGGCAGAGCTACTCAGTACAGCTATGAGATCGTCAAAAGTTACCTAGTACCAAGTAATGTATGGTCAGCGTCACCAGCTGGTAACCCCCCTGCAGTTCAAATCGACTTATTAGGGGGGTTACCAAAACTTACCTTATAGTAATGTACGGTCAGCGTCACCAGCTGGTAACCCCCCTGCACCTTACCGATTGGTGACGCTGACTGTACCAGCTCTAAAAATTATGGTTATGAATAACTTGGCCCGGCTTACAGCTAATATCTTTCCCCATGGACATTCAATAATGCCAATATTCGAGAGAGAAAAAACCCTCTCTAATTAATATCGACCCCTATTATTAAAATAAGTAGAGTATTCATATTCAGAGAATGAGAGTTATTTGGTCCCGTGTCTCCCCTCGGAGAAAAATAAGAGTGAATATTCGACTTTTTTTACACTCGATTTTTTTATAAGTCGGTAATTTATTTCATTAATCGCTGTGACTGGTTTAGCCTGTAAACTCTGAGGAATACTTCACTTCCGGGATAAAAAGCCTGTGTTAATCCAGGGTACCTATACCAACGTCCAAATTTATTGAAGGAGCAGCAAACATGCAAATTTTACTCTCAACGAACACGGGCACTTCAGGCTTAGAAGAAAAATGTGCTTGTCATCAAATCACACCTCTTTCTGTAGGGTTACGCAGTTTACAAATTTTCATCCTCAAAACACATCTGTCGCCTCATTCACCCTCATTACATTCTTAATACAAGCTCACCAGTAAAGATAAGTGAACCTCCAAAATTCATGATGAATAGCAATAGTCAATTCATCCTTTCCACCCAACTTTGAACCATACACCAATGAAAATAGAGTCTGCAATCCTGAAATTTTGGCAGCTGGCTCCATGTAATGCATAGGTAACCGACTAATGATGATGCAAAATTGAAATTTAATCAGTGGAAAAGCCAATTTTGGAGCACGGTCATTGTACCGGAATTTGCGAGTTTACATATTATTTCGTTATTGGGTAGAGGATATTATATTAAACAGCGATGGGCTTGCAACCCGTCACTATGGAATACTACCTGCATCACATAGCCGCTGATCTGATATACCTACGTCTATGAAATTGCGAAACGGACCAAATTTGCGGGTGATGCGCACTTTGAAACACATTAGTTCCGAAATCGGTACCGTTGACCTACGACCGAATCTTACGCAAAACCTTACCATGAAGTAATTACAAAGTTACGTGTATTTGATAGAAGGTTCGTAAACTTACAAACAAATAAAAAGATCCTAACTATATTATTATCCTAAAATAACACTAGAGAAAAATATGAGAGAAGATGAGGAATGTACGCCTTGATAAACAGGAAAACAAAACAGATCTTAATACTTCAAGAACTACATAAAATCAAGACAAATTACGAAAATAAAAAGGATCATAAAAGTAGATTGATGAGTGACGTGCCAAATCACATAGATAAAACTTTGGTTGGACGGACATACAAACATTAATTACGAGCAGTTAATAAATATCAAGATACAAAAGCTAATCAAGATACACATGGACAACAGCAAGGTCCGAGGGGGGGCATGAACCCCCTCCCCCCAAATTTCAGGCTGCGACTGCGCATGATAGGCTGGTGTATAGATTACCGCTAGTAACATAAATAAGTAATGTCAATATTATATGCACGCACATGAATATGAGTTTTAGAGGATGAAGGAAATCGTCGTGAGGAAACCGGCATGTTGAACCTTAAAACGGCAATGGACCATCCGATAAAAAGAAAGCATACTATATCAATTTACCTCAGGGTGTACCTAAGAAAAATGAAAAGTAATATTACGGTATTAACGGAAATGTCCCGAACATTTTTTAATACACGGAAAATGTTTCCGTATTATCATATGGGTTCTAACCTAATATTATAAATGGGAAAGTTTGTCGGTATGTGCGTTTGTTTATTATTTCTTCAAGACAAAATTAAGAAGCTGAATGAGCTCGTGTGCTTGTCTACAATTATTACCCACTTATTACTTTTAAATTCAATTGTAGCTATATGAAGTAAAATGTAAGAAGCGGTGGCGAGACGGTCTTGATGCTTTTGAGCCAGTATGGCAAACCGTGCCCTTGAAGCGCAGGGGATGGAAGATAAAGGGGGAGACTTTGTCCAACATGACAGTCTTATATGTAAAGATATTAATTATTCATATTTTCTATTCTATATCCATACTAATATTATAGAGCTGAATATATGATTAGCTAGTTGATATGTTACGCTGCCCCAAAACGCAACGATAGCGCGATCTAATTTGTTTGGTGTCGCCATCTATTATGTAGTAAAATGTCTGTCTGTTTGTTACCTTTTCACGCCTAAACCACTGAACAGATTAGGCTGAAATATGACGTGGATAAAGATTATGTCCCAGAGACGGACATAAGCTACTATTTTTTCAAAAATAATCATGGAGGACGTGGAATAAGAGTTGAAAGTTTGTATGGGGACTTGAAGTTCCAGTTAAAGGCAACTAGATGGCGTTGCTAACCTATGGCTGAGGTCGAGATGACGCTATTATTGCAATTTTTTAAATTTCAGAAGATTCTTGCAGCTTTCAGTTCTATTAGAGGTTTTCAAGCATGTTATTTTGCTGACGAAGTCGCGGGTAGCAGCTAGTTCTAAATGAACACATTGCTACTGTGCTGCGTGAGATTCTAACCGAGCGAGGGTAATACTACGGGGCGCAGCTAGTTCGAAAGCAAATTCCACCCCTAGGGCGAGGACATCATACATTTTTCATTTTTATTGGAAGTCCTTGTTTGATATATTTTAGTATTTTAACAGACTTAAAAAAAGAGATGTTATTATATTCTTGTAGGTATGTACTTAGTACCTACCTACTTGCCTTTTTTTTGTTTTCTTAGTTACCTAGGATTTTTATAGTTTTGCCATGTATGAAAATATAAATAAAATACTATTTTACGACCAAAATTCATTATAAAATAGAAAACACTAAAGCTAGTCCTACAAAATTAAACTAACCCCTTTTGCTAGTCAAATATCTACGCAGAGTTTAACGTGTCAGTTCAGTAATTTCTAAAGCATACTGATTTACCATGTCAATGTAAGCACAAAATAAACATTAAAGCCTGCAAATATTGTAATTATGGATAGTTAAACTATTCAGTAAACGATTTTGTGAAATTAGCGAGAAAAGTAAAAAAAACCGGCCAAATGCGAGTCGGACTCGCGCACAAAAGGTTCCGTACCCATCCATACTAATATTATAAAGCTGAAAAGTAGAGGATTGGCGAGTTTATATGTTACGTTCCCCAAAACGCAACGATAGCGCGATCTAATTTTTCCTGTGGCGCCATCTATTATGTAGTAAAATGTGTCTGTCGTCTGTCTGTTTGTTACCTTTTTACGCCTAAACCACTGAACAGATGATGCTGAAATATGACATGGATAAAGATTATGTCCCAGGGACGGACATGGGCTACTTTTTTTTTCAAAACTAATCGTGTAGGGTGTGAAATAAGGGTTGAAATTTTGTATGGGGACTTAAAGTGAAGTTCCAGTTGAAGGCCACTAGATGGCGTTGCTGTCCTATGGCTGAGGTCGAGATAGCGCTATTATTGCATTTTTATTTTTTAAAGTATCAGAAGAGAATCTTCTGAACAGCAGTTTTCAGTTCTGTTTTTATTAAGTATAATATGTTATTTTGCTGACGAAGTCGCGGGTACCAGCTAGTTATCTATAAAAATGGCAAAAAAAACACGTTTGTTGTATGGAAGCCCCCATATTTATTTTATTCTGTTTTTTAGTATTTGTTGTTATAGCGCATAGCGCCAGCAGCAATAGTATTACATCATTCTGTGAAAATTTCATAACTATCACGGTTTGTTTTGTTTTGTTTTTTAATTTTTTGTGCTCAGTCTCGCCTCGGCATTCGAGCGAGGTGATTGTGCGGAAATATTGTAGTACATATCAATTAGCGCCAGCTTGTTTTGTTATTCGGTGCACCTGTGCGCGTCGGGATCTACCTGGCGACCGGGCCACTGATAACGATGCGCTTGCGTTTATTGCATCAGAATGGAGGACAATAATGAAATTGCGCAGATAAACCGGTTTGCTATTTTAAATAGCGACATTAGTTTGGAACAAGAATTAATTGAAGCGAACGAGATGGCACAACCGTGTCAAGAAGATGATACTAATGAGATGGAAGGAGTTGAAAACGCTAGAAGTCGACCTTTGGTGAAGAAAAGAGCCCCCGCTAAAAGAACAATAGAAACAGATGAACAAGAATGGACAGAAATAAAATCAAAAGAAAGAAAGTTAAATATTCACTCCATCGAAATGTACATTTCATCTAGCGAGAAACTACCTAAGCTATTTGCATTGGCAAAAATTTTCAAATCTTATGATTTGGCTGATATTGAGAGAGTTAAATTCGTAAATCCTTTCAAAGTCCGCGTGGATGTCAGTAGTGAATTATGCGCCTCTAAACTAGAAACTTGCCAATTTCTACTAGATAAGCAATGGCGGATTAACCGAGCTATGGAAAAAAACATATCGTTTGGGGTTATCAAAAATGTAGACGTTGACTTAGAAGATGAAGAAATTTTGAAGAATATAGTTTGTCCAGAAAGTACAGCGCTTTTATCTGTGTACCGTTTGAAAAGGCGCTGCAAGGAAGAGGAAGGTTGGAAAGCGAGTGAATCAGTTCGTCTTTGTTTTAAGGGCTCATCCCTCCCAGGCTACGTCACAGTAGATGGATTGCGTATTAGGGTGGATCCATACGTTTTTCCGGTCTCACAGTGTGCTAAATGCTGGAAACTTGGTCATGTAACGAAAAGGTGCCCGTCGAACAGAATTGTATGCCCTAAATGTGGAGATAGTCATGATAACTGTGAGACAAAAAACTTTAAATGCGTAAATTGTAAGGGAAGTCACATGTCAATGGCAAAATCTTGCCCCGCTTTTTTAAAAGAGAAGAAGCTCAGAGAAATTATGGCCGATTTTAACTGTACTTATAAAAGAGCATTAACAATGTATGTTCCACCTGCCCGCGATGATCAAAAACCGCCTAAGGAACATTACAAAGAAACTGAATCAGGTTCGGAGTTCCTAAGGAATCTATTTCCAGAATATTGCCATCCCCCGGCCCCATCTACATCCTCAACACCACTGTTTTCAGAAGTTACCAAAACCAAAGCTGAAGTACACAAGGATGTTAAAAAACCACAGTCTCACCGTCCTAATATGAGGAATCAGCAGAACACGCCTTCTTCTTCATGGACTTGGACAGAAGACCCAACGAATGATACTCCTTTAGGAAGGAGAGATGAAAATGAGTCTCAACGCGAGGAAGTAAAATCGAGCAGAAGTAAAAATATTAAGGAGCTGTTGCAAAGGTTGAAAGACATCTTATTTCTGAGAGGAGCATCAATACAATCTAAATTGAAAATGGGTTTTAAATGCTGTGTAGAATGTTTAGTGTTTATTTTAGTTGACTTTATTCCAGACTGGCCAATATTGCAGACCATCTTTGATTATTTCTGTCAAGATGGATAATACTAAGTCAAAAGTATTTCGACTAAATATAATTCAGTGGAACTGTCAAAGTTTAAAGCCTAAATTAATCTCATTTGAACAATTTCTATCGCAAGAAAACATCCACATTGCAGCCCTTAGTGAAACATGGTTTGTACCCGAAGATAAAATCAAGGTAAATGGTTACAATATTTTCCGTAAAGATAGAGATGTCGGTTGGGGTGGTGTTGCAATTTTAGTACATAAATCCATTAAAGCCGTGAGAATTAATTTAAGTAGCATCAACTCTGGTATTGAAATTATAGGTATTAAAATTTATAACTGTGACCTAATAGAAAATCTAATTTCCTTATATTGCGCTCCATCACCCCTTCGGACTAGTCTACAAGACTGGGATCATTTATTTTCATCAGTAAACCCCAACAAAACGTTAATTCTCGGTGACTTCAATGGTCATCATACAAACTGGTCCTATAAAACTGATCAGAGAGGTTCACAAATATTTGACTCAATGATTGACAACTCTTTTACAACTTTAAATAATGGCCAGCATACACGACTCAAATTAGTGAATAACATTTTACAGGAATCCTCCCCAGATATATCTTTTGCATCATCAGATATCGCATTAAGATTAAATTGGGCCACCTTAAGTGAAACTTTTGGCAGTGATCACCTTTTGATAAAAATTACTTCTGATTTCATTCTTAATAATGATAATATTATAAAAAGAAATTTAAAAAAAGCCGATTGGTCTAACTATAAGGAATTATTACAAAAATATTTTGAAAATTTTTATATATCAGTCAATCTTCAGCAAACGTATAATCACTTTGTAAGCTACATAAATAAAGCAGCTGATAAACACATTCCTTTGATTAAAATTAACCAGAATCCGGAAAGTAAATTTACCCCCAAACCTTATTGGAATGCATCTATATCTAAAATTGTTGCAGAACGACGCCTTGCACTATCTAAATTCCGACGTAATCCTACCCCAAATAATTTATCCATTTTACAAGAAAAAATTCGTGCAGCGCAAAAATGTATACGCAGAGAAAAGGATACGTCCTGGCATGAGTATTGTTCATCAATAGATGGTTCTACGTCCCAAAGTGAACTATGGCGTAAAATGAAATGGTTCAAAGGTTATTCTCCTCACCATTATGTTACCGCAGACAATGCGAGCCGCCTACTTAAAAGCCTGACCCCTGATTATGTGCCTCCTCATGACCCCGTCTTTAGTTCATATAACCCAGAATTGGAGTCACCTATAATGAGAAAAGAGTTGGATAACTGCATACGACATAAAGATACGTCCCCGGGTTGTGATAATATATCTTACTCAATGATTGCTAACCTACCTGATAACGGTAAGACTATTTTAACCACGTTATTCAATGAGTTTTACAAAACTGGCTTCGTTCCACAGCAATGGCGCGATATCACGATTATCCCGATACCTAAACCAGGACGGGAACTACTATCTCCGTCTGATCTACGTCCAATATCAATGATATCATGTATATGTAAAATCTTCCACAGCATTCTAATCAATAGATTAGAATGGTTTGTTGAGAAAAACAATATTTTGTCCCCTGACACAGTGGGCTTCAGAAAAGGTTGTTCGACCTTAGACAACATATCTAGCTTAGTAACGCGTATACAATTAGGTTTTTTAGAGAGAAAAATTACGATTGCTTGCTTTATAGATATTGAAAACGCATATAATAACGTGGATACTATTAGCCTTCTACGTACAATGGAGGAGATTGGGGTAGGTTCACTAATGTGTCGATATGTTTGGAATTTTTTAAAAGAAAGAAATCTTAAAATCATATCTGGTAAATCTGAATTTTGTAGATGTACATATCGGGGGCTAGCCCAAGGGGACCCCTTTTCACCCCTTCTTTTTAATATAGCGACTATACATGTATGCAGGGAAATAAAAGAGGTTCACATTTCACAATATGCCGACGATTTTGTGTTATACGTTAGTTCCAACGATTCACACATAGGGTTAGAAAAATTACAACAGGCTTTAAATAAATTAACAATTATACTTGCGAAAATAGGTTTAAGTGTTTCTTCATCAAAAAGTAAAATTTGTGTTTTTAGAAACAATAATTTAAGTTACCCTGTATGTCTTAAAATAAACCAATCTGAGGCGTTACAGGTAGTTGATAATTTTAAGTATCTTGGTTTATGGTTCGATAAAAAACTACGCTGGGCAAAACACATTAATGAGACAAAAGAAAAACTTCAAAATTTCTAAATGTTTTTAAAGTGTTAGCGGGTTCCGGGTGGGGAATGCATCCCCAACATCTGCGACGCCTATACATAGCTAGCATAAGGAGTAGGTTAGATTACGCAAGCTTTATATACGGAAACAGTTGTAAAACGCATTTAGTTAAACTTGACAGAGTGCAGAATCAATGTATGCGTGTTATAGGTGGATTCATACGCAGCACAGCTATACATGTTATGGAATGCGAGCTTCACCTTCCGCCTCTTAGTGTGCGTAGATATTATCTTGCCGGTAAATATTGGTTGAGAAAGAAGTCTGAATCGGACAGTGAAATTATTCGTCTAATAAATAAATTTAGTACCCTAAGTCAACATTTTTTATGGAGACGCAGAGTTAAACCGATAATGGTAAGGGTTCACGATGAATATAAACACCTACCAATTTACTCATGCCCTAAAAATGATATTTTTTCCTTAAATAAATGGGTAAGCAGTGTGGATGTTTCTAAGATAAAATGTAATATTGAGGTAGTTACTCAATCAAAACGCAGCTATAGTGTGGATTCTCTGAGGGTGATGTGCGATGAGTTTTTAAGTAATGAGTATAAAAACTCTTATAGAATCTATACAGATGGATCTAAATTAAAGGAAATATCGGGTCTGGCCATATTTGACCCTCAAACAAACGATGCGATTAAAATAAAAATAAAATCTAATATTTCCATTATGTTTACCGAGCTGATTGCAATTGCAGAAGCAACGTCTTATATTGATTCATTTAGTGCCGGTAATTACGTTATCCTGACGGACTCCAAAAGTGCCCTTCAATATCTAGCTCGATGCACTACGAATCATCGTGGTGCACCGATAGCTTATAGCATTTTGCGGTCCTTAGATAACCTCAATAATAGCAATAAACATGTCACACTACAATGGGTACCGTCACACGTTGGCTTATCCGGCAACGAGGACGCGGATCGTCTCGCCAAGGAGGCACTCGTGGACGGTATTCAAATGAACTTTTTACCTTATCACAGCGATTTACTTCATTTAGTGAAAAACAAAAGTAGACAAATTTGGTCAGAATATTTTGATGAGAGATCTCTAAGTAAAGGTATCTGGTATAAGACCATACAACCATGCCTAACTAGATCACCGTGGTTTGATGGTTCAAGTATGGCCAGATCTGATATAATAACCTTAATGAGGCTACGATCGGGACACATTCCACTAAACAGTTTTGGCTACCTGATGGGTAAGACTACTTCACCTAATTGCGCAGAATGTGATGTAATAGAAAACACCTACCACATTATTGTGGAATGTGTTCGGAACGAAGCAGAAAGAATTATATTTGTAAATAGATATTGTGATTTATTTGTGATTGGTAATTGTAATAGTATTTTGGCTTTTCCTCTATCAGAGCAAGCCAAAGCGTTGTTAAAATTAGTTAAAATTGGTCTAAGTAGGAGATAGTTATAGTAACTCTAAGTACACATCGAGGGTGTCATAATCATTATTGATTAAACCCTCTTTAATAAATAAAGATTAAAAAAAAAAAAAATTTTTGTGCTGTAAGTACTCTGACGTTTTTGTGAATTTGTCCAGAAAATCTGTGTTTACTTTTATTTTTAGTGTTACCTTTAATATTTTTATTTTTGAGTAATTTTTCTGTCGAATTTTATTATGTGTCCTTATATTTTTCTAAGATATTACGAATTAGAATAATTAATTCTGTAATGTATTATCTCTGTGTGTTTATATGAATAAATGAATAAATGAACGGTTCATGAGAGACAGACAGCGAAGTCTTGGTAATAGGGTTCCCGTTTTACCCTTTGGGTACAGAACCCTAAAAACTATAACTTAGACCGATTGAGAATTATTTTTTGTTTGAAAGGGAACACTCTCGAGATGGACCCATTAATTTTATTCCTGAGTAATTATTTATTAATAAAACTAGAAGAGTTATGAACGTGAGTGTGGCTGTGGGTATGCGAGTAGAGGAAGGCCGAAGTAGTGGTTGGATTGTGTGAGAGAGGACATGAATGTGAAGGGAGTGAATGCGCATTTGGCGAGTGATGAATGATGTGAGAATGGTGATGAATGATGATGATATCAATTCCGTAAAACATAAAAAGATACCACCTCATCTTCGCTTGAAATTTTCTTCTTTGTACGTTTTATTTTTAGTATTAAAATCTTGATAATATTCTTTAGCAAGAGTGTTCTGTAATAGAATGCTAAGGTAGATTACAGCAGTGTAATTCCGCAGCTCGTGGCCAGATAATCCACTTGAAAAGAAAACTGAATGCATAACAAACGATATTGTTAAGAATGCTCTTATATGCTCAGGGTTTTCCGAATACTTTCCTTCGGAAGGAAATTGATATGTGAAATAAATATTTACAAACATGATTATTAATACTTTCATGTTTGAATAACAAACGTAGGTATTTTTTATTTTTGTATTAATGGAAAAAAAACAATCTTTGGGGATTTGACTTGAGCCGTTTGGTGTCGTTGACTTGAGCCGTGATGTCGTTGGAAATATAGAATATAGAAGAAGGAAGAGGAGAATACAGAATTGAGGTTAGTGTGGTCGTTGGATGATGATAATGATGACAGCCAGAAGAGGTACATTATTTTATATTGATATAAATATTTTTCAAAATTCTTTCAGTGCTGTTCTGGTCGAAGCGACGCGTGATCCGAAAGCTGGCACATTTTTGGTTCAAAGGATCAGCATTGCCATCCAGCGTGGTAATGCCGCCAGTGTTTTGGGCACGCTTCCGACTGACAGTGACCTAGATCATTTGAGCTATCTATAAATCGTTTCTAACGATCCTTAGATAGCTTGACTAATCCTATTGTATTTTGTAAATATATGTAAATATGTAGTAGCTTAGTTTCTGTAAATAAAGTTTAATGTTTAGTTCAAATATGTAAGAGACCAACCCAATATCAAATATCATCTAAAAGTGATTCAACTTGATTACACTGCGAAGTTCATATTTGATGGATATCGTCCCTAAATGGACCGTAATCCGTAATATTTTCTGTCCCTCTCTGTCTTACCAAGATATCAGTATATCTCTTTCTCGTCTTAGTACCCGGTCTGGGCAGCTTTTGATTGACGATTGATAAAGACGGTGAAAGGTTTCGACCCAGGGAGGGTTCATTCATGCGAAATTATTAATCAGAGAGATGTAGTAGTTATCAATACCTCAGTAGACCGGAAGTAATGCAAATTCAAATTTAGAATGGATTTGAAATAGGCTATTCGCGCGGCCTATTCGAAATTTAAACGAATAGGTAGGTACCCAGATTTTTAACCTATTAACCTTTGTACATTCGAGATTTTAAAGATGTTTATGGGTAGAAACTGGCATGAGAAGTCAAAGTTAAAGTATTATTAAATCAGTCTACATTTTTTATTTCCTCGGTGGCTTCGATCAAAATATCTTCCTCGGTAGTGAAATAAGTTTAAATTTGGATCAGTAGTTCCAAGGTTATGACAAACAAACAAATACCTCTTTGGTTAGTCTAGAATAGATTTACGGGCTTAATAGTGCATGACGTGCTTGGCCTATTGACTATAAAAGTATCTCTACCGTATTACACTATACACCGCTATTTTATGACAAAAAAAAAAATTAAAGGTGCATTTACACGATGCGATTTCAACCCATACGATATCGTATCCCACGGCAATTTTCCACGTGTAAACGCTCATCGTATGCGATTTGTCATAGATAGCGCGACGCTCGTCGGCACGTTCAATGGGCGGGGCTTAGCAAATCGTACGAAAAATTGCATCGTGTAAATGCACCTTTAGGACGGTTGCAGTAGATACAGAAAATGATAATGGCATGGTCAGATTTTTTTTTTTATTTAACTATCACAAAGTTATCGAGGATTGTAGTCAACCAAAACTGAACAATTTTTTAAGAAAGCTGTACAAATAAGTACTGCAGACAACAATCGCGTACGGACTCTCATTCAAACTATGCTCTCATATCATCCCCAGTCAGTAAAACCGCAGTAGCTATCAAAAATCCAGGTTTGACTCGTCTCGTCTCCTTTTGAGGTTACTTATATTTTTTTTATTTTTTTTTAACCACATAAATGTGACCAGTAACAGACACCGAGACCACGATTAAATTTTTTCTGATAATCAAAAAATTATTATATAATTATCGTGAGGAAACCAGTGTTAAGAACAGCGGCGATGGGCTTGCAACCTGTCACGTATGGAATACTAACTTCTGCAAGATGTGGGCATGTATCAAATATGTATTTGGACATGCCTCTGACTACCCCCCTACTACTCTTCAGAGGATCTGGTGGAATAAGTAACATAAAAAGATCTGAGAGAATGTCTACCGCACCTTGGGGATACAGTCGTGAACCTGTTTACGTTTATTCCGTGTACCTAACCTACTGTATCTCAAGTTTTATTGACCGTTGCTAATTCAACAAAGTTGGAGTTTCAACCGGCGAAGTTCTTTATAGAGAGAACCGTTTAGTTTATGTCAAAATTACCTTAGCACTTATACTATGCTATTGTTTGAAAACTACTGGCGGATTGAACTACTGAGGAAAAGTATATAGGGTCTTTCATTTAATACTAACTTAATTCAGGAATTGGGTTCAAAAAATATATTAAAAAAAATGTATGTAATGATATTGTTTTTGTTTTGTTAATTCCGAGAAAATCGATAAAGACTATCCTTTCAATTGATTTTTGCTTCTTGTATAACTTAGCCCATTCGTGATATAGCTGGGCTGCGATTGGTGGAACGTCTGTTCTCCTTGAAAATCATTATGCAACAATTCTAAATCTAAAAAATCAAAAAATTATAAATTTTGAAGTGAAAACTTAAATATTGATACGGTCCAACGTCTATTTACAACCCAAAAATGAGGCCCTGTTAGTTTGTGTAGTTTAAAATGAAAGATCCTGTATAAGTATTTATATATTTTTCACACAAATATATATACAGGGTGTAAAAAGACTACTACCGAAAACTGAGGGGTTGCAATCAGACCATGATTCTAAACATATTTAGCGAAAAAAAAACGCAAAAAAAAAAATGAATTTGCTGCTTCATTTTACGTTATTTTCCGATTATTTACTACTAGTACAACATAGTAAGACCATACCTACCTAATAATTTCATTTATAAAAGAAAAAAACAATTAAAAATCAAAATCTTGCAATCTACGTAAAATAACGCGACTAGTACGAGCGCGCGAGCAGCTGAGCGAGGTCAGCGCACGCGCGCGCGGCCGACGACCGCCGCGGCCGGCCGGGCATCGCACCCGCCCCGCTCTCGCGTCGCCTGTCTACTGCACCTATGCAGTTCCACCAGTGCTATAAACAAAATCTTAGTTACGTAAACTAGAAAAATTAAACATAAGTAGGTACCTAACTTGGCTTTATTTCAGCTATTATTAGTTACATAAATAAAATGTTTCACTATTGAGTTCATAAAATCGTAAGTAAGGAAAACTTGAACGAAGTTTCAGTAACGGTTATAAACAAAAAATAATAGTACAAAAAAAAAAAAATTTAAAAAAGTTATTCTCCGACTCTAGGATTTGAACACTGGGCTCATGCACTGAAATCCTAGACTGTTCTAGCTCGGCTATCATGAGTTTACTGAGTGCAGCGAAATTAAGCTTCATTTCAAAAAAAAATTACTGAAATTCGATTGAACGCTGCACGTGTCGGCGGCAGAGTCAAAGGGTTCTATCAAAATCTTCTAACTTGATTGAAATAAGGTTCAGATTTCTATTTCGCTGAATCCTTTGTAAAAGCCGGTCGGTATAAAGCTGCGTCTACAGTGTTTGCGAATTTTATGCTTGACGAAGAATTCGTCTAAGACCGAGTTCTCGAAGATAAGATAAGATAAGTTTTTATTGTAAACTGTTGGATTTAACAAAGATGGTAGGTTTGTTAACAAATAAAATGTACAAACAGTTTGCCCTTTTCGGACGTACAATATTAACATTAATAGTATGTTAGTACTAAGAAACTAAAAAACGAAGTGTTTGACCAGCACTTTATCTTTAACCTCGATTGGGATACACATTCATTATGTCAAAGTTTATACTAACAGCAGCACTAGATCAACTGTTCACTACATAAACAAATAATAAGTAAGTAAGTACCTGCCTAAGTAAACAAATAATAAGATTAATGGTTGATAAGATTATCAGTTTATTCTATCAAATATCACTAGGTACAACAATGTAGTGAATGATCAGTGAATAAATCCATCAGTTTTCAACTCTTGAGTAGTGTGAAACATGCCTTGCTAGGCATTTTTCAGTTGACTCTTTGGCGGCTTTTGTCAAAGATATTAAGAAATTGTCTTCTAATACTATTGAAATAAGGTTCCAATTTCTATTTCGCTACATTTTCTTTCTAATTTCTCGACTCGTTTTGTTTGATTTTATTATTTATTAATTAGTTGAAGTTCAATATTCGTACGTATTGGACGCTCGCGCAGCGCATACAAATTGCATTACCGGTACTACTGTCGCGAATGAGTTTTATGGTTTTATTAGAGGATAATTTAGTACCTACCTAGTAGTTAATTATCGTATCTACCTACCTAGTAGGTACCTGCCTACATTTGTTAAGAAGAGAACAGTGAGTGTCTGTTTAGTGCGAGTGTGTTCGGTCAAAAGTGCTTGTTGTGATCGTGTGTGAAAATGCGTTGTGTTATGGGCCTAGCGCGTAATGCGATGGGCCCACAAAATAGGTAGGGTTGATCGATAGTTAAGTTACCCGAACCAACACTGATCTGGAGGATCTGATCTACAAGTAGAAGAGCAGGTCTTGATTCTTTTTGGGAGAAACGCTTGGGTACCTACAGGCAGGCAGGCTCAGCTGTGCTTGTTGAGCAGATGCTCAGTTTGAGGTCACAGTGGAATTAGGTAAGTCTAAGTACCTACTTACCTCACAATAATCAAATTTCTACGCTACGCACATAGTAGGTAGGCACTGCCGAAGTTATCGCGTGGGGTTCGGAATGCGTAGCGTACATTGCTGGCTGACGAAATAAATGAAAATCTTCAAACGCTGTTTTCTCGGAAAATATTTATTTTTTCGGAAAATCCTTTTGGATTTGGTTGTGTGTTGGGATGCTGTACCTACCCCTTTCGGCTTCGGTAGACGTCTTTTTACACCCTGTATATTTGTGTGAAAAATGTCCAGCATTATTATTTATTATTATTATTAAGTAAGTTTGTATGTACTTATAGATCCTGTATAAGTACCTATATATATATATATTTTTTATGTCCAGCATTATTATTTATTATTATTATTAAGTAAGTTTGTATGTACTTATTAACTTTTCAAAGTTTTTAGTAGCCTATGCGTCATCAGTATATAAGCTACTTGCTGCGCTCCCGCGGTGTGACCCGCGGTCCCTCGGATTTTTTTCGGGATAAAAAGTAGCCTATGTAGCCCTGGGATACAACCTTTATAAATAAATAAGAACTTTATTGAGGACATGTGTTACATGAAATAATTATATGATAAGTTTCGATAGTAATGTTCTACAATAGGCGGTCTTATCGCTCAAGGCGATTTCTTCCAGACAACCTTATACTTATACTAAGTTGTTATCCATGCCAATTTTCAGCCTGATCTATTCAGTGGTTTGGCGTGAAATGGTAACAAACGAGAGTTACTTTAACATTTTATAATATTAAACTTATTAAGCGTTCGTGATTTGACGACATAATATTATTATTATTTATAATATTAGTATGGAAGTATGGCTATCGGTAACAAACAGCTTTTGTCCAATATTACGTAAAGAAGCCACAAATCCATTCAAACGTTTATTTAGGTATATTTGAAAAATAAACAAATCTTTCTTCGATTTCCTTTGAAGACTTATCTTTTATCTTTGACTGACGGCTTTTCTAAGTATATCCTGTTCAGCGTTGAGTAAAAAAAATACCTATCTAACTTACCCAAGGAAGTTACCTTTCCTACCCGTCGTAGGTAAGAGTTTGCATATGAATAAAAAAATTACATATAAAAAGACTGTTTACCCCAGGATGTTACACCAAGTGGGTAGAATACGTAGGATGCATTGGTGCATATCACTAGGGTTCAAGCGTCACGGTCTTAGAACAAGGACTCGTTCCTGTTTTAGTATGGTGGTTGAATGAACAACGCACCCTTTGCTTAGGTCCGCATACTGGCTGGCCATCTATGATTTCGAGAAAAAAATATTCGAGTAGGTCATCTATTTAAATTTTGAATACATTATCTGCAGAAAAAACCATTCGAGTTGGTCATGTATTTAAATTTCGAATCAATTTTCTGTTTCAATACTGGCCATCTATGATTTGCAGAAAAAAACATTTGAGTAGGTCATGTATTTAAATTTCGATTCAATTTTCTGTTTCAATACTGGCCATCTATGATTTGCAGAAAAAAACATACGAGTAGGTCATGTATTTAAATTTCGAATCAATTTTCTGTTTCAATACTGGCCATCTATGATTTGCAGAAAAAAACATACGAGTAGGTCATCTATTTAAATTTCGAATCAATTTTCTGTTTCAATACTGGCCATCTATGATTTGCAGAAAAAAACATACGAGTAGGTCATCTATTTAAATTTCGAATCAATTTTCTGTTTCAATACTGGCCATCTATGATTTGCAGAAAAAAACATTTGAGTAGGTCATGTATTTAAATTTCGAATCAATTTTCTGTTTCAATACTGGCCATCTATGATTTGCAGAAAAAAACATTCGAGTAGGTCGGTCCTTGCGAATACTGTTGGAGGAATAATGCTGGCAACAAAATTCTTAAAAGTACAGAGGTAAATACCCTTCAGTGGCAATATCATTTTTCAAATAATACCTACCCATAATGCAGATAATTTCCAATAAACTTTACGAGATTTGAATTAAAATATCATTGGGTACCTCAGTATCAAAAATATCAGGAAGGTATAAAATGTATTCTTTGCATAATTTTATACGGAGCTAAAAATACTGAACTATAAAATGTGAACAACAAAGGATTTTCTTGCAATATTGCAAAATATTGACAATCACTTAAAGCAATTTCCCTGCTTACAGGCCATAGCAAAAGAAAACAAAGTGGCTTCGTTGCAACAGAACAAAACGATGAATTATGTGCTTTAGAACTCAGATACGCATCTTCAGTGTTGCAATGCACAAAATTACAAACACATTATCCAAACATTACTATAGGTTTCCCTTTCATTACTTCGAGATTAGAAACAAGGATGGAAAGTGTCCGGATTTTTTTTAGTTTTTGCCGGCATTTCTTGAGCTACCGGCTTTTTGCCGACCATTTAGTGTCGGTACGATTCTGCACTGGATTATGTTAAATTTTCTGAACCATATCACAATAATAGTACATTATGGTACTAGTGTGTAACATTGGTGATTACCGCCGAGCGGCTCGGCTCTTAATAGAAACGAGGACGGTAATCATCAATACACACGTGTATCATACGACGTTTTTCAACACACTTGTGAATAAAACAACAATAAAAACTCATTTTCAACAGTGAAAACGAGTTGTGAAAAATGTTTCGCTATTGCGGCAAAAATGAATCAGTTTTCCTATGCGCGCGCATTGCGATCGGCCACAGACTATATTTCCGCGCCACGCATAGGGTTTGCGGCCTATTCTGCCACGTACAGAATGGGGAATTTAAAGTTTTCTTTTATTACAGAGAAAACAAAAGTTATATTTGAGTGCAAGTTTTATTTATTAAACACGTACGAGTTAAAATTATCTATTTAAATAAGAAGTTGCATGAAATGAGCAAGCAATAGGAACATTAATTTATTTGTTCTATTGAACACGATCTTTTTTCTGAATAAAAACTTTTTTAAGAACAAAGCAACTCAACCAATAAAATTAAAAAAAAAATCTATTACTCACTAGTGAGTTATAGTAATGAAAAAGTCACAGTTTGATTATGGGTGTCATTATGTGCCTAATTGCGGTGACCATAGAGCCACTTTATGAGCAAGTGTGTTGAAAAATGTATTAAGTACCTAGTTCAATAATGAATGAATCGTGAATAATTTATTACATTAATACTTTGAATTTCTGAAAGTTAATAATTTTATTATAATTAACCACCTACTTGTGTAAACAAAATTAATTACCTACATTTAAGTAGAGTAAGGGAATTAAATTAATTATGAAGCTACTTGATTATCTAAGATTATGGAAATTAGATATAAGTAAGTACCTATCTGAGTACATATTTTATGGAAACGCCATTACAGGCCGATAATAAAGTTCCATTTAGTGAAATAAACTTCTCAACCTTTTTTTTTTATGGAAGAGGGGGCAAACGAGCCAGTGGCACACCTGATGGTAAGTGATTACCACCGCCCACAGACAACTGCAGCATCAAGAAGCACTGCACTGCAGATGCGTTATAACTTACTGATACTAATTGAGATAGTAGATATAGTCGGTTATTTTAAACAATACATCCGGCTCAGCTCCACACGTATTGACGTTGTCTTTCCTGTGGGCGGCTGATTAAGCTGAGAGGATGGTTTAGGTGCTGGACAAGCCTATTCCATCTCAAACAATGTCCCAGGCACTACAGCGTCCCGTTAAGTGTAGGCATGGATTGCCCCCTGACGCTGTATAAATCATCTAATATAGATGTAAAGGCCTAAGTTTTTTACAACCGGCTATTTCGAATGACATACAAATTTACCCGGCTTTTGGTTTTCTCATCTCAATACCCTGACTGAAGAGATGATTATCATTAAATTGGCAGTGGTGGAACAATGAGTGTTCATTATGCATTACGGCCTGCATGGTTAAGCACCGTATATAGAAATAGGTACCTTAATTCTGTACAATATGCATGCAAAAGTTTTACATATAAACCAACTTTAGATTCGGAATTTTATATTCATCTTGAACTAGCTGCGCTCCCGCGGTGTGACCCGCGGTCCCTCGGGATTTTTTCATTTTTTCGGGATAAAAGTAGCCTATGTCCTTCCCTGGGATACAACCTTTAACTATGCAAAATTACAGCTTAATCTGTTCAGTTTGGGTGTGAAAGCGTAACAAACAGACAGACAGACAGACAGAGTTACTTTCACATTTATAATATTAGTATGGATAGTATGGATTTGGTGTTCTGTGGTGAGCTATAAAACTCTTTAGAAACTTTTTTGCAGTTTATGGTAAAATTTTATGATGCACTCTCTCAATAAAAATTTAAAAGTTTTATAGATAAAAGCGCGGTGGAAACGCGCTAAGAGCTAACTCTACCAGGTACCCTCAGTTTTACGATTATAAAACACTTAAGTAGGCATCCTACCTAAATTAATAATTTAAGACTACCAACTTAGGTGATTAAAATCTATTAAATTCTGAAACTCATTCCTTTGAAATATACCAACTCATTTTTATAATAGGTAAGTATTTTAGTTATAGTATTATAATAAATACTTATTAATTACTTATAATAGACCAATATACCTACTTAATATTATGAATATAATTAAAATGAACTGCAGGTAATACGTATTTAATCATATTTTCTACTTATTAAAAACTAAAACACAATATATGGGTCTTCAAATCAAGAGAGAGAGTCTGAGGTCAAGAGCCAACCCATTCATCATATTAAAAAAAAAAAAAAAGAAGAGTAAATAGGTTCCTTCTAGGAAAGTATGCTCCATCTTAAACCTCACTACTGCTTAATAACAGGCAGAGGGAGGTCAAATGCTGACCTATTTAATAAAAAAAATAAAAATAAAAAAAAAAACTTACCAACTTTCGCCGTCGCGATCAGGAATAACACGAAAATGTCCCACCGCATTTTCCACATTTTTAACAACTGCAGTCCACTAAATTAATTTACAAACCTAAAAAACTTAAACACATTTTTAAACAATGTTTATCATTAATTATGCCACAAAAAATACTGAATAATAAAAAAAAATCAGTTTTTTAAATCGCACTGCACTGGCACAAAAATCCTTAGCCTTTCATATAAAAAAAACACGAAAACGTTCGGGAGTAAAGTTTTGGCGCGAAACTCGCGTTCGGCGCTCACAAAAGTTGAATTTCGAATGGCGCGCGTAAAGGTTTGAGCACACCGCTGGTGATCGACCCCACCGGAACCACAGTCGGTAGGCGCTCGACTGCCGAAGAGTCCATGTGCACCGCACCGAAACGCACCTTAACCTACCGCACACCTTATTACAACGACATAGAGTTCAAAATATAGAGCATTGTAAGGCTTCTAATGATAATGTTCATAGTTTTATAGAGCGTAGGCGCATTGAAAGCATGTCGCTGTCGTCCTATTCAGCTATTGTTATGCAGACGATCAGAAAAAAAAAACAATGTGCGTCGAATTGGTGACGATAACAATTTGTACTACGCAGAACTTAGGAATGTAGAAATGACGAATCGCCGTTGACAAGACGTGTTTGAATAACAATGAAGAAAATGTACCTTCATGAGTAGGTATCAAGGTTTTATCGCGTCATTGGTTCTATGCTAAGGTTCTCCTACTTAAACATGGTATTGGTCTTCCTACTCAAAGTAAAAATATCAAGTTAATGGCAAATGTATGTTTTATAGCTTAAGGGTTTGTCTTCTTCTTCTTCTTCTTATCGTCTCACTAGTTCTAACCAGTGTGGTGAAAGGATTTTAAGTGCGCCTCAAAGAGGCTCCTTTCGTGCACTTGACACATGTTTTCGAACTACTGTTAAGACAATGTAATTGTTATAAGTAAATCAATAAATAAAAAAAATAAAAAAAAACTTTGTAGGTTCTACGACATGCCGGTTTCCTCACGATGTTTTCCTTCACCGTTTGAGAGTAGGTACTGGCATAGTGCACATTTTTTCGGTAGAAAAACTCATTGGTGCACAACCGGGATTTCAATCCCGGTTGTGCACCAATGAGTTTTTCCCATTGTTCCTAAATTGTAGCTCAGCAATATTGTAGTTATAGTTTAGATATCTCAGAATCTGAGAAAGCTACAACCTTCATATTTAGGGAAATTAAATTATACTTCGAACTTTTATCTTGAATTGCGTTTTTTAAAAACACGATTGGTCAAAGTTTTCTAAGTAATATATTTTTTTGAAAAATACATATTTTGCACACATTTTGTTATTTATCTCAGGAACAGCACACTTTTTTGGTGGGTTTTTGTTTTATCGAGAAACCTACAAGTATTTCTATAGTTGTGTCGTTTTATTTTTCGATTGGTTAAAGTGTTTTGACGCTGTAAATGACGTTGCGTATCTATAGCTCTGTACTTCTCACACACCGAACAAATCACACTCGCTGTCCCGCTTACAAAATGGCGGCTCCTGCACACTCTTAAGTATGGTATATGGTCTTCCTACTCAAAGTCAAAATATCAAGTTCAAGGCAAATGTATGTTTTATAGCTAGGGTTTGTAGGGTAGGTACTTAGGTACAGTCGCTTACAAAAGCATAGTAATAAAATACCTTAGTGAATTGACGGACAAATAAAAAGGTTACATAGTCGGTTAGGTCCGCCTGCGACGCAGAAGGTTGCGGGTTCGATCCCCACCGCGGGACAAATGTTTGTATGACCTACAGATATTTGTCTCGGGTCTCGGTGTTTTTATGTATAATATGTATGTATTTACAAACAAAAAGTATATGAGTAGTTTATCAGTCATTCTAGTACCCATAACACAAGCTCTGCTTACTTTGGGGCTAGATGATGCTGAGTGAAAAGTCCAGCGTTATTTATTTATTTAGTTACATGTTGTGTCCACCCTACATAATTTAGGAAAAGGGCAGGGAGATGATGAAGATGATGATGATGATGATGACATAGTGAAGAATTTTTGGAATTCTTTTGATCATTTCATTGTAATGGATGTTCGTTCATTCAAGACTGAAAGCTTTATTCTGGAGGTGAGACTCTTTTGACACATTAGGTAGCACTACAAGAAAAATAAAAAGCTTAGCTAACGAGTGTGTGCAATGAGCCTTAATTAGGGGTAGTAGGTAGGTATACTAAGCACAACGGATCTTTAGCTCTCTGAAGTTAGGTGCAATAGACGATTGCGCAGGTTTGGTAGAGTAAGCGAGATAGTACGACTTAGGCGTCATCAAAAATGGGTTCTGCGCAGCTACTTCAGAGAGCTAAAGAACGATTGTACTACTGAAGTTCTTCGCAAAGTCTTCAATTTATGATGTTATTACCTAATATTAGTCCTGCTTGATTAGTGTATACATACATGTAAGTATATTATTAGTATAGTTATCCACAAGAGAACGACAATAAAGCGTAAATTAAAAACGTTCCTTCTAGAGAAGTGTCTCTATTCACTTGATGTACTTTGACATATCTTGGACTTGATCACTTTAAAATCTCATCTACTTACCTAGTTTAGTCTCCATGTTATCTTGATTACTTATTTTATTTGTATTAATAGCTTTGTTATATTTAGTGTTTGTTTTTTTTTTTGACTACTTAAATTTTTATTTGTATTTCCGCATGCATTTGTTTTAAGGAATAAATGAACTATGAACTAACGAACTAACTTCACTCAACAAGTATAAAGCCAGTATACACAATGCAGTTATCGCAACTAACACTCGAAGTCCAAGTTTGTGGCATTTTAGTTTGTAATGTGGCAAGAACCGCAATACCCAATAGTAGAAACTTTGTGTTGCCAACTTTACTTACTCGAGTTCAGTTTGCTTTCGTGTAAATTAGGCTTAGGAAGTTGAAACGATTAGTGAATCAGCGCGTAAACTGAGCTAGTGACTTTAAACTAAGTATTTATCGTGATTATGTGATTATACAGGGTGTAGACTACTACCGAAAACTGAGGGGTTGCTCAGGCCATGATTCTAAACATACAGGGTGTAAAAAGACTGCTACCGAAAACTGAGGGGTTGCAATCAGACCATGATTCAAAACATATTTAGCGAAAATAAACGCGAAAAAAAAATTTGACTTAGCTACGTCATTTTATGTTATTTTCGGTTATTTACTACTAGGACAACATAATAAGACCATACCTACCTGATAATTTCAGTAATAAAAGAAAAAAACATTTAAAACTCAAAATCCAGCGATCTACGTATAAAAACGCGCCCAGTACATACGCAAACAGTGATCTTCAAACGCTGTTTTCTCCGGATATAATGATTTTTTCGGAAAATCCTTTTGGATTTGGTTGTGTTTTGGGATGCTGTACCTACCCCTTTCGGCTTCGGTAGACGTCTTTTTACACTCTGTATATGTATAGGGTCTTTCAATTTAAACTATACAAACTGACAAGGCCTCATTTTTGGGTTGTAAATAGACGTTTGACCGTATCAATTTAATTCCTAAGCCGATTTAAGTTTTCACTAATAATGTATAATATTTTTAAGAAATGTTGCATAATGATTTTCAAGGAGAACAGACGTTCCACCGATCACAGCGCAGCTACATCACGAATGGACTAAGTTATACAAGAAGAAGCCATCAATAGAAAGAATAGTTTTTATCGATTTTCTCGGTATTTTCATAACAAAACAAAAAAAAATCATTACATAAATATTTTTTTATTTATTTTTTGAACCCAATTCCTGAAGTAAGTTAGTAAATGAAAGACCCTATATAATGTAACTGGATGTCGTAATTAAAACCAGACTTAAAACGCAATTTCTTTTATTTACACCATTGTTTATCATACACTCAAATTCAATGGTCTTATACTTCTATGGTTCTGCAAACATTTGATTGTACAAAATACATAGTTATTGTATTCAAAAGGCTTTTTGGGAAGCGCTGCGGCGCAGACAAAACATCTCTTTTCTTCAGCGTTTATCTGCAACAAATATAAAACTATAGGCGTGTTCACACGCGATTGAGCGGATTACGCGATTTGCTGGTTAAATAATTATATATTATATAATTTATATTTTTTATAGTGTTAAACCACACTAGGTATTTCATTGAGAAATTAAAAGTATCAAAATTTTCGAACCAGCAACGACCAGACGATCCTCCTAAAGCCGGAGTGCCTTACCATTCGGCCACAGAATCCCGTCGGAATCGAACATTTTGATAAGACTTTTCATTTCTCAACAAAACTATAGGCGTGTTCATACGCGATTGAGCGGATTACGCGATTTGCTGGTTTATTAATAATTAATTAATTAGTTAAAACTAAAAGTTTTACCTTGAGAGAAGCGTCCTTTTCTATTAGGTTTTTCTCTTAGGAAACTATCGGTTTATTTTGTAGAAAATACAACCGCTATTTCGGATTTTTTTAAAAGATACGATTTAAAAGATATATAATAAGATTTTTTTATAGTTAGAAGGATTCGTTTTTAGGTAACGATCGGTTTATTTTAAAGAAAACCGCAACCGTATTTTCCAATTTAAAAAAAATACGAGTACCTACATACCTAAGGCAGAAGGAAACGAAATTTGTCGAAAAAAAAATTAAGTATCTCGACGCTAATTCGCATCAGGAAATTAGTAAAAAAAAAAATATTACCCTATTAAAATGACTTACCAAATCGAAGAACAAGATTTTTAAAATTAAAAAGTTTAGTACATGTAGGTAGTCATACATTCAATGGATCTGAAGTAAGTCGTATAGAAGCAGTTGGCGCTTTTTCATACAAATTTGTCTATTTCGCCGCATAACTATTGACTGTAGGCATGACTGTATGTACAGTAGTGAGTATGAAAAGGTTCGTCAGTTTTCAAATTGAATCATTTAACGTTCCGCGAGCACATGTTACCTTTTCAAATTGGGTATAATCTTACCTTTTCCTTCTCATCGAGTTGTAGAAACTTGTTAGTCTTGGCTTTTTCAAGTTGCTTCTCTTTCTCCCTCTGTCTCTTTGCACGCTTCTGCTGCGCCTTTCTCTCCTTCTCTTGTTCCAGCAGCTCGGGAGTTATTGGTCCGGGGATTTGAGACTGTAAAACAATACTTTATCAACTAGCTGTGCTCGCGTGACCCGCGGTAACTCAGTATTATACATCTTTTTCGGGATAAAAAGAGAAGAGAAATAGCCGATGTCCTGAGATAAAATCTTTCAAATTTTCAGCCTATCTGTTCAACGGTTTTGGCGTGGAAAGGTAACAAACAGACAGACAGACAGTTACTTTCATATTTATAATATTAGCGTAAGTATTATTATAAAAGTATTATGGATACTTTTTAAACATTAAAAAGAAAACTAACAGGGGCTTATTACAAGAAAATTAGCAGAGTGTAGACCAAGTCTAACTAAAAAACTGTCCCTTAAAAACGATCTTTAAATACTCGTACATAGAACGCTTTTTTGTGGCAACAGTTTTCTTTTGACATGTGTCAACAAGGGGTACAACCAAGGTTTTACGTTTTTATAATAAGCAGCACAATGTTCGACTTAGGTCGAAGTTTCCTCACGATGTTTTCCTTCACCGTTTAGAGCACGTGTAAACCGCATATAAATTTTCAGTTACCTTTCCATAGTTGTATTTATCCGGGAACTGAGCCTGAAACAGCCGGAAGGCTATCCTGGTGTCAGCGTGAGGAGTAGCAGCATACGGGGTTTGGAGAAGGTGGTTCCTCACACAAGGATCCCCACCAGCACCAAGGATCTGACTGCAAAAAGGTTACTTTGAATAAAAGTTGCTAATGGTTCAGAAAATGACAATTTCTTACTTCACGTGGTGTAGATTGAAACGTCGTTCTTGTTGATCGTCTAAGTTAAGCAACGATCTCAATAAATGGATGGGTGACCGTCAGTGGCATTTTCAACTGAGCATCAATTGTGCCCATCAGCGACTACTCATATGTATTATATTAACTGGTTTTCTTAAGATGCTTTCTATCACCGCTTGGAGCAAATATTTTTTGAAACAAAAAAATTCTTGAATTTTGAATTTTTGAAATTCTCGGCCGAAAACATTTTCCAATATGGCTCTATTTCAACAAATAAATGATGATGATGATTTTGCTAGTTAATAACACTTACGTGACCATATGAGGGCTTTCAGCAATAGCAGCTTTGTGGAGCGCAGTGTTGCCATCTGTGGGATCGGGAGTGTTGCAAGCTTCGGATAAATCTTCTCCCTCCCACGCTTCTATAATCGTCTCTAAGCTGCTCTGCTCTTGTGCTATGGCGTTCCATATCTGATAACAAAAAACTTTTAAAAGAAACTACGCAAAGTAGGTACTACTTTAAAAAAAAACTAACACTAAGCAAAGCTTGTGTCGCGCTAGTCCCGACCGTAACAGTTTAAATTGTATTGTAACATAACATTTATTAATAAGGCCTAAATTAAGTATAATTTAATTTAAATTATTAATTACATTTATTAATAAGGTATAAAGAATACACATTTTAAGTACCTTTTTGATATTAGCTGTTATTTTAGCTGATCCTTTTTTATCATCCTCTTTCACAGGTTTATTTTCTTCTTTCTTGACTGGTTTGCTTTCTTGCTTCTTTGCTGGCTTATCTTCTTTGTTCTTCTTTTTCTTTACCTGTTAAGAAAGTTTTATAAATAAACTAGCTGCGCTCCCGCGGAGTGACCCGCGGTCCCTCGGGATTTTTTCATTTTTCGGGATAAAAGGTAGCCTATGTCCTTCCCTGGGATACAACCTTTAACTATGCCAAATTTCAGCTTAATCTGTTCAGCGTCTTGGGCGTGACAAACAGAGTTACTTTCACATTTATAATATTAGTATGGATTGAACTTATACAGGGTTATTTGTAAAACATCAGTAACCTCTAAGGACTGTATTACTATCTTATTAATAAAAAATACTACTATATTATTAAAAATCATCATAAACAACAACTTTTGTTCAATGACTTTAAAAAATTCATCAATTTTAGTTCATCAGATTTTGATACAAAAATAAAATATTTAAATTTAACGCTCTAAATGTTACGAAGTCTATGCGGAGCAAAAGAAAGCGATAGTACAATAGCGAGGAGAGTAGGGTTAGGGCGGCGGGGTGCTTAAAATTTACCTATTTAATACAGAGTTGAAATGTGTTATGTTTTGTAAAAAGTCATAGAACAAAAGTTGTTGTTTATGATGATAGTAATACAGTCCTGAGAGGTTACTGGTGTTTTACAAATAAACCTGTATATTTCGTAGGCAGATTGATGAATTAGCCATTTCATGAAATGTCTAGCCAAATCTACGAACGACGCCATATACGAACTGCCTAACTTACAACCGCCATATCGTTCAACGATAACGTTTGACGATTTGGCTAGCGATACTTGGGCATATCATGAAATCATATTATTTATCATCATTACGAGTACCCTGCCTTTATCCCATTCGCAATAATTATTATCTTACGTCGACGTGTGTCTTTTAAAAGTAAACTCACAAAATGTGCAGCCACAACCACCCTTCTCAATACATTTGCCGTGATAATTATTTTGTAAGGGGTATCGTATCTAATTTCCCAACGTTTCGTTTTCCTGACGTTTCGCGCATTTTAGCACGTGGTTACGGGTGAACTGAGTTTACCGATAACCACAGACACAATGCTGCTTATTATAAAAACGTAAAACCTTGGTTGAACGCCATATTGACACATGTCAAACCAAAACTGTTACCACAAAAAAGCGTTCTATGTTCGACTATTTAAAGGTCGTTTTTCTAGGGATAGTTTTTTTGTTAGGTCTAAACTCGGCTCATTTTCTTGTAATAAGTCCCAATAGGCACATGACCAATAAAACACCCGTCACAAAATATTTACATAATAATAATAATTATTATTATTATTATTATTATTAAAAGCCCTCAATGTCCCACTGCTGGGCAAAGGCCTCCCCCCACTCTTTCCATTCATCTCTCTCCTGTTCTATTATATATCATCAATAATTCAAAACACTAGCTGTCTTCCTGTCCCATAGAAAACCCACCTCTTCTTCAACAGTCATGTCTTCTCCCTCAGAAGTGGAAGCCACATCGACATCTAACAAGAGATCTTTCCTAGAATTTGTGATATGCCCACTGCTGGTCTGTTCTGAAAGTGTTTTGATCCAATCCTTGGGTGTTTCAGAGTCGATATAGCACGGGCCTTCGTCTTCACTCGACATTTGGGTCGTAGGTAATGGGCGGGGCGCGCGTTCCCTGTATTTTTTTTTTGCTTTTAGCTTAAGATACTTGAACAACCTCGGCCATCATTTGTTTAAAGAAAGTATGGTACAATATATGTATAATATTAACTGAAATATAATAGTGACAGTGTATCAATCTAAGGATCGTTTAAAATGTTGTAGGTTTAAAATATCAAATATGTTAATATTAATATCAGAGTGCCTTCAACAAACTTGAGTAATGCTTGTGATTTAAAAAGGATTTTAAGTAAAAAGTGTTTAAGTGGTTGGGGTTCGATCTGGACCAATGTTTGTATGATCTACAAATATTTGTCTCGGGTCTGGGTGTTTCTATGTATACTATGTATGTATTTACAAACAAAAAGTATATAAGTAGTATATCAGTCATCTAGTACACATAACACAAGCTCTGCTTACTTTGGGGCTAGATGATGCTGTGTGAAAAGTTCAGCATTATTTATTTATTTAAATTAAGAAATTATTTTAACCCGACTGCCAAGGACGGGATATGTTTTTCGCGCGTATCTTGTATGAAAGATTGTACATTTATTTATTTTGACAGTCGGTACAATACCGTATCGTTATATTCGCCTCAAAATCCTGTCCTTAGACAGTTGTTTAAAAGAAATAAAATGACGGATTTCTGACGCTAAAATTGCAGAATTAGGCCCACTTCCCAGTTAACAATAAAACTTAGGCCTTTACATCTATATTAGACGATTTATACAGCGTCAGGAGGCAACCTATGCCTACACTCAACGGGACGCTGTCCTGGGACATTGTTTGAGATGTAATAGGCTTGCCCAGCACCTAAACCATCCTCTCAGCTTGATCAGCCGCCCACAGGAGAGACGACGTCAATACGTGTGGAGCTGACTAAGCTGCGGGTTTCCTCACGATGTTTTCCTTCACCGTTATGAGCTTGTGTTAAAGTGCATACTTTATTAATTTACTTTAGAAAAACTTACCTAGATTTAGCTCTGTCTAGTTTATTAGGACTCTTCTGTTTTTTAGGCTTGTCCACATTTGTGTCGGAGCCAGATTTGCTCGCCGGCTTCCCTTGTGAGACCAGCAATGCGTTTTGGAATAACTCCATAGACTCTTAAACAAAGAATAAACAGATCATTGATCATTTTGTATGACGACCTCTGTGGCGCAGTGGGTGAAAACCCGCTTGGGACGCAGAAGGTTGCGGGTTCGATCCCCGCCGCGGGATAAATTTATGTATGATCTGCAAATATTTATCTCGGGTCTGGGTGTTTCTATGTATAATATGTATGTATTTACAAACATAAAGTATATCAGTTATCTGGTTTCCATAGTACAAGCTTTGCTTAGTTTGGGGTTAGGTGATGCTGTGTGATAATGTCCAGCATTATTTATTTATTGTTTAATTTATTCTTGCAGATTCAAAGCACATCGAAGCGCTACTACAAATGAATATAGCAAATTCACCCCCATCTCAACGACATATTGCTCAATGTTCCGAGATGATCTGGCTCTACCCAAGTTATTATTGGAACGAAGTTCCTTTTCGGACGGTATCGGATGGGGGCTAGACGAAAAAAAGTGTTAGATTTTTGAGTCACGACACATGTATATGTCAAAACCTCACAGTGCGAAGTGCATTGTTAGTACGGAAGAGCGTTGCTACGATTTTATAATTTATTAGACAAATGCCAAATGTCAAAGTTTCTTCGTTCCAACCGAGTGTTCCATCCCACGACACTCACGTAATTTTTTATAGTAAATTCACCCTTATTTCAACGACATAATGCTCATATTATTATCTCACCATATATTTCCAAGCTGGCCACAGTTTCATGCACCCTCTGAACCTCTTTGAAGCTAGGTTTCCTCGTGGGGAAAGGCAGTTGTCTTACTCTCATATCATCTTTCCTAAGAGGTGATCCTTTGCCGAATATAACACTTTGGTTAATAGGCCCCACAGCCCTGTAGAGAACTAATGAGCAGCCGTTTAAGTCTTCACTCCAACTGGT
This sequence comes from Epirrhoe tristata, assembly GCA_951394285.1. Taxonomy (NCBI): domain Eukaryota; kingdom Metazoa; phylum Arthropoda; class Insecta; order Lepidoptera; family Geometridae; genus Epirrhoe; species Epirrhoe tristata. The sequence goes on from OX596149.1 coordinate 8,760,292, forward strand.
TATAATTTCTTGAACGTGCTGGAAACAACCAAAGGTAGATGAATGAATGAATGAACGAATGAATGAATGAATGAATTAATGAATGAATGAATTACTTAACACTTTATTGTACACCAATTTTAATAACAAAACCACAAATAAATAAAACACGTTCAAAATTAGTACAATGGGCGGCCTTATCGCTGAAAACGATTTCTTCCAGGCAACCTTTATGTAACTTTTTTAACTACCATCATAATATTTTATTAACGTTGTCAACACTACTTAATTTTTGAATAAACGGGTTTTTATCACGTACCTACTTTTTTTATTTGGTCCGATTTTTCAAAAATTAGTTATGTCGTCAAATCACGAATGCTTAATAAGTTTAGTTATCGACACTATTAACACATTGAATCATGGTAAATATCCCGTTAATAGTGTAAATATTAATAATCAAAGATACTTAGGCCTATACATCTATATTAGACGATTTATACAGCATCAGGAGGCAACCTATGCCTACACTTAAAGGGACGCTTGGATGGAAAAGGCTTACCCAGCACCTAAACCATCCTCTCAGCCCCACAGGAAAGACGACGTCAATACGTGTGGAGCTGACTAAGCTGCGGGTTTCCTCACGATGTTTTCCTTCACCGTTAAGAGCTCGTGTTATAGCGCATAAAAATTTTACGAAACGAAAAATCCATTGATGAATCAAAGATAGGTCACTATCTATCTTATAGTAATATTATGAGAGGTGAAGTTTTTGGAACGAAGTTCCTTTTCGGACGGTACGGTCGAGAAATAGATTGTAACATTGTTAGTACGGAAAAGCGTTTCTAGGATTTCAATATTTGAAAATAATTTAATTGACAAATGTCAAAGTTGAAACTTCGTTCCAACCGAGTGTTCCACGACACTCACGTACTTTTTTTTCCTAATTTTCTCTCTATACGTTCAAACGTATCCATTGTATCGTAAACAACACTTATCCACCAACCACAGTGTTAATGATCACATTTTATGGTAAGTCCCGCGCTTTGTTTGTACGATTTCGTAATTTCACCGCCCCACTCGTAGCCTCCGTGGCGCAATTGGTTAGCGCGTTCGGCTGTTAACCGAAAGGTTGGTGGTTCAAGCCCACCCGGGGGCGATTACTTTTTGCATTTTTATTATTTGCTCTTCACATAAATACGCCTACAATAACTCTAATAATCAAAAGTGTAATTAAAGATATTGAGGACATTAAGGTACTTAGAAAACAAACTTTTTTGCACAGAAAAACGGTACCAGCCCGCACACATTACGTGACGTCATCAGGGCCGTATTCACGTTCTTAATTTCGATCGTTTAATAAATATTCGGATGTTTCTTACTACGATTTCTGACTTCGAGGGCCAATTTTTCGGTTTGGAATATTTTGTCCTAGTTTAGGACCGTGTTTTAACGTTGACCTTATCGACTGAACACAATGTAGCTCGTAGTAAGAAGCATCCGAATATTCATCAAACGAACGAAATTAAGAACGTGAATAAACCCCTGCGCTTTGATGCGGCTGAAAAGTTCTAACTTTTACCACTTTCAGTTTTTTTTCTCTTTAGTTTTAGTTGTAGCCTAGTTTAAAAGGTTGTCTGGAAGATATCGCTATCCAGCGATAAGACCGCCAATTACAAACAATGGTATCTATGTAATAATCTTTGTTTAAGTATTTAGGTATCTATATCTACATTGTATTGTAATAAAGTTTTTTTTTTCATTTCATTTCACTATGATTGCATAAAATTATTCTAAATGCCATGCGGCGCGTACATACGATGTTGAAAAATACTAAGGCATTTTATGACTATTTTGAGGACCATAAAACTTGTCTAGATTACAGGGATTACAGAAGTATAGAATAGAATAGAATAGAATAAACAGTATCATAGTAGACATGGATTCTGTGGCCGAATGGTAAGGCACTCCGGCTTTAGGAGGATCGTCTGATCGTTGTGGTTTCGAATCCCGTCGGAATCGAAAATTTGATAAGACTTTTCATTTCTCAATGAAATACCTAGTGTGGTTTAAAACTATAAAAAATATCCATACTAATATTAAAAATGTGAAAGTAACTCTGTCCTGTCTGTCGGTCTGTTTGTTTGTTACGCTTTCACGCCCAAACCGCTGAACAGAAAAAGAAATTTGGCATAGTTAAAGGTTATATTCCAGGGAAGGTCATAGGCTTCTTTTATCCCGAAAAAAGGAAAATCCCGAGGGACCGCGGGTCACACCGCGGGAGCGCAGCTAGTAAATTATAAACAGTATACCTCCAGATACTTTTGCTGATTGTACCGGCGTAGATTGGCGCCCGCAGATCTAGGCGCGTTTCCATGCTGGTCCCTGGTCGCTTGAGCCTGACCCTGACCTCGCCTAGTTGTGTACGAATGGAAGGTCTTGTGAATCACTGGTGTGCCACCTAAAAAATACTTTACATTCCGAAACAGGACCACAATTGTATCCCCCAGTAGACTTTCTCTCAGATCGAGTCAATTGAGATCCTCTTAGGACGGTCAGATATTAGCTGGTTTTTCACGATGTTTTCCTCTACTGCGGCACCGTTTAGAGCGTGTCGAGAAATTAATTTCTTATGCATACAAATTTTAGGTATATAGATAGATAGTAGTAGGCTGTCAGTGGATCAGGCTGGCACAGGGCCAGGAAGATACCTATACCCAGCAGTGGGTGAAGTCGGGCTGCGGATGATTATAATGAAAGATAGTTTCTTCTTTGCAATATAACGGCTGAACAGATTCAGATAAAATTTGTTATGGGCATAGCTTATACCCTGGATTAGCGCATAGGAGTAATGAAGAATTCCAATGAGAGCACGGGCAGAACCGTCAAGGGCAGTAAATTATTCGATCTGTGCTACCTGAAAATATCGCCCCAGCAAAGTGTCCACCGGACATCATGAGAACTGCCCAACGCTGTGAACCAGGGAGTGATAGTCGCGTCATCCGCTCAACCCACGCGCTTCCATCGCCATCTGTCGATAATTCTTCCTGAAATAATTATTTAGGAAAACTTTTATATTTATTTATAAGTCAAAGTCAAAAAGCATTTATTCAGTAGGACCGCTGGGATCACTTTGAATAAAACTAGGTGATTCTCCTGTTCTTTCGCGACCAATACCGTGAAGAACCAGGGCAACAAACACGGTTTGGGGCCTATAAGTGAATGGAGGCATTTGCCCTTCAGTGGGACATCAGCTCAATAAGAAAGAATAAAAATATATTCATTTTAGCTTATGAGGTGCATAAGAAAAACTTATTCTTGCTTTAGGACTTCTATCTATCTATATTAGCCCTTGTATCCTGAACAAGAATAGGGTTCTTTGAGTTTCTTATAAAATGTCTCTTTGTTCAGTGTGCCTCCTGGCAAAGGCCTCCTCCAAAAATTTCCACTGCTCTCTATCTCTGGCGACTCTCCTCCAGTTTGGACCAGCTGTAAACTTAGGACCACCAGCTTTAGGACTTAGCACCGTGTAAAACCATTATGTACCCACATGTATTTTCTGTATTTTTACGTTAAAGTTTTATATATAAGTTCATTTATAATATCAATTCTCATATTAAGTCTCACCTTACGATGATGTAATATACACCGATACACACACACAACCTCGCCAGCCAAGTTAGTGAAGAATGCTTTACAATGCCTTGTGGCATTAGCAAACAACTCACTGACTGGTTTGTTTGGGGTGCTTTCTCCTTCCGAGTCACTTCCAGACACACTTGAGTCATCATCTAGAATAAAACATAGATGAGTTATGAATATTGTTATTTTTACTTTATACCAAAGGTACATTATTAAAGTGACAGATGCCACTTTTTTGTGGTAACATTTTTGTTTTGACATGTGTCAACATGGGGTTCAACTAAGGTTTAATGTTTATGTAATACACATAATAAGCAGCCATATTATGTTTCTTTGAATTGAATAGGCCCTGAAACTACTGGACTGATTTGAAAAATTCTTTCACCATTAGAATCCTACATTATCCCTGATGAACATAGGCTATATTATAGGGACTGCGGGTAACACAGCGACGGACAGCTATTAAGTATGACCTACCTATTCTTGAGTATTTACTATATGTATTCTATCAGTTATCTGGTTCCCATAGTACAAGCTTTGCTTAGTTTGGGGATGACACTGTGTGAAATGTCCAGAATTATATTAATTACCTATTCTTGAGTTGAACTGGCCCAGAGTCAAAGCAGTCTTGCCAAATAGCTTCCGTTTCAGATTATGCGTGTGCCAGTGGTTCTTGTAATGTGCTATCTGTTGCTGTCGGGACTCAAAAGGGCCGATGCCACAGCAAGAACAGGTGTTTCCATCGCTAGGACCATTTAACGTTAGCGCACTCAGTCGTTTCAGTACACTTTGTTCATCGACTGGAAAAAAAGTAAATTTTAAGTTACTATTGTGTAAAAGTCTCCATCATCATCATCCGCAGCCCGATTTCACCCACTGCTGGGTATAGGCCTCCCTTCGCTTTTGCCATTCTTCTCGGTCCTGTGCCAGCCTGATCCACTGACGGCCTACGACGTAAATTTTTTTGTGGCAGCTGGTGTATAAGTAATTATATTATAATTCATGGTGAAAGTAACGAAGACATTATTAATCTTGGCACTTAAGTATTACAAGTTTCATGTTATCTGTACATTGAGGAATGATTGAAATACAAAAAAAAACATGAAAACTTACTATTGAACTATCATTACTAACAATTGGGTAACATTGTAACACATGAACACACAGCAGATAATAGGAGCAGCTGTCGGTTTGTGGCTATATCTTATCTGCCAAAATTACCTAAAACAAGTAGGATAAAAATTCTTACCAATATTGTGGGACTCTGCGATCATGCATGACGCTATCTTCAATCCCGTAGTTACCCTAGCAAAGTGGTCGTGGTAGTAAACTTTTATAGATTTCGGTTTTTTCAGTCCCGTTTGAGACGACATTTTTTCCTTAGCACAATGCAAGCTTGATTTATTGTGTTCCACAGTATTTGATTCCAAAAAAATTATTGTAAGCCAGAAAATTAATATTGTGCAATAGATTGAAATTGAACGTGTTAGCAAGGCAAAACAAGGACTCAGCCAGCCAGTATGCAGCCTAATCGTCCGTTTATGCAGCCAGCAGCGCAGCCAGCAGCTGAGCAGCTAGCTAGGTAGGGTAGGAGGGAGGGACTGTCAAAATCAAACAAAATGTGGGTGTGGATGTCATGAAAATGTATGTCAGTGTCACATGTGAAATTGTTGTATCGGGTAGTGTAAAAGTGGTAAAAGTAAATAGATATTGCCATGGGTCCTTATTATTTCTATTTTAGCGCCATCTTTTTTATTTTTACACAAACTATTTGGCTACCGGTACTCTTTTAATACAACACTCAGCAACTCTACACTAGATGGCGCTTTTTTTCGTTGGACTTGATGTACAACGACTACTCGACCAGAGATGTCGCTTAGTGCCAACAGAAAATAAAAAGCGGGTCTAAACGACTTTAAGTACGGTTTTATGTTTATAACATACGTAAAATATTTAATTAACTCCTTAAAAAAATAACTGAACTTTTTTAATTACACCCTACCTTTTTTTTAGAAACGATTAATTCCCATAATAATCTAAGTACCTAGGTATCTTATGTTCGGTTGGCAGGGAGGTGGTTGGTACTTGCTACGTACTTATTAGATTCCTCTTTGTAATTTTTTTAAACGTTAAGCTAAACCACAGCTGAACTATAAAAAATATTTATGAATTACCTACAGCTGGCCGAGCTGGCCCCACTCTTCCCTCCTGCCGATCCTCCGGTAGGTACCTACTACCACAGCTACTACCAAAAACAAAAATTGTCCTTGGAAAAATATTAGCCTTTGCTAACTCGTCCATACCTACTATACTAATTTGCATTTTGTAGCGCAATTGTGGTAGGTAGGTATTTACCTAATTAGTAATAAATCCAATATTGATTAGGAATCATATAAAACCAACAAAGTCGATTGTAAAATGTTTAATCGATACTAGTTATTGTGAAAATGATTGCGATACTCCTGCTATTCGTAAAAGGAGTTGAATTGAAGTATGATTTGAATAAAAATGAAAAGATGGACTTTTGTGAGAGCCTCCAGTGTAGTGATTCAGTGCCAATTTGTGGAATACGGCAGGAAGGGGAGGGATACCGTTTAAGGCTGTTTGACAATGAATGTGATTTGCTGAAGTACGGCTGCAAGGTTCAAACTGATTTGGGTATTTTTTTTTCATAATTTTAAATAGATTTGATAATAATCACTAGTAGTATTTTACCATAAAGCTGTCCTAATCTTGGGCGCTCTTGAATCCCTCGCTGTCTCAGGATTCTAGTCATTAGCTCCCTCGTTGAAACCCTGGCTCTCGATGCGCTTCATGCGCTTGGGATTCAATATGGCGCCCGTGACCTATTACATTTGCTTTATCCCCTTGGTAAACAATCTACTACCTATTAAGTACATACCAAATTCCTAAGTATTAAACATTTGTAGGTACCTATACTTACCTACGGTCTACTTATGTGGGGGCTGTGCTAAGGTTTCAAAAGACGTGTTCTGACTACCTACTGTTTTAGTTAACTGTGCTGCTACCTACCTTAATTAGGTATGAATCATAAGTATCAAGTTTTTCAAATGAATGTTCTAATGTTCTCCTACATTCGTTGCATCAATAGCCCAGGTACAGACGCGATCAATCCAGCTCCTGCGAGCCCGGACAATGTAGCTCGATTGATCGCAAGGGGACGCGTGCCGGTGCCGATGCACACCAACTACCTACAGTTGTGTCACAATGTAGATAGATACCTATTATATTTCAAGTGTGAAATTATGGATGTAAATTAAATTTAAGTTGTAAGCTACGCTGTAACCTCACGTTCACGCCAATAAACAAGATGTTTACGTTGAAACTTCAAAACAGCATAATCAACAGCTACTACGGCGCAACCCTCGTATAATTCCAAGGTCAGACGAACGAATAATTACAATGAACCAGCATAGCATGAATATAGATGATATGACATTATTAATTTAGATATAAACTAAGACTTAAAATAAGTATTTAGGTAAATATTTAGGTACTTATTTTTACATCTTTTACTTGACTTATAATATTATGTTGCCTGAAATAAAAGATTTTGTTTTTTTTTTATAAAATATAGCCTATATTCATCAGGGATAATGTAGGATATGTATAGTTTCGGAGCCTATTTAATACAAACAAACAAACAAATCTTTCCTTTTTAAAATATTAATGTAAGAGGTCCCTACTTGTAATATCGCTTTCTCCCCTGATCATAACAAGTGAGCCCAATGCAGATCTTGTTACCTGATAAATTGATGCGTAGCTGTATTAATGACGTATGGAAACGACAATAAAACGGAAATTTATTTATAACATCCATTGTGATTTTTTTATATTAGCATACCTAATAATATATTTAGCTCAACTTTACTTGTCTCACTTTACACTTCATTTCACCTTCTATAAAAATAGAAACAGAAAAACGTTTATTTTGTGGTACAAAAAGCTTACATTTTTAAGAATTAAGTATACTAATTACAATTAAAATTGGCCACCACTCAGCGTGTGCTGCAGCAACTTGAAGGTGCTGCAGCGCTGGTTTTCTGTGGTGCCGGCCAGTTCGTGTGTCAGCAGCTGCACACGCATACACATGGTTTGTTATTAAAAACTTTTGTAAAATAGAAAATAACTAAATCTAGGTAAGTACGGTCTGACTCGCAAAACGAACCACCTGTAAATTTAACAGATTTTATTTGAGCTGTGTTGTTTGTCACTAAACTAAACTACTATGGTAGAAATATAAAAAAGTACGTGAGTGTCGTGGAACACTCGGTTTGAACGAAGCAAAGAGTACTTCTCTATACTAGGAATTTTAAAGTCAAATCAAACGATCTTCCGTAATAACAATGTAACAATCTATGGACTGTTCGCGGCTGCGCACTACGCACTGTGACGATTTCGTGACGTGACGGTCGTGACGGTAAAATGGAACGAAACTTTTCTTCCAGTCCCAGCCTGTTTTTCTTCGATACCGTCCGAAAAGGAACTTCGTTCCAAAATACTACAAGTACAATCCGAGTTACAAGGGGGTGCCAAAACCTCGCTACTATCCAATGCTCCCCTACCTCCCCTACCATACAATGTAGTTCACCCTTTGTAAACGTCTGAATCATAGACGAGTGAATATTGATATGGGAACATTGTAAGATGACTGTAGTAGGTAGGTTACCTAATTATGTAATATTTGACTCTACCTCTACATAATGAAATCTGATTATGTTAGATTATTTAATCCATTTGAATTGAGTTACTAGCTGCGCTCCCGCGGTGTGACCCGCGGTCCCACGGGATTTTTTAATTTTTTCGGGATAAAAAGTAGCCTATGTCCTTCCCAGGGATACAACCTTTAACTATGCCAAATTTCAGCTTAATCTGTTCACCGGTTTGGGCGTGAAAGCGTAACAAACTGACAGACAGACAGACAGATAGACAGACAGACAGACTTACTTTCACATTTATAATATTATAGTATATAGTATAGTATGGATTAGGTTGATTTTTTAAACGAGAATATTACTTTATACCTAAGTCTGGTATGTACGTATCTGGTAGGTAGGTAAATGTTGTTTGTGACAAATTACCTACTTATTAGGTAAGCGACACAAGATTTTCATACAACTAAACAATGTTTCTGTTGTTATTTAGAAACTGCTTGGATTAAATTAATAATGTGAATAATTATGTAGATACTTAGCTATGTTCACGAATAGCTCCATCAATTTGTGTTCCAAAAGGCTGGTGCTTACCTCGGACCATCCAACGAGGTAATGCCGCCAGCCTTTTGGGCACATTACCTGCGGTCGGTGATATGAACACTGATTTTTTATCTTTAGTTTAGTTAAATTATGTACCTACTTATGTATTTTATGATTATTGTTTCGTTTAAATAAAATTTTAATTTAACAAGTATATAAATAAAATAAACTTTGTGGACAGATTTTAATTACCTACCTACTTACCTATCTTTTGTTTGAAGGGGTAGGTAGGTACCTCTACCTATCTCACCACCGCCTTTTTCGTCAAAAAAATCTCCGCGCTTATGTTATTTTCTACTAAAATATTGAATTCGGATTTCTCCATAGTTTTTAAAAAGTTCCATTACAGCACATCCATAGTCATAAATTAATTGACTTCCATGCTTCATAATCTGCGTCCATGCACGCCACTCGGAGCGGCTTTTGTCATGGAAAATTAATTAAACTCAACCCTTCTATAACCAATCACCCTGCACTCGACATGCGTACTGATAGGGCAACACTAACAAACAAATATGGCACTAGCTTTCATCGGCAACTTTGCTTGTGAAGGGTCGCTTTGAATACCATAATTCTATTGTGTCTAGAGCTTGCCTAGGCATAACATATTTGGCCTAATAAAGCGTGGGTTTTTCTATCGCTAGGGGGACGTGAGGCGTGAGGCCAATCTCACCAAATCTTACGTGGGGGAGAATAGGGGGCAAATCTCACGTAATTTTTTTCGACAAGAAACAAGTGTGTAATTGCGATAAAACTGGGTTAAATAAGTAAAAGAACTAGGTACCTAAAATACCAAACATAAATAAAATTGCTGCCTGTAGGCGAGAGCAGACAAACTGATTGATGGAAAAAAACATTTTTGGCCAATCTCGGAACAAATATGCAATTTGAAATCTCACGTGAGATTAGAGGGGGAGGGAGGGGATCGAGCAAAATCTCACGACATCTCATCAAGGAGGAGGGGGGCTGAAAAATCTCCAAATTTTCCTCACGTAATTTATGGACATGATTTCAGTAGTGTGAAAATGAATTGGCATACTTAAACAGTAGTAGTAGTAGTGGGTGAATGTGGGCTGATTAGATAGATCGATATTTTCTCATAAGTATTTATAATGTCAATTAAATTCAGGGCTTGTTTTGTCATGATAATTCCTACCAAACAATGACGGGGATAGGTAGATGTTGGCTTGAATGCCGTAATTTGAGGGAATGTCTACCGCACTGTTATACCTACAGCCGTCTTCCTTATTTCAACTTTTCCAAGGATTTTTAACAAACAAAACTAGACAAAGCCTTAAAAGCAATTGGAAATATGAGGAGCTAAGAGCTAGGATTTTTACTCAGAACATTACAGACTTGAAGCTTGAAGACTAAACAAAGGAATCCAGTAGATATTGGATTTTCTATTGTGCCTGACTTAATATGAGCATCCCAAGGCTTCAAAGACTAGTGATCCGACTATTGTTTGTTTACTTACTTAGAAATACCTACTGAGAATGTAATTTGAAGCAGACGGCTTTTACATGCTTTAAAAGAAAATTGAGATACTTATAGGTTCATTATTCGAATTTATGTAGGTACTTACTAGTAGGTATTATTTAGTAATTAGTTTAAGTTTAAGTTTGTAATAACTTCCTCATTTAAGTTGGAACTTGATCCCTCTCTTGTCTGGAGGAGAGCGCTGACTCTGCTACTCAGTTTCCTAACTTTTGCAGTAGTCAACGTTTCCCTATTATATTTTACTCGCATGTGTTTTTGTACCAAATAAAAATATTTGATTATTTGATTTGATTTGACTTACGCCCTATTCCACTCTGATCCACTAATCAAATCCATTAAGGGATTAGTTTACACTTTTTTCCACTTTAATCTATCAACTACCTACATACCTATACGGAAAATTTGCTACTTATAACATACTAGCGACCCGCCCCGGCTTCGCACGGGTGCAATGCTGATACTAAATTAAATACACTACAGAAAAACTATGAACGTTGTATATAAAAACATAGCGGCCCGCTCCGACTTTGCACGGGCATGAATAAGCCCAAAAAATAGGTTAATTTACGACATCACGTTAGAAACCTCTAAAATTAGCAATGTTGCCTTAGTATATGATGCATGTATTATACATATAAACCTTCCTCTTGAATCACTCTATTTATTGAAAAAAACCGCATCAAAATCCGTTGCGTAGTTTTAAAGATTTAAGCGCACATAGGGATATAGGGACAGAAAAGGCGACTTTGTTGTGATAGTATGTTATAGCAAATTTTCTGTCAAACGATGGCTGAAAATTATTTTAAAATAATCTTTAGCAATCATGCTAATCTATTAGTAAGCCCTCACAATTTTGACGACCTCTGTAGCGCAGTGGGCGAAGGTTCACTTGTGATGCAGAAGGTTGCGGGTTCGATCCCCGCCGCTGGACAATGTTTATATGATCTACAGATATTTGTCTCGGGTTTGGGTGTTTTCTATATAATACGAGTATGTATGCATTTACGAATAAAATGTAGGTATACCTATAAGTAGTTTATCTTATCAGTCATGTAGTACCTACCCATAACACAAGCTCTGCTTTCTTTGGGGCTAGATGATGCTGTGTGAAAAGTCCAGCATTATTTATTTATATTTATTTGATTTAGGGATTGATATATTTTAAAGGGTAGGTAATAATGCTTAAAGAAAACCCAGGCCATGCATCTCAAAGTGACCCCTTAAGCTCATATTACAAAATTATTACTTACTGTAAAAGTTGAGATAAATATGTCTAACAAGTCTATGCTTGAAATCATTGTTCTATACGGACAGGGTTTATAATATCCAGGGTGAAATCAGGGCGATTTTCTATGTTAGAAATATTGAAATTCAATTCAATTCAAAACGTTTATTCTAACGTTCAATTCTAACGCTTCATGTTAGTAGACAGATCTTCAAAATACCCATCGGACGTTTTAAATCCCTTTGATGATAAATTGAAAGGCCGTTTATTTTAAAAATAATAAGTACCTACCTATTCTTGCGACAACTCTAAGCAACACAACATAAGTAGGTAGGTACCTACTATGATATTTTTTATTACTAATGTTGTAATAATATGGCGGAAAATAAAAAGATTTTATACGTAGAACAGATAGATTATACAACGGTACACAGGCCATGCAAGTAGGCCAAGTAAGTAATTTGTGTTAATCAATGTGTATTAAATTGTTATGATGTGGATGCATTGGTCGCTACCGTAACGACCTAGATGCATTTTTTACTTACATTTTACATAGTCTTTCCTGGGACACCTTGTAGGTAATATTCATTACGATTTCTAGACGTAGGTAGGTACCTACATCATGTATATCATGTACCTATGTCTTATAGGCTAAATAAATGCTAAACAAAGTAAATCAAACCATAGCGTCAGTTCAATTTGAATAATGTTCATAGCCCGGTTACGCACAAAGAACTGAATCACAAAACTTTTTTCTTAGTTTGTAACCCGGTTACGAAGTAGGAAAAAAAATGATGAAACATGGTTACGTAGAAGCACTAAAAGAATATTTCGGGTTGCGTTCGAATTAGATAGATAGATAGAAAATAAGTACATACTTACTTTATTGTACACCTCAAGGATATTACAAAAAACAAACAAAGATACAGGAGAATATTAAGCGAAGCAAAGATAAAACGAAGTACAACGGGCGGTCATATCGCTGTGAGCGATTTCTTTCAGATAACCTTAGGATGAACTGGAAGGCGGTGTAAATAAAATATATTTATTTACACCGCCTTTTATTACTACTTCATAAATAAATAAGCTCACTATCACTAACGAAGGGGAAGACCCGGTGACCGTCGCACTTACTAAGACATTAAGCGTACGGTGAGCGTTTACACGTGAAAAATTGCAATGCGATGCTTAATCGTATGTGCTTATACCGTGTCATGTAAACGCACCTTAAAGGTGCATTTACACGATGCAATTTTTCGTACGATTTGCTAAGCCCCGCCCATTGAACGTGCCGACGAGCGTCGCGCTATCTATGACAAATCGCATACGATGAGCGTTTACTCGTGGAAAATTGCCGTGCGATACGATATCGTATAGGTTGAAATCGCATCGTGTAAATGCACCTTTAGAAGCATTTGGACCACATCTCAATTTGACTAGTTAGCTGTATGACGTTAGCTGTAGGACCAAATCTCGATTTGACTACATCGTATTTGGACTAGATTGCGTTTGGTCCGGATCGCAAAAAGTCCATATAGCATTACGACCAAATCTCGCCCACATAAGAACATTAGAACGTTAGACGTACATACAATGGTAGTTAAAATTTCTAAGGTACCTTCTACTCTCTGTAATAGGGTACAATCGATATTTCATGTCTATGTTTAGAATAAGGTGCGGTCGTCTGATCGATATAAGTGGGCTGATCACTTTTTATTTTCTTTTCTTGCTGCGCCTTTGATAAACATCAAAGCCTTGAAGTATGATGCCACAAGCAAGGCTACAGGATAGTTTTAAAGGTTCATTTACACGATGCAATTTTTCGTACGATTTTCTAAGCCCCGCCCATTGAACGTGCCGACGAGCGTCGCGCTATCTATGACAAATCGCATACGATGAGCGTTTACACGTGGAAAATTGCCGTGCGATACGATATCGTATGGGTTGAAATCGCATCGTGTAAATGCAGCTTACCTAAGTAATATGGAATGTTAATTTATGTTAAATTAGTTTGTGTAACTATTATTAATCTGTGGTTTCGATATGGAAAATTTACTCTGTGGAAAATTAATTATTTTCTTGATTATTTTCCTTTGTTCTTTTAACTAACATTATAAATTAGTGGCAGGCTTTTTTGTATAAAAGTATACTTATGAATACTTACATTTGTGCCAAGCAGTGGTACAATACAGGCTCAAAACAACAACATACTTACATTTAATTTTACTTACTGAAAATAGGCTACTAGCTTTACATAAATTTACAAAATACACTACAATCAGTAGAGCCTAAAACCAGCTTAGGTTTCTTAGATATTATTTCTCTAGGTTTGTAAAATTTAAATAAATACTTTTGTAGATTATTGAAAGTGACACTGACCATCTTTAATAAAATTAAATTATAATGGTGTGATGATGACCGGAAACCGCAGTAGAGGACGGCCCCCCACTAGATGGAAAGACGATCTGGTAAAGGTTGCTGGGAGCCGTTGGGTGCAGGCTGCACAAGATCGACCGCTGTGGAAATCGATGGGGGAGGCCTATGTTCAGCAGTGGACGTCATTTGGCTGAAATGATGATGTTTATGATGATGATGATGATGATGCTGTGTCCAGCCATTATTTAATTAATCTCAAAAAATGCAAACCGCGCTTTGGGATAGGCCTTGTTTTTTAATTTCTCGTTTCATTGCCGAGTACTTATGTTTTTATTTATTTTCTTCAGAAGTCTCATTTGTTTCAGCATATGGAGCCGTGAGCTTAGATTACTGCGAAAAAACTTTTGAAAGTTCAACTTTGGAACCAGAACCAAACGATTTCTGTCCAGAATTCGACTGCTCCTACCCGAGCGACAGAAAAGAAGTATGCGGCATCAGAAAAGATGGCGTAGGCTTCAGAATAAGGCTTTTCGAGAATAAATGCCAACTTTGGAAACATAACTGTGAAAATAATATAACATTTACAGAATCAGAGGATTACATTTGTGATGGCATGAAAGAAAAAAATCCAAATGACATTATAGACAAAATTGTAGACAGGAATATCATTATAGTTGACAATACAATGCTTAACTATAATGACTACAATGAAAGTATTGAGAATTTCTTCGCTGCTACTCATGTGTTTGATCTTCCTGTGAAAGATGTACAGCAAGATATAAATGAGACAAGCAGGAGGATGCTGGTTAAGATATTTGGTCCACTGAAGGTGTTTAAGCCGTGGACTACTATACCTAAGAACATGTCTAAAATCAGTGAAGATCCGGAGCATGAGCCAACTCTGAATTCGTGCTACCACAAGTGTCCTAGGGTAAGATAGATGGTTAGGTTCGTATCGTCTGGATTGTAAAATATCTGTGTTAGCAAAATGTCTGCGTGAAAAAATGTCTTAGTATACCTACAGGTCTATGTGACAAAATGTCTTATTTATAAAATGCCATGGTTGCAAACTTGGTGGCAAATGTTCTTGTTGCATATGGTCTAGGTAGAAAAAACGTCTTGAAATCCCAGCAGTGGGTAAATCGTAGTCAGTAGTCGTTCCTGATCGTTGAAGTGCACCATCAAGCTCATGAAGTGATGTTTTCCCACTAAATAAGTAAGTTCATATGAGCTATTGGCCAACTCTGGTGAGTGTATGTTTAGGCCACTTAAAGTCTTCTGTTATGGTTGTAATTTATAGCCAGCACCAAAAACCTAATGTACTCTGACGACGAAGCGCTCAGTTGAAATTGTATGTACTGAAATAGACAAAAAAAAACAGATAATAAGTGAGTGGGTACGAGTAATATAAATGAATGAAAATTATTGATTGCACACCATTAATAAAATGAAAACAAACAATAACAAAAGAAAAACCAGATAAAAATGTACAATTGGCGGCTTTGGAAATGATGATGATGATGATTATTTTTATACTAGTGGGTACTAACAACAATGCTTGTTGTGATATCGAATAAGAAAGCGTGTAAGGCAAAATAAATACATAAATATTATTATGTATTTATTTTCTAACAAGCTACGTTACGCCTACGCCGTAGCACCCACGTAGCAACCGTAGCAAGTTGTTTTCGAAGATATTGTTTTTCTAGCAATAATTTGCGCTAATTAAGATATATCGAGTTACTAAGAAGTAGGGACTTATTAAAAGATAATAGGGTTTTCATATTAAAAATATTATTACGACTGTATCCACGAGGCGCGATAGATATTCTCTCAGATCTTTTTATGTAAGTTTTACAGATCCTGTAGATGCGACAAAACTCAGACAATTACACATAATCTCACTAATTTATACCTACATATACAAATCCAACCGTGAGAATCAAAATCGCACTGCCTACGTCACAGGCAGACCGTTCACCACTGCACAACAGAGGTCGTGATTCGTCCATTATGTTATACAACTCTGCAATACTGTTTCCTGACGCGTGGTATCGAAACCAGAGATGAGTATTTTTGCGCCCCGGGCCGACTGACCGGGGGCGACGGGGTTCCAATTAGGGGATCCATCTAGGGTTGGATTAACAGAGAATTATTTGAGGAAACTGTGCATCATTATTGCGTAAGCAAATTTTTTTCTTAGCAAACCTCAAATCAGAAGCACCTTATTTGTCGAAATAATTGTCTGCCGAACAAGCGCATATCACCATATAATTATATAGGATAAAGGTACCATGCTAAATCTATGCATATCACAGTAGAGTCTGTCAAAGTAGTCAATTTTAATTTTTAACAGACTTCAAAAAAAGAAGGAGGTTCTATATTCGGCTGTATGTATTTTTTTTTAATTTCTTTATCCTCAAAACTTACAGTGTATCTATTACAAAGCTAAAAATAGATAAATTATGTATTTTATTACTTAGATCTTAATTACATAGATACAATTTGTCTCGGGTCTGGGTGTTTCTATGTATAATATGTATGTACAAACAAAAAGTATACAAGTAGTATATCAGTTATCTGGTTCCCATAGTACAAGCTTTTAGATAAAGATAAAGATAAAGATTATTTATTTGCATAAACATGTGTAGGTAAAAAAGATGATTACATAGGAAGGTCTTGGAAGCAACATGTTTTACCGATTTCGGTGTGCAAACCGAGAGAGTGGCATGCTTTAAGTGACATAAATCAAAGTTAAGTTAAAATATTAGTAATAATGTCAAAAAAAAAATAATATCATGTTCGTCAAAGTAGGTAAATAATTCATTTAACAATAGAAAAATAATAGGTAAGTAAGTAATAATATCATTTCAATTAAAATTTATCATTTAAGAAATCATCAATCTTATAGTAGCATTTTTCAATTAATAGTTTTTTAAATTTATTTTTAAATTCATTATCATTAAGTTGCTGGTAGCTCTTTGGAATTTTATTGTAAATTATTGGTGCCATGCATACTATACTTTTACTTAGTAGCGCAGTTTTGGATTCAAAAAGACAAAGCCTATCATTACGTCTGTTCCTTGGCGCATTGTCAGACAGACGTGGGAACAGGTGAAGATTATTTCTCACAAATAATGCTACTTCAATAATATAAAGGGACGGAAGTGTAAGAATTTTATGTGTCAGGAATAGTGGTTTACAGCTATCTGTCATATGTATCCTAAACATAGAACGCATGCAACGCTTTTGCGCTTTAAATATGATTTCTTTTCCTGTAGAATTTCCCCAAAAAATTATTCCGTATCTAAGAGTTGACTCAACTAAGCCGTAATAAGCTATTTTTAGTGTTTCAATATTGACCGTTAGTGATAATCGAAATAAGGCAAATGTTGAACTGCTAATTTTTTTTCTTAAATATGCAACGTGACTTTTCCAATTTAGCTTTTGGTCTACGTGTAAGCCTAGGAATCGTACAGAATTAATTTGTTGAATTTTATTATTTTGATACGATAATTCTATGTTTATGTATTATTGTTCTTGGAGACATCAACATTAACATTATCGAGTCAGATGTAACGGAGAAAGCATCCATTTATATGAATCTGCTGGCTTTCCATGGTCTCCTTCCATCTCACACATTCCCGACGAGAAACGAGACCTGCTTAGACCACATTTTCATAAAAACTAAATTATGCGCTACAACACTTATTATCCAAAATAGTGTGACTGACCACCACTCATTACTACTTGCAATTAAAACTAACAACATTGTCCTAACACCCTCAAAAATTATTTCGAAAGTGGATTTTAAAGCGGTCAAGCTAGAGCTCACTTATACTGATTTTTCCTCTGTATTAAACGCTACAGACTGCAATGTTGCAACGGATATATTTGTTGAACTTTTAAGAAATATTATAAATAAAAATACGAAACAACTTAGACTCTCCCGACGAAAAACTCCTATAAAACCGTGGATCACTCCAGGACTCATACGTTGTATTCGCCACCGTGACAACCTACATAGGAAAGTACGCAAATCACCCGATAATGACAGTCTAATAATAGTTTACAAAAGGTACAGAAACTTCTGTAACTGTCTCCTCAGTAAACTAAAAAAAAACTATGAAAGACAACAATTTGAAGAAGCTGGCAGCAATATTAAAAAAACATGGGAAGTTATAAATACTATTACTAATTTTAAAAAGAAAAAAACTCTACCTCAATCCCTTCTAGATGGAATCGACCCAGATATTGCTGTTAACTCTATCAACGAATTCTTTACAAACATAGGTAAAAACTTGGCGGAAAAAATAACTTCTATAAATTGGAACAAATCAAACTTATTTAATAATAATACTAATAATGCACCTCTTAATTCTTTTGGGCTTTTAGAAATCGACGCATCAGAAGTAAAAACTCTTATTAACTCGTTGAAAATAAATAGTTCTACAGGATGGGATAACATCTCTAGCAAAATTATAAAACAAAACATGGATTCCCTTCTTACGCCCTTTACCCACATCTGTAAACTTAGTTTTTGCACTTCAGTTTTCCCCAAGGCATTCAAAAAATCTATAATTTTACCTATCTATAAGGCGGGCGACCAAAACACTATTTCCAACTATAGACCTATTTCTATTCTACCAGCGTTATCCAAAATTCTTGAAAGGGCGTTGAACAATAGGCTAATCAAATACCTGGAAAGCAAAGAGCTTTTATCGAAAAATCAGTTCGGTTTCCGAAAAGGCAAATCTACAGCGGACGCCGTATCAGAACTCAACAACTACATTGTCAAATGTTTAGATAGCGGCACCACGGCATACACGGTGTCTACCACTCTACTTGTAGATAAACTAGCACTTCTAGGCATAAGAGGAAACCCACTCCAATTGTTTAAAAGCTACCTAAGTGAAAGATCTCAGTGTGTTAAAATCGGAGAGCATGTCAGCAAGGAATTACCTGTTACTCACGGCATTCCACAGGGCTCTATATTAGGCCCGACTCTATTCTTGGCCTACCTTAATCAGACATGTGAAATTAAAATGTCTAAGGGTAAACTCATTGCCTTTGCAGATGACACTGTTTTGTTAGCACATGGGAATAGCTGGGATGAAGCTTTTCTAAATGCACAGTCTATTTTTGACTTAGTATCTTCAAGTCTCTACCAAAACGTGTTAACTCTTAACCCTGCTAAAACTAAATACCTATCATTTACATTAAAACAAAGTGGACTCCCAAACTCTACCCATTGTATAAAAGCTCATACTGCACTTTGCCTCCAAAAAATCAGTTCCCGCTCTATGTGCATTTGTCCAAAAATTGAAACTAGCAACAGTATTAAATATCTGGGTATCATTATTGATCAAAAACTATCATATGCACCACATATTAATCTAATTACCTCCAGAATCAGAAAACTAATTGCTATTTTCAAAAATATTAAACATGCAGCAAATAATAAACAACTTAAAAACACCTACTATGCGCTATGCCAATCAATATTAACTTACTGTATGATTGCATGGGGTGGAGCTTCAAAAACCCACCTAATCACACTCGAAAGGGCACAAAGAGCTGTTTTAAAAGTGGCCTTTTCACGACCCTTTCTGTACCCTACAAAACAACTCTACTGCGACTGCGACGTCCTATCTGTAAGACAGCTCTTCATACTAAAAGTAATTCTTCAACAGCATAGGATCGTCCCAGAAGCTAAATATAAAACTAAAAGAAGAACAGACAAAATACACAAAGTAGTAAAATGCAAAACATCATTTGCTCAAAAACATTTTCATTTCTTAGCAGCATATCTCTACAATAAAATTAATAAAACTCTTTCAATACATCAAAAATCACTAATGGAATGTAAAAGGATATTAAAAAAATACTTTTCTGGATTAGACTACACACAAACGGAAGCATTGTTACACATCGAAACTTGATGACACACGGAATGCACACACACACACCCACCCACACACATACTCACAAACGCACACACACTCTAAAAACACTAAAACACACATTACACACAACTCTACAATGCTCTACAATATATTACACAATCACATACCTACTTAATCACACCTACACACAAGCTCAACCAATAAATAAACGAGTTTGTAGTTAGAAGGATTCATTAGATTTAGACTCATTAGATTAAGATACATTTGGTAACCTTTTGAAACTTTAATTTTGTAACTTTTAAACTTAGCTGCCCGTTGCATTATTGGACAAAAGTACTTGGTATCGCCAAAAAATATTTACATTATACAACTACCTATAACAGTATAATATGAGCTGAAGCAGAGACCCTTGCGTCTTAATACAAGTTTCTAACTTAGTAAGAGCAAGGTTCAACGTTTTAATTGTATAATACAGATACAGGTTTAAAGTACACTAAAAATATGTAAAATTACCTACGCTATACCTATACCTAAGCTAATAATTACAACAATGTAGTTTTACTCTTTAGCTGTAGTACAAATTATAACCTACTGTATTTTAAGTTTCCTGAAATAAATACTTGATTGATTGATTGATGTTTGATTGATTATTATTAGTTTGATTAAAATGCATTATTACGGTTTTTATTAAATTGATTTTTAGATTATTATTTTCTAGCCATGTAATTATTGAATTAAGTGATTGATTTATTTCATATTCATAATTGTTAATATTATTACATTTTACTGTTATAGAACTGTCATCGGCAAATAATGTCATATGTTGATTTAAGTTATTATTAATTAATGGAAGATCATTTATATATATAATAAATAATAATGGTCCAAGTACGCTTCCTTGAGGAACACCATATTGAATATTTCTTTCATCAGATCTATATGTAACATTATGTTTGGTCTTGTAATTCAATCGTGATATTTCTGTAATTTGTTTACGATTTGATAGATAAGAATAGATTAAGTTTAAAACATTGCTTCTTATTCCGTACGCTTCTAGTTTATTGCATAGAATATTGTGATCTACGTAGTCAAATGCTTTGCTTAGTTTGGGGCTAGATGATGCTGTGTGAAAAATGTCCAGCATTATTTATTATTTATTTATTAATGATGATTAATTATGTAACTAGATCGGTACCTACGCTTCATAGAATTGGTACGATGAGTTTCGGACAAAAACAGTCTGTTTACTAGTAGTAGTCTTTCGAAGATTGTGTTGTCGAAGTAATGTTCCGTCAAAAGAAACGTTTGTCGAAATAAAGGCTTGGCATGATAAATTAATGTCATTTCCGCACTAACAATGTAACAATCTATGGTTAGTTTAGCGCCTGCGCGCTTCGTGACGTGACGCAAAAATCTAGCACTTTTTTCTCGTCTAGCCGCCATCCGATACCGTTCGAAAAGGAACTTCGTTCCAAAAAACGCTGAAAGCTAAAAGCTTGGTAAAGGTGCGTTTACACGACACAATATACCGTATGACTAAGTAACTTATCTGTATTCTGTGGTCAGGCCCCTTGGGCACTACGTTTTTTGATATAGAAATTAGAAATACATTTTTAGCACTGATAATTAAGGATAAATAGTTTATTTACAGAAACTAAGCTACTACATATTTACATATATTTACAAAATACAACAGGATTAGTCAAGCTATCTAAGGATCGTTAGAAACGATCTATAGATAGCTCAACTGATCCAGGTCACTGTCAGTCGGAAGCGTGCCCAAAACACTGGCGGCATTACCACGCTGGATGGCAATGCTGATCCTTTGAGCCAAAAATGTGCCAGCTCTCGGATCACGCGTCGCTTCGACCAGACGCCCTGAAAGAATTTTGAAAACCCGAAGGGCTCCAGAACCCCACGGACCTAGGGTCTCAACCCCAAATGGTTCAAATATATAAACCCTATCAAGATTTATATATTTGCGCCTTTCGAGATCCTCAGCCGAATCTGCCGCCGCGCCAGGCCTAACGGATGTCCCCGGTAGATGGGAAAGCGCAAGGGATTATATTGATTATATCAATTAATTATATTAAGGATTATATTGGTGTAGTGGCTTGATACTGAGACTCGATACTAAATCGTGTGTGCTTATACCGTGTCGTGTAAACGCACCTTAAGTGCTTATTCAAAATCAGTTTTGGATCAACGCCCCGCTAACTGCATTAATTCCGCTCCGCTGCGCTGCGTAGGACTGGTTAAATGCATCATGCTTGTTAGGATTCATTACACGTACTACTGGGTTACTTATGTTGTCGCAATCGTTTTACATTTCCGTTTCACGCCGGTGATGACGTAGCTTAGTGTCAACTTCACACCGGTTGTACTGCAGCGCACTTCGTGTCGTCTATAAAACAGACGACAATTCGACAAGATAGATAGATAGATAGATTAACTCTTTATTGTACACAAGAACATAATACAGATAATATAACAAATAAACAAATTGTACAATGGGCGGCCATATCGCTAAGAGCGATCTCTTCCTGGCAACCATTTGTATGGACAGGATAGTCGAATACAGAAAAAACAGCGGTGTACAAAAGTAAAGAATAGTAACAAACTAAGTACCTACCTAACTATACTTACACTACACACACAATACAACACACACAAATTACACATAGAGCAAATTACACAAAGAGCAATAAAAACAGTTAGCAGTAACCAGCCATGGAAAGATAATATTCACAGACACTGGCTTTAAAAATATGTATAGATTTAGATATTCGAATGGAAACGGGTAAAGAGTTCCATAGCTGCACAGCTTGTACAGTGAAAGAGTCACCATACATAGTGGTGCTATGGACAGGAGTTGCAAGCTGGAGAGAATTTGAGGACCGTAGATTCCGGTCATTTACCTGATGGAGGAAAACAAAGCGTTCTTTTAAATAGCGGGGAGAGGAAGATAGAAAAAGAATATTATATAGTAAGGACAGGATATGAACATTCCGGCGAAGACGTATTGGGAGCCACTTGAGCTTTGCACGAAATTCGGAGACATGGTCGTATTTGCGCAAGCCAAATACGAATCGTATGCAGACATTTTGGAGGCGCTCAAGTTTGTCTAGCAGGACTTCAGATAAGTCAGGATAGCTGGCATCTGCATAGTCTAAAATAGGAAGAAGAAGGGATTGTGCCAGCATAGCTTTGGTAGCAGTTGGTAAAAAATTACGAAGTCTTCGTAAGGACGCACATGAAGCAAATATTTTGCGACTGATTTCTTGAACCCACGGCTGCCAAGATAGGTTAGAGTCCAGAATTACCCCTAGATTTTTGACAGTCTGACTGATTTGTATTTGTGAGCCATCAAATATAACGGGTAGGAGCTGAGAATAGTCGACTTTAACCATTTGTCCCCTACTACCAATAATTATGACTTGGGTTTTGCTAGGGTTAACTGTAAGTCCGTGAGTTTTGCTCCAGTCACAAATACGGTTTAGGTCCACATTTAACAAATTAATGGCACCATTGATATTATCAGTAGTTGATTGGCAATAAATTTGTAGATCGTCGGCGTACAGGTGGTAGGACGAAGATAGATTAGACGTAATGGAATTGATGAAAATAGAGAAGAGAAGAGGGGAGAGGACGCCGCCTTGAGGTACACCAGCAGTGAGATTGCACCATGAAGAGACGGTATCTTCAACGCGGATGCGTTGCCGACGCCCGAATAAGTAACTGCGGAACCAGTCAACTGCCGACGGCGATAGGTTCAAGGAGCTCAGCACCCCCAAAAGTAGCTCAAAATCAACATTGCTGAAAGCGCTACTGAAGTCAAGGAGTGCTAGTAAAGTAACTTTTCCATTTTCCATACCGAAGCGAATGTCATCGGTAATTTCAATTAGTGCAGTAACAGTACTATGACCTGGACGGAAACCAGACTGATGGGAGTTGAGTAGGGAGTTTTTAGCTACAAATAGACTAAGTTGTTGATGGATTAGGCGTTCAAGAACTTTCGAAAGGAAAGGGAGGATAGAAATAGGACGGTATTCGGAAAGGGTAGATGGATTAGACTTTTTAGGTAAGGGAATAATCTGAGCTTCCTTCCAGGCTAGCGGAAAGGTACTAGATTCAATAGACGCATTAAAAATGAAAGTTATGATGTGAACAACCTCATCGAGGATGGGAACAATCATGTTGCGGCTAATGCTATCACTACCTACAGCACTAGAAGTGATTGATGCTATGCTTTTCTTGACATCGCCCTCGACAAATTGACTGATATGGAAAGAAGGAATATTAGGGATTGGCATAGAAGAGAGAGTTTGTAGTGTCTGAAGTTTAGTGGGTATGTCAATAGGAGAAGAGCTTGAGAAATGTTGATTTAGAGTATTAATATCTAGATTGGGAGAAGAGTCTTGTTTAGACTTGCCAATCCCTAAAGTTTTAAGAAATTTCCAAACTTTCGATGGATCGTTATTACTTACGGAGTCATGAATATTTCGGCGTTGCGCGTGTCTACACAACCTGTTGCAGTAATTACGGCGATCATTATATTTACCTACATTGTCATCAGTAGGTTTGCATCTCATACGGACCTTGGCGAGGTCACGCTTGTGCATAGCCGTACGTATCTCATCCGTAAGCCATGGCGCTGGTAGGTGTTTGAGTTTTATGGCACGGAGAGGTGCATGAACGTCGTAAAGTTGAGTAATTTTTAGATTGAAGCACTCCACCATATCATCGACAGTACTACTACCCATTAACTCGGACCAATCAATCTGTTGAGCATCACTGCGCAGACTCTCCAGATCCATTCTACCAAAGCTACGCTGCATGATGATTTTAGGCTTAGGTTTAGGAGGGCGGACTTTGTAGGATAGGAAGATAAGATCATGATAAGAGAAACAAGGAGCTGCGGTTTGACCGTGCTTAGAAACATTATTTGGAGAGGATACAAGGATAAGGTCAAGAAGGGAAGGAATACAGTTGGGAAAGAAATGAGTAGCTGTGAGAGGAAGTATGTATAAGTTACTAGATTTAGCGAGATTTTCAAAAAGAATGGAGCGAGAGTCACGTTTTAGAAGGCAGGTGTTGAAGTCACCCATGATAATGGTGTGACTTGACTATAGGATGGAGAAATGTCTTCTAGTAAAGATTCAAAAGAAGAGAAAAACTTGTTGTTGGAATTGTTGCTGTAGTAGACTCCGAGTAAAATTTTCGTGCGGCGTAACGTGATTTCTAAGAAAAGATGCTCACCCGCATTAGATGGTGGTGGTTGTGGAGACATGCTGACAATGGTAAAAGGAATATGATCACGTAAATAAATTGCAACGCCTCCAGCACGACCATCGATGCGGTCGTTTCTTAAAAGGATAAAACCAGGTAGTGAGTACGAGGCAGTGGGTAAGCATGGTTTTAACCATGACTCGGAGACTAATACAGCATGAATATTATTATTAAGAGACGCCAGCAAATCAGAATAATGAGCCGGAATGCTCTGAGCATTAATGTGTGTGACGTTGAAATTATTTTCAACGTCAGAGAAATTAGACTCAAGAGTTTGAGATAAGGAAGGTAAACTACAAAAACTCTGGTTACTGCTACTACCATCATCGCAAGAAGAAAATGACAAAGGGTGTTCAGTATCATCACCACTTGATGACATGGTGACCTAGTATGTAAGTAAGTACCTACCTACTACAAAACTATAGACTATTTTAAAATACTTAACTAAAACTAAAAATCAAACCCAAATTCAACCTAATTAATGCTTACAAACAACTACATAATCTACTTTAATCTGGGCACCTGCCAAGTGCCATTACAATAAAAAAAAAAAAAAATTAAAACAAGAGGAGAAAAAAAAACATGCTAACAGTATTGAGTCACGAAGTGGAACATAATTGAAACACAAAACCTCAACAAAACAGATTATTCTGTGATTTCGAAAGAACTGACAGACAGATGTAGTAAAAATGTGACATGATAAAATAAAGACTGTCAGTGTCAGTGTCAACTGTGTCAAACACAAAATAAACAGAAGTAATTAAACTCGTGTTGGTGGTAGGAAATTTATAAAATAAATATAAATACGAAAGAGGGTGATAAAAGAAAAGAATTTACCTAAGTGACTCAAACTTACTAATAAAGCGGGACAGACTACAACTTCTTTGATGCCACAGCAGCACGCTTGGACCTCTGTGCAGCAGGCTCCTTGCCTGCAACAGCCGACTTCACAGCTAGCGTGGGTGATGTCCCTGCTACAGCCGCCACCGCCGGCGCCGCCGCCGCCGCCGCCTGAGTGTTAGACAATTTGTCCAGGTCGGCGAGGCAACTGACACGATGTCTGTTTCCATCTGGCCCAACTACATAAACATTGCCCTCACGAGTCCAGCTTTTTGTGATTCCAAACCGCTGTCTGGCCTGCATAAACACATCGTGACGAGCTTTAGTCAGGAATTCCGAGAGAGTTAGTCCACTATTCTTGAGGTTGGTCTTGGCAAACCAAATTTTATCACGGACAGTAACATCTCGCAGCTTCACAAGAATTGGTCTTGCGCGGTCTGAGGTTAGACGGCCCATCCTATGGCAACGATTAATGTCATTTACCGCAAAACCAGCCAGCTTCAAACGATGTACCACAACCTTGACCACAGCAGCTGAAGTATCCTCTTGCTTTTCCTCTGGTACACCATGGAGAAGCAGATGTTTACGGCGACTCAACATCTCCAGATTGTCCACAGCCTTGGAAGTAGCTTGGATTTGTTCCTGCAAAGCTCTCAAGGCAGATAAGACAAACGCCTTAAATGCAGAGAACTCGCTGGCCAGAGTAGCCACAGTAGCTGAAGCCGGAGACTGCTTTTGAAGCTTGGATTCATATGCAGCCATCTGCTCTGTAAAAAGAGCCTGCATTTGCGCCATGGATCCTTGGATTTCCTTCATTTCCTCCATTTTTATGTGTCGGTTGCAGCTTGTGAGGTTATGTTTTAAAATTGTGTTTTCTTGTGTGAAGTAGCAGAGTGTCGAGGGAGATAACACTTTATGGCAGGTACTGTAGTTTAAACTTTATTTTTATACATAAATATTTACTAAAAGTGTGAAAATACTATATTTTACACAAAAATTAAAGGAGATCGAAATTTTGAGATGTTACTTTTTTAACACCTACCGCCCAAAAAAAGACAAGACGGATACTTGTATTTCAATCGTTGGCGAGGAAAGACTTGAAATAATCAGTATACCTACCTACATTGTATAGTTAAAGTTAACGTCTTTGTGTTTTCTATAAGTACTTACTTATTTAAATTGACTTGTATGTATTTTGATTAAAATGATTAAATAGTCTTGATTTACCTAACGGCCTGTTTTTATTATCAGAAGTGAGGTCAACATGCCACGCAGCAAACGCAAGCGAAAATCGAGGCGAGATTCGTCATCGAGTTCAAGTTCCAGTTCCAGTACGAGTAGCAACAGTACCGATGGCGGACGGAGGCACAGAACCAATAAACGTCGCCGTAAGAGATCTAAAACTGTGAGTCAAAATACCGTACTATCATCAGTGATTCCCGAATTCGACCCACTCGTAGATAATATCGACATGTGGTTAAATGTTGTTGATGCAAATTCACGTGCTTTCGGATGGTCTGACAATGTTATTAAGTATCAGGCACTTCAAAAACTGCGCAATACTGCCAAAACATGGTTAGATTCGTTTCAAAAAAATAAAACCAGGTGGACCACGTGGAAGTGGAAGGAATGGCGTGATACACTATCAGATACATTTCAAGTAAAATGTAACATGTTTAGATCCCTTAAAGAATTAATAGATGCAAGGCCCGTGATCAATCAATCTTTGTATGAATTCTATTTTCAACAAAAAGCTAAAATTGACCGTTTGCAACTAGGTTTTCGAGAGCAGGACATTATATCCGTTATAGTAGGTTCGATAGGTGACAAGAACATTAGTGTAGCTGCAGAAGCAGGAAACTTCAAATATTGTGACGATTTAGCATCATTTTTACATGGCAAGGTCTACATTCCCACTGAAAAAGAACTACCGCATAAAAATACACTGCCACTTAAAAATTCTTCTCGATTCACTCAATCTGGGTATCAAAACATCTCCAGTAAAACTGAAAACAAGTCTGAGCCTTCAGCTAGTTCAAATAACGTGACAAATTTAACCATAGTTTGCTATCGCTGTGGGGAGGTAGGTCACAGAAGAAATAACTGCACAGTTAAAGACAGTGTCAGATGTTCAGCGTGCAACAAACTAGGGCATTTAGAAGCCGCGTGTAAATCTAAACAAAAACTAAAATCTGAGAAGGATCTTGAAGTGAAATTTATATCTGACCCAAAAACCAAACAAATATTTTATAAAACCGTATTACTAAATGATCGTGAGAGTAAAGCATTTTTTGATATGGGTAGCGATTGTTCACTAATAACTAGCGCGTTAGTAAACCAATATCAACTAAAACCTTTTGCTTTGAATATCCCAGTTAATTTGGTAGGTTTTACAAATGAATTATCCGCTCAAGTGACAGAAGCGGTAGCTGCCACAATTCATGTTGATTCGGTTAGATCAGTTATAACGTTTTACGTTATTGATGCGCTCTCTGGCTGTGACATCCTAATTGGGAGAAATTTTACAGAAGATAAAAGAATAATGTACACTCGCGTGGGAGATACACTAACATTTCAATCAGTGCCAACTTTGAATGTTTGTAGTACTAATGTTGTATATGATGTTGCTGAGGAGTATGAAGCTACCTTGAGGAACGTTTTATCGAAATACCCTCAATCTTTTTCTGATGATTTATCGTGTCTGGGGAAAACTTCATGCGTTGAACTAGAGATACAACTAACATCTAGTAAGCCCATTTGCCAGAGGCCATATAGGATGTCTGAGTCCGAGAGGGTATTAATGCGAGAAATTACGGATGATTTATTAGAAAATGGGATTATTAGGCATAGTAACTCTGCTTATGCAAGTCCAGCTCTTTTAGTTGATAAAGCGTCAGGGGCTAAAAGGTTATGCGTTGATTATAGACAGCTAAATAAAATAACCGTTAAAGAAAAATACCCTATGCCTATGATTGAGGATCTAATTGATAGATTACAAGGTTGTAAATTTTATACATCTCTAGACCTTAAAAGTGGGTACCACCAAATATGCATTAAAGAGGAGGATGTGCACAAGACAGCATTCATTACAAATGACGGCCATTTTGAATATTTAAGACAACCTTTTGGCGTTTGTAACGGTCCAGCGGTTTTCCAAAGGCTAATGAATACTGTTTTGGGCAATTTGCGTTTTGGAAGAGTAGTATGTTATATGGATGATCTTCTTATTGCTACTCAGACCGTTGAAGAAAACATCGTTTGTTTAGAGATGGTATTAGATTTATTTGTGAAGAACGGGTTAACTATGAATTTAGATAAATGTTCATTTTTCAAGGAACGTATTACCTTTTTGGGCTATGACATTTCTGAACAAGGCATTCGACCAAGTGCTCGCAAACTGGATGCTATTTCTAAATTCCCCACCCCAAAGACTCTTCATCAGCTAAGACAATTTCTAGGTCTAATAAATTACTTTAGAAAATTCATAAGGAATTGTGCTCAGTTATGCAAATCACTAACGAACCTGTTAAAAAAGGGGGTAGTATGGCATTGGGGCTCTTTACAAGATGAAGCAGTGGCTAATGTTAAAACAGCTTTAATCGATAATGCAGTTCTTAAAGTTTTTGATCCAAAACTTCCTGTAAATCTTTACACTGACGCCAGTCGTGATGGCATAGGATGCATTCTAGCTCAGACTACCGATAGTGGTGAAAAACCTGTACATTTTTATAGTCGGCAAACTACTAACGATGAAAAGAAATACCATTCATTCGAATTGGAACTTCTCGCTATTGTTTCGGGGTTACAAAAGTTTCGTCATTATTTATTAGGCCAGAATTTTAAAATAACAACTGATTGCAACGCCGTACGATACGCTCTGAGTAAACAAGAAATTATACCGCGAATAAGCAGATGGGTGTTGTATACGCAAGATTTTACATATGAAGTAGTTCACAGACCCGGGTCTCAAATGCAGCATGTAGATGCGCTTAGTAGAAACCCTGTGATTGACGTCAGTAACACATCAGTTGAAAGCGTAAATACATTAACTGAAGGCGATTGGTTATTGTCTGTTCAATTACAGGACCCTTTTATATGTGGCATTCGAGACATTTTACAGTCAGGTGAGGCCGAGTCTAATAGACAGATATTTAATGAATATGAGTTATTAGGTAATAAAGTGTACCGTAGAACTGAATTCGGAAGACGATGGTTAGTGCCAAAACAGTGTGTATGGTATGTTATTCGAGCCAACCATGATGAAGTTGGTCATTTCGCGGTAGATAAAACTCTTGAGAGAATTAAGTCAAAATATTGGTTTCCACATTTAAAGAAAACAATCTCAAAGTACATAAAAAACTGTTTAAATTGTATTTATTTCAAGAATATTCACGGTAAAAAACCAGGTTAACTTTTCTCCATTCCCAAACACGCCAGGCCATTCCATACGCTCCACGTTGATCATCTCGGTCCATTTGTTAAAACTACCCTACAAAATAGTTATCTTTTAGTACTGGTTGATTCGTTCACAAAATTTGTTTTCATATCTGCTGTTAAAAATACAAAAAGTAAAGTAGTTTTAAATGAACTAGATAAAATATTTAAAGTATTTGGTAATCCTAAACGTCTAGTATGTGACGCTGGTAGTGCGTTCACATCAAAATTATTCAGTAGCTATTGTATAGATCGAAATATAAGGCCGCACATAATCGCCACAGCTGTACCACGTTCTAATGGACAGGTAGAACGCTATAATCAGACAATTTTGGAGGCATTACGTAGTATGGGTGCAGATACTGAAAATAATAAATGGGATCAACATATAACTAACATACAACAAGGTATTAATAGCACAATCAATAAAACCACATCTGCCGTACCGAGTGAGGTTTTCTTTGGGTATAGAATTCGGATGAACAATGATATGATCACTGATGATGACAACACAGAAGTGCCTATTGATGTAACGGCATTGCGACTTACGGTTGATGCAAATATCAAGAAAAATGCGGAAACACAAAAAGCATCTTTTGACGCAAAAAGAAAAGATGCCCCTAAATATGACATTGGAGACTTGGTGGTGCTCAAAATCCCGAGTCATACAAATGATGGCCAAAGTACGAAGCTGATGCCTCTTTATAAAGGACCATTCCAAGTGACCAAGATCTTAGGCCATGACAGATATCAAGTAGAGGACATGCGTGGAGCTGAGAGATCTTCGAAGCGATATGATGGTATAGCATGTGTGGAAAATATGAAACCGTGGATCCGCATTTCAGAGTAATACCTACCGGATGTTGTCAAAAAGTAAGGTCCTAGCAAACGTGAGTAGTTAATTTAATCATCATCATCCTTGCTCAAAATCATTACTTGCTGGGTTATACCTTGTTTCTAAAGTTGATCACCCTTTTATGACTTGATTGTATGTCTTGTATTCCGGTTTGCCCAGAGACCTAGATTTACACTTGTTTTAGCAAATGGTCTCATGCTGCTTCTTCAAACATTGAATGTATTATAGTGTTAGATATTTTCGAGCTACAACAGATATCCTTTGTGAACACTGTAGCTACATGTATTGTTTGTGGTGATACACAACTAGTTTGATCCTTAATGAACATCATCTAGTTAAACCACACATAATAATGAGCTCTGCAGATCATAAATGTCCTGTAATGCATTCAATGCTAGAGAACATTGTAATTGAGTACTTATATTTAATAAAGCATGTTTTAAATATAGTCAAATGTTTTCAGTTTCCGCACGAGACCTGGACGCAGCTCGAGGACGAAGGCGTGAGCAGGAGGGCCGGATGTTGTCGCAATCGTTTTACATTTCCGTTTCACGCCGGTGATGACGTAGCTTAGTGTCAACTTCACACCGGTTGTACTGCAGCGCACTTCGTGTCGTCTATAAAACAGACGACAATTCGACAAGACGGATACTTGTATTTCAATCGTTGGCGAGGAAAGACTTGAAATAATCAGTATACCTACCTACATTGTATAGTTAAAGTTAACGTCTTTGTGTTTTCTATAAGTACTTACTTATTTAAATTGACTTGTATGTATTTTGATTAAAATGATTAAATAGTCTTGATTTACCTAACGGCCTGTTTTTATTACTTAGCAGACCCTTTTGTTTACTGACGCAAGCTGAAAATTAAAAATCTTATCATGACTGTATTCCCGGAGAAATCAATCCACATCGATCTTCGGACTTTGAGTTCCAGGGATTTTAAGTAAAACAAAATACAATCACACAAACATACCTTACTTCGACAACATTCTATGTTTGAATTCATACGAAGTTATTAAAAATATAAATAAAAAAAACATAGTTATTTTAGTCTCTGGTCTATTTGCTTCATTTTGATTGCCTGCTACTCGTACCGGATACCAAAATAAATCAAAACGCACAACCATCCCTTTGACGGCTTTGTACACGTCCGTGTACAGTGCAGTGTAGTGTATTAACAAAATAAAAAATGTGAATTCATATTTTTTGGTTTAAAATTTAACGGGAACGTATTGGCTTAGTTTATATTTTTATTTCGTCCAGTTCCGACTCAATTAAACATTATTTGCTAGGAGCAAATCACATATACCTTTGAGTCTGACATTCTGTAAAATGCATTTTTCTGCGAGGCAGTCACCGGCTGTTCAGCTCTGAATTAGCTTTCCAGCGCGGACTGAAATACAAAATCATTTTGTTTTTTAAATTCTTAATGCTGTAGGAACCTAACTACTAACGGACTTAGGTACTAATAAACGTGGTATAAAGTTATTCTTGCTTTCCGCTTCGGTAGACGTCTTTTTACACCCTGTATAAGTAATTTCTTTTTATTTTATTGTACTTTGTCATGTGTGTATGTTACAATTAAATATATTATTCTATTCGTTTCTATTCTACATATTATAAAAAATAAGCGAGGTATCTAATATCAAATAAAAACAAGAGTTGGATCACATACCTAGCAACAATAAAAACAATTATGTAGGATTATTTATGAGCCAATTAGTAATTATTAGGAAAAAATATACAACATTGAGATCGTATTCCGAGAAATAATAAATAAGTTTTCTTTTCATTTTCCCCGAAATCCTTGAGTTGTTTACTAACTGATACTTGCGATGCTTACAGGCTAATTCCACTATATCTTACAGGTGTGGCAAAATTTTATCGCATTCAGCAACTACTTATTCTTTTGTAGTTAGATTAGGTTTGATCTTAAGATCCTGATTAGTGATGTGTTAGTGATTAGAAACAGCGTCGATTGAGACCAACTTGTTATTTTACCAATGTAATTTTCTGGGCTGACTGTAGGTACATTTTTTTAAAAATCCAAAAATGCAAATTTTTCCTTTCAAAATAAACATTCATCGAAAAAAAAGTACAAACACGTAGTACTTCCTAGTAACTACTTAGTTCTTA
Source organism: Epirrhoe tristata (assembly GCA_951394285.1). NCBI lineage: Eukaryota > Metazoa > Arthropoda > Insecta > Lepidoptera > Geometridae > Epirrhoe > Epirrhoe tristata. The sequence goes on from OX596149.1 coordinate 8,793,753, forward strand.
GCTAGATGCGTGCTAGCTAACTCATTTGTATGAGTTTACTCAGAAAAGGTTCTTCAAGTCTTTTGTTGGGTTCTTTACAGAACCCTGCTATTTCCAGAACCCTGTTATTTCCTCAGTTAATCTAGCCCAGGATTGTTAAAGCAATATAATTTAATAAGCGTTTTTCCCTGAAAAGCTATTCCTAGCGCCAAGAATGTTCAGAGAAATGATTCCTTATTTTTCTCAACACCCACTCGTTTTAGCGGTCCGTAGTAAAATAAATAACCCTAACAGCTTCGCCATCTAGGTCTGTATCTGTCCATCGTCTGTTAAAGTTAGTCCAGCGTTATTAGTTTTTCTATTTATTTATTTAGTTGCACCAACAAAGTGAACACCAACACAAGCAATAGAAATGAATGAAATAAAATAAACTAAGTGCCACCTGATCACCTCAATTATAAGCGCAAATCATACGCAATTAAAAATTGTTACAAATTAAATAATAAATAAAAATAGAATACATTTTTACTCTATTTCACAATTTTTTTGATGTGTGCGATACTAAAAGCTCTTAAGTCCATGAGCCGAGCATACGCACACAGAAAATATGCATCTTCACACACAAGACCACTCTGCCTTCGTGAGATAGAACATGTACAAGCAATGGCGGCAATGAGCTTGCGACCTGTCACATGGGCCAAATATTGGGACATGGCTGTCACTACGCCCTTGAACAACTTCAAAGGATCTGTAAAATGCGCATAATTCAAAAATAATTTCTCTACTAGGTACTTTTCCATACCTTAGAAACATTGTTTTATTTTCGAGGGATTTTCCACTTGAGTGGGAGGTAATAGGATCCGTATCTATACTTCAATAATATTTTAACAAAGCCGTTTGAGTTTCTTGCCAGACATAATAAATCCCTGGCTGCTAACATGTATTCTTCGCAGCCTGTTGCGCAGAGTTCAAAGTTCTTTCTTCCTCCCACTGCCTCCACCTGTCGTTTTATTGTGAGACATGGTTGAAGCACTGGTAAATTGTATAGACATTTTAAGGGCTCACTGAGCTTTCAAATTCTCAATATAGTTTTCCCAGAGTAGTAGAGTAAGTATTAAAGAACTAATCATCAGATTCTAATGGTATAAAGTACCATGTAGAAACATTTTATTTTAATTATCAACACGAAAAGAGTCCCTTTGGGGTGCACTTAAAATCTTTTCACTACACTGAAAAATTACGAACACTTTGGTTCTAATTTTTATGGACTTAAATAATTAGATTTTTATAAAGTATTGCACTTATAAACGTGTTTGTCAAAGTTCAAGTGAAGAATTGTTAATGAGTAGGTAGTACTTACTGATGTAATTCAACTGGCAAAGAATATGGACTTCAGTTTTACATTTGAAACCCATTCTGTACATCATTGTCATTTTTCTATTATGTGATTGGTTGAGCTCTATTGGGATGACAACTGGAAATGGATTGCAAGTTAAACAATAAGGCTGAAGGTAGTAAAATGTAATTGATCTCGTTTATTTGAGCTCAGATTTGTCCTTAGTCCCTTCACATTAGCACCTCTTGGGTTGTATTGGGGTGCTGCAACCCCCGAGGGGCCGTGGGGTTCCTTGAAAAGGTATGTTAGTTCATTTCGCAATGGGGTGAATTTTTTTGTAATGTGTCCAAACTTTTTCGTGTTTGATGTCTGCGTCCTTATTGTGTTCACTCGCTTTGTGCGATGGGGGTGAGTTTTATAAATGTCATAAAACTTTTGTGTCTCGGTAACGTTTTGTGTCGCTGGTTCTTTGAAGGCAAATTTATGTTTAGACGTAAATTTATAAATTTTTGATGATCATTTTTAGATACCGTAAACCGGGAATTTTGAATTTAATAAATGCTTATCATAGATGCGACAGCGATACTGCAGGCAGATTCGTCATACCTATTTATCTACGATGATAGATGATTTTCTTAACATTTAAACAAACAAAGATACTGCTACCCGCTGGGATTTTTTTCCATCGAGTCACACTGTTACTCGTTGCAACATTTTATTAAAAAATAATTCCCATCGAGTCATACTAGGAGTGCCTAACAGTGTGACTCGTTGGGAACAAAAATCCATACGAGGTGCTTCGTTGGGAACCCACCGAAATATGATAATAAGTGTATTCCTAATCGTTCAAGGACACCTTCGGAAACTTCCGATTTCGAAGCCGAAGTTCTTTCCGAAATTCCAAAGCTTTTTACGTTTCAGAAGTGCCCGGACACTTACGCACCAGTTTGCGGGGTACCTGGGATTGTGGCTCGGGAGCCAAACCTCATGTTTCAGAACCACTGCTACATGGACGTAGCGCAGTGCAAGATGTTCTGGGAAAATAAGAGTCCAACTGCTATTAGTTCTAGTGAGTATGTCTACATTTTAAGTCGGTGATGGACTTGCTATCTGGCTCGTATGGAGTTGGAACTACTCCCAACTCTATACGAGCTCGTACGCAGAAATTATCCTATTAAAGTAACAGAGACTTTCAAGTTGACTTTTTTTGCACCTAAAGCAGTGGAAATTATACATTTCCACTGCTTTAGGTGCAAAAAAAGTGTGAAAGTCCACGTGAGTGAAGCTTTGTAAAGAAAGTGCACGAAAGGAGCCTCTAGGTGCACTTAAATCCTTTCACACTACTGGTTCAAAAGAGTAGTGATACAAGATGAAGACGAAAGAAAGCATCGTATTCCATTCGAATCTGTAGCTGCACATATTTCGAATGCATGAGTTCAAACAATTTGGTTGAATAATCTGTTTACATCTAGATAAAAAAAATCGTATGAGTCAACTCTGGTAACAGATTTTTCTAGGCCGCCTCAAAGCATCCGTCATGTCTTAACCGGGGCCGACAACGCGCCCCTTACGCAAATGAAAAAAAAACATTTTCTATTCTATTTCTATTCTATTCTAAATGTGTATTACTCTAGCTTGGCGCCCTTAGCGACAAATCATAGATATGCCCGGGTAAGCAGCGAGGGGCAGCCTCTATTCTAAAAATACGAGTTTTTCTTACACGTGGAACTTCGGCTCGATAGGCTTATTACCTTTTAATGATATCCTGCACCCTTCGCCGTAATTAGAAAAATAATGATAACTTACCTACGTTATTTATTCTGTGATATACGGCAAATATCCTTTTAAAATATATTAAAAATTATTACACTTACTGAGTTGGTTTGAACGCAGTTAATAAGGATCTGTAAGGATTGCTGGAAAATAAAATGAAAATAAAATTCGATTCAAAAGAAATACTAAGTGGGTGTCGAGCAAATTAAAAGTTTAAAAGGTTTCAAGCGCCTTTGAAGTAAAACTAACTTTATTGGTTCTTTGAGGAGCTTACCTGTAATTAGGTATGATCAATTACTAAGGTTTCAATTTTCTTGTAAGTAAAATAATTCGAAAAATCTTGACGTCTCATTTCAATTTTGCTGTCTTACGTTACTAATTAATTACCTACGTGAAAACCGACGAGAAGGAATTCATTTTGTGTAAATTAAGAGATACTTACGTTATGATACATTGTATAATTAAAATAGAATTAAAAACATTTCTACTTTTATTTACACCGTAAGTAACTTACTCGCGTGCGCTTTGCCAAACTGTACATCATCATCATCATGTCAGCCATCTAGTGTCCACTGCTGAACATAGGCCTCCCCCATCGATTTCCACAGCGGTCGATCTTGTGCAGCCTGCACCCAACGGCTCCCAGCAACCTATACCAGATCGTCTTTCCATCTAGTGGAGGGGCCATAACTGTACATAGTTTTTTCTTATTAAGTGTTTTTAAATAGATTTAACTTTTTGAGAGAGACACGCTTTTAGGTTTCAGGCTATTTTATTTTACACAACCTAGGGTAGGTACATAAAATAATTTATTGTAAGTACCCTCAAGATAGGACGGAAAAGTATGTCGACGTGATGCTGCGTTCAATACATTTACCTTTCATGAATACAAAATCGCGTCACAGAATCAACCTACTCAGACTAATGGGTCCCTTTTACCTTACATTAATTTCCGTGCATTTCCTAAGTTTGTTCAGCATGAAACTTTCAAAGGCTGTCTGGTGCATGAGAAAGTCACTCAGAATCTTCTGAAGCGCAGTTTGTAAGCGACAGCGAGGCATCTTGGAAGCTTTACTTTGCTGCTATAAGTCGAATCTTGTAAAGTTTTGTAAAAGGATTGTGTAAAAATATGCTATTTAATTTTACCAGAGTTTCTTCTTCAATCTCAGACATTGTCACTTGTTGAGTTCTACTAAATGGGAGATATGCATGAAGTGTGATTCGATTTGATAGTTATTCAGCGTATAATTGCCAATACCTTATCTAACGCAGTGTACACGTCACTCGGCTTTGTACCTTATTTGTGGTTACATAAAAACTAAAACAAAAGACTGGTCAACACAATTAAATAACTTTAAAAAAAATCCGTATAAATTGAACAAAACGCAAGTAAAGCGAACTGAAAACATATAAAAGCAGAACAAAATTGTATTACGAAATATGAAAGGACTGGAAACCAAGCAAATGGAAAAATTCTTTGAAAAATTGCATAGAACGGTACAGAGAGTTCAAAACTGCTTTGTCGAGGTTCCATTCATTGTATATGATGTTTTTTCTATTTTTAAATTGCGTATGATGTTAAAAACATACATAAACATACTTACTAAATTATGATCGGCTTAGCAGCGTTAATTGAGTTTGCATCTAAAACACACGTTTAGGTACTCAGTTGTACTGGTATTTATAGGGTCTTTCATTTTAAACTACACAAACTCAAAATTTATAATTGATTGATTTTTTAGAAATGCGATTGGTGGACAGACGTTCCACCAATCGCAGCTCAGCTACATCACGAATGGGCTAAGTTAAACAAGAAGCAACAATCATTTAAAAGGATAGTCTTTATCGATTTTCTCGGGATTTTCATAACAAAAAAAAAATCATTGCATAAATATTTTTTAATATATTTTTTTAACCCAATTCCTGAATTAAGTTAGTATAAAATGAAAGACCCTATAAAGCGATGACTGATGTCAATGCTTTTCCGAATGCATGGATGGTTTTCATGGCGATAGCAACTAACGTCAGTACTGACTGAACGTCAAGTTATATAGGTCATCAGTTCACCCGTGACCACGAGTGTTGCAACACGTTCAAACCTTCAGGAAAAAAAAATCCATTAATAACGTGATAAAAACCCGTTTACTCAATAACATCAACTAATTAAAGCACTAAATAGCTGAAATGTGAACCCGCCCAGAGAAGGGAATAGTTTGCAACTGCGGTTGACGAGTTAATTACACCTGTACATGACACCTGCATTGGAATCTAAAGAGTTGGCAAATAACTTTACCTAGCGCTGATAGTTTTACGTGGATAAGAAAAGCCGGAAATTAGGTTGTCTTTGAGCTACATCCATAAGATGTTCAAACGAAAGTACAAGGCATTCGCTGTAGACGCTTTTTCATACGAAAATGCTCGGAATCGGATTGAATCGGATAACAGTTCCAAAGATTACTCATTATAAACAAGCTAAGCTTACCTGTTTATTTATATTCATTACTTACATTATTATATTTTTAACCAAAAAAACAACTCTACTGTCTTACTAATACTGTCGAAACTTAGCATGTAATTACTTCATGTAACACTGTGTCCTCAATAAAGTTCTTATTTATTTATTTACTCTCCATGGCACGGTAGACAACCTCTCAGATATAGACACTCAAGATCCTTTAAAGATATCTAAGGTAGGCCTGCAAGAACAGTAGCCCGTCAGCAATCGCCTGTATGCCGAGCACAACGACACCTGAATGCTCTGTATCGCCGGCGCTCGAGAGAGAGTGTCTGAGTTATAGCGAAGAGCCTAGCTCTTTGATGCCTTTGCCTTTGATTTAACATACATACATACATACATACATAAAATCACGCCTCTTTCCCGAAGGGGTAGGCAGAGACCACGGATCTCCACTTGCTACGCTTCTGACACACAACTTTTGCCTCATTCACTCTAATTATATTCTTCATACATGCTCGCCGGTTTAAGGTACTTTTGACCTGGCCCTTCTCCAAAATGTCGCCAATTTGATCCAAGAAGGTTCGCCTAGGCCTTCCCCTTCCCCCCCCCCACCCCCGATGGATTCCAATCTTGACGACTTGGGGGGGCTTAGTAACCGTGGTTTGGAGGCCCACGGTGAAGCGAAAAGGAATCCCAGGCGGGGACGCCCTGGTGGCGTCTGGCGGGTAGGGTCGCGGGTGAAGAGGCGTGTCGGTGTTTCGTTGCCACTCGCCCTATCTCCCGCGACCCAACGGTGGCGCACCGTAAGATGCGTCGGCGGCGGGGCCGCAGTGGAAGAGGAGTGTCGGTGTTACGTTGCCGCTCTCCCTGTCCTCTGCGGCCGTTTTTGGAGGCTTCTCCACGCGCACCTCTTTAATTAGAGTGCGCAGTAGACGAAGGGAGCGGAGAGCTCTAGTGGTGAGTAGCGGACGCAAGGTGTGGGGGCACCTTCGTCCGCCTTGCACTACTCACCACTATGCGGGGCCGCCTTAAGGGCGGGGATCGCCAGAGGGGGACTGGACGTAAAGGCTGTGCCGGTTTCCCAGACCCCCTCCATTCCAGGTGACGCCGGAATGACGCTGGGTCGTTTAGTGGGTATACCGGGAGACCCCGGGGAGTCCCACATACCTACCCCTCTGAGGGGATGCCCCGCGGAGGGGATGCGTAATGCATTTTTCCCAGCGAGAAAAAAAAAAAAAAAAAAAGGGCCTTCCCCTTCCAGCTGTCCCATACACACTTACCTCATACACTTGCTTTGTCAAACGACTGTCATCCATCCTCTCTACATGCCCAAACCATCTTAACATACCTTTGATTTAAAGTGTGTTATTTTTTTAATGTACCTATTTATTTTTATTAAGTACCCATATTGTTTTTTTTTTATTTGATCTCACTAAGTTAACGTCTTAGATATTAGTACAATCTGTAATGTTAGCCTAAGTTGTAAATAAATAAATGTCTAAATGTTTAAATTAAGGGCACGTCCAAATTAATAGTGTAACAGAACATGTTGCTTCACGATAAAGACCTATAGCTCCTGCGACATTCATGTAAGTATCGCAGTCGGCGACCTCAACTCAATCGATTAACTTTAAATATGAATAGAGTTGAATGGGGTGATTCTTGACCTATACCGGTGAATGCAACGAAGCTACGTTTACAGAAGAATCGATGCCTTATAAACAAGAAGGGTTCCGTACTGCTATTTAAATAACATAAATATTTAATATTAAGTAGACATAGGTTTTCTTCTAGTACTTACTTCTTTCTTGTAAAACAATGTTAGCGCGAGCACAACTTTATAATGTATGTGAGGGAGTCTACGGCGAATCGCTGTACAGGCTATACAGGCTCTTCAGTCCTAGTGTGGGGAACAGAGGTTTAACCTGGGTTCAGACCTATCATGAATCAATGTAATCTAGTTTAAGTGAATCTTTTGTACCGCTATACCTGTTTTTGGCACAATAAAATTTATCTTATCTTATATTCATTACTTAGTGACCCGCCTCGGTTTCTCAGAGATGCAACGTGTGGAATGGTTAATAATACGTCGGAGGGTACGTTAAATTGTCGGTCCTGGCTATTAGACCCCTATTTTTTAATTACCAGAAAAAATTTAAACGTGGTCTTGGTATTTGTTACTGATCATTTATGTAGCTAAAACTAAAAAAAAATGAAAAAAATATTATAACCTAAAAAGGAGACGAGACGAGTCAGACATGGATTTATGATAGCTACTGGGGTTTTACTGACTGGGGATGATGCGAGAGCATAGTTTGAATGAGAGTCTGTACGCGATTGTTTTCATAAAAGTTCGGTTTTGGTTAACTAATCCTCGATAACTTTGTGATAGTTAAATCACGAAAATTCCGACCATGCAATTATCATTTTCTGCAATTGTCCTCAATTTTTTTGGTAGTTACAAAATAGTGGTGTATAAGTTGTTAAGCCATGATGGCGACCTAAAAGCAGCCAAAAAACTCAGTTTTTTTTGAAGTTACTTTAGGGCGTTCACATGACTCTGGAAAGATCGCCTTTAAATTAATGTTAACGCATATTGCCAGTATACGTGCCATGTTTTATTATTTAATGGATAGAACTAGTTAGAATATAATAGTAGGTACTTATATTTTATTTTGTGCCACAGAAAAATTACAAAAATTAATTGATTGCTATTTACGAATTTAGTTCAGCACCATCAAAAATGGTAAGCGGCTTACTCTCTCTACATCGCTAATGGGTCTACAAATCGGCTTAAATATTATTACAGGCTTGTTATTTTTAAGTACAGTCAACTTCCAAAATATTTGGAAATCCATACTAATAAGTATTATTAATGCGATAGTAACTCTGTTTGTGTGTATTTTTCGCGCCCAAACCGCTAAAAGCAGTTTGCGTAGTTATCGATATATCTATGTCGATCCCACTCATATAATAAAACTGAAAGTTTGTGAGTTTGTTTATATGTTTGGATGTTTGTATGTTTGTGTTTAAATCACGCCTAAACCAGTGAACCGATTTGGATGAAACTTGGAATAGGGGAAGATAGTGACCTGCATTAGCATATAGGCTATTTTTTTAATAGCTGCTGGTACCACGCCGGCGAAGCCGCGCGCAGGATTAATATAATTAATGATCAAATGAACTTACCCTTACGTGAAGTTCGATCATAATTATGTGAACAGCTTAATTCGATGCGATTTAATGTTTACTTATTGTAGTAGCGTTCCCACGCTGCAGCCTTACACGTTATTTATAGTTATTATTTATTTATTTATTTTTAAAATAATAAAAATATTTAAAAAAAAAATACTTATTAATTTTTTGGGATGGTTTTGATATTTTTAATCAATCCTATCCAATCTGTCTATTGACTTCCGCCATTACTTTTGCCTGCGCTTATCCATCAACGATCATTTTGTTTAAAGTTCCGGGTTCAAGAACCTATTAAAATTTCACGAACATGGGATGGGAAAATATTTTTGGGAGGGTGTGAATAAATCGCATCGAATTAAGCTGTTCACATAATTATGATCGAACTTCACGTAAGGGTAAGTTCATTTGATCATTAATTATGTTTCACAGCTTAATTCTTAGCGATTTAATGTTTACTTATTGTAGGATGTTCAGAGACAAGTGTGAAATTTTAAGTAGACAACTAGGTAGATAAAGTGACTCTTAAGTTAGTACCTACTTAGGTATCTTAATTAGAGGGGTAATATTCTACTAAGAATAAAAAAAAAATTTTACTATAAATCAGTTATTTATTTTTACATAATATCATAATATTAAGATTAGGTATTGAGAATAGACATAGCAAAATCATTTGTATCATGCACAATTTCTCTATTATAAAATCTGGCGAACATACATGAATTTTGTGTCCAGCCAGCAGTTTTTCTTATTAAATCTAAGTTGACGCCCAATCTTCTGGCTCTAGACGTCGCAGCATGTCTAGTGCTGTGTGCACTGAATATACTGGTGTCAATGCCACTGCCCTGTAGGGTGTCTTTTATCCAGTGACTGAGACGCTGTGAAGAAATTTTGGAATAAGGTCTACGATAACTAATAAATAAAAAATCATTATTAGAAGACCGTAGTGTACTAGTTTTACTAATGTAATCTCTCAAGCACGTGGCTGGGCAGATTTCTGGACGTGCATTAAAATATGGTAACTTTAAAATTGGTTGAAAAGAATGTGGGCCGGATGTTTTTATTAAATCTGGGATTCTAATGATGATTTCAACTTGACTGTGGAGACTGATATTAGGTATTTTTATGAGAGTAAACGTTTGTACCCTATGGGCAGTGACAAGAGCCAAAAGAGTGATTGTCTTTTTGGAAAGTGTTTCTAGATTGAGACCTTCGTGAGGCCATTTTTGTGCCAAATGTTCTAATACTATTGTTGGATCCCAGGTAATGTTATATCTTGGTAACGATGGTCTCAATCTATAAACACCTTTCATAAAGCGTTTAATTCTATCATCATTCACAATATTACTTCCTAATAAAACTGACAAAGCAGATTTGTAGGTATTCACAGTACCATATTTTGCACCCTTTTCAAAAACATTAGTTAAGAATTCAAGAATAATTGGTATAGATGTTTTTAAATGGTCATAGCGATTGGTTTGACAGTATTGTATCCAAGCTTTGATACAAACATCATACTGTTTGTATGTATTATCGGAAAGTGATGACAACATTATGTCTACTGTACGTGGTGTTAAGTAGTGCAGCGCCTGCCGGAGAGTTTCGCGGCAACTAGTGTCAGGGAGCTGTGTAGGTTGTGCGCTGACCTAAAAGGAGATTTTAGTAAATTAATATCAGGATTAAAGAAAATCAAGTCGGAAATTACTAGTTTTTGGAATAAGGGGAACCATGGTTGTGATGCCCAATATGGAATAACTACAATGCCCTCTGCTTTGTCATTTACAATCTTTTGTAGCATTTTTAATATTAAAGAAAAGGGCGGAAACGCGTAAAATAACAAGTTTGACCAAGAAATAGTGAACGCATCTACAGCCCATGCCTCGGGGTCAATCTTCCAGGTAATATATTTTACACATTTTGCATTGCATCTGCTGGCAAATAAATCTATGTTAGGAATGCCTAATTTTCGTTTTATTTCATTATAAGCGTAGTCCCCTAGCTCCCATTCAGTGTCCTGAAAGGCTTTGCGTGATAAAGAATCTGCCTCGGTGTTATCTTTGGTATTTATGTATGATGCAAAAATAAATATTTTACGCGTTTCACACCATTGCCAAATATCTCTGGATATTTTATTTAAATGAGGGTATTGCACACTACCCATTCTATTAATACAAGCGATTGCTGTCGTATTATCAATTCTGAGTAGAATTTCACATTTAGAATAAGAATTAGCAAATACTTTTAGTGCGAAAAAAGCTGCTTTTAACTCTAATTCGTTAATGTGCAAGGTTCGTTCATCATCCTTCCAATAACCAAAACTTTTATTTTTGTCGCAATAAGCTCCCCAACCAGTGTTAGAAGCGTCTGAATATATTTCTAATGCAAAATTGTTAAATCGGAAAGGACAGTAACCAGATTTTATGTTTTTGAGCCACCATTTCATATCATCTTTTACTGCATCGGATATATGAATAGTCTGTTCAAAACTATATTGTTTTAGTAGGTACAGATACTTATGACGTTCGAAAAGTTTTGTGTACATCCATGAGTACTGTATAGCCGGGCAAGCGGATACAAGTAGTCCGATTAGGCTAGCAAAATCACGCATTTTACATTTTTGAAATTCAAGAAGCTTTGTAATTTTAATAATAATTTTATTTATTTTGTTATCTGGTAGAGTTAAGATCATATTGTATGAATCAAAAATGAAACCTAAGAATTTTATTTGTTTGGTCGGTTTAAAGCAGCTTTTTTCTTTATTTAAAATGAAACCTAGACTTTCTAGTAATGATTTTGTGAATGTGACATTATTAAGGCACGACAAATATGAGTCTCCTATTATAAGTATATCGTCAAGGTATTGGACTGAAATATGACCATGTGATCTAAGATGTTTCATTACTGGTTTTAGAATTTTCGTAAACACATATGGTGCCGTACAAAGCCCGAATGGTAGGCAGTTAAATTGATATAAAATACCCTCATATTCAAAACGTAAAAATTTTCTTTGCGATTCATGTACTGGTACTAAAAAATAAGCATCTTTTAAATCAATAGATGCCATATAACAGTTTGAGGTAATAAGTTTTGAAGCTGTGCGATAATCTTCCATTTTGAAATGAATATTCTTAATAAATTTGTTTAAACATTTAAGATTTAAAATAAACCTCTTTTCTCCATTCTGTTTTGGAATTAAGAAAATACTTGATATGAACTCTTGGTCATCATGTTCACAAGCAGAAATAGCACCAATAGATAGAAGGTACTGAATAGACTTTTCAAAATGTGCTGCATCTTGCTCAGATCTGACATTAATGGTTTGGTGATCATTTCGTGATGGAATCGAAGAAAAAGGTATAATATAACCCTTAATCCATGACAAAACTGTAGAATCACTTGTGATTTTCGACCACATATGAGCAAACCATTGCAGTCGACCGGCATAACTTACCCGATGTTCATCTATTTCCTGTACGACGACGTCCTCCTGGTTGGTGAACGCGCTCGTCCCTGGTACTGCTGAGTGTGCGGCCTGTTGCTCCTCGTCGACTGGCGCTGGGTTTGCTGAGACCTGTTGGCTTCTGCCCTCGGCGCCTGGCGATGCAGAACCTTGAAGTTTAAACGATTCTTAGTTGAATTGTTACCATTATTATTATGTTTAATAAATTGTTTTTTATTAAATGGCTGTTTTTGTGCAACTTTTAAACCCTCTCCTGACTTCTGAATATTCTGGGCTGATTTGAGCTGATCCGTTAATTTTTCGCCAAATAGGAATTTATCTCTGACTGTATTGACGAGGGCTTCCTTTAGATCGGGTTTCACCGATGATGCCACGAAGTTTCGTCGTAACTTTGTCTCTTGGAAGTGGCTGTCACATAATAATCGACATGCGTCGCTGAGAGGTTTTAATATCTTTTCGTGAGACTCTTTAGCGATCAACATTTCTGTGGCTTGAGCTAGAGCTGCTAAAGCGGTACCAAGCTGCTGTTGTTTCTGTAACAAGCTCTGATCTCTTTTTACCATAAAATCAGTCATTGCCACTTTTGCCTCCGGGTTAAGTATTGGGGCGACTAGCAAGTCACAGTTTCCAGGCACTAGATATTCTTGTTGAATCTTTTCTTTAGACTCTTTTACAAGGCCTTTAGATAGCAGTTCTAACCATCGAGATGATATTGCTTCGTGAATGTTTTTACCCATAGGGGATTGAGTTTTTGGTGCATCGCCCAGTAGATTGAGAATACTCTCTTCTAACTCAATTTGAGACAATTGCACATTGTTGGTATCGTCCCTCGGCAACAACAGATCTTCGGTAGCAGTTGGTGGGTTGTCTGTTGAAGTAGATGGCTCTACTGTAAGCGTCGATGGACCTGCCATAGGCTCGTCCTGAGGTGACCTGGACCTCGATGTGCACTCTCTTGGACAAACCTCGGAGTCTGAAACAATTTTATTCGATTAAATTTCTGGTAAACAGAAATAAGCATGATGAAGGCAAAGCTATCATCACCAATCGAACGAAACACGGACATTATTTTGCAAAATTGTGTCCACGATTAGAATTTCTGGTTAACAGAAATAGATCTGAAGGAGGCATTAAAAAAAATGGCTCACATCACTAATCGGTGTTTCGAGGTATTGATTAGAATTTCTAATTAATAGAAATAGATTTGACGGAGTTTCTGGTAACTCGCATCACTAATCAATATGCTAAAATAGATTTTTCTAAAAACGAAAAATCAAATTGTTGTTAGTACTTACTGATTGATTCGTCTTCCGATGATGAGTAAATAAGAAGTCTACGACGTGGCTTCTTTAGTTTCTCTTCCAATTTCCGTATCTTTCTTCTGATGTGATCTTCTTTGTCTTGTTTCTTCCTCTTATTGTTTCCCATATTTTCACTTCACTTCACTTTATTTAAAATATTAGCGCAGAGACGTGCGAAGGCTTGAGCACGAAAACACAGAATGATCGTTGATGGATAAGCGCAGGCAAAAGTAATGGCGGAAGTCAATAGACAGATTGGATAGGATTGATTAAAAATATCAAAACCATCCCAAAAAATTAATAAGTATTTTTTTTTTAAATATTTTTATTATTTTAAAAATAAATAAATAAATAATAACTATAAATAACGTGTAAGGCTGCAGCGTGGGAACGCTACTACAATAAGTAAACATTAAATCGCTAAGAATTAAGCTGTGAAACATAATAGGTGGATGATTGTTGTTTCTTCACGCTGAAAAATGTACAGCTCCAACATTCGGTTGCCATCCTTTTATTAAACTGAGGTGTACAGGTGTAAGCTCGTTTTCAGACATTTTTGGAGTGGAATGTACTCATAATATGATGGCAATCGACGGAGTTTACAATAAGCCTCTATTAATTGGAGGGTAGGTACGTCTGGCGTGGTGATTATAGCTGTTGCGAAAAAGGGCTGTTATTGCCTCCACGCCCCCAAAGGTTTGTAAAAAAAAAACATCATTATTGTATCTCCAAAGCGTGTCTTATCCTTTGAAGATGTCTAAGACCCCATTTACACTAAGCTACAAGACATGTATGTTGCGCGTTCTTTTTTTACACCTAAAGCTAGTGATTTTTTAGGAATAGGTATTATTTTTAACCTGTCAAAAATGTTTGATTGTATGAATCAGATATTTAATATGTTACTATACATTTTTAATATGATAGGTAGATATTAATATGATGTTATAACTTTATAACATCATATTAAATACCTATCGACGACCTCTGTGGCGCAGTGGGCGAAGGTCTGCCTGCGACGCAGAAGGTTGCGGGTTCGATCCCCGCCGCGGGACAAATGTTTGTATTACCTACAGATATTTGTCTCGGGTCTGGGTGTTTCTATGTAAATATGTATGTATTTACAAACGAAAAGTATATAAGTAGTATATCAGTTATCTGGTTCCCATAGTACAAGCTTTGCTTAGTTTGGGGCTAGATGATGCTGTGTGAAAAATGTCCAGCATTATTTATTTATTTATCGTTATTGAACCTTGGAGCTTTGTAAGGTAGGTAAGTATACAACCTTTTTGTTGTTTGAACGACGTTGGTTTGAACGAGGTCAAGCATGTCCAACACACACACATGCCCACATTTTTCAAAAGTTCTTACATAGGTACGTGATAGGTGTGCTAGTCGAATTAGACTTGCACTTGCCATAGTATTATTAACAGCCATCGATCGCTGTCCCACTTGGCAAAGGCTCTCCCAGTCAACTGCAAAGTCTTATTAATTTTATATCTTTGTCCACAGCTTACATCGAGTCTTCCTTCCTGTTCTGTCTAGGAGACCAGCTTAATGGCCTGTACCGGTTTTTACCTTTGCTTCGAACCTTGCAGCATATGGGGAGAGTGAAGACAAAGGGACGTTTCAGATACAAGCTCAAAAATATGCGGTTTTTCAACAATCTGCTACCTTACAAAGACCCCAACCTTATGGGCTGATAAATAAAAGATAAATTCGTCGGAAAAAAAATATTCTGGTTTAAAACATGCCTTAACAGATCACGAATCACCCTATTATCCTATCCTTTTACTTAGTATAAGCATAGAGCACTGGTGGTCTAGTGGTAGTAAAGCACTGGTGGTCTAGTGGTAGTGACCGTGCGTCGCAAGGTCGTGGGTTCAAACCCAGTCGTGCACCAATGAGTTTTTCTGTCGAAAAATTTATATGCACTATGCCATTTATATGCCCTCAAACGATGAAGGAAAGCATCATGAGGAAACCGGCATGACTTAGAACCTAAAAAGTTCGAAAACATGTGTCAAGAGCACGAAAGGAGCCTCTTTGAGGCGCACTTTAAATCCTTTCACCACACTGTTTTGAAAGAACTGGTGACACGATAAGAAGAAGACTTAGTATAAAGTAGTTTGTATCTTTGAATATTTAATTGTGTTTCAATTAAGCAAACTTGTGAATCGATTTGAATGTAACTTCAAATAGTGTAAATTATAATCTGAAATAGGATAAAGACCAATCAAAATATTAGTGTCACGCGAGCGAAGCAGCGTGCGGTAACCAGGGTATATCACACTCAAGATTAGTGTAGTAAAGATGACTACTTCAAAAAAAGCACATGAGTGTCGTGGAGCACTCGGTTGGAACGAAGCAAAGAGCACTTTTCTACACTGGGAATATTTTGCAATTAGGTATCCCTACAATTGTCAATTAGGTATCCTAGAAACGCTCTTCCGTACTAACGATGTAACAATCTATGGACTGTGTCGCGGCTGCGCATTTCGCACTGTGACGATTTGACAGATACATGTGTCGTGACGGTAAAATGGAACATTTTTTTGTCCAGCCTCTGTCTTTTTTTTCTTCGATTCCGTCCGAAAAGGAACTTCGTACCAATATATTTTCAAAATAGATCAAGTATACCTTTTACTGTAAAGGATTTTCATTTATTCATTCATTAATTCTTTTTAGGCATTTTAAATAAAATCCATCTAAAACCTTATCCTAAACGCGAAGGAGTAAAAAGATACAAACCAACAAACTCGAATAATCTCGGTCCACCCCAGCGTTGACATTTACCTATTTTATAAACAGTTAGATAGACCAACTTAACCTTGGCCGAGTTTAGTCCCCTTGAAGGGCTTACTACCCCAAAGGGATCTTTGTGTTCATTTTATCTCAACATTTTATCCGATTTAAGAAATAAAGGCATTTCAGTGAGGTAGTTTAACGATTTAACTTCAAACAAAAAAGAGACTTGCCAATTAAAAATGCGCAGGGATATAAGCTTAGAAAAATACGCAGGGCTGCCTTTGTCTTGCAGTGAAAAAACCCATAAGTAAGTAAAAGTAAGTAATAAATGCATTATCATTTGCCCAATTTATTATCACTCCGTATAAACCTTTTCAGCTAAGATTGAAAGGAAAGTGTATGTCAGCGGCAGATCGATGAATTAGCCATTTAGGTGTCCGAGCTTCGCTAGACCCACTTTGGAGATTACTTCTTGGATTTTCGCAAGTGACAACACTAAATTCGTACCTGGCAATACCCTTACCCCTCGCGTCTCACCCCCCCTCCGCCTTCCGCTCGCACGTCATGCCACTGCGCCGGGCGAATGGCTTCGCTCCTCAGTACGTCTTGGATTATCGAAGTGAACACTCGTAGTGAAACAGTACAGTGATACCTACTTCTGTTTCGTTGATATTGTACCTAAAGGTAAGTTTTATTATTGTTTTTACCCTACAGATATAAAATAACCAGGAAAGCCCTGTTATTTTTATTTTACTTTACCTGTACCGAAACTCATTTCGTACAGAAGATTTGGAACAGGCAAGCCCTGTTCGCTCGCCATTTGAGAATAAAACACTATTGTGGTAATTTATTATCGCAAATGATAATAAGGAAGGCCCTTATTTACACTTAAGCTTTATTCTCGGCAGCCGACTGTCGGCTATGCGCACAGACGACAGTGTCGGCTAACCAGAATCATCCTGACTCAGCCGACGTCGACTGTTGGACAGACGACGTGCCTCCTGCTCAGTCGACGGGTCGTCTGGTTGGACAGACGACATGTCACCTGATGAATCCAATGTGTGATTCTTACGTACCTACGCTGCGTGCATTTCACCAGCTCAAAAACCATACATAGTATAATGCTTTCAGATGGCACGCACCACAATGGGAGCCCTCACTGAAATAAAACCCCCGGACAAGGAAGAAACCTTCTTCAAAAATGTGATTACCACACTAGACGAGGTGTACCCAAACACATGGAGGGCCTGGGTCATAAACAGTCTAACTTATGAAGACCTCTTTGGGGAAGCCCTGACATCGGACTTGGAATGCCGACTTCGGTTTGGTATTCCAACAGTCATGCTCGCTAAGGCTCACAGCTCGGAAAATACCCTCAGTGAACGTCGGTACAAGAAAATAAAGAAAATTCTCATATCGTGGCCGCTAGGCAGAGCTTTAATTTACGCCCCGCTCACAATCATGGCAAAAGTCCATCCAACACAGGCCTACAACCAGTTCACTGAAGCAATCAATATGATAAGAAGAGAACTTATTTCTCGACAAGACGCTTCAGAAATTCTTCGAAGTACGAATGACACCGAAGCAGCACCGGAGCGACGCAATTCGTCGAGCTCACAAACCTCTAAAAGAAGTCATAGCCCTGACCTAAGTTCTAGAGGTACTACAAAACAGCCGAAGATGAGTGATTTCATGGCACAACAAAATCTCATTTTACAGAAGCTTTGCGTCATAGCCGAAACTACAAATGAGAATGTACGTTTAATCCTCAATAAGGACAGCCACACTCCTTCAGTGGGTTCATCTCAAGACTGGCGGTCTATATCATCGGTGGAAAGAGAACCCTCCACATCTCACCCTCCACAAGACGCAGAGGAAGACCAATGGACTGCGCCACCTCTGGCAGCCGAGGCATCACAATGCGAAAATAGAGAGGAGTATGAGGAACCCTTGCAGGATTTCACTCCAGGGACAAAAGAATCTGACGCAAAAATCACGAAAGCCGAGGAAGCTATAGTTAAACAAGCAGTTCACTGCCAGAGATTAAATTCTGAAAACTGGCATAACATTAGATACGCAGAAGTCCAGAAATTGTTCCAAGCATACCCAGCATTCACGTCACTAAAAGTTAATAGCAATCTTGCTACAGTGACCCCACCTTGGCAGCTGGTCTCAGTATTAGAGAAAATGGATTTGTGCCTCGGGGCGATCACACATGGGTTGCTGCAACAACGACAAACCTTCCAAAATATTTATGAAGATGCACCTGCTTCAGTAAAAGCGTTTATAAGCAAAAAATTTCTAGGTCCGGAATCGGCCTTCCGGAAAACATCAGACTCTCTGCTGCAGTATACTTGCGGAAAACGAGCCGAAGTAATCCAACAGAGAAGAGGAATTTATAAACCACAAAACAGAGTTCTCAAAGATTTGCTTCATGCAATACCACCGTCAGAAACCCACCTATTTGCTGAACCTCAACTTTCTGATTTAGTAAGAGACCAAGGAGGTACTACAAAGTTCTTTCCTGGGAAATTTCGCAAATCTACCCCACATGCGGCACCCACAAATCAAGCGGTGGCATTTCGAGACAGACGAACGTTGCCTAGGTCAGAAACTAGGGAGAGGTTTCAACAAAGCAATAATAACAGAAACCCAACCTCTCGTAGAAGGTTTCAAACAAAACGCGTCCCTGACAAGCGAAACAGAAATAAGAAATACTAAGTTTCGCGCAGGACAGGTTAGTAAAAACCTGAAAGTATGGGAAACACTAGGGGCACCAAAGAACATTTTATCGACATTAAAAGGGTACCGGATACCATTTGTTATCCAGCCACCGACATACAGGTTTAGCAAAAAGACCAGCAAACAATACGAAACTGAATTTTCTAAAGAAATGTCTCAGGAAATAAGAAAAATGTTGGACTCGGGCGCAGTTCAAAAAAGTCACAACCAAACGGGCCTCCTATCCCCTTTGTTTCTTCGTAAAAAGTCTGACGGCTCGTATCGTCCTATATTTGACCTGAGAAACTTGAACCGCTTCTTACGCCCTCCAAAGTTTCGTTTGCTTAATCATTATAAAATACCTCTCTGTTTAAATACATCAGATTTCATGACAAAATTAGACTTATCTCAAGCCTATTTTCATATACCTATCGCTAATGCACATCGCAGATTCTTGGCCTTTTCCTTTATGAGCAAAATTTACGAAATGACATGTTTACCGTTCGGATTAGCTACCGCCCCTTGTACCTTCGCAAATATATCTAACTGGATGGCTAATCATTTCAGGAAAGAAGGCATCCGAATCATAGTGTACCTCGACGACTTCCTAATAATGCACACAAAGAAAGACATCTTACTTCAGCAGACTCAAAGGGTATTGAATGGTCTAGTAAACCTAGGATGGTGTGTCAATGTGGAAAAATCAATTGTTACTCCAACGAAAGTCATAGAATATTTAGGGATTATTTGGAAAACAGAAAAGAACCTCAAATGCTTACCAAAGTCCAAAAGAGTAAAAATTACGATTCTACTGAAAGACACATTAAGAAGAAATTGGTGGACGTGGCAAAGAGCAAAAGTCATCTTAGGGAACATCAATTTCGCGTCATTCGTCGTCCCCCTGGGGAAGCTCCATTGCAGGTCAATCCAGATAGAAGCAAATTCGCTTCCGGAAAACGACAAAAACAAGAAATTCGGCATCCCAGAATGTGTGACAAAAGAACTACGATGGTGGCAAAGTCACATCAACCAATCATCACCAATTCACCACAGAGATGCCACGGTATTCATTACAACAGATGCATCGGACCAAGGATGGGGAGCAACAATAAACGACATGAACTTAAGCGGCTTCTGGACAGTCAAGCAACAATCGTGGCACAGCAATCGAAAAGAACTATGGACCCTGAAACGAGTTCTTCAAGAAATCGCCCACAGCTTCAGAGGACAAACACTCCTAGTTCAAACGGACAATCGATCGGTAGCAATTTATATCACCAAAGAAGGAGGGACAAAGTCCTTAAAATTACTCAAGCTGACAAAGGAAATACTCAACACTGCGTATCACAACCAAATACACCTAATTGCACGGTACTTGCCAGGGAGGTACAATTTATTGGCCGACTGCCTCTCGAGATTCCGCCAAGCACCAGAATGGACACTATCACAGCAGCTGATTCAAATAATATTCCGAAAGTGGGGGACCCCATCAATAGACCTCTTTGCGAGCTCCCACTCCGCAATATTGAGACGTTATGCAACCGAAGACGCACGGGATCAGACATGCTCATTTGTAAATGCCTTCAGCAAAACGTGGCATTACAAACTCGGCTGGCTCTTTCCTCCTCCTTCACTCATTCCACGAGTTTTACGACACCTGGAAAGGAGCACGGGCGTGTACTTATTAGTAGTCCCGAATTGGAAAAAGACGTTCTGGAAAGCCGAACTGAAACAGAGGGCGCTCAGTCCCCCTTTCACCATCCACAACCTACGTCAACACCTTATAGACCTGAAGACGGGGAATCCTCCACCAGCAGTAGACAAACTATGTTTGCAGGTCTGGAAGGTTCAGGCTGGTCCCGTTTGACAAAAACTTGGAAAGAGGAACATAAAACACTCCTGCAGTCGGCTTGGCGACAAACTACCATGAAGACATACAAGAATGCCTGGGATAAATGGAAGTTTTGGTCTCGAGGAAAATGCCCAGTGGACAATCCGAGTCCGGATGACCTGTCAAAATTTATTTGCTACTTACATAATGATGCTAGACTAGCACCAAGCACGATCGCAGTACACAAGTCAGCAGTTGTCACATTTGCTAACCCTGAGAAGTCTGAAGCACTTTCCGGTCATCCTCTTGTGAAACAGTTAATGAAGGCAATATCCATTTCAAAGCCTCCATCTCGCAAGCCGTCAACGTGGGAAGTAGCTAAATTAATTGAATATCTACAACATTATAGTATCGATGTTGATAGTATATTTCAAATTTCTCGACATGTCGCAGCGATTTTATTGCTTTGCACTGGTAGAAGAATTCATGACCTGACACTACTAGACATCAGTCCCGATTCCTTCGAACAAAAGGAAGAGCATGTCATATTATGGCCTAAATTCGGGTCAAAAACTGACTCGGCAACACATCGACAAGCTGGTTGGCGCTTATCAAACAACGGCCCGGAAAAACTTAATCCTGTGCCATGGATTCTTAAGCTAGTTTCTATATCACAGAAGCGAAGGCAAGCAAAACCAAATTTAAACAATTTATTCATTACAACCAGAGGAAAAGTAAACGCGGCTTCTCGCTCTGTTATTGCAGGATGGTTAAGAACTCTCTTTCGAGAAGCCAACATTCAAGACTCCCCTGGCAGTTTCAGAGCTGCAGTCAACTCGGACATGTGGCTTAACAAAAACATTAACATAGATGAAGTACTAAAGCGAGGCAATTGGAAGTCTAAAGATACATTCCTTAAATATTACTTTAAAGAGGTACGCGCTGAAATAAAAGATGCCGGTGGGGCTAACCTCACAAATTTATTTACACCAGTGTGATTTAATTTACTTACTTAATATTTTTTCATTAGAAGACTGAAAAATAATTTTGTTACTACTTGTATAAGAAGAATTGTTATTTTGTTTTAGTTGATTAATACAGGTACTAATATACTGTAACCTTACTGAGAATACATGTTTTTTATTCTAAATAATATCAGCAAACATTCACAGCACGTCATGTAGCGCCGGCAGAAAATAAACATATCTCCAAAGTGGGTCTAGCGAAGCTCGGACACCTAAATAACACCGTTTTCCCCCCGAAGGGAAGAAAACGAATATTTAGGTTCCAGCGGAGCTAGACCCACTAAATTTTCAAACCTTGCCGGCTTGAGAACGTACTGAGGAGCGAAGCCATTCGCCCGGCGCAGTGGCATGACGTGCGAGCGGAAGGCGGAGGGGGGGTGAGACGCGAGGGGTAAGGGTATTGCCAGGTACGAATTTAGTGTTGTCACTTGCGAAAATCCAAGAAGTAATCTCCAAAGTGGGTCTAGCTCCGCTGGAACCTAAATATTCGTTTTCTTCCCTTCGGGGGGAAAACGGTGTTATTTCACGATCTGCTTTACTTACACCCGTCATATCGTTCAATGCTTAACGTTAAGAAATATTTACGATATGCCTAGGCATATCATAAAATGGCTAATTCATCGATCTGCCTACGACTTCTACAAGATTTAAGTGAATTTGTAATTTGTAATTTATTTATTTGTGAAATAGTTTGACAATTTGGTACTTTTTACTAATGATCGCTGAGAAATTGCAGTAGTAAAAACTGTGTCACAATTTTCAGCGCCCGACCGAGTTAAGTAACTCCTAAGTAGATACAATGCACCCCTAGTAGTTTTATTGACTGTAATAAGGATGCATCTAGTGAAGCAGGTAACTTGAGACGCACAAAGGCTACGTCTGTCTGATTAAATCTAACGATCAAAGATTTTCCTGCAATCTTGCATTTTCAATATCCTCGCAAATTGACTGGAAGGGAAAATATCCTGTTCGCTCGTATGCAATGGCTGGAAGTAATTTATTGGGTTTGTTTATTGGCAAGATTTTAAAATAAAATAACATGGTTTTACTCCTGTCCGAGTAGGAGTAGGGTACCTACTTATTTATGTAAAGAATTTACATTGGTAAATTTTTATCTGGTTTTTCTTTTGTTTTTGTTTGTTTTAATTTTATTAATGGTGTGCAATAAAGAATTTTCATTCATTCATTCATTCATTGGTTTGGTAATTTTTCCCGTAAAACTGGAAAAACCTCATTCTCGCAATTGCAATTTCCTACCTCAGTCCAACATTGAAGTCGGTTTTCTTTTTAGTTTTCAAAACGTAATTACTTAAGTGCATGTCCTCATGCACCTAATATTATTGCATCCGTGCAAAAATATTACTTTCCAACAGCCATTTGCGAATTGGACGGACGACAAGGGGCTCAAGATAATCTGGAGCCCTAAGGCTGTCATATCGAAATTATTAATAATCCTTAGTGCATCATTGAGCTGTGTTAACAGGTACACAGGGGCAGAGAATATCTAATAATATTACGTGTAGAAGATCCGTGTTGATGGAGTGGGATGTCAGCATCAACAATTGGTAATAAGGAGGTTTAAACGACAGGGGGGTTGCAAGTTGTTGACACGCTGACTGTAGGTACACTAAGCTTTCAAACTGAAGGCTGATCGAGTCCTCTGATTATGTTTAAGTACCTGTCCTGTCTGAGAGACAAATACTGAACCTATATTATAAAACAAGGACTTTACTGTTAATTTATTATTTTTTGTAATGAATAGAATAGAATAGAATAAAATTTTATTTTCTCCACATCACATACAACAGTTACAATAGGTTTAAATCTACATAATTTTAAGTGGGTAAAAATAGGGCTACCATTTACTACATTTGCTCCAACAGCTCGAGAGTGTTGGAGCGCTGGTTTTCAGTGACGTCATACCCGTTGTGTCGCAGCACTTGCTGCGACACTAATCAACATAACTCTACGTTCTTTACTTCAAGACCTTCAGAACTTCACCGTGTTTCATTAATAGCCTATTAATTTCCATTTATTTCAAATAGTAAAGATTTGTTGAAATCGGGTGAGTACTTTGTGATATTACCTCGCTTGCAAACATTACCTCTATAAAATCAAATCATAGCATTCGTCTGTTCATTAACTACGTTGAGGTCCAAGCTACCCTAGCTTTCGGTTAATATTGGATTAAGCAACGCCCCTGTTGGCGCTCGACAGGTAGTCCAACCGACTTTATTGAATCGTCGCCAGGTCCAGATTACTTAAACAAGTTATGCTTTCCAGATGGACGCGTTCTTGGTGTGTTTTTGGATTAGTATCCTGATATCTATACATACCTATTTTATTATTAAGCAGACCGATGTCTATTGTATCTAATTAGAGATTGGATTTGTTATGCTATATTTAAAAAAACACTAATGTGCTTAGAGCCAAAAATATATTTTTTTCGTATTTTTTCTCTTTCTTTCTGTCTGTATACAAGACTTCAATGCAGGACTCAATAGTCCGACAGACTGGACTACTAAATATACCTATTAAGCCATGCATAAAATCACGCCTCTTTCCCAAAGGGGTAGACGTAAAATGCAACATGAAAAAGTATACTTGGATAGTCCATCATCGAGCTTGATGATGATCGAAACTAGAGAATGTGCGATCCATCAATTTGAACTGGACAGTTTACACGTTGATTTAAAAAGCTACTCATATGCTACATGGTTTTGCCTTCTCTAAAATTTACTTTGAATTCGCATCTCTAAATCCCATGTCATTCCATCAAAATAATCTAAGCAGTTTCCGTGGCTAAGATCAATTCTTAGATTAAGGTTATCAGTACATAAAATAAAAGAAAATTCTGTTGTTGTTTCATTTCTAAGAACTACACAGAAGTACCTACTTAGAACATTTTTTAATCATAAAACAATCTGGACTGGAAATATCGGAAAATGCAAGCATCGCCTTTCGGTTCGAATTTCTGGCGTAATTGATGGTAACTGCGTTATCTAGGGTTCGAGCTGCAGGCCTAGCAAGAGTTTTCGGTCAAAACCATGCTACTCTTATTACTAATAACTAAATAGGTACGTGAAATCTTAACTATTTTATGCAAAGCTTTTTTTTTACTTTTCAGAATCATTTTGTTACTTTTTATAAACAAGATTTTTTATTTATACAATTTATTTTCCTACAAATATTAAGCTTCTAGATATTTACATAATAACTAAATACTTTAGTCTCTACTGGTGTTTACAAAAAGTTAAATCATTAAATATTTAGTAAGTTACTATACAGGGTGTCAAAAGACGTCTACCGAAGCCGAAAGGGATAAGTACAGCATCCTAACACACAACCAAATCCAAAAGGATTTTCCGAAAAAATCATTATATCCGGAGAAAACAGCGTTTGAAGATTAGCGTTTGCGCGTTTTTATGCGTAGATTGCTGGATTTTGAATTTTAATATGACGTAGCGAAGTCAAAAATTTTTTTGCTTTTTTTTTCGCTAAATATGTTTAGAATCATGGTCTGATTGAAACCCCTCAGTTTTCAGTATAGCAGTCTTTTTACACCCTGTATATAATTTGTAAGTTAAATGCATACTTCACAAAATACCTACTCCGATATTTGTAATAAACTTCGTTTTATAATAAGGCCGACGTTTTAGTTTAAAACTAGGACTAAGCGTTTGGCGTTGATAACTGAGTTATGGACCCAGCTACAGTTAGCCAACGGCAAAAACCTCGCTGGAATCTAGGCCCTCCAATTCAATATCCGGGAGCCGACGCGCCCGTCACACTCAATTTGCCACATCCGTCACAGTGCAACTAAGTTTGATAGAAATAATATAAATACATGAGTAAAATACAGTCACATACCTAAGTGATCTGTCTCCACGAGTAATGTTGGTTATATGGTAATATTATATTCAATATTATAAGCTGCGAACGTTTATCGTATTCTTATCATTTTATAATCGTAAAAATAGTTATATTCCTCATAAAACTGAGAGAATCTCTACTATTGCCTTGATAATCGAGCCAGTTTTTCAATTTTTTTATTATGCCTGATTTAAATGGCTTCAATTCAAATACAGGTAAAAAAGTCTTGTTCGCAAAATATATTGTGTCCCAACGGTTTTCGGTAAGCTACGTGCACTGGATGCCGGTATTACCACTTACCCTTTGCCGTAGGGCACCAAATTTCTCTGTTCATGCGAAAAGAACGTGAAAAGCTGATGGAAAATGCTTGACACTCTTGTATATTGCACTTTAAAAAAACCTCTTCAGTTTTATTTAAAGTTGAAGTTGGTATGCTATTAGATGGCTTTTTATGTTTTTTACAATCGAATAAACCACGACTAATATATATTAATAATATATATTTTTTAACTTAAGCGGCTTTTACAAAAGGAGAGTTTCTTGCACGCGAGCGGCGATTTCTTCTCGGCAATAATATGGTCACCTAGACTTAGAGAGACCTAGACCGTTTAGAGTGAAGAACTTTAAAGTTTAGCTTTAATTTGAATTGAATTGAATTAGCCAATGTTATGGACACGGATCTCTTACTTTTAAGTGATAGTGATAATATCTAAGAATATTAAAAATGTTGAACAGATACATACTGTACCTAACTCATAATTTACAACGGCAACAGCATCCTACAGATGATTGCTGCGCGTATGGACTGTCCCATCCAGCATAAATGGATGCAGATTCTTTTGGGCTCCTCGTAGGTAGGTTAAGTTAGGTTAAGGTTAAGTTGATGGGGGGGCTTAGTAACCGTGGTTTGGAGGCCCACGGTGAAGCGAAAAGGAATCCCAGGCGGGGACGCCCTGGTGGCGTCTGGCGGGTAGGGTCGCGGGTGAAGAGGCGTGTCGGTGTTTCGTTGCCGCTCGCCCTATCTCCCGCGACCCAACGGTGGCGCACCGTAAGATGCGTCGGCGGCGGGGCCGCAGTGGAAGAGGAGTGTCGGTGTTACGTTGCCGCTCTCCCTGTCCTCTGCGGCCGTTTTTGGAGGCTTCTCCACGCGCACCTCTTTAATTAGAGTGCGCAGTGGACGAAGGGAGCGGAGAGCTCTGGTGGTGAGTAGCGGACGCTAGGTGTGGGGGCACCTTCGTCCGCCTTGCACTACTCACCACTATGCGGGGCCGCCCTAAGGGTGGGGATCGCCAGAGGGGGACTGGACGTAAAGGCTGTGCCGGTTTCCCAGACCCCCTCCATTCCAGGCGACGCCGGAATGACGCTGGGTCGTTTAGTGGGTATACCGGGAGTCCCCGGGGAGTCCCACATACCCCTCTCGCCCCCCGGCGGAGGGGATGCGTAACGCATTTTTCCCAGCGAGAAAAAAAAAAGGTTAAGGTTAAGTTAGGAATAATTGTTTTTATTTTTTTAATTTGATTGTATTATTATAATGATTGTATTTTATTTATATTATTAATTTGACTGTGTGAATTTTTAATGTGTTTTTTATATGGATTTTAATCTGAAATAAATGAGTTAATAATAATATTACTTATACAATAAACTCAATAAAACTCTACAAATACTCAAACTGTGCCACAAAGAATGCAAAATAAAAACTTATAACTACCTTCTTACTCTAAACTATGACCAGACGGAAGATCTACTGCATATCATAGTATAATAAATAACACAAAAATAAGATATCAAACACAACTCACTAACATGGATATTACTATTAATACAACATAATTAATAATTGACATTCTACAACCTTAGCACACTTAACATACTCATACTCTACATACATAAAACACACTCACAAGCACACACAAAAAAAAAAACTAAAATCGACACTCTACAACCTTAGCACACTCTATACACTCGTACTCTACAGACCTAAAAGCACACTCACTACATCACACTCATAACACACACACACACAACTAAACACATTAGGCAGTAAACTTGAACTTATCATTAAGCTATTCATTTGCTCTTAATATTCATTTAGTTCTAATTAGACTTGTAACTAGTAAATATAAATTCTTAGTTTAATTTATAAAGCTACCTATGATTAAAATGATCAATAAGTTTGTATAACGCCCATGTCAATCTTAAAACTAACTCTATATGCATAATATGAGTGTAGTGAGTAAGCTCCTTATTTTGGTCGAAGTAAGAATCCCTCGTATCTACATACAAGTCTCTACTTAGTTAGAACGAGGAACTCAATGCAGAAACTAATTTAGGTCAGTAACTTTTTACATGAGTAATGTGTATCAACTTTCAAGTTCTAGGTCCGTAACAAGATTGCGGTAGGTTTGAGTCTACTTTTAGTACCTATATTTTGTCCTACAACTTATAAACCTACATAGGCAGCTAAGAACATTGTTAATATTTAAGACCTTTTTTGAATAAATATTTTCATTTTCATTTTCAATTATAATATTTATTCACTTGTATATAATAATGGCAAAAGCAAAGAGAGGCCTATACCCAGCAGTGGAATGAGAAAGATTGATGATGATGATGATGATGATGATGATGATATAAATATAAAAAGTAGCTATAATACTGATGATAATACAAAAGTGGCCTTAGCGTCTTGTAGTAAACAGCATTAGCAAGTGCATAGAGCTGCGTTTGCTGAAAGCGGCGCGACAAGTTTGAAGTTCCCAACTCAAAATCCAATAAAGTTTTATATACTCGTAATCCATTACAAGACTGACTGCCAACAAAATGGCTTTGCCCGTCCATTACTGGATTGAACATTGAACAATTAGCACCCAGCGCCCTCTGACGGACTTCACGTCGTGAGAGATTCAATTTCAAATCCACCATTTGATTAATTGTATCAGTATTTGGTTTCTACTGCGCCTGTGATTCCAGGAAAGGCGGCCATCATGAATTTACATTGATGTATGAATAGTTGTAGTACGGGCTTTCACTGCAGTGACGTCAATCGCCGGGATGCAAATGGGTTTTTTAAGTTTAAATGAATCCAAATATGTATGATAAATTGAGGCCACTGGAAGGCCCCTGCCGCGGTCTTAAAGAAGGATTGTATTGCTCTATTAAAATTTCCTTTATGTGTAGGTATGAATAATATTACTTACAAATAGGATATTATAACTATTGCTGCTGGTAACGCCTACTCCTCCATAAATTGTTTAGGTACTTACTAGCAAATATTTTTTGTTTAAATAAAAATGCATTATTGACCGAAGGCTCGACGGTTTAATCAAAAGTTAATTCGGTAAAGCCTCAACAATAATTTAATTGTACACTGCAAGAATATCTCGAGCGCCATTTGCCAACCAATGCGTTAAAACTTTAGCAGGCACTTAATAACGACAGACATCATTTAATCTAAAGTCATTGGAATAGAGTTCAATTTTTACTAAAATTACTTTGCAGTTGCACAGGCTTCGTGAGCAGATTCTCTTTGAATGTGTGCGTTCCATTTACAGTGTGTTAACATCGGAGCAGAGATCGATGCAGCTGTTTGCACGCGTCCGGGATCAGCCTTGGAGATTGAAGAGCTAGTCCACAATTTTATTTTTGTGGAGTCAAAAAAGAACCTGCATGGCAACATCAAGTTTAGACGATTTTGAGTTTTATCGAGATTATAATAATAGGTCCTGCATGATAGCGATTCATACTTCAGCGGAACGCATCCGTGATGAAACCGTTCCATGGAATTCGTCCTAAACAAAACACTATAGAGCCATCGGTTTCTGTCATACGCCTCCAGCCAGTCCAATGCGATAATTTTAAGTTAACGATGGTTTTTCTCCTTCCACCCATGTCTGTGGCCGTCGATGGCCATAAGATAGGCGCTTCTTCTCGTATCAGTTCTTTTGAAACAGTGCAGAGGTGACAAGATTTAAGTGGCCCCTTTCGTAAACTTTTTTTAATAGTGAGCTATATCTGAATCACCTGTTGAAAAATGTTTCTGTATAAATAGATGCAACCTTCGAAGTAATTTGTCAGTGTGAGTTAAGCTCAACGTGTTTTCATGTGAGCGTTGCGTGGGCCGTGTTACCTGTGTAATATACTTGTATGTGTGAGTGGCCGGGGCTTACGGTCACGGGTTGCATAACGATGCTTGCATGTGTATGTGCCCAGGGACGGAAAAGCAGCGTAGGATGCATATAATTAAGCTTGTGTGTGTATTTCTATAGCGAGGTCATATAATACGTCAATCTTTGTTCTGGTGTGTATGCGTGTATCAACATGCAGATGTACGGGCCTGTATAATTGACACTCGAGCAGCCCTTTGATTCTGTAACAAAGATAATTACAATGATATAGCTAGCAAGAAGTATAATCGAACAAACAATTGCCCACGACAAAATTGTATTTGATGTAAGATATCAATGGATTTTGTTATGGAAGTTTTACAAAAACTTAAATCTAAAAAAAGTAAGTGTCGACTCGGTTGGAACGAAGTTTGAACGACATTTGGCATACTCGTATATGTTAAATAAATTATTGTCAAACGCTCTTTCGTACTAACAGTCTATGGACTGCTTTGCGACTGCGCACTTCGCACCGTGACGTTTTGACATATGTATGTGTCGTGACGGTAAAATCGAACGCTTTTTTTCTTCTATACTCGATACCGTCCGAAAAGGAACTTCGTTCCAAAAGGCGGCCTTAGAACCTCCAAAGATCTCAAATGCATAAATGATCTAAGAAAATGTCTACTGCGTCCTGAAAATAATGTCCCGAGATCATGTTTAGTTTTATTTTTTTAACCTGGATCAGTTGAGCTATCTATAGATCGTTTCTAACGATCCTTAGATAGCTTGATTTTGTAAATATATGTAGTATCTTAGTTTTTTTTATATATAAATTAATTTTATATTTATTTTTAGTTTAATCTTAACGAGAGGAAATTTTTAAATATTTCGTAAATTATTTTATTTTGAATTAATAAACGTAAACTCGACCAACTCGACCAATTCTTACCGGAGTGGATAATTACGGCTCAGGATCGAGATGTGTGGAGGGAATGGGGGGAGGTCTTTGCCCAGCAGTGGGACACGAATGACAAGGAAAAAAAAAAAGTTAACTAACTGTTACATCGTTTCCAATGACACAACATCAGTCATACATGTCTATCATTCAATAGTTAGTAATCTGAAACTTTTGTGTTAGCGACGGCAGGTGTATGCAAAGTTTTAATTGGTTTTTCGGTCGATGTTTTTGGTCAGACCAAAAATTTAATAAACATTCATCGGACTTCACTTTGTTAGCCAGCGTATTGTTCCGCACATACAATTGAAACTGCGATGTGCTTTTTCATATTTTTACTGCACAGCGGGTACGAAGGAAGGGTTCAACAAAGGAACAGGAGTCAAATCACCTAGTTGTAAGACGATTCAAAGTGATCCCAGCGGTCCTACTGAATAAATGCTTTTTGACTTTTGACTTTGACTTTTGAATGAGACCTTTTATAAAAAATAAAATAAAATAAATAAATAATGCTGGACTTTTCACACAGCATCATCTAGCCCCAAAGTAATAAGTAATAATAGATAGATCATTATTTATTGCATACGCATACCATAATAATGGACTCTAATACAATTATTTACAGAAATTAGGCTAGGATCGTCGTAAAAACGATCTATAGATAGCTCAACTGACCCAGGTCACTGCCAGTCGGAAGCGTGCCCAAAATACTGGCAAAATAGACTCTTATAAAGTTATTTAAAAATGGCTGAGATTTAATCTGCTACGCTGCAACTGCTACGGCGTGGTATGTTCGCAGCATGCTACGTCGAAATCGATTTGTTATACTCGTACATAGAAAAAAAATTTGGTCCTGGCTATTAAGTCATTAAGCCTTAAACCTCCTCCGCGTATATTGATAGATATAGTTCAAAAACCCTTACTACTAATGTATACATGTATAAACCGGAATGAATACACAAAAGATGGTAGACCAAGTTTTCAAACCATCAATAACTTCCACTAACAAAATAAGAGTCATATTGTTCAACATTTATTTGAAACATTCTCAGAGAAAATAATTCCTCTCCTTGGTACGAAGACAATGGAATTTATTATGAAATTATAAAGCATAGTACTTTGGAAGGAAAATATTGTTATGCGCTTATAAAAAAATCTAATTTGACGAACGAGACAGCGTTGAGTGGTAAAACATTTTTTATTCACAAGCAACAAACAGTCTTTGTTGCTGAGAAACCACGTCGCTCAATTAGTAAACGGAATTTATGGATCTTTCTGGGCCCCTCTACATATTCGCCGATGATAGACGAATGCCGACGTTTACAAACGTGTAGAGGGCCTCATCGCCTGTATTCGCCTGTCGTCGTCTTTACAAATAATAGTTCGGGGCTTTTTTCGCCATTTTTGAAAGAAGTGGCTCTGCTATTTTATTTAGTTTTCTCGTGTTTTACTAGGTTTTATTATGTTATTTCGGTGGCATTTTACTAATGAAGTCTTTTTTTCAACCGACTTCAAAAAAGGAGGAGGTTCTCAATTCGTCTGTATGTTTTTTTTTTTTTTTTTTTGTATCTTGTTACGCGATTGCTCCGCCATTTGTTGACCGATTTGCAAAATTCTTTTCATGTTTGAAAGGGTATACTCCAGAGGTGGTCCCATATAAATTTTATTCCTGAGGGATTGATAGTTTCCCTGTAAATCTCTAAACACCTTCCCTCCTAGCCATGTCACAAATAGAAATCGAATCGACAGCTTGACGCCCTGAGTCACACCGCGTTTCGAGTCAAACATTGAAGTCGGTTTTCTTTTTAGTATAAAAACGTAATTATATACGTAACAGGAGATTGGGCAAATGGAATGGGGGAGTATTCAAGTCTCAAGAAGATTTCTCATTTGACGGAAGATTTCCGTTGGAGTTTTAAAATGACAAGCCGCCATGTTTTTTTCAAAATCAAATTGACATGACATGAATACATATTTAAAACTTGACATTGGCAGAATTATACTGTTAATACAGTTAGTTGCCATTATTAAAAAGAAGAAGAAGAAGAAACCAAGAAGTGAAGTGAATCCAAGAAGAAGAAGATCCCTTTACTAAGCTAAGATGTTACGGATGTTACCTACTGATTGGGCGGTATAGTCGCTCAGCGACAAAGCCCTTTTCTTTTTTTTGTTTATGTCAATAAAAACAAATAAAAAAAAACGATTAAAGGGCTTATTAGATTAACGTTTGAGAGAGGAGGCTTATGTTCAGCAGTGGGCTATTATTTGAGCTGCCAATAATGATGATGAGTTCAAACTATTGAAATATTCAAACGAATCTATTTTTAGGTAGTTTATCTTTATTCCGAACGATCTTAACAACCTTCAATAAATCGATCTTTGATGAAGGTTACAGGGAGATCAGATCTCGTTAACAAGGTCTACTCGTCTTCAAAGGTAACGTGAAGGGTGAATTATTTATCTGAGTCTTTCTCAGAATATTATAAAAATAACAGTCAACGGTTAGCTCTTTCGGGATAAGCTTTTTTTTTGATCATTTATTTTCGATAATTTATTATCATTTATTTTTTTATATATTATTTTATTTCTTATTATAGACAAAAATATGTAAAAGTAAGTCATTATATTACCAGAGTTGGCCACTGACTCAAAATGAGGCATGTCATGGTAAAAGCTAAAGAAGCCTTTTTCAGGGGCACTAATAAAATAAAAAATCGGTTTGTAAGAAAGTTTAAGCTACTTAAATCCGGCAACTCTTCGATATATTTTTTTTGTATCACTCAAAACCACGAGACTATACTCAAGTGTATTTTTAGCTGTACATTTGAAAATAATAATGAAAATTCCTATTTTCAAATAACGGCGAGTCACTAAAAGGACCCGCTTAAGCTTCATTATACAGCAAGCTGCAACGCGTTTCCATGAATTTAATAATATTTTGCATTAAAATTACAGTTGTTTTATCAAAGGAAGGCGGGATATAAATGTGTGTGTAGATGCACATGCACGTTGTTTCTGTGTGTGTAAGCTCGGGAACGCTCCATGGACCAATGAGCGCTCGGTATCGCTTGCGCACACAGAAACAAATCTACACACACAATGAAGTTAGATAGGACAACTATACCTTCAAAGAGCACCAGCACATCTGTCCCTTAGACCAGATATTGTGCACACACACGTCCCCATTTAATAACTTACACGTGTATGATAAAATGAGAGCACATGCAGCGGATATTTATAAATAAATAATGCTGGATATTTCACACAGCATCATCTAGCCCCAATCTTAGCATTGCTTGTAATATGGGAACCAGGTAACTAATATACTTCTTAAATACTTTTTGAATACATACATATTATACATAGAAACACCCAGACCCGAGATAAATATTTGCAGATCATACAACCATTTATCCCGCAGCGCGGTTCCCTGCGCCACAGAGTTTGTCAAATTATTTATTTGAATAAAAAACTATAAAGACATGCTTCTAATACCAAAGGTTGGCGAACCGGGTATCTGCTCGGCTGAGACATAGGTTTGATACTTTTTGCATCTATCTATGTATCTATCTAATCAGCCCGATTGCACTTACTGATGGCCTCCTCTCTACAACGACATTCTGTTCGATCCTGTGTGGAGACCTGGAGCCCCATTCTAATGTAAAGCCCCTCCGAGCCAACGAAACCTTTCTCATTTCAATTTGAGTGTGCAGTCCCGACGCTTTTTGCATGATCGCCATCCGCTACATTTCATCCGCTCTGAGTGCATAGGATTTTCCATAGAACACAAAACATTTTGTAAAATGTATTTTGCAAATTCAACGCTGGTAGTTCGTAGAAACTTATGCAGGTTGTTTGATGCTATTGAAAGCTCCCATCGTGTATTTCTCGGTATTTTGCATTCATGTTCCGCTAAATGAAATAAATTTCCGTATTTCCTTTGCAACGGATTATATTCTATACTAGCGGCACCAATGCTTTTCCCTTTTTCACCCCCTTGGGTGTAAAATTTCCGAAATTCCTTTGTTAGTGCTCCCCTACATCATAAGGAATGTACTATGTCAGTCAGTCACCAAAATATTAAAAAGTAAGTAAGTTTACTTACCAAAGCCTTGTATAATAGTTGAACCTCTGTTTTAGTTACATGTAGGGTGACATGTTTGGAACACGTACCTTTGTTCTGTGAGCTCAGACACAAGCGTCATGGGGGAGAGGGGTATGTGCTTTCAATCGCTAAGTTTCCTTTAACCAATTGTATGAAGCTAAAGAATTAAAAAAACACTGGATTTATTATTCATTAATTTACTAATATCAGGAAGAATCTTAAGTGAATCCTAAGAATACTTCGATTAAAGTCCTTCTTCTGTGGCGCAGTGGGTGAAAGCCCGCTTGGGACGCAGAAGGTTGCGGGTTCGATCCCCGCCGCAGGATAAATGTTTATACGATCTGCAAATATTTATCTCGGGTCTGGGTGTTTCTATGTATAATATGTATGTATTTACAAACAAAATAAGTAGTATATCAGTTATCTGGTTCCCATAGTACAAGCTTTGCTTAGTTTGGGGCTAGATGATGCTGTGAAATGTCCAGAATTATTATTACTATTATAATTATTCTAGATGAACACGGCCTTCAGCAAAATAATGTTCTTTGAAACTCTATTCAATGCAGTATTTCATAGAATTCAAGTAACGGAGAGGATTTCCTATTTTCCACTGAATACAGCCTTTGGATTCTAGGTATTCTTTGTTTACATTGGCAGCTAACAACTATGCAGATGAAAAGGAACCGCTTTGAGCGGATTGTTGGCTGCAGTGAGTATCAGTAGAGAATGACACGTCCGAAAAAGACAACCTGTAGCGTAGTGGACGATGGTTCGGTTGCGACGCAGATGGTTGCTAGTTCGATTCCCGCCATGGGACAAGTTTTAGTATGATCTGCAAATACCGTCTCGGGACTGGGTTTGCTCTATGTTTAATGGTGAAAATGTTACAAAAAAATGTATTCAGGGTTTGGCAAAATTTTACCACATTGGGGGCAACCTTTTCTTTTGTAGTTAGAATGTTTTATTGTTAGGAAACTAAGTTTATTTTGAAGCAAAAAACAACTTATGTAGATAGATAGATATTTTAACGTACATTTTAACGTCTATAATGCCACATGCCACAAAGATATATATAAAATAAATGCTTTATAACATGTGCATAACTATTTATAACTAGCTGACCTACGAGACTTCGTCTGCGCATGATTCATTTTTTCCGCGCAATTTTTTAATTTTTTTCTGTCATAAGAACCTTCTCCTGACAATAACAAATACAACAAAAAAAAATTAGTAAAATCGGCAGCCGTTCACGCGTGATGGCGTAACCAAGGGATATAGGGATTCATTTTTATATATAGAGATAAATTACCAAAACCAATCAAGGAACTAAATGGAATAAATATTTAAGAAAAAATTGACTAATTAGCTACTAAATAATTGTTTTTATGATGTTGATGAATATTTGAATTTGTGATTGTTTTTAGTTTTTAAACTGTAATGTATGTGGACCAAGTTGTAATTTTTTTAATTTTATTTTAAGATATAATTTATAATGACAACCTGTTGATAAACCCGACTGAATTTATACATAGATTAAAAATGAATAACATTTGCACGCCTGCATGCAGGTTGAATACACAATCCCATCAAAACTAGTTTAAGATCTTGACATTATTACGTACTTACTGTATTCTGCAAACAAATGATTGATTTGATATGATTTGATTTGTACAGACAGTGTATAAAATAACATTTGCAAAAAAAAAACTCACTTTTCCCAAAGTAACATGCCAAAATCAAATCGTCGAAAAGTCCGCTGTAGTAAAATTATCCGCTAAATGGTTAATAGATCACAGTATGCATCGAGTATTCCAACATTATTGCAAGACGGACTACAAGCTACGCTTCGTAGAACCTCTACAAACTCGTAGAGCGCTACGAATACCCGGAAGATCTTGTAGCAATTTCTCGGAATAACTAAGTAATATTCTAGTGGAGAAGGCTACAAGAATATTACCTTGGTATTATTAATAATTGAACTGCATAGCGAATACTGTATTTCAAACTTCTTCTTGAGTTTTAACGGTGAAGGAAAACATAATGCCGATTAAGCTGAGAGGATGGTTTAAGTGCTGGACAAGTCTATTTCATCTCAAACAATGTCTCAGGCACCACGCGTCCTGCTGAGCATAGACATAGATGGCTCTGTATATAAGTGTATAAATGAATGAATGAAAAACTCTTTACTGCACACAATAATTACAGAACAACTTAAGAACTAATCAAACCTAATGAGACAATGTACAATGGGCGGTCCTATCGCTTAGATAATTTCTTCCAGACGAAGCGATTTCTTCCATAAATCATCCTATTAAAGATGTCTTTCTTCCACTTAAATTTTCTTCTTGCTGTGTCACTTCTTTCGAACCAGTGTGATGAAAAAATTGTAAGTATAAAAAAAAGTCTAAACCAAAAAGGTATTTTTTCAGTTCCTACAGTTTTCGGTTACATACTTTTATTTAATATTTTGGTTGTTACATATCAAATATTTCAAGCGTATTAATATAATTGCGTCTAATTATTGTAAATTTCACGTGCATAAAATAATTGCTCTCCGCCCAAAGTATTCTGGTTTCATAGTAATTGGACTTTGCAGTTCTCTTTGTTTTGTTTATACACTAATTGCAGTATTTTAATTGTCTGTACATTACCTATGTAGTCATCATCATTTCTCTGCCCTTATCCCAATGAGGAGTAGTGTGCGAGAGTAGAGTGAGCGCTCATGGTTGTCTGGAAGAAATCGCTCACAGCGATAAGACCACCCATTAAACTTCGCTTTAAATATTCTCCTGTATCTTTGCTTGTCTTTTTGTAATTTCCATGTGGTGTACAATAAAGTATTTTCTATCTATCTAACTTGCATAGTCGTTCTTGATAGATCGTCGAAGTTAAGCAACGTTCGAAAGTGGTTGGGTGACCGCCAGTGGCATTTTCATCTGAGCGCTTCCGTGCTTCGGAGGGCACGTAAAATTGACGGTCCCGGCTATTTAAGTCGTTAAGCCATGACGGAGGCCTTAAGGCGGCCTAAAAACTCCGTCACCAGAGTAGACCACTAACTCATACGAACTTACTTTATGAGGAGTAGATTTCGCCTTGCATGGTACGCGTTTTACTTTTTAAACTCACCCCTTTTCAATTTGAACCTGTTAATTAGAGAAGGGGCAGTTTTAATTTGGCTTCCCTTCAATTATTATGGATCAGATTAATAAGGGATGTGTGTATGTACCTACTATAAAACTATGTTGAAAAAGTGGAATCAAACGACTTTGGATTTGAAAGTCGTCGGTTTGAATCCCGTGAGTGGAATATAATCCACCGTGGTAGTGGATTAAAGTGGAAAAAAAAGTAGAAAAACAAATCCCTTAGTCAGCGTTTGAAGATTACTGTTACGTATGTACCTACTGGGCGCGTTGTTTTACGTAGATTGCTGGACTTTGGGTACTAATTTAATATTTTTTTTCTTTTATTAATGAAATTATCAGGTAGGTATAGTCTTATTATGTTGTCCTAGTAGTAAATAACCGAAAATAACATAAAATGACGTAGCTAAGTAAATTTTTTATTTAGTTTTTTTTCACTAAATATGTTTCGGTAGTAGTCTTTTACACCCTATATTAGCGGATGGTTTACTTTTTTTTATGTATGTTCACCTATATTACCGTCAGTTGTGGACCGATTTCTAAAATTTTTTTTTTACTTAAATGTTTATACTTCCGAAGTGGTGTGACATAAAATTTCCTGAGAGTTAGATAGTTTTCCCGTAAAACTCTAAAACCCTCATCCTAACTTCACGCCCTGAGTCACGCCGCGCCCAAAGACAAACATTGAAGTTGGTTTTGTTTTTATAAACGTATTTATTTATACCTCCATTTCCCAACTATTTGCAGCAATGTTTTACAACAGTATTTACTAACAGTCCTTTGACGTTTACATAATATTTACCCTGAATATGAACCTTTGATTCAAAGCAGAGTCAATATACATTGGTACAGACTCATATCAAGGTATATTTACACAACAGCGGTCGGGTGGAACAAGGTGAATCAAATAGTGTAATATTGCTATGTCCAGTACAGAGCATGCATTCATAGCATAGAGGGAACGCCGTCAAAGAGATAATTAACATTGAAACTGATTGGTTTTCGGTACAGTCGACGAAACAATTTGAAACAGTCTCTCAAGTTTACCATAGAAATCTAAGCAGATGCTTCGTTTTTTTTTTTTTTTGGCTAAACTTGTATGTATGAGTGGCCAACTCTGGCAAATAAATCAATGACTTCATTATGTAATTTTTATATTTGTAAAAAAAAATGTTATTGACGTGACTACGTCTTATAATTCGATAGAGCCGGCTGCACGGACGAAAAAACATGACGTCATGAGGCGTTACCTCGCTCTGGGGCGTTCCATGTAAGGCTTGCGCAAGTGCAAGCGAGAGCGCGGAACGAGCGACAAAGAAGCACAATCGGCCTTTGCGTTGTCACGTCACGTCAACTATTGTCAGTAAACCGACTTTACAGACAACCATTTTTTTATTATAATATTTAGTAAATTGTTATTATTTAACACCACTGTTTTGTTTGTGAAGCTTATGCCCAATAAATAGTTTATCTGTAAAGCGTATGTGCACAATTGTACCGCCGACGGCTACAATCCAACCCTCCGGTATACTCGTATACCTACCTGCTAATCCATTGCACATGTCATCTGATGATTTCACTGGACCGTGCTGACCACTAATTGCAAACATCTATATTATTACACTAGATGGCAGCACATATCAAATTGGATCGCGCGTTGTAGTGTGTACGCTGATTTCACTTCTATTAAATGGCTAAGTTTCATTGAATAAATATATTCTTCTTTCTATAATTTAGTAACAACGTTCTCAAAACATCGAACTTCTAACTCAATCGTAAGTCGCCACACTTTTGAGTGGATATTAAAAGCTCTGTTGTATTTACTTGAATGTTTTTAATCCTCTACAAGGCGTTTAATTAAAAAGCGTTTGATCAGTAAGGTAAGGGATTCGCTTGTTGCCGGGGCCTATCCCAACGACCGTGACCTACAGACGAGCCTACCCCTCAAACTTGAACTTGAACAATTTGAGGTTCGCGGGTCCCAAATTATTTGGGTGGGGGAATAGAGGCTTGAATGGCAGTCCCGAGGGACAAAGTTATTCATAAAACAGCTATGAAACCGGGCCCCACCCGGACCAGAGAATAAATTAAGTAGTACAAAAACCGTCCACCACCCTGAGACCACCTCAACTCACCGACGGTCGAATCACCTACTGAACATAATAATATTTTTTTTTTAATTTAAATTAGTGTCTAACTATTATTATTAAACCCTAAAAATATTACAATCTGGCCAAGAAGGCCAATGAGCAATTTGTCTCTGACATACTTTTATAAAGAAAAATATAACTAGGAATGTGTCCAATGGCACTTTTCTTACTGTCTCTAATTAGGGGAATAATAATTATTGCTGGCGCTTTGGCGGCCGCTACCGCGGCACACTCGCTACGCTCGCGCATAGTTTTTTCACAAGCCTAACATAACCTAACCAATTATTTCCACCCAGGTGGTCTCAGCGAGGTGGACGGTGGATAAGCACCTCAAAAATCTGACTGCGCGATAACAATTAGAAGAAGCAGAGTCCTGGACCATCTAATAATTTATTTATGTTTATACATTGAACGCAGTTTACTGCAATTTTTTATTTTCTATTAATTTTATTATATAGTTTAACTGAACAACTATGCCCGTCTTGTGTATGTAATAAAGCCTAAAATAAGCCTTTTACACGGATTGGCAAGGCCGTGGGTTCAAAATTCAAATCCCACATTGGTTCAAGAATTGGGGATGCATTTTCAAAATTGTACCCCTCCACTTATCCAATCTAATACAGATTAGCAGAAGCTACTAAATATCTAAGAAAATTCAATATCTTTATACGAGTAATAGCTCTTAATCCAATTTTCAAAGAATCTTTCTAACGATGAAAAGTACATAAGATAAGATGTAACATGAAAGTAGCTCATGTTACATCTTATCTTATGTACTTTACTTATAATCCTGAAGCGCAGACAGACGACCTTTGACATAGAGTTCAAAATCGTCCATCCATCGGCGTATTAATCTTATTATTGAACATTTCCGTAGCTCTTGCTACGCGCGTAGCATCCTCGTAGCGTTCGTAGCATTTAGGAAAAGGTGCAAACAGAACAATAAAGTTTAATTTTTAGGGTTCCGTACCCAAAGGGTAAAACGGGACCCTTATTAATAAGACTCCGCTGTCCGTCCCACACAGTCTGTCACCAGGCTGTATCTCATGCACCGTGATAAATATAGACAGTTGAAATTTTCACAGTGATGTATTTCTATATATGCTTTTCTATAAAATGCCTTTCAGCGCTCGAACATGGTATATTAAATTCCCTGGATTAACCTCGCGGCAAAATGCTTGGTGCGTTACTAACAAACAATGAAATATGAAATTCCACAAAATATCAGCGTATTCCTGGACACAACTACAGCATGACACAACACAAACAATATTTCAAACATTCTTAATTATTATTGTTTTGCTTCAGTGTGGTATACTAATTTTACAACGTTGAGGGCTACCTTTTCTTCTGTTGTTAGAAGGCTTTGTTCGGAGAAAACTAAGTACTGGAAAAGATCGCTTTTTAGCGATAAGGCCGACCATTGTAAATTTTTTGGTATTTCTTTTGTTTTTGGTTGTTTCAATTTTATTAATGGTGTGCAATAAAGAATTTTCGTTCATTCATTTATTCATACTTACATGATTTTGTAAAAAAATAACTGTATTTTTGGATTTTGAAACGAAAATCCCATTGATGCACGGCCGGGATTTGAACCACGACTTTCGGATTGATGAGTTTCAACCCCATTCAGCAAACAAGGCTTTATAACGACTCTAAAATGTATCTATTTGTGGCTCATTCATGTTGTGTTACACTGTGCCGTGCGCTTAATATAATATTTGCTAATTGGCATGGATTCAATGCGAGCATTCCTTTCACAACAGTTCGAGTAGATCGTGTAGTGATGGGACATCTGTTACATCCTTTGTTCCTAATGTATCCGGCTCATCGCGAAATAATTCCGAATTCATAGCCTATTAATATATAATTGTATATATATTTTTTAATTATAATATTTATATACAGGGTGTAAAAAGACAACTACCGAAAACTGAGGGGTTGCAATCAGACCATAATTCTAAACATATTTAGCGAAAAATGGATGCTGAGGACAGGGCGCAATGGCGCGCACTAGGGGAGGCCTATGTCCAGCAGTGGACTGCCATAGGCTGATGATGAGTAGTCAATAACTGAAAATAAAATAATTTGACGTAGTTAAGTCAAAAAAATATTGTGTTTTAAAAAAAAAATTAAACTTTTATTTAAAATATTTTAATCTGTAATTGTAAAGTCATTTCCGACTTTTTACCTGCAGTTTTCATGCCCTAACAGACAGACAACCTACTCACATAATATAATAAACAGAATATTGCATTTTCCATGCCCACGTCAGCATTGATTCAGAGCTCAGTTGCCATGGCAACCAGCCTCGCCCGGGCAGAGCTGGATAACAAAAGGATTGTAAGTACCTATGTCTAGCTGACCCGCGGCAAACGTTGCTTTGACATTATTACTAATATCGCTATTAAAAAATAAGAGTGGACCCTTATCACTTAGGACGATGAAAAATAGTTTACATCCGATTCCCATACCTACTAAATATACACACAAAATTTCATAAGAATCGGTCGAGCCGTTTCGGATGAGTTTTGTTACAAACACGGGGCTTATTATAAGAAAATGAGCCGAGTTTAGACCAAGTCTAACTAAAAAACTGTCCCTAGAAAAACGATCTTTAAATACTCGTACATAGAACGCTTTTTTGTGGTAAGTTTTGTTTTGACATGTGTCATCATGGGGTTCAACTAAGGTTTAATGTTTATGTAATAAGCAGCCATGACACGAGAATTTTATAATATTTTTACCGTTTTTTTTCCTTATTTATCGTTGTTTTTCCAATATATCGCTATTAAAAAATAAGGGTTGATCGTAGAAGGGTGAAAATTGAGGATTGTATGTATTTTTGTATGTTGTATCATAAAAAAATAGAAATTAAAAATTTTGTCTAAAAAATAAATTTAG
Source organism: Epirrhoe tristata (assembly GCA_951394285.1). Classification (NCBI taxonomy): domain Eukaryota; kingdom Metazoa; phylum Arthropoda; class Insecta; order Lepidoptera; family Geometridae; genus Epirrhoe; species Epirrhoe tristata. The sequence continues at coordinate 8,836,810 of OX596149.1, forward strand.
GGGTGGACTACCCCTAACATTTAGGGGGATGAAAAATAGATGTTGGCCGATTCTCATAGATACCGGATAAGCACAAAAAAATTCATCAACATCGGTCAAGCCGTTTCGGAGGAGTATGGCAACGAAAACTGTGACACGAGAATTTTATATATTAACTAAAACTTAGGCCTTTACATCTATACTAGATGATTTATACAGCGTCAAGAGGCAACCTATGCCTACACTTAACGGGACGCTGTAGTGCCTGGGACATTGTTTGAGATGGAATAGGCTTGCCCAGCACCTAAACCATCCTCTCAGCCTAATCAGCCTGGCCCACAGGAAAAACGACGTCAATACGTGTGGAGCTAACTAAGCTGCGGGTTTCCTCACGATGTTTTCCTTCACCGTTATGAGCTCGTGTTAAAGCGCATTTCGTTTTTATATATTAGAAAGAAAGATATTAGATTGATAGATATAAGTTACTACGAGTAGCTGTGCCCGCAACTTTATTCGTGTGGGATCCCAGTCCCGCACGGTCGCGGTCCCAGGGGGGTAGTGACCCCCTTGAAAATTTCAGGCTGCGACCGAGACTGGTCCAGCAGGAATTCCCTTGGAGTCAGAACGCTTCGATAACTTCTAACTTTGCATGTGGCGCCCTAGTTTTAGAACACTCATCTCTGTATTTTTCTTTGTCCAGGCCAATCTCTGAAACGGCTAAACCGTTTTTAATGGGACTTTCACTGGAAAATAGAAGTAGTTGTCCGACACATAAGAAGTACATTTTATCCCAGAATTTTTGCGGGATTAGGATGTATGCGGGAAAAACTTATCCACGCGAACGAAGACAGATAGCTAGAAGCAATAATTTAGCACACAGTATTGGGATAGTATGCAAATACTGTTGCCTAGCACACCTCATCTCTAACACTGGTCACTATAATTTATTCTGTGTGCTGTATTGAATTTCTGTATTGAATTTCATTTCGAATACCTGTCTGTATGTGTAATCTCTTTGTGCTCAGTTTATGTACAGATAGCCACATAATTCTCATAGGATTATACATATGTAATATGATAACAAAGAAAGTTTTTCCTAAGCTCATAGTTAATGAAGGCCACATGAAGATCTGGTAAAGTGACATTTCAGTTCTGGGCCGTATTCGCGTTCCTTTTTTCGTTCGTTTGATAAATATTCGGATGCTTCTCACTACGATTTATGACTTCAAGGGTAAATTTTCGGTTCGGAGTATTTGGTCCTAGGCTAGGACCGTGTTTTAACGTTTGAAAAATTGGCCCTTGAAGTAAAAAATCGTGGTGGGAAGCATCCGAATATTCATCAAACGAACGAAAAACGGACGCGAATAACCCCCCTGGCAAGAGCATATGTTCTCCAACCGCATATATTTCGAAATCGTTTAAACTCAATGTCTATCGTAGAGATTTGGTTATGATAAGCTGGACGTGCCCTCTGAAGCATGAAAGCTCAGTTGTAAAAGCCTGTTAATAAAGGACAACTTATTTATTCAGCAATTGCAGGACAAAATAACGATTCTTGTACGGCTGTAGCAAGGCAAAATAAAGCTGAGACTGTTGTTTTTTTGTTTACACCATCAGACTCATCATCATCATCTTCCTGCCCTTTTCCCACATTATGTGGGGTCGGCACAACATGTGTTCTTCTTCAATTCTCCTCTATTAGCCGTCATCTCAACACTCACTCCTTTCTTACTCGTGTCATCCTTTACAAAATCCATTCATCTTTTCTTTGGCCTTCCTCTACTCGTAAATCCATCAACATTCATACCAAGCACTCTCCTAGTTACATGACCTTCTTCTCTTCTCATTACATGCCCATACCATGCTAGCCTGTTGCTCCTCATCTTTTCATTCACTGGCGCCACTTTCACACTTCCTCTTATGTACTCATTCCTTACTCTGTCCATTCGCGTCACTCCACACATCCATCTCAGCATTCGCATCTCAGCCACGTGTACCTTTTGTTCATCCGTCCCTTTTGTTGCCCAACACTCAGACCCATACAATACGACAGGTCTTACGATCACCATCTGACTATTTGATTTTTTTTTTAATAATGCTGGACATTTCACACAGCGTTATCTAGCCCCAAAAAAGCTTGTAGGTACTATGGGAACCAGGCAGGTAACTGATATACTACATAAATATATCTTTGTTATTTATAATTTTCATTTATATCATCATCATCATCATCAGCCTATATCAGTCCACTGCTGAACATAGGCCTCCCCTAGTGCGCGCCATTGCGCGTTTATATACATATTTATATATTTTTGCCTAATTTGTGATATTAATGAGGGCTGGGATTTAAACGCGCAACCTTCGGATTCTGTCATAAAGATTTACGCGTAAATTTTGATTTGAATAAATCGTATATCAAATACGGATTGAACTTCTGTTGCTACCAGTAGGCACCTGTCGAGAGCATGGTGGTATGTCTGGTGTAAAAACAAACCAATTGAAAGGTGAAGCGTGTACAGAAGCATGCCTGTCGAACTGTCAAAGTAGGTGATTTTACAAAGCCTGTGTTTTTTTTATTTACAAAAAAAAGAAAAGGGCTTTGTCGCTGAGCGACTATACCGCCCAATCAGTAACATCTTAGCTTAGTTTTCTTATTTTTCTTGTTTCAAATTTCGGTAACAATTCTAGTTTTTCTCTACCTAATCTGTGAAGTCTAGTTTTTAAAGAACCATGGTTAAGCCGGCTCTAACTTCGTCTCTTGTAATAAAGGCCATAGAGTCTTTTGATTCCTACATGAAACTGAATCGATTGGCATACATTTTTTTTTTTACTTTTGGCTTTTTTGTCGCTGACTGTAATTTTTTTTCAAAATCTGTGAATGCAGTTCATAATATCTCCAAAAGTTAGGGAAGATCTCCTAAGTGCGTTTTCCTGTAGCTACAACGCGGTATGGTGGAGCTCGAATGAGACGTAAAAGGTTCGATTCTCACAGCAGCGGCGAGACAAATGTTTGCGTGATCGATATTTCTTCCACTCGTAATTTCTGATAATCATGACAGGATTAGTGTTGGACAATGATATTTAAATAAATTATTATTGGGGTTGAATCAAAACTATAGGTATGCTACTTTTGGGGTGTTATTTATTTTACAAGCTTACACCCATAAAAGTGACGTAATGCATTTAGGTGAATTAACTCGGGTGAATAAAGTTTACGTCACCACATAAAAGCTTTCTCTCCGACGACCTCTGTGGCGCAGTGGGCGAAGGTCCGCCTGCAACGCAGAAGGTTACGGGTTCGATCCCCGCCGCGGGACAAACGTTTGTATGACCTACAGATATTTGTCTCGGGTCTGGGTGTTTCTATGTATAATATGTATGTATTTACAAACAAAAAAGTATATAAGTAGTATATCAGTTATCTGGTTTCCATAGTACAAGCTTTGCTTAGTTTGGGGGCTAGATGATGCTGTGTGAAAATGTCCAGCATTATTATTATTACAAATAAATTATTAGGTACATATATTTATTTCTGAAATCATTACTATACATATGTATGTATTTTTATATGTATGTACATATAAAAATATTCTAAGAAAGGCATAAACAAACAAAAAGTCTTGGAATCTGTTGTGACTTTGAATAGCTTTAATTTGTCAAACACATAACTTTCAAACTTTTACATGAAAACGTATTCAGCTTTTGGAAAATTACTCTATAGACTTCAGACAGAAGCCGTAGTAGCTTCAACTTATTTACGTTGGAATTCCCATTTGAGTTTAACCTTTGGTGCTTTACAAAACGACGACCGTCATGAAGCGGTTGCGGTGTAGCTCGCTTCGCTCGTGATTAGGTAGACCGTCGAAACTAAGTAAATTTTTGAGGAATTCCAATAAGTAGGTTTTTAATGTATTACTACTTACTTCGCTAAAGAGCTACACTTTTTACTTCTTTTGTTACTGTTATTCACGAGAACACTGGTGGTCTAGTGGTAGTGGCCTTCCGATCTTAAGGTCGTGGGTTCAATCCCTGTCATGCACCAATGAGTTTTTCTGACGAAAATAATTATGTGCACTATGCCACTATGTGAGGAAGCCGGCATGTCGTAGAACCTACAAAGTTCGAAAACATGTGTCAAGTGCATGAAAGGAGCATCTTTGAGGCGCACTTAAAATGCTTTCACCACACTGGTTCGTCAGAACTGATACACGACAAGAAGAAGAAGAAGACTTTTTAGCGGATCTACTGGAACCGTGATAAATAAAGTCGCCTGTTTTTGGTTTCTAAAGACGCCACTGCTTCAGGGCAAGCATAACCACGCCTATGCAATCTGTTTAGTAGGTACCTACTGAGAGCTAATCTACAAAGCGGAGTGAACTCATCTATCCACTTTGAGTCAAGTTTGAACTGGATTCTCACAAACCATAGCAAACATGGAGCGTTTCGGAGAAATTCACTAATATATATATAACTGTATAAACACTCATACAGCACATAAATAAAGCAACTGTTTTTTAACATAATCGACTGACTGATATAAATATATTTTTGTAATAAAAACATATAGAAAACATTCAGAAAGGCTAAAACTTGCAGATCATATAAGTAAACATTTGTCCCGCGGCGGGAATTGAACTCGCAACTGTTTGCGTCACACAGGTATTGTAATCTTTCACCACAATTCACCAAAACCACTTTCAATTCACTAAGATCAATTTATAAGCGCATTAAAAAAGCTTATAATACGAACTAACGAGTTGCAAAACCATGCTGGGAAAATCCAGATTTCATATTTCCAGCACTACAATGTAAGTACTTTAAGTGCAGGCATCCCTAATCCTTATGCTTATACATCACCTAGATGTAGGTAAGTTTTAATACGCTAAAATGCAGCACCTAACATTTTGCTTGTAAACTCGAGACCAACTTTGTACTCACCAAGCGCTTGCAAAGTTGAACTTTGTAAAACCCTCGTTAAACCCTTAACCTATGATGGAAATACTTAAGATTAAATATCTGACCAATAAAGTTTAAATATGATCAATAGAGATTTATTTTATGTATATTGTTTGCGCAATAAAGTTATAGCTCCACTCCAACCATAAACTAACAGCTATATTCTTAGTCTTTACTCCGACCTCAACTCAATGCTCAAGTGCAAAAAAGTCTATAATCTATGATATCTATACTTACAGGGTGGATTTTTGAGATGGGCCACGGACGCAGGTACGCCGAGGTAAAATTTTTTGTGCCTTTGCACTTTTCCAAAGGCCACAAGGCGATAGAAACATTTATATCGCCATCTAACGGATACATATAGAACTACGACGTAGGCTCTCGCTTTTGTTGGAAACTTGGAAAGTGGAAAGTGACACAGACTGTCTTCTTTTCTTCCTTTCCGCTAGGATATACTTATCTATGTTTCCTTCTTCGTCTTCTTTTGTGACTGAACCAACGGCATAGCGCACATACCTACATTTTTGAAACGAAAGACTCCTTGTGCGCACGATAGGATTTGAACCCTCGACTTCAGGATTGGAGGGCTGGGCCGCTTCCACTTGTAAGTAGGCCGGTAACGTAAACTTTATTAACCTGAGTATTCACCTAGATGAATTATACACTTTTAGTGAACTTTAAATATCTGAATGCATTAAAGGTGAATCAGTAGGTACTTTCAGATTCTGTTTCCCATTTTCTGTTACTTTAATGTCAAAGTCCATAGAATTTTATATGGATTATCAATTCTCTGGGTTTTCCTTAACTTCTTACTTTATTATGCCCTATGTCACTTTAATCCATTTACGGATTTATTTCTGTAGTAGGTACGTTTTGAACAGTTTTTTCTTTTATAAATAATGCTGAACGTTTCACACAGCATCATCTAACCCCTTGTACAATGACAATGGGAACCAGATAACTGATACACTTTTTGTTTGTTAATACATACATATTATACATAGAAACATCCAGACCCGAGATTAATATTTGCGGATCATACAAACATTTATCGCGTGGCGGGGATCGAACCCGCAAACTTCTGCGTCTCAAGCGGGCTTTCACCCACTGCGCCACAGAGGTCGTAAATTTTAACGTTTATAAGCGTCGAGCCGTGTTTGATTCGTCCTTGCGTGTTGTCCGTGAGTTTGTTTTCACAGTACCTAATAATGCGAAAATAATTTTATATATTTTCCAAAACAAACCATTGATTTTTTGATTTTTTCGTCCCACTGCAGGGCAAAGGCCTCCCTCCTCATTTTCCATTCTTTTCTGTCTTTAGCTATAGTTGACCAGTCTGGTAGGTAGATGCATATCCAAATCGCCCCTCCATCCGCGCGGACGTCTTCCTTCGGGCACCCATTCAGTGACGGTTTTTGCCTACAAGTCGTCCGACATGCGGCAGACAAGGCCTGCCCAGTCCCACTTTAGTTAATAACTGAGGGACTGTCTACCACACATTGGAGTCGCAGTATCATGATTTATATCTATCAACTATGGGAGAGTCCTGTTTGCTGTGTGGGACGTGCTCTAATGGGTTGCTTCCAATCCGATGGTTGCGTGTTCGAATCCCGGCTGTGTATTACCTTATGGATTTTTCTTTTGGAGCACTAAACGGTGAAGAAAACCAGCATGAGGAAACCCGCAGCTTAGTTAGCTCTACCCAGTACCCGTATTAATGTATTTTAGGGCCGATTGAGCTTATATATTGAGGTATATGTGGTAGCAAACCTCAAACAATGTCCCAGGCACTACGTCTCGATGAGTGTACGCATAGGTTGTCTCCGGAATCTGTATAAACTACTTAGAAACATTCGCGGTGTAGCTTGCATAGTCGTTCTTAATAGATCATTGAAATTAAATCAATTGTCGGTCCCAGCTATAAAGGAGGCCTCTAGGCGGCCTCTAGACTCCATCTCCAGAAGTCCAGAGTAACTCATACGAACTTACTTAGTAAAATATGTTAATGCCCCTTACCTAAGTTCAAGGATAAGGAAATAAAACAAGCTTTGCTATTTACAATTTATTTACATATATACACTTATTTATCTAGAATGTTTTAGAATACTGTTGCAACAACATTTACATTACTAACCTACTTCTTAAGTTATACAAAGATATGCAATTATATGTTTACAAATACATTGAGCTTTATGTGACATTCAAACAATCACTGTCACAGCCTAGGTTCTCAAATTATCATTATATATCACAGTACTAAGTGGATCGTTCTATTATGTACAGTTATCGTCACAATCAACCTGAAAGTTGGCGAATTGAAACTCCGTGCGTTGTGTAGGGCCCCTACACAAAGCACGGAGGATCACAGTCAACAACACTGGTGATCTCATAGTTTAGCCTAGGGGTTTACCAGTGAACGCATTGAAGCTTTCAAAGAGCTTCAAGAGCTACAAGCTTAAAAAATCTGTCAATTTGGAACTCTTTATGGTTGGACAAACTGCGAGCGGGCGCGGGTGCGGGCAAAATAAATAATAACGGAACGACCAATCTGATTTGCCAAATGAGTCTAAGTGCAGTTGAAAAGTGGATCTTTTTTCCTTTGTGTTTGAGTTCTTCAGTTCAGCCTAGTTTGAGTTGCTTTTAAAGGGATATAAGTATGGTTAGATAATTCATTTGCGTTCATTGGTAGACAATAATTAGTTTGCTAGTAAATTCACATCATGTAAAAAATGCTACGTACCTACATACAACTACTATGATTAATTATAATTATATATGATGATGATAGTTAAGTACTAAATCAACATAAAAATGTTATCCCTGAGATGGCAGTTGGTTACTATTTGTCCAAATTATTTGATGTAGTCTGTTAAAATGGAATCGGGGATTATTTTAGTAAGCAGTTCGAAAATTTTTTTTTATGATTTTTTATTTATTTTTTTGTATTTTTTTTTTCGTGAAATTATGAATTGGTATTTTAGCTCTAGATTATAAAATATAGGTTAAAGTAATTAGCACAATACGTGTACCTATAATATTGGGCTCCTCGCTTGTAGTAAAAGCAGAAACGTGAAAGTTAAGATGTCGTGTACTAACACCCGCCAAAAGGCGTCTCACGACTTGGCCGCGAGTTTCTGATCTTACTACATGACATGTGTCCTCGAAGACTACCCCACCTATCACTGCAACGGCGTTCATGCTAATTACTTACCTATTTCAAAGCCAATAAAGATGTTTGTCGTTTACCCAGAATAATATAAACATATTAACATATTAACATATAACATATAACATATTAACATATTAACATATTAACATATTAACATATTAACATATTAACATATTAACATATTAACATATTAACATATTAACATATTAACATATTAACATATTAACATATTAACATATTAACATATTAACATATTAACATATTAACATATTAACATATTAACATATTAACATATTAACATATTAACATATTAACATATTAACATATTAACATATTAACATATTAACATATTAACATATTAACATATTAACATATTAACATATTAACATATTAACATATTAACATATTAACATATTAACATATTAACATATTAACATATTAACATATTAACATATTAACATATTAACATATTAACATATTAACATATTAACATATTAACATATTAACATATTAACATATTAACATATTAACATATTAACATATTAACATATTAACATATTAACATATTAACATATTAACATATTAACATATTAACATATTAACATATTAACATATTAACATATTAACATATTAACATATTAACATATTAACATATTAACATATTAACATATTAACATATTAACATATTAACATATTAACATATTAACATATTAACATATTAACATATTAACATATTAACATATTAACATATTAACATATTAACATATTAACATATTAACATATTAACATATTAACATATTAACATATTAACATATTAACATATTAACATATTAACATATTAACATATTAACATATTAACATATTAACATATTAACATATTAACATATTAACATATTAACATATTAACATATTAACATATTAACATATTAACATATTAACATATTAACATATTAACATATTAACATATTAACATATTAACATATCAACATATCAACATATCAACATATCAACATATCAACATATCAACATATCAACATATCAACATATTAACATATCAACATATTAACATATAAACATATAGACATATATACAATAATAGGCGACCCTCGGGCCGGGAAGCGCCCCGCCACCGCCCGCACTCCTTGTTGTACTCATAAGTCATTTAAACTATCAGTAAATTTTCAATCCAAAAACAAGCTTATTAAGTTCGCTAAGGAGTTAATTTTCTGACAATATAAACAACTTTAAAGCATCAAGGAATACGTACGCTACCGCGCTTCCTGTAGGACTCCACCTGAAAAGTTTACCCTACAACACTTTCTTAAAAAACTATTGTAGTATAAACCAATAGCCCTTCCACCTGCTCAACAAATAAAAATAATAAGAATTATACAGGGTGTAAAAAGACTACTACCGAAAACTGAGGGGTTGCAATCAGACCATGATTCTAAACATATTTAGCGAAAAAAAAATGCAAAAAAAATTTGACTAAGCTACGTCATTTTATGTTATTTTCGGTTATTTCCTACTAGGACATCATAAAAAGTTACTATACCTACCTGATTATTTACTTAGTAAAAGAAAAAAACAATTAAAACTCAAAATCCAGCAATCTACGTAAAATAACGCGCCCAGTACATACGCTAACAGTAATCTTCAAACGCTGTTTTCTCCGGATATAATCCTCTTGGATTTAGTCGTGTGTTGGGATGCTGTACCTACCCTTTTTGGCTTCGGTAGACGTCTTTTTACACCCTATATATCCTTAACTAGCCAAAATAATTTTGTAATGAAATATATATTAACACTAGCTGCGCTCCCGCGGTGTTACCCGCGGTCCCTCGGGATTTTTTTCATTTTTTCGGGAGAAAAGATAGCCTATGTCCTTCCCTGGGATACAACCTTTAACTATGCCAAATTTCAGCTTAATCTGTTCAGCGGTTTGGGCGTGAAAGCGTAACAAACAGACGGACAGACAGACAGACAGAGTTACTTTCACATTTATAATATTAGTATGGATTAAAAAGGGGGTGCTTATATCTACCTTTCAACGATACATTTTGCGTATTCGTGTAATTGCAAATGGCTATAGGTATTTTGTAAGTTCCGCTAAATTCCGCAGGACTTGTGGCGCGGACTCTGCACGCAATTATAGCGAAACAGTATGCCTTCCTTTTCGCGATTTAGAACACATCCGTCAGATTCCACTTTCGTCAGAAGTAGTTTTTTGTATAATTTCAGTTCAGTTTCGTCATGAATGACGGATGTGGATAACTTCTAATGACCCATTCGTCAGATTTATTTATTTCTGGCGCTTCGGCGGCCGCTGCCGCGGCACACTCGCTTCGCTCGCTCGCCTTGCGCATGGTTTTTTCACTATCCTAACATAACCTAACCAACGACCCATTTGGTTAGGTTAGCCAGAAATGTAGAATAATGGAATCTGACGAACGAGGAATCATCGTTTCGTCATGTCATGTCAAAATCTGACGAATGTGGAATAAATAAATGATCTGACGAATGTGGAATCTGGCGGATGTGTCCTAAAGCCTTTTCACAGCCTGTTGTCAAGGTGCTACGCTATTTTTTAGGTACATTTATTATTATTTTTAAGAGCATACATTTTACAATTTTATATTCTAGCTAGGCATAATTTTATTTTTTCGTTTTCTAAGATTTTTTTTGTATAAAATGTTATTCACCATTATAATACTGCGAAATTCAATTTGTCATTTACTACATAGCTACATGAAATATGAATACTTAAAGCCTTTCTTTTTAATCTAATGTATGATGCGACTGTAGTTTTGAACTTTAGCAACCAACGGACACTGCAAATTGGCGAATTTGAAACCACTGCGAAATACAAAGCAATAATTGAGACGGATTACTGCGTCTAAACTACACGAGCTGACGAATTGGAAATCGTCGATAAACCTGGGGAGTATTTTTTTGTTCTTTTTACCACAATTTACTAACGTAAGTACGAACAAAACACTACATGTACACACGCTCACCGGGTCGATGAGTCACGTCCACATACAAGACACAGGTGCTGTTTACAACTCTTTCAGCTTGACAACCAGTGGAAGCTTGATTTGATGTCCAAAACATATGCCTCACACAAATAAAACTTCAATAAACACTGCACAATCCCACTAACTTAACATACTTTCCCTACAAACAAAATAATTCCTACTTCAGTCATTTTATTCAAGTATTGATTGAGACTGGGTTCTATTTCTACCTTAAAAGCACTAAAGTCATTAGGCCAGAACTATTTGATCAATATTACCTACTCAGTAGAGGTAATAAATTGTGTTTAGTATTTCTGGCAGCGCTGAATTAAATAATTACCTGTACACTATATTTACTGAGTAATTTTAAGTAGTGAGATATTTTCCTTTACATTTTCTGTTAAAATCTAAGTAAAGGAAGTCTTCACATTTCGCTTTATAATTATTATTTATTTTCTTATTATTATCTTGATACCTTTTTAAGTACTTAATACTTATTTTTCATTTAAAGTTTCCCTATCACTCTAGCCAATCTTTTATATCTCCACTCCATCTACTTTCTCTCTATACACCAAGACTCATTTTCCTCTTTTTGTATCAATCTCACTCGCTTGACGTGTGTTTCAGGTTATATCAAGATGACCATGACTCGAAGGGCATGTGATTTAGAAACAAAATTGAAGATGGCTACAGCGGAGCTCAAGGAATCAACAGAGATTCGTAGACAGCTGCTGCAAGAGCAGGAGGAGAGTGAAGCTGAGATGCTGGTGATCCTTGGCCAGAACCAGAGCTTGAAGAGACAACTCGCCGAGCTTCATACTAAATATGAAGATGTACTGGAGCAGATGGACCGCCTGCAGTCATCGCTGCAGTCAGTGGACCACTGCCATGAAACCTATGAGGCGGCTCTGCAGCTGAATAAGGACTTGCAGCAAGAGTTATCCGAGTGTAGAATAAAATTGGACAATTTGGAACTAAAACAAGTGCCCTTAGATAATAGTTACAGTAGTCTGGATTTACAGACTGAGCTTTCGAATAGTGTGCCCAGTAGTTCAATTATTGACCTAGCCACTACCCCAAATTGTAAAAATGATTTGCCAGTAATGCGAGGCAGTAATAAGTTAAAAAAATATGTAAAATTGAATAATTTCATTAAAAAATCAGAAAAAAAATTAAGATTGCATAGGAAAGTGTTTGACAATGCTAAATTGTGTAAAGATAAGTATAATTTGAAACAGGAGTTGGGTACTTGTTATAATTTGATAGGCCGCAACTCCTTAGAACTAGACCACATGGCGGAGAAAGTAGTAAGTCTAGAGCGATCATTGCATGATATGACTTGTAAATTTGTAAAAGCAGAACAGGAGGCATTAGATAATCTTAAGAAGATAGATAACATTGTAAATGTAGTTAATAATGATAGCATTTATGTGCAAGTCTGCAATAGGAGCTCGCAAACAGATCTACCCATATCTGATAATGTGGCACCTGAACCGGAACAGATTTCATCTTCTGTTCCGGTACTACCACAACAGGCCACACAGTCTCCGGTTAGACAGCCTAAAACCTGTCGGCAGACCCGGAAAACTGTTATTTATTCAGACAAAATAGGCATGGGAATGGGACAACTGTTAGGCGGGCAACTAAGACAAAATGTAGTTAATAATTGTCTGCCAAATGCTTCCTTAGACTATATCTCTCAAAGCGTTAAGTCTGATGCATCCCTTGACAGCAATACCACTTTGGTATTGCATTTAGGAGAGAGTGTTAATGTCAAGCGCCTAGACTTAATAAGCCTTGTTGAAACTTTGCTGGAAAAGTTAGATCAAGGACTTGGCAAATTAATTGTATGTGCTTTTCCTTACTCTAAGTCATTTAATGATAAAGAAAATCAGCGACTATATAGCCTTAATCTATTACTATACAATCTGACATGCCGTCATAGTGACGTTTTATATTTAGACACTAATAATTTTATTAGTAATTTTATCTTGACAAAAAGTACATTGTACCTAAGTAAGAACTGTAAACTGATGATTGCTAAATTGTTAGCATACAATATTTTTGATGGTGTTATAAGTAGTATAACACAGTTAGTTGACGAGCCTGTAGTTAGTAGTAACACTAATCAGGGTAATCAAGAAGTAGGGACTGCGGATCAATGTTTAAACTGACCGCTTCGACAACGGGCAAGACAGGTACCTTGCATGTTGTACATCAGAACATGCAAGGCCTCCCCAGCAAATTATTAGAATTAGAGTTGTTTTTAAAAAAGTTCAATGTAAATGTTATGTGTGTCACTGAACACTGGATTTTAGAAAATGAGTTGCTCCCTTATATTGATAACTACAATGTAATAAGTTCATATAAACGTAAGAACGCCATAAGAGGCGGTTCTCTAATTTTAATTAATAATAACTTAAAATGCAAGGAACGTAAAGATATTGTTAATCTCTCTATTGAGAGAACTATTGAGCTGTCGTGCGTCGAGTTAGAGCGACATATTGTTGTGAGTGTCTACCGTCCTCCCAACGCTGAGCATAGGTTATATGAGTCCACTATGGAAGAAGTGTTACTGAAAATTTTTGCTTCTAACAAAAATTTAATAGTCTGCGGTGATTTTAATCTTGATATTTTGGTAGACTCTGATAGGTTAACTAATTTATTTAAATGTTTTAATCTGAATCACCTCTTTATTGAGCCAACTAGGGTTACATCAGAGACTGCCACATGTCTAGACAATGTTTTCTGTAGCTGTATACCAATTAGTAAATCTTTAATTAAGAATTTTGCCTCTGATCACTATGGCCAAAGTGTAGTATTTCCTAATTTCATCTTAAATGAACCTACTGAGTTCTCTTACCGGCCTGTCACTAAGAATCGCATTTTAAAATTCCAGAGTAATATAGAACTCAGAATGTCACTTTTAGCTTGTCTAGAAAACCCGAATGACCTATTCACCAGTTTGTCAAATCTTATTATTGAAGAGCATAAAAAAATATTTAAATTAAAGACCTGCATAACTAGGACTTGTGTGAGCTTTGTAGACTGGGCAACGCCAGGTATTTATCGAAGTAGGAATAGACTTTATGATCTTTATGCTACTAGGGAACTTATGCTTCATAACCCATCGCATATCTTATACATTAAGAACTATTCTAAAATCTTCAAAAGGGTATGTCAAGCTGCTAAATCAATACATTTTAAAAATAAAATTGTGTCTTCATCAAATAAAGTTAAAGCCACTTGGAAAGTAATAAATAATGAAACAGGTAAATCAAGACCTGGTTTCAAACAAATTAAATTAAAAGTCAATGATAATCTTTTAACTAATAACATTGAAATAGCTAACGCGTTTGATAGTTTTTTTTCGAATATAGCCCATGTTGCGACCAAGCCACTTAATTCTTCGGCTACTGGCGCACTTAAATTTTTAGAATCTGGTGTTGCTCAGTGTGGAAGTGACTTTGAATTCAGTTATGTTAACGCAGATAATATTGTCAAAACCTTTAAAACTCTTAATATTAAAAACACTGAAGATTTATGGGGGATATCAACTAAGATATTAGCCACTATTGTCGTTGATATTGCTCCATGTCTAGCTTATGTCTTTAACAGATGTGTAGACGAGGGTGTTTTTCCTGATCTTATGAAATTTAGCAAGCTTATCCCATTATTCAAGTCTGGCAATGAAAGCGACCCTGCTAACTACAGACCAATTTCGATTCTACCTGCGTTAAGTAAAATATTTGAGAAAGTTATGTTGAATCAATTGCTTGCGTACTTTAACCTTCACGGGCTTCTACATAAATATCAATTTGGATTTACCAAAGGTCGTTCAACAACTGATGCAGGTACTTTGCTTCTAAAGCACATCTATGATGCCTTTGAAAACTCACAAGACGTGATCGGAGTATTCTGCGATCTTTCTAAAGCTTTTGATTGCGTGTGTCACAAGACTCTGATTTCTAAGTTAAAATACTATGGCGTCAATAATCGAGCTATAGACCTTGTCGATTCCTATCTATCCAATAGAGTTCTTAAGGTTGATGTAGGTGGTGAAAGGTCTGCAGGGTCACTAATTGATATGGGTGTACCTCAGGGCTCAATATTAGGCCCCTTCTTGTTTCTAGTATACATAAACGACCTTCCTTCTTTTGTGAAAGACATGTGTGACATTGTTCTGTTTGCTGATGATACCTCATTGGTTTTTAAAGTTGATAGATATAAAGAAAATTACGATGATGTTAATGCGTCTCTATCCCTAGTTTTAAAATGGTTTACGGCTAATAATCTCTTACTTAATGCCAAGAAAACGAAATGTATTAAATTCACTTTGCCTAACGTGGTTCACAAACCAACTAAAATTGAGATAAATGGAGAAACACTTAATCTTGTAGATTCAGCAATTTTCTTAGGGCTGACTGTTGATTCCAAATTGCAGTGGGGACCTCACATTGAAAGACTTGCAGGTAGACTTAGCTCCGCTGCATATGCAGTTCGTACGATTAGGAGTTTGGCTGATGAAGAGACAGCCAAGCTAGTATATTATAGTTACTTCCATAGTGTGATGTCATACGGTATCTTTCTCTGGGGTAAAGCAGCCGATATTCAAGATATTTTTGTTTTGCAAAAGCGGGCTGTCCGTGCGATTTACAATATGAAACCACGGGACTCGCTAAGACAACGTTTTAAAGAAATTAATATTCTAACAGTATTTTCACAATACATTTATGAAATCCTTTTGCACACTCATAAATATATAAATGACTTTAAGAAAAAAAGTGACGTGCATAGAATTAATACTAGAAATAAGGATAAACTTTGTGTGCCTGAATTTAGATTAGAAAAAGTGAAAGGTTCTTTCATGGGAAATACCGTACTCTTTTATAATAAACTTCCAGATAATGCCACTAAATTGCCTATTCGAAGATTTAAAAGTTACATAAAAAATAATCTTATAAAGAAAGCGTACTATTCTATTGGTGATTATATTAATGATAAATTCGCGTGGCCTGATGTCGCTCTGCCCCTCGACAGCTGATGTGTGCACAATGCCTTTGCTATCTTGCTTAGCTTCTTGAATTTTACTAACTTTACTTTTAATTTTACAACTAAGTTAGTTAAGAAATTAGCCTAAGTTTAGATCTAAGATGGATCACCTAAAAAAAGCTAGGCCCCAAACCGTGTTTGTTGCCCTGATTCTTCACGGTATTGGTCGCGAAGGAACAGGAGTAGAATCACCTAGTTTTAAGACGTTTCAAAGTGATCCCAGCGGTCCTACTGAATAAATGCTATTTGACTTTGACTTTGACTTTGACTAAAATTTAAGAATATCCAAGTTAAATAAAATAATACACAGCTATTTTGTAACTACCAAAAAAAAATCTGATAATGGCATGGTCAGAATTTTTTTTTATATAACTATCACAAACTTATCGAGAATTGTACTTAACCAAAACCGAACAAATTTTATGAAAACTGTACAAATAAGTACTACAGACAACAATCGCGTACGAACTCTCATTCAAACTATACTCTCGCATCATCCCTAGTCAGTAAAAAAACCGCAGTAGCAATCCATGTTTGACTCGTCTCGTCTCCTTTTTAGGTAATATATATATTTTTTTGATTACATAAATGTGCTCAGTAACAGACACCGAGACCATGTTTAAATTTTTTTTGGTAATTAAGAAATAGGGGTGTATAGTTGAAAACACTAAAACCTCACAGGATTTTTTTGTCTTTTAAAACTTAACTAAACAAATACTATATCGGTACATTATACTTACAGTACGTTCAACAGATCTCGGCACGCGTGGCTCGGTTAGCCGATTGACAGCGCAGTGGCGATTTCATACAAAATTGTGTACTGCGCATCGTAACGGCTAATTTAACGAATGCCTAGAGCCATTAAACGTACTGTATCATTTCCCACCGGTTCAACGCTAACGTGAGCGGACAATTTGCATAAATATTTATAAAAAAATTGTAAAGAAATTAAACCTGCTGATTTATTTAACACGAACTTGTAACCAAAGATGTTCTTTATATGACAATGATAATATACAAACTGCAACAGCACCGTAGGCATATAACTAGGAGGAATCACATCAAGATCATCAAGACATCAGATGATGACGATGAGACTAATACCAATCACAGCATGATGCTTATTGAGTCATTCAAAAGGGTATATTTACATTTCTTAATCCCTCTAAATAGCTACTAAATTGTCACTCTCATTTTCTCCCTTTATAGTATACCTACATTTTTAAATATAGTATCTTTAAATTTAAAAATTAAAGTGAGTTAAAAGAAGTTAAATACATTTTATATTTATACAGGTTTAAACAACAAAAAAGGCTGAATAGTGAAGTTAAAGGCACTTCCAAATATTTCTATTATACAGGGTTCTTTGTAAAACACCGGTAACCTCTCAGAACTATATTACTATCATCATAAACAACAACTTTTGTTCTATGACTTGTACCTACACGCATTACTGCACCAAATTAGATTTTTTTTTTTGTGTTCGTTATTGTCAGGTTTTAAAGCGGTACGAAGTACTCCTTACTCACTGATGTTTTTCACCTACAGGCTACAATAAACATACTAAGTATTTAATTCATCTCAACATTCCTCCATTTTCATATCCAACACTTCTAAAATGAACCTTGAATCTTGAACTATTTTCATACAACCAAAATCTATAAATAAATTCTATTACTCTTTCCGTTTTTTGATAATTATACCACAGAGAAACATCTTTACAGATCCCATTTAAACATTGGTCTAGGCCGCGCCTACTTATCAGTAACAAGGATACACCATGTTTTCTAATTCAAATATTTCACGATTGTCTTCAAGCAAATGTCACGGTTTGGACAGACGAGCCATGCCTTTAGCTGCGCCACGATCTGTTTTGCCCATGTCAAATGCTTTTTAAAAGATGCCAACAACCTATCCACTAGACGCTAAATCGTCACGTAAAATACTGAAAAGACACGTTAAATGTAAAAACTAGTCTGATTCTGATTCTCATATACCTCATTGATGACATTTGACATTTGAATGAGAAAAAGGATAACCTCCTATCGAGAACAAAAATACCCTTTCGCACCCAGTTTTCAGTAGCACATTATCGGCCTCTGTCATTGGACACAATGTGGACAGATGGGCCATGCATTTAGCTACGCCACAATCTGTTTTAACCACAGCCTTGCCATATTGCACTTTATAGCCACAATGCTTCTACAGTGATGCGACAGTGGGGACAAAATTCGAACTCGTTTCTCTTTTTTTATGTCTCATTTCTACGAAGGTTCAGGGATAATAGAATAATAAGGCTAGGATTTAACTGCCACCTCTTAAATCGGCCTAGATAAGTTTCTTCCTGTATTCAGTTAGCCATCGCTACAACTTTCAGTAGCGGTGTCTGTCAAACACATACAAGGTTGCAGTGATGTGATTGAAAAATCGCTGCACTTATCTGAATAGAATGATTGAAGTTCCTAGTGCATTATTACGAGTCCAATTGACCAAGTGGCAACAAGTGTGAGAATCCTTATGCGATTTAGATAATATTTTCTGTATAATTTTGAACGGCCAGCTTAATGGCTTTTGCTGGCAATTAGCGAGCTTTACTCAAACTGTTACTTTAGTATGGTACTGGAAATCTACTAGTGGTTATGCAGTAAAAAATAATAAACACATATATAATCAATCACACGTTTCTAATCTCACACAAACACAATTACACACGCACACACAAAATTACACACACACATAACTACATGCACACACGCATACAATAACATGCTCATACATGCGTACAACATGTTCACACACACACACACACACACATATATGTATATATACACATACAAACACGCACACACACACACACGCAGCCGCACACATACCACACACACACACACACACACACAAGCGCACACACATCCGCACAATCACACGTTGTTTACGTGTAATCACACACTCAAACACACTCAAAAACATGCATACACAAAACATACTCCAAACTAGACACACAAACACTAACCTGATACACAGCTAACACACATTCAGGAGCCAGGGCTCTGGATTGTTGTCGTTAAATCTAAACGTGTGTCAGTCATGTTAGTCTTCACCTTACTGTTCAAGAAGATACCCCGATATACCAGTTTGGATGTGCCTTTGACTCCTTCCTTTGACATCTGAAACTCAAGCCTAGATATATTTACAAGACTGATTAGCCGTATACATACATATTGAAATGAAATGAATGAAAGTTGTTTAATAGTACTTATAAAATAAATAATACTTAATTAACGAAAATCTTAATTGACTAAATTAATTAAAATTTCTAAAAGATTATTATAATACCAGAATGGTTAATTATGTTTAAGATTATAGTATGTTTTTGTTTTTAGATTTTTTTGTTCTTTTTTATATTTTGTTACTCTTTTTAGATTTTTTTATTTTCTTATATTTTTGCATTGACATTTTATTACATAAAATGTTTTCAACTTTGATATTTTTTACTATCAGGTACATTTTGAAACTATTCTATTTCACACTTTGAACTTTACGCTTGGTTAAGTTTATGTTGTTTACGGTGATATTTGGATAGTAATAAAACTGAGGCTATGATGGCGATAATGATAATGGGGCAATGATATTGAAGTTATATTACCGAGGCAATGATAATGATTTAAAATAATAATAAAGATGATAATAGATGAGATTTATATTTAATATTATATGATAAACTTAATTTCATGACCAAGATGAGCATGAACGGGCTCCAGCCAGCGAACTGGAGACCCTTGCGTGTTCCCTTTTTACTAAATTTATTGTATTTATTTATTTAACATTGTTCCCTAAATAACAGAGTTTAAATTGCACCTAGCCAGCCAATACCAATCAAACTGCTATAAACTTTTATAGTTTCTAATAAGACAGCTAATTTCTTCAGAAATAAGGAAGAGCTCATTATATTCGGTCAATAAGATAAACCTATAAACTCAGTCCGAGCTTAGGACCAAGTATTCCGTACTTTATTTATTTGTTATTGTCGGACCCGAATATTCGAAGAGTAGAGGGTACTACGGGTCTATTCTTCTTTCAATGTGCCAACCCTACGGACATTTGTTTTTAAATGAGATCAAACTGTAGCTTTGAGCAACACAATGTCTTAGACACTACATTTTGTGTCCCTGCATATAAACTATCTTGTTTAAGTATATGTATTGAGAAATGAAAAGCTATAACCGATAATATATGAGCTTATCAAATTTTCGATTGTGACGACACGGATTCTGTGGCCGAATTACCATTCGGCTCCGGCACTCCGGCCGATACACTCCGGCTTTAGGACAAATAACAAATAATGCTGGACATTTCACACAGCATTATCTAGCCCCAAACTAAGCATAGCTTGTACTATGGGAACCAGATAACTAATATACTATTTATATACTTGTTGTTTGTAAATGCATACATATTATACAAAGAAACACCCAGACCCGAGATAAATATTTACAGATCATACAAACATTTATCCGTCATCCTTCATCAGGAGGATCGTCTGATCGTTGCGGGTTTGAATCCCGTCGGGATCGAAAACTTGATATGACTTTTCATTTCTCAATGAAATACCTAAGTGTGGTCGAACACTATCAAAAAAATATATAAAGTATAGGGATGTTATAGAGATCTATGTTTCACCTAATAATAATAACACCGGACATTTCACATCACATCATCTGGCCCCAAAGTAAGCAGAGCTTGCATTATGGGAGCCACATGACTGATACTACTTATATTTTTTTACTATACCTAATGATGTACTGGTTTTCAAAGTATTTTAGAGTCTGCGTTCGACTATGCTGTTCCTTAATTAGTTTAGTGTCAATTCTTAAGCAACTTGTCATAATCATTTAAAACAATTATGTTCCAAAGGTTAAGATGCGACATGAAAAAATATTTTTTCAACATTCACAGTAATAATTATTTTATATTCAGTATATCAAACTTCGTAGTGAATTTGCTAAACACAAGATGAATGCAGTATAAAAGGAACGGCTGATCCTACCTTAACTAACTGATATGATTGTCAATCAATTCACTTTCACTACTTCAAAAGCAGTCAAAATGTGCAGAAATAAAACTATCCAGGAAAATAGCTATGCCTATTCAGACAAACATACATACAAGCACCCAGACAAACATACATACAAACACTCAGACAAACATACTACAAGTAAACACCCAGACAAACATACATACATACACCGAGACAAACATACGTACAAGTAAACACCCAAACAAAAATACATACAAACATCCAGACAAACATACATACAAACACCCAGACAAACATACATACAAACACCCAGACAAACACACATACAAACACCCAGACAAACATACATACAAACACCCAGACAAACATACACACGAACACCCAGACAAACATACATACAAACACCGAGACAAACATATGTACAAGTAAACACCCAAACAAAAATACATACAAACATCCAGACAAACACCCAGACAAACATACATACAAACACCCAGACAAACATACATATAAACACCCAGACAAACACACATACAAACACCCAGAAAAACATACATACAAACACCCAGAAAAACATACATACAAACACCTAGACTAACATAAATACATACATACACCCAGACATACATACATACATACACCCAGACTAACATACATACAAACACCCAGACAAACATACATACAACACCCAGACAAACATATATACAAGCACCCAGACAAACATACATTCAAACACCGAGACAAACATACGTACAAGTAAACACCCAAACAAAAATACATACAAACATCCAGATAAACACACATACAAACACCCAGGCAAACATACATACAAACACCCAGACAAGCATACATACAAACACCCAGAAAAACATACATACAAACACCTAGACCAACATAAATACATACATACACCCAGACAAACATACATACATACATACACCCAGACAAACATACATACAAACACCCAGACAAACATACATACAACATCAAGACAAACATATATACAAGCTCCAAGACAAACATAAAATATACAAGCGCCCAGACAAACATACTTACAAGTAAACACCCAGACAAACATACAAAACAAACAGATACACGGAGACAAATTTTGGTATACCTACTACGAGTATTTTGACTAGATAACACAAACGGTGAAGAAAAATATCGTGAGGAAATCGGCATATCGTGGAATCTAAAAAGTTCGAAAACATGTGTATAATGCACGAAAGGAAGCTCTTTGAAGCGCACTTATAATCATTTCACCACACTGGTTCGAAAGAACTGGTAACACGACAAAAAGAAAAAGAAGAACTCAAATACTATTCAAAATATTTATTTGGAACAACACATGCTAGTAAAAATACAATAAGGAAACGTTGACTATTGCAAAAGTTATAAAACTGAGTAGCAGTAACGCTGACTATGCTTATATTAAATTATTTCAAAAAGAAGCATGGCATGCTAATTACTTAAAGAATAATGCTGTCTCCGGTCGCCAGAGCCTCGTCAGATAAAGAGCGTTTTCACTTCACGATCAATATCTAAAATATTATATAGGTCAACACTTACGAATACATTATACATTCTTTATTTTCTCATCAAACGAAAGCTTAGTATGTCTGCGTTTTCATGATAAATCAGTAGTTTGTATTTTTGCACGAACGAATGTATTTAAAAGGGTTTCTAGCAGGAGGTAATTCCTCGATATCATAGATAAAACATTTAAGCTATAATTGTTATTGTATAATAAGAAATCTGATGTTTCCCTTGTGAACAGTTACTGCACTGTAGGTACTGAGCATGCGGTTCATTAAAGACGTAGGTTCGTATCCGATCGTGCAAAATGAGTTTTTCTGTCCAAAAGTTATGAGCACTGTGTCGTATTCTCAAAAGGCGAAAGAAAAAATCCTATCTAAGCAGTCCGAAAACATGTGCCAAGTGCACGAAGTGCACCTTCTGGGTAGGCTCGCTCCATAGTAGACCTCATTTTTGCCTGTGTAAGTTTCGTGGTCAAGAGCTGACTGAACTGATTCATCATAAAAAAATGAGCCTCTTTGAGGCGCACCTAAAATCCTTTCACCAAACTGGTTTGAGGGACAAGAGAAAGAGACTATGTTTGGATGCTGTAAAATATTAGAATGATATCATTTCGTGGGGTAAAAACGCTCTGAAGCAGGATGCGCCACGTGCAGGTGAGGTTGACACTTGGGTGATATGACTACCCCCTTACATCCCGTTGGTGTCTGTAGGAATATTCCTCAGACATCAGGAATGCCCTCAGCTGTAAAAACAGAGCGTGATGTATAGCCGCATTTAATACCTTTGTCTCGATGCTTCGAATGCAACCTCTTTGCAGCTCCCATTAAGATTTATGAACGTTAATGAATGAAATAAAATACCCCTTTAGCCTGCTGACCAGCTGCAACTTGCGGTAGAATAAAGTAAATGACATTTGAGTTCATTTCTACAGTTCTTTCAAGGGATCTCGCTAGGCATTCGTGAAAAAAGTCATTTCGATGCGTAGAACACAATTTTGTATAAAAAAACGGTCATTAAGCAGACGAACGGCTAACTTCAGATCCGTTGAACGAAGTTTACAACGCGAATCATCTGAACACATAAGTCATTTGTTCTATACTACCGTAGATGATGGTTGGAGTAAGCCGGCAGGGTGCTAGAGTGTAACAGATAATGCTCTCGAAACTTCGAGGCCAAGATATGAAACGCTACGACATACACGATCTATTTCTACAACTGCTGGCACTCAAGAACGCTGAAGAAGGCTCCTGCAGACACCACAAATTAAAAATTATAATTAGGCTCCATCCGATGTTTCAGGGGCTACATATTATGGATATTGCGCAATATTTGCAAAAATCTTATTAAAAAAATACGATCACGCCTGTATCCCCGAGGCACGGTGGATATTCTCTCAGATCTTTTGAGGCAATTTAAGATTGTTATTTATTTATTTTATATGATGAACAGTGCCACTTTTTAAGTTATTAATTTTTCAACACACTTGCTCATAAAGTGGCTCTATGGTCACCGCAATTAGGCACATAATGACACCCATAATCAAACTGTGACTTTTTCATTACTATAACTCACTAGTGAGTAATAGATTTTTTTTTTAATTTTATTGGTTGAGTTGCTTTGTTCTTTAAAAAGTTTTTATTCAGAAAAAAGATCGTGTTCAATAGAACAAATAAATTAATGTTCCTATTGCTTGCTCATTTCATGCAACTTCTAATTTAAATAGATAATTTTAACTCGTACGTGTTTAATAAATAAAACTTTCACTCAAATATAACTTTTGTTTTCTCTATAATAAAAGAAAACTTTAAATTCTCCATTTTGTACGTGGCAGAATAGGCCGCAAACCCTATGCGTGGCGCGGAAATATAGTCTGTGGCCGATCGCAATGCGCGCGCATAGGAAAACTGATTCATTTTTGCCGCAATAGCGAAACATTTTTCACAACTCGTTTTCACTGTTGAAAATGAGTTTATATTGTTATTTTATTCACAAGTGTGTTGAAAAACGTCGTATGATACACGTGTGTATTGATGATTACCGTCCTCGATTCTATTAAGAGCCTCGCCTAACGGCTCGGCTCTAAAAACAACTCGGCGGTAATCACCAATGTTACACACTAGTACCATAATGTACTATTATACAGCGCATGTTTTTATTATGTAAATTATGTAGCCCCTCAGACGGGAGCCGCGAAAAAAAGCTAAAAATAAAGATTAAATAGCTGAAAAGGTTAAAATAGGAAACGGTTGAAATGGTGGAAAAGTTATACATGAAATTGATGAAGAATAACAACTATCAAAGCCAAAACATAAAATCATCATACGCTAAAAATTATTATCAAAGTCAATAATCATTTATTTAATAAGGACCAAGTTGTTTTTTTTTATCAAAGTGTCTAAACACACTATATCGAACTTACGCGACAGCCAGCAATGCAATATTTGAATGTGAACCTCATGCCAAAATAAATTAATACATTTTTGACAGCTGCCGAGTTTCAGCCGCGTAAGTTCATAGTGTGTTCACTCGCATGATAACTCGCACTAACAACAAAACGACACTAATTATCAACGAATAAAAAAGTAAATTATGCGGTATTTTCACATTTTCTTACAGAAAGAGTTCCACGTGATCAGTCTTCTTAATTTGAAACAGTTTGGCGGTAGTACTTATGCCAAGCGTGTTCCATGAATAACTCTATTATAACGATAAGTTTCTTTAGGTGGTACCTTATCTATTGATATTTGACATTACTTCCATACATAATTACGGTTTAAAAATGAAAAAAAAACTGACTTCAATGAACAATGTAGGAACTAAATATAAAATAAGCGAGGTTTTCAGTTTTACGTGAAGTTGGTAAGGGCGATCCCTTAAGGATTAAAAAAAAACAAATTATCGGAGTATTCGCTTAAAAAACACAAAACTAATCTAACTTACAATTGAATTGGGGATCCCTTTTGAAAAAGTTGAAAATAAGAAATATCTAGCCACACAAAAAAAATAACAGATATAATAGAATAGATATTATATAGGAACTAGCGCTTCGTAATCATCAGAATAGAAAGTTAAAAAAGTCTACTTTTTTTTTTGTTTTGTATTTTGTTTTTTTTTTTTTGGGACGGACAAACCGAAAAATTTTACTCTAGCACATCTAGTAATTTAATACCTAATTGTAAGAAAATGAAAAAAAAACAGATAATCTTATATAAATGATCCGAGAGTTGGCGCGTATTTGACTCAACGGATCGGTCCGCAGTGACCTAGATCAATTTTGCAATGGACAAAAACATTTTTTTAATATTTTTTTATTACTTAATTAAAAAAATGTTAATTAACATGTACAAATGGCGGGTAGAGGGAGACTTGCCAACTCACAAATGGGGCCTCCGAAAATAATTGCTCATGCAACAAGGGGGCAACATGACGTGAGCAGCTAGAAGGTGGTAAGGTGCTACCGGACTTTAAACGCGATCACGAGCTCCCTTTGGGTCCAGCTTCACGTGCCTTCACCACTAATGTAACACCCCTTAACCTCCGAGCAATGCTCTAGCGACTCCACTCCGTCCGGCCAGTGAAGGCAACACGGAGGTGAGGGACCTGTTCCAATTCAGTGTTCACTCCAGCCGGCCAGTGAAGGCAAGCGGAGGTGAGGAACGATACTTCCCTCGGGAGCGCTCGGGTCCGCGGGGTCGCTACTCCCCGACACCTCGCCTCAAAGGTGCCCTGCGGCCCTATTATTATAATTGACAATCGTCTCAAATGTGTATTTTTTTTTACTTTTTTATCTATATCTATTATCTGTTATCTAAGATTGCACCAACTAATTTTCTTTTTTAAGTTAACTGTCTTACCTATTTATTATAAGTAATAGTTTTTTTTTTAGACTTAGCACATAACTAGTTGTATTATTAAATTTATTTTCAAAGTCTCTACACAATCATTCGTTAAAGTTATTCTATTCATCTATTTTTTTTTTGTGTTTTTCTATTACCTGCATAAATAATAAATGTCAATAAAGTTATTTTTTTAGTACCAGATGAAAAAAGAAAAAAAAAATGTAGTAAACATGTTAAAATAAAACAAGTCTATTCATCTACTTTTTTTATAATTTTTATATTCTTTTTAATTTTTGTAATTTTTTTTAGTTTTGAGAGATTAAAAGTTAAATACATTAAAGGTGCCCTGCGGCCCTATTATTATAATTGACAATCGTCTCAAATGTGTAATTTTTTTACTTTTTTATCTATCTAAGATTGTACCAACTAATTTTCTTTTTAAGTTAACTGTCTTACCTATTTATTATAAGTACTTCATAGTTTTTTTTTCTTTTTTTTAGACTGAGCTGACACAACTAATTGTATTATTAAATTTATTGTCTAAGTCTCTACACAATCATTCGTTAAAGTTATTCTATTCATCTATTTTTTTTGTGTTTTTCTGTTACCTGCATAAATAATAAATGTAAATAAAGTTATTTTTTAGTACCAGATGAAAAAAGAAAACAAAATGTAGTAAACATGTTAAAATAAAATAAGTCTATTCATCTACTTTTTTTATAATTTTTATATTCTTTTGAATTTTTGTAATTTTTTTTAGTTTTGAGAGATTAAAAGTTAAATACATTAAAGGTGCCCTGCGGCCCTATTATTATAATTGACAATCGTCTCAAATGTGTAATTTTTTTACTTTTTTATCTATCTAAGATTGTACCAACTAATTTTCTTTTTAAGTTAACTGTCTTACCTATTTATTATAAGTACTTCATAGTTTTTTTTTTTCTTTTTTTTAGACTGAGCTGACACAACTAATTGTATTATTAAATTTATTGTCTAAGTGTCTACACAATCATTCGTTAAAGTTATTCTATTCATCTATTTTTTTTTGTGTTTTTCTGTTACCTACATAACTAATAAATGTAGTAAACATGTTAAAATAAAATAAGTCTATTCATCTACTTTTTTTATAATTTTTTATTTTTGTAATATTTTTTTAGTTTTGAGAGATAGGTAAGATATTAAAGATGCGGGGACTTATTATTATAATTGACAATCGTCTCAAATGCGTGTTTTTTTTTAACTTTTTTATCTTTCTTAGAATGTACCAACTAATTCTCTTTTTAAGTTAACTGTCTTACCTATTTAAAAGTAATAGTTTTTTTTTTTTTTTTTAGACTTGGCACATAACTAGTGG
Source organism: Epirrhoe tristata (assembly GCA_951394285.1). Lineage (NCBI taxonomy): Eukaryota > Metazoa > Arthropoda > Insecta > Lepidoptera > Geometridae > Epirrhoe > Epirrhoe tristata. The sequence continues at coordinate 8,864,750 of OX596149.1, forward strand.
TATTATTAAATTTATTGTCTAAGTGTCTACACAATCATTCGTTAAAGTTATTCTATTCATCTATTTTGTTTTTGTGTTTTTTTTTTGTTACCTACATAACTAATAAATGTAAATAAAATAAAGATATTAAAAAAATGTAGTAAACATGTTAAAATAAAATAAGTCTATTCATCTACTTTTTTAAAAATTTTATATTCTTTTTTATTTTTGTAATTTTTTTTTAGTTTTGAGAGATTAAACTTATCTACGATACTATTTTTCTCATATGAAACGGCCAAAGTTTATCTATTCACACGACTTGTAGCTTATTTACTACACAATATAATATTTAACTAAACAGAAGTCTACTCTAAGTATTAATGTTACTATAATTGACATATTGTAAGATTTTCTAAGCATTATCTGAGCATTTTTTTGTCTATTAATGAAATGTAATATGATGATTTGATGATATTTGCGAATGAAAATTTTAAAAAATACTACATAACTAACAAATAAGCGTTTTTTGCCAGCTTAAGATTGTTTTTATATGTACAATTATAGGTACAATAATAACTTACAATATACACTTATACTTGAAATCTATTTGTATTCTCGCAAAGCTTTTAATTTTTACTTTTAATTTTTTTAATAAACAAGCAAGTCCCTATCCTAACCCCACACATTCGCTAACATAATGATACCTATTTAAAGCGATTATCTTATAGTTTTTTTTTTGTTTACGCTATCGTGGCGTATGTGGTATCGTGGTTACATGGAACATAAATATTGCCATGATAATTTGAGAATTTCCAGTAAAATTATTTCATTGAAAATTAAGTATTAAATAGAAAAAACATTATAAACAAATAGAAAATGTTTAATGAACAATGACAAATAAATTATGAACAATTTAAAAAAAAGCTAGAAAACTGCGACACAGTGAGAGAGTGAGAGAAAAAGGGAAAAAAGCGCAAAAAACACGCTTTTTTTCCAAAATTCTCATTTAATATTAAAAATGTAAGCTCGTTACTCTACAGAGTCCACAGGTATTCATTCACGTTCAATATTCTGAACAATATTGTGAACAGTCATCAGCATAATGTAAATAAATGTTTTTAATTGAAAAACTTCCGACTAACTCTGAAGGTCACAAAAAGGAGATTTTTCAATGCATACATTCTATAAAATGCAATGGCAAGATATGTCATTATAGGGTTAAATAAAAGAAGCTGGATAAAATTATGGTCTGAATTTTACTGTGATTTGAGTTTTTAAAACTAAAAATATTTATCACATTTTGTTGATGACTGTGTTTGAGCATTATCAGTATTAAATTCGCTAAAATTCATTATTTTAAATTTTAAAGTTTAATCAAGGTGAAAACTCTTTATTTTACCTAATTCTTCAAAATTCAAAGTGATCCTAATGGTCTTATTAAATGTTTATTGACTTTGATTGACAACTAAAATGACAAGCAAAATAAGCACACCTAGTGGTTGCAGTAATTATGATCTCCAGGTGGATGCTGCTGCCCATCACCTGGAGGCTTCCTTAGTCGCCTTCTACGACATCCATGGAAGCAGGAGGGGTCACATTCTAAGCCGGGACCGCCACGGCGGATTAGCTTGGCATGTAAGTTAGGCCTACGCAGATCGGGACGGCATGACCTGGCCATAATAGCTAACTATTTACCGTTTCTAGATTTGTTCAGTTTATGATCAGTTATATACAGGGTGTAAAAAGACGTCTACCGAAGCTGAAAGGGGTAGTGTAGTGTGAAAGGGTAGTGAGTACGCGAACAGTAATCTTCAAACGCTGTTTTCTCCGGATATAATGATTTTTCGGAAAATCCTTTTGGATTTGATTGTGTGTTGGGATGCTGTACCTACCCCTTTCGGCTTCGGTAGACGTCTTTTTACACCATGTATAAGTAGTATATCAATAATTTGGTTCCCATAGTACAAGCTTTGCTTAGTTTAGGGCTAGATGACGCTGTGTGAAATGTCCGGCATTATTTATTTTATTTATTAAGTAGTGGAACGCCCGCGACTTCATTTGCGTGGTACATAACAACGTAGCCCTTATCACTTGAGTAAGCTTAAGCTTTTCATTACTAAACTGAGTGACTGTGACTGCGAGTCCAACTTTGACAACTCTCTCTCTCTGTCTGAGTCCGAGTCTCGCTCTAAATCTGACCCTCAATCTAACCCTCATCTCGCTCGCACTATTAATGTCTCACAATCTCACTCTCACATTTAATCTGACGCCCCCCATAAATCCACAAATCCACAGCACATATGCATAAATCCACAAATCCATAAATCCATAAATCCCACTCCCATTCTCACTCCTACTCCCACTTAATAAATTCCATACATACTTAATCACCGCCAACACCCCGTTTCAGGGATAGTTTCAACTCTCCCTTTCAACCCACCCCTAAATAAAAAAAAAAACGAAATCCTAAAATACAGCAGAAGAAGATGTACCCTCTAAGTTTCAAATTTTTAGGACTTATGGTTCCCATAGCAACAGTTACTCCCTCTTTCACCCCCTTTATAGGGTAGTTTTTGAAAAAATCATACAAATATTACTTAGTACTCATAGCGAGTTTCAAGCAAATCGGACCACGTATTAAAAACCCATACAAACTTTAACACCCCCTACACCCCTTTCTAGGGGTAGTTTTCAATTTTTTGACTGCGTACATTTTGTAATTACACTACTTATTACTCATACCGAGTTTCAAGCAAATCAGACCACGCATTCAAAAAACCCCATTCAAACATTAATACCCCCTATACCCCCTTCTAGGGGTAGTTTTGAAACTTTCATTAAAACCGTTAAACTATCATAATTCTAAATTTCAAGTCTCACGGAACACGACCCGGGGTTCAATTTAAAAAAAACCCTTCTTAGTACACCCCTACGCACCAAGACGGACATACCCTCAAAATTTCAAGTCCAGTTTACGACCAGCGGTTTAGGCTGTGCGTTGTCTGTCAGTCAGGACAAAGAGATTTATTAATACAGATATAGAAGAAGATTATAACGCGGAAAAGATTTTCAAGTTATTATAATTTTTTCTACCTTTTTTTACTTTTTTACGGATAGCATCTAAAATTTTTAAATTGTACTGTAACGTGAATTTTAATATACGTATTTTTCATTTTGTTTTTTAATCGTTTTTTTTTTGTTTTAGATTAGTTACTACGTAAAACAGCATTAGGTGCGTATTTTAACGTATGAAGCTATCAACATTTTTGTACATTATACATTTACATACATCTCAAAAAACTCTAAAATGAATTTAGATACTTACATGATACATTTTGACTACGAGTAATAACATTGAAGTGATTTAGATTATTTACAAAGATTGATTGTCGAAGTCATCACAAAATAAATAATTATAATAATAATCTACAGCTCACCAGATCTGCTGCCAGCTTCCAGGATCTTCGAGTTCCAAAATGATGTGCTGGAAATAATAATTATCATGAATATTATATTATAAGTCCCTCGGGAATACTATTTTAATGAAAGCACTACAGATGGCCTACGATATAATAGTAGCGTCCCTGCCTTTAAATCCTAAGGTCGTGGGTTCGCAACCAATCGTGGACTAACGATTTCTATGTCCGAATTTTTTTGACACTATGCTTAACTTACACTTAACTCTCAAACAGTGAAGGAACATGTGTCATGTGCCACGACAAGAAGAATAATGTATGGTTATTATTTATTCTCAGGTATAACTTACATTGCGTTTATTTGTTAGGCTATATTTTTCGGTATTCTTGTTATTGATGCGCTTCCCCACGCATCCACAAACTCTGAGAAAAAATACAATGATAAATTATATAGTCCGGGTTTGCAAAGTTAAAACATGAAATTTATAAAAATGTGTGATTAAAAACATGGTTCGCACGAAGCTACACTACGACTAAGTATCCGTGGTTTAAACTACCTCTATTTTAATTTCTTAATTTGATAAGTTTTGTATGATAGTGGCCAACTCTGGTAGCGGAGTTTTTAGGCCGCCTTAAGGCCTCCGTCATGGCTTAACGACTTAATAGCCGGGACCGAAAGTTTAGCGTTATTTTGGTGTCATCTTTCTAGATCTAAGATAATAAAAAACACCAAAAATTGGACTGGGCATTATATTAAGGCAAGAGATTTTGAAGAAGTCGCTGTTATTGGACTGTGTACCTTTTTGTGTATAGATACGTTTTGCAATGTATTACTATCCGATCTCATATGTCATAAGTAAAAGTTTGGGTTATACATTGGGTTTTACAAAATATAATTGGCTCTTACCGGATCCTGGGACAGATTCTGTGAAGTTAGTTCGACATTATTTGAAATCTGAAACAAAAATATTGTATGAACGGCGCTTTATAGATACTTAATATACTCGTATAATATTAATATATTTTTAATCAAATGTGCTAAGTAATAAATACAATAAACATTTTTATTAAACAAATGAAGAGGTGATTATTAATTCAAATAAAAAAGTTCTTACCAGATTCAAACTATTATCTGGTGTTGTTATTTCTTGTGTGGCTTGTACTTGTGTGCATTGCGAATAATTTACGTTAGTATTTCCCACCTAAAAATAAAAAGACATAAGTAGTGTACTGTGCTGTTATTGTGATAAGTACCCAATGTAAAGGTAGTAAGTTTGATTTTTACCTGAGGAGTGTTAGAGAAATATCTAAGATGTTGTGGGTGGTAGTTACTCGTTTCATGGTTACTCGGTACTTGCTCATTTACTAGCCTTCTTCTCAGCTAAAATATAAATAAACATATTAGGTACCATCTTTTTTAATTAAAAAAAAACATTTTATTACACTCTATCATAAAAAATGCAGTAGCTTACAATTTCATGACAGAATCCCTGGTCCTGAAAATATGATAATATTTAAATTAAATTGAACTTATTAAATGGAAAAAAAAAAATTTTTTCTACTAAGAAAAATAATTTAAAATACAACAGAACACAGAAATACCTACCTACCTATATTTTAGCAATTATAAATTACTTACCTTATTGAATTTTACGTATAAGTAAAAGTAAAAAATATAAAAAAGGTAAGTAATTTGCTACTTAAATTCAGAAAATTTCATTTTAAGTTTTAACCTCTATGAGAACAGCTAACTCACGAGTACGCAGAGATGAAAAAATTATGTTATTTTATAATAATTTTTATAATATGCAAAAATATAAGTATTTCTGTGTTCTGTTATATTTTAAATTATTTTTCGCACATGCGAGATAATATGACAAGACAATGAATGGCGTAAACAGAGGAAAACACTCCCAGCAGTAATGACTTACAAGATATCCCAGCGACGGTTGGCAAGAAGCCCGCCGTGCCCGAAGCTTGGCAGCTTTTATAACCTAAACAAAGCACTTTTTTTATTTATTTATGTAAGGGTTTTGTCGCTTAGCGACAACATCACCCTGATACAACAGAAAAAAAGAATTGCCAACAATATTAGAACTTAAAATTAACTACTTATGTAATGAGCACTCTAAACTTGGCTATAAATAAAATAAAAGAAAATACGTTTTAATTTAGACCCATATTTATCACATATAAAATATACAGCGTCTTTCATTTTAAACTACACAATGACAAAGACTCATTTTTGGGTTGTAAATTGACGTTTGACCGTATCAATTTAATTCCTAAGCCGATTAAAGTTTTCCCTTCAAAATTTATCATTTATTGTTTTTTTTAGAAATGTTGCATAATGATTTTGAAGGAGAACAGACGTTCCACCAATCGCAGCGCAGCTGAATCACAAATGGACTAAGTTATACAAGAAGCAACAATCAATTGAAAGGATAGTCTTTATCGATTTTCTTGTGATTTTCATAACAAAACAAAAAAATTACATAAATAATTTTAATTTATTTGCTGAACCCAATTCCTGAATTAAGTTAGTTTAAAATTAAAGACCCTATATGTATAAGCAACTTAAATATTTTTAATTTACACATATTTGTATTGTTTGATTCGAAAGTAAAAGTTATCAAATTCAGAAATTATCAAGTTTAAATTAAAAAAAAATATTTATCACTAAAATTTTTTTTTATGGAATAAGTACCTAATTGTGTTAGTTCTTGTTAGCTTTTTTTTACTTTTAATATGACCTATACCCACCTACTGCTAATACGAAAAACTTACATGTTGCTGATGAATTTCTTGATTTTGAAGTGCAGTTGGTGCATTTGCTACGTTTACTTGTGACACAGCTTGCGACAGCGGCACCTAAATTTAACGTTTTTTTTATTTAAAGTGTTTTTTTTTTTTGCATCGTCGTTACTTGCGAAATTAGAGTAAGCGTAATGTAACATACGTTCAGTCTTATAAAGAGTTGGAGGTGAATGGCTATAAATTGTTTGAGAATCTTTAGTTCTCTGAAGTAGCTGCGCAGAACCCATTTTTGATGACGCCTATAAAACTTGCAAAGATAATTTGTAGTAGATACCAAACGGATGAACCGATATCAATTTCGTTCTTATTTTTTTTTAAATGTGACTAACTGTGGTGACTAAGTTTTTAGCATAGAGAAAAATACTATTTCGTAATAATCAAAAAACCTATCTAACCTTTGCCTAAACTTAAAAAGTCTCGAAGACTTTCCACTTGTATTAGTCATGCTGAGTTGACGATATTTCTCCGTTGTTGATGCAATTCGTAGAATTATTGACGTGACTACGTCTTATAATTCGATAGAGCCGGCTGCACGCACGAAAAAACATGACGTCATGAGGCGTTACCTCGCTCTGAGGCGTTCCTCCTTATGTAAGGCTTGAAGTGCAAGCGAGAGCGCGGAACGAGCGACAAAGAAGCACAAGCTGCGTTCGGCAGCGTTCGACATCCGTCTCTCTCCTACTTGAGTGAGCGATGCGTCTGATATTGTCTATCTCTGTCATTAATTATATGAATGACAGAGATAGACAATAATTTGTATTTTAAAGAAAAAACGTACATAGTATGGTGACGGTCTGGGCGCGGGCGGTGGGTCGCACTGGACGGAAGCACGACGCTCCCGCACTTGCTTTGCATTTAATTTCTAAAAATATTAAGAAATGTTATAGTTGATCCATCTCACGAAGGTGGGTTTGGTCTCAGTTGTGTGTGGATTTGTTTCTGTGTGCGTAAGCGATTGGTACTTAGCGCTCATTCGTTCATGGAACGTTACCCAGCTTACTCACATAGAAACAACATGCATGACGTGCATGTGTACGACTTTAAAATAAGATAAGTTAGGTATAACACGCACAACCATTCTTTAGCTCTCTGAAGTAGCTGCGCAGAACCCATTTTTGATGACGCCTAAAAGACAAAGACAGCGTTGTATAGCTGCCTCGCTCACTCGCTTAGTTTGTTGCATTGTGCTATCTCGCCTACTCGCGCAAACCTCGTTTAGTGCACCTAACTTCAGACAGACAAAGATCGGTTGTGCGTATTGTACTTGTCTTATTTTAAAAGTCGTACCTTCATAATATTAAGTACATAGTAGTACGTACTTACAATAAAATTTCCACTACCCAATAATATTTTAGGTTAGATACTTACACGTGGTGCCTTTGGTTCTAAAAAATGGTGCAAGTCAATCTGCAAACATAATGAACAAATTATTTAAAGATATAGTAAAATGGGTATTGAAAACAATATAAAAAAACATACCCTGGGTAGCACGCATTCGGCCGCCATATTTTTGGCAGGGTTCTGAGCCGGTAATATAGTTATTTAAGTATTTTCATTAGAGACAAAAAAATAAACTGTAGGTATCCGTTGCCTACGACTTACAGGGTTATTTGTAAAACACCGGTAACCTCTCAGAACTGTTTACTATAATCATACACAACAACTTTTTGTTCTATGACTTTTAAAAATTCATCATATTTTAGTTCATCACATTTTCATACTAAAATAAAAATATTTAAATTGATCGCTCTAAATGTTAGGCAGTCTATGCGAAGGAAAAGAAAGCGATTGTACAAGAGCGAGGGGAGCGGAGTTAGGGCGGCTTGAAATTAATTGACCTATTTAATACAGAGTTGAAATGTGTTAGATAGGACAACGAAATCTTGAAGGTTTGTTTTTGGTAAATGTATTACTTATGTTTTGTAAAAAGTCATAGAACAAAAGTTGTTGTCCAAGATGATAATAATATAGTCCTGAGAGGTTACCGGTTTTTTTACAAATAACCCTGTATACAGGGTGGTTTTTTTGAGATGGGCGGTGATAGCCAAGTCCTAAACCAAGAGAGTTAGTGAAAAGTCGTGAAAGGAGACATGCCCTCGATTTATAAAAAACAATAACTGCATAATTATTTAGTTTTTTTATAAATCTATTAGTTTTGAAGGAAATTGCCCCGAATGATTTAAAAAAAAAACAGCCTGTATTATTGAGTTAATCGATTTTGTTGCTGATAAGGATCAATCTTTGCAAAGAAATGTATGACTAAAAATGAAAGGAAATAGCATAAGTTTTTTCGAGGGACCGCGGGTAACACCGCAACGGACAGCTAGTAAAACCTAAAAGGAAAACTGACTTTTGGAAATCGATCCATAAATTTTTAGAGATATATTTTGTAACAGGATTTTATCGCGTATTACCTTTATTATTTCCCGACGTTTCGGCTGTATTGCAACAACCAGCAATAATAATAATAAATAATACAGCCGAAACGTCGGGAAATAATAAAGGTAATACGCGATAAAATCCTGTTACAAAATATATCTCTAAAGATAGAATGTCCTACTGTTTTTGAAGTCTGTCAAATCCATTAATGTTCTCCGGGATTTGAACTCACAATGTTCGGATTGAAAGTTTTAGAGCTAAGCTTGAGAGATATTAGTGAAAAGTAACGAAGTTAACTTACAGAATCTTGTAGAATCGTGGTTTCTTTCTGTGTATATTGAGCCATCAGTAATTGTACATGTTGCTGAACTAGCTGTTGTTGTTTTTGGGCTATTTGTTCATTATTTATGATCAGCTCAAGCTGGTCGGCTACATTTTTATTAGTTTGTTGGTACCCTTGTCTGGCTGTTCTGTCCTCTCGTCTAGCCATTGCTTGTTCGACTAAACAAGCGTTTTGTATTTCTAGTGTTTTATTTTGCTGATGCTGGTAAAAATTGGCAAGCTGCTGCCTAACTTGTTGTTCTGTTAGCTCTATGGCTACTCTACTAGATTGTTGAGCATGTTGCCAGGCTGTATGTGATTCGTTTTGAGTTATTTGTGTTGAATGTTGATCGTGTGTTTTTTGGGTAATTTGATTTTGTTGCGGCATTACGTTTGGTGCAACTTTTGCAAATGGTAGGTATGTCTTCTGCTGTAACAAGGAGTACACTTTAAAACAAATATTGTGTGAAAGTCATTGGAAAAAATTCACTTCGCTGTGCAGTTAAAGTTAATTCTGCTTTTAAAAGTTTTTAATAGTTTTCAGAGGGTCTAATACCGTTTGCGAATCCTTAATTCTTGTCCGCTCATTTTTTTCTTCTTGAGCAATTAATTTCGCTATATTGGCCTTATTTTGTTCGCTAAACTGCTGAGCCTTTTGTGAAATATAATTATCGCACGTAGTAGAGATTATGACCTCATGACTATGCGTATCTTTTGAATCCTTTTTGCAACTGTCAATCAAATGTTTGGCTATAACAGCTAGTGTTTCCGAAAAGCTGTCCCAGTTTTTATTATGATTTTTATTGATTTTTGTTAATGTATCTTCAATATTAGTTATTTTTAAAAGTGTTTTTTCTGTGGTTTCCATTGAAGACTTAAAACTCTCTATTACTTTAACCACGTCTTTTATGTTGGTTTCTAAATTTGATATGCGTTTTTTAAAATCATCTGCATTCAATAAAAATCCGGGATCCGCTTCGTCATCTTCCCCGTTACAATTGGGATCTTTTTTGGCTTCTTTTTTACGAGGGATTTCAGTTGCAATTTTCCTTGGTTCCCGGGATTCAATTTCCAAGTTTTTACGTTGATTGTTATCAAACCTGAAATAAATTTGGGTGTTATGGATTTTCGGCATCGGGTCCTCTACTTCAGCCTTCAGAGTTGGAACTATGTTGTTAAACTTTGAAGCTTATTTATCAACTGACTTCAAAAAAGGAGGTTCGCAAGTCGTCTGCATGTTTTTTTTTTATCTTGTTACGCGATTTTTCCGCCATTTGTTGACCGATTTGCAAAATTCCTTTTATGTTTGAAAGGGTCTACTCCAGAGGTGGTCCCATATAAATTTTATTCCTGAGGGATTGATCGTTTCCCCGTAAAACTCTAAAAACCTTCCCTTCTAGCCATGTTACAAATAGAAATCGAATCGACAGCTAGGCTAAGACTCCACCTGCGTATATAGGCATTATTTGCTAAAATTACAGAAAGTTACATACATTTTATGTCATGTTCCGCCGCACGTGAGTTCTTAGCATTACTTATGTCAAACTGACGATAAATAAATAAATAAATAATGCTGGACTTTTCACACAGCATCATCTAGCCCCAAAGTAAGCTTGAGCTTGTGGTATGGGTAGGTACTAGATGACTGATAAACTACTTATATACTTTTTGTTTGTAAATACATACATATTATACATAGAAACACCTAGACCCGAGACAAATATCTGTAGATCATACAAACATTTGTCCCGCGGCGGGGATCGAACCTGCAATCCTTCTGCATCGCAGGCGGACCTTCGCCCACTGCGCCACAGAGGTCGTCGCACGATGTTTAGAGTGTTTTATATTTAGTTCATAGATTTGATAAGAGATGTCAGTAGTAAATTCGTACCCACGGATTTAATGAAATGAGTTCGTTCGTACCAGATCCTACATGTCGTTATTGAAGCGTTTTGGCGAAACGACCGGCCAAATATTTTATGCAAGTAAATATACGTACGTTTTCCAATTTAATAATGGGTTTTTTTTTATTTACTTGATTACAACATCTACAAACAGACGATTTACTAATTGCCAGGACCTCACGTGCCGCGATTTTTGTTATTAAATGTACCTTTGAAGTTTTGGTTATTATAATGCCATTAGACGCATATGGAGTTTAAGCGTTATTTGTAGATTCCATTTATATGGTGGGCTTATCCTCACTAGACGCCCTGAGTCACACCGCGTTTCGAGTCAAACATTGAAGTCGGTTTTCTTTTTGACGTGACAACGTCTTATAATTCGATAGAGCCGGCTGCACGCACGAAAAAACATGACGTCATGCGGCGTTACCTCGCTCTGAGGCGTTCCATGTAAGGCTTGAAGTGCAAGCGAGAGCGCGGAACGAGCGACAAAGAAGCACAATCGGCCTTTGCGTTCGGCAGCGTTCGACATCCGTCTCTCTCTTACTTGAGTGAGCGATGCGTAGACGTTGTCACGTTCAACTATCGTCAGTAAACAGACTTTACAGACAACCAATTTTTTTATAAAAATAGGTCAGCATTTTTTGTATTAAAAAGAAATTATAACTCTAGTGGATTCAAGCAGTCTGCGCGCAGCAACAATGTCTACTCGTGGGCTAAACCTGGGGCCTTATCGTCGAACTTGAAATCCATTCACAGTTGAAGTCCAGATTGGGCTTCAAATGTCAAAATGAAGCCCATGTCTATTGCCAGTTGAATTACACAATAAGGCCCCTGGATGAGGAGGACTTGAGTGTCGTGTGAGTCTTGCAGAAAGCACCAGGCAAAGTTTTTTATTGTTAGAAATCGAAAGGAAATGGCGCTTAAAAAAATCAAACTGATCAATTTATTTTGTTGACTGTATTTAGATAGGTACATAAAACCACGCGTAGACTAGACTATTGTTTTTTATTAGGATCTAGAATCTAGAAGATTTATCAAAATAATTAACTCATGTCGGTCGCTCCCTAAAATAACGCTTAGGTACCTACGTTTTATTGTTTTTCTACGAATATCTATGAAAATCATTGAGTATTTTATTTATCATGAAAATCGATAAAAGCACGAAGAAAGTTAAGTCACTTAACTTAGCGAGCGAAGGGTCTCGATTTCAAGATCGGCCAAAAATGCTTTTGTCCGTCTGTCTGGCAGTCTGTTCTCGCCTACAGGTCGCATTTTTCAGCCGATTTTACGAAAATTTGCACACAGGTTCATTGATTTAAGTAATAAAAAGATTTTTGATTGGGGAAAAGGCGGAAGTTTGCTGTTGCGTTATTTACCGACGGGTTTCTATAAAATTTGAGAGGCCTACACAAGATGTTGCAAAAATATTTCCAAAAAGGGGGAGTGGAGGATGTAAAAGGGGATTTCATATTCGTAATTTTTTTGGAAATTTATATCTATCTATAAAAATCAGACTACGCAGTTCTCTCCGCCTTCACGAGACGAACGTCACATTCGAATTCCTAGAATCAAGAGACCGCACGACAAATCGATAAAACTTAGGTAAGTTTTAGCGATTTATCAAAATATAGCAAAATAGGGGTATACCACATCATGTGGATGGTTGGCACTCCACAACTGTGCGGTTTTCACGCCAATTCCTGCCTCGCACAACAGACTTATGGAATCAGCTGTCGCCAGCGGTATTTCCAGACCGATATGACTTAGGCACCTTCAAGAAAAGAGCCTATTCCTACCTCAAAGGCCGGCAACGCATCTGCAGTGCTTCTTGATGCTGCAGTTGTCTGTGGGCGGTGGTAATCACTTACCATCAGGTGTGCCACATGCTCGTTTGCCCCCTCTTCCATAAAAAAAAAATAAAAAAAATATATATATATACCCCTATTTTGCTAAATAGGGGTATACCTGTATAGGTATACCCTATTTAGGGGTATCCCTATTTTGCTCAATAGTAAGCCTATTGGGAAATTCAAGCACCTGAAATTCGAATAAAAAATAAAAAAAATCAGTAGATACTTACTTCATTAATTTTGTCGCACGAATTACTTTTTGGACTTGTGTTTCGAACTTGTAATGACACCTTATCTAACGATAGCGTACAGTTGGTGTGCGAGGTCTACTGTTCTCATAGAACTAGTTTTTTTTTTACCACCTATCATCACACACACACACCGAACACTCAACTAAACCTTACAATCGCTTTAGTGTACATTTTGTATGCTCAAGATTGCAATCGAGAAGTTGAGTATAACTCAAGGGAGACTCGATTGGTGTGAGGCGAATAGGTAATTAATTCATAGTAGGTGTTAGTAGAAACTCTACCATCGTTTTGCTTTCGGTACCCAAACAATCCCCTGTCTGCGAGACATACATATCTTTGTCATAAGTATAGCTCGTGCTCTTTCACACGTTGGGCCAGTCTGTCGCTGGAATCCGAGGTGAAAGGACGCCCAATTTCCGCTAAAAATTTACGCGAGTTCACAAACTTTTGCGATGTACGAGTACCTACATCAGAGTTCTTTTTTTAAACTTTGAGTTGGCAGCGCAGATTACAGAAAAATTTACGTGCTTTTCTTAATTAAAAACTATTTAATGATATTATATAACTTACGCTAAAATTAAATAAGTGTGGTGTTCATTTTAAGTGTTCTCAGTGCGTTTTAATTTTGTGTTTTCTGGCATTCAATAAATAATTAATACCTATTATTTAAACTTTTGCGAATAATTTGAATAAATCATTCAATAAGAACTATCGCATACCTTAGCCTGGCGAATAAATAAATATGTTACCTGAATAACTTGTAAGTAATTACAAAATTTCAAATAAAAACTTAAATGTGCCCCTTGCACAACGAATTTTAATTCGAGAATTTGTGTATATTTTAAAACACAAAAAAAACTATTTTTTACATCAAAAATTCAAAGTTTAAGATTTTATGAGCAGACCAGCGGTTTAGGCTGTACCTTGTCTGTTAGTCAGTCAGGACAAAGATATTTATTAATAAGATGGTGCTCAAATTGTATTGGTAATAATCAATTCGTATCAAATCAAGTAAGCACTTACGAAACGATGGGCAGGGAAACCACCAGCTGCTTTGCGACGACTTCGTAGCTCTTCTCTTTTTCAGTATCTCGTTCAGGGTTTCGTTTCTGGCGCCCTTGTTGTGGATTTTTCGGAACTTCTGGTTCAGCTTTTTCTAAAATCGCCTTCTGCGATCTAAACTCATAAGGTTTTTTGGTATTGTCTACTAACTCCTGCGATTCGGATTTATCGTGTAAATTTGTGTGAGCTGAATTGAACCTGGTAGCGGGTTTTTTTATTTGGAATTTCAATTTATTATCGGGATCTGGCTTATAAGGAGTAATAGAACGATCAAAGCGCCTACGTTTGGATACCGGCTTATCCATTTCAGATTCTTGGCTAGGTCTCAGCGGTTAGACCTGGCTATTCGGAGACTGAAGACGAAGTGAGGAGCTGGAGCTGTTGCACTGGTATTTATACCAAGTTTCTGCTGGCGGGGGTAGGGCGTGTTCTATGTACACATGCGCATTAGGTACATGTTTTTGACCAATAGTATACTGCTGGATAGTTCTGGCAAGACAACTACTCTCTTATGACATTTTAGGTTCCTTAACACTGTCATAGGAAAAGATATTCCTTTTATAGGTGGAAAGAGACTTTTATAATACAGGTAGTCAAGACAAGCCTAATATCAGTCAATGGTCACAGTAGGTAGTACCTACCTAACTATGAGATTAGAATATTATTGGCTAATCTACGGATTAAAAGTCGAGGACATAATTTAAGAGCTTTCATCTCATACCATAGCAATTAATATTACTATGTTTATTTATCGATAGAGTTAATGAATTGAATTAATGGAGCTGTATATAAATTTTGACCTTATTATGACGAGTTCTTAGACTAAAATGCGCAGCACAAACAATTTTTCACTTAGACTCCCGCGATACAGGTTTTGCCTAGTACCGGGTCCATCCTATATACTTCAGTGTCCTATCTAATATATCAATCCATACTAATATTATAAATGTGAAAGTAACTCTGTCTGTCTGTCTGTCTGTCTGTCTGTTTGTTACGCTTTCACGCCCAAACCGCTGAACAGATTAAGCTGAAATTTGGCATAGTTAAAGGTTGTATGCCAGGGAAGGACATAGGCTACTTTTTATCCCGAAAAAATGAAAAAATCCCGAGGGACTGCGGGTTACACCGCGGGAGCGCAGCTAGTGTTCTATAAAATACTGTCTGACCGGAGTCTCCCAGTCTGTACTAGTCTCATAAAAAAACTTTTAAAGAATAAGCCATAGAGAAACATACTATTAATTGCTAACTGACTGAACTACGACTACCTTGATGTTTTAAGAAGAGAGTAAATAGGCACCTGCTGGGTAGTCTCGCTCCATCGTAGACCTCATTCTTGTCTGCGTAAGTCTCGAGGTCAAGATCAGACTCATTCATCATAAAAAAAAAAGCATACTTACAATTTTTTAGTTTACCTACTTACCACTATACGTTTATGTGTAAGGCCGGTAGAGTCAGCAAAAATTTACATGAATGTTTGGAGGGATTAATTTTATCGTTAGCTACCTACTGTCAAAACAGAATTGCATGAACACGGAACTATATCGCTTCTTGTTTACCTTTTACTAAAAGCAATATTGAGTTCATATGTATACAAAAATCAAAGCATTTGTTTTATTTTTCCCATTTAATAACTGTTTTATTCATAGAAGAAAGGAAGCATCACTTTTATATAACTGTTTTTTTTTTGTTTTTTATCTGCGTAGGCCTTAAGTTAAAAACACAATTATTTTTTTTACCACTAGACATTCAAACATAATTATATAGAAATACAATATAAATTCTTATGTTTTAAAATAATGCCGTCATGTGTAGGCCATTCGCCTATTTACATCTGTTCTCACAAATAAAATTGTATTGTTAGGTAAATATTTCAATTGACTATTGAAAATGGTTGATCTTATGTAACGAATACACATTTGGACACACCTACTTTCTTGAGATTAGTAGTAAAAAAATATTTTTTTTTAATGAAATAGGTCAGCATTTGACCTCACTCTGCCTGATTGGTAAGTAGTAGGTGTTGTAAAAAGTAATAAATATCTAAACAAAAATAAATAAATAACCTTATAGAAATATAGGTAAAAACAATTTATTTCTTGTTTACAAGAAAATGGGATAACACTCACAAGTCACACCCCTTTTGAGTTGTGTTATCTGGTTATGGGCATCTATAGGTTACGATGGCCGCTTCCCATTAGGCGTAGTTGCAGTCTATGATTGCCACTGCAGGTACATCAAAAAACACGTAACTTTGCTTTGAGCCCTCTATTAAAATAATTATGAATAGTATAAATTGTGTAAAAATAACCATATAACCTTTTATTACCACAAAAATTGGTAAATTAAATTAAAAACTAATTTAAAAGATTTGTGACAAAATTTATATTATTTAACTAGTGCTAAGTTGTATAAACACCACTTAAAGCTAGAATCCCCTTAATATAAAAAAAATACAAGCATAAACATTTTATCTTACATGTCTACTATTTTAAATGCGTTGGGATGGATATGTCGCAGCCAACTGGTTTAATCAGCCGTTTAAGATAAGATAAGATAAGATAAAATAGTTTATTTTGTCCCACACAAAAAAAAACAATAAAATACACGTTTGATTAAACGGCGCCGTTCAACTATCGGCCTGAATAATATCAGGCAAATGGCTTGGAGCTATTACGTTTAACTACTTGCCTAGCCAAGTCATTTCTAAAAAATAAAGATAACATTATTGTTGAACGGGTTTGTGTACCAATTAGTACCCAATTTCATAACTAGATGACGTGACTAAGAATGACCAATTCCTAGATCGCGCTGACGAAAACTCACGGCGAATAATGTCGTCAAATTACTAATGCTTACTTTATCAGACCTGTCTAGATCAAATTCAGTTGGTTAGGATAGTGAAAATCTCTAGATCAAATTCAGTTGGTTAGGTTATGTTAGGATAGTGAAAAACTACGAGCGAGGCTAGCTACGCGGCCGCCGCCCGCCGATGCGCCAGAAATCTTTTCAATCTATCTAAAATTCCATTATTTCTAAGCAAGCATCCAGTCAGCCAGTTCATTAAATGCTTTTAATTAAACAAACGGCTGAATATCATTCAGCCGCTAGTTGATCAGCGCCGTTTAATCAAATGGCTAGGCGCTTAATTGAACGGCGGATTTAACCAGTTGGCTGCGACAAATAGATTGAATAAAGCAAAAGGCTTCATCACAAATTTTCATTTAAATTCTTTACATTGTTCTTAAGTAATTTGTAATTTTTTCAAGTTCTCAAAGAACTTAAAAATATCTCGGTAGTCTGAAAAACGACTCCTCAGATTTCTTCAAAATTGTCAAATATTTAATCCATACGCTGTTGATGTTCCTTTATAATCAATAAAAGGAACTTCAATGATTTGATCTAAGAGACAATGCCTCTTCGGGTCATGATCACAGTTTTTTAATTCTATTTAAGCATACCTTACTTATTACTTTAAGGCTTTTGTAAAGATCACATCAGAAATTTTTGACTTTTATTTTAGACTTATTAGATTTTTATTTTAGACTTTTAGCATTTTATTTTAGACCTCACATTTTTGGGATGCATTTAATTTATTTTTTCTTTATTTAGACTTGTTAGACTTTTATTTTAGACTTTTAGCATTTTATTTTAGACCTCACATTTTTGGGATGCATTTAATTTATTTTTTCTTTATTTAGACTTGTTAGACTTTTATTTTATACTTTTAGCATTTTATTTTGGACCTCACATTTTTGGGATGTATTTTTACGTCTGTATTTTTACGAGCCGTTTACATCTTAGATTTAAGTTTATCGTTCTTAGCAACGATCTTATTAAGAGTTACATGTGCCTCTTCATAATAAGGACTGAAATGAGCCCGAACTTTGTCCCACCAAATTGTGATATTCCTGTGCTTGTTTTTGGGGTCGAAACCAGCCATTCCTGTAAATAAAACTGTCATAAATACTAGCTGGATAGGGAAAGGCACTTGTCTTTTCCTATGAAAATGCGCTTTAACACGAGCTCTTAACGGTGAAGGAAAACATCGTGAGGAAACCCGCAGCTTAGTCAGCTCCACACGTATTGACGTCGTCTCTCCTGTGGGCGGCTGATTAAGCTGAGAGGATGGTTTAGGTGCTGGACAAGCCTATTCCATCTCAAACAATGTCCCAGGCACTACAGCGTCCCGTTAAGTGTAGGCATGGATTGCCTCCTGACGCTGTATAAATCATCTAATATAGATGTAAAGGCCTAAGTTTAACGAGCGAAACGGTATTCATAAAGTACTAATTTCAAACTACGCAGTTCATTCCAATTTTCCTAGAATTTCAATCCTTTGTAAGAGCACTTTGATATTCCCGAAATAGCTCAGTATTGTCGATACATTTGAGTGAGTGTGCGAGAGAGAGATATACGAGATTGTGCGAGTTAGATAGAGATGGTTATACTTGGTTGCTCCAGCTCTACAGATGCAAAGAGATCGGCAACGGTAGGCGTGTCCCCAGCGATGAATTCGTAACGCCCTGAAAAAAAAATCACTTTTAGTGAAAATGTTGGTCACGCAATTTTCAATGACGCATTGACGCAACTTTGTATGAATGAAGGTATTGAATTTTTTGCCTCACATTGTATATGTATGTAACTTGACAATTTTTTTATAGTTTACCTACTGTCGCGAAAGCACAGAAGTACTTATCCCTTTGGTCAAGGCATATTTATTTACTAGCGCGGTATGACCCGCGGTACCTCGGGATTTTTCATTTTATTATTGTATACAGGGTGTAAAAAGACTGCTACCGAAAACTGAGAGGTTGCAATCAGACCATGATTCTGAACATCTTTAGCGAAAAAATAATCGCAAAAGAAAAAATTGACTTAGCTACGTCATTTTATTTTATTTTCTAGTTATTTACTATAAGTACAACATAATAGGACCATACCCACCTAATAATTTCATTTATAAAAAAAATCAAAAATTAAAACTCAAAATCCCGCAATCTACGGATAAAACGCGCCCAGTAAATACGCTCGACCGCTGTGCGAGGTCGGTTTTCTCCGGATATAATGTTTTTTTCGGAAAATCCTTTTGGATTTGGTTGTGTGTTGGGATGCTGAACCTACCCCTTTCGGCTTCGGTAGACGTCTTTTTACTTTTTACACCCTGTTTTTATTTTATAGTATGGATAAATGGATAGTATGGAAGTATGGATTTTGTTTAATATAATTTTGTCGGTGATACAACGTAAAACGAGTCAGGCTCGCCCACCGAGGGTTCCGTACGAAGGCCTAAGTAGGTAAGTATAACAGTGTAAAACATACACCAAAGATTAAAAAAAAAGATTTAATTTTTTAATTTTTCGTCATAAATTGGAAACTGTACATCATAAAAAATATTAAAAAATCTGTTTAAGCTTGTGCTAATGAAGCCTTTACAAAATTTCGACCCCCATCCTTGCATTAGGCCCTATTTTTGTGATTTAACTAAAAATATACGGTTATCAGATTTTCCCCTGTACTTGTAGTCTAAGACGATATTACTTGCCAAATTTCATCTTAGACCTCACTACTGCTTAACATCAGGCAGAGGGAGGTCAAATGCTGACCTATTTAATTAAACAAAACAAAAAAAAAAAAAAAAAAAAAACGTTTATAGCAGCATAAACGGCCGTATCTTTTTTTTGCATTAACTTAGAAGTTTGATTTTCAGCTTGAAGGGACCGTGGATCTGAGTATACTGTTTTAATTTCAACTCGATACCTCCACGCGTTCCCGAGATAAAGGATCTTGACAGACAGATAGACAGACGGACAACAAAGTGATCCTATAAGGGTTCCGTTTTTTCCTTTTGAGGTACGGAACCCCAAAAACGTCTTTCCGTGAGCCAAACTTGTGTGTCAAGCAAGTGTGCCAACCCCTATAGGAAAGACGCGTGATTTTTAACCGACTTCAATAAAAGGAGGAGGTTATATGTTCGGCTGTATGTATGTTTTTTTTTTTTTTTATGTATGTTCACCGATATTTCCGTCAGTTGTGGACCGATTTCCAAAATTTTTTTTTTGTTTGAAAGGGTATACTCTTATAGTGGTCCCATATAAATTTTATTCCTGAGGGATTCATAGTTTTCCCGTAAAACTAAAACAATCACTGAACTTTAAGAAAATTGTGGCCCGATTTCCAAAATTTTTTTTTGTTAGAAAGAAGAATACTCTCAAGGTGGCGCCATATATTTTTTTTTCCTGAGGGATTAATAGTTTTCCCGTAAAACTAAAACAATCACTGAACTTTATTTTTTTTTGTTAGAAAGTGTAAAGGACACACTCTCAAGGTGGCGCCATATATTTTTTTTTCCTGAGGGATTCACAGTTTTCCCGTAACATTCAAAAAACCTCATTCTCACTACACAACACACCCAAGGTAGTCCAAAATATTTTCTTTTCCTTATGGATTGATAGTTTTCCCCCTTGCTGAACTCCGGGTGTCCTTTAGTAGGTCTGCCCATGACTTCTCTTATCCTTTTCTACTTAAGCTACGATAAGCAAAGTCTTAATGTACTCGTAGCTTACTATATTATTTACACATACACTTTTATTTACACAGTATTTATTTACTTACACTAAAAAGTGAAAAATATAACATTTTTGAAAAAAAAATTGAACCGACTTCACAGAACACAAACAGAAGAACCTTCTACACACTAAAAAGAGAAAAATAAGAATATAATTTGAAGTCGGTGCCAAGTGAATACGATTAGGTACCTATAAAAAAAAGAAATCGAGCGATAGCGTACCATTGCACCCAAGTTCTTTTGAACTTCTTAGATGTAAATGAATAGTTGGCACCGACTTCAAATTATATTCTTATTTTTCTCTTTTTAGTGTGTAGAAGGTTCTTCTGTTTGTGTTCTGTGAAGTCGGTTCAATTTTTTTTTCAAAAATGTTTTATGTATGTATGTATGTACGTAATACCAATACCTACACTTGTAATCACCTAGTTTTATGATGTTTCAAAGTGATCCCAGCGGTCCTACTGAATAAAATGCTTTTTGACTTTGACTTTGTAATGAAGGTACCAAGCACTCGGCCAATATTAATCGCCAATCGCCATCTACTCGGAATGTAAGCTAACTAACTTTTAACACTTACCCAGCCACTTTGTTTCGAACGTTTCAAGCGCGTCAATCATTCGCGCTTAATAAGACTTAATTTGAACAGGATTGGGCGCTTTGCCCGCGAGAATCGGATTCATGTACTGAAAGAGGATTTAAGATTATTACTAAAAACTTACGTTACCAGATTTAGCCACTGGCCCACACGAATTTACATACCTACTTACTAACCTAAAGCAAGTTCCTAAAAGTATATGTCAAATGTAGGAATAGGTTTAATACATTATTGCAGAAAACTTATCACAAAAGTTTGACAACAAATTCAAATTCAAATCATTTATTGCGAATTTTTTACAAATATTATTTTAATCAGAAATGATCATGCATAAAATTAAATGTCAATTACCTATCTAAGGTAAAGTACTGTCCGTCAAAAAATCGCAAACAGAAGAACAGCGTGGGGATAGGTGAAGCCGGGCAATAATTTTATACTGAATTTCATTATTCTCTCGTTTTTAATCATTATAGCACCAGCGACATAAAACACTGATTTATCCCATTAGTTAATAAATAATTTACTATTACCTATAACTGCATTAAAGGATTTATTTCTGTAAGAACTTTGTACGTGGATTCAATGTTTCATTCAATTTATTTATAAAAAAAAATTACGACTGTAACCCCAGTGCGCGGTAGACATTCTTTCAGATCTATTATCTTATTAACAAGAAACAAATAGCATAGAAAACCGCAACAAAAACCGACTACTATTTTGTACTTGGGGTGTAGTGGGTGAAAGCCAGCTTGGGACGCAAAATTCAAAAAATTTAAATTCAAAATTATTCATTCAGAACAATGTACACAGAAAAACTGATTACAAAAGAACGATGAGAACTGCAAAAGTTTAATAAACTGTGTAGCAGTGTCAACGCCACCTCCTTGACATTACAACATAGGTAGGTACCTAGTTCTGAAGGAAACTTTATGTAGGTTAGGTATCATTTAACACTATAGAATAATCTAATTCTAAATTAAACTAAAGATTTTCAAACAAGAACATTATATGAAAGTTAAAGAGCAATAAATACAGTACATCATAAGGTTAAAAATATTGAGTCTTAAGTGCATGTATTTATACAGCAATATGTATAAATACATGTATGTGTGTGTGTATGTGTGTGTGTTTGTGTGTGAGTGTGTGTGTGTGTGTGTGAGTGTGTGAGTGTGTGTGTGTGTGTGTGTGTGTGTGTGTGTGAGGGTGTGTGTGTGTGTGTATGAGGATGTGAGTGTGTGTATCCGTGTATGTATATATGCGAATGAGTGTGATGCCATTTTGGTTATTCAGGAATTTTTAGCATGTCTTCTGTCTCTTCATAAGAGAGAGTAAGCAGCCATTTTAGAATTTTTATTTTGCAATTTGCAGAAGGTTGCGGTTTCGATCCCCGCCGCGGGATAAATGTTTGTATGATCTGCAAATGTTTTTCTCGGGTGGGGGTTTCTATGTACAATATGTATGTATTTACACAAAAAGTATATAAGTAATATAAGTTATTTGGTTCCCATAGTACAAGCTTTGCTTAGTTTGGGGCTAGATGATGCTGTATGAAATGTCCAGCATTATTTATTGGAACGAAAATCCTTCTCGGACGGTATCGAAGAAAAAAAGACTGAGAGAAAAAAATTGTTCCATTTTACCGTCACGTATTTGTACAATCCGTAGCATAAAAATTCTATGCCCTATTTTTCCACCCGAACGGTATTTTTCCTCTCACTTTATATTTGATACCTCTACTAAGCAAATAAATAACCAGCACAATTTACGCAGCTCATAATTGTTTACATGAATATCTGTTTTCAAATCTAATTGGTGATTAATATCTTGTCCGCTGTCTGATATGTTTTGTTCAAAGCTATCAACAACAGGACAACCCAGATAGCCCCGTCAAAAATATTAAATCATTTTTGAAAAAAGCGATACTCATGATGTAAACACTAGAAATAGGGATAAACTCGCTGTTGTCGCAAAGCTGACTGACAATGCTGATCCGTTGAAACAGTTAACCCTATTTGTAAAATATAGGTATATGAAAAACTAGCGGCCCGCCCCGGCTTCGCACGGGTTGATATAGGTATTTAACAAAAAAAAAAATTTAAACACTCATGGCAGACTTTCCATGCTGAGAAAACTAGATTTTGCGAGATTTTTAAATTATAAATGTTGTTGTACTGGCACAACTACAATAGTTGGACATATGCTATCGCTGACTTTTTTGTAGATATTGATATGTTCTTAATATTGTAGAACATTTTTTTGTTCTATCATCAATAGTTTTCGCAGCGCACGCGATATGAAGAATTTAATGTTAAAATTTTTTACACCTTGGGTTACATTATTGCAATTTTCATAAGGATTTCTAATTTTTTTGAAAATAATTTATAGCCTATCTTCATCAGGGATAATGTAGGATTCTAATGGTGAAAGAATTTTTCAAATCGGTCCAGTAGTTTCGGAGCCTATTCAATTAAAACAAACAAATAAACAAACAAATGTTTCCTCTTTATAATATTAGTGTAGATAAGTGACAATGGTTTCTGAGATGTAAAGATCCAGTGCAAGCGGTGCCGCTGCTTGGATCCAGTGGCGTAGCTACCGGAGGGCTAGGCGGTGTTGTGCACCCGGGCCCCCAAGCTCAAGGGGCCCTCGGACTCTTGAGTCAGAGCCCAAGAGTCCGGAAGGTTTTGGTCTTATGAAACTATTAGGTATGATTATTTTAAAAATAAAAACAACTGCATTTTTATATTTTTGCCCAAAAAATTACGAATTAAATCGTAAGTTTTTACAATAATGCAAAATACGTTGACATTTTGCCACACCTTGCATATTTTGACTTGATAAAATCTAAACCGTTCAGTTAGGGCCCCAGTTTATTTTGCACCAGGGCCCTTGGCTACCTAGCTACGTCACTGAGTTGAGGTCGAGATTACGACTATATATGGGTGTTAATCAATCTTAAAGATATTTGGAGATACAGCCGTCGGACTGTCTGCAATTCATGAACACTCACAACGATAGCCTAGTGCAAGCTTACTTTGAGACATACCTAGAGCTCCATCTAGCGTCGAGTAGCATTGTACAAAATACTCACTATGAGAACCTCGGCAAAATATTTTGGATTAGTTCTGCTATGTGGCGATAGATGGCGCGCATCAAAAGAAATTGAGTATGAGATAAAAACGTTATTATCGCTTCTACACGTGTTCTACACCTTCGATCATAATTATGATCGAAAAGGATCGGGAATAAGTAACATGTAACATAAAAAAAACAAGATCTGAGAGAATGTCTACCGCGCCTTGGGAATACAGTCGTGAACATTTTTAGTAGTGAACCTGTTCTACACCATTATTGAGTACCCAACGAATTAAAATTAAATGTGAAATGAAATATTACTACTTCTCACCGTCAATTTAACACATTAGGTAGGTCGCTAACAGCAAAGTCGGGGCGGCGTCTAGACGGAATCGGGGCGCGGGCGAAATTGACGTGTGCTAAGCGTGGAGGCGGCGGCGTGTATGTCTTGTTTCATTCATTCAACATGTCATCTTCAAAAGATAAGTAGAGACAGGTGATTAGGAGTCGCGGAAGGGGCGCGCGCCTCGCCCGCACCACGCCCCCGCCTCACCCGCGCCTCGACTCTTTACTTTTGTTTGTTTTTTACTTTTTTAACGAGATTCGCGCCCGCGCCGCGCCCCTGCCTCGACTTTCGTTTCTGTTAGCGCCACGCCTTAATTCTCTAATTAAGTTATTAAAATGTGTAAGCTCACCGCTACTCGGAAGTACATAGCGAGAGGCAATCGGAGTCCAATATGGTGCCACTCGAGGAACTCCTCAACCCTGGCCTTCTGTTTGGAGTCTGTTGGAAGCAGACTATTCGGGATGATTCCCTCACGCGCTAAGTATTTTATAATGGCCACACTGAAAAATTTAAATGCACTCTACCTTAGTCTAATGAACATTAAAAACTATGGTATTTGTCACGTAGGAACGTATCTCTGACACATAGAACTTTTACGTATCACGCTGTACAACAATGAAAATTTTGAAATAAATTAAAGCTAGTGATAATACTAAAAGATACAACTTCAATAAAAAAGGATTTTATCTATTTCTTTTTTAATAATTTCAAAAAATAACATAGGCGAGCTTTGTCACGGAACCATTCCTATGTGAAAAAGACTATAATAACTAATAGGTATGTAAGTACCTTTTAAAAAAGGATAACCTACTGATGCGAGCAAAGGCTGCGTTTCCACCAGAGATGAAGGATGATGTGTTGCGAGGGATGTGTTTTGAACCAATTCAAGCTTCAATTTTTGAAGCGATACTATTGGTTCTCGCTGATCTCTTGTTGAAACGCAAACTTATTCATATAATTTTTACTAAGGTTTACTTACCTTTCTGTAAGAATAAATCCATTGTGATCAATGACTGGAACTTTTTGTAGTCTATTTATTTTTGTGAACTCTTCACCGTAATGTTCACCTGAAAGAAATTTTTCAAGCTAATAGTTTTTGAACAATGAACTATTGCTGAGTAGATGTTTGACGCAAACTGTATCCCCAAGGCACAATAGGTTTTCTCAGATCTATCAGAGACCTCAATAAACTCAAACATATCTAAGGGATAGTCAGAGCCACGTGCAATACTAACGTACTTGGCACAGCAAATAAATAAATAAATAATGCTGGACTTTCCACACAGCATCATCTAGCCCCAAAGTAAGCAGAGCTGGGTACTACATGACTGATATATTACTTATATACTTTTTGTTTGTAAATATAAATACATACATAGAAAAATATTTGTAGATCATACAAACATTGGTCCCGCCGCGGGGATCGAACCCGCAACCTTTTACCCACTGCGCTACAACAGAGGTCGTCAAATACAGAAGTAGTATAAAGTCTGGGACAGAAGTTGTTAACCTACCTATAATTGGCTTTCTGTTTATATAAATTCGCCTAATTAAGTTAATTTAGCTGTTGGTTTTCCTAATAATAATAAATAAATAAATAAATAATATTGTGATAGGCACTCTATAGTAAAGAGACAGGCAAATAAATGACAATAAATAAGTAGCCAAGACACCTTGGTAGGAAACTAGGAAAGTTACGGCGCTGTGATTAGTTCCCTAAAAATATATTTACCTTCACGTAAAGCCACTTTCTTAGGTTCAAAGTTACATTTTAGAGTACTTAATAAAATATATAAAGATCTGGAAGGTTGAGACATTAAATCGTAATATAACTTTAGCGACATGTTGACCTTTGATCTGTTATCAGTTGAGAAATAAAATTTTTATTCTCAGTCCAGCTTTCCTCAACTTATATTTTTATTATCTTAAACAAACATCAAAACGAACGAATGAACTTGAAGAGTGAATGATTGAATGGTGATTATGGTGAATGAATTTTGGATAGAACGAGCGAATGACAGATTGACAGTGATTGACTTGTGTTGCAATGATAAAAAAAACAAAAAGACATTTACATACCCCGATACGATATTGATTGATAATGCCAAGAGCAAAATAATATTTTACCAAAGCGTGTAGTAAAGTGACGATAAATAAATACCACAGAATTCAATTCACACAATTCTATGACCTATATCTTACTACATATACCTACATATACCTATACCTATACCTACATCTTAGTCTTCATCATATAGGTCTTATATTCTTCATGGTTACACATCACTTCTTGGTTTCTTCTTCTTCTTCTTTTATTCACTTTGACTTCACTTCAGATCTTTCTTCAAATGTGTATTACTTATGTCACGTCAATTTGAGTCAATTGAAAAAACATGGCGGCTTGTCCTTTCAAAACTCAAACGGAAATCTTTCGTCAAATGAGAAAACTTCTTGAATACTCCCCCATTCCATTTGCCAAATCTCCTGTTACGTATCCAAAGCTTCATTAGTAAAATGCCATCGAAATTACATAATAAAACCTAGTAAAACACGAGAAAACTAAATAAAATAGCAGCTCCTTCAAAAATGGCGAAAGAAGTCCGAAAACCGTCTTATTGCCTCGTAACTGCACCTGTGCCAGAGACAGAATAATTTTAAAAATATTACATAAAATGTATCTAATAGCAAAGACTCTTTAGTATTCCAGGAATTCAATTACTTATCTATATCACTGGCGCATTTATTGTTTATTTTCTCAAAAACTATATTAATGTCGGACTATAAAAATTCGGTAAAAAAGCTTTATTATTAAGAGTTTTTTAGAACAGTAAATAAGATGCATAAAAAAAATTTGCGTACCTTAATTTTTCCAAATCCGGCTACCTATGCCTGCCTACAATTACAATAATGTATGTTCTCTATGTTGGAAACACTGCGTCGAACGCGGACGCGGCTAGCGAACGGCAAATTGATTGTTTGCAAAATTTACGAAATCTATATATCTGAAAAAACAAGAAAAACCATGGCGTCCTTAGATATCTTGACGCCGCATTTATCTAAAATTAATTTACCAGGCTCTCGGCAACTGGTTTACAAGGACGAGTGTGTTTATTCGTTTGATAATCCGGTGAGTTGCACTTTTTTTCTAACCTATCGCTCGCTTTCGCCTTCAAGGTGTCCCCTGCGATGCGATTCCTTTTGTGATGAAAAACAAATTTTCTTCAAGTCTTAGTTTTCTAAGCTCTCTGTTTTGAGAATCGGTATTCTTAGATAAGTATAAATTCTCTGTCCTCAAAATAGGTAGGTCTGAAGTATTCACTTTTCCTTAGTTTATTAGGAGAGCTGAACTTAAAAACTGGATGAAAAAAGATCAGAATTATTTTATTTGTGTACAATTTCCTCTGGGCATATAAAAAAAAAGAGTTTTCACTATTAGTATTACACTGAGACTGTGTTTTATTTTTATAGATAGATAGCTAAGCGGAGACGGGTTCCACAGAGTTTTCTCGGAAATACTTTGTGTTCATGAAATTCTTCACTGCCTGATAGACATTTGCCACCACATTGAAAATGGAAGTCCTCATCCCTTTCATAGAATAGGAACACGTCAGCAAAGACAAAAATGTATCAAACATCACCGGTGTCCAGAATAAAATGTTATACAGCAATTCTCTGCTTACATACACTTTCATTCCTGCCCGTTTCACATTCATCATGTGTATCTTAGTCAAAATCATAGTTGATATTGTGATCGGAACAAAATAACTAACAATTGTTACAACAAACATGTACAACAACATACTTTTGCTGTCAACATAACATACTTTCATACATGCATTATCCATTTTTGGTCTTCGTAGTAACGGAGGGTTGAATACATTATAATTGTTGAAACTATCGTTTTGCCAGTTCGAAATTACTTTTTGTACATTGTTGACAACAAAATCTATTTTAGGCAAAACACTTGAATTATAAGAGCTATTTTCATAAGCTTGAAGATATGACGGAATTAATTTTCTTAGTTCTAAGCTGTGGTTTCCAATACTTGCTATAAAACAAGTTTCATTTGACACATCTACCGTTGTCATACAGAAGTCACTTGATCTTCTAAATTCATCTGTCAACATCCTTTCTTTCACTTCCATTGGATACATGAACAATGCAATCAAAACCGGCACCACCCATTGCATACCAATAGCTACGTATGAAAAATACTTTTTGAAAAATGTGAAAAGCCGGGACATATTCACAGCACTTTCATGAAAACTTCTCAAATCATGTATAGTGTTTTCATCATCTTCTTTCTTAATATCACTGAGCATCCGATAATGCATATAGTTATCAATAATAAGACTTAAAAAACTATTCACTAATGACACTACAAGTGGTCCATAGCTCTTAAGAACAGATATAAAGTTGCAGTCCATTTCTTCGGTCATTTCCATATTTACAATCCTCTCTTCAATATCATCCTTGTCCACACTAAAAGTGTTTGGCTTGTATATAGATCGGATGACAAAAGCTGTCCCAATACACATGAGTAGCAGATTTTCTGATAACAGCACAACAGGAAGAGTTGTTACTCCTTTGATGAGCCGTCTTAAGTTCAGGAGACTTAGCACAAAACCAGCAAGGATCAGGAATGATCCTAAATATAAATCAACTAAATTCATTTTTAGAATGTGTTTCACGCTGTAGTTGTTGGATGAGTGGGTCTGCCCCTATGCTTTCGCGTATAGGATAGATAGATGGTATCTGTATGCAAATTATAGGGGCTTTTAAGTGTCTGGAAGTTTTTGCTTATAACGGAACTGTTCGTATTGATAAGGTTGAAATATCTGTTGAAACTTGGGTATTGTAAAGTTGTACTAGAAACACTTATAAATGTAACTGATCATACATTCACAAACATGATACTAATCCATACTTCCATACTATCCATACTAATATTATAAAGCAGAAAATTAAAGGATTAGCGAGTTAATATGTTACGTTGCCCAAAACGCAACGATAGCGCGATCTAATTTTTCCTGTGTCGCCATCTATTATGTAGTAAAATGTCTCTGTCTGTTTGTTACCTTTTCACGCCTAAACCACTGAACAGATTATGCTGAAATATGACTTGGATAAAGATTATGTCCCAGGGACGGACATAGGCTACTTTTTTTTTCCAAAACTAATCATAGAGGGCGTGAAATGAGAGTTGAAATTTTGTATGGGGACCTAAAGTGAAGTTCCAGCTAAAGGCAACCAGATAGCGTTGCTGTCCTATGGCTGAGGTCGAGATGGTGCTATTATTGCATTTTTATTTTAAAAGTTTCAGAAGAGAATCTTCTGAACAGCAGTTTTCAGTTCATTTTTATTAAGTATGTTATTTTGCTGACGAGTCGCGGGTACCAGCTAGTTACTAATAATTGTTGTGTTTTTCAGGAGTCAGAGACTGGACTGTATATCTCCCTCATCTCATTCCTCGGCTTCGGTAGGAACTATGTTGAACAGTACTTCCAGAAAACTGGCAATGCTGTCTTCCTTCACATCCAAAGGGAGAAGATTCCTGTGAGTGTATTTTCTAGCTAAGTTAAGTTAGTGGCCAACTCTGGTGACGAGTTTTCAGGCCGCCGAAAGGCGTCTGCTATAGCTTAACCACTTAATAGCCAGTACCGACAATTTAACGTGCACTCCGAAGCACGGAAGCGCTCAATTGATAGTGCCACTAGCACTTACTTACTTTTAGTGGTCACTAATCCACTGTGACCGCACAGATCGTCGTATCGGATAGGGGCTGGACGAAAAAAAGGGTTCTTTTTTTGCGTCACGACACATGTACAATTATTTCAAATCGTCACAGTGCGAAATGCGCAGCGACACAGTCCATTGATTGTTACATTGTTAGTACGGAAGAGCGTTTCTAGGATACCCACAGAACTATGATACCTAATTGACAATTAATTTATTATATTAAGTTGAAATTCGTTCCAACCGAGTGTTCCACGACACTCACGTACTTTATTTATTTATTTGTTTCCTCAGGAACCAGAAGCAGAGCAGACGGGAGATGGTCCCGAAAAGAAAATCACTCGCTTAGCCATCGGCGTTGAGGGAGGGTTCGACCCCACCAGCGCAAAACCTAAATTCACATACACAGACCATTATAATGTTGTGGTCTTGCCTGGTTTCCATACGTTCCCATGGCCTAACCCTAGTCTGCCTGAAGTGGTAACTATGTTTTAAAATATCTTAACATTGAAACTTGGCTATTTACTTTAACAAGATTAATTTATCGAAAAGAAATATATGTACAAACAAAAATTATGTGTAAGTAGTATATCAGGTAGTCATTACTAGGTTCCCATAGTACAAGCTTTGTTTAGTTTGGGGCTAGTTGACGCTGTGTGAAGCCAGCATTATATTTATATTTCCGCCTACGAAAAAAGCGCCCAGGGCCTTGATTCATAATACAGCGGAATGCATTCGACCGACAGCAACCTATCACAGTGCAAGAAACGTCAAATTCGGATCAATTCCTGCACTGTGATTGGTTGCTGTCGGTCGAATGCATTCCGCTGTATTATGAATCAAGGGCCTACTACCAAATTCATGAAAGTAATAACTTTTCTTGGTTATAGATCAACAAAGCAGTGCAAGCAGTAATCGATGCGGAGTCCCCGTTCAAAGTGGCCGAGATGGCAGCCCTACAGGGCACCTGGGACGGTGAACAGAGAGAAGTTTCAGTGTAAGTCATTTAAAATCATTTATTTCAGCATTACTATGATTGAAATGAGGCACATTATAGTATAATATAGTCTTGTTCACCACTGAATGTATGTGTGACACTGAGATGATGTCAAAGTCAGTCAAATACTAAGGTCCTACAGTTTAATCGAGATTATCAAAATCAATTTTTATTTCACTACAATCAATTCATCTCAATCGATTTTATGGCTTGTTCATAGATTAATTTACTAAACCAACGATAATATTTTTACTTATGGATTCATCGATTGTTTCGATTTTTATTTTTGCACTCTTTTATGTTACGTTCCATTTTACTCATGTTTTTTGTTTATTTATTTATATTTTATGGCTCGTTTATGATAATTTAGGACAGAATTAAACAGGAAATAGAAAAAAAAATGTGTCTTTTATTTTCGTTTCATTTTTTTACTTCATTTTTTTGTTAGGGGTACATAATTATTCGTATCTACAGAAAGTGAAACGAAACGAAAAAAGTTCAATGTGTCAGATTATTATTAACGCTATCTATAAGCTGATAAAAATAAGTGTTCTTTTATACTTTTAATTCCAGTCACGCCGTTAACCTAAAACAACTGGAAAATGGTGTAAAAGTCCCTCCGTCTGGCTGGAAATGTGACAAATGTGACCTGACCAACAATTTGTGGCTGAATCTCACTGATGGCTCCATTCTGTGCGGCCGGCGGTTCTTTGATGGCACTGGGGGCAATGATCATGCTGTAAGTTCAAACCTCAAACCGTGTTTGTTGCCCCCTGTTCTTCTCGGTATTGGTTTCGAAGGAGCTGGAGTAGAATCACAGGCCCTTATTAATAAACTTGGTGTAAAGTTACGCCAGGCTTAAACTCCAAAAATGTACGGTTACTCCTAAGCTACACCCGGAGTAACTTTACACCACGTTTATTAATAAGAGCCACAGAATTTTAAAACTATTTTAAATGATCCCAGCAGTAGACCTACTGAATAAAATGCTTTTTAATCGACTTCAAAAACAGGAGGAACAAAAGTTTTTGTATATGATGATAGTAATACATTCCTGAGAGGTTACCGATGTTTTACAAATAACCCTGTTTATTTGTCTGTATCGGACTGATATCTCCGTCAAATATGGACCGATTTTCCAAAATTCTTTTTTTTTAAGGGCATACTCCCGAGGTGGCTCCATATTAAATTTTATTCCTGAGGGATTGATTGTTTTCCTATAAAAATAAAAAAAACTAAATTTCACTGGACGCCCTGAGCCACGCCGCGCCGTAATTAATAGTTTTTTTAACGTAATTTATTATCTCTTCTAGGTGGAACATTTTCGCGAAACAGGCTACCCTCTAGCGGTGAAACTCGGCACTATCACGGCGGAAGGCAAAGGCGACGTATATTCGTACGCGGAAGACGATATGGTCGAGGATCCATTCCTCGCAGACCATCTCAAGCACTTTGGTATCAATGTACAGCAGTTACAGAAGGTAAGAACTTTAAGATAACTTTCAAATAGAAGTTTTAGTTTCGGAAAACTCAAAATGGCGTGAATCAAAGAGTAACTTCAGTATTTTGCTATCTGCAACTTCTCACAAAAACAGAAGTAAAAAATATACTAGTAAGTAGAGTTCAACTGAATTAATAAAGTGCTTCAGGCGGTTTTGTATTTCTCTATCTCCTGACACGTAGAACTACGTTTAATGTTGTACAACAATGAAAAATTTTGAAATAAATTAAATGTAGTGATAATACTAAAATAAATAAAGAATGCTGGACATTTTCACACAGCATCATCTAGCCCCAAACTAAGCAAAGCTTGTATTAACCAGATAACTGAAATACTACTTAAATATATACTTTTCTTTTGTTTGTACATAAATAATATTATACGAGTACATAGAAACACCCAGACCCGAGACAAATGTCTGTAGGTCATACAAACATTAGTCCCGCGGCGGGGATCGAACCCGCGACCTTCTGCGTCACAGGCGGACCTTCGCCCACTGCGCCACAGAGATCGTCGTAAAAGATACAACTTCAATAAAAAAGGATTTTTTCGGTTTCCTTTTTAATTCAATTCAATTCAATACATTTATTTCAGATACCATGATCCATATCACACATTTTAAATGAAAAGCTCACAAATAAAATCAATAATAGTAATAATAATTAGCAAATACGTCCTTACTTACCTATAAACTGTGCATGTACCATACTACAATGGTTAATGTACTCACAGTCAAAACGGCTTGATAACGCACTCAGTATGCTGTTGGAGCTGGCCCGAACCCTGCACCCCAGGGATGTGCACCGCTTGCGCATGGTGGTGTAGAAACAGTCCACACGCGCAGCGGCGAACATCCCCGACGCGCTACAGAAACGGGGCAGCCCCACCACCACCCTGAACGCGTTATTGTATTGGACCCGTAGGGCGCTGTACTGTCGCCGCGAATGACTCACCCACAGGCTGCTCGTGTAGAAACTAGTACAGTACGCTCTGAATAGAGAGATTTTAACCTCTCTTGAGCGACGAGCAAACCTGCGGGCAATCATGTTCGCCCTTACTAACTTAATAATTTCAGAAATTAACATAAAAGAGCCTTGTCACGGAACCGTTCCTATGTGAAAAGGAATATAGATTTCATTTATATTTCATCATTTTTCATTGTTGTACAGCGTGAAACGTAATAGTTCTATGTGTCAGGGATACGTTCCCACGTGAAAAAATACTACAGCAAAGGAGGGTGAATATTAACATTTTTTATATGCTCTTATTATTTCAGACGGACAAATCAATGGTGGAACTTGAATTAGAGTTGAACCAACGTACCGGCGAATGGAATACTCTATGCGAATCAGGCAGCGATCTGCGTCCGCTGCACGGGCCCGCTCTCACCGGCCTCAATAACTTGGGCAACTCGTGCTATATCAACAGTGTTATGCAGGTAACATACAGTACGCACAGCCGCTCTCTGAAGTAGCTGCGCAGAACCCATTTTTTATGACAAAGACAGCTTTGTATAGCTGCCTCACTTACTCCCTTAGTTTGTTGCATCGTCCTATCTCGCCTACTCGCGCACTAAAGTGCACCTAACTTCAGAGAGCTTGAGATCGGTTGTGCGCACTGTACTTACTTCTTGCTACTTAAGTTCTTTCGAACTAGTGAGTTCTTGTGAAATAGTGAGTTTGGAGGTTAAACGGTGAGTTTCTTTGATACATATAGTGAGTTCATTGATAGTATTAAGTTCTTCTTGAACTAGAGTTGATACGCTGTGCGAATACGTGATATATGAGTTCTGAAGGACTCGTTTTCCACTATAGTCTGTTTCTCATAGGAACAGTTCCGTGACAAGGCTCTTTTAAGTTAATTTCTGAAATGATTAAAAAGGAAATAGGCAAAATCATTTTTATTTTAGTTGTATCTTTTAATACTATCACTAGATTACATTTATTTAAAAAAAAAAACAGTTTTGAATAGCGTGAAACGTAAAAGTTCTATGTGTCAGGGATACGTTTCTACGTAAAAAATACTATAATTAGTGGGGCTTATTACAAGAAAATGAGCCGAGTTTAGACCAAGTCTAACTAAAAAACTGTCCCTAGAAAAACGATCTTTAAATACTCGTACATAGAACGCTTTTTTGTGGTAACAGTTTTGTTTTGACATGTGTCAACATGGGGTTCAACCAAGGTTTTACGTTTTTATAATAAGCAGCATTGAGTTTGGTGAGAAAAGTGAATTCTTTTGAAACAGTGAGTTCTGTGGAACAAGTAAGCTGTTTCGAAATAGTGAGTTCTGTGGGACTTGTCAGTTTGTCTAATGAGTGTTATTATATTCAGGTGATATTCCGGATACCGGATTTCGTTCGGCGTTACGTTGAGGGTGCGCCCGACATCTTCTCAACCTTCCCTGATGATCCGGTCAATGATTTTGATGTTCAAACGTGAGTTACAATAGGGTATTTTACACCATGTAAGAAAACACATATAAAATTTTGGGGGAGACCTTTGCCCAGCAGTGGGACACCATAGGTTGATAAAAAAAAAAACATAAAAATGCATGTATACAATAGGTGTCGTTAAAAGTAAACGATAAACGTCGATATTAATTTATTCATAAAATGCAATATACATTTTATAATTCAATTTTTAAAATCATAATTTTTCGTCTATTCCGCATT
The DNA here is from genome assembly GCA_951394285.1 of Epirrhoe tristata. Lineage (NCBI taxonomy): Eukaryota > Metazoa > Arthropoda > Insecta > Lepidoptera > Geometridae > Epirrhoe > Epirrhoe tristata. The sequence continues at coordinate 8,900,221 of OX596149.1, forward strand.
GGACTAAAAACGCCGACGGCCATACTGGCTCCGGACGTGACGTCACTCAGCTTAGGAAATTCGATTATTCTTCAAAATCTTCATACTTTATCTTTGACAGTCGTATTGTTCACAAACCTAAGCAGCATGGCGGCTAGCGTTTTCGCATGACTATTAAAAATCATAAAATGCATTTTTTAAGGCATTTTACGGTTTAAAAAAAATTCTACTGGTTTATTATGACCTGAGGTCATAATAAACCAGTAGAATTTTTTTTTTGATTGATTTAAAACAGTTTTCAAAAAAGAGTAAAATAGCCTATTGTATTCCTACATACTAACATAACCAAACAGCATTATTTATTTTTCAACACACTTGCTCATAAAGTGGCTCTATGGTCACCGCAATTAGGCACATAATGACACCCATAATCAAACTGTGACTTTTTCATTACTATAACTCACTAGTGAGTAATAGAATTTTTTTTTAATTTTATTGGTTGAGTTGCTTTGTTCTTTAAAAAGTTTTTATTCAGAAAAAAGATCGTGTTCAATAGAACAAATAAATTAATGTTCCTATTGCTTGCTCATTTCATACAACTTCTAATTTAAATAGATAATTTTAACTCGTACGTGTTTAATAAATAAAACTTTCACTCAAATATAACTTTTGTTTTCTCTATAATAAAAGAAAACTTTAAATTCCCCATTTTGTCCGTGGCAGAATAGGCCGCAAGCCCTATGCGCGGCGCGGAAATATAGTCTGTGGCCGATCGCAATGCGCGCGCATAGGAAAACTGATTTATTTTTCCCGCAATAGCGAAACATTTTTCACAACTCGTTTTCACTGTTGAAAATGAGTTTTTATTGTTATTTTATTCACAAGTGTGTTGAAAAACGTCGTATGATACACGTGTGTATTGATGATTACCGTCCTCTGTTCTGTTATGAGCCTCGCCTAACGGCTCGGCTCATAAAAACACCTCGGCGGTAATCACCAATGTTACACACTAGTACCATAATGTACTATTATCAGATTGAACTGTGAACTATTTCTGAATTTAAGCTAGGAATTACAAATGCCTACAAATAACCGAGCTTTGTTTAGTCTGTACTAGTGCTTTAGTTGTTCATAACGGGACTCATCGATTTAAGCGCCATCTTATGACCACTGTCAGTGCAATCCGATCGAAACGTTAATGTAACTTAAGTGTCAATATAATCAAAAAACCTATACGATCTCTTCCGTTATTAATAACAATGTATTTTAAAAATGTTATTTCAGAGCTAAGCTAGGCGTGGGTCTACTCTCCGGCCGCTACTCTGTCCCCGACTCGGAGGGGACGCAAACGGGGGTGTCCCCTCACATGTACCGTCAGCTAGTCGGCAAGGACCATCCCGAGTTCATGAGCAAACGGCAACAGGACGCACATGAATACTATTTGCATCTTCTTACACTCACACAGGTACAACTAATACTTTAATCAAAGTCAAAAAGCATTTATTTAGTAATAATTGTACAGTCACTGCCAATAAGATGTATACACATCATAATTTTCAAAAATATGTACATTATGTCGCAGCCAACTCGTTAAATCCGCCGTTCAATTAAGCGCCTAGCCATTTGATTAAACCGCTGTTCGTAGAGACTTGAAATTTTGGGGGTATGCCCATCTTAATACCGTAGGGGTGTTCTAAAAAGGGATTTTTGAAAATTCAAATTTAAAATTTTTGACATACCTATTTGAAATTTTCGATTGACATTTTGAATCACTTTGCGCAAAACTTAATGCACTGTCCGCACAACTTTGCGCACTGTGCGAGGTGGTCCCATATAAAGTTTATTCCTGAGGGTTTTATAGTTTTCCCGTAAAACTCAAAAAACCTCTTCCTCAGTGAGAAACGCCGCGCCCTTTAAGTCAAACATTGAAGTCTGGTTTCTTTTTAGTATAAAAAAACGTAATTATTCCTATATCTGTTCTAGCGTCACAGCCGCCACAAAACGAACCCAGCCGACTGCCTCCGCTTTAGCGTTGAAGAACGTATGCAATGTCCATCCGGCGGTGTTAGATACACGCAGCGGGCTGAGCAACATCTACCTCTGCCCGTGCCCGTCGCCGCCGCGGTCAATAGAGCTGAAGTCGAGGAATATGAGGCAAGAAGGGCACAAGCAGAAGCCTCTAACCAACGACTGTACGTATAACCTGGGGTATAACCCCTGAGATACAGTTTTTTAACTAGTTCAGGGGTTGGTGAATACCTAAAGTGCGGAACTTCGTAGTCTGTTGTCTTACATTTACCTAGCTTTAGTATTACTTAGTATAAGTATAAGGTTGTCTATGTATATGCGCTTTAACACGAGCTCAAAACGGTGAAGGAAAACATCGTGAGGAAACCCGCAGCTTAGTCAGCTCCACACGTATTGACGTCGTCTTTCCTGTGGGCGGCTGATTAAGCTGAGAGGATGGTTTAGGTGCTGGGCAAGCCTATTCCATCTCAAACAATGTCCCAGGCACTACAGCGTCCCGTTAAGTGTAGGCATAGGTTGCCTCCTGACGCTGTATAAATCATCTAATATAGATGTAAAGGCCTAAGTTTTTTTTTTTAGTATAAGGTTGTCTGGAAGAAATCGTCTTGAGCGACAAGACCGCCGATTGTAGGACAATACTATCGAAACTTATCATATAATTATTTCATGTAACACTGTGTCCTCAATAAAGTTCTTATTTATTTAACTTAGGTTTTTACATTACTAGATGATTATACAGCGTCAGGAGACCACTCAAGGACACAGTGTCTGGGACATTGTTTGATGGAATAGGACCAGATACTACAGTAGACATATGCGGGTTCGATCCCCGCCGCGGGACAAATGTTTGTATGACCTACAGATATTTGTCTCGGGTCTACGTGTTTCTATGTATAATATGTATGTATTTACAAACAAAAAGTATATAAGTAGTTTATCAGTAATCTAGTTCTCATAACACAAGCTCTGCTTGCTTTGGGGCTAGATGATGCTGTGTGATAAGTCCAGCATTATTTATTTATTATTTATTTATAACTTAGGCCGTTACATTAACCAATGAGCTTCCTGTCAAAACTGAAATTCCTTAGGATTGTCATTTTTAGTAAAAAGATGAAAACTGCGATTTATAATTTTCGTTTTCGGTAATTTAGTGAAGTTTTTCTTCATAGCAATGACGTAAACATTGAAAATTGTAACAAATCTGGTAGAATTTATAAGTGAAACAGCATAGTTTGGTGAGCACTGAACATTACGCGAGTGACAACCCTAGACAAACTCAGCAATCAGCTCATCTCCAATGTTTACAAAAATTCCATATCGAATTTGGCTGTGGTATAGATATAAAAACTTCATTCACAGCGATCCATCTCAAGTGGTCCGTCCGTTGATCCCGTTTGAGGCGTGTCTCGACAGCTTCCTGAAAGAGGAGCCTATCGAACAATTCTTCAGCAGCGCACTCAACCAGAAAGTCACCGCGCAAAAGTAAGTTCTATTGGTTCATTTTTAATTTATCATATTAATCTTATAAGCGACGGTGAGCTCGCAATCTTGTCACATATAGAATACAAACAGCAAAATGTGAGCATGTATTGTATGTGAAAAAATATGGCATTAAGTATCGAGTTTTAAAGCTGTTTGTTTTTCAATAAATGTGCATGTGTTTTCGGGCGTGCTCTGACTACTTTTTTTTTGAAGTAAAACTTCTTTAGGCACGTTAGCGTTAGCAGTTTTGAGATGAGTAAAATACTTTGATTTCGCGTCGAGAAAGTCACTGAGACGCTTACAACACCGGCTTACTACATACATGACTTGCAATCAATTCTCATCCCTTTAGAGCTCACTCAACCAATCTCACAATACGAAAATGGCTATTGAACTCTTGTGAATTGAGCCGCGGCTTCTCAAAATCGCAAAACACAACGATAGCGCGATCTAGACATCAACCACTTGTAATTTTTTTTAAATTTAGAACCGTTACCGAAACCTCGTTCAAGTTTTCACTTCTGCCGGCACTCTTGGGGAATGCCAATTTATTTTAATCCTGCCCTATATACCATCGTGATACTTAAAATCTAAAAAGTTCACGATGAAAAGTACCATTGGTTGATTATGTAATTAATGTATAATCTCGCAAATAAAACAAAAAAATCTTTATTTAAAAAGCGAAACAATACAATTACATATTTATCAGCGAACTCCACACTAGGAAAAGCCTGTATCGTGGAGACCAGTAAAGATTTTACACAAACGAAGGTTTGGGACTACTTAAAATGAAATTGGTATTAAAAATAATAAAATCTATCAACATACTAATTTCTAAGATGGTTATAATTTTATAAATGTTCCAGAATCACTCGCCTGGCAACCTTCCCTGACTACCTCCTGATTCAGCTGAAGAAGTTCACCATCAAAGAAGATTGGACGCCCGCTAAACTTGACGTCGCTGTAGATATGCCATGGGAGGTCGGTACAGTAGAATCCGGATATATGTAATGACTTTATTAGTAGGATGTTTGGTCGTACTAACCGAACGACGCAAAAAAACGACCTGGGGCCGTATTCGCGTTCGTTTGTTCGTTCGTTTGATGAATATTCGGATGTTATTTACTTACGATTTCTGAGTTCAAGGGCAAATTTTTGGTTTTGGAATATTTGATTCTAGGTTAGGACCGTGTTTTAACGTTTGAAATGAATATTCATCAAACGAATGAAAAAAGGATAGTTAAAGCGGTTTTTATTTTTTATACATAAATTCTTAATTAATAATAGTAATAATTACTGTAGTGAAATATAATGTAAGTAGATAAAATAGAGAAATTTCGATGAAAGAAAATACATTTTAAAGTTTTTTTATGCAATTGAGGCTTGAGGACACTCAATTATATTATTATTTTAACCTATATTGTCTCAATACAGGAGGCCTCCAGTCCCCTTAGCATGGCTATCGTCTAGATACCGGAGAATAGATAATAATTACAGTAATGCCATTAGAGTGTAGATAAAAGTAACTTTTATCCACTTCTACCCGTTTTATCCACACTCTAATGTCATTACTGTCATTTTTATCTATTCTCCGGTACCTAGACAAACGCCATGCTAAGGGGGTAGAACGTTACTTCTGTTCAACGATCAACCAAAAGAGCTAACTACATTTCTAATGAGTTATATTTGCAGGTTGATCTAAGTATGCTCCGCGGTCGTGGCTTGCAGCCCGACGAGACAGTTCTGCCCGAGAGCAAACCTAGCCCTCCCGCGCCCGTTTACAGCGAAACTTTACTGCCGCAGCTTGTAAGTATAGTGCTGCCATGGAAGCATTCGATTCAAAAAACATTTATTCAGTAAAAACTAAGTTGTTCTACTTCTGTTCTTTCGCGACTTTGGGGGTAGATGGCCCCCAATATATGGCAAAGAGCGAGTACTCACCTCACTAAGGTTTGCCCAACTGGCAAACTTACCTTAGGGCCTGTTCGGCCGACAGTTGTAGTCGAATCCATACTAATATTATAAATGTGAAAGTAACTCTGTCTGCCTGTCTGTCTGTCTGTTTTTTACGCTTTCACGCCCAAACCGCTGAACAGATTAAGCTGAAATTTGACATAGTTAAAGGTTGTATCCCAGGGAAGGACATAGGCTACTTTTTATCCCGAAAAAATTAAAAAATCCCGAGGGACCGCGGGTCACACCGCGGGAGCACAGCTAGTAGTTCTATATAGGTTACATGTGCTTAGAAACATCGTTTGCGCGATTCAAGATTTCAATACTTTTTGCATCATTTGTATGGGAATCCGTTTATCTGTGATTCCAACGCCATCTAGTTGTACAACTCCGAATTAGCTAGGTCGCTGTAATTGACATCTCTTGTAGTTCAGGCGATGGTACATAGAGGTCCACAACCACTCGAACAAAAGTGAGACTCGTCAAAGTATTTTTTCATTTGTAAAGTTAGCAGTTATGTGCAGTGGTCAATTTTGTTTGAAATAGCGTCAAACTCTAAACTTCAACGAATATGTTGATCAGCCTCAACGTTGAGCGTGAACTTAAATTGCATTTATATTTTTTGATAGGTGCTCTTAAAAAACTTAAAAAAAGCAAGTTCGTAAGTCAGTAGCCAACTTTGGTGACGGAGTTTTAAGGCCGCCTTAAGGCCTCCATCATGGCACGGAAGCGCGCAGATAAAAATGCCACTAGCGGTCACCCATCCACTTCCGGACCGTTTAGAGCGTTGCATCAAGAACGACAAAGCAAGCGCGACTACGTGTTTTGAATGTCTATTTGTTGATACTTGCAGATAGAAATGGGCTTCCCATTGGAGGCGTGCAAGAAAGCTCTCTATTACACAAACAATTCTAACATGGAAGCGGCGTCCAACTGGTTGATGGAGCATATGACCGACTGGGACTTCGCTAACACATTCGAGCCGCCCGGCACACAGCCTGCAGGTTCGTTTCAATATCCCACTCATATAATAAAGCTGAAAGTTTGTTTGGATGTTTGTATGTTTGTGTAAGGATCAGGCTTCAACGACGAAACAGTTTACAATGAAATTTTGGTAAGGTGAAAGGTATAACTCCAGAATAGCATATAGGCTACTTTTTATCCCGAAAAACGTTCCTGAAAACCAAAAAATATGTAAAAGGACAACGAGAATATTGCCTAGAAACTTTAGCAGAACTCTGTTTGACACAAAGAGCACCAAGCACAACTTTTGACTTTTCAAAATGGCGATGTCATTGCGTTACTACCTATGCTTTCCGCTTTCAGCAAATCCAAAAATAAATTCAGCTCTTTCATGGATTGGATGGAACAAGGTAGTTCTATCTCTAAAGTTTGTATGACAAAACAATGCGCAGACGAAGTCGCGCCCGGGTCCACTAGTAATAAATAAATTGAAGATGTCCAAAAATAACTTCAGCAAACTGTGGGCATATTGTATCAAATATGTATTTGGACATGCTTCTGGCTACCACCTTGGCGAAGCAGTCGTGATAATGTTAATCTATGAAAATATCCAAGATTAAGTTACCACGTCCAAGTACATTTGGCATGCCCACATTTGCAGAAGTTAGCATAAAAAAATTACAGGCAACAAACCCATCGTCGCTCTAAGAACTAGTTTCCTCACGATGTTTTCTATCATCTTTTAAAGCTGTACGTATTGTACCCTTATCTTGAAGTGCGCGTGATCACTTGATGTCAATATCCCGCGTATCAACATATTTAAATCTGTAGTGTTAATATTAGCTCCCTATAAATTCGTGTAGTAGTCATTTTAGCTTCATAAAAAAATATTATAATTTTTGTCTTCGCTATATAGCGAAGACAAAAATTATAATATTTTTTTTTTTTTTTTTTTTCATATGAACAATGTATGTACAATTCGCCCAACGGATCTAGGCATTCGTGAAGTTAGCCGTTTGTCTGCGCAGTGACCGCTTTTTCATACAAAATTGTGTTCTGCGCAGACAAACGGATGCCTAGATCCGTTGGGCGAACTGTACCTTGTTTAGAAAATAAACTAACCTTTTTATTTAATTATATTTCACAGCGGAAGCATGCGCAAACTTAGACGAAGCGAGCGTAGAACAAATAATGGGTATGGGCTTCACCCGCCCGCAAGCGTTACGCGCTCTGAACGCCACTTCGGGCAACGTGGAGCGCGCTGTGGATTGGATCTTTAGTCACGCTGACGCGCTGGATGAGCCCGCCGCCGCCGCGCCCGTCGCCGACCGGACGCTGGCTTGTAGGGACGGACCCGAGAGTAAGTTCATCTTATCCATACTAATATTATAAATGTGAAAGTAACTCTGTCTGTCTGTTTGTTACGCTTTCACGCCCAAATCGCTGAACAGATTAAGCTGAAATTTGGCATAGTTATAGGTTGTATCCCAGGGAAGGACATAGGCTACCTTTTATCCCGAAAAAATGAAAAAATCCCGAGGGACCGCGGGTCACACCGCGGGAGCGCAGCTAGTCTCCAATATATATTACTAGCTGCGCCCCCGCGGTGTGACCCGCGATCCCTCGGGATTTTTTCATTTTTTCGGGATAAAAGGTAGCCTATGTCCTTCCCTGGGATACAACCTATAACTATGCCAAATTTCAGCTTAATCTGTTCAGCGGTTTGGGCGTGAAAGCGTAACAAACAGAGAGTGTCGTCGTCTGTCTGTTTGTTACCTTTTCACGCGCAAACCACTGAACAGATTAGGCTGAGAATTGGCATGGATAAAGTTTGTATCCATGAAGGACATAGGCTACTTTTCATCCGGAAACTCTTATTTTCGTTCGTTTGATGAATATTCGGATGTTTCATACTACGAAAGAGCCAATTTTTCGATATGGAATATGTGGAACTAGATTCGGACCGTGTTTTAGCGTTGATCTTATCGACTGAATACAATGTAGCTCGTAGGAAGAAGCATCCGAATATTCATCAAACGAACGAAAAAACTAACGCGAATAACCTGTGTAATGTGATTTTATTATTCCAGAATACCGTCTAATTGCGTTCATCTCCCATATGGGTACATCAACCATGGTCGGCCACTACGTCTGCCACGTTCTACACGAAGGCAGATGGGTCATATTCAACGACAATAAGGTATCTATTCAATAAAGACTAGCCAGAAGACATCAGTAAAGGCAACCAATTTTTTTTTTCTTTTCGGATGAGTGGAGAAGTACAGTACGCACAATCAATCTTTAGCTCTCTGAATCTGCGCAGAACCCATTTTCGATAACGCATAAAAGACGAAGACAACGTTGTATAGCTGCCTCGCTCACTCGCCTACTCGAGCAAACCTGCGCAATTCTTTAGTGCACCTAACTTCAGAGAGCTAAAGAACGGTTGCGTACTGTAATGTGGTTTACTTTTTTAATGTCTAAATGTTTTTCGCAGTGTGTTTAGACTTTGCCCTGTTAGTATACCGATGTATTCGCATGCGATTCGCATCGACAGATCGCATCCGACAAGGACGCACCTATGTCATTAGCTATGTGCTAGAATGAGACGTCGGTGTACTAACAGAGTTAAAGTCTAGACTTTAGACTTTAGAGTCTAAACACACTATGCCGAAGTTACGCGACCGAAGGTCAGCAACTGAAAAAAAATGTATGAAATAATTTCGGCATAATTTGTCGTCAGTTATTCAAATAGCATTGCAGGCGTAATCATGCCGAACTTCGGTCGCGTAAGAATGAAAGAACATTTTTCAGCATTGTACGCGCGGTTCCTGCTAACCTAAAATTACAGTTAACTAATTCTAACCTTTTTTTCAGGTGGCCCTATCAGAAAACCCTCCCAAAGATCTCGGCTACTTGTATCTTTACGAGAGGCTGTGAATATGTACCAAAAACTCTGGCATGGTTCTAAGTACGGAATACGAAACGGTGGAAGAGCTTTGCCGATTTTCAGCTGTAAATATTTTAAGTTCAGTTTATTTCGTTATAATAAATTCCCGCCAGTGCCTTAAAGGGCTAGGCTGAGCCTGTATTGGCTAATATTCTTAAAAGGAAATTATATTGTAATTGTTGATTTAACTGTGTGCTTTGCTTACTACCTTCCATAAGTTTTGTATTCCGTGGCTCTAAGGAAGAGAATTTATCTATTAGAGACTGCATTTTTATGTGTTTATACATAAGGAGTTTTATGACAACTTTAGGCAATATTAATTTATAGAAAAATTAAGAGAATTCAATTTAAGATTAAATTGTAATGAAGTTATCTTGCAAGAATTGCATATTTTTGTTTATATATTTTGATTATTGAAGTATAATCTAAGATTTTCAATTAGGTTACATACTATTTAATAGCAAATATCATAAAACTAGTTGTGAAACTTAGTTTCATAAATACATACTCGTAATTGCTAGTTCTTTCTTCTGATAGTATTAAACTCATAAGACTTGCTACGTCTATTGCTTTTTATGTTGTGAACAATGATGTTTTACTATAATATCATTGGTTGTGAATGATTGCTGTTGCAGACAACGAAACTCAAATAAATTATGATTCATTATAAACCTTCGTTTTTTTTTTAATTCATTTTGCAATCATAGGATCACTTGTTGGTATTATTTTGTTTTATTCAATGTTCTACCTATTTGTTATATTAATCCAGTTCAATTTCGTTTCAAAAATTAGTTATTTTATTAAATGTCTAGTTTGTAATTTTATAGCATTTTTGAGTTTGAAAGACAAAAATTTTGGGATAAAAAGAAATTAAAAACATTTTTAGCATAAACTAATTATCATTATATTTATTTAAGTAGCTAAATACTTTCATCGTTTGAATTTGTCTTCTTGGGTAGGTATCCTCTTCATGAAAATAGTTTTTTCATCGAAATAGGTGTTGAATTTCTTCCAATCTCTTCTCCTAGTTGGATCTTTTTTGCAATAGCTAGGCGTCAAGTTGATCATGAGTCCTAAAAAGTAATTGTTAGGGTAAGTTTAGACATTCATAGGTCTTGGTGTGTTTATTATCTTATAATAAATTACGAACAAAATAATATGAAAGAAGGTCATCAATTTTGGGCCCCCTTGAGACTTTCTGCCATACTGAAAAATACTCTGATTGTCATTCCCAAGAGTGGAGAGACCTTTTTTTGGGAGATGACCCGTGCACCCACTGGCTTCACCCACCGGTGGGTGTAGTGGTAATTCGGATCTGGCAATCGCCGGCCGCTACCGCGGCACGCTTCGCTCGGCTCATGCGTGGTTGTTCACTATACTCTTCGCAACCTATGCATAGGTCTGTTAGTTGTAATTCCGGAATTACCCCTACACCCATCGGTGGGTGAAGCCAGTGGGTGCACGTGTCGCAAGCTCTTTTTTTTATTGGCCCACACTTTTGAATTTTGGGCCCAGCCTTGTATAGAGCGTGAATGGCCTCCTTTAGTTACAATAATTAGTTGTAACTATTTTATCTGAGGTTGTAACTAAAGCTAGGTAAGTAGTACAGATAGTCCAGAACAGATTGTACAAAGTTGCATTGCAAGATCTCAGTTTAGATTAACTGTTCACTTACCAGCTTTTTGAGCCATGGAAACCATTTTTCCTATTTTCTTCTGCTGCATTTTACATAGTCCCGTGATGCGTTTGGGAAGCATGCATCCATCAGATCTTACAAATTGACTCAGAATTAGCACATCTGTGTGCTTTACATCCAAGCCCAGTGCACACATGTAACATTGAGGCTTCGCTGCGCTTTCTCCGTGGGTAATGAGTGCATTTTTATTTGCCTCCACAATAGATGGATTTTTTTCAGAACGAACAAGGAGATCCGTACGAGGTGACTGCACAATTACAGCTTCTACTACTACAGTCTCACCGTCTTTTAGTTCGCGAACTAGAATAAAAACAGAGTTATTTTCATTTCTTGATAATAAATGAGTAAGAGGTTATGTTAGGAAAGATACGACTCAAACGCATGGAACACACCATTAAGACTTACTTTCTTTTATATTAAGTGCCTTTGTAGTAGAAATAGAGCGAAGAGAATTGAAAAACACTACGTTTTTTGTAAGAGAAAAACCTGCACGTACTAGCGCCGCCATGTTAATATTTATTTACATTACATACTACAAACTGTCACTGTTAAGTGTCATGTCATGTCAATGACATAAAAGTGCGTTTCGTTACTGCTCTGGCAAAATGGTAGAAAATATATAATTGAACATGGCATCCCTAAAAAAACAAACATTTTCTTACCTATTTCCGCCTGGTTAACCTATCGCTGCGGGCTAAATGCCTTGAAAAATAAGTAAACCCCTCTCGTGCTATCACAGCATTATCACAAACAGCAAAAGTAACTTACAGTACGCACAACCGATCTTCTAACAAACTAAGCGAGTGAGCGAGGCAGCTATACAAGTCATCAAAAATCTACTTCAGAGAGCTAAAGTTTGGTTGTGCGTACTGTACTTTCTTTTAATAATTTATAAAATTCAATTGTCTAATGTGTGTGTGGGTCTTCATATTTTATTTAAAGGGTACTAACGAATATTAGGTAAACCATAGAATTCTTAGAGTAGTTTTGCAATTCTCTGAGGTACCTAGTTATTGTTTAGAGTTTGTAGGTAGTGAAATAAAAATAAAAACGATTAGGTTTATACATAGATGGCATTGTAGACTTTATTACAACACAACATACAATAAACAGCAAAATAATTGATTAAAGCGTTGTGTAATTACATTTTCTCTTATGAAAATACAACACCTACGAAATACTTTGTACCTCTCATAAAATTTTAAGCAATAACAATTTTAAGCTTTGTATGCGTAAAATACACACAGATATACAAGTACTTATAACATTAAAATCTCCACAAAATAAACTGCCAAGCAGTAGGTATGTTACTTCGAGTAACAAGCTAGGTTAGGCCTGACTAAGCCTAAGCCATTGATGTATTTTTAGTAGGTAGATATCTTAATAATAATGAATATTTTAGGATCTCTGTTAAAAATCAGGCATTTCGTTTTTAAAGGCTGGACAACGTGGACGGTTTAGCTAAGCATATTATTATTGTTTTTCGAGAATAGTACAAATTCGAGTGATGATGAACATACAAGGATAACTTGTTTCGTAAAAATAATGAGATTACATATTTTTGTGACTAAATAAGTTTTGGAAACTAAATGAAACATGAAATTGACATAAATTAATGTGACATATAAAAATTATGTTAGTTAAACCTCATAACTTAATAAAACTTATTATATTATACATAGGCATAAAAAACTAACATAGCTATCATACAAAGTGTATGTAAGTGCGTGCGTTAACATAAAAATGCATATTTATTTTTCAATAAAAATATAATTCTAATATCCAAGCACCTACTTGTATTTAAATTTCGGGACAGGTATATCTTTTTTTCTTACATATACCTATATATATTAGTTATATACCTAATAGGTATTATAATTTAGTTATCGACTTTGTATATTGATTGAAGATTCTATACATTATGTAGGTTCTTTGCTGAAACAAACTGAGAATTGCGTAACATCGAAATGCAATGAGTTGGTAGTTCTGCTGTTTACTTGGGGAATGCACTCAGACCTTTGCTGAGCAGCCCCGCAGCACCTTGAGACGCGTCATGTGTCGCTGCTGAAATGTTGGACAGCAACTGTAAAGAAATATTAATAATAAATCAACCGACTTCAAAAAAGGAGGAGGTTCTCAAGTCATCTGTATGTTTTTTTGTTTTTTTTGTTTTTTGTATCTTGTTACGCGATTGTTCCGCCATTTGTTGACCGATTTGCAAAATTCTTTTTATGTTTGAAAGGGTATACTCCAGAGGTGGTCCCATATAAGTAAATTTTATTCCTGAGGGATTGATAGTTTCCCCGTAAAACTCTAAACACCTTCCCTCCATGTCACAAATAGAAATCGAATCGACAGCTTGACGCCCTGAGTCACACCGCGTTTCGAGTCAAACATTGAAGTCGGTTTTCTTTTTAGTATTAAAACGTAATTATATTAATATAAAACAAAAACAACAATTACGCTAATTTTACTCTTAAGACATAAAAAAAAACTTAGGCCTTTACATCTATTATCACGTATTAGAAGATTTATACAGCGTCAGGAGGCAACCTATGCCTACACTGAACGGGACGCTTCAGTGCCTGGGACATTGTTTGAGATGGAATAGGCTTGCCCAGCACCTAAACCATCCTCTCAGCTTAATCAGCCGCCCACAGGAGAGACGACGTCAATACGTGTGGGTGGAGCTGACTAAGCTGCGGGTTTCCTCACGATGTTTTCCTTCACCGTTAAGAGCTTGTGTTAAAGCGCATATACATTATATATTTACATATATTTACGAAACGAAAAATCCATTGATTCACGGCCGGGGTTTGAACCCATTCGACCAACACGGCTGTTTCACATCTAAATGGAATAGTTAGATTAAAATTACTTACTTTACCTCTACCACACTTTTGGGACAATACAAATTCGACTTGCAGGTTAGTCTACTTATGCCCTTTATAGTAATAGTATAGGTACCTACAATGTAGAGGATCTACCTAGATATTAGGTTTTAATTTTCGGAGTGTAAACTTTTAAAGAGTTTGGGGGAGACCATTGCACAGCAGTGAAACTAGATAGGTAAATAAATATCTAGACAACTTACACTATCCCTCTTCTCGTTCAAGAATTTTTCGGACTCCTTAAGCTTGGCGTCGACGACCTGTCCGGCGTTCTTGATGCCCTCATCAGCTGCGTTCTCGACCCTCTTGAGAGTGTTGTCGACGGTGGAGTTGACGGCGTTGCTGGCGTCGGCCGCGGCCTTCTCGGCGGCCTTGCGGGACTCCTCCGCGGCAACAGCTGAAGTAAGGTGTATAAGTTAAAGCCGATCAGAGTATACTCTGACAGAGTGTACTCGTACGAGTGTACTAGGAAAGGATAGCTGTTGACACCATCACAGTTGACTCTGATCATTTTCTTTGTTGTACTCTGATTGACTTGGGACTATTTTTCTTTGATTGTTCTATGCAGACGCCATTTTGTTTTCCTACTCGTACGAGCCAACTCTGATGAGTAGAACACGGTCCTAGTCAACTCTGATGGGCCGCCGTGATCAGAGTGCACTCGGATTGGGGTTGCTACGATCCAAGTAGCGTCCTAGTAGGCATCAGAGTCACAGACAGATTCACAGGTTCTGGCTCACTTGTCCGACCCTCTCCTAAAAAAAACAAGCGCCGAAAATTCCCGCTCCTAAAAAAAAACAAGAGCCAACTTCGGCGTCGGCTAAAAAAAAAAAAAAAGTTTGGTGTCTTTTTGTATGTTTTGCCACACGCCCGATCGATCTGTGTAATCCTTTTTTTGATAGCTATAACGCTTCGGGAGTTACGTGCCGCATTTGCAAGGGTCCACTAGACCTCATTAACCCTCATTAGGTTACCTTAGGTTCAATTAAGTAATTACATGTCAACAATGTCGGTTGCTAATCACCTTCACTCTTCAAAACAATAAAACTATAATTATGCTGGGTACTTCCTCTTTTATTTAGTTCCATAAAAATGACATTTAAACATATTAAATACCAATATATCATTCACAATACTATTGTTCTTGAATAATCCTACAAATTCTGACAAAGATAATCCGTGGAATTTGTAATAAATGTACATCAGGCAGTACTCGCCACATACTGAGGTCCAATCATTTTGTATTCTCATTCTGTTGTAATTCCATTGTCTTGAATTCCTCCTTAAAAACCTTAGGTGAGAACCTGTCGGTGGTCGACCATAACAATCAAAATATTCCCCAATGCTATTGTCAATATGTATTGCAACCCAGTGAGATCCGGGTTTTGTGTCAGGGTCTAAATTGCTTATAAGATACGTTGGGGTTTGTATGCGTATTGGTAATCTGTTTGCAGCATAAACGTTGTATTGTAAGCATGGATGAATATTATTTAAATGTTGCTTTATTTCCAAAGTATTCATTTTGCCTAATAGCTCATAGGTCGTATTGATGACAGGTATCTGATACAAGTGGTACATTTTGGATAGGTACCTACCTACTTAACAACTACTTAGGATAGTATGGGTCAATGTAGATAATAATAAATGCATAGTTATAAGTAATTGATAACTTTATTTCAATGTCTTAACCTAATAAAAAACATAGTACAGTCAATCTTAAAACTAATCTTAACTGCTGTAATCTACATTTACATTACGATTTTTATTTTTTATCTATTTCTATAACATTATCAAACTCTGCGTACACAATGCAGTTGATGGTTTGTGAAAGTGCTGATTCAAATCGAACTTCCAGTCTTACGCTACCGTGTTTAATAAGATTCCAATGTGTTGAAGAATGAGCTGACAAATCAGATGTTAGATCGAATGCTAATAGACAATAACCGTTAGCATAGTGTTCCCTTGATATCCCATTACCTTCATTAAGAAAATGTATACCTGTACCAGAGAACAACGTGTGATAAGCTGAAGTATAAACCTTATTTTGAAATGATGGTTGTAGAGCTTTTGAAGGTATTTGCTGACCGTCAATATATAAATAAAATGTATTGATATCATAATTTTCAAAATTAAACGGATTTTTAGTTAGGCTACCATTGAATGCGGTATTACAAACCCGACTATAACTCTCTTAGGTACTTGTCCCAAAAAAATGTTATCCAACGTTTTTCCCTGTACCCCTGATGGGATCGTTAAAACTTTAACTTCAGCTCTAGTTATAGGATATTTAGCTGTAGTAGAGGTTAAAACTTTCTGATGTGCAAGTAAAACTGTCGTATTAATTCGCGCTTTGCGAACAATAAGTGTGGCGTCGGTAATGCATGCTTTAAACTTTATATCATTCGAAGAAGCCATCAGATTAAATGTTTCTCTAGAACGCACTAGTTTAACAGACATTTCAACACCATTGATTAAAAATTTTTCTTGATTATAAATATGACCGTGTAAATGCCCAATCATCTCTATTTCTTTACTCTCTGATGCGAATTCCTGGCGCTTAGTAAACCCAACATTTTTATCATCTGTAGCATCCATTTTTCCAGCACTATCTTCATACCAAAGACCACAAGTCAAATGAGATTTCTTGGCTGCTGAACCATAATTCAATAAAGATTCACGATAAGGGTAAGTGTTGTTGGGTGGTGATACAAGTTTTTGATTTAAATAAACATCAAGTTGACAAAACAGAGAATGTAACCAATTATTAACAGGAGCTACTACTGCTGTAGAAGTAAGTTTTGTTGAGTCCTGGTTTAGTACTTTAGCTTTTATATGAAGCAAAGTGTGTGATAGATCAATATAGTCATCTCCAGTTCCTGGTACTTGAAATTCGATGGGGCCATCGTCAGCAAGGGATGAAATAGGTTTGTAATGTATCCACATCCCATTTTCTATACTTGTTTGAGTTGAAGGCAAAGCAAATAAATCTAATTCTGACTTTATGCACTCACAAGAATGGGTACCTATGTAAAAAAGACATTTTTTTCTTTAAGATTATTGTGGGACAACTTTTTATTTTTATTTGAAGCTTTCACTTTAGCAGCTAGCGGTGGAATGAATGAAGCTAGTTGTTTCCGTTTCGTTATATATCCTGACCCCGACATATTAATTCGATCAATTTTATCATCAGCTTTTCTCTTTAAATTTGAGCTGACTTCTTTTAGACGATTTTTAATTGATTCATCCATAGGTCGCGCACTAACAAGATCCGATAACAACCCCACACCAGCATTCAAAGCCTCTTTACCAATCACTCGGGCTCCACTGGAGAATAGTGGTAAAACAGATCGAAACAGTCCTCCCAAAAAGCTACCAATTCCATGTCCACGTTGATATGGTGCACCTCTATAGATGACTCCGATACCTGACCCAGCCTGGTGTGAGTAATAGTTTTCATAAGGGCAAGACGTATTATTTTGATGATATTGCATTATGTTCTTTTAAAATGTAGCTTAACACACACTGTTCCAAACTGGAATGGTACTTTTTCACCTGTGTTCGATCTTATATCTATTTCAATAGTATCAAACTCCCTTCGCATGACACGCAAGTAGTGCGGTGGTGAGAAAACGTGCATTTTATTAGCACCATAAATATATTTTGAGGGATCTAATGGTATTATTCTAAGTAAAGGAGTCATAACATCACCAACGATTTGTGGTTCAATTATATCACAGTAAACTAATAATTGAGATGGTAACCCTAAATGCAAATTGGCAGGACACTTCCCTAATCCCTTAGTAACCAAATTTCTAGAAGGTTCAAATCCAAGTTGTAGAGACAGCTTTGGTGATAACGTTAATGATGTTATTGATTTATCCATTACAGAGACCGAGACCAACTTTGATAACTCATCGTAACGAAATTTAACATTTTCTTTTATGTTGTTTAATGCTGCTAAGATATGATCAATACTATCATAGTTTGTGGCTGGTATGTGTGTTTTGTAGTACACTTTTGAGGTTTTCTGATCACCAGGCATCTGCATCCATTTAGCCACATAAACAATATTTTCACGTTCTTGAACAGTGAACATTGTACTTGGATATTGAAATTCAACAACACCAACAGACCATGACCCTTCCAAAATGATAGATTTTGGTAATTTAGTAGAAAAAAGAGCAGTAGTGTTTTCCGGAAAATATTCCATTGAACTGTTGCTTAGTAATGTAAGATAAAAACTTTCTTTCATTGTTGTTTGATGCTAGAAGCCAAAATCCAACTGTTGAATTTATCTGGATAACCTTTCCACTTCACCAACAACTGCTTTCTGTTCCCAGAGTAGCGTGTGCTTATGATTTTATCTATTTTATAACTTGCAGTGGGGTTATATTTTACTTTCTGCAGTTCTTTTTCATAAAATGTACCTATTATTGGTTCATTTTGCAAATCTTTCAATGTGTATACTACCCAAGGTGATCTATCTATGATTGAAGATACAATAAAAACTTCATCACTCCAATTGGATTCATATCATTTTTGAAAGATATGTTTATACTTAGTTATTCGCACGTGGTCACCAATATGAAACCTTGGTAAAGTGGTACCTGAGACCCTTATATCACTTTTTCTATCATATAGGTTATTCCAGACAGTCATTATGTTACTAAAATTAACGTCACAAGGACACATTTTTATGCTAGAGTGATAACTGTGATTATATGCGTACACCAAATCTTGTAAAATATCTACATATCTGTAAGTATTTTTGTGTGTAAAATAACGCCACATTTTCATCTTAAGTGTTCTTTGAAACCTTTCAACAATGCTTGCTTTTATGTCGGGATTGTTTGTTGTATAATAATTATTTTTTTTATTCTTGAAGTATTTTTGCACTTCCTTTGAAACAAACTCTGTTCCCTTATCAGATTGTATGTGTGTTGGAGTAATATTAGCTTCATTAAAAATACTTTCAAAACATTGTTTAACTGTTTCAGAGTTTTTATTTTTCATATATTTACAAACGCATATTTTGTAAAAACATCAATCACACACAAAATGTAATTAAAACCATCATTAGATTGAGAATACGTTCTCATATCACTTAAATCAGCTTGCCAAAGCTCGTTTAGGTTTGATAAAATATACCTATTACGAGGAAATTTCTTATGAACAGGTTTATGCAGTGTGTATGTTTCTTGATTCTGCAACCATGTTTTGATATCTTTTACACTCATTTTACCATTCATAGCTTTTGTCAATTTATTAATGCTTCCATATCCAGCAGGATGTGAAGGATCATAGTATATTCGATTAATTTCTAATAAGGGGTCCATTTTTCCCAATCGATCTTCTTTCGTAGTTTTTTTATATAGTCACTATTATTGGGTGTTGAATATGATTCCTCGTTTTTGGAATGTTCACCAATATCTTTTAACCGCAGTTCACTGATGTATTGACTTCTTTTGGGATTCCCGATGTATGTGAGTGGTATTTTCATATCTTTCAATCCTTTAGAGAACTCTTTCCAACCTATTGGATCACTTTTTTTTAATGGTCTTAGTATATCATTCACTAGATCAATAATATTACTTCCAGGAATAGCTTTATTATCAATCACAACTGTACCATCGTTTCTCCAATGAACTTTGTTTCTATTTTTACTCAGAGATATTGAACTTAATAACAATTCACCTTTTTTGTTATAAGTTTTAGGTATTAAACTCAATATTTGATTAATTGAGTCTTCAAAGGGGAATGAATACTTTCGTTGGGAGACTCAAACGGAGTAATAGAACTTTCTTGCTGATTATCTTCATCGCTCGAAGTCGGAGAGTGAACTACGTGTTCATTTTTGATGTCATTATTTTTATCCAAATCTTTACTTATTACAGGAATTTCAGATGTTATTATTGGTAATTCAACAGGTTGGCGATCTTCTTCGGTGAAGTGAAGAAACCTTTGCAAAATTTGTAAGTATAGGATACATTTTTTTCTATCATCCATTTTACTATTTAAAATATTATGCATTTCTGTATCCAATCGCGTTCTTGGATTTTCAACCCCATGTTGGGTGTTAATTTGGTTTAATTTTTCAATCAAGCTTGGTTCAACGAGCATCATTTTTCTAGCATGTTCCATTTTAAATAAGTGAACTCATCAATCCATTAAAAATGGAACCTAATATGATTGGTAGGAATGCTCCACCTCTTTGTACTAAATTTTTTTTTCTTATTTTATTTGAGTCTTTGCGAACCAATTTCCTAAGTAAATGTTTAAATTTGTTTAGTTTATTTTTCTCTTTTCTGTCGAGTGGAATTTTACCTTGAAGAACGTTGTGAATACACTCACAGATACAATTTATTTCATCATCATCACATACCCTTAATATGACTTGTTGATATTTTGGTTTTAGTGTATTTAGTGCGTTTAATAAATCCTTATGCGTCTTGAGGCTACGACTCATTATTTATAAGTGATAGGAATGTGTTGAGTCTTTGAATATTTAAAGCCTTTTGTTGGAACGTAAACTTCGCAATAACCATCTTCAGGTAATATTTTGGTTTTGATTCGACAAATATCATTTGTGCCTTGCTTAAGATCAATCATTAAATATCCATGTGCTTCTGTGGTTGCATCCTTATAAGCATCTTCGATAAATTTTATATTTTCTGGTGATACTTGACGAGCTAGGTATCGAATTTGTGTTTTATCACGAGGGTTTTTAAAATAAATTATATAACTTGAATTTAATGAAATATCTCTTTGACCCCTACCCTGATGAAACAAATTTTGTGTAATATAAAAAACACTTAAGTTTCTATGATGACTACCTTTGGTAAAAATATCAACAACTCTACCATCGGGTTCTCTCATGAGATCATCAATAATTACAAGGTGTGCTTCCTTTCCATCAAACATACTTAGATCTGGTATCCCTTGAATGTAGCCATGTGCAAAACATATCTCCTAATTGAAAAGATATATACATATCTTTTCACCGCTGGGAAGTATATCTATCTTTTAGTTCCGTAGTTCAGTCTTTCGGTAGGTATGTAAAATTTTTTCTTTAACTTTTGTAATTTCTACAACAATAAACACATCTCATGAATATAACGGACAGTTCGATGTTAACATCGATTTTTTCTAATATCGATCATCCCTAATTCGTTCGACTCGCTCGCTGAACTACGGAACTAGATTGATAAGAATGCTTCTATCGTTCTCGCTCAGACTGAACTACTGAACTATAAGATTGATAAGATTGGAATATATCACATCACCTATCTTGTCTCTTGTCTGTGTCTGCTTCTTTCTATCAATCTCGCTCTGAACTACGGATAAGAAGACGGATTGATAAGATTGGAATATATCACATATCACCTATCTTGTCTCTTGTCTGTGTCTGCTTCTTTCTATCAATCTCGCTCTGAACTACGGATAAGAAGACGGATAAGAAGATATGATTGGATTGAAATTGAACTAGAGATAGATGAACTATACGCAAAAGAAGTAGTCCAATTGGACTAATCACTCCGGATATACACATCGCTACTTGAATGTAGTTTACATTTGGTAAGCTGTACAAAGGTTGCATTTCATCAAAACACCAAGTAATTTGGTTAAAATGTTTGTTACATATCACTGTAATATATTTTATAAAGTTTGTAACAAATTTAGATTTTCCACAACCACTTGGACCAGCAATAATTGCAGTAAATGGATGAAGAAATTGATACATTTTATGACTATTTGACGTGTGAATTCTATGAGGGTTTTGTAACTAATAACACATTTCTTCAATAAAAATATAATTTATTCACATTCATTAAACAAAGAAAAAAATCCTATACAAAGACTAAAATACAAAAAAAATATTTACAGATACAATATTAATGAATTAACAAAATATACAATACTAAAACTAGCAATTTATACACATTTTATAAACCTTAGATACTATTTCTATATTAATGAATTAACAAAATATACAATTACTAACACTATTTATATACATTTTATAAACCTTAGAAACTATTTCAAATTTTAAAATGACCCCAAGCTAATGTATCAATATTGTTAGGCAAAATATATCGTTTTGTATCATTGTATAACAAACAAGTTTTGTTAATTTTCTGAGTAAAAATTGTATGCTTGATTGATTTAAATCTATACATATTACAAAACTGATTATTTTTATCAAAGAGGCATGACTTATAATTTTCCATTTTCATCTTTTTTGTGACACATTTATTAACACCTTTTGCTTTAGCTGTAATTTTGTTCTCCACTTCAAACGCATACATTTTTGATCTGAGACCTACAAATTCTTTCATAATTTTACCGTTATTTTCATCTTTAAAAAAACCCAACTTCTTTTTATTAATTCTTGGATACCCAAAAAGATTATCTGCAGGATAATCTGATGTATCGAATCGCGAGACTAAGTCCAGTTTGATATCTTTGTAAAAATTATCTGTAAAAGTTTGATAGATAAAACTATCAGTATCCGTATATAATAATTTTGTTTTATTTGGAAATTTCTGTAACATATAGTTGTAATGAAAATCATACATTAAAGTTTTTGAAATATCCAATATACAAAACCCTAAATATATTGGTTTGTTGTAGAAGAGCTTTGTTTTTTTTAACTGAACTGCAATTAAACTTTCATTAAATATTGATAAGCTATGAAATTCTGGTTTTGCAATTAAGTCTTGAGCACCTAAAGATTTTCCATTATTTTCCCAGTGTGTTAATAGTTTTACATTTACACGTTTTTCTATGTTTTCCATTGTTTTACCAAAAACAGAATTATTCATCAATTTATAAAAATCTTTTTCAAAATCCGAAGTTGCGTTTTGCCTTAGTTTTGTATTTAAATTAATGTATTTTTCCAACCAAGGACTTTGATCAAATTTTAAAACCCTGTGAATTTTTGTTAATTTGAGACCCATATCAAGACATTGTTTTAGATTTCTGTAATGAATTTTATATTTTGTTTTATTGTTGAGATTAGGAACAAGCTTATTTTCCTTGGATTGTCCTACACATATGTTTTCTGGGCAAAGAGGGAAATCTGAATGTAAATCATGAAGATCTTTTGGGTACTCCAAATCGACTTCCAATATGAAACCATATTCAGAGTCATCAGAGACCATAAAATTGGTGTCAGGATTGACCCATTCAAAACCACCCTTTGGAAGATATTGAGACATGGCCCACCCGTAAAGATTGTTAGCATCTAAATAGGTTAGATAAGATTTAGGTTGACTTTCATCAAAGCCCTCTAAAAATTCGTTGTTTGCCTTTGCGAAGCGATTACTACATTGGGACACACCACCTCTTATTCCAGCCCGAATAAATGCAATTTGATCGAAATCTGATAATAACTCTAATTCTATTTTGGTGAACTTCAACATAGCATCCCAACTTAGCCCTGGTGCTGTATAATAATGAGCAGGATCTAAATCGTATGTTAACATACAAAGGTTTCTGAAATTTTCAAAGATATCAACTAGCAGCAAAACATCGGTTTTTAAGTATAAGTTAGAATAATCCATCATATTTTGACACTTAAAGTATTTCCAAACATCCTGAGCACGATTGTATTCTTCATCAGATATATTTGAATCGGAAAGAGAACTGTAAAACTGGCTTTGATTAGGGAGAGAAGTTAATTTTAGGGATTCGGATGATGTCATGAATTCATAAGGAAAAATACCCTTCTTCCTAAGGCGGTTGAAGTCTTCATTATTAGGGAAATTTCTTTGGAGTGTGTTAAATTGATGATCTTTTAGATTTTTAGCTAGTTGATCGAGACTACACGGTAAAAATTTCAACGAATCTACAAATCTCAACTTAATCTTTTGATTATTTATGGAGAGTACTTTTGTAAAAGATATATATCTTTCTTTGTTTTGAGGAATAACTTCTATTTCACCCTCCGCGAAATTTAAAGCATGAACGATGAAATGTGCATCATAATGACTGAGATTGTGGAGGAAAACTGGAATATAGTATGGTGGACGAAATTTTTTAATGCAAATATCATGCGCAACCCCTCTAAAATTACCTGTGTGCCAATCAAAATCGAGAACGTTTTCCCCATTTAAATCGTTTTCACAAATGTGGCAATTTTTAGCGCTAGCAATTTCATTTTGATTTTCAGTTGACAGTGGCTTAGGACACTTTTGAAAATTATTTGCCTTACAAATTTCCTTTAAATCGCTATACAAACGATTCATAAATATTTGAGCACAGTTTGGTCCACTATATGTTTCGTATTTTGATAATCTATCATTATATGAACATTTAACATAATATCCGAAGCTATGAACTTCATGCTTTGCTACATTTGTAGTGTATGGTTTAGAAGAATCATTAGTACAAGTTTGGATTGGGTTCAGTAATGACTTAAAGTCAGCATATACAACAAAAGGAATTTTCATCTTGTTTTGAAATTTATCAAATACAAGCTTATCATTAGAAACTGGTTGTCCTAACCAATTTTTTGTTTTTCTTTCATTATTTGGGAGCTCTATCGAAATATGAGAACAATCATGTTGTTGATGGTTACCTAATCTTTCTTTTGTGGGGAAGTGAAGTAGACAACCATCACAAATGTAAACCGCATGCTCTTGATGAGAAAGTTGTTTGCTAACTAATCGAGATAAATTTTTGATGTAACAATAATGATTATTTGTACCGTTTTGAACGAACAATAGATTTACATGACGAGTTTTGCGAGATTTGGTTAAAAAGAACGGACCTACAACATTATTCCTTTTTGTATTTTTATCAAATTCTAAACCAAAAACGTTAATACTTATATCGTTTAATACCTCAACTTTAGGTATATCAGTTAGTTTAACTGGAAAAGAAATACCGTCAAATTTAAGTTTGTTTGCATGCGTACTGTATGATGTCACACGATCAGAATTTTTATTGACTGGGTATAAAGCTGATAGCAAAGCCCATTTAAAACAAAGATTATCTGCATTTTTTACATTAATTACTGCTTTCTTTGCTCTCACATCTGCGGGTAATTCAATATATGAGGTACCTCGCAGTGGGTTGAATTTATTTACATTCATATCTAAACAATTTATTTTTGTGAGACTCCATCCACTATCTTTTTGTTCAAACGTACCTATTTTGTTCACTATAGTGTCAGACAAAGATGAAAAGAAAATATTTAAGTCATCCCCACGAAATATTATGTAATTACATGTTTGAAAGTCAAAAGAATTTGATACATTTTTGGATTGTTGTATAAAATCAGCATGCAAAATGAAATTAACTTTGAATACCGTATGTTCTTTGATTGATTCTTCAATTAAAAACATTATATCGCCTTTTATGGATTTCAAAAATTGTTCAGGAGTTTCAAATATTAAGTTAGATGATGAATCATTTTTACCATTAATTCTATATGTTATAATTCGTTGCCCAAAGGCAGATTCTACTACAGAAACATTTGATAATGAACTGTGTGATTTCAGAACATTATTTTTGTGTACATTACTCTTTAAGTGATTTGTGAAAAAACGTCTTTTAATTAAAAGTTGACATATGCTACAATTCACCTTATCATTGTCATCTGTCTGAAGTTCTGTGGTCTGAAGACTCGATGTAGGAGATGAAGATCCAGAATCGTATTTTGGAATTTTTGCTGCCGTACTATTGGTTTCATTAGCACTCCGAGATCTCTTCCTGCTTCCACCTCCAACTTGTAATCGTAGATCACTAAAAGGTAAAAATGAGGTTTTATATTAAAATGAGGAACAAAATGGTAAATATAATTGTATTCTTAATATTTAAACATTATTGTTTATTGCTGACATAAATTAACTTACATGTTGTTTTGTTTTTCAGCTGCAACACATAATCTGTAGAGATCTTCATCGTAAAATTTACTTCCCAAATCACATGATTCAACTTCTTCACAGAGCTTGAACATTTCAGTATCTTCACATTTATCAATCGAGTTCGGTGCAAAGAAAGTGCTGATGCAAACTTCTTCATGAGCCATTTTTATTTCACTTGTATGTGTTGGAATTTTTGCTGCCGTACTATTGGATTCATTAGCACTCCGAGATCTCTTCCTTCTTCCACCTCCAACTTGTAATCGTAGATCACTAAAAGGTAAAAATGAGGTTTTATATTAAAATGAGGAACAAAATGGTAAATATAATTGTATTCTTAATATTTAAACGTTATTGTTTATTGCTGACATAAATTAACTTACATGTTGTTTTGTTTTTCAGCTGCAACACATAATCTGTAGAGATCTTCATCGTAAAATTTACTTCCCAAATCACATGATTCAACTTCTTCACAGAGCTTGAACATTTCAGTATCTTCACATTTATCAATCGAGTTCGGTGCAAAGAAAGTGCTGATGCAAACTTCTTCATGAGCCATTTTTATTTCACTTGTATGTGTTGCAATGACTTTCTGATTCAAACTGATGCCAGGCTATGCAAAATCTATGCTTTTTATCGTAACCATTCAGGTAAAATATTATTAATCATAACAATAGAGACAACCCACACAGACTAATTAGCTAATCATAAGACTTACATTAAAAATAAGAGGTGACACATACCAATTTACTAATCATTATTTTTGTAAAAAAATTTTTTTGAATCTTCCGTATTTGCTATATCTTTTGTTATGTTATAAATAATGTTTTGTGTAGTGTTATAATTATCACCTTCATTTTTGGAATAATATTTTATCCTAACATCTGCGTGTTTCCAGTGTTGCTCTTTTGGAATTTTGGATAATTTTTTTATATTAGGTATATACTTCTATTTTAATCAAGTGAGTGGCTTTACCACCGTCATCATTATTTGTTGTTAAAAATGCAGTTCCATCTCCACGTGTCCGAGATACAGTGGATGACAACTTTTTCTTAGAAGATTTGCTTGGTATATTAAAAAAATCATCTAAGCACTCATTTTCGTTCACAGGTTTTTTTCTTTTTAACATTGAAGATTCTCTAATTACTAAATTATCATTACTATCATCTGATAATGTATTGTAATAATATTGTTTGTAAGTGTTTTCTTCGTTAATATCAATGATATTCTGAAACAACAGTTTATAACTATTAAAAACATTTTAATATATTACGCTATTTTCACAGATAAATAAAATAAAAAAGTTTACATACCTCCATTATGTTGAACTGCTAAGTGAGAGAGAGGATCTCTACAGATTATGTGTCGTCAATCACTTCAAACAAAATATTCACTGTTCACTATTCACAGGACTATAACTTTGTAATATTTAAAAAGTTTCGCGTTCTATATATTGTCAGTTTTATCGAAATATTTGTTTATTTCATCATTAAGCTAACTAGTTTGATTATGATAACGTGTTTCAAATGAGTTTTGTGGAATGTTGGTCTTACTAATCACCCTGATTGTGTAATCACCAATTGTCAATAGTGTTATTGACAACGCTTTCTCGTATCTAGTTTTATAATGTGTTTTTATGATTAATTGTTGAAATGTCTGTTAAACTAGTGCGTTCTAGAGAAACATTTAATCTGATGGCTTCTTCGAATGATATAAAGTTTAAAGCATGCATTACCGACGCCACACTTATTGTTCGCAAAGCGCGAATTAATCCGACAGTTTTACTTGCACATCAGAAAGTTTTAACTTCTACTACAGCTAAATATCCTATAACTAGAGCTGAAGTTAAAGTTTTAACGATCCCATCAGGGGTACAGGGAAAAACGTTGGATAACATTTTTTTGGGACAAGTACCTAAGAGAGTTATAGTCGGGTTTGTTAATAATACCGCATTCAATGGTAGCCTAACTAAAAATCCGTTTAATTTTGAAAATTATGATATCAATACATTTTGTTTATATATTGACGGTCAGCAAATACCTTCAAAAGCTCTACAACCATCATTTCAAAATAAGGTTTATACTTCAGCTTATCACACGTTGTTCTCTGGTACAGGTATACATTTTCTTAATGAAGGTAATGGGATATCAAGGGAACACTATGCTAACGGTTATTGTCTATTTAGCATTCGATCTAACATCTGATTTGTCAGCTCATTCTTCAACACATTGGAATCTTATTAAACACGGTAGCGTAAGACTGGAAGTTCGATTTGAATCAGCACTTTCACAAACCATCAACTGCATTGTGTACGCAGAGCTTGATAATGTTATAGAAATAGATAAATATCGTAATGTAAATGTAGATTACAGCAGTTAAAATTAGTTTTAAGATTGACTGTACTATGTTTTTTATTAGGTTAAGACATTGAAATAAAGTTATCAATTACTTATAACTATGCATTTATTATTATCTACATTGACCCATACTATCCTAAGTAGTTGTTAAGTAGGTAGGTACCTATCCAAAATGTACCACTTGTATCAGATACCTGTCATCAATACGACCTATGAGCTATTAGGCAAAATGAATACTTTGGAAATAAAGCAACATTTAAATAATATTCATCCATGCTTACAATACAACGTTTATGCTGCAAACAGATTACCAATACGCATACAAACCCCAACGTATCTTATAAGCAATTTAGACCCTGACACAAAACCCGGATCTCACTGGGTTGCAATACATATTGACAATAGCATTGGGGAATATTTTGATTCTTATGGTCGACCACCTACAGGTTCTCACCTAAGGTTTTTAAGGAGGAATTCAAGACAATGGAATTACAACAGAATGAGAATACAAAATGATTGGACCTCAGTATGTAGCGAGTACTGCCTGATGTACATTTATTACAAACTCCACGGATTATCTTTGTCAGAATTTGTAGGATTATTCAAGAATTAGTATTGTGAATGATATATTGGTATTTAATATGTTTAAATGTCATTTTTATGGAACTAAATAAAAGAGGAAGTACCCAGCATAATTATAGTTTTATTGTTTTGAACAGTGAAGGTGATTAGCAACCGACATTGTTGACATGTAATTACTTAATTGAACCTAAGGTAACCTAATGAGGGTTAATGAGGTCTAGTGGACCCTTGCAAATGCGGCACGTAACTCCCGAAGCGTTATAGCTATCAAAAAAAGGATTACACAGATCGATCGGGCGTGTGGCAAAACATACAAAAAGACACCAAACTTTTTTTTTTTTTTAGCCGACGCCGAAGTTGGCTCAAAAAAATTTCGGCGCTTGTTTTATTTAGGAGAGGGTCGGACAAGTGAGCCAGAACCTGTGAATCCCTTCTACTGGACTCTGATGCCTACTAGGACGCTACTTGGATCGTAGCAACCCCAATCCGAGTGCACTCTGATCACGGCGGCCCATCAGAGTTGAGTTGAGAGAGGAAACCGGCATGTCGTAGAAACTTTAGAGTTCGAAAACATGTGTCAAGTGCACGAAAGGAGCCTCTTTGAGGCGCACTTAAAATCCTTTCACCACACTAGTTCGATAGAAGTAGTGACACAATAAGAAGAAGAAGCTTTTAAATCTTACCAGCGACTCTCTTGGCCTCCTCAGTAGCGGCTTCAGCGGCAAGTCGGGCCTTCTCTTTGGCCTCCTCAGCGGCCTTCGCGGCCTGGGCCTTCACGTCCTCAGCGGCCTTTTTGGTGTTGTCTACGGTAGTGTTGATGGTATCTGTAATATTGCATTTCGTTTTAAAATAATGTTGCAAGTGTTGGTTTAGACTTTAGACAACCACTGCTAATAACTTTAGTTGGTTTAGAAACACTCAAACAAAATCACGTTCTGCCTAGTTACTTCAGCGGAACGGATTCGGGTCGGAAGCGGTCAGCTGTTCAACTGACAGCAATCACAGTGCAGGAATTGATCCAAAACTGACGTTTCTTGCACTGTGATTGGTTGCGGTCGGTTGAAAAGCTCAATTATTCCGACCCGGATGCATCCCGCTGAAGTCAATCAAGGGCCCGAACAGCTTAGCCTAAATTTTATGTTCACACGATTTAATTGTTATTTTCTAACAGCAACACTCAAATGACTAAAGTAAAATTCTAGCAACATTTGGATTATTTTACACTTAACTTCACAAAATATTATTCACCAATACCTAACGATATCAAAAAATGTTACCTAATTATTAGATAGGTAGTTAAGTTAGTTTTTTAGGTTGGTTGGTAATATACCACAGACAATAATATACAGAGTGTGGCAAAATTTTACAAAATTGCGGGCAGCTACCATTTCTTTTGTAGTTAGAAGGTTTTGTTTTTGGGAAACTATAGGTTTATTTTAAAGAAAAAAACAACTGCATTTTTTTATTTTTGAAAAAATGTTTTTAACTACTACATAGGTACCTAATTTATTATCTGGGCCCCGCGGTAATCCCACGGAGACCTTTTTTAGGATAAACACTTAAACAGTAGTTTATGTGTATTATAATATATGTATGTGTCAATTTTCTAGGATTTTTTTGAAAAAAAATGCAGTTTTTTTTTAAATAACCTATAGTTACCTAAGAACAAAACCTTCTAACTACAAAAGAAAAGGTAGCCGCACTCAATGTTGTAAAATTGTGCCACACCCGGTATAGTATACGATACTAAGTATTATTAATTCCTAAAACAGTTTTGTTATTATGCAAACTAGTGAAAACGGCTATTTGAATATTGTACCCTCAGATTCTTCAATAGTCTTCTTGCATTCTTCTAGAGTCGATTTAGTAGAGTCCTTTGGCGATTCAATCTTGCTTACAATTATATCTATATCACAGAATTTATAATTACAATATTGTACACCATAGTATAAGAAAATATCAGCTCATAAGCAAATTGTACCTTTAAAGTCGTCGAAAACACCTTTCATAAGAGCAGCGTTGTATTTCGAACTACCATTTTGGTACACTGTTAGACAGAAATGAAAGTTGTTATGCAGAAAGCAATAAACTTAAAATCCTCGTCCACACCAAGCTACAAAAAACACTTTTTTTTTTGTTTACACTTTAAGCTACAAATGTAAGAATAGGGTTCAGTTCTATACTCGTACTCACTAAACTTGCAGAAAACTTGTCAAAATATTTTTTACTTGTTTATACACCCCTATTTTTTGATTACCAGAAAAATTTTAACCGTGGTCTCGGTGTCTGTTACTTATCACATTGTAGTTAAAACTCAAAAAAAAAATTATAACCTACAAAAGGAGACGAGACTAGTCAGACATGGATTTATGATAGCTACTGCGGGTTTACTGACTGGGAGAGCATATATGCGAGAGCATAGTTTAAATGAGAGTATGTACGCGATTTTTGTCTATAGTACTTATTTGTACAGGTTTCTTAAAATTGTGTTTGGTTTTGGTTGACTACAATCCTCGATAACTTTGTGATAGTTAAATAAAAATAAACTGACCATGCCATTATCATTTTCTGCATCTACGGCAACCGACCGTAATTTTTTTTTGGTAGTCATAAAATAGCAGTGTATAACAGGTAAAGTAGGTACCTACATAGTGTTTTGATTTTACAAGGTATACCATCATGTTTATTGGTGTGAACGTGGGGAAACAATAATACCTTCAGCATCCTGTGATCCGGATTCTTGAACTGCATTCGTTTCAGACGAGAGTGCGTTCGCTACTGTCTCTACGAGCAAGCAGAAGAAAGGTAAGAACAGAAACCACATGCAACCAATATTAATTTGCTTTTAGAAGAAGTAAGACATATGAAATTATAAAACTAAACTATTGCATTATGTTTTTTAGGGTACAAACAGGTAAGTTATCAATGAAACTATGGCACCAATACTTTCATTAGAGGACTTTCAATGAATATTGTCAACGATACCTTGAGCACTACCAACAATCGATGTTCCTTTCTCAAACACAGATCCTGCCACATTTTTCGTTGTGTCTACTGTGCTACTAACTGTGCTCGCTACGCTATCTACAAAATAGACATTTAATTAGATAGGTACTCATCCACATTAACTATAAATAAGCATTCGGTATTTTATATACCTTTGGCGTTTCCAATGAATGAAACACTTTTGTCAACAGCGCTAGATGCTACTGATTTGGTAGCGTCTACACTGCTAGCTATTGTGTCTACAAAAACAAAAATTACAGTTTTATGTTTATGAAATGTATTTTAATATTTTAATTATGGCATGGGACAGCTACATTCTGTTAAAGGCGGCATGTTTTTTTTTCGTAATGGATGTATGGGAGGGCCTATGCCCAGCGTATTATAGCTGATGATGATGATGATTTAAACCAATAAAATTTACCTTTGGCAACTCCTACAAGTGAAGTAGTTTTATCTACTGCGCAAGAAGCTACTGCTTTCGTTGCATCTACAGTGCTGTGGACGGTATTTGTTACGGTTTCTAAAAATAAATCAATGATTTTACTACTTTGATTTACTACTATTTGGTTCAAACTATTTTATTTTGAAATTACCTTTCGCACTACCAATTGCAGTTGTGCCTTTTTCAAAGGCTGACGATGCAACATTTTTTGTAGTGTCTACTGTGGCTTGGACAGTGCTGGTTACTGTGTCTACAATGAACAATTTACAAGATAAAATTCGCAAATTAAATTTAAAACAGTAAATAAACGAGTTGAATTCTACCTTTGGCACTACCGATCAGTGATGAGCCTTTGTCAACGGCTGAAGATGCAACATTTTTGGTAGTGTCTACAGTGGCTTGAACGGTGCTGGCTACTGTGTCTACAATGAACAATTTACAAGATAAAATACGCAAATTAAATTTAAAACAGTAAATCAATGAGTTGAATTCTACCTTTAGCACTACCGATCAGTGATGAGCCTTTGTCAACGGCTGAAGATGCAACATTTTTGGTAGTGTCTACTGTGGCTTGAACGGTGCTGGCTACTGTGTCTACAATGAACAATTTACAAGATAAAATACGCAAATTAAATTTAAAAAAGTAAATCAACGAGTTGAATTTACCTTTAGCACTACCGATCAGTGATGAGCCTTTGTCAACGGCTGAAGATGCAACATTTTTGGTAGTGTCTACTGTGGTTTGAACGGTGCTGGCTACTGTGTCTACAATGATTTATTATGATTATGAAACCATTATAAAAATAAACAATGAAATAAGAGTAACGTCAAAAAAGTATGAATGAAACAACCTTTGGCGGTACCAATTGCAGAAGTGCCTTTCTCAAAAGCTGAAGATGCTACATTTTTGGTTGTGTCTACTGTGGCTTGTACAGTACTTGCTACGGTATCTATAAGAAATAAATAATTATAGATATTGGTTTTCTACAGGTAATTTAAAAATCAAGTGAAAATTCAACCCACCCTTAGCAATACCGTGTCTGTCTTTATCAAATGCTAAGCGGCTATAATAGAAAAATTATTGGATTGAAATCATAATTAGATAAAATATGATAGGTTAGAACTTTTTGCGCAACTAATCAATAGCTGATGTTGCCACTATGTACTAAGACTTGAAATGACATTACAATACCTAGGTAGGTATTCAAAGCGATAAATAAATTTATTTATTTCATTTTTACAGCGAAGTTTGTACCTTTTGCAGTTCCAATCGCTGATGTCCCCATTTCAAAAGCCGACGAAGCTACATTTTTAGTAGTGTCTACTGTGGCTTGGACAGTGCTGGCTACAGTGTCTACAATAAATAAATTTTATTGTGATATAAAAAACGCAAATTAATTATAAAAAATATGCAGCAATGAGTTATATTATATTCTACCTTTAGCACTACCGATAAATGTTGCGCTCTTGTCAACGGCTGAAGATGTAACATTTTTTGTTGTGTCGACTGTTGCTTGTACAGAGCTGGCTACTGAGTCTACAATCAATAAATAGGGAATCAAATAATAAATGATTCAAAGAAAAATAAAAACGAAAATAATGGATGTAAAAGCCTACCTTTTGCGCTACCAATCGCAGTTGTGCCTTTTTCAAAAGCTGATGATGCAATATTTTTTGTTGTATCTACTGATGTTTGGACTGTGTTTGTAACGGTATCTACAATTAATTAACAACACAGGTAAATTATATTATATTCGATTATCCTCAACATGAATCGACTTAATTTAAAATTTTCGTACCTTTGGCACTACCGATAGCAGATGTACCCTTTTCAAATGCAGAAGATGCTACATTTTTGGTAGTGTCTACTGTGGCTTGTACAGTGCTGGCTACAGTGTCTACAACGAATCAATTATGAAATAAACTAAGTATGTATATATTGACAAAAAAAAACCAACAATTCGTTAAAATGTACCTTTGGCACTACCGATCAGAGATGAACCTTTATCAACAGCTGAAGATGCAAAATTTTTGGTAGTGTCTACTGTAGCTTGAACTGTGCTGGCTACTGTGTCTACAAATGCATGAAAAAAAATATATGAATTGCATAACAGAGGAGAGTACAACAGCAGGTAGCACAACAATAAAAAACAAAGGATGGCATGAAATGTGAATGGAAAGAGCAATAAATAGACCTTAGATAAAACGAGGAAAATAGAGAATTTCCTTCACCTGACACGATTCAACTGCTATCAATCACATTATGATGTCAGACCTGAACGTACAAGGATTTAAACTGAAGTCAAAACAAGGAAGAATTAATATTGTATTATCAGTTAACATGTAAGTGTAATATAAGATGACTTAAGTATTTAAAATTGAAGCTAGTTAGCAGATGAATGGCACTTATTTCAGTTTTGATACTTTGCTTGCTCTATTTATATTTATTAAAAGTATCTCATAACTAAAAATTGTAGTAAGATTTCTTACTTTTAGCGGTATCTAGGTAGGTTACTAACTAATGTAATGTAACCTTCAACTATAGATTGAGCAATATGTTTCGTTGTTTCCACAGCTTTATGTCATACTTATTTCGTCGTTGGTTTTATAACAGTTAACAGTTTTATTGTCATTTTGGTCAATGTGTACCCATAGCCCTTGATTCATAATACAGCGCAATGCATTTGGTTCGGAATCGACCAACAGCAACCAATCGCAGTGCAGGAATTGATCCGAATTTGACGTTTCTTGTAATGTGATTGATTGCTGTCGGTTGATTCCGAACCAAATGCATTCCGGTGTATTATGAATCAAGGCCCTGGTCTGTATTCTGTGCCTTAGTTGTTAATAACTAATATGTATTTGCGACGATACGAAAACAAAAAGCGATGAATAAGCTATCTAGATTTACCTTTAGCCGAATCGACGTACGATTTTCCTGTGTCAATAGTACTTTGTGCTGTTTTCTTAGTACTATCTACTGTATTTGCTACCGTATCTACAATATAAAATAAATAAACAATATTTACAACATTTATGCAATTCATAAAAAGAAAGGCAAAAATATACCTCTGGTTGTTTCAACACACATCTTTCCAGCATCAAAAGCGGAGTACGCAGCATTTAGTGCAGACTGTATCGAATTTTGTGCTGTATCTAGCGTTATTTGCAAAAAAACACACGCTGTTAGTTTACAACTGACAAAACATAAACTACTTAATTTAGTAAGGGACAACACAAAACACAACGTTAAATAGGTATAACGAACAACATAAAAATGAAACATAAAAGTACCTTTAGCGCTATCAACATAGGTTTTTGTGGTATCTACGGCACATTGTGCAGCATTTTTAGTGCCCTCTACAGTGCTGTGAACAGTGTTTGATACGGAATCTACAAAAAAAAAATTACCATTATTATATTCTAAAGCCCTAATTCACATTTTAAATGAAAAAAATATATGTATATGATTTTTGTCACTTATGGCATTATGATTATCCAGACAGCCCCCTTAGCATGGCGTTTGTCTAGGTACCGGAGAATAGATATAAATGACAGTAATGACATTAGAGTGTGGACAAAACGGGAAGAATGTGGATAAAAGTTACTTTTATCTACACTCTAATGTCATTACTGTCATTTTTATCTATTCTCCGGTACCTAGACAATCGCCATGCTAAGGGGGCTGGACTGCGTAGCATTTTGTGCTATATCTGAGCTTTAAAGCGACGATTCTTAATTCAATGTTTTTGAGCCAATTTGTGTTTGAAAGGAATACGCCCTATTTCACTCTGATCCACTAATCAAATCCACTAAGGGATTCTACCTTTATTTATTTATTTCCACAGATCTTAAGTATAAGGTAAATGTAACTTAAGTAAATAGAACAGACATCCAGTAACCTATTAAGTATCAGTTTTTAAGAAAATTATTTGAAAAAGTTAGATACCTCTAGCACTTGTGGCATACGACTGTCCGGTAGCCAACGCCGATTGTCCAGTCGCGAGAGCTGAGTGTGCAGCTTTTTGTGTCGCATCTACAGAGCTGTGGAACCCACTAGCTACGCTATCTAAAATCAGTTCATTTTGTGTGTCAATTTTCTATTCATTCTTATATCGGCCTCAATGTAGGTATACGATTTTCCAAACCAAAAACTTTGAGAGTAGCCTGATTTACAATTAGTACGGTACCTAAAGTTTGCTATTTTTTTTAAATAAATACCTTTAGCACTTGTGGCATATGACTGTCCGGTAGCCAACGCCGATTGTCCAGTCGCGAGAGCTGAGTGTGCAGCTTTTTGTGTCGCATCTACAGAGCTGTGGAACCCACTAGCTACGCTATCTAAAATCAGTTCATTTTGTGTGTCAATTTTCTATGCATTCGTATATCGGCATCAATGTATGTATACGATTTTCCAAACAAAAAAACTTTGAGAGTAACCTGATTTACTATTAGTACCTAAATTTAGCTATTTTTTTTAATAAATACCTTTAGCACTTGTGGCATATGACTGTCCAGTGGCAAAAGCAGATTGTGCAGCATTTTGAGAAGCATCTACTGAGCTTTGTATTCCACTAGTAACGGTATCTACAACATAATTACAACTTTGTAGACCTACACAATACGTGCTATTTTTCATTGAAATAGGTAGATACCTTCACTGTTGTTGTTTTTGTCTAATGTAAGGTAAAGAAACGAGATGGTAAGTAATTTTTTACAGGTTTGTGATAAAAAAGCAGTTATAATTTGGAAAAAAACTTAAATGAACCAAGTGAAGAAAAGTACCTTTGGCAGTGCCGACGTATGTCTTCCCCGTGTCTACAGCAGACTGTGTGGTAGATTTTGTACCTTCAACTACGCTACCAACTGTTTCTATAACGTGCAAAAGGGAATTTATGTGCTTAACCGACATACCTTTAGTCTCTGTTAAAAATATATTAGAAAAAACCATGATTGAGAAATCCAATCTATCCCTAGACTTACAGTAGTTCAAGATAGATCGTCGTTGACAATAGTAACTTTTAAACCGTCCGTTTAACACTAGTTTGACAGCGGTGACCCACATCACTATCATTTAAAAGCTAATTTAATTTTGTCTATTACATTTTTAGCAGAGACGTAGAACAAGTTATTTAGAATATTACCTTTAGCTGCATTAACTGCATTCGCTGCAGCAGTCTTTGAATTGTCTACTGTAGTTGCCAGCGTGTCTAAGTTGGGAATTAAAGAAAGATGTGCTCTTTAAAATCATAACTACATCTATGGTACCTACGATTTTAAGCAAGCATTTTACATAAACATTTCTTAATCCATTACTTGTTTTCCTTTTGAAATCTGTCTTCAAGCTTCGATGTTCTTCTATCTCATACTTTCGTTTCTCTTACCTTTAGTAGTGTCAATGACCTTCTTCCCATCAGCCACAGCTTTGTTGGCAGCATCAGCGGCTTCTCCTGCAGCAAGGGACACTTTGGACAACTCCTTGTCAAGTGCGTCGATTGCAGAGTGCTTGGCATCGTTGGCTGTTGGTAGAATATGTGTATCTATTACACATTTAATCTAAAAGTACATATGCACTTTTTCAACTTCAGGTTTAAATAAATAATGCTGGACCATTTACACCAAAGTAAGCAAAACTTCTTGTGTACTGGGAAACATAATGACTGAAAATAAGTATACTATAAAGAAAATATCCAACCCGAGAAAAATTGCAGTTTATAGGTAGGTAGGTACAAAAATTTGTCCCGCAGCGAGAATCAAACCCGCAACTCTCTCAAAAGTATAGTTGAAAAAATGGCTTACCTGAACTAGCAGCATCGTTGGCGGTCTTAGTGGCTCCCCCTACGATCTCGCCGACCTTCTTGACCTGGTCTTCCACCACATGCGCGGCTTCCTGGACCTTCTCCGAAGCTACCTGCTCAGCATCCTTCTTCTTCCTCTCGAAGAGTGAAGCGGTCTTCTCACCGATGCTCTTAAACGCCCCTGCGATGTAGAAATATGATTAACTCACGAATTTATCTTACTCTTTTGACACGTAAATTAATTTAATTTTAAGTACTGTAATATTATAAGTAGTGGTGTACCTACTATTGGATAATTGATAAGATGGATGTGATGATAATGGCAATACAATTTTAATAAAATACAGCTAAAAACATCAGTTCATCATTGTGAGAAAACACCACTGAAATGATTCAACATGTTCAATGACGCGAAAGACGAGAATAGAAAAAGACGTAGGTGAAGTTGAGTAACAGAAAAACGTGTTTTCTAAATATTAGATTTAGTTAGATGAATGGAAATGGTTATAAAATTTTTAGTGAAACCCGTCTCATAGGTACAAAAAAAGGGTAAAAGTAAGTAAAATACCTATAATGAATGGTAAATTTATACCAAGTAAAATTAGATGCAGACCTGTGATGCACACAAAGCTCACAGCACAGGATCACACATCGTGTTGGTATTCTACGGAGCTTCGGGAGCACTATTTTTCTTGTAAGGACAGCTAAAATCTCCATACCCACATAGACATGGATTTTTTTCGCTCATTTACAGTATGAATTGTTTTAGCTGCTTTAGCAAAATATATTATTGGCTGCCAATGATATTTTTTATAACATCATTGGCTGCTGCTGTAGGTCCCTACACTTCTGTCCATTCTCCTTTATTTTCCAAGAAGTAAATTGGATTTTGTGCAAAAACCACGTCCTAAAATTAGCTCATGCACCGTTAATTATAACCAACTATAAATTATGTTTGTTTTTGTTTTGATTGTTGAAATATAATTACTTTCTTCATTGCCGTTCCAATGACACAGTAAAGTTAACGACACGATAAATGTCGCAAATTTTACTGGTTCGGATGTAAACAATGGATATTGATATGAATTAATATTAATTTATTACTATATTAATATTCTGTCGTGGATTGGTAATAAAGATTCGTTTGGCACTTGGCACACACTTGGTCTGTAGCAGGCGAGGGCTGATAATGCCTTTTTACTTATTCTGCTAAGTAAAAGGGCATTTTCTTATCAATATTCCATGAATAATGATGATGAAAGATGGGAATTAAGAATGTATGAGGATGAGGTTGTGAGTAGGGTAGGAGTACTTATCAATATCACCTTGGAGCGCTGTGATGGCAAGTTATATTTATATGTATGGATGGTTACTTATCGATCTCTCTGTGAAACGGTCAAGGTAAGGCGCTTATTCGTCCACGACATTGTAGCCATTTATGAGGGTGTTTTTGCAAGATTCAAAGGTTAACTTTTTCTGCATTGTTTGATAATTTATTGACGCCCACAATTACTCAGATTCCTATGACTCTTGTGTATGGCGTTATGGTTCGAAGGCAACTTACCGTGCCCAAATTGAACTGAATATTTACTAGGTAGGTACTTTTCTTTTTAGTAGGTAAGGTTCATGAAAAGGTTCATGAGCTTTTGCAGGGGTGTTATCAAAAATCGGATGATAGGGTGATGTCGACTCCCTATTTACCACAGGTGTTAAATATCTATCTACAACATTACAAACTAGAAGTTGAATATACGACATAAGTAGTTCGGGAACTGAAAACAATTTCACAGGGTGCGAGTAGGTATACTAAGGACCAATCACAGAATTTCATACAAAAATTCTTAGAACTTTTTGTAGAACTCACCAAGGTTCTTGTCTATCGGTTGGCATGGAAATACAAACGTTAATAAGAACTTTTAATAAAAACTCTACCTAATTAGGTTCTTATGTCATGCGAGTTCTACACCGAGCATGGGCAAATCTACTGGGGAATGTGTGAGTAGTATACAATGTGGAGTGGGGTGAGGTCGCAATCACACACAAGTAATCTATCTACTTAACTACTATGTACTATACTAGATATGTTAATATTACATAGTATCTATCTAGGTAGGTTATTACTTTCTTAAGTACTTATTTAAGTGATATGTTAGGCACCTACTTGTATTTTTGTGCAACTACTTTCGATAACTAAACTAACTAAATACTAACTAAATTACCTGCAAATGTCAAAAACTTTTGAAATAGTACATTATGGTACTAGTGTGTAACATTGGTGATTACCGCCGAGGTGTTTTCATGAGCCGAGCCGTTAGGCGAGGCTCATAATAGAACAGAGGACGGTAATCATCAATACACACGTGTATCATACGACGTTTTTCAACACACTTGTGAATAAAATAACAATAAAAACTCATTTTCAACAGTGAAAACGAGTTGTGAAAAATGTTTCGCTATTGCGGGAAAAATTAATCAGTTTTCCTATGCGCGCGCATTGCGATCGGCCACAGACTATATTTCCGCGCCGTGCATAGGGTTTGCGGCCTATTCTGCCACGGACAAAATGGGGAATTTAAAGTTTTCTTTTATTATAGAGAAAACAAAAGTTATATTTGAGTGAAAGTTTTATTTATTAAACACGTACGAGTTAAAATTATCTATTTAAATTAGAAGTTGCATAAAATGAGCAAGCAATAGGAACATTAATTTATTTGTTCTGTTGAACACGATCTTTTTTCTGAATAAAAACTTTTTTAAGAACAAAGCAACTCAATCAATAAAATTAAAAAAAAATTCTATTACTCACTAGTGAGTTATAGTAATGAAAAAGTCACAGTTTGATTATGGGTGTCATTATGTGCCTAATTGCGGTGACCATAAAGCCACTTTATGAGCAAGTGTGTTGAAAATAATATTATTTACCTACTTACTTACCTATATTATGAAACAAAGTAAATTAGAGCTTAGAAAATCTATAAGTGCCTACACTACTTAATAAAGAAAAGTAGGTACGATAATTTTTAGTAGAATGTGGTTGAAGAAAGGTATTTTGACCTCCCAAACGAAGCATCGACCGTTCTATCAAAACTACTTCCTATCCAATCCCTGCCAAATAATCGGTAGGCTACCAACCCGTGCCCAATACGACTGGTCGAAAATAGAGATGCATCGAATGATTTGAACGTTACTTGCGGTCAATGGTTTGAGATCATTGCTCGTTGTGTCAGATGTGGGACAATTGAGACTTATTACAACATACCTACGGTTTTCAATCTGTTGCATGAACAGAAGATGCAACGTTAGAATCCATTGCCATAGCATTGATTGCGATACCTACAGCTCAATGTCCCATAGCTGCAAGTTTGGTAGATATCCTTCTATTTTGGATGAGGTATGAGTACCTACTTACCTAAAACACAAGTGCACTCGAGTCTCAAGTTGAAGAAAGTTCAACATCCTCAAAATTGTTTTGTTAATCATTACAGTAGGTATTACTAATGTACTGGATATTGGTTAAATATTACACAATAGAAGCAATAAAACACCAATCAACATAAACCTCGAACTGAGACGTAAATAAAAAATATTTTAACTTCCTACAACTGCGGCCTAATGGACGAATCAATACCAAGAGAATTATAACACATAAAATATAACTGTACACGCGATATAAATTCAGAGAATATTGCAATAAAACACGACCTAGGTACTTAGCTGGGTATCGCCAGCTAGTCTAGGTCAGCCCGCAAACGCTAAAATCTAGAACAGTATCGATCGTTCCCTACAACAAACTGTGGCAAATATTTCATGTGCAAACCACACTTGTGACAACAATCAAAGAAAAATAATGGTAAAAATGTAAAAGTTATATTATGATTTATTCTTCCGTTTATGTAGGGAAGAATAAAGCAAAATATAACAAATATTTAATGTAGATATTTTAGCATAGATGACGGACGAGGATGGCGCTTTTCGGTACTACGAAGTTGTACCTGCAATGTTATGCTTATTTATCCACTGACTATTATATTCACAAAATAATTATGCAAGTTTAATAATCCTACTCGTAATCCGTTCAGACACACAATAAAAACGATTGCATTTTAATACTTAACTCGGACTAGACAGACTAAGCTAAATATTATTTAGCTTTCTAGGCTATTTATATTATTATTAAGCTAGAGCTTTTGAGCATTGCGACATATAGGTACTTACATTACCCCAGATATTACTTAACTAGGTGACCTGTTTTACGATATAGGTATTTCCCCTGGCACTAGCGTTGCTCATCCTAAGTAATACCGCTTCTTTTTAATTTCCCAGGAGAAAATAATATTTGAATCGTACATAATAAAACAAGGGTTTTTAGATGTTTTTTTTATCAAAAGAGTTTAAATAACAGGCTTCTTTCCTTTTACAGACTGAGGACAAAAGATGGATTGCTGTTGGCTTCGCTGGCAATCACCGTCTCCATTTTATTTATTGACGAAAGTCCATTAAATGTAGCACGCGAGCGAAGCAAAGGCTCATGTAAAATACAGGAATACAACCAACCTCATTCACCTTGAGTACCTACAGGTCAAGTGGAGAGGTGAAGTCATCTTATCACTAAAAGGCAGTAAGTAGATAAAATTAATGAGCAGTTTAGGTTATCTGGTCTAAGCAGTGGCTAATTTTAGCCAGCATTATCGCTGAATTCGAAAGAAACATATTTACTTCGAAAATAGCAAAACGGGTTAAGAAAAAGTTCATTAAAACATATGTGTGGAGCATAGCTCTCTATGGATGCGAAACTTGGACTCTGATACAGCGGGATAGAGAGACGTTGGAGGCTTTTGAAATGTGGTGCTGGAGAAGGATGGAGAGGATTAGCTGGACGGAGAAGGTTACCAACGAGGAAGAGCTGAGAAGAGTTGAGGAGAAGAGGGTTTTGATGAACACCATTCAAAATAGAAGAGGAAAAATGATTGGAAATCTTAAACGACATGACAGCTTTATCAAGAACATCATAGAAGGAAAAGTCGAAGGAAGACGAGGAAGAGGAAGGCCTAGAATAAATTTCATGAGTCAGATAAAGGAGAAGATCGCTGTCATGTCGTATAAAGAAGTAAAGGAGACCGCATTGGAAAGGGAGAGGTGGAGGAAGTTGCATCATTGCACCGACAAGAGCTGAGCTCTTAAATTTGATGATGATGATGATCGCTGAAATACATTGGCATAGTTCATCGTAGTAGAATAAAATCTGACGGCAGAGGTTTTTTTCTCAAGAGCAATGAATATGAATTAGGTAAATATCTACATAAATCAATATTTTATGTGATTGTTTGAGAAGATTCCGTTTAGGTAGACCGTGAATTTAATAAAAACGTGAAAATGAATCGATCATTTACAGAGAATTACATCTCAAAGCTTATCTTTGTCCCAAAGTGGTACAATTCAAGCCTAAAGCCCACATAGTAAGGATTCAATTGAGATAAATATCCGGTCTGCGTGATTGCCATCATTATGATGATATCACTGTTTCTGATGTCATGGAAGTGATTTAGTTTAATGGGGTTTAGTGGGGATGGGATGTCATCAAAGTGGGGAAATATTGTGCCACTTGCTTTTTTGCGTGGATAGTGTAAAAATCAACACTCAGAATAACAATTTAATTAAGAGTAGGTACAGTTCTTCCAACGGATCTAGGCATTCTTGAAGTTAGACGTTTGTCTGCGCAGTAACCGCTTTTTCATATACAAAAAAAGACGACCTCTGTGGCGCAGTGGGCGAAGGTCCGCCTGCGACGCAGAAGGTTGCGGGTTCGGTCCCCGCCGCGGGACAAATGTTTGTATGACCTACAGATATTTGTTTCGGGTCTGGGTGTTTCTATGTATAATATGTATGTATTTACAAACAAAAAGTATATAAGTAGTATATCAGTTATCTGGTTCCCATAGTACAAGCTTTGCTTAGTTTGGGGCTAGATGATGCTGTGTGAAAATGTCCAGCATTATTATTTATTTATTTAAAATTGTGTTCTGCGCAGACAAACGACTTGACTTGACGAATGCATAGATGTTGGAAGAACTGTAGGTAGGTACTTTTATTACCTACTGCTAAGTATAAAACTGAAAAATATTAAATTGGTTACAAATTATATTTTTTACTTATGTGTTTAACAAAAACGGTTTACTTACTCTCTCTTCGGCGATCAATCTTCTAAACAACCAAACTCTAATGGAATACTACAAATCGAATCTTAACACTGTGGTCTCCTTTTCTATTCTTGAACAAATGAGGCAGACCTTGTCGTGATCGATCGAAAAATTCAAAAGAAAACTGGTTTACGTAAACAGCATTACCGATAGGTGACAAGCCAAGAACAATCCAATTATTCCAATTCCATAAAACTCAATCGTATATGTATTTAATAGTATGTGTAAGTACTATATTCTTATTATTTTGTTTAACGTACTTATTGTGCACCGCCGTTTTTTCTGTGTAACTTTTCCAGTTCATCCAAAGGTTGTCTGGAAGAGATCGCTTTTAGCGATAAGGCCGCCCATTGTACCTACTTACTTGTTTTCGTGTATTTCCTATAATGTGTTTTTGTGTACAATAAAGTGTTTTTCTATTCTATTCTATTCTATTCAATCGAACAATTTAGGAGGAGAATCACAATGATTTTTTGTTTACGTTTGTGAACAAGTAATTTACCACTATGTATGCAGGCAGGTCAGGGTACGTACGTCGCTGGTAATAAAGCATCCACATACCTAATTAACAACATGTTGTGGCTGACCGCAAAGTTGTTGAAACAAAGGATTAAGTTACGCCTGTTCTATATCGATCAGACTTGTT
Organism: Epirrhoe tristata; assembly: GCA_951394285.1. Taxonomy (NCBI): domain Eukaryota; kingdom Metazoa; phylum Arthropoda; class Insecta; order Lepidoptera; family Geometridae; genus Epirrhoe; species Epirrhoe tristata. The sequence continues at coordinate 8,945,058 of OX596149.1, forward strand.
GATTATTGGGTAAAACAGAAAATTTACAAATTAATCTTTGCGTAAAGACTCACTTGGCTCCTTACAGGAGCTTTACTATTTCGATTTAGGAGGATATTTAAAGTATTGTAAGTGACCTGATTCCTTGATGTCTTCTTAAATTGTTTATTAACTAAAAGATAAATTATGCGATGAGACGCGTGTCGCAGCAAGTGCTGCGCCACAACGGGTATGGCGCCACTGAAAACCAGCGCTCCAACACTCTCGAGCTGTTGGAGCAAATGCTGAGGGGTAGCCGTATTTTCACCCACATAAAATTATGTAGATTAAAGTACCTATTGTAAGTGTTGTATATGATGTGGAGAAAATAAAACTTTATTATTCTTATATTTAAATAATGCTTGGACATCTCACACAGCATCTTCCCGCTATGTGATGTCAATGTCATATAGGCTACTTCATTCTCGTTTTTTTTCATTTCTTCATTTGCTCAGACACAATTTGTCAAAGTCAATTCAATAGCTTTAACTACAAGCAACGACGATGATCAAATACAAGAAAATTTCAAGAGGTGTATTCATTACTCCCCAAACTATTTTTATACAGATATGCGCCCTTGAGAAGGTTAAGCATACCGAGAAGAGCGTTATCAAAACAACAAAATTAGCAATCCACACTAGGAACAAGGAATTCTGGTTTACAAGTAATCTATCTCTTTCGTTTTGTTTATCAAAAGAGTGTGTCAGAAAGGGACGGGCGCAGACACCAGCTGGCCTTGATGATGTCATCGCGTGTCGAGGTTCGCGTGAGGCTCTCATTGTTTAGGTCTCTCCACTCCAACGTAAATATGTCAGTATCACAATCACAACCCAATGTTTATTGTCCAACATCAATACAGTTGATGTTCCTTTGACTTAATCATTTCACCTTTTCGGATGTATTAAAAGCTCCATTTCGGTGTCGTCGTTGTATTGATGCGACGCATATTTTTGTGAACTAGCTTATCCGCGGCAAACGCTGTTTTGCCAATATCGCTATTAAAAATTATGAAACTTTGAAACTCCATTTCAGCCCTTTTTGAGGGTTGTTTTGAAAAACCCTGAAACACGTCGTGTCCATTTATTTTTCGTTATTAGTATTCAAACTGAGTTTTAAACAAATCGCTCGACGCGTTTAAAAGTTTCATACAAACGGTACGTTTTCACCCCTTTTCAACCCTTTGGGGGTTGAATTTCAAAAAATCCCGTCGTAGTGGGTGTCCATGTTATAAAAGGAAGCTACTCTCCAAATTTCAGCTTTCTATCTTCAGCGGTTTAGGCTCGGCGATGATAAGTCAGTCAGTCAGGTCAAGCTCTTTTATATTTATAGATAAGGTTTTGTATGAAAGTAAGTAGGTAGCAGTAATACTATTGATAAACCCGTCTAGACAGTGAAGGTTCAAAGTCCTAAAATGACCCAACTGTCATCAGTTGAACTTAAGCGGTTAAAAAAGAGTTAGGTGATCATAATATCATTACCTACTAATTTCTGTCCTATCCATACATAGGTTCGGTTTCGCCAGGAAGAGATCGCTTTTAGCGATAAGGTCACCCATTGTTACACATTTTGTTATCAAGGTTTTTATTGTTCTGTTTGTTACTTATTTTGGTGTACAATAAAGTTATACTATCTATCAATCTTATATGGACATTGATGTCGAGTGACGAATTTAGGTAATGTTCATGTTGGAGAATTTCAACTAAACACAATCTCATTCTCACCTCACCTTTGGTCTTTTGGATTTCAATCTTTTTCAAAATAGCCATATGCGTAGGTAGAGGTACTTACTCAGTATCTCGGGCTCAATATCTTGACAGTTCTAGATGGAATAAAGTATCATAAGATATTAGAATTGAAGCAAACTTTTACAGGCTTACCTAAGTTTAAGTTGAACTACGTTAGCGTAATATAATTGTTCCTTACGGCGGGTTTAAGTTTTCGAAAATAACGCATTCTGGTTATTAATGTAGCGGTCCACATTATTTATGACGCATGAACACTGACCTTGTGCTTTCGCACGTTTTGTTTACGCCAGTAAATGTGAGTTATTGATTTAAAATAACATTCAATCAAGAATTCATAACGGAAAATAACTAAGGAAATATGCATTGTGCTGCGTTTGACAAAAGTGAATTTCAGGTTACTAATCACACCTAAAATAATCAAAGTCACACATTTGAAGGCTTCAGGAATGTTTTATTCTTTACTCAGTCAATCACAAGTGTGAAAACATCGTGAATAAACCGGCACGTAGAACATAAACAGTTCGAAAATCGAAAACATGAAATTGAACTTTCAACACGTTGGTTAGAAAGAACTAGTGATACGACAAGAAGAGGTAAGGAAGTTAGTCAGATCCCCTCATCAAATTAAAGAGCTGATAATCTTGAAATGGCTGATCAGGTCATGGTTACCTTACCATTTTTATTATTATTATATCAGCCCTCAATGTCCCACTGCTGGGCAAAGGCCTCCCCCCACTCCCTCCATTCATCTCTCTCCTGTGCTAATAATGTCCAGTCGGCACGGAATTTGGCGAGCTCGTCCCTCCATCTTGTTCGCGGTCTGCCGCGTCGTCGTCGCGACGTATCAGGGCACCACTCCGTGGTCAATTTGGCCCACTGGTCTCTTGACATACGGCAAACATGGCCCACCCAGTCCCATTTAAGCTTGGCGGCTTTTGTGGCTACATCGGCGATCTGTGTTCTTGAGCGCAGCTCGGTATTGCGAATACGGTCGATCCGCTTTACTCCGAGTATGCTGCGCTCCATCGCACGTTGGCAAACCTTGAGCTTATACTTTTGGATGTTGGTCAAAGACCAGGTCTGCGCACCATAAGTGAGGATGGGGAGAATGCATACGTCCATCAGCTTGCGCTTGAGTGATAAAGGAAGATCTCCTTTCATTAAGCCGCCCATGGACCAATAGCTCCTCCAGGCATTTTCGGTTCGCCGAGCGATTTCCTTTTCTTGCCTGGACTCGAAGGAGACTATTTGGCCCAGGTAGATGTACTCCTGGACGTATGCTAGCTGTTCTCCATCCACCGTCACACTGGTCTCAGCGCTGTTAGTCATGACCTTGGTCTTTGTCCTGTTCATCCTTAACCCAATCTCAAGGCTTGCGATGCTGAGCTCTTGAAGCATCGTTTGTAGCTCCGAGGCCGAGGAAGAAAAGAGAACAATGTCGTCAGCGAAGCGAAGGTTAGTTAACCTTGCTCCACCGACGTCGATGCCCTTGCCCTCCCAGCCAGCCGCCAGTTTTCTGAACACTTCCTCGAGGGTACTAGTGAACAGTTTTGGGGAGAGGGAGTCACCCTGTTTTACCCCTATAGTTATGGCAAATGAAGGTCCAGAGGAATTCAACTTTATAGCAGCAGTGCTACTATTGTAGATTTTTTGCAATAAGTGAATGTAAGTGGGTTCAATATGTTGTTGCTTAAGGGCATCGAACATCGCAACATGGGTGATACTGTCGAATGCTTTCGCATAGTCTACGAAAGCAAGATACAGTGTAAAGTTGCTTTCGTTGGACTTTTCTATAAGCTGATTGAGTGCTTGCAGGTGGTCCGTCGTGGAGAAACCAGCCTGTTCAGCTGGCTGTTCTGAGTCCAGTTGTCCGGAAATACGATGTTCGATGACCTTAATGAAAGCTTTATATAGATGAGATACAAGGCTGATAGGTCGGTAATTATTAATGTCCGACTTATCTCCTTTTTTATACAATAATATTATATTAGAGTGACAAAAGTGGTCTGGGAATTTGCCCGTTTTGAGTAATGTATTGAAAAAATTTGTGATGTGTGGTAAGAGGACAAATTCACCTACTTTAAGAGTTTCGGTGGTTATTCCATCCTCACCAGGTGATCGGTTGTACTTCATTTGTGTGAGGATCTTGTGAACTTCAAAGCCTGTTATTAGTGGGATTGTATCTGGGCATGAGTAGGGAATCTCATTGGAAGGCGGTTGGTGTGGGTCAGAGTATAGCGACTTGTAAAAATTAGTGCAAATGTCAAGGACCTTTTCTCGATTTTGGTGTTTTACTCCAGTTTGATCTTTTAAACTCGTTATCCAAGCCCTTCCAACTGATGCTCCTTACCATATACTTTCAATATTATTGAAGTAACACGGTACCAAATTTCGAATCGACCGAACATTAAGGAAGTTAGTCAGATCCCCTCATGAACTAGAAAAGAGCTGATGATCTTCAAACGGCTAAACAGATTTTCATGAAACATGGCTTAGAACACTCGGGATAAAATTATCTATGATACAAAAAAACTAAACGAAAATCGGTTCATCCGTTTAGAAGCTACGATAACACAGACAGATACACAGACAGACACGTTAAACTTATAACGCCCCTCTTTTCTTGCATCGGGGTTAAAAATCATGACGAGAAGCAGCAAATGAGCCAATTTCTTTTGAAGACACTGAATTATTAGGTACCTTACCTACATGGCTACAGTATAATAACTCAACGTTTAAACAGGTATTTTATTGTACAAAAAAGGATTTAGATAAGTAGGTACAGTAGAAAATATTATTTCAAATAACAAATTAAAAGCTGAAAGCTCTGAGGAAAGTCACGCTGATATCATCACAATTCTTCACAATGTGTTTGTGTTGGATGGAAGACCTATTTGGATGAGTTCCAGATTGGCCTAGCCAAGAATTTATCACAGATCACGCTGGTCAATGAACGTCTTTTCTTCACCAGGAAATAGACTCCCACGCAAAAGTACGCAAAACGCAAAAGACAAGCTTTGTTAGGTAGAATTGCTTTCAGTAAACAGATTATGAAAGAATAGAATAGAATGTTTTTTATTTGACACGCACAAGCACATACAACACAGAAAGGAACTTTAAAATAAGACTGATAACATAAATAGGTAGGTAAGGTACACAGGTAAATGAAAACAGACAGAATGAAATGAAACAAATAAAAGAAGAATAAATGAGAGCACAAACCCATATATTAGGATGTACCAAAAAGGTACCATGCTAAATCTATGCACAAACCTTATAAATAAATAAATAAATAACGCTGGACTTTTCACACAGCATCATCTAGCCCCAAAGTAAGCTGAGCTTGTGTTATGGGTACTAGAATGACTGATAAACTACTATACTTTTTGTTTGTAAATACATACATATTATACATAGAAACACCCAGACCCGAGACAAATATCTGTAGGTCATACAAACATTTGTCCCGCGGCGGGGATCGAACCCGCAACCTTCTGCAGGCGGACCTTCGCCCACTGCACCACAGGTCGTCAAATAAACTTTCACATGTGACATTTCAGAGTTTTAGTGGATTTTCAAAACTTTCCGTTCTTGCTTTGAAATTCGTAATGCGATGGCAAGAGCTCTGGCGTATCGTATTGAACTAACAATAAATAACAAACCCAATGTTACCTATTTTATACTCAATGTGATCTACCCAGAGAAATGCGATACTAGAGAATTCTGTCGACCTATAACAATGAAGAACTGAGTCCTAATTGTTGGTCGAGCGAACGTTGCAAGCCCAATTTGAGTCAAAAGTACCAGAACCAGCCGAAAACAAATTGAAAAATGTAAACGAACAGGTTCACTGTAAGAACAAAGTCTCTATATATAAAAATGAATCCCTATATCCCTTGGTCACGCCATCACGCGTGAACGGCTGGACCGATTTCACTAAATGTTTTTTTGTTGTTTGTTATTGTCAGGAGAAGGTTCTAATGACAGAAAAAATCTATATATTAATCATGGAGGGCGTGAAATAAGGGTTGAAAGTTTGTATGGGGAGTTGGTAGTTCCAGTTAAAGGCAATAGATGGCGTTGCTGATTCTTGCAGATTTCAGTTCTATTTAGATGTTTTCAAGTATGTTATTTTGCTGTCGAAGTCGCGGGTACCAGCTAGTTGGTGATAATAATAACCCAAAGACTCAACATGGACCTAGTCACACCTAAACATTCCAACTTAAATAAATTAACCTAAGTAAATCAACCTCTTACTTAAGTAGGTAAGAATTGGTATTACCACAGATAAAATAATACTATCTATGCTAGTCATTGCGCAATAAGGGAACGATTCATGATCTTGGCTCAAATTCCATTCATTAAGAGCCCAGTTTAATAGTAGGTACGTGTCATAGTACTAACAACTTTGTTGAATCACAGATGATATAATATTAGGTAATAATACGTTTGCTTCGTAAGTGCGCAGTTGGTCTAAATGTACGATACATTATTTTGGACCAACTGCGCACCAAAACTTCTGATGGAAACTGGATCATGTTGTTGATGTTGTTGAATTTAGAAGCTATTTATTTGTAGAATGTTCATGTTTCTGGTACGTAGAAGGAATAGGTTGAAACACCAATCATACGTAGCGGAGTAGGCATTATAATAAGCAGCAGCAGGTAGATCGATTACATTTAGTCTAAACAAAGTAGGTAGGTACAGTTCGCCCAACGGATCTAGGAATTCGTGAAGTTAGCCGTTTTTCTGCGCAGAACACAATTTTGTATGAAAAAGCGTTTACTGCGCAGACAAACTGCTAACTTCACGAATGCTTAGATCTGTTGAGCGAACTGTACCTACCGTAGTAATAGGTACAGTTCGCCTAACGGATCTAGGCATTATTATATTATTATTTATGCCTAGATCCGTTGGAAGAACGTACCTACTTATTATTATTAAACCAACCACGTAATGACAAAATGATTCACCGCATCACAGACTGATGAAGTCACAACAGAGCGCGGGGACTATGGAGAGCATGGGTCACGTATTTGTAGTTTTGATAGCGTTATCACACAAACAAAATGGGCTGGCTTATCGCGGTCCTAATGAACTATTATTTTTTATCGCGTACCTAGCTTATTTTACCTTGTAGGCATGGCGATTTAACTTGATATCATCATCATCAAATTTAAGAGCTCAGCTCTTGTCGGTGCAATGATGCAACTTCCTCCACCTCTCCCTTTCCAATGCGATCTCCTTTACTTTTTTATACGACATGACAGCGATCTTCTCCTTTATCTGACTCATGAAATTTATTCTAGGCCTTCCTCTTCCTCGTCTTCCTTCCACTTTTCCTTCTATAATGTTCTTGATAAAGCTTGATATAAAGTGAAGAAATTAAATAATCTTCCGTATGTTTTAACACAATAATAGTTTCACTTGTAGGTTATATTGTCTGTGCTTGTAGTACCTATCTACCTACAATTAATGCAAGTAATCAGGTAAGTAATAGCTATTGGATTCAGCAACACAATGCATTACCTACGTAAATAGGAATTGATGTCATCTAAGTTCGTAAAGATTTAGAAACAGTTTGATTGTTCACATTATAAGAGTCAGTCCTACATTCACCATGATGGGTAATTGAAACAATAATGATTGAGGCTCCAACAGGGCTATGGAGAACTGCGTATTAAATAAGAAGCCTGCACCCAGTGAAAAACGATAGGTACCTACCTAATTATTGGAAGGGAAACTAGCAAGGCTGTATTCTATTCTGTGACCACAGGTAGGTAAATACCTACTACTAGAACAAAATGTGGGACACGCCCAACTTAAAGAGAATCAAAGAGTAGGTAGATACCCTATGTATAGTTCGCCCAACGGATCTAGGCATGTGTGAAGTCAGCCGTTGGTCTGCGCAGTGAACGCTTTTTCATACAAAATTGTGTTCTGCGCTGACAAACGGCTAACTTCACGAATGCCTAGATCTGTTGGGCGAACTGTAACTTAGGTACTTACCAAGGTAGGGTAAACGTCATAGGGATATTTTTTTAATATGGACTACCTACCTACTACCTAGGTACCTATTTAAGTTAAAGGAGCAAAGACAATTAGGACTTGGAAAAAAATAAAAATTGAAAGATAATTTGTAGGTAGGTAAGTAGGGACTTCATAAAGAAAGAAATGATTGCATGCAAAAAATACAATGTAGGTAAAAGTACCAGTAGGTAGGTACTACCGTACTACCTAAACACAATACAATGGCTGTCTATAGATGTAGGTAAGTACCTACTTACGACGAGCTTTCATGGTAAGTTCGATAACTACATAAAAGTGCATTTTTGCTAAGTACCAGTAGGTACCTACCTACGTGCTACCACAGACAGGTGCTACCTAGTCTACCTACCTACATAAATAAATACAATACAATAGGTACCTACGTCTGTCTATAGATGTAGGTAGGTACTTACAATACGAGCTTTCACGGTAAGTTCGATAACTACATAAAAGTGCATTTTTGCTAAGTACCTGTAGGTACTTAAGTATCTACGTGCTACCACAGACATGTGCTACCTACCTACATTACATAAACACAATACAATACAATAGGTACCTACCTAGTACCTACGTCTGTCTATAGATGTAGGTAGGTACTTACAGTACGAGCTTTCACGGTAAGTTCGATAACCACATAAAAGTGCATTTTGGCTAAGTAGTAGGTAGTAACTTAACTTGGGCTATTACTTATCTAGGTTTATTATCTACTCTAGGTAATATTTTAAAACAGGAACTATGTGATTTACTTACCATTCATTAATTGGTACGGTAAGCACAAATAATTATGCAATGATCAAAAAAAAATAACTCACCCGCGATTCCGCTGAACATTTTATTATTTTTATGCTAGGATTTTCACTTAGAGATCACGCAAGAATAGCGCTATCACTTTTTCTTCACACTTTTAAATCACTAAACGCGCAACAGTAATACGCCTCTGCAGGCGAAAAATGCGGTGCGATCAAAATACTCCCAAGGACTAATCAAATAGAAGTTTGTCGAAGCACGACCGAAGGTTTACTTTCGAGTTTTCTTTCACGAACCGTCTACACTACAATTTTATCGATGACGTCATGATGGCTGCTGGCTGTGCGTTTTGTTAATGCTATGACAAGTTTTATATTGCAGGGATTTGATTATTAATAAAACCCCAGACCATCTTAGGCCTTTACATCTCTAGGTAATATTAGATGATTTATATAGTGTCAGGAGGCAACCTATGCCTACACTTAGCGGGACGGTGCAGTGCCTGGCTTTTAGATTATTAATAAAACCTAGTTTTAAAGTGTGTAACAAGACATGTTTATAAAATAAAATAGTTACACAATTAAAATTCTAGCATAGATTTAGTACTAGCAAAAGCTATCCGTTTTTTGACTTATAAAATAAAGTAGTACAAAAAAAAACTACCATCTTCACAGTATTTTTAACGCTGGTAACTTTGAACCGGATGTTTTGGAAAAGTACGTTTTTTTATTTATTTGTAATTTTATCAAATTTCTTCTTCTGGACCTATAATATTATGATGAATATGATAATTAATTTAGAAAGTATTACAAATGTTCATCGAAATCGAAGCTTTGCCCGTAGAATTTAGCTAACAAATATGGAAGCTGCCATGACCTTGCGTTACCTAGCAACAACACAAATTTTCTTGACAACAAACAAACAGCTGTCATGCATGAAATCACGAACACGAAAGCTTTGTTCTGTTCGACGACTGAGAAGTGAAAATAGTTCCAAACTGGCTGGTATGTGTGTGAAATGTCTAAAGAACACAATAACCTGCGGCTCCTTGGCTCGCCTGTAAACCTTTCCTATCGGAATAAGAAGAAGGACGACAAAAAGAACATACGTAATCGTCCGCGATCGGCTTTACAAAATTCTTGCAATTCACCGGTAAGACGATTGAAGTTTTCGATTACTTTTTACTTATACTTAGTTCTTGTAAATTCTTAAACACGCTTTACTCAGCTTTGAAAAACGACGAAATCATGATAACTGGGAGTAAACCAGAGTATTGTGGTATTATAGGTATCACTAAAGTTTCTTGAAAGACAAGCTGAAGTGTTCGTAAAGTTTTTGATAAGACTTTGTGTTTTACTTACCCACCCTAGATTTGATTAGATTTGTATCAGGTCAGGTAGTCTGTCTGAAGGCTTGTTGCAGTGGTTATACTGTTTCATATCAAGGACTCTGTAGCTTAGTACAATACGCACAAACAATCTTTGTCTCTCTGAAGTAGCTGCGCAGAACCGATTTGCGCCTAAAAACGATAGCTGTGTCGCTCACTTGCTTAGTTTGTTGCATCGTGCTACCTCTCTCACTCTACCAAACCTGTGCAATTGTTTAGTGCACCTAACTTCAGAGAGCTAAAGATAGTAGAGTATAGTAGGTTGTTGTTTATGTCACCAGCGGTTACTGATCTATGTATCTTTGTTAAAGCAAGGAGGCATCCAGCAGTAATAATAATAATAATGCATGCATGCCTATCAAAGGTCCGGGACTCTATAGTTCCGTGATGTTAAACTTTGACAAACAAAATAATAATAATAATAATAATATAAGCCTTTATTCAGAGATTTACAGTTTTTCTTATAGCTAATTTTAGTTAATCTAACACTCTTGCCCTATTTCCTCCCATCTCATAAATGGTCTTCCACATTTTCTCTTTCGATCCAGCAGTACAACATGGTTAATTAGATAGATTGTGACTTCACTTAAACTATCTCTTAAACATTTTTTTTATTAAAATAGGTCAGCATTTGACCTCAATCTGCCTAAAGCAATAGTGAGGTCTAAGATGGAGCATGCTTGCCTAGAAGGAACCTATTTACTCTTGATTTGAAGACCCCTATTGTACTTATCGGGAAATACAGAGCCCGTTTCATTATGGGATAATATATAAAGGATGTATTTTTAGGATATCCCGGAAAGATACAAAAGACCATTCTCTGCTGATACAAAGGAGAGAGCACCTTCTACGAGAAATTTGTTGAAATCCTTCAGTGCGGAGTTACTGCAGTCATACAATAGTAAGGAATAGAATATTAAGGTCTACCACTTACTAATAAAAATAAAAATTGTTAAATACACAAACTATACAAAGTGTGTGTATCCTAAACTTCGTTCTTCGTAATTTTTCTTCGATAAATTGCATTACATCTTCGATATACAAAGTGTTAAAACCTATCTTGTTTAAAGACTTTAAAAGGCGCAATAGCCTGTCGAGTCAGTGTTTCATATGTTTAAGTCTGCCTAAATCGTGTTTACATTTAGTTGTTATTTAATTTATGTTTAAATAAAGATCTTTTAAAAACAAAACAAACTTGCTAATAAAATGCGGCTGGGTACACTTATCCCTACCGAGCTATCCCTAGTTGGATAAGTGCACATTTTTGTAGATTTATTTCTACCAGTAGAATGTCTGATACTTAATATGATAATAGGCCATTCAGTTGAACTCTGATTCTGATTTTGAATTTATCAACAGATATTTTAACAAAGATTTTTTTTACTTTGTTTATAGTTCAATTTATACCGCAAGGTGAACGCTTTTGAAGCTTCTGTTGTGCGTAAAAAAGGTACTTACTCACAATAATTCTAGAAGTAGGTAGGTAGAGTAGGTACACTGTAATCAGCTCCAATGATGTCTTATAATTTTATTTATAATTTTTTGATAGTAGGTATTTAAAAGTCTGAAGAGTAGATAGGTACTTAATAGTGATTAAAGTTTAAAGCAAGGTTTCGATGAAGCCAGTGTTAGCCAGCTAGTTTCACTGGCAGCCAGCGCTGGCTTGTTAGTGGTCTCGTTTAACAGTTTTTCAAGACAAGCCACGATTCCAATAACAAGCCAACGCTGGCAAACACTGGCTTCATCTAAACCTTGCTTAACCCTATTTATAGTATTGACTGAATTTATTTTTTTCACAGATTCACCTCCAACAACAACAGTGAAAGTTCTAGCTCCAACTACAGATCTGCTCGGGGACAGAAAATCGCCGGAAAATCTAACTCACAGAAGAGATATCTGCAGCAATGCCTCTGATTACGGCTCCGAAGATACCTACATCAGCCTAGGCTCCAAAATAAAGGCCAAAGCACAGTCTGGGTCAAAACCCAAAAGTACCAACTCAAAAAACTACCTCAAGTATCGAAACATCGCAAAGAAGGGACGGAAATCTATGGAGAATACCATAAATGAAGATGTTGCGCATAACGAATACGGAATGGAAGTTAAAATAACAGAACGCCAAAGATCACCGTCAAGATCACCTTCGAGGTCCCCCTCGCCAAATAAAAACATGTTCAACGAACGAAGTTTCTCACCAACTATGAAAACTCGACCTTACGAATCCTACTTCATACCTCTGGATGGTGAAAAAAAAGAGATGGAAGATTCCCTCCTTGGACGTGTGTCCTTCGGTAACATACATGAAGAAGTAGAGCAAGCTATAGACACATACTCTCGCCGTCTCACTCTAACAAAGCAACAGCTATCGTTAGTAGAAGAAGAATCAGCTCAAGATGTTGATAGCGTTCCTTCACAGAACAGCTTATCACCAGAAAACTCTCTTGAAGAAGTGAAAAAGGACGATAACGCAGATTTAGGAGATAATTACGTAGTGAAAGACTACGCTAAATCACACAATTTCATGTGTGACCCAAGGACATATACTAGTTTCTATGATGATTTTCGCTCAAACCCCAACGACCCATTCAAGGCTAAACTATCTAGCACTCATACTGATGCATCGTCGAAAGACTCGGGGTATCCGGACAGTGGACCTAATGATGACAGATATAAACAGAATTATTCTCTTCCAAGCACATCGACTATGAAACGACCCAGTTCGAATAACAATGTCGATGATCAGCCTAAAAGCCTCGACAGTGCCTCAACCAGTAGCAACGGCCAAGGGTATAAATATCCTTTAAATACGCAAGAAACTTGGACCGAACCATTGAACCACAGTCGACTTTTATACAAAGATTTCTTCATAAAAAAGGAAGGACATATCGCATTACCTCCTAATAACTCCCCAACAAAAGGTAACACTGGTCCGAGTGAAGCTATAGAAAAAAATGAACCAGAGTTAGAGTATCCGCCATATTTAGTTAATAGCACAACTAAAGCTTACACTTCTAAGGTCATAGAAGATTATAAGAAGGAACTTGAAGCAATTAATAGTCTACACCAACTTACATTGAAAGATATACAAACTGATGCAGTATCACCAACGCCTCTTAATATTGACAAAATGTTCGAAGATCCATCTGATAACTTTGATAACAAAAGAGTCAGTGAAACACCAGACACAAGTCCAGAGCACAAAGAAACAACAAACAATAAAACCTCATTTGAAATGAAACAGAGAAAAGAAATATCTAAAATATCAACCAAAGAATTGATACAGAACTACTTGAAAGTAAAGGAAGGAGATATGAAAGATCTTCCAAAATGTCTGAAGTTTGATAAAAAGGTCAATAATGTTTCTTCTAAGTTTGATAACATCCCTTCAAGATATCGACAAGATTGGAACAATAAAATAAAGCCTGGTATCAGTAAAAGCAGTAGTAATACACAAATAAATATTAGAAATCATACGCAGAAGAATATGTTTACTATGAATGCTCCATTGAGCGCTAGAATCGAAGGAGTGCATAATGACAAAGATATTGATTCATGGGTGTCTATAACAGCCCCTTCTCCAAGACTTCTTGATATAGACAATCAAGTTTCACCTATTGAAGAGCCAATTCAGGAGCAGAAAACTGAACCTAATATCATTGAAGATAAGGTTGAAAATAAACATCTTGCTACGCCTAGAGCTTCTACAGAAAAAGAGACTGTGTTGCCAAAGCAATTGAATCCAAATTCGTCTGTACTGGATATTTATTCAATGTTGAAAGAAATCGAAAGCTATGGAGATAATCCTGTCACTGCAGTTAGTGATGTTAATGTTGCTGATGATGAGAAAAAGGAAGAAGTGAATGCGCCTAAGGACAATTTTATGTAAGAATACATATCTATATTTGGTAAATATTTAAATCTGTCTATTACAATATGAATAGAACACACTGACATATGTATGTATGTAGATAATTGTTGCTTAAAAATAATTTAAAAGTGAAGGTACAGTCGTGGAATTAAAAGGTTGACTAGTTTTCAAATAAATCCGTTTACGCGTTGCAAGCACATGTTACCTTTTTAAACTGCGACTAGACGAGAGTGCTGTACTGAAAATTATGTTTAACTGTTTGACAACAATGTTTAAATTCACATAAAGATTCAATATCACTGTGTTATACTCGGTCGATAAAGCAGATAGTTATCAAATGGTTATCAAACTAATACCTATTGAGCAAGCAATACAGATCTTACCCTGTTAGTAGACAGAGGCATTCGCATGCGATTCGCATCGACAGATCGCATCCGACAAGGACGCACCTATGTCATTAGCTATGTGCTAGAGTGAGACGTGGGTTCGCATCGTTTCGCATTCGCATGCGAATGCGTCGGTGTACTAACGCCGTTAAGGTGGTCAACCTTTTCATTCCACGACTTAATGTACAGTACAATGTGTACATTGAAAAAACAAAATGGCGGTTTGTTTAGCCAATCAGAGCAATCATAAATGTTTATTAACTTCGGTTGTGTTTTCAGGGAGATCTTTGAATTTCTGGAGAAAGTGGAACAAAGTGCGAATGACGCGCTATCCGTGGTGACGAATATGACCCCGCAAACTGTGCCGAAGTAAGTTTGTCTTGTTAGTGAGATATTTGTCACTATTGTGTTTACTATTGTAAAGCATTGTGGTTTTTAGTTGCTAAGAAATTTGCTTTCTTTTATTTATTTTTATTTTATAAAATTGCAAATCTACAGGAACTTTGATAAAACTCATAAACGATCTGTAAACATTTTCCGTCTTACTACAAAAAATATAAACCGTGTTTAGCGAAGCACTGACTAAAAAACTATCTCTAGAGAATTGATCTCTACTAAATACTCGTACATAGAACGCTTTTTTGAAGTATTTTTTTTTTCAGTGTTTGTCAGTTAAAGTGTAACATTATTGTATAGACTTGAAGTGCTGCTAAAGCTGCCTCAGACGGAGTTGGCTCAGCGGTTGGTGACAGCGACCTTACAGCTCGAAGAACGATCCTGTTGTATCGCTTTACTACAGGAGAGTCTTACCAATCATAAGGAACAGGTAATCTAAGGGGTATTTAATTTTTTTCGCCGTGTTATTAATAAATAAAATAAAAAGCCTTTATTTCTATTGCTTACTCGAAATTACAAATTAATTTTTCTATGCTTAATTAATACTAGTTCACTGATCTTCAGCAAAAGTCGCCTCCACGGCGTTGCCTCCCTTAGATCTCTCCTAAAGTCCCTTTTTCTCGCCTTCCTCAACCATTCCGGACCGCATATTCTTATAAAAATGTCTCTCCATCTTCTCTCGGTCTTCCTTGCTTGCGCTTACCATCCAATGGAATCCATTCGGTTGCTCGTTTTGCCCATTTATTGTTCTGTAATCTGCAGATATGTCCTGCGTACTTCCATTTTAATTTTCGTATTCTTATTTTTAAATCTGTTTATGTACTTATTGTAAAAACAAAAATCGACCAATTTTCACCAGTCTTCTTGTCGTGTCACCAGTTCTTTCGATCTTTTTTGGAACGTTGATGTAATAGATTCAACCATCAAAACAGCTGGGGGGTCATTCGCGTTCGTTTTTTAATTCGTTCGATGAATATTCGGATGCTTCTTACTACGAGCTACATTGTATTCAGTCTATAAGATTAACGTTAAAACACGGTCCTAACTTAGGACCAAATATACCAAACCGAAAAATTAGCCCTTGAAGTCGGAAATCGTAGTAAGTAACATCCGAATATTCATCAAACACACGATAAGAACGGGAATACGGCCCCTGTAATTCAATTTTTTTTTTAAATTTCAGATGATAAACAAAGTAACCAATTTAGAGAAGCAATCCCTTCGGAATGTGTCCAAAGTGAAGCAGGAATGCGAAGAAACTATCAAACGGCATCAGAGTTTTATCGACCAGGTAATAACTTCAACTAGCTGTGCTCGCGACTTCGTCCGCTTCTGCTCTATAGTCTTCCCGATTTTCCCACGAAAATCCAGCTCCCGTGGGAATTCCGGGATATTATTTTATGTTGCCTTACAGCCCCCTCTTCCAGTGAAAGTCCCATTAAAATTGGTTCAGCCGTTCCAGAGATTAGCCCGGATAAACAGAAATACAGAGACAAAAATTAAAAAAAGTTTTAGTTACATAGTTATTTTGTAAATCACAGACAGACCCTTCAATTTTATTTATATGTCGGTATTAAAACTGCCTTTGTAGCTCAGTCGTCGAAGCCTAGGTCCGCCTGCGACAGCAGGTTGCGGGTTCGAACCCCGCCGCGGGATATATGTTTGTATGAAGCTGTGTGAAATGTCCTGCATTATTATAACTTGTTATTGGCAAAGTTAAGTTGGTCACTGATTGATACGAACTTACATACTTTTGATATTTATAATTATTTTGTTATTTCAGTTGATTAACGACAAGAAAACCTTAAACCATCGAATAGAACAATTAGTGGACGAACGTCGATCCCTCGAAGAGAGATGGAAGCGATCTGCGCAGGCGCTTGAAGAACGATACAAATTAGAGTTGCGTAATCAACATGACAAAATGGCGGCCGCTCAGCAGGTAATTACTACAAATTATGTAAAGTCCGCAAAAGAAAAGAGTAATTCTATATTATGAGTATGGGAAATAAATTCTTTTGGAATAGTGCTATAAATCAATTCATAGGAAGTGGTCCTATGGGTTATTATAAGCAACGTAGGTTCGATTCCCGCCGCGGGACAATTTTTTGTATGATCTGCACATATAATTTTTTCGGCTTCTAAAGTAAAAAGTATAATCAAATAGGGTGGTTCCCATACCTAGTGTGGGAAATCATTTATTATTTAGCTTTTTTCTTTGTTCTTATCAATCCCAGGACATTTTTCATGGCGTTCTTTCACATGAATCTTTTAAGTTTTCACTAACATTAATTATCATGCATTTGTTTCAAAACAGGTAGCAAGACAACGTTGGGTTCGGCAGAAAGCGGAAAAAATTAAGGTTCATTCATTTTACATCATATTTTATTTTAAACTTATTTTACAAATAAATTTATAATCATTATTTTTGCACGTTAAAGGAGCAATAGACTTATCTCAGATCTTTTATCAATTCAATTCAATTTATTCATAAAAACATAAAATTACAATTACTACTCAGTTTAAACAATATACATCGAACCCCGCACTAGGCTAAGCCCGTATCGCGGCAGTTCGAGTGTATTTATTTAATTGTTAAATAAACATATTTAAAATAAATAAGTAGGTACCTTAGAAACATACAGGGTGTAAAAAGACTGCTACCGAAAACTGAGGGGTTTCAATCAAACCATGATTCTGAACATATTTATCGAAAAAAAAACGCAAAAAATTTTTTTACTTAGCTACGTCATTTTATTTTATTTTCTAGTTATTTACTACTAGTACAACATAATAAGACTGTACCTACCTAATAATTAGATTTATAAAAGAAAAAAACTATTAAAACTCAAAATCCAGCAATCTACGTATAAAAACGCGCCCAGTACATACGCAAACAGTAATTTTCAAACTCTGTTTTCTCCGGATATAATGATTTCTTCGGAAAATCCTTTTGGATTTAGTTGTGTGTTGGGATGCTGTACCTACGCCTTTCGGCTTCGGTAGACGTCTTTTTACCCTCTGTATAAATGTATAACAAAAATTATCACTACGTACGAACTATACGCTCCTTAGCTCTCTGAAGTAGCTGCGCAGAACCCATTTTTGATGACGCCTAAAATCGTGCTATCTCGCTTACTCTACCAAACCTGCGCAATCGTCTATTGCACCTAACTTCAGAGAGCTAAAGATCCGTTGTGCTTAGTATAGGTTGATAGACTTATGTTTATGTATCGCAGATCTCTTTAAAATTTCCAAAGAGGTATTTCCTAATACATACATATTTTTTTGGACACATTAGGCAAAACAGAAGTAGTTTCTATTGACAAGCTAGACCGCCTTTAGACTGACTGGTTTCCTCACTCTTGCTCTCTCGAGCTCATGTCGTAACTTGTTGGAACTGAAAAGCACTATGGAGATTCGAACTCAAATTTTTTCTTGAGAAATGAAAAGTCTTATCAAAATTTTCGATTGTGACGACATGGATTCTTTGGCCGAATGGTAAGGCACTCCGGCTTTAGGAGGATCGTCTGATCGTTGCGGGTTCGAATCCCGTCAGAATCGAATATTTTGAGAAGACTTTTCATTTCTCAATGATATACCTAAGTGTGGTTTAACACTATAAAAAAATATAAATTATAGAATTAACTTTTTTTTATTCGTCAAGTCTAATCAAATCACACGATTCTTCCAGGAACTTACAGTAAAGGGTTTAGAAGGGGAACTTCGAGAAATGGCGGAACGTCAGCAGAAGGAAGTATCAGACCTCAAGATGTCTCATGCGGAGCAGACCGGCAGGAACCAGGCCAGGCATGCCCAGGAGATGGAGGAGCTGAGAAGGTGCCTACAGGAGGAGAAAGAAGCTGCGCTGGTCAAGGAACGGCAGATGGCCAGCTCCAGGTGATTAATTATTGAAGTATTTATAGTCATGGAAGATCTTCCTTTTTGATTTCCCTAACTTTTTGTGATTTTTGAACTTAGATTTTGGAAAAGATTTATAGTCAGCGAAAAAATATGCTGAACTAGTTCCTGTTTTCAATTTTCAACATGAGGTATAATCCTAAGTACTTATACTTTTTTGTTTGTAAATACATACATATTATCCATAGTAACACCCATACGCGAGACAAATATCTGTAGGTCATACAAACATTTGTCCCGTGGCGGGGATCGAACCCGCAACCTTCTGCGTCGCAGGCGGACCTTCGCCCACTGCGCCACAGAGGTCGTCACTACAAAATATGCAATACTAGTGGACCCAGGCGCGACTTCGTCTGCGCATTGTTTCGTCATACAAACTTTAGAGATGGAAACATGCCAATCCAACCCTTGAAAACACTGAATTAATTTTTGCATTTGCTGTCTTTAAAATTGTTCAAAGCATAGTAGAACGAAATGACTTCGCCATTTTGAAAAGTCAAAAGTTATTGGTTGTCATGGCAACCTTAGAGCAGTGCTCTTTGTGTCAAACAGAGTACTGCTAAAGTTTTTATGCAATTCCCGTTGTCCTTTTACATATTTTTTGGTTTTCAGGAACGTTTTTTTGGATAAAAACTAGCCTATATGTACCTAGCCTATACCTTTCACCTTACCAAATTTCATTGTAAATTGTTTCGTCGTTTGAGTCTGATCCTTAAGCGCCCTGTAAACGATTAAATTTGTTTGACAAATTTGTTTGTCAAACTTAACGTTTTCATCAAACAACAGCTTAGACGATCAAACCAAAGATCAAACAAATTTGTTAATTTATGTCATTGGGCGTAGCGTCCTCCATGATGTCGAAGCGACGACCACCTACTGACGACTGAAATTTTGTTTGACAAACCTACAAACACCACCGTTCACCTTCAAACTTATTTGTCAAACTGCCCGTCAATCAAGATTTCCATCAAACACATCAAACACGTAGATTGTTTGACAAACGCTTCAAACAAAGCTGTATACTATCAAATAATTTGACAAACACGTAAAATTTGACAAACAATTTGATCGTTTACAGGGCGCTTTACACAAACATCTAAACAAACTCACAAACTTTCAGCTCTATTATATGAATGGGATTACAGATTGGAGAAGCAAATCTTGGAGCTAGAGCTGACCTACCAAGAGCAAAGGACGCGTTTGGTCGCGGAAATGAGAGCTGAGAATGAACGTGTGGCCAATGCACTATCTGATAGGGAACGGTCTATGAGGGAAGATATGGGTTAGCTATACTGCTTACTATAGTCCTTTTGACGACCTCTGTGGCGCAGTGGGCGAAGGTCCGCCTGCGATGCAGAAGGTTGCGGGTTCAATCCCCGCGGCGGGACCAATGTTTGTATTATCTACAAATATTTGTCTCGGGTCTGGGTGTTTCTATGTATAATATGTATGTATTTACAAACGAAAAGTATATAAGTAGTTTATCAGTCATCTAGTACCCATAACACAAGCTCTGCTTACTTTCGGGCTAGATGATGCTGTGTGAAAAGTCTAGCATTATTATTATATTTTTTTTACATGGGAACGGTTCCGTGACAAGGCTCTTTTAAAGAGTCATGACTGTATCCACGAGGCGCGGTAGACATTCTCTCAGATATTTTATGATATTTATTCCAGATCCTTTGAAGATGTCGGGGGTAGACTCTTACACATCTTCAAAGGATCTGGAATAATTAACAAGAGAATATCTACCGCACCTTGGGGATACAGTCGTAAACCTGTTTGTCCTTTGGACCGCCAAAGAACAAACAGGTTCCTGTGTACCTACATTTTTCCGTCAGATATGAATCGACCATTAAGACGCGGTTTTTCCCGCGTGGGTAATCCTGACCGTACATAGAAATTTAAGAGGTAACTCCCTCACTATGCTCGGTCTAGCTAGAAGCATCTCCCTCGCGACGCGTTATAGTTTTTGTTCAATAATAACTTTGTCTTACAGAAAAATGGCGGCTGGAACAAGAGGCACTGCTGGCTGATAAGAAAGTACAGTTGGAACATGAAATAGCTAAGGAAAAAGAAAATATGGAAGTAAGTAAATTATTTAAAAAAAAACTTTATTTTGGTTCCACTATTTTTTTGTCTGATTGAAGTATTGTCAAAAATCCTTTATGTATAGTTTTACCATATCACGAAGACCGGTTGGTCTTAATTGTGTGAGTAGATGCATATGCACGTTGTTTCTGTGTGCGTAAGCTCGGAAACGCTTCATAGACGAATGAGCGCTCAGTATCACTTACGCACATAGAAACAAATCTACACACACAATTAAGACCAACCCGCCTTCGTGTGAGATAGAACAACTATATTAGAAACTTAGGTAATTCAAGTAAATAATTTTTCATACATTGTATTTACACAAAAGGGAACAGTTTAGAAATAAGTACCTTTTCTATTCCATTTTACCTCAGGAGCTTCTAAAACTAAAACAAGACGAACTGGAATCCCGCTTCGCGCAACATCGGCAAAGCTACGAAGCGGAGCAACAAATAGCGCTCAAGAAGAAAGTGACAGAAATAGCCGCTCAGAACAAGATAGAGCGGGACAGAGAGATCGAGAAGGCGATTGAGAAGTTGGATGCAGAAGCGCAAGCGGGAAGGAAGGAGTTGCAAGAGGCGATGAGGTAAGAGATGGCGATATTGGTATATCTAATGATAGAGTGAGATAGAGCATTTAAGAGATTTTATACATGGGGTAATAAAGAGACTCTACTAAATAATATTAGATTAGATTATAACTTTATTGTACACCATCTCGTCTCCTATTTTTTTTTTAGTTTTAACTACAAAGTGCACTAAGATTATGGTTGCCACGATCAGAGTAGCGTCCTAGTAGTCATCAGATTCTGCAAGTATATTCTGATGGTGTCAACGCGGCATTACTTTGACTATAAAACTTTATTTGCAGACGGAACAAAGAGCAATACGAGGCAGAACTGAAAGAGCTCGCTGAAACAGAACAGGCCACGCTTCGCCGGTATCAAGAAGCGCAAGCTCGCGTGAGGCAAACTGAAGACAAATGTATGTTATATCTTCTTTCTGTTTATTTATTTGGCACACAAAACACATTACAACACAAATAAAATAATAATTACAAATATATGGATTTTAACACTATGTTGTTGCAACATAAACATATGTGCGTGTGTGTATACAAATAAGTTGAGCTGAGCAAACGAAAATTTTAAAAAAGGTAACAACAGCAAAAACAATAACAAAAACAAAAACAATTAGGTTGGTAAATAACCAAACACGTAGGTACAAATTACTAAAGTAACAACAGGTAGTTGTGCAAGGACCATTCTAATTAGCAGCTCCAGATACTCTTGTTAGAGCATCAGAGCTACCAGGATCATTGAAGTGGAGGATATCTTCTGTTAATACTAGGATTAAAAATGTCAAGTTCAGGATGAACTATAGACAATTCGTTATACTGACGGGCCATTCTAGTAAGTGGATTTCTATTTATTTACACGAAACAATGGCGATGATTCTGTTGTTCACAGACTAAACTTAATGAAACTAAAACTTGAACGTTCTTATTTTGTTCTCAATAAAGATGAAAACGGCATGTCACCAAAAGTGACATTACTAAAATTATTATCAAAATGGAGTCTGAGCTTTTGCAACAGCTGATAGACATAGCAAGCAAAATGGTGTTGACTAATTTTACCCACAAATACTTGATTTTGACTAAAAATAAGTAATTTTAGAAATGTCACTGTAATAGTCATTCTATTATGGACTTTATCGTATACAAAATACGAATGAAGCATTTTAGTTTAGTTAACTTTAATCAGTGCACAACAGAATCGACGCCAATAATCATAAAAATACATAAATATGTACATAATTTAACTAAACTAAAGATAAAAAACAGTGTTCACCGACTGCAGGTAATGTGCCCAAAAGGCTGGCGGCATTACCTCGTTGGATGGCTATACTTATCCTCTGTCCGAGGTAAGCATCAGCCCTTTGGTTATTGGTCTCTTCTTTCTTATCATCCATATCCATACTAATATTATAAATGTGAAAGTAATTCTGTCTGTGTGTCTGTCCGTCTATCTGTTTGTTTGTTACGCTTTCACGCCCAAACCGCTGAGCAGATTAAGCTGAAATTTGGCATAGTTAAAGGTTGTATCCCAGGGAAGGACATAGGCTACCTTTTATCCCGACAAAATGATAAAATCCCGAGGGACCGCGGGTCACACCGCGGGAGCGCAGCTAGTTTTGAATAAATAAATATTACACAAACCAAGTAAAGCTTTTAGGTACAGTCAGCAACGAAAATCTATTACTTTTGATGTTTCACAAATCGAAATATTTCTGAAATCCATAACATTATGATCAGAAATTCGTCAAATATTTGAAGATTAAGTCTCAGTCCATAATAATTTCCAAGGCAAAATTTGTTTTTCATTAGAAATCGAAAATAAATGTTATTATTATTATGAGCCCGTGATGTCCCACTGCAGGACAAAGGCCTCCCTTCCTTTCTTCCACTCAACTCTATTGTAAGCTAATGTTCTCCAATGGGGAGAGTAAGAGTCAAGTTCGTCTCTCCACCGTCGCCGCGGTCTGCCGCGTGCTCGTTTCCTGTTCCGTGGGATCCACTGTAGTGGTTCGTGCCCACAACTCATCCGACATACGGCAGACATGGCCCGCCCAGTCCCATTTTAGTTTGCCGACTTGTTGTCCAACGTCTGCGATTTTTGTTCTGGAGCGCATATTTTTGTAAATTTAAGTATCAAAAATAAATGGCATACTAAAAAACCAAAGTGTTCCTTTGGTGCACCATTTTTTCGAGCTTATCAGCACCTTGACATGCCGGTTTGATGTATTCCTTCACCATTTGAGAGTTGGTACTGGCATGGGAAAACACATTAGGTATATTTTATCGGCAGAAAAACTGGTTTAATGTATGATTGAATTCAAACCCACGACCTTAGAATCTCAATAAAGGCTACCACTAAACCACATTTTATTATTGTATATTATTGGACATCCTCAGTTAGACGTTTTTGCTTGACGTGTTTGATGTGTTTGGATGGCTGGAAGGAGATCGAACGGTTGTGCCTGAAGTTCTGTGAAAATTGTAACGTTAATTTTTCTTTTGTTAATAGTTTTTTTGTCAAATTTTTATACTTTTTATGTTATTTATTTTTCTGGTGATTTTCGGATGCTTTTATCATGTGTACATGTATTTTTTTTTTAATTTATTTATTTACTTATGGAACACTAACAGCACATAATAACATAATAAACAAGAGAGTTGTTAGTAACAGAAGGCTAATAATAAGTTTTCGCAGTTAGAACTAGTGTAAGCAAATATTGAGCACAAAGAAAAGTTGGTGCAAGCTAGCCAACAACAAAATAACAAAAAAGAAAAATATTTGTTTTACATTACACATTCCTTGAAGAACTAAGATAACAACTTAATTTAAAATTTAAGTATCAAACTAAGTAACATAAAGTACATAATTAAAAAACTTGGAACTCATCAAGCGCCTCATTCCTGTTGTTTTAGATAAAGGACTGCTTCTCAAGTATAATATTTATTTCCAAGTTATTTTTCACCATTTTTTTACAGAACATTTTTGACACACAACAATAGTTTGACAGTTAATAATAAGTAGCACGTAAAGCGGCCAGTCCTAACTAAATCAGCCTCTTTGGAGCCAACATACCACCCGCCAAGAACATTGTGATGTTCTTTATAATTGTAGATTTGCTCTAGCATGTATTTTCCTTTGGGTAGAGGATCATTGTATAGTTTTCTAGTTTTCGTTCACATTGTAGTTTAATCTTCATCTTGGTTGTAATAGTTTCGAAGTGTAGTTCCCAAAACTTCTCTAGTAAGTTTGTTTCTTCTTCATTTACTATGTGTAGGTTCAAAAACTCTGTGTCTCTGTTGTATCCTCATTCTCTCTCGTACAGTATTCTAATGTCATTCACAGAGTATTGATCAGTATTGTTGTCAGAGTAAAGTCGAATCTCTTGTTTGTATTTATAGTCATTGTGTAGGTGTTCTTCGTTTTAGTATGCAAGTTTGCAACTTCTTAAGATAGAATCCACCCCAGCTGTGTGTTATAATCTAGTAGAGAACCAGGGGGACCTTTGTGTACACCTTCTAGTAGAATTTGACTATAATCTTTGCAGCTCAGAGGATGTTAATTTGTTCAAGAGTAGCGTACGTTGAGTCTGCCATTGGCAACCCGTATAATAATCCATGTTGTACACACTCTCCTCTAAGGCAATCTTGTTAATGTATTCAGACAAAAGGCATCGATGTTGAACTGATCTTCATTGAAAGAAAGTGGACTGTATGTTTAATGTTACCTTATGTTATGTCTGATCTTAGAGATTGTGTTGTCACCTAGTCCACAGACTGATTTAGTGACAGCTGATCTGGTCTAGGAACATCTGATGTGATGTGAGAAACTCTCTTTGTTGTAGTATTGTTGAATGTGGCGATACTTGCTATTATTATTCTGCTACGTACAGCTTGTCTCTCCTCCTCCTCAGAAAATCTGTAAGCTGTTCTAGTGATGGCAGTTCGTCGTGGCTTCCCAACTTTTCATCTTTACTACTTATGTTTATTTTCATTTAATGTTATTTTTGTACTGAGCTTAGTTTTTCATTGTCTGTGTTTTTTCTGAATGTTTGAGGTATTAGCAGTCATTTAGTAAATTGATTTTGATTTCTACGTAATCTATGTTGAGACGGTCTTCTGGTGTTTTCTTGAAGTTTGCATGCGCCTTTTCAAGTTGTGATTTGAACACCATCTGCTCATTCATCAATCCTTCATTGGCAACGTCGTCCGCGTCGCTGTAGTTACTACTCTCTCTCTTCACAAATCGTTGTAAGTATAAATTTCTCTAGCACTAAATGCAGTATGTTTTTATGAAGAAGAGAGTTCATGTATTTACGTAAAAGCCAATCACCTTGAATCTTAAATCTCAATCTTAATCCGACTCCGATGGACCATGTTTTAGATAAAGGACTGCTTCTCAAGTATAATATTTATTTCCAAGTTATTTTTCACCATTTTTTTACAGAACATTTTTGACACACAACAATAGTTTGACAGTTAATAATAAGTAGCACGTAAAGCGGCCAGTCCTAACTAAATCAGCCTCTTTGGAGCCAACACCTGTAATGCTTCAGTTGAATATGTCAAACAAGCTCATTAACTGTGATGGTCTGGGATGTCTGTAATGTCATAGTTAAGTTTCTAATAATAATAAATAAATAATTTACAAGCTCTTGATTGTCTCTTAGTGTAAGTTTTTTTTTGTTTCAGGCGCAGAGTTAGAAGTGAGTGTAAATCAACTGGAGACAAGAAATAAAGTGCTAATTGAGGTGAGTCGTGTTCAGCCGAGCGAAGCGAGTGCAATGCAAGGTTTGGGCGTGTGCCAAATGTTTTTTTTTAATTAAATGGTTGAGCATTTGATAAATGAAACAAACCTAGAAGGAACCAATTTACTCTTGATTTGAAGACCCCTATACAGAGCCCGGTAGGGAAGTTCACAATTTGTTCAAATGTGTATTTGGACGTGCGTGTGACTATCTATTATACTGTGGCGACCTCTATCTACCATCGCCTGAACTACAAGAGATGTCAATTACAGCGACGTAGCTACTTCGGAGCTGTACCACTAGATGGCGCTGGGATCACAGATAAACTGATTCCCATACAAATGATGCAAAAAAATATTGAATCCTGAATCGCGCAAACAGTGTTTCTAAGCGCATATTACCTATATAGAACTATCCGACTACAACTTACAATCTTAGCGACGCGAGAACTCCCTCTTTGCCATAGATTGGGGGAATACCATCTACCCCTAAAATACTTTCACAGCATCATTCATTCATTAATTACTAGATATAACAAACTAAAAAAATAATGTGTTAAAAAAGTGAATTTATTTATATCGTTGTAGAAAAACCTCCAGTTAGAAGCTCGAGCAGACGAAATACGATCCAGTTGCGAAGAGGCTTGGAAAGGGAAGGTAGATGCATTCAAGAAAGAGATGGAAGACATGAGGAAGACGCATGATGAACAAATGCATCAGCTATATGCCAAGTAAGTAATGCCTGACTGATTATGTATTTGCGATTGATTGATATTCGACTCGACGCTTATTCGACGACCTCTGTGGCGCAGTGGGCGAAGGTCCGCCTGCGATGCAGAAGGTTGCGGGTTCGATCCCCGCCGCGGTCACATGTTTGTATGACCTACTGATATTTGTCTCGGGTCTGGGTGTTTCTATGTAAAAGAGGTATGTATTTACAAACAAAAAGTATATAATTAGTATATCAGTTATCTGGTTCCCATAGTACAAGCTTTGCTTAGTTTGGGGCTAGATGATGCTGTGTGGAAAATGTCCAGTTTCTTTTTTTATTGGTTATTGGTTTAACACGTACTCTAAACGGTGAAGGAAAACATCGTGAGGAAACCAGTTAGTGTTCTTATAGGCGGCGATGGGCTTGCAACCTGTTACGTATGGAATACTTACTTCTGCAAGATGTGGGTATGTATCAAATATGTTTGGACATGCCTCTGACATACCCCCCTTAGACATCTTCAAAGGATCTGGAATAAGATACATAAAACAAGATCTGAGAGAATGTCTACCGCACCTTGGGGATACAGTCGTGAACCTGTTTACGTTTTACGTTACGCTTATTAGTTGTTACTAGCGCCATTGTGATAAAGTAGCAATCACTGGAACTGAAGGTAACGAAGCCAAGGGACAAACAAACTAGGTTGGTAATAATTTTGATTGTTTTTGGTGTTTCTACATATGGGAAGCACCGAATTCAGCAATAATTTGTCGATTTAGCCTATTTTTTCATAGCCATAAAATCACAATTAAAGGATTTTTGCTATGGCTATGAAAAAAATATTTGTGTTCATCCTTCATCCACTAGATGGCGTTGTCAATAATATTTGTTAATATTGTAGAATTTATAGTCCTCTTCGATTTTGACAAAAACGACCCTGATTATTATACATAATATACATCTAACAAATTATTACCTTATATTTACAACTGGCTGTGCCCGCGACTTTGTTCGCGTAGGTTGGAATTCTGAGATTGAAAGTATAAGCCTATATGTTGCCCTGCAACCCCCTCTATCTTCCTATGAAAGTCCCATTAAAATCGGTTCAGCCGTTCCCGAGATTTTCCCGGACAAACAGACAGACAAACATTTAAAAAAAGCTTATTTGTGAATTAGTATCGTGTAAACTAGATGCACTTGAGAAAATACTGTTATTTTAAAATCACAGACAGACACTTTAATTTTAACGATCCTTAGATAGCTTGACTAATCCTATTGTATTTTGTAAATATATATAAATATGTAGTAGCTTAGTTTCTGTAAATAAATTATACTTTAATTTAATTATATGTATTGATATCTTTCATTTATCTGGGTCCTGGGTAATTTTTTATGAAATAAATTATCTTATCTTATTTTGACGACCTCTGTAGCGCAGTGGGCGAAAGCCCGGCTGCGACGCAGAAGGTTGCGGGTTCGATCCCCGCCGCGGGACAAGTGTTTGTATGATCTACAAATATTTGTCTCGGGTCTGGGTGTTTCTATGTATAATATGTATGTATTTACGAACAAAAAGTATATAAGTAGTATATCAGTCATGTAGTACCCATAACACAAGCTCTGCTTACTTTGGGGCTAGATGATGCTGTGTGAAAAGTCCAGCATTATTTATTTATTATTTATTTATTTTATCTTATCTAATATTGTAGAGTGAAAGTGGCCGTTGCTCGCAAAGACTCTGCCATCCAAGGACTGACCAGAGAGGCGGCCAAGTACCAGGAAAAGATACTTGTTCTAGAACAAAAGTTGCAAGTGCAGAGGAAGGACTTTCTCAAACATAAGTGAATGAAACGCTTCGGCAATCTTCGGGTTTCCGAATTTGTACGAACCACAGATTATATTCGTAGCAGTAATATAATCTGTGGTTTTTAGGCATGGTTTCTGTAACTCAAAAGTCAATAGAGTATTTTACACCATTTAAGAAAACATAAAAATGCATGTATACAATAGGTTTCGTTAAAAGTAAACGATAAATGTCGATATTTATTTATAAAATTATGACTAAAAATCATTAATTAAAATACATTTATAAGGCATTTTACGGTTTAAAAAAAATTAAACAAAAAATCTACTGGTTTATTATGACCTCAGGATTGATTTAAAACAATTATCAAAAAATAAATAGCCTATTGTATAACAGTTTAGTTCTGTGTAGTAACCGCGAGAGGCGCTTCACTAGATTTCATAAAATCTCTCTGAAGCGAGTAAGATCAGTTTTGTAAACTCGTGGTTGAGCTACTGTGTGAACAATAATTTAATTGATTTCTCTGTATAATCATTATTTGAAACAGATTTTGTTACTTACCGAAGTATGATATGGATTGGGTGCCGAAGCTTGCCGATTTTATACCCTAGATTCACTATAATAAGAGCTAGTTTTAAATGTGTGTATCGTGCCTTTTATGACCATTGTGATCTGAAACTGTCTCCGTCCAAGTAATTATGTTATTTATTTCTAGCTTACTCTTATTTTTAGTTTAGTTAATTTAATTTAGGCTCATTTGAGCCACGGATCTCAGAACATTGATTATTATATTAATTATTATTGTTTGTTGTTTCATTCGTTGCGTTTAATATTAAAAAAAAAACCTGACAATGTCGGTCAGTATAATGAATGAAATGAATTTTTCATTCATTTCATTCATTCAGTCTGATAAAAGTTATCTCAACAGTGTTTTGTATATTTTTATTCGCGTTGAAACTTTTGCTATCTCGTTGTTGTGTGCTCTGTCAATCGTGTGAAGTGTTGCCAATAAATTAATACTTTTATAACTATTTTTCTTTTCCTAGTTGTAAGAAAACACAGAAATCAAACTACAAACAAAAATACTTTTAATTTCATAAAAACGAATACCGACAGGTAATTTCTTAAGCTATTATCAATTCAACTTAAAACAATGGCTCTGGATATTATTTACACAAATCACAAAAGTACACAATATAATAAAATACATAGGTACCTAACACTAGGTATGTGTATCTACATCTCTAAATAACTGGGTACCGTATGGGTAGAATATTTTATTGAAACATGTCAGCCAAAACGATTTACCAATAAAAGTAAATTTTCTTATAGCAATAACACAAATTAAAATCTGTAACATAAAAATTAGACATAGACATAGGCGTAGACATTTATTTATTTGCCACTCAAGCTATTATGCAAATTATGACAGTATCAATCCATTATCACTATGGTTTGGAAACGTTTTGGCTAAACATTGATCAAGTAGAAAAATAATATTAAATTGTATCACATAAAAGGCGTACTCGACGTCCGAGAACATTGCGACCCCAAAATTCCATGCCATAACTTATTGTTGCTTCAGCCTATTGTGGGTGCAGGGAACTTCTTGAAATGAAGAGTCGAGACGATGTACAGGAACAATTGAGGTTTATTACGTTTCTACAATAATTACTTATGCTAGTACGGTGCGCGTTCAAAATGGCGGAGGAGTCGTGTGTCTAGTAAAAATATGAATTTGCACTTTTCTTGAAAGATGTGACGGCGCGAGAGTGAATGACGGCAGCACCGGTCCTTAAGGCGAAGGGTTGTTGTTAAGGCGAAGTCTGAACATGCCCCCGGCCTTGGAAGTATCCACGTCCAATAGCTAGGCATCACCTTCTTCATTGAACAGAGGACAGATCCGAGGAAATGCGCGTCTGATGACTCCCGACTTGGTTTGAATATCAGCGACTCGAGAAATCCCATCTTTTCCTGGCATAGTGGAGATAATTCGTCCCAAGCTCCATTTAAGTGGCGGCGTGTTGTCTTCTTTAATGACGACCATTGTGTTCGGTTGAAGATCACGTCCATCTTGTCTCCATTTTACTCTCGTTTGCATTTCCGATATGTATTCCCTTGACCAGCGAACCCAGAAATGTTGTCTGATCTGCTCGAGTCTTTGGTATCGTGTCAGGCGATGGGCAGGAACATCAGAAAGCTGTTCTGTCGCGGGTGCTGTAAGGAGACGACCAACCAGGAAATGAGAAGGACACAAGGGCAGGAAGTCATTCGGATCTGCAGATAAGGGACTGAGAGGACGGGAATTTAGGATACATTCAATTTGTGATAATGCAGTGCTATATTCCTCAAATGTTAGGTGTGCGCTGCCAACTACTCGTAACAAGTGATGCTTGCACGACTTGACCCCAGCCTCCCACAATCCACCAAAATGAGGCGCGTAAGGCGGTATAAAGGAGAACTTGATGTCTTGACTAGTCGCGTATTCAATTAAATCGTCAGAGAATTTTGACAAAATTTTAGAAAACTCGTTTGCGAGACCTACAAAATTCCTACCGTTATCTGAAATTATTTCATTCGGTTTGCCACGTCGAGAAATAAATCGCTTTAACGCAAGTAGATAAGCATCAGAAGAGAGGTCACTGACTAATTCTAAATGTATTGCACGTGTTACTAGGCAAATAAAAAGGCAAATGTATCCTTTTATTAACTTTGAACCCCGACCCTTGCGGTTCAGTATGAGCACTGGTCCGGCGTAGTCGACGCCACTACGTAAGAACGGAAAGGTTGGCGTGATTCTCTCCTCCGGTAAGTTGCCCATAATAGGAGATAAACATTTACCTCTGAACCGTGTACACGTGACGCATTCGTGTACAATGCGCTTGGCTAGGTTTCTACCTCCTACTGGCCAGTGCGACTCGCGTATGTTGTACAGCAACGCCTGAGAAGCGGCGTGCTGCAGCCGCTTGTGTTCGTGTCGAAACAACAGTACTGAAAACCAGTGTTTAGAAGAAATTAATATTGGATGTTTTTTATCGAAATTAAATTCGGGAGACAGTTTAATTCTTCCACCGACTCGTAGAATACCATTATTATCCAAAAAAATATTTAATTTACTTAGGACATTTTTATTTTTAAGATTATGATTGTTGGATAATGATTTGTATTCCTCGGGGAAAGATTCACGTTGAGATAACTTCACTAAGTTCATTCGAGCATTCCTCAGTTCATCTACTGTGAGCGGTCCGCGGCGAATATTATTTTTATTGCGTGTGTTGAAAATAAAACGTAACGCGTAAGCGCACGCTCGCTGCAATCGATTGAACTGAGAAAACCTTTTAAATGAAAATAATGAATTCTCCGTAGTCGTAGACAAAAATGCTTGTGTTTTTATCGATTTTAATTCAGGCAAATCAGTCTGCACTTTGTGAAATTTATCTGAAATCGTTTGACTACTGTCAAACTCAGGGTCATGCAAAAATGTGGGACCCTCCCACCATAAAGATGAAGATTTAAGATCTTCTAGGCTGATTCCGCGAGATACTAAGTCAGCTGGGTTGTGTTTACCGCTCACATGACACCACGGAAGTTCATTAGTGATTTCATGAATTTCCGCCGCTCGGTTTTGTACGAAAGTCTTGAGTAAATTAGGTGCCATGCGTAGCCAACCTAATACAATCGTAGAATCACACCAGAAAATAATTCTATCGAACTGACAGTTAAGCGATTCGCGTACCTTGTTATATAACCTAGCGCCTAGTAAGGCTCCGCATAGTTCTAGCCTAGGTATGCTTACGGGATTTAAGGGCGCGACCCTACTTTTCGAGCAAAACAACCTAACAGTTACTGATGAGTCTTGATTTATTGTGCGAATATAAATACATGTCCCGTATGCGGACTCCGACGCATCAGTAAATACGTGCAACTCGATACGAGCCGGGTCGGTACCTACGACGTGCCGCGGTACAACTATTTCATTGAGTACACGCAAAGATCGTACGAAACAATCCCAAGTGCGTCTGACGTCACTAGGTACCTCATCGTCCCACCCTATCTTCAACAACCACAGTTGTTGCAATAAAATTTTTGCTACGACAATAACAGGACTTAGCAATCCTAAAGGATCAAAGATTTGTGAAATCGTTGACATGACATAACGCTTTGTTATTAATTGATCAGCTGTGTTGTTGAACTGTGTGTTAAAATAAAACTCATCATTAAGATTATGCCATCCTACTCCTAACGTTTTTGAATGGATATTTTCGTCTAATGATAAATCTTTAAAAAGATTAGACTCATTGTTCGCGGAGTTATCTAATCTGAAATTAAACATCCATTTCCGAAGGGGAAAACAACCTGACTTCAAAACATTTGAAACGTCTTCACAAATCTTTATCAATTGTTGTTTATTGTTGCTACCCGTCAACATATCGTCAACAAAGAAATCTTCTTGAATGATTCTTGCGACGTGGGGATCCGTACAGTCAGCCGCTAATTGTTTGAGGCATCTACAACTCAAGAAAGGTGCTGATGTGGTTCCGTACGTTACGGTTTGCAGCTGAAAGACATCCAGCGGCTGCGACGGATCATCACGCCACAATATCAGTTGGAGATCACGTTGTGATTGATCTATTAAACATTGCCTATACATTTTTTCAATGTCTGCACAAGCTGTGTATTTGTGTTGCCTAAATCTTAACAAAATAGACACAAGATCGCCTTGTATCGGTGGGCCCGTCATTTGCAAATCATTGAGCGAGATGTTATTACTCGATGCAGCGCTGGCATCGAACACTACACGAAGTTTTGTTGTAGTGCTATGTTCCCGAAAAACTCCGTGATGCGGTAAAAAACAATGGGGCGTCCCTACACTGTCTACACGACTCATGTGACCCAAGCGAATGTATTCATGAACGAAGTCGCGGTACAAAGCCTTGTAGTCTGGATTGCGCGACAATCGTTTTTCTAAGGCAAAAAACCTACGTTCTGCGTGTGAATAAGTTTTACCTAATGTATCGGGGGAACTTTTAAAAGGCATACGTACAATAAACCTTCCGTCATTGTCGCGTGTAGTAGTCTCGACGAAATGTTTCTCACATGCCCGTTCCTCGTCTGTGCGCGTATCGTGATACATAGGCGTTTCTTCCAACTCCCAGAATTTGCGTAACTGAGAATCAATTGAATGAGTAAAATTACACTGAATGTACCTATCGTGATGCGAAATAGAACAAATAGGTCCGGAAATAATCCATCCCAATTTTGTATCTAATAAGAAAGGTCCGCTAGGTAATCTTATCTTATGTGATTTGATTAGATCCCAGAATATATCGGCGCCGATTAATAAATCTATGTTTTTACATTCATTAAACTGCGGGTCTGCTAAAACAACATTCTCAGGAATGCAAAGTTGCGCGTTTTTTATAGTCAAAGCAGGCAACGCCGACGTAATCTTGGGCAAAACAAAACATTGCAAATTCGTGGTGTACTGGTGGATGCGTGACCTAAGCTCGATGTCACATACCTGCGTGGATTGTGTGACCGAGTTGCCTACACCACGAATTTCTTGAGTGGACTGTATAACTGGCGCTTGTATTAAATTACATAAAGATTTTGTAATAAAACAACGTTCACTACCGCTGTCAAGAAGCGCGCGAGCTAGATGATATTTTTTGTTATTACTATCAGCTATCTCAACTAATGCAGTCGATAATAAAACCTGTTTCATTGCAACAGTTTGAGCGCAAGGTGTGTTTATGTGTGCTTTATTTGCGTGAATAGTGGTACATTCCACAACAGAGGACGACCTAGGTGCGCAGGGCGCGGGAAGGGGCGGCGACACCACTGGGACTGGAGTCACAGTAGCCGATGACTCATTATTGCCCGACGCATGAAGAGCTACAGTTTGATTCGTATGATTATCGGAATGAATTAACGAGTTGTGTTTTTTGTTACATAACCGACACGGCCCGAACCTACAGTTATCTAAAGTGTGATTCGAACGTAAACAATTAGTGCACAGTTTGTTTTCGTTAATGAATTTAAGCTTTGTTTCTAACGTGTAATCTAAAAACTTTGGACAAGCATAAATTGGATGGTTTTTCTCACACAGTAAACAATGTTTTTTAGTGATTTCGCGCGATTGTTTTACCTGCGGCTTATTGGTGGAGACATTGCAGTGAATTTTAGACGGATTTTTTTTATTTTCGTGCGTAGGTTTGCTATGTGACACCTGCAACGTTTCCAGCATGTCAGCCCGGTCTTTCAGAAACTTCAACAAATCATCCAATTTAAGCCGCGCTTTAGAGTCGTCAGTTTTAGAAAATAGTGTACCTTTGTGTTGCTCCCACTCGCGTTCAGTGACTTGATCTAACTTCGACACAACTAAATAGATAACCAATGTATCCCACGAGTCACTTGGCTCACCGAGAATATTTAATGCGCGTAAATTCTTTAACACGGTATCAATTAGCCTCCTGATAAGAACTGGCGACTCCCTGCCTACACACTGCATAGTAAACAAAGACTTCACATGGTTATGCACTAACAATCTGCTATTATTGTATCGATTGAGAAGTAAGTCCCATGCAACTGGATAGTTATCACTACAAAATTCTACTGAATTGATAACTAGCTCCGCGCTGCCCTTTAGTGCTGACTTTAGATAATGAAACTTTTCTATATTGCTAAGATCATCCGACTTATGCACTAACGATAGAAAGGTGTCTCTGAACTCCAACCACTGCTCATACGAACCGTCAAAAGTAGGCATAGAAATTGTAGGCAACTTGACGGTCTTTTTATGATGATTACATTTACTAGAACTGTCAGTAACCTCACTCTTGCTAACCAAACATTCAGCTTGAGATAATATAGTGTAATAGGTATTTTCGAACATATCTCTTTGCGTTAACTGCTCATCTACATCAGAGACTAATTCCTCGATTTTACCTTGAATGTCATTGAATTCACTGAACAAAGTAGTGGCTCCCTGAATCCGTAATTTCAGATCTATGCGTTTTTGACTAGACAATGTATCATCTTCAAAACTAGCTAGGAAGTTTGAGAATTTAGTTAATCTACCTTTACATATACCTCGTTTTTTAATTAGTTCCCTAATCACTGGACTATCTTCGCCGACATCAAGTTTGTACGGCGATTTATCGCGTGATTTACTTGGTACTGAAACCTCTGACGTGCTTGGTTTGCTCATTTTGGCGGAAAGTAGTAAGGATGGAGTACTCACGCTTGAATGATGTCCGTTACAAAGATACTTCTCCAATGCGTTAGCAGCGCACTGACCTCACAACCAGAATTCACTGAAATAATGTAGAAATGGCACACGATTACACAATTGAAATGGAAGAGCAGGAATGGGCAGGATGGCTGGCCGTACCTATTATGCGCGTTTTCAGGTTCGGAACAGGCTTCTTCCCAATTTGTAGCTCCCGGATGGATGCGATTCCTCTTGGATACTATTCCTCTGCGTGTTTATGCTCCCGTAGTCGCCTCTTCAAGTTCTCCAACGGCGAATATTGAATTTCAACGGCAGTTACTGGCTCCACGATTCATCAACTTGATTTTTGATTCGGCTCTGAAGGTCCATATGTTGCTTCAGCCTATTGTGGGTGCAGGGAACTTCTTGAAATGAAGAGTCGAGACGATGTACAGGAACAATTGAGGTTTATTACGTTTCTACAATAATTACTTATGCTAGTACGGTGCGCGTTCAAAATGGCGGAGGAGTCGTGTGTCTAGTAAAAATATGAATTTGCACTTTTCTTGAAAGATGTGACGGCGCGAGAGTGAATGACGGCAGCACCGGTCCTTAAGGCGAAGGGTTGTTGTTAAGGCGAAGTCTGAACACTTATTATAGCCTGATAATATTCGTTCCAAGTTTATTGACAGGTACTTATTTGAAACAGATTTTCACCATGGTCTCCACATTTCAGTACTCCCTGAAGGTCCTTGTTCTGGAGATTTCGATCTGTCTGCATCACTCTTATCGTTCTTACTAGTTGACTGTGCTAAGGACTCCGCTGTATGGCTGATTACAGACCTTGGAACAGATCTAGGTTCAGGTATTGGTTGAAGAGGTAAGATACTAGGTATACTGGTTGGTAGAGTGAGTTTTCTGTCGTAAACTGGTCGTTCCTGAAATCGCCTGAACGCTGACGGGTTTACTTGCTCATTTGGATAGCTTGTCGGTTCTAGCCTAATCTTTACAACTTCCCTTTCAGGATCTAATCTCATCAGTTTCGGTACTGGTCCCGTCATTTCCACCGGTCGCTTTAACTTCTGCCGCATTGAATAATCGACAGCTCGTTTTGGAGACGCGTCAATTCCAATCTTGTAATTCTCCACATCTATAACTATGGATAGCGGTTCCATTACCTTCAACCTTCCATCCTGCCTTAAGCTTTCTGGTGAAATTGTAGTGGATGACACTGTAGGTTTTTGCGTTTCGGGGCTCGAATCTTGGTCAGAAGCAGACCTGCTCGGTGGTGTAGGAAATGGTAAAATTTGAACAGGTCGCGGTGGAGTTTCTAGTTCAGTTGAGGAGTCACAAGCTGAGTCGCATGAGAGCGGACTGAGCGGTGGGCTGGTTGGTTTTGTCGCTTTGACGTAGTGGAACGCGCTTGGTCTCTCATCGTCTAGTCTAAGTGGATCTGGGACTAAAGGTGGATAGTCGGGATGCATTCTGTCCATACCAGCTACACAGTTATTGAGATGGTTTCCGATTCTGTGTCTGAGTCCGGTAGGCACGCTCGCTAGTCTAGACAGATATCTTCTGACTTCGACGGCGCAGTCTCCGAAGCCGGACTTGAATCGGTGCAGGACGGCGGGGTCGGCCGCGATAGCTGCGGCCAACTGCTGACGCTGCAGCTTCTGTAGATGCTTCACAGCTAGTTCGAGGATGTCGGCCTTCTCCAGTTTAGAGTGGCGGGCTGGCTGAAAAGGAAATGTTTAATTAGAACATTTAAATTAGTAAACTTTATGCACCATAATATTGCACAGTTTAACTTTTGATGGACTTGTCGGTTTAAATGAAATTCTTGTTGGAATCATATAAGAATTGATGACATTATATGTAGGTATATACTTTAGCAATGTACGTAATTTTATTTTGTTATAACAAGGTCTAGTAGTGGCTGTGGTCCACAGCCTGTGGTAATGCAAATGTAAATTTCAAAGTGATCCCAACGGTCCTACTGAATAAATGCTTTTTAACTTTGACTTTGAAAGGGTTAGTATATGTGGTACTTACGTCTTTATCCGAGTCTATCAGCAAGTCCTTCAGTTCGTTGAGGCAGTTGTTGATGCGCGCGCGCCGTTTCTTCTCCATTATGGGTTTATTTGTCTGTAGGACAAAATATATTATTAGTACCTATTTATACTTATAGACGTGGTTAAGGAAGTACCAGCACAGACTTTAAAAAATGTTTAGTTGAACTTTAAACAACTTTTCAAGGCCCTTGTGGAACCTATGTGAATGGGGGAAAATAAGTACCTATAATAATCAATTCAGTATCCGTTTGCAAAGTGCTAAATATATATTAGTGCCCGAAAATAATTAGGTAAATTAAAAAAATACAGGGTCCAAAACAATTTAAACACAACACCTTTCGTAATTCAGCCTTGGACAATCCATGGGTTTCAGCAAACCCAGTTTGGGAGTCGTCATCCTCACTGCACGGCATTTTGTAATCACGTCACAACACAACACAATTATTTCAAGCCAGAGCACCACACGTCTTCACTTCTCGAGCTCAGAACTCGTTATGAATTTCCTACAACTTTTGTAAAACAGCAAAACGTCAACCGACTAGCTTCCTGCCTCATCCAGCTTCGAAATTGAACCGGGAATGTATTGCTGTCTCTGTCTCACGCGCGGTTACAAATGGTGGGAACTGTGTCGGAATGTTTTGTTTTCGTGCTGTCTCGCTCTAAAGGGAACCTGTTGTGAATGGGAGCGGTGGTGTAGTGGTTAGTGAGAGTTGTGGGCGTGGGTTTGAATCTTATTCTTATCGTACTTACCTACTACTAATTAAGGTCACTTTCTTCCATATTTTTTTTACGTTTTGACTTTGGTTGGACTTTGGTGTAGCATGATGATAATGTACCTACAAAGATTCATATGTAACAAACTCTTCATACTTATTGAAGGTGAGGTGCCTACTAAAACAGCGTGATAAGATACATTTTTATTGGGGCTGTAGTGTAGAGCATAATAGTACCTACAACTTACAAGTAGGTATTAACTATAATACGGACTAAATTTTAATGTGACCAAACAAAAGTTATCAAAACAGAGACATTATCATAAAAATCCTATATAAACAATCTCCCCTTCAAAACGCGCTCAGTAAAGCTACCTCATATTTCCCCTATCCTGTTCGTGTATGGGAATTCAGGCGCACACGCACATCAAGTTCCCTATTAACCCACCTCACTTCCCAGCCAACGAACTCTGTACAATATAGACGTATCCATCAAGCACCGTGTTTGTTTGGTCAAACTCGAACAGTTTATTCGAATCTTTATTAAATTACCATGTAAGTTCGGATTTTCAGGCGGAAAATCATTGATTTTGTTCCATACAACCTACTGGACCATGTCATAGAATACATAACAGTTTGTAAAAGGAATCATGCGTAAAGACGTAGATAAACAACAGTTGCTACGCATCTAAGGGAAGGTGGTGCCATGAAGTATGTAGGTAGTTTTTTGTGTCTCGCTATGGACGGAGAAACCCGGTACTTTATGGAGTGGGGAGGGTCGTTCTCACGGTGTGTGGGAATGTCGAAAGGTGCAAAGGGTTTGAGGTGAGTTTGAAGGGACAACTTGTAATTGTTTGTATCGCTATTTCGGTGTGAAAATTGTGAAATATTCGTGAACACTGCTTTTTGCAATGATGATGAAATGGGATGTTAATTATCTTTTTTTATATTTTTTCTTTTTAACCGACTTCAAAAAAAGGAGGTTCTATGTTCGGCTGTAGGTATGTATGTTTTTTTTTTAATGTATGGACAGCGATATTTCCGTCAATTGTGGACCGATTTCCAAAATTTTTTTTTGTTTGAAAGGGTATACTCTCGAGGTGGTCCCATATAAATTGTATTCCTGAGGGATTGATAGTTTTCCCGTAAAACTAAAATAATCACTGATCTTTAAGAAAATTGTGTACCGATTTCCAAAATTTTTTTTTTGTTAGGAAGACATATACTCTCGAGGTGGCGCCATATATTTTTTTTTCCTGAGGGATTGACAGTTTTCCCGTAACATTCAAAAAACCTCATTCTCACTACACAACACACCCTGACTCACAATCTGAGTCAAACATTAAATAGTTTGAAAGGGTATATTACATCCGAGGTGGTCCAAAATATTTTTTTTCCTGAGGGATTGATAGTTTTCCCCCTTGCTGAACTCCGGTGTGTCCTTTAGTAGGCCTGCCCATGACTTCTCTTATCCTTTCCTACTTAAGCTACGATAAGCAGGGTCTTAATGTAGCTTACTATATTATTTACACTTACACTTTTATTTACGCAGTATTTATTTACTTACACTAAAAAGTGAAAAATAAAAATTTTTGAAAAAAAAATTGAACCGACTTCACAGAACACAAACATACAACCTTCTACACACTAAAAAGAGAAAAATAAGAATATAATTTGAAGTCGGTGCCAACTGCCAAGTGAATACGATAGGTACCTAACCTATAAAAAAAAAATTGAGCGATAGCGTACCAGGAGGATACAATTTTGCACCCAAGTTCTTTTGTATTTCTTAGATGTAAATGAATAGTTGGCACCGACTTCAAATTATATTCTTATTTTTCTCTTTTTAGTGTGTAGAAGGTTTGTATGTTTGTGTTCTGTGAAGTCGGTTCAATTTTTTTTTCAAAAAATTTTATACATAGGTAAGTATTTTAAAATATTTTTAGAGCCTTTACAGGTAAGTAGAGTTTTTTTAAATACCAACTTACCTACCTAGGTACCTACTTGTTACATACTGATAAGTTTTTTTCAGAATTCAAAATAAACGTTGAAACATAAATAAATACCTACTTATTGCTGGACATTTCACACAGTATCATGATCCCAAAATAAATAAAAAATGGTCATTATTTAGAAACTCCTGCGTGACTATTGAGTTATTATTGAGGACTAGGTAAGTTATATAAACAACAAGTCATCGCCCCATCCAGGTGTCCCTCTGACCTTTGGTCCTCTCCTTTACATAACTCCATTCATTTTGTATTAATAAATATTTAATTAGACCACTATCGCTTTCTCCCACGGTGCCTATTAGCTATTACAAAATTATTCTTGCAGAATATCATTCAAAAACCAACCTTATATCCATCTTCATACAGCTCAAATATTTAGAAATGGATGTTTTAATTTTGCCAGGACTCTACCACCTATAATTTATATCCATAGACTTTAAAGTTATCGAAATAGAGTTGAGAATCGTAAAGCAAGGACGGATGTCTGGATGCAGTAAGTAGCCAAGTGTGACGGTATTCATTGCGTGATGGCTAATGAATGGCATAATTAGAATGTCGTATGTCACGTGATGGACATAGGTTTAGTGGGAACTGAAGTTTGGGAACCGTTGATATTGGGAGCAACGGGAACAACAGCTGCTGTTAGTCAGTTAAATTACTTAACTAAATATCATAAATTGATGGTAATCTCGTGGAATAAAGTTGAAATAATAAACCGTGCAAAGCAGAGGACATTATTTATAAAAATAATTCTTAAGCAAAAACCAAAATAGAGCATTAGGTACAATACAAACATTGGTTGGTTGGTAGGCTGGTATAGGTACTTTACCTAATAGCACAGACAATATAGGGTCTTTCATTTTAAACTTATTAATTTCTGACATTGGGTTCAACATAAAATTATAAAATGTTTTTTATTTATTTTGTTATGAAAATCCCGAGAAATCGATAAAGACGACGAAGAGATATCCTTTCAATTGATTGTTGCTTCTTGTATAACTTAGTCCATTCGTGATGTAGCTGCGCTGCGATTTGTTGATCGTCTGGTCTCCTTGAAAATTATTATGCCATATTTCTTAAAAATCAATATAAATTATAAATTCAAAATTTATAATTGTGATCGGCTTAGGAATTAAATTGATACGGTCAAACATCTATTTACAACCCAAAAATGTAGGTTCAAACAAGCAACCTAAAGAAATTCCTGTTTATTTTTGCTAAAAGTCTTTCAAGATTAATAAAAATGATCTCACAAAAGACTCAAATGCAAATCATATTCAAATTCATCTGTCCAGAATCCAGATGTCCACTGACCCTCCGTGCATGAGAACTAAGGGTTCTTAACAATAAATTACATCTCCACGGAAGGAAGTGGGCCGTTACAATTTGTACAAACTTTAATAACATTCACACGACCTTCCTCTTTTCTTCTGGATTGATATGAGAACCTTTTTTTGTTGTTTTTTAGAGGAAGTTGAGTTTTTGTTTACGAGATTTTAAGTTTTTTGGAATTGTATGCCTTTATTTGTCCAAAGTACCTACTTAGCTACCTATGTAGCTCTTACCACAGAAGTGGTAGTACTTCCCTAGTAGGTACCTAAACTACATTGGTAGGCCTTTTTAATTCAGCTTATGGTGTTCTCAGATCTCTCGGGAGCTTGATTAATTTTACCTAACGGCCTTTTTAGTTAAAATTCATGAAGCCTTGCTAACTTATAAGTTTTAAAAATACAAGGGCCTGGTTCTAAGTAAATAATAGGCAAACCTGTTGTTAATTCTCCAGATATCAACCTAAACTACTACCATAGCCATCACATCAAGTCATACTAGAGTATTCCAAATTTGGGACCACTTTTACACTCACGGAATTCCCACAGAAACAGGTGCTTACAAAAACTCCTTAAGAGTTTGAACTCGTTTTTATTAGGCAACAGAAAAAAACATATCCGGGGATTCTGTTTCCGATCGGACGCTGCCACAAAAACTATTGTGTGATTGATGGTGATTTGAATGAATGGATGTTTGTTTATAACGTGAGAAATAATATAATCTTATCTTCGGGCACTAGGTAGGTATTTGACTTTGTCTTACTACTCAGTTTGGGGTAGGTTACCTACTAGGTACCAAGCCGTGGTACGGTAGGTAGGTACCAAGTTTATGCATGGAAGTAAAACATCCACGTTTCCCCATTAGTAGTATCTAATAGTGCCTGCCATCCCTACCAGTAGGGATATGTGGAACAGGCGGTTTAGAATAGTCTGGCAAATGAAAGTAGACCCTGAAAAATCGCGGCAAATTAAAAAAAAATAAGCGTGGTAACCAACAACATCTCTGCAGGGTTAATTTTCTAGCACTATGTTTAAAATAATAACCAAGTATCAAGTTTAATAATTTATTTACAGAAACTAAGCTACTACATATATTTACAAAATACAACAGGATTAGTCAAGCTATCTAAGGATCGTTAGAAACGATCTATAGATAGCTCAACTGATCCAGGTCACTGTCAGTCGGAAGCGTGCCCAAAATACTGGCGGCATTACCACGCTGGATGGCAATGCTGATCCTTTGAGCCAAAAATGTGCCAGCTCTCCTAACGCGTCGCTTCGACCAGACGCCCTGAAAGAATTTTGAAAACCCGAAGGGCTCCAGAAACCCACGGACCTAGGTTCTCAACCCCAAATGGTTAAAATATATAAACCCTATCAAGATTTATATATTTGCGCCTTTTGAGATCCTCAGCCGAATCTGCCGCCGCGCCAGGCCTAACGGATGTCCCCGGTAGATGTGAAAGATTTTTCAGGGTCTACTTTCATTTGCCAGACTCTAGCAGGCAGTGATAGATCGTGAGTGAGGCTGAGCTTAAAATTGCGTCTTAGAAACGCAATTTAAGTAGTGTCTCAGATAAAATTACCTTTAATAACAATGGACTGCAACAGATATTATGAGGTTCAGCAATAGAAGCACAAACCTACACATGGACATGTGACCGAATGATGATGATGACCTAAGTTCTTAAGCATGTTATAAGTACAAAATAAACTTCTGTTTCACTTTTTATAATAACGCTTCCTAGCTGTTTCAATTTCACAGAAAAGTTTGCCGTGACATTCCCACGGTGCCGCGCGCGACAGGTGTGGAGCCCTCATGAAAGGGGTGTGCCTTCATCGCATTTTGTACCTTGTGCCATTGAACACAAAGTTTGATTTCCAGTACCATGGTTACTTTCCGTTTAAAGTTATTTGCCTATTTCCTAGAGTTAGCTTCACCAATACCATCTACCTACCTTCGAACAACCGAAGCAATCTATTTAGATATATCTTTTCTACCTAGCTAGGTACTACTTGCGCTAAAACTTACACTGATAAATACTCCCACCAAGTATCGATTTACAAAAGGCATCTTTTGTTCGGCTCAAGGTGCGAACACAAAGGATATCTTAACCAAGAATGAGAAATGGGCCCGCGAATGTTTCCCACAAGTAGGCCAGTTTTTGCAAGGG
The DNA here is from genome assembly GCA_951394285.1 of Epirrhoe tristata. Lineage (NCBI taxonomy): Eukaryota > Metazoa > Arthropoda > Insecta > Lepidoptera > Geometridae > Epirrhoe > Epirrhoe tristata. The sequence goes on from OX596149.1 coordinate 8,989,016, forward strand.
GGTGGTCAATAGACGGAATAATTAGAATCAAATTTTTTGCGGAACGACCCACGACAACTAGCGTAAAGCTTTTGTTATTAAATAGGTATCTATACCTATAAGTATTAGACTCGTATAATCTGTGCTATTACCTACTTACTACTAGGAAAATCTCACTATATTAGGTAAGGTAAAAATAAATAAAGCAATTTAATAATGGAAGATCTCGTTTATTTATATAATTTGGATAAATGCTGATAACTAAAATTAAATTAAAACAAATAAAGCCACATAGAAATGATTTTATATCTCGCAGTTATTGTTAGGTACGTTGCGCAAACGCTCAGCAGGATACATACAGGGTGTAAAAAGACTGCTACCGAAAACTGAGGGGTTGTAATCAGACCCTGATTCTAAACATATTTAGCGAAAAAAAAAACGCAAAAAAAAATTTTACTAAGCTACGTCATTTTATGTTATTTTCGGTTATTTACTACTAGGACAACATAATAAGACCATACCTACCTGATAATTTACTTAATAAAAGAAAAAAACAATTAAAACTCAAAATCCAGCAATCTACGTAAAACAACGCGCCCAGTACATACGCAAACAGTAATCTTCAAACGCTGTTTTCTCCGGATATAATGATTTTTTCGGAAAATCCTTTTGGATTTAGTTGTGTGTTGGGATGCTGTACCTACCCCTTTCGGCTTCGGTAGACGTCTTTTTACACCCTGTATTTGGTGGCCATTTTTATTTTGCGAATTATAAAAACAATTTGACAAAGAGTAACATTAAAATAAAAGAAATTAAAATTACGTTATTCTATACAATTGCACTATAAAATAATTATTAACTACGTAAATGCCTCGATAAATGCTACCTACGTTTTAAGTCATCAATTAAAAACTGGCAAACTGTTGGAAACTAGGAACGCAAATATGGAGCCCGTATCAAGTCTGTGGATTTTATGAGGGCAACACTACAATCGTAACTGTAGTATCTACTTTTTGATTATCGTGCGTCTCGCTCTCGCTCTCTCTCTCTGTTCTTACCGGATTCAATGAACACGTGTGTCTGTAATATTTAATAATTTTATTTAATATATCCATCTAGTTTCAAGTCTCGAGTATTATTTCATTAGGTTATGGGCCGTCCCATACCTCTCAGTGGTATTATTTTTCAGCAAAATGACTTCAAGTAATAATTATAACCACAATGGAATTATGAATATTGAAAAGCTGACTGGAAGAGAAAACTATGCCACATGGAGTTTTGCAGTAAAAGCCTTTTTACAACTTGAAGATTTGTGGACATGTGTAACTGATGGCGGCAACGACATAAAAAAGGACATCAAAGCTAAGTCTAAATTGATTTTACTAATCGATCCGATTATTTATGTCCACGTGCAAGAGGCTCAAACAGCAAAAGAGGTGTGGGACAATTTATCTCGAGCTTTTGAAGACTCTGGTCTGACCCGTAAAGTAGGTCTACTGAAAGATTTGATAAACACAACTTTAGACACAAGTACTAGCATAGAGGAATATGTAAATAAAATCATGTCCTCTGCACATCGTTTGAGGAGTATTAATTTCAAAGTTGACGATGAGTGGCTAGGAACATTAATGCTGGCGGGCTTGCCGGACAATTACAAGCCCATGATAATGGCTATGGAGAGTTCCGGAGTGAAAATTTGTGCTGATTCAATTAAGACAAAGTTATTGCAAGAGGTTAAAACCACTGAGTCAAGCGCTTTCTACTCAAACTCTAATAAAAATCAGTCTAGGAATAAACAGTATCAATTGAATAAATCAAAAGGTCCCAGATGTTTCAACTGTAATAAATTTGGGCACCTCAGTAAGAACTGTTGGCACAAGAAAGATAAGAAGTCGGACAACAATAATAATGGTTTTATTGCAGCGTTTTCAGCAACCACCACGAACGGCTCACAGAATTGGTACATTGACTCCGGTGCATCAATGCATATGACAATGCACAAAGACTGGTTGGACAATGAAACTGCACCTCCGGTATCAACAATCAGAATTGCTGATAATAAAGTCCTCCGAGTGAAAAGTTGTGGTAATGTGACCATCAGAGTCCCCGATTCACAAGGACACAGCAAGGAAATACAGGTTAGAAATGTTTTATATGTGCCTGAATTATCAACTAATCTAATTTCTGTGAGCAAAATGATAAAAAATGGTTGCAATGTTGAATTTAATGAGAATGGTTGCAAAATATTAAATCAAAATGGAAACCATGTAGCCAAAGCAGTTGTAGTGAATGATATGTACAGACTGATTGTTTCCAATGATGGAGGTCAGGCCATGGCAGCAATGAATGAAACCGATACCTTTTTATGGCATCAGCGTATGGGCCATTTAAACTTTACTGATGTGAATAAAATTCCATGTTGTACAACCGGTGTGAAACTTTCAACGTCAAATGAGAAAGTAACCTGTATAAGTTGCATAGAAGGAAAGCAGACAAGACAGTCGTTCCCAAATGAACCAGGCTCCCGGGCAACAGAGTTGTTAGAGCTTATTCATTCCGATGTCTGTGGACCAATGCAAACTAAGTCATTTGGAGGTGCCAGGTACTTTGTAACATTCATTGATGATTTTTCACGAAAAGTATTTGTATATCCGATTAAAAGTAAAGATGAGGTGATTTCAAAGTTCATGGAATTTAAGAATAGAGTGGAAAATGAATTAAATTGTAAAATTAAGAAATTCAGGAGTGACAATGGCAAGGAATACAAAAATAATAATTTTGATAAACTTTTGAAAAGTTTTGGAATATTACATCAATCTAGTAATCCATACACTCCAGAACAAAATGGCTTAAGTGAAAGAATGAACAGGACACTTATTGAACGGGCTAAATGTATGATGTTAAATGCTCAATTACAGAAGGAGTACTGGGGCGAGGCTGTCGTCACAGCGGCGCATATAATCAACCGCTCGCCAACAAGAGCCCTCTCCAACATAACACCTGAAGAAGTATGGTCAAAACATAAACCAGACTTAAGTCATATGAAAATATTTGGATGCAAGGCTATGGTGCTTATACCCAAAGAACATCGGCGTAAGCTTGATGCCAAATCACGTGAGTTGATTTTTGTTGGGTATGGTGATGGCATAAAGGGCTACCGTTTCATAGACCCAAAGAGTAAGAAGGCCATCATGAGTAGAGAAGCTGTATTCCTGGAAGCCACCGTAAAGAAAAATAAAATTGAGAATGAAATCAATGAGTCACTACCTGAACCGAAAGAAAAATGGATTGAAATAAAAAATGGCACCGAGAAAAAAACCTTGCCTAATTTAAAAATGGCTAATTTACAAATAAGTGAATCCGAGCCCTCAGAAAATGAGAATCATGAAAATGCTTCTGGTGATGAATCAGATTCTACAATACAAAATAATACAAGTTCATCATACTATTCTGACCCAGAAGATTCAACGTACTCACCTGGTAGAGTCATTGCAACAGATAACAATATATGTCTCCGTTCTGATCGAAGAAAAGAAATATATGAGAAAGGCCTACATGCTGATGATAATGATGAAGGTATAATATCTCCCGCCAGTTTTATATGCAATGCCGAATCTACAATGAGTATTCTTGACCGTGACCCACAAAGTCTTTCCGAAGCTCTACAAAGTTCTGAAGCTGAAAAATGGTTGGAGGCAATGAAAGAGGAACATCAGTCATTGTTAACCAACAATACATGGACTCTAGTTGATATACCAAGGAACAGAAAGTTTTTAGCATGCAAATGGGTTTTTAAAACAAAAAAAGATAAAGATGGTAATATCTCAAGATATAAAGCGAGACTTGTTGCAAAAGGATTCCAACAAAAGAAAGGAATAGACTACAATGAAATATATGCTCCGGTCATTCGCTACTCTTCAATGAGATATTTAATTGGTTTGGCGATGAAATATAACTTGAATATTCAACAAATGGATGTTGTTACTGCATTTATACAAGGAGATATAGATGAAGAAATATATATGGCACAACCTCCACACTTTGAAGATGGACAAAAGGTTTGTCGCCTAAATAAAGCTATATATGGTCTCAAACAAGCAAGCAGGCAATGGAATAAGAAATTAAATGCAGCTCTACTAGAAATTGGATTGTCTCGATCTAGAGTGGATCCATGCATATACTATCGAATCATAAATGAAAATGATATGTTATTCATAACGGTGTATGTTGATGATATTTTGTACTTTTATAACAATGAAGACACTGTCCAGACTGTGAAGAATAAATTGACAAAAACTTTTCAAATGAAAGATCTTGGAGAAGCAAAATATTGTATTGGCTATAGAATTACTAAAACTATGAATGAAATCTCACTTGATCAATCACTCTACATAGAGAAAATACTTACTAGATTCAACATGGCTGAGTGTAATGCTGCCTACACACCATGCGAGCCTAATCTACAGCTAAAGAAGGCTGAAAGTGATGATGATGTTATGAATGATATTCCATATCAAGAAGTGATTGGATGCCTGTTGTATCTATCGCAAGGAACCAGGCCAGACATTGCTTATGTAGTAAACATGTTGAGTCGATATAACAATAGACCAACTATTCAACATTGGACAGCATTAAAAAGAGTTTTACGTTATCTAAAAGGAACAATATCTAAAAAACTAATTTTCAAGAAGAATTGCCACAATATTGTTGGTTATTGTGACGCAGACTGGGCGACTGATTCAGAGGACAGAAGATCCTGCTCTGGATATATTTTTATTTTTCAGGGTGCTGCCATAAGTTGGTGTTCTAAAAGACAGCCGACTGTCGCGCTTTCTAGCACTGAGGCGGAATACATGTCATTGGCCACAGCAATACAAGAAGCTGTGTGGCTTAAACAATTAGAAGAAGATTTTTGGCCTACTCTTTCAGGTATTCCATTAACAATGTACTGTGATAATCAAAGTGCGATCAGTATTTCAGGTAACGACATCTACCACGCTCGAAGTAAACATATTGATGTTCGCTACCACTTTGTGAGAGAAAGGATTGCCAGCAAACAAGTATCCGTCCAATACAAAAGCACTCAAGAAATGGTGGCTGATGCTTTGACGAAGGGCCTACATAGACCAAAGCACGAGAAATTCATCAGCGCCATGGGTTTGCGTTCAGAGGAGGGTGTTGGAAACTAGGAACGCAAATATGGAGCCCGTATCAAGTCTGTGGATTTTATGAGGGCAACACTACAATCGTAACTGTAGTATCTACTTTTTGATTATCGTGCGTCTCGCTCTCGCTCTCTCTCTCTGTTCTTACCGGATTCAATGAACACGTGTGTCTGTAATATTTAATAATTTTATTTAATATATCCATCTAGTTTCAAGTCTCGAGTATTATTTCATTACAAACAAATTATTATCATATTTGGCATTCACAATATTGCCATTGCCACGCCATTTTTAATTAAAAAAAAAATACTTTTTTAGTTTAGCTGATTAATTGAGATTTAAATAAAATTGATCAGCTAAAATTAAAAATAATATAATAAAATTAGTGATGGGCCGAATGTGGTTTTAACCGAATACGAACTTCGGCCGAACATTCGGTTAAAATGAAAAGTTCGGCCGAATTTCGGCCGAAGTTCGGTAGGTACCTAGTTTCATTGTATTTTCTCAAAAGAAATACGTCAAATCTTGTTTACGCGATAGTTGAAGTTTTCTAAAGTAGATGTAGTGTGGTGCTTGTACTGCTTTTCGCTGTGTGACAAATATGGATGATTGGGTTGTCGTTACAACTACTTTTTTCAATTCTACGACTGTTCTGATGGTACGTGTACGTACCTAAGACGCATTTCACTATTTTAATTGGCATAAATCGATAACACACACGTTTAACACTGTAAAACCTTCCGATTTAATATGTTATAGTGTTAACTGTGTGTGTGACTTTAGTTGATCGAGTGAGCGAAGCGTCTCAGTTTCGAGATTGGCCAAAAAAATTCTTTTGTCTGTCATTCAGGTCGCATTTTTTAACCAATTTTGATGTAAAGAACGTCGGTCGTTTCCATACAAACTGTGACCCTTTATGATCACAATGCCTACGCCGCGAAACGACTTAGTCGCAAAATAACTCACATTTAAAACACCTACAAAGCAAAATGCCTCAAATTAAAACGACTTATTATTACTGTACCTCTAATGCAAACGGACTTTATAGTAAAATTTCTAAACATCAGAATGGCTACCAATGCAATGTGACTTTAACGTAACGTAAAGCTCTCACTAGTAAAATACCTGTATGTGAAGATGCTTAGAGGCACAAAATATCTCAAATGCAAAACAACTAATTAGTTTTAGGTCCTAAACATCAAAATGCTCCAAAATACAACAAATCAAATCAAGTTTGAGTTACAAGCATAGTTAATCAAAGTTATTAAACCGACCATCAGGTCGGGTTAGGGCTAGTTTCACCAAACTTTATCTAACAGAGCGTTAGTTAATTTGACATCAAATTTAGTAAGATAAATAACAACGGATTAAGTATTTAACAGACCTTTACAATTGCTTTGTGATCCATCATGCTCTAACAAAGGAATATCTTCATTAACAAGCCGCTAAATCTAATTGCTGGTCGGCGGCCGGTTAGCTAACTAGCAGTTGACATCGTTTAAAATTAAAAATATGTCAGAACAACCAAAAATCCGAGAGTGACAGAGAGCCGTTTGTCTGCGCAGAACACAATTTTGTATGAAAAAGCGTTCACTGCGCTGATAAACGGCTAACGGTCGATTTATTAACCAGCTGTTAAACTTGACTTTGGTGAAACTGGCCCTTAATGTATTAAGGTACTCGATTGTAAATCAGGCCTTAATTTTTAATTTATCTTCTTCTTCTTCTTCTTTTTAATCGGGCGTTTGTGACGATGTGTGTCACAATTTTGCCAATGTCAGCGTTCGAATGGTAGTAAAAAGGTAAAACGATCCTTTATTCCATCCAGTCCTACCAGTAGTTCCATAGTCGAACTGTTTGTATGTTTTTTTTCCAAATTGTTATACTGACGGATCGAACTATTTGGTTAGGTTATGTTAGGATAGTGACCACTGATGAGCGAGGCGAGCGAAGCGTGCCGCGGTAGCGGCCGCCGAAGCGCTAGTCGGTATGAAGGAGGGAGTCTCGCTCGATTAGTATTTTTATCGATGCAAGCTGATGATAGGGTAGGCACAAATGAATTAAACAAGTTTTAAACGATTGACATAAGACAGTGAAGTTTTAATGTAATAGATACCTAACAATAAATTTAAATTAAAGTGGTCAGTATCTAATTTGAAAATAGGGAATTCACATAGAGTTTCTATGCCATTTGCATAATGATTTAGAGGTATAATATTAATTTGAGGCAATTTGATTTATAGCCGTTTTTGATTGCAATTAATTATGATTCTTAGTCTTATATAGTACATCACAATGTACTATCCTTTAAAGTCATTTTAATTTTGAGACGTTTTGCCGCCGAGACAAGAAAGAATGCAGGCGTATTGCAAATTTGGCAAACCACGTTAGAGATATCGATTTGAGGTATTTTGCTTTGTAGGTGTTTTAAATGTGAGTTATTTTGCGACTAAGTCGTTTCGCGGCGTAGGCATTGTGAGTATAAAGGACTGTGACTTGGCTCAAAAAATTAACGATTCCAGAGTTGATCTACCTACAGCCTGATTTCTTGCTTACGAAGCCACTTGCCGTATGCAATTCGTAATTTCTTATTATCAAGCCGAAAAATAATAATGACTATTTATTTACCCCTAAAATGTACTGAATTGGTATAATTATTTTTTATCTATGGAAAATTTGAGGTCCGATTCCTCCGTCCTTCTTTGAACATAGGTTCCGGTAAGATTTATATTTACTTTTGTCGTTCGTGATGTACCTATCGAATGACGGTATCGAAGAAAAACAGGCTGGAGCTGGAAGAAAAATGTCGTTCCATTTTACCGTCACGACCGCCACGTCACGAAATCGTCACAGTGCGAAGCGCGCAACCGCGAACAGTCCATTGTTAGTACGGAAGTGTTTTTGATTGGAATTTGAAGTTTTCAGTATAGAAAAGTACTCTTTGCTTCGTGTACCACGGCACTCACGTACTTTTGATTACTATATTATGTAGTACCGAACTTCGGCAGTTTGAACCGAATTTCGGCCGAATGCCGAACTTCGGTTCAAGCTGCCGAAGTTCGGTTTAACCGAATGTGAAACGAACTTCGGCCCATCTCTAAATAAAATGTAATAAGCTCAACTATCAAGGGATACAATCTTTCAAATACACATTTCAAATATGCTGCGGTCACTATCGAGAAGCACTCGTGGTCATGCTCGCTTACGGCTCGTCTTACGTGGGCAGTTTGACGCGAACGCGAAGCGGCGCGGAAAAAATTAAACAGTCGATTTACTATTGAAGTGTCCTACGTCACCGGTGCGCAGCGGCACGGTGCGATTTGAAGCGAACGCGATCAGTTTGTTTGACACTTACGCGCGGACCGGTATACTCAATCTGAAGAAGATTGGCGCGCACGTAGGACAGGCCTGCCGCGCCGCTTCGAATCGCGTCGCTTCGCGTCGCAAACGCGGTCGCGTCAAAACGCCCACGTAAGACGGGGGGTTAGTCGTTCTTGATAGATATACGCGTATAAGGCCTCCGTCATGGCTTAACGACTTAAATATCCGGGACCGACAATTTAACGTGCCCTCCGAAGCACGGAAGCGCTCAGATGAACCATCTACTTAAAGGCCGTTTCGAACGTTGCTTAACTTCGGCGATCTATCAAGAAAGACTAAGCAAGCACGACCACGAGCGCTTCACCACATTACAACATATTAGGGATGGGCCGAAGTTCGTTTCACATTCGGTTAAACCGAACTTCGGCAGCTTGAACCGAAGTTCGGCATTCGGCCGAAATTCGGTTCAAACTGCCGAAGTTCGGTACTACAAAATATAGTAATAAAAAAGTACGTGAGTGTCGTGGAACACTCGGTTGGAACAAATCAAAGAGTACTTTTCTATACTGAGAATTTCAAATTCAAATCAAACGCTCTTCCGTACTAACAATGTAACAATCTATGGACTGTTCGCGGCTGCGCGCTTCGCACTGTGACGATTTCGTGACGTGGCGGTCGTGACATAAAATGGAACGAATTTTTCTTCCAGCCACAGCCTGTTTTTCTTCGATACCGTCCGTAAAGGAACTTCGTTCCAATAACAAAACTGCTTGACTAAAATAATAAAACTAAACCAGTGACGCTCTACCAACTGAGCAAATGTGCAATCGACGTGATGGTTGAAACTTTGTAGGAGTACAGTAAGTGCATTAAGTATAAGTACTCCTTCGAAGTTTCCACCATTATATAAACAGCTTTTCATTGTGTGTGACAACTCAATGATCCCTAAGTGTGAGAAAAAACAGAACACTATAAAACTAGTGATTCTGTGAGAACAGAAGACCTCCCATCCAAAAAAAAAGTCCGAATTTAATTTGTATTTCGGGTGCTTGAATCTTTCAAAAATTAAGGTAGACTTTTTTGACGTTTAAGTACGTTTTAGTTTTGTCAATAGACTACGCGCGTTCCCTTGGTCCTAATAGGTAGAATCTGGTGTCCACTGGTTCGCCTCTTAAAAGCGGAGACGACTGTGTACTGTGTAGCCCCCCCGTTTCCCTCCCATTTTACCTCAGTCAAACATCACGATCGACAAAAGTAAATATAAATAAATCTTACTATACTACTTACGGAACTTATGTTCAAAGGAGTTAACTGTGTGTGTTATCGATTTATGCCAATTAAAATAGTGAAATGCGTCGTAGGTACGTACACGTACCTTCTGAATAGTCGTAGAATTAAAAATAAGTAGTTGTAACAAAAAATACAAAAATACAAAATATTTTCTTTCTTTAACTTAAACTAAAATACATTTCATGGGTGTAACGACAACCCAATCATCCATATTTGTCACACAGCGAAAAGCAGTACAAGCACCACACTCCATCTACTCTAGAAAACTTCAACGATCGCGTAAACAAGATTTGACGTATTTTTTTCGAGAAAATACAATGAAACTAGGTACCTACCGAACTTCGGCCGAAGTTCGGCCGAACTTTTCATTTTCACCGAATGTTCGGCCGAAGTTCGTATTCGGTTAAAACCACATTCGGCCCATCACTACAACATATACATTCTAATTCACTGGCACAATTATCACAGAATGTCTGTTAAGTTTACCATCATTAATATTTTAAGTTAGGTAATTTTATCAATTTCACCAATCTAGGTAGAATTATTATAATAGTTAAAATATTGTGACGCTAAAAATAGTTAAAAAGTAAATTGACAAACACTTGAAATACTAACTTAATTAAAATTTTTGTAATGTAATGTAAAACCCTTATTTGGACGAAAAATTTAAATTTACTGGTCGCCACAATTACACACAAACAAGAGAAGTAGAAAAAGTATAATACACCCAAAAAGTTATGTTAAAGGTGCATTTACACGACGCATTTTTCGTACAATTTGCTAAGCCGTGCCGACGAGCGTCGCGCTACCTATGACAAATCGCATACGATGAGCGTTTACACGTGAAAAATTGGTATGCGATGCTAAATCGTACGTGCTCAGACCGTGTCGTGTAAATGCCCCATAAAGACTTAAAATGGAAGATAAAGCAGACAAAAGACAAACAAAATATAATAAGCCGAAATGTATGAAATGAAAAATATTTCACTGGAGACAAATCACTTCTAAGTATTTTAAAAATAATAACGAACTTGGCAGTATCTTTAGTTAAACGTAGATTAAAATTAATAATTTAGTTCTTACAATTTGTTGTGAATATTAAAACACTAACCGATATTATAATTTAAATTTTTATAGTGTAAACCACACTTAGGTATTTGAGTGGAACGTGTATCGGTAGCTTAAAACCGAATACGAGCTTATCAAAAATTTCGAATGCCCCGTTATTGGTTATATGGCGGAGCGGTTCAAGTGGGATCCTCTGATCGTCGCGGGTACGAATCCCGTACGAATCCCGAAAATTTTGATAAGACTTTTCATTTTCTCATATCCGATATTGCTTATCATGGCGAGAACAAAGTATAATAATAATGTATAAAGAAGTCTGAAATATTAAAGGGCTTTTTGTCATAGTGACATGAATATTATTTAGATTAAAATAAGGCCAACAACATGCATGAAAATAAAGGCAGGGCTTTAGCATGACAAGTTTGTGTATAAAAGACTTAGGCCCATCTATAGATGATTTATACAGCGTCAGGAGGCAACCTATGCCTACACTCAACGGGACGCTTTGTGTATAAAGTCGGTACAATTTAGAACTTAGTAATAATTTAAGTAGTAAATTAAACTTAATCAATGGTTCATTATGTTATTTCGTTTTTTGCCAACGTCTTGGGAAGCCCACATTATATTATGCTTTTGCGCAAGTCAAATCGCTAAAAACAATTTAAACAAAAATCAAATACACAACCAAATTATTGAGATACAACCTTTTTCATTATCCAGCTGCGGAAGTATTCTTTGAAAGTTTTTAAAAGACTTCGGAAAGTTTTTTAATAGTGGTGGTTCTAATATTTCAGAATCCGACAGACTTTTTTACGTCACAAAATACGTACAGTGCCACAAACTTATTTGAACCGGTGAGAGAGGCGCTGTTATCGCATTAGGTGTAGACAGAAATATTTTTTCAGTAAAATTCGTTAGTTCCTTCTGGCCACCGGTCCAGATAAGTTTGTGGCACTGTACAAAAGATCTTCTGTCAATAAAAAATATTATATGATAACAGATAATCTTTAGTTCACTCAGCGGTAGACATTGTTATTCACCAGTTGTTCTTAACATTTTATTAACACGTTAAATGCTACCAACATATTCATACGACCTTGCGAGAGATTTTGCGACCTTCAAAGAGCATCGAAAAGGTGGCAGTGAACGTTTTAAAAGACTCGCTCAGCGATTCTTACTAATCACCGGCAATGAGACGTGTCTACCATAATATCTCTATGTTAGAAAAGAGTAAAATTACACTAAAGCCAACCGATTAGGCTTTCGTTTCAATTCGCAGCAAATAATGCCTTCTGCTTCGGCTAACTTTCCAAATGCCTAGATCCGTTGATCGCACTGTACATTAGTTTAAACGATTTTGAATTTTCTCGTAGAAAAGATGTTTTTGACTCAAATGTAATTTTACTCTATTATACAGTGGATATTGATTAATAAACAGTTATCTACAATCCGAATCTAATATCTACAGACACGTTACATAGGCACTTCAGAAGTATACTCTATCCTGAGCAACAAATCCATTATATCTTGGGCATCGAACCAACGCCATGGAGTGGCACCAGGTTCACGGTCGCAACGCACACGACCACGTTGTGAGACCCCGTAGAGAAGGGATATGGCGCCGAGGAAACATACGACAGCAAACAGTTGGAAGAGGCATTTTAGTGGCTCCCTGTAATCACACACTGGGGAATAAGAGAGTCTGTTATGGAGGGAACGTAGGAATTGAAAAGGATAGAAAAGGAGGTTAGGTTACTGTGAGGTTTTAGTGGCTCCCTGTAATCACACACTGGGGAATAAGAGAATCTGTTATGGAAGGAACGTAGGAATTGAAAAGGATAGAAAAGGAGGTTAGGTTACTGCGAGGAAGTTTTAGTGGCTCCCTGTAATCACACACTGGGGAAAAAGAGAGTAAGTATGTTATGGAGGGAAAGTGGTTTGAAAAAAGGAGGTTCAGGCATGTTTACTGTGGATAGTTGGAAATGATGGATACGTGAAGGATAATGACGGAAATGTAAAGGAGACATGGGAAGAGCGTACGCTTAAACTTAATATTAAAATGTAATATTGCTGGACAAGTATTATGTTATGTAACTTTACATTAGGTCATCCCACGGCTGACTTTCTCGTGATGAAAAATGTAGTATTCAAGGTAAGCTAACTTAATTTTATTTTATTCAAATCTGTTCATACGTGAGCTAAACATCCAATCCCAAGTCTTTTCCGAAATCGGCGAAATATATTATTACAGTTCGCCCAACGGATCTAGGCATTTATCGTGAAGTTAGCCGTTTCTCTGCGCAGTGACCGTTTTTTCATACAAAATTGTGTTCTGCGCAGACAAAAGGACTAACTTCACGAATGCCTAGATCCGTTGGGCGAACTGTACGAACGGTTGTCGTTGGTGAAGTTCATTGAAGTGTCACTATTACTGTAAGTTCTAAGTTTTAGCTATATACCGTCTTATTAAAAGAAAATGAGCCGAGTTTAGACTAAGACTAACTAAAAAACTGTCCCTAGAAAAACGATTTTTAAATACTCGTACATAGAACTCTTTTAGTGGTAACAGTTTTGTTTTGACATGTGTCAACATGGGGGTTCAACTAAGGTTTAAAGTTTATGTAATAAGCAGCATATTATGGTCTGGAGTTTTAGTAACATACCTCCTGCTATATAATCCCTCTGTTTACGTTTGCCACTAGTCCAGTGCTGTACCTTGTCCAATGCGTACAAGAAGGTGATTAGTACTAAGAATTGTACCCACCAAAAGAATCTCCGAAGACCTCGATGAGGCTTGCGTTGGCAGTCCGGGCAAGGCGCGTCAGCTTGTGTTGATACCGAGGTTATTTCTGAAATTGAGGCGCTGTCAGTTTTCGGCTTTATGGAGTAAGATTGAAATTCGGATTTTGTAAAACTGTGAGCTACGATAAGTTTTCGGCTTTATGGTGTAAGATTGAAATTAGAATTTTGTAAAACTGTGAGCTACGATAAGTTTTCGGCTTTATGGTATCAGATTGAAATTAGAATTTTGTAAAACTGTGAGCTACGATAAGTTTTCGGCTTTATGGTGTAAGATTGAAATTAGAATTTTGTAAAACTGTGAGCTACGATAAGTTTTCGGTTTTATGGTCTAAGATTGAAATTAGAATTTTGTAAAACTGTGAGCTACGATAAGTTTTCGGCTTTATGGTGTAAGATTGAAATTAGAATTTTGTAAAACTGTGAGCTACGATAAGTTTTCGGCTTTATGTTGTAAGATTGAAGGTCGAGTTTTGCATCGTCGTCGGCATAAGTTGTTCTCCTGTTATTATTCTACACGAACATTTCACGCAAGTAACGCGCCAACGTAACGTGCGTTAAACTTATTAAATTATTTTCTTGGCGAGTTCCAGCATATTGACATTTTCAACGACAGTTTATGCTCCTTATATAAAAATGTAAGAGTGTATTTAATTTAAGATAGTTAAGCGCTTTGGATTTTTCTGTAAGTTTTCTATCTAATTTTAATAAATCATTTTATAAGTCATTGAAAATCATTATAATTTATGATAAACAGAAAATATAGAGATGAAGTTGAAATTGTTTCTCGTTTTATATTCCATTCAAAATCTCGACTTCATCATGATTAAATATTTTTTATAATACTAACTGTTCTACTTTTTTAAATTTTAATCAAACTAAGGCTTGAACTACATAAATTATTGCAAGTATGAAGTTTTTATGAGTGTAATTATTAGATAGCAGTTATTGAGATTCATAATGCAATGATAGTAGTTCAAGTCCAAACATTTTACTAACTACTGAGACGAACACAAAACATAAATCTATTCTACAAACTAAATTTTAAATCTACTATTTTCTACTCCAATTCTATTAATTGATCGACGACTAAAATAAATACATAAATTTTAAAATGTATCATTTTCTAATAATACCCTCCACCAACATAAAAAGGACTACACGAAATTATCTAAAATTCAACCCTACAACACAGACTACAAAGTTCAATTCCATTTACCAAATTCAGTTTGGCTTTGCACACAACACGTGTCCGTAAATTCAATCTTATTGATGGCGTCTCTTTGTACTTCGCAAGAGCTTTCAAGAAATTCCACTTTAGAACGCAAAAAATCGACTAATGCCTGTTGTTTTTCATTCTTCTCTTTCCCTCGACCAATCAGCATCTCCAAATAATTCAAATTGTGTTCATATTCGTTTATCTTTGTCTCCATCTCTTTCACTACTATATTAGAGTATTGCATGTCTCTTTCTACCTTGTCAGTGTATGTGCTGTTGCATTCGCGGCATTTGACGCAATGAGCGTTATTGTTATTGACACAAGGTTCAATCTCGTCTGTCTGCGTTTCTGCGTTACGTTGCTTGTCAATATGTTTTGTATTGTCGGTGTCTTGTTTTAATTTCAGCAATTTTTGTGCTTTTTTAACGAATTTAGGACGTTTTCGAATAAACTCGCCAATTGTTTGAGTCGCAGCGTCGATGTAATCTTTTGCGTCAAGAAATTGAACATTATTTTCACTTCCATAAGGTTTGTCTTGGTATGAAGTCTCGAAATCAAGTTTTCGTACACAACAATGATTTAGAGCGTTATCTCCGCCGCTGTAAAGCTCAATTTTGTTTGTCTCATCAGTTTGGATGCCCAGAGTGTTTTGAATCACAACGTTAGTCATATTAAAATCTGTTTGTATCTCAAAATCAACCATCACAGCGTTCACGACCTTATTAACAAGAGAAAAGGTTTCATATTCATCTGTTTGTGTTTCGGCACTGGCTATCGCACGTTTCTGAACATCAGTTTGAATACCCGTCGTTATTACCATCCGTTTCTCGTCTTTATTACCAGCATTCAATTCCTCCGTCTGTGTTTCTGTAGCTACTAGAGTTTTCAGTTCTACCAAGCTATTTTCGTTCTTATTGTCTTCACCATAAGATCCGATATCCTCTGTTTGCGTGGCTGAGGTGATTATGGAGTTGTCTAAGCTACATTTGCTGCAATGTGCAGTATTGAACTCAGTAACGTTCATTCTAGACATGTTGAAACTCATTCGTATTTCGTCAAATAGAGACATGTTAGTAATTCGACCCTGATCTTCATTAAGAGCTTTCATGAACGAATCGTCGTCCAATATGCGGTTTTCTATGAAGGAATAAATTATTAAACATATAGCTAGCAATTATGTACAATATAAAAATAATCTCTTACAACTTCGAAATAAATTAAGTATTTCCAAAAAAACGGAAAAATCCTAGCGCCTTACTAATAAACGTAGTGTAAAGTTATTCCTCGGAATAAAATAGAAATAACCATACATTTTGACAGTTTACACGCAGAAATAACTTTATACCACGTTTCTTACTAAGGCCGCTAAGATTTTGAAAGTCCTTTTCACATAGGAACAGTTCCGTGACAAGGCTCTTTCATACTAATTTCTGAAATTATTAAAAAGGAAATAGACTAAATCCTTCTTTTTTAAAGTTGTATCTTTTAGTATTCACTAGATTTCATTTATTGAACATTTTTCATTGTTGCACAGCGTGAAACGTAAAAGTTCTATGTGGATACGTTCCTACGTGAAAAATACTATAGCTTTTGAAAACGATTGTGAACTTAGCGCCATCTAGCGGCTTAAAGCACATTGAATAAGGAAAGATCGAGATTAGTTGTTCTACCTCACGAAGGCAAGTTGGTCTAAATTGTGTGTGTAGATGCACATGCATGTTGTTTCTGTGTGCGTAAGCTCGGGAACGCTCCATGGACGAATGAGCGCTCAGGATCGCTTACGCACACAAACAAATCTACACACACAATTAAGACCAACCCGCCTTCGTCAGATAGATCAACTGTATCTTAGAAAAACTAAATCGCAACTTTTCTGAAGCGCTCGTGGTGTACCCTAAATAAATAAATAACGCTGGACTTTTCACACAGCATCATCTAGCCCCAAAGTAAGTAGAGCTTGTGTTATGGGTACTAGAATGACTGATGAACTACTTATATACTTTTTGTTTATAAATACATACATATTATACATAGAAACACCCAGACCCGAGACAAATATCTGTAGGTCATACAAACATTTGTCCCGCGGCGGGGATCGAACCCGCAACCTTCTGCGTCGCAGGCGGACCTTCGCCCACTGCGCCACAGAGGTCGTCACCTTGCTTAGTCGTTCTTGATAGATCGTCGAAGTTAAGCAACGTTCGAAACGGTCTGTATGTGGATGGGTGACCGCCAGGGGCATTTTCACCTTAGCGCTTCCGTGCTTCGGAGGGCACGTTAAATTGTCGGTCCCGGCTATTTAAGTCTTTAAGCCATGACGGCCTTAAGGCGGCCTAAAAACTCCATCACCAGAGTTGGCCACTGACTCGTACGAACTTACTTAGGAGAGCAGTTAAAAGATTATAAAGAATGTGTTTTTTTTGTATTTTTTGTGCGGATCATCAAACAAATATTGCAAAGTTTGACGACCTCTGTAGCGCAGTGGGTGAAAGCCCGCTTGGGACGTAGAAGGTTGCGGGTTCGATCCCCGCCGCGAATAAATGTTTGTATGATCTGCAAATATTTATCTCGGGTCTGGGTGTTTCTATGTATAATATGTATGTACAACAAACAAAAAGTATATAAGTAGTATACCAGTTATCTGGTTCCCATAGTACAAGCTTTGCTTAGTTTGGGGCTAGATGATGCTGTGTGAAAAATGTCCAGCATTATTTATTTATTAAAGTTTGTTTATAATAGGTATACTTGCCTGTAGAAAACCTGCTGTCTGCATTAAGGCTATCCAGCGCTGTGAGCATTTGTTCCTCGGTGTAGCTGATGTCGACAGAACGGTCAAGTCTCTGCTGAATGTGGTTTGACTTGTTCAACGTGTCCTTTAGCTCCATTTCTAGAAGCAGCTGGAAAAATAAATCTGTTTTATGAAATGAAATGGTAACGGTTTTGATGGGAGACCGCTAGTGCCATTATATAGCGCTTCCGTACTTCGGAGGGTACGTTAGGTAAGTTCAAATTGTCAATTTAATGTCCGGCTATTAACTCGTCAAGACATGACGGAATCCAATCAAATATGGTGGTCTAAAACTCGTATGAATTGGCCCTTTTTATAAAATTTTTGGAAAATCTTACGATTTGATTTGGCATTTTACCTTTTAGTGCTCCTATGGTATTTTTCACGTAGGAACGTATCCCTGACACATAGAACTTTTACGTTTCACGCTGTACAACTAAAAAAAATTGAAATAAATGAAATGGTAGCCTATGTCCTTCCCTGGGATACAACTTTTAACTATGCCAAATTTCAGCTTAATCTGTTCAGCGGTTTGGCGTGAAAGCGTAACAAACAGACAGACAGACAGAGTTACTTTTAGATATAATATTAGTATGGATTACTTAACTTATATCACTCACGTAAAGCTTACCTTTTCCTTGAGTAATTGCTTCATGAATTCATCTTGATCTTTCAATCGGGCTGTCAGTTCTGCACGTTGCCCCGCAAGTGTCTCGCTTTCTTCTAACAGCGCACTTTGCCTCGCCGCGTACATTTCGTTGATGCGGTGGCATTCGTCTTTGGATTTTGAGAGAAGCTCTTGTAGGGAGAGTTTCTGAAAATAGTGTAATAATTTCTTTTTCAACACACTTGCTCATAAAGTGGCTCTATGGTCACCGCAATTAGGCACATAATGACACCCATAATCAAACTGTGACTTTTTCATTACTATAACTCACTAGTGAGTAATAGAATTTTTTTTTAATTTTATTGGTTGAGTTGCTTTGTTCTTAAAAAAGTTTTTATTCAGAAAAAGATCGTGTTCAATAGAACAAATAAATTAATGTTCCTATTGCTTGCTCATTTCATGCAACTTCTTATTTAAATAGATAATTTTAACTCGTACGTGTTTAATAACTTTCACTCAAATATAACTTTTGTTTTCTCTGTAATAAAAGAAAACTTTAAATTCCCCATTTCGTCCGTGGCAGAATAGGCCGCAAACCCTATGCGCGGCGCGGAAATATAGTCTGTGGCCGATCGCAATGCGCGCGCATAGGAAAACTGATTAATTTTTCCCGCAATAGCGAAATATTTTTCACAACTCATTTTCACTGTTGAAAATGAGTTTTTATTGTTATTTTATTCACAAGTGTGTTGAAAAACGTCGTATGATACACGTGTGTATTGATGATTACCTGCCTCGGCTCTGTTAAGAGCCTCGCCTAACGGCTCGGCTCTCAAATAACGCCTCGGCGGTAATCACCAATGTTACACACTAGTACCATAATGTACTATTTCAACACACTTGCTCATAAAGTGGCTCTATGGTCACCGCAATTAGGCACATAATGACACCCATAATCAAACTGTGACTTTTTCATTCCTATAACTCACTAGTGAGTTATAGATTTTTTTATTTTATTTTATTGGTTGAGTTGCTTTGTTCTTAAAAAAGTTTTTATTAAAAAAAAAGATAGTGTTCAATACAAAAAAATCAGAACAAATAAATTAATGTTCCTATTGCTTGCTCATTTCATGCAAATTCTTATTTAAATAGATAATTTTAACAGTGCGTGTTTAATAAATAAAACTTTCACTCAAATATAACTTTTGTTTTCTCTAAAAGATAAAAGAAAACTTTAAATTCCCCATTATGTACGTGGCAGAATAGGCGCAAACCTTATGCGCGGCGCGGAAATAGTCTGTGGCAATTCGCGCGCATAGGAAAACTGATTAATTTTTCTCGCAATAGCGAAACATTTTTCACAACTCGTTTTCACTGTTGAAAATGAGTTTTTATTGTTATTTTATTCACAAGTGTGTTGAAAAACGTCGTATGATACACGTGTGTATTGATGATTACCATCCTCGGCTGTCTTGAGACCCTCGCCTACGGCTCGGCTCTCAATAGCATCTCGGCGGTTATCACCAATGTAACACACTAGTACCATAATGTACTATTATAAAAAACTAGCTGCGCTCTCGCAGTGTTACCCGCGGTCCCTCGGGATTTTGTCCTTGCCTTGGATACAACCTTAATCCATGCCAAATTTTTATAACAACTTTTTTCATAGAACTACATACTAGCTGTTTACCTAAGTTTCATGCCATGGAGTCTATGAGTATACTTACATCTGCTTCAAGTGTGGCAACTTGTTCACCAGCCAGTCTGTTCCGTCTTCTCAGCGCTTCGAGTTCTCTCTTCGCTTCATCCAATGCAGCTCCACTAGCGACCAAACGTTCACACGCCTCATCGTAATCGCGACGGACATGGGATAGTGTAGCATTTTCTTCGCGTAACCTGGATGAATGTTACAAATTGTAAGCAAATAAGAAAAAAAAAAACAAGATAGTACAGTACGCACAACCAATATTTAGCTCTCTGAAGTAGCTGCGCAGAACCCATTTTTGATGAAGCCTAAAAGATGAAGACAGCGTTGTATAGCTGCCTCGCTCACTCTTAGTTTGTTGTATCGTGCTATCTCGCCTACTCGCTCAGGTTTGCGCTATCGGTTAGTGCACCTAACTTCAGAGAGACAAATATCGGTTGTGCGTACTGTAACTATATCCTCGAGAAGCGTTAAACATTCTCTCAGACCTTGAATGAATTACAGATTCTTTATAAAATGAGGGGGTAGTCAGAAGCATGCACATTTTACTACCACTATGGACTATGATAGTTTTTATTTTTGAGTAACAAATATCACTTTGGCTTATCTGTAATTTTTGCTCAATAAATAAATACATTGCTGCTTATTACATAAACGTTAAACCTTAGTTGACATGTTGACACATGTCAAAACAAAAGTGTTACCACAAAAAACCGTTCCATGTACGAGTATTTAAAGATCATTTTTCAACCGACTTCAAAAAAGGAGGAGGTTCTCAAGTCGTCTGTATGTTTTTTTTTTTTTTTTTTGTATCTTGTTACGCGATTGTTCCGCCATTTGTTGACCGATTTGCAAAATTCTTTTTATGTTTGAAAGGGTATACTCCAAAGGTCCCATATAAATTTTATTCCTGAGGGATTGATAGTTTCCCCGTAAAACTCTAAACACCTTCCCTCCTAGCCATGTCACAAATAGAAATCGAATCGACAGCTTGACGCCCTGTGTCACACCGCGTTTCGAGTCAAACATTGAAGTCGGTTTTCTTTTTAGTATTAAAACGTAATTATCTAGGGACAAATTTTTAGTTAGACTTAGTCTAAACTCGGTTCATTTTCTTGTAATAAGACGGATTATGTCTATTTACATGTTAAGATGTCGCCTCAGCGAGTCTTTCTCGGCCGTGAGCGCGGCAGTAGTTTCTTCGTTCTGACGATCTGTGTAATCTAGCTGACTGCGCAACTGCTGGGCGAGACGATCCTTCTCCTTCAGCTCACATTGCAGGTCTTCTAGGAGTTGCAGACCTGGAATATTATATCCAGCTTAATATGATAAGGTATGAATCAATATACTACATTTTTATACTCAGTGTTAACCTCACACAAGAACAAAGATTTTTTACAGGGATATACTGTAATGTATTCCCACAAAGTTTTATCCATCGTGTCGACCGACTGCCTATTAGCTCAGTTGGTTAGAGCGCCGCGTCACGGATCGGCGAGGTCGTGGGTAAATCCGGCACAGGTTTGATTTTTGGTATGCATTTTCAAAAATATTGAAGTATGAATCAGAATTAGCCTGTAGATCAGCTGCTTACCATGACCACCATTATCTATATGGTTGAATAGAGTAAAAGATTACATTTGCCAAAATCATTATATCAAAGAAAATGTTATATTATTTAAAAAGAAGCAAACTTCATTCACAGAATCTTGAAAATCTACTATGAGTCTGCGACACCTGGGAATCAAACTAATTCAAATCACACTGTACTTTTATAGCATCAATTTAAACTGTCACAATCAATCACAATTAATTCAAACACAGCTACTTAATATCTCCTTCGTACATACCATCAGTAGATATTCCCGAGTCTGAGTCCTGAGGAGCTTGGCCGCATCTCAAATTAAAACTGAAACAATTTTTACAACTGTTAGCTATCTATAACTCAATGATTTCATTAATATTCCAATATGTACTAACTTCTGCATGCGGCTTTACTTGCGTGGTACCACATTTTAACCTAGATTTATTTCAAGTTTCATCCAAATTGGTTCAGTAGTTTTATTTAATTATAAAGAGGAAAGACTTGTTTGTTTGAATTGAATAGGCTCCAAAACTACTGGACTGATTTGAAAAATTCTTTCACCATTAGAATCCTACATTATCCCTGATGAACATCCAGTGAAGTTTAGTGGGATAGGATTGAATAGTGTATTGTGGGTGGGTATTTCACTAAATTCATGGTTGTATTTTGGAACTAAGTTTCTTTTCGGACGGTATCGGATCTAAAAAAAAAGTGTTCGATTTTTGCGTCACGACACATACATAGGTCAAAACGACACAGTGCAACAGGCCCAAAACAGTCCATAGATTGTTACATTGTAAGTACGGAAGAGTGTTGCTAGGATTTAATAATTTATTTTACAAATGCCAAATGTCAAAGTTGAAACTTCGTTCCAACTGAGTGTTCCACGATACTCACATACTTTTTTAATTAATCCTTTTCTTACCTTTCGTCTAGGTCCATCTTAGATTTCTGGCTCTCACTATACTGATGCAGAGCCTTTGCTAGCTTTGTTGCATTGATTTCAGGATTACATTGTTCCGGGTCTAGTAGGGGCTTTAAAAAGCTGAATTCAGCCCTGAAAATAACATTTTACCTATACAAAAAGTCTTGGATTTGCAGATATTTTTGTATTAACACTGTCCAACTGTTAAACAAGGTCTCCTGTTATGTATTCAAACTACTAAGAGCAGGGAGCAGCTTCACTACCTTCCACTCGCTTCTCAACAAGTCTTGAATTACTTTAGTTTGCAGTTTAATAACCCTTTTTTTCTATGTGTGATACTACTTAAAGTTCGCCCAACGGATCTAGGCATTCGTGAAGTTAGCCGTTTGTCTGCTCAGTGACCGATCATACAAAATTGTGTTCTGCACAGACAAACGGCTAACTTCACGAATGCCTAGATCCGTTGGGCGAATGGTACCTTGCATTTAGTTAACTTGTATCCTACAAGAGTTTTTAAAATATTATTTATAACATTTTGTATGATACATGCTCTACTAACTAATTCATTTCACATAAACTTCTTGTTATTTCTACATGAAAACATGACACATTTTTTCAACAAAATATGGCAACTTGCCAACCGGAAGCATTTGACTAAAGCTATAAAATTTTAATGTCTAAACATTTTGTTTATGATAGTTTTATTTTTTTAACCATTTATTACACAGTGATAAAACTATGCAAGCAAGCATGTAGTGTAACATCGAAAAATAGCACATGGAGTCTGTTATTGACACATAATATAGTACAAATCACTATGTAACATTTTAGATACTGCAAATTCATAGTATCCGTGAAGTTAGCCGTTTGTCTGCACAGAACACAGTTTTGTATGAAAAAGCAGTCACTGCACAGACAAACGGCTAACTTTACGAATGCCTAGATCCGTTGGGCGAACTGTACCTAGTAAGTATCTAGACGTACATATGTAGGTACCCAATTATGTTTAGGTATCCTAAATAACTTAAGTACTTACTTGTTTGTCTTCATAAAGGGTGCGAATTTATCCATTAGAGAATCTACGCGTAGCGTGCTATCACTTTCAATACCACAGCATTCAAATATCTGGTGCGCAGTCAAGAAATACTCTGGAATGGTAACCGCTCTATTATTAGTAATTAAAACAACGCGCCAACGCGACGCTCCACGGCCTATTTTGAGCTCTCTATTTACTTACCATCAGTGCTAGTCGGTCCTCCGGCAAGATCCATTGCCTTTTCCGTCTATTTACAAATAAACACCGAATAAACAACACGTGAAATGCCCAATGATCTCGGCAACGGTGGTAGCGAAGCCGACCGCTACGCTACCGTTGATAATGTTTACTCTAGATTTTGAACTGCAAATTCGTTACTGCCGCGTGACGCGAATTGACTAGCATTGAACACAACAAGTCATAGTCTTTGGCGTTACGAAAAGAGTCAAGGAAGTTAATTTTAAAATAAATGAACTTGCTCATTGAACCAACAAAACGAAACGGCTGACTGACTGTGTCTGACATGACATGACATGACAGTGAGTGAGTGACAAAAGTAGGGATGGGTAGCGAAATAAAATAGGTAGGTACTCTAGGTACCTACTTATTTATTTATATGAACATAAAAGAAAAGGGCTTTGTCGCTGAGCGACTATACCGCCCAATCAGTGACATCTTGGCTCAGTCTTCTTCTTCTTCTCTCTCACTTCACTTCTTGGTTTCTTCTGGTTTCACTTCATTCCCCGGCTTCTTCTTCTCCTCTTTATTCCTTCTTCCGCTAACGCATCTAGTACCTACCATTATACCTCCTCTCTGCTGGTGCCACTCCTAAAGGTGACAAAGCCCTTTTCTTTTTTGTTCATATAAATAAATAATCGAATAGTTTGTGGGTACTAGGTACTAACAGTCACTGGGTGAAGTCAGGCTGTGGATGATATCCGTCTTTCTTTGAAAGTTTGTTATACTTATACACATTATATAGGATGTAAAAGGTTCCATGCTAAATCTATGCTTAATACACTATACAGGGTGTAAAAAGACGTCTACCGAAGCCGAAAGGGGTAGGTACAGCATCCCAACGCACAACCAAATCCAAAAGGATTTTCCGAAAAAATCATTATATCCGGAGAAAACAGCGTTTGAAGATTACTGTTTGCGTATGTACTGGGCGCGTTTTTATACGTAGATTGCTGGATTTTGAGTTTTTATAGTTTTTTCTTTTATAAATGCAATTATTAGGTAGGTATGGCCTTATTATGTTGTACTAGTAGTAAATAACTAAAAATAAAATAAAATGACGTAGCTAAGTCAAATTTTTTTTTGTTTTTTTTTTCGCTAAATATGTTCAGAATCATGGTCTGATTGAAACCCCTCAGTTTTCGGTAGCAGTCTTTTTACACCCTGTATATTGTCTGTGGTTATACTAAGCACAACGGATCTTTAGCTCTCTGAAGTTAGGTGCAATAGACGATTGCGCAGGTTTGGTAGAGTAAGCGAGATAGCACGTGTTGCACGTGTAGCACGTTGGATAGAATCATTGGTTCCATTTCCATCCCTATACGGAAAGAACGCTCGTTCTGTTTAGTTACGATTTTTTAGTTTTACAGAACTCCAATAACACCAACGTAAAAAGTTATCAAAAGTAGTTTTATTCCTTTAAAAATACATGTAAATCAGTACAACCTAAACTTTAAAATATCTACCAATAAAACGCTAATTAAAAAACGTTTTTTACAAAATTATCATCGCTCTCTTATAGTATTTAACACTTCCACCAGTCCTTTGTGTACATTCAGAACTGCCAATTTTGTCTCCACCATCGTGAAGTCACTCAATTCCATCTGCAACGAAATAAAAAAAACATTTCTTTTTAGAGAATCGATAAAAAATGGCGCTGCTCTAAGATACTTACACCTATCGACATAATCATCAAACACCATGCATCCATTGATCAAGATAACTATAATTATTTATGTTTTAGCGCCAGCCCGGCCAGCTAGCTAGGTACTTCAGGGTTCGGCAAATGAGTCCAACGCACAGTGGAAAGTAAAACACGTATATTTAATTAATTAAGATGACACGGGAAAAGATATAAGTAAGTATCAAGAGAATAAGAGAAATAAAACTATAAAATCACAAATCACAATGTCTGTCCGAACGTAGTAAGCCACTCACTACTCGTCCCGAAAGCGTGCCGGGAGACGAGTCTCGAGCGGTCGGCGCGAGGTGGCGCTAGACGTCGAGGGAATGTAACGCGTCGCGGATGTTTTGGCGCGACGTGGTCCATTATTTAAATTAGGAAGCCCGGTACTTCGCGTTACAATGTGCATAATTCTCAGTAAAATCTATTTTTTTTTATATCCTTACCCCATCAGGTGGATCCTTATCCCTTGGCGGGAACCGGCCGTACATTCGCTCACAAATCGCGCAGAGGCCGCACCACGTACGATATTTCAGCGTGTTTTCTGTACTCTAAAATCAAAAACATTTATATTTTTGTTTAAATTCTAACATTGAAATAAGTAAATCAGAAAAGGAATTTGTAAGGTGTTGGAATATTTTATAAATCCGTCAGATCTATCGGTCGCCATGTTTTCTCAAAATGGCGGCCATTATGGATAACTCATAGAGATATGGATATGGTCTTAAATCTCTCTCTCATTCTCATTCATGAATATTACAAGCTATAAAATAAAGAATCATGACATGTGACCGAAGCCATGATTTACCACCATAGAGTAATAGAAAATAAAATAAATAATGCTGGACATTTCACACACCGACTTGTACTATGGGAACCAGGTAACTGATTTAATACTTTTTGTAAATACATACATAGAAAACACCCAAACCCGAGACAAATATTTTTAGATCATACAAACATTGGCCCCGCTGCGGGGATCGAAACGGCAACCTCTTGAGTAGTCGTCAAAAAAATAGACATCCATACTTAATATTATAAATGTGAAAGAAACTCTGTCTGTCTGTCTGTTTGTTACGCTTTCACGCCCAAACCGCTGAACAGATTAAGCTGAAATTTGGCATAGTTAAAGGTTGTATCCCAGGGAAGGACATAGACATAAAAAAATCTCGAGGGACCGCGGGTCACACCGCGGGAGCGCAGCTAGTAGACAATATAAAATACCTCTTCGACATCCCCTCCTTCATCCATATGCCTCCTCCCCCCTCCAAGCAGAGTCAGTTTGATCTCATCTGGTATACTATCCTCTTCTACATAATCATCAAACTCCATGATACTTTTGAAGACCGATGCATGTTCTGTGGTTAGGATGCCACCCATCATAAGTATTAGGCCTTCTTCTATGTTCTGAAATAATCACCATCGTCAGTATAATACGCACAACCAATCTTGAGCTATTTGAAGTAGCTGCACAAAACCCATTTTAGTCTGTCTTTCCGTTTAGTCCTAGTCTCTGGAACGGCTGAAGCGATTTTAATGCGATTTAAGATGTTGTAGGGCAACGTTCCCACGGGTTCGGGATTTTTGCTGGTAAACCGGGAAAACTGTTATTCACTGAGGACTCCTATTGCATCTTTTTTTTTAAATTAAATAGGTCAGCAATTGACCTCCCTCTGCCTGATGTTAAGCAGTAGCAAAGACAATATAGACTAGGTAGGCAGTAGTGAGGTCTAAGATGGAGCATGCTTTCCTAGAAGGAACCTATTTACTCTTGATTTGAAGACCCCTATATTGTACTTTTTCGGGAAATACCTACCTACCCGGCAATGAGTTCCACAATTTTCGACGACCTCTGTGGCGCAGTGGGTGAAAGCCCGCTTGAGACGCAGAAGGTTGCGGGTTCGATCCCCGCCGCGGGATAAATGTTTGTATGATCTGCTTATATTTATCTCGGGTCTGAATGTTCCTATTTATAATATGTATGTATTTACAAACAAAAAGTATATAAGTAGTATATCAGTTATCTGGTTCCCATAGTACAAGCTTTGCTTAGTTTGGGGCTAGATGATGCTGTGTGAAAATGTCCAGCATTATTTATTTATTTGGCAGTGCGTATGAAAAAAGTGGACTCAAAACGCTTTGTACGAACTCTGGGAATGTCGATATGTACAAATGGCGTCTTTCGGGGAACCTGTTGGCCCGATAAGAGAACGGGGATGGTGGAACTAAATTATGGAGTTCTTGTGCACTCTCTCCGAAATGCAGTCGATAAAAGTCATGTCTTATTTATCTTACTTTTATAGGCATCCTGTAACCTCTTTCTCTGAATTTCCTCAAAACTGTGAGGTACAGTAACTGCTTAGACTTTTTTAGAGTCACGAATCTCGCCGCGTAATTCATTGGAGTTAGGGCTGGAAAAAAAAAAATGTGATTAAAGACTTAGCTAGCCAGCTGGACTACATAGCTAAAAGATTTATTAAGGGCTTTGGTTCTAAAAATAAGGGTTTCTTTTTAAATGATAATAGCAATATTACAGCAACTATTTAAAAATTATAAACACGAAAGTTCTTTGGCCTTATTACAAAAAAGTTAAACCTTAATTGAACACTATGTTGACACAATAAAAGCGTTACCACAAGAAAAGCGTTCTAGTACGAGTATTTAAAGATCGTTTTTCTAGAGACAGTTTTTTAGTCAGAGCTTTGCTAAACTCGGTTCATATTTTTTGTAATAAGACAGATGGTGTTTATAATTTTAGTTTCACGCAACAACTACTTAATTGAGTTTGGTTGAAATTGGGTAACTTAAGGACTTTATTTATTAGATGACTTCAGGAGCTTCGATCAGATCAAAGATCAGAAGGCAACCTATGCCTACACTCAACGGGACGCTGTAGTGCCAGGGACATTGCTTGAGATGGAATAGGCTTGCCCAGCACCTAAACCATCCTCTTAGCTTGATCAGAATTTGAATTTGGGTACAGGAGATAGAATCCGTAAAAATAAATTATTACCGAGGGACCGCGGGTACAATACGCACAACCAATCTTTGTCTCTCTGAAGTAGCTGTGCAGAACCCATTTTTAATGGCGCCTAGAAAACGAAGATAGCGTTGTATAGCTGCCTCGCTCACTAGCTTAGTTTCAATCGCTTGCTCTACCAAACCTGTGCACCTAACTTCAGAGAGACAAAGATCGGTTGTGCCTAGTATAACAGCTATTATTATTTTAAAAACGTTGCGATCCGGTTTATTTTTTACGTTTACTTACTCTCAAGTGCCATAGAGTCTATCGGCAGAGAGAATTGTGCACTTTGACGTGAGAATACACGCGGTATGTGCAACCAGTCGCCCAAACTCACGGCCGGTACCTACAAATAATGCAATTATAAAAAAAAACACTTCCATTGCATAAATTAAAAAGTACGTGAGTGTCGTGGAACACTCGGTTGGAACGAAGTTTGTACATTTAACATTTTTGCAATTTGTCGCACCTTGTGCACCACATATCGCACTCTGCGCATCTTTTTATTGCGCACAACTATGCGCACCATTTTGCACAATTTGTGAAGTTATCAACGAAAACATGTTTTTTTTTCTTCTCCTGTAAGTTCGTCGTCGTGACGGTAAAATCGATCGCTTTTTTTTCTAGCCTCCATCGATACCGTTCAAAAAGGAACTTCGTTTAAATAAATCTAAGGAAGACAGTTAGATATCGTTTCGTTTTCAGTTTAGAGCTTGTGTTTTGAGCACAAATCACATGACAACAGTTAACTTCAAAAAAGTCAAAAATGTCTTGACCTTGTATTTTGTGGATCGTTCATCATCATCATCCACAGCCAGACTTCAGCCACTGCTGGGCATTAGGCCTCCCTTTGCTTTTGCCATTCTGCTCGGTACACTTCGTTCATCGGATCTGGGTATTCGTGAAGTGAGCCGTTTGTCTGAGCAGAACACAATTTTGTATGAAAAGGCGTTCACTGCGTTCTGCTATGGTACAAAGAACACTTGCCTTCAATTCCTTCAGTAGCGTTTGCATTTCCGTGCCGTATGGACGTGCGGGCCGTGTACGATAAGCTTCTTCTAAAACGTATCGCCTCTGTGAAAGTATTAAAATTGGTTAATAAGTATTACACTTGTGGCGACATCTATCTACCATCGCATGAACTACAAGAGATGTCAATTACAGCGACCTAGCTACTTCGGAGCTGTACTTCTAGATGGCGCTGGAATCACAGATAAACGGATTCCCATACAAATGATGCAAAAAGTATTGAATCCTGAATCGCGCAAACGATGTTTCTAAGCGCATATAACCTATATAGAACTATCCGACTACAACTGTCGGCCGAACAGGCCCTAAGGTAAGTGTGCCAGTTGGGCAAACCTAAGTGAGGCGAGTACTCCCTCTTTGCCATAGTTTGGGGGAATACCATCTCGCCCACTACTGTATGGAGATACTTCAGTATATCGTCATCAAGGAACGAGTCTGTTTTCCTAGTGTTGACCGCTTTGATAACAGGGGACGGTTTTAAGTAGCCGTTAACAACTCTCGATGGTCTAATAAAGCGATTAACATCAAAATATAGATGGCGCTGTAACCAACTTCACCTTGATATCGAACTCGGTTTCAATGGCCTCCTCGTCCACTTCTCTATGGAGATACTTCAGTATATCGTCATCAAGGAACGAGTCTGTTTTTCTAGTGTTGCCAGCTTTAATGACAGGTAAGATTATGATGTCGTCATCGGCTGATTGCGCGATAGAGCCTCGTGAACTTGGGTTCTGAGAGTCTGTGCCTATACCGGCAATCTGGGAATAGCATAATTAATGGGTATATTATTATGGGTACCTATATGAATATTAGTTAGTATTGTAATATGGCAATGTTTATATTGTAGTATGAATTTGTCAATTAATGGTTGTTTATAAAGCTTTTAAAAAAATAAGCTTTCATACCTGAGTTTCAGGATCCTGCTGCGCTTGCGCCGCCAAGCCCGCTGACGTCATACGATCGCTGCCGTTGCGTCCCTTCTTGCGACGTTTGCCTCGCCTCTTGCCATCTCCCTCACCGCCTGTCCAATCAAAAGTAGCCTTTATTACTAGGTACTTAGATAGGTTTTGGAATACTAAAGGAGCTACCGCGAATCGGGAAAATATTCGTGATTC
The DNA here is from genome assembly GCA_951394285.1 of Epirrhoe tristata. Taxonomy (NCBI): domain Eukaryota; kingdom Metazoa; phylum Arthropoda; class Insecta; order Lepidoptera; family Geometridae; genus Epirrhoe; species Epirrhoe tristata. Next base: position 9,019,590 of record OX596149.1, read on the forward strand.
TGTTCATTTATTAGAAGGGTTTATATCGATTCGGTGTATACGATAGTAAAATTGGTCGTCGGGTAGTTTCAAAATCCGTCGACAGATTTCTCCGCTCAAGGTCTGTGATTGGTCAGTTCAAATGCGCGTATCACGTGATGTCAATGTCCTACGTTCCAACCACGGATTGTCCCAACCTATTTGTATTTTTAACAGACTGAGACAGAAAGACAGACGAAACATTAGTTCTGATGTGTGCGACAAGAATAAATGAATGTTTGGAAAGCTTTTAAATGCATCATTATAGTAAAGATTAAAGATACCCTATCTTTTGTTTCCATACCTCCTTCATCAATCGTAACGTCTTCGTTCTCATTGGCGTCCTTATCCGCTTTGGAACGCTGAGACGCGGGCGGACTTTTCTTTTGTTTCAAAGGCTTGCCCAAGTTCAAAGCTTTTAGTTGGGTCTGAAAAAATACATGCATTAAAATATGTCAATGTGAGCGTACAGTTTGTTAAATAGGTATAGGTTGATACGCGGCATATTGACATCACGTGATTGATGCAAGAGCTTTGGGATTGGTCAATTCAAGTTCATATAACACTTGAATTGACCAATCACAAAACTTAGGTAGGAGTTTGAGTTTTAAAAGGAATACCAAATACACATGACAAAGTGTAGGGAAGAGAGGAAGAATAAAACTTATGTCGATTCTCGGGTGGGATAAGTTCAAGAGAAAAATGAGTCTAAAACATAGTTATTACCTCAAGCTTCTTAAAAAACGCATCACTATCGTATACCAACGGTTTCTTCTTGATCAATTTCCGAGTAAGCTTCACACTGGGTAGTTTCATCCTCTTTCTTTGCCCAGTGGTGCCCCAAGCGGTCATAGACAGAACTATATTCGAACCGCCGCGCTTTCTTCGTTTTGGCGCGTAACTTATTACAATCTTCGTCAAATGCAGTAAATTACAATCGCAAGATGACGGTGGTAATAATGGAGGTAGTTTTAACGGCCTACGTTTGATTTTTCTAGGTTTGACTGTTGATAAATTATCACCTGTTACGTAAAAACTTTCCTTCTTATCTTTGGTTTTTCTACTCGGTAGAAGCTTAGTTTTGGATATTAGAAACGGTAGCATTTTAAGTGTTGATTCGTTCAAGGTTTTATAAAGACTGAGCGATATCGGATAACGTCAGTATCTATTAGTAATTTGCTTATCATTGGTTACGCTATGAGCTTTAAAGTGGTATGGAAAAATTGCGCTGTTGTAAGGCCCTATAACGTGTAGTCCTTCAATTGCTTACACGAGTGTAAATGCCTACGCAAAAGCCGTAAATAGATAAAATAGATAGGTAGTTGCCTAGACAAGGTAAAAAATTTACATGGAGTAATGAAACTAGCTTAGATAAGCCTTTTTGAAGGTTCGCCGTGTTTTTTATATTCCTATGCGTACCTATAACAGAGCTTAATCTAACGGACTGATTCATCACCGCCGAGCCGAAACTGTTGAAGCTAGAAATCCGTTGAAACCTAGCTTCCTTTTATAAGTCTCTATTATGATTGTCAAGGTCGTCTCGCCATCTTCTTCTCGGTCTGCCGTATCGCCTTCTCGCTGGGTCGGGGCGCCACTCGGTGGCTACCCGCGCCCACAGCTCACCTGGCATACGACAGACATGCCCAGTCCAACTCCACATAAGCTGAAGTCTCTAAGGCGATTTTTTTTTATATCAAATCCCTAATAATAATGGGTTCTATTATTTTTTTTTTTTTTATGATGAATGGGTCGGCTCTTGACCTCAAACTTACACAGGTAAGAGTGAGGTCTACGATGGAGCGAGCTTACCCAGAAGGTATTACCCCATCTATCGAAGTATGTACTTAATGAACTGGCGGAGCGATTGTAAAGTCGTTCAAAATTAAGATTCCTTAATCACTCTCTTCGCAAGCACCAAGTCAAGTCAAGTCAAGTCAAGTCAAATAGCATTTATTCAGTAGGACCGCTGGGATCACTTTGAAACGTCTTAAAACTAGGTGATTCTACTCCTGTTCCTTCGCGACCAATACCGTGAAGAATCAGGGCAACAAACACGGTTTGGGGCCTAGCTTTTTTTAGGTGATCCATCTTAGATCTAAACTTAGGCTAATTTCTTAACTAACTTAGTTGTAAAATTAAAAGTAAAGTTAGTAAAATTCAAGAAGCTAAGCAAGATAGCAAAGGCATTGTGCACACATCAGCTGTCGAGGGGCAGAGCGACATCAGGCCACGCGAATTTATCATTAATATAATCACCAATAGAATAGTACGCTTTCTTTATAAGATTATTTTTTATGTAACTTTTAAATCTTCGAATAGGCAATTTAGTGGCATTATCTGGAAGTTTATTATAAAAGAGTACGGTATTTCCCATGAAAGAACCTTTCACTTTTTCTAATCTAAATTCAGGCACACAAAGTTTATCCTTATTTCTAGTATTAATTCTATGCACGTCACTTTTTTTCTTAAAGTCATTTATATATTTATGAGTGTGCAAAAGGATTTCATAAATGTATTGTGAAAATACTGTTAGAATATTAATTTCTTTAAAACGTTGTCTTAGCGAGTCCCGTGGTTTCATATTGTAAATCGCACGGACAGCCCGCTTTTGCAAAACAAAAATATCTTGAATATCGGCTGCTTTACCCCAGAGAAAGATACCGTATGACATCACACTATGGAAGTAACTATAATATACTAGCTTGGCTGTCTCTTCATCAGCCAAACTCCTAATCGTACGAACTGCATATGCAGCGGAGCTAAGCCTACCAGCAAGTCTTTCAATGTGAGGTCCCCACTGCAATTTGGAATCAACAGTCAGCCCTAAGAAAATTGCTGAATCTACAAGATTAAGTGTTTCTCCATTTATCTCAATTTTAGTTGGTTTGTGAACCACGTTAGGCAAAGTGAATTTAATACATTTCGTTTTCTTGGCATTAAGTAAGAGATTATTAGCCGTAAACCATTTTAAAACTAGGGATAGAGACGCATTAACATCATCGTAATTTTCTTTATATCTATCAACTTTAAAAACCAATGAGGTATCATCAGCAAACAGAACAATGTCACACATGTCTTTCACAAAAGAAGGAAGGTCGTTTATGTATACTAGAAACAAGAAGGGGCCTAATATTGAGCCCTGAGGTACACCCATATCAATTAGTGACCCTGCAGACCTTTCACCACCTACATCAACCTTAAGAACTCTATTGGATAGATAGGAATCGACAAGGTCTATAGCTCGATTATTGACGCCATAGTATTTTAACTTAGAAATCAGAGTCTTGTGACACACGCAATCAAAAGCTTTAGAAAGATCGCAGAATACTCCGATCACGTCTTGTGAGTTTTCAAAGGCATCATAGATGTGCTTTAGAAGCAAAGTACCTGCATCAGTTGTTGAACGACCTTTGGTAAATCCAAATTGATATTTATGTAGAAGCCCGTGAAGGTTAAAGTACGCAAGCAATTGATTCAACATAACTTTCTCAAATATTTTACTTAACGCAGGTAGAATCGAAATTGGTCTGTAGTTAGCAGGGTCGCTTTCATTGCCAGACTTGAATAATGGGATAAGCTTGCTAAATTTCATAAGATCAGGAAAAACACCCTCGTCTACACATCTGTTAAAGACATAAGCTAGACATGGAGCAATATCAACGACAATAGTGGCTAATATCTTAGTTGATATCCCCCATAAATCTTCAGTGTTTTTAATATTAAGAGTTTTAAAGGTTTTGACAATATTATCTGCGTTAACATAACTGAATTCAAAGTCACTTCCACACTGAGCAACACCAGATTCTAAAAATTTAAGTGCGCCAGTAGCCGAAGAATTAAGTGGCTTGGTCGCAACATGGGCTATATTCGAAAAAAAACTATCAAACGCGTTAGCTATTTCAATGTTATTAGTTAAAAGATTATCATTGACTTTTAATTTAATTTGTTTGAAACCAGGTCTTGATTTACCTGTTTCATTATTTATTACTTTCCAAGTGGCTTTAACTTTATTTGATGAAGACACAATTTTATTTTTAAAATGTATTGATTTAGCAGCTTGACATACCCTTTTGAAGATTTTAGAATAGTTCTTAATGTATAAGATATGCGATGGGTTATGAAGCATAAGTTCCCTAGTAGCATAAAGATCATAAAGTCTATTCCTACTTCGATAAATACCTGGCGTTGCCCAGTCTACAAAGCTCACACAAGTCCTAGTTATGCAGGTCTTTAATTTAAATATTTTTTTATGCTCTTCAATAATAAGATTTGACAAACTGGTGAATAGGTCATTCGGGTTTTCTAGACAAGCTAAAAGTGACATTCTGAGTTCTATATTACTCTGGAATTTTAAAATGCGACTCTTAGTGACAGGCCGGTAAGAGAACTCAGTAGGTTCATTTAAGATGAAATTAGGAAATACTACACTTTGGCCATAGTGATCAGAGGCAAAATTCTTAATTAAAGATTTACTAATTGGTATACAGCTACAGAAAACATTGTCTAGACATGTGGCAGTCTCTGATGTAACCCTAGTTGGCTCAATAAAGAGGTGATTCAGATTAAAACATTTAAATAAATTAGTTAACCTATCAGAGTCTACCAAAATATCAAGATTAAAATCACCGCAGACTATTAAATTTTTGTTAGAAGCAAAAATTTTCAGTAACACTTCTTCCATAGTGGACTCATATAACCTATGCTCAGCGTTGGGAGGACGGTAGACACTCACAACAATATGTCGCTCTAACTCGACGCACGACAGCTCAATAGTTCTCTCAATAGAGAGATTAACAATATCTTTACGTTCCTTGCATTTTAAGTTATTATTAATTAAAATTAGAGAACCGCCTCTTATGGCGTTCTTACGTTTATATGAACTTATTACATTGTAGTTATCAATATAAGGGAGCAACTCATTTTCTAAAATCCAGTGTTCAGTGACACACATAACATTTACATTGAACTTTTTTAAAAACAACTCTAATTCTAATAATTTGCTGGGGAGGCCTTGCATGTTCTGATGTACAACATGCAAGGTACCTGTCTTGCCCGTTGTCGAAGCGGTCAGTTTAAACATTGATCCGCAGTCCCTACTTCTTGATTACCCTGATTAGTGTTACTACTAACTACAGGCTCGTCAACTAACTGTGTTATACTACTTATAACACCATCAAAAATATTGTATGCTAACAATTTAGCAATCATCAGTTTACAGTTCTTACTTAGGTACAATGTACTTTTTGTCAAGATAAAATTACTAATAAAATTATTAGTGTCTAAATATAAAACGTCACTATGACGGCATGTCAGATTGTATAGTAATAGATTAAGGCTATATAGTCGCTGATTTTCTTTATCATTAAATGACTTAGAGTAAGGAAAAGCACATACAATTAATTTGCCAAGTCCTTGATCTAACTTTTCCAGCAAAGTTTCAACAAGGCTTATTAAGTCTAGGCGCTTGACATTAACACTCTCTCCTAAATGCAATACCAAAGTGGTATTGCTGTCAAGGGATGCATCAGACTTAACGCTTTGAGAGATATAGTCTAAGGAAGCATTTGGCAGACAATTATTAACTACATTTTGTCTTAGTTGCCCGCCTAACAGTTGTCCCATTCCCATGCCTATTTTGTCTGAATAAATAACAGTTTTCCGGGTCTGCCGACAGGTTTTAGGCTGTCTAACCGGAGACTGTGTGGCCTGTTGTGGCAGTACCGGAACAGAAGATGAAATCTGTTCCGGTTCAGGTGCCACATTATCAGATATGGGTAGATCTGTTTGCGAGCTCCTATTGCAGACTTGCACATAAATGCTATCATTATTAACTACATTTACAATGTTATCTATCTTCTTAAGATTATCTAATGCCTCCTGTTCTGCTTTTACAAATTTACAAGTCATATCATGCAATGATCGCTCTAGACTTACTACTTTCTCCGCCATGTGGTCTAGTTCTAAGGAGTTGCGGCCTATCAAATTATAACAAGTACCCAACTCCTGTTTCAAATTATACTTATCTTTACACAATTTAGCATTGTCAAACACTTTCCTATGCAATCTTAATTTTTTTTCTGATTTTTTAATGAAATTATTCAATTTTACATATTTTTTTAACTTATTACTGCCTCGCATTACTGGCAAATCATTTTTACAATTTGGGGTAGTGGCTAGGTCAATAATTGAACTACTGGGCACACTATTCGAAAGCTCAGTCTGTAAATCCAGACTACTGTAACTATTATCTAAGGGCACTTGTTTTAGTTCCAAATTGTCCAATTTTATTCTACACTCGGATAACTCTTGCTGCAAGTCCTTATTCAGCTGCAGAGCCGCCTCATAGGTTTCATGGCAGTGGTCCACTGACTGCAGCGATGACTGCAGGCGGTCCATCTGCTCCAGTACATCTTCATATTTAGTATGAAGCTCGGCGAGTTGTCTCTTCAAGCTCTGGTTCTGGCCAAGGATCACCAGCATCTCAGCTTCACTCTCCTCCTGCTCTTGCAGCAGCTGTCTACGAATCTCTGTTGATTCCTTGAGCTCCGCTGTAGCCATCTTCAATTTTGTTTCTAAATCACATGCCCTTCGAGTCATGGTCATCTTGATATAACCTGAAACACACGTCAAGCGAGTGAGATTGATACAAAAAGAGGAAAATGAGTCTTGGTGTATAGAGAGAAAGTAGATGGAGTGGAGATATAAAAGATTGGCTAGAGTGATAGGGAAACTTTAAATGAAAAATAAGTATTAAGTACTTAAAAAGGTATCAAGATAATAATAAGAAAATAAATAATAATTATAAAGCGAAATGTGAAGACTTCCTTTACTTAGATTTTAACAGAAAATGTAAAGGAAAATATCTCACTACTTAAAAATTACTCAGTAAATATAGTGTACAGGTAATTATTTAATTCAGCGCTGCCAGAAATACTAAACACAATTTATTACCTCTACTGAGTAGGTAATATTGATCAAATAGTTCTGGCCTAATGACTTTAGTGCTTTTAAGGTAAAAATAGAACCCAGTCTCAATCAATACTTGAATAAAATGACTGAAGTAGGAATTATTTTGTTTGTAGGGAAAGTATGTTAAGTTAGTGGGATTGTGCAGTGTTTATTGAAGTTTTATTTGTGTGAGGCATATGTTTTGGACATCAAATCAAGCTTCCACTGGTTGTCAAGCTGAAAGAGTTGTAAACAGCACCTGTGTCTTGTATGTGGACGTGACTCATCGACCCGGTGAGCGTGTGTACATGTAGTGTTTTGTTCGTACTTACGTTAGTAAATTGTGGTAAAAAGAACAAAAAATACTCCCCAGGTTTATCGACGATTTCCAATTCGTCAGCTCGTGTAGTTTAGACGCAGTAATCCGTCTCAATTATTGCTTTGTATTTCGCAGTGGTTTCAAATTCGCCAATTTGCAGTGTCCGTTGGTTGCTAAAGTTCAAAACTCAGTTCACCTATTTCCGAGTTTTTAGTCAGACAAAACGTTCACAAACACTTGCACTGAGTAAATACACTATGTAAAACACTTCTAGTTAGTTCTTAGCAGTTAATTTACAATAAAACTGAATAAAAATTAAAAATATATTACGAGCAGCTGATTTTACGTCAGACCGCCAGTGTTGCCACACGGCGAAAAAAAAAAAAAGAACACCAGCAAAGATGAAGCAACGGAATGAATAGAATAGAACCTCACCTTTCTAGCAGTTCTGACACTGACAGGTTCCTTAGTCACTCGCTTCGCAAGCACCAATGGTGACGCCAATGGCGGCAACTGTTCGCATTGACCTTTCAAAAGCCGAGCGTGCGCGCCCTCTGATAGGTTGAGAGAGGGTAGTGTCGAGCGCTCATTGGTCGGACTTGTGTTATGCCCCGCGGTAATATCTGATGTTGTGTAGCCGTGGTAGTATAGGGTTTCCTGTAAGATTTTTTTTCAGCCTATAGTTGCGAATTCAAAAACATCGTGAGGAAACTAGCAGCTTAGCGTCTCCACATCTGTATTGATAAGGCTAAAAATAAATAAATATAAATAATGCTGGACAGAAGAAAGCCACTACTATCATACTATCTATCAAACAATGTCTTCAGGTACATAGCGCCCATTTAAGAGAAGGCAAGGTTACTTTCCGACACTTAGCATCATATCCCTGCTTTATCCCACGCTATGTGGGGTCGGCACAAAATGTCTTCTTCAACTCACGCCTATCATCATCATTTAGCAGCTTAATAATAGCCTGCTGGACATGCTTCCCTCAAATGCCAATCTAATCGGCCCTGTGCTGATCTCATCCTTTTTTCCCTCAATGGCCTCTACGTCACCCACCGTCACTCGTCTGTAAATAAACTCCTTTCACTTTCGGCAGTCTCATTATCTAACTTGAAATCCATTTCCTTCCCAGTTGTCATCCCAATAGAGATCAACCAATCACATAATAGGAAAATGACAATTGAAGTCCAGAATGGGTTTCAAATGTCAAAATGAAGCACATGTCAACTGCCAGTTGAATTACACAATAAGGTTCTGAGTATGTATAATATGTATATATTACAAACAAATAGTAAGCATATAAGTAGTATCAGTTACCTTGTTCTCATAGTAGATACCTACAAGCTTTTCTTAGTTTGGGGCTAGATGACGCTGTGAGAAATGTCCAGCATTATTTATTATTATCTCTAATTCAACCACTTCTTCTTCCAGCCTTCCTCTTCTTGCATTCCCAGCCACATTCATATTCAACGCTTCTCTAATAGTCCATCTCCTTCTCCCATCACTTTATTTATTTCGGGCAAGAACAATTTGATGAGTGGTAGGATCTAACCTGGCTGTGACTTCTCCTCAGATCCAAGACAATAGCAATCTTCGTGTGAGGCTGGTCAGGCGTGAGACATCGCCGGGAGCCGCGGGACTTGCCGCTGGCTAGCGTCGGCGCTGGTGTCAGCGGCCTTGAGTCTGTTTCTGCGTATCTGGAATTAATAAAATTATTCAACCGGCTTACTTACTGAAGTGTTTTAATTGCTTCCTACAACAGATACCTAGATATACCTACTACCTATATAGATATTAGGTACCTACCATACACGCGACTAGGATTTACAGGTCAAATGGAAATAACACGCAGATTAACGGCAGAATGTGAAATAAATATTAAAATCACATCATCACACGCTTTCTAAAATCGTTCTTGAAAGACTTGTAGATCAAAAGTGAGAAGGTCTAAAACAGATTATAAAAGACTATTTGATTACCTAGAGTACCTATTAATCATCTAAACACCTTACCTTCTAAACATATCTTCGGTAACAATATCATGCGGTGTCTTAATCTTCTCCTTGTCGCCATCTTGGATTGTCGTTAGGTCCTCGTTCAAGTGGTGAGGTTTGCCGTCAAGAAACTGAAAATAATTATACAAGGAGAAGATATACTTACCTGTAAGTAAGTAATTATGAACAAGGAACTTCGAAAAAGATAAGCTATAAGTTAGAGTAGTCTTTTGAGGCAAACACTACAAATAGCTTTTTGGTCACTGAAGGACCCTGCCTATGTTATGTAGGTATGAATGAAATTATACAAGAAATGCCTTCATCTTCAGTCCTTTAGGTACAGAGTAGGTATATGTTAAATCAAATCACCATCAGCAACATCAAAGCAGAAGCGATGAAGAATCGTTCAGACGGGGTTTTAAAACATTGTTTGACACCGCTCACGAACTTATTAAAATGCTTACCCAGTTGGGGGTCTTAAAACATTTGATACTAGCCTACACTTAGGCTTACCCAGTTGTCCTTAGCACGCTTGACGAACTCCTTAGCCTCTGTATCTGCTGGGTGGTTGCATAGCACCGAACATGCAGCCGAGAAGGGGTTGTAGAGACCCGCGTAGGGTCGTAACATGAACGGAGCTGGCGTCACCTCGCATCGTAAGTCTATGCTACTCTGAAAACAGATGAATTGGTTTCTGTATTGGTAGAATAACATTCGAGTGATTTGTGTACCTATATGACTAAGCATAAGTTTTCTTAAAAATGGAAGCTTTGGAGTAGGTACCTATAACTTTACGAAAAACTTCCATTTTACAGATAGGTTTTTACCTTTAGGTGTTTGAACAACCTTGTTCAACTCAGTCTCCATCCAACAAAGTCTTTAGTCATCTGAGTATGACAACGCACTCGCAAAATTGAGCACTGTTTTTAGTTGTAACAAGGATTTTAAATACCAACCTTCTGCCTGGTTAATGTGGGCTTCTGTGGCACACTTAGAAGACCTGTGTTGCTGGTCAAACCCATTTTCACGTAGTATCTTTCTCCTATTCCTACCACTTAGTTACACATTTTGTGAAAGTACTACGATATCGACAAACCTATCGCTTAGTAACAGATTGTAAACAAATACTCAATTAAAAATTATACACTTATGTGTGTATGATCGCATGAAATTATAAAAGTTTCCGTAAAACAATCTCCACTTGTTGGGAATTTGTGGAATTTGACAAAATATGACATTATTCTAGTCTTTGGTACCTACCTATTCTCAAACTCTTTCGTTCTATCGCACTTAGTTTTTATGCAAAATATTAGTAGGTACGTACGTACGTACCCTATAAGTAACATTGCTAGGTAACATAAATGTTGCAACAAAAGTAGGGCATCTAACGGCGCGCACGCATAATCTTTATGGCTTGCAATTAGTTTAAAAATATTACTAGCAAGCTCCGAGGAATTGAACATATTATGAACAAACGAGTTTGATGTGTTTTTTACATTTTAAATGCATTGAGTTACTATGTAAATATTAAACATCATTGACGGTCTTTAAATGAGGAATAGACTGAAATTTTACAACTATTTAATTAGGTACTTACCTCCTACCTAAACACACTTTTTTTTTTTTTTATTAAATAGGTCAGCATTTGACCTCCCTCTGCCTGATGTTAAGCAGTAGTGAGGTCTAAGATGGAACATGCTTTCCTAGAACTGTATTTCAGACAGTCTTAATTGAGTTTTGTAAAGATTTAACTATCAAAAAATCTACAGTTCTTTCTGCTAATGAATAATCGCTTTTTGCTAATGTATGGGAAGTTAGTTTGATAAATAATAAATAGTTTGAATTTTTCACATATATTATTCAAAAAAAAAATACACAAAAGCACTAGACATCCATTTAACCTTATTGTCTAAATAAATGAACTTTTAAATCGACACGCAACCTCTTAATTTAAGATATAATTTGTATCTAAAAATAATACTCATTTCTCTCTAGTTGTTGAATCTATGGCGCTGCAGTTCAACTCAAACCTATAAGCAAAATTCTGTGATTTGTTTCTACTACAATAAAACTAGTTACCTACGCCGGCTCTTACAAAGGCCTATTTCGTAAGGGCAATATTATTATACTTAAAGTATTTAGTGCAATATAGAATTAGGAATAACTGGGTGTTTGTTGCGAGAGATCTCTTACATTACTGTGGTAATGAACATTGAAATATAATTCACATTTTATACATTGACATTTCGTGAAGATCTAAAAATGTTATTCATTACTGATACAACATTAATTAAAATTATATAAATTAAACCTTATACCTATGTAATAAATAACATTTTTGCATAGTATTTCTCAGCATTGTGCTGTTGTATATTTTCCTCAATCTATACTAAAGGTCGTCCAAAATAAAATATCTATTCGTAGAGTTCTTGGCAGTTGGTACCTAATCCGAGAGCTGATAAGGGCTTATAACTAAAATTGGTTAGTTAGTGCATTGTTCATGACTGCTTATAACTAATTGGAAAAACATGAGTAGGTACCTACGTACCACAATAAATTAAAGAAGAAATGGCAGTAAGTACATGGTAAGTCATAAAAAGAAATAAAGCGAGACAGAATAAAGAAGGCAGTGAATGATTAAAATGAGAATAATAAGCATTCGAAAAATATAATTACTAGTATTAATACCAATGAATAGAAGGACCAGAATTGCACCCAAAATTAAAGATGTGCAGATTTTTACGTTACATGCCGCTGACTATGATCATTATAGAAACATCGTACATCGTAAGAACCTACACAGTTTTATTATACACCAGTCAGCACCTATTAAACTTCCACAACGAATATTGTGACACCACAATGGCAGACAATTCGCACAACACTTCAAAGAGTTTTCGCTCATAACATAAAACGAGCATAACTGCCGCCAAGTGTATTATTAGCAGTCATAACCAAGAACGAATCAGATAAAATGGCGAACATACAATATTGCAACAGAATTGCACAGTAGATGATCTTTCCATCCTACTTTCAAGGTCTCAAGTCTGCCATTTAAGTAATTATCAGGTATAAATAAATTATTGCATTCATTCAATATCAATTAAGATAACATATCATTAGATATATTTTCTCACGGCGAAACTACCACCATAATTGATATGTGAGTCAATTAGCTCCACAAATTATTATAAAACTTAATCTTAATAAAGCCATACATCTACTGAATGAGAGCTATTTGATACAAAAATAAGTTACATAGATGAATAATTCACGATGTTCTTCCTAGCGAGTCTCCGAACCAAATATTACAGTGAGAGTCACCAAGAGAGCGGTCAAGGGCCGATTAGAAAGGCAAGTTAAGATAATTTCCTCTACTCTGTCCTACCTTATAACTACTTACTTATTCTTACATTATAATTATGCCATGAACATAAAAAGCAATATAATTTACATTAAAAAGTCCCTAATTACTGTAGTTATGTGGTCCATTCAGGCGAATGCAAACCGGCACCCTTACATTACCATCTCGTAATATTCCATCTGAAACTAGAACCTACTGATACCGCAGCCAGTTCGTAACCGCGCACAGTACAACTCAGCATTTCATCTCCTATCATTAGCCAGTCAATAACATTTATATTGCTTATTTAGATAAAAACGTACACAATCGAACACCATCAGTAGAATCTGGCGGGAGCCACCTCGAACCGAGAACAATCAAACGCGACCTACTTCCGTAACTCAAATATCATCCATAAAAAAAATATTTATGACTAGCGGTTAAAATAAATTTGAGCTCAGCACGCGCCTAGGGTCTCGAGGCGCGCGCGGCCTCCTCGAGCGCGCGCACCTTCAGCTCGCGCTCGCGCTGCTGGCGCATGAACTCCTCGTGGTGCTGCGGGTGCAGGAAAGGACGCTCGCGCTCCAGCAGCAGCTGCCTCTGCAGCTGGTCGTGCGCCGCCGCCTGCTGCGCCAGCTGCTCCGCGTACGGCCGCCCGAGCAGCTCCGGGTGCAGGTGCCGGTACGGATGCAGCCCGAGCGCGGCCGCCTCCTGCTGCGCGGCCGCCGCCTGCTGGCCCGGGTGCAGGTGCAGGTGCGTGTGCGAGTGCGCGTGCGTGTGAGCGTGCGTGTGCGCGTGGTACTCCGGCGAGATGCCCGCCATCTGCAGGCGCACCATCGGGTCCGCGGCGAGCGCGAGCCGCTCGGCCGCCTCGAGCTGCGCGGCCGCGACGCCCGGGTGGTGGTGCGGGCCCGCGCCGGAGGTCGGCGGCTGCGCAGCGGGCGGCGCACCGGGGATGCCGAGCCGCTCCAGCCGCTCGCGCTCCAGCTGCGAGAGCGCGGCGGGCCCGTGCCCCGGTGGGTACAGCCCGAACTGCACCGGGATCGCGCCCTGCGGCGGCGGCGGTGGCATCCCGTACCGGCGGTGCATCTCGAGCCAGTGGGGGTCGAGCGCGCGCGGCCCTACGTTGTTCTTGAGCAGCTCCTCCTTGAGCCGGTCGTTCAGCTCGCGCTCGCGCAGCTCTCGGATCTCGCGGTCGCGCTTCTCGCGCTCGAGGTGCTCGAGCTCGAGCCGCTCTCGCACGCCGCCCGCGCCGTACATCGACGACAGCTGGTACTGCAGCATCGGGTCCATGCACTGGCGCGGCAGGTTGCCGGGGCTGAAGCCGGCGTGCGGCCGCGCGTACTCGGAGAGCTGGCGCAGCGCCGGCGAGTCTGGGTAGCCGGCGCCGCGCTGGAAGCGCTCGTACGGCGAGGAGATCGTCTCGATCGCGCCGCGCGAAGGCGGCTTCGTCTCCGGCTTGTCCGGGGTGGCGATCTTCCGATGCGCCTGCTGCGCGATCTTCTCGCGCTCCTCGCGATCGCGCTCTGCCTGCTTCCTCAGTCTCTCCTCTCGCTTTCTGGCCAGCTTGGACTCCGGCACCGGTTTGAATATCAGATCGGTCCTCGTGCATGAGTTGTAATCTCCACGATTCCAGTGCCTCAGGAAGATCGCCGACTGGGACCTGTGACACTCCGTGTCCTCTATCTTCGGTTCGGGACTCGGTCCGTGCGGGATGTGCGCCGGGCTGGGGATCTCCTCCTCCTCCGGTTGAGATTGGGTTTCGAGCTTCAGCTCCGGGTTCTCTTCGGGAATCGGTCGGGGATGGCCCCTCAGGTGCGGATGGCCGTGCGGCATATGGTGCGGCGAGCCCGGCCGGGGATGCTGCAGTCCAGCAGCGGCTTGAGCGTGCAGTCTTAGGCTTTCGATCGAGCTCTGTCCGGGACCCGGAGGTAGCCCCAGACCCATGTGGTGTCCCATCGAGGGAGGTTGGATCATAAGATGATTCGGATTTCCAGGAAGCATCTTCGGATGATGCCTGAGGAGCATCGAGTCAGCCGGCGATAATCGTTCCGGATGATGAGCCAGATGGTGCGTGTGATGATGCGTGTGGTTGTTCGTAACGTTGACGTTCGACGACGAGCTCTGAGAGACGCTCGCCGACAGGTGGTGCGGCGAGCTCGAGTGTGAATTCGATTTCTGTTGATTCTGTATCTTGTGATGGATCGACTGTGAGGAGCTGCTCGATGTGGAGTGAGAGATGGACAGCGTGTGGTTGGTGCCTCCGCCGGCGTGAGGGGGCTGTTTCTCGGTACTCGTGTGCACTGAGCTGTGATGACTGGTCGAGTGATGGTGAGTCATGGTCGTTTCGTGAAGTTGATGCTTCTCTGTGGTTGCGTTGGGGTTTCTCGGATCCTCGTTACTCTCCGACGTTTCTCTTAGCGATCTCATGGTGACGGAGGAGCTCGTGCTGTGACTGTGATGCGAGCTGAGCATGGTCGTGGACTCGATGGTCGGTTTTACAGGCTCGTGTCTTCCGGCGGTGCTCACAGACGGATGCATTGGCGGTATCGGGTGCGGTTGGGGCAAAGGCCCATACGGGTACGGGTACGGCATTGAATAGCCTGGATGTGGGTGGGGGTAGTATGGATGCATTGCATGAGCCGCTGCAGCAGCAGATAGTTGGAAGATCGAGGGATGATGCAGCAAGGGATGGTGGGCATGGTGTAGAGGAGACGCGAAAGGATGGGGGTGAGGATGCCCTTGCTGTCCGGCGTGCATTATCGGTCCCGGCATTGTAGAGGGTATCGAGAGCGGACTCGGGTTCATAAGGTTTAGAGCCGAATGTGACACTGGTGTGTGAACCGGAGACGCTGATATTTGTCGCGGTTGAGACGGACTCGTCAAATGTCTCGAAAACGGTGAAGTTGTAGAGGAAGGATGAGGGCCGTGAGAGGAACCGTTCAGATCTCTCGGTTGGCTTTTGATGGGCGTAGGAGTATGAGGACTCTTGATTGGAGGAGCTGTACTTGAATCGTTTCCACTTGCTTGACCTGTAGGAACCGGCGTGATGTGAGGTTGGTGCAAGAAATCCGGTTCTTTCTTAATGCTTTCTATTCTTGGTCCCAAGAAAGCACTTGGTGCATTAGAGCTTTCGTTTGTAGGTTGACTTGGAGGTCTACTATTATTTTCAACACTTGATATTGATTCTCTGTCTCTTTCTGTAGTTAAATGCTGTGCTATTGCACTCCCAATGGGGTATCCAGGTACTTTAACTTCCTTTAGCGACTGTAGAGGATCAGCGCTGGATTGAGTAGACAAGTTTGCTGGCATATTATCTGGTACTTCTTGCTTGATTTTCAAATCTTGAGGCATAGCATCATTTGGATTAGGCTGGAGTGGCAGAATGTTACTACTAGCCAGACCATGGGATTGAGGTATCTGTTGCATCAATGGTGGCATTGAACCAGGTTTATCAAGTCCCGGATGTCCTGGATGGCCTGGGTGAATAGGATGACTAGGGTGACCAGGATGTCCAGGGTGACCCGGATGCCCAGGGTGACCAGGATGGCCAGGGTGACCATACAGAGATGTGGGCATAAACCCGTAAGGGCCAATATTTGCCCCACTTCCAACAGATATCAAAGGACCTGGTGGCAGGAGACCACCAATGGAAGGTTGGCTAAATGCAGGTGGTGGCATGCTTTGCCCAGAAACAGGTGTAGAAGCTTCAGTAGATCTTATACCTAAGCTGTCTGGTCTTATTGGATGAGGGAATGCTGGAGTCCTCATGCCACTGCTGGGTGCATTTTGGTCGACCTTTGGCCTTTGATCTGGCTGAGTCTTCAAATCAGTTGGGTGTTTGTCTTCTTCTGGCTCCTTCTCTTGTGTGTTTACTGGAGAGATAGGGTCAATGTTTGTTGTTGTAGGCTGTTCTGAAGGTGCTGCCGGTGACCCCCGTGGGTTACTAGGCAAAGGACTAATTCTCTGCAGTGAGTCTAACCGAGGAGCATTTGGTGATTCCACTTTACCACCAGTTGAAACTGTAGCTGTGAATATTTCTTGGGTATTTGGATTTTTCAATTCACCAGATTCATCTCTAGGTTCCAGTTTTATGACAGTCTTCAATGGGTTCATGTGCGGATTATGCTTGTTAGGATCCGGACCAAAGTTCATATTAACAGGATATGAAAATGGTTGCATTGTTGAAAAATCTTTTGGTCTCATAGAACTTTCTTTTGTAATATTCATAGGGTTAAAGATGTTATGTTGCTGTCCTTCGATTTTGATGTTATGAGGCAGTTTTGGTTGGAACATACTGTGATTGTCTTTCATGAAGAAGTTGTTAGGATTTTCTAGATTAAGTGGCTTCATAGGTTGACTGATAGGATGTCCTGGGAAATTATGAGATAGGGGATCTTTCTGGAATTCCTCTTTTTGCAAGTTATGTGGCTGATCATCCATATCTATTTCCTCCTTGATCTTTATCTTTTCCATAGGTTCTGTTGCCATAGGTGTAACCTTAGGAATGATGAGCTCTGTTTTAGGGAATATCGTATTTGAAGCTGTAACATTCTCTCTAGGTCTAGGATCAATATTTTCCAGATTTTTAGGGGTGTTACTATCTGTTTTCAAATCTAATGCAGTTCTATTATTATCATTCTCTAGTAATGGTTTGAACACTGGAGGAGGATCTTTTTCTAATTTGATAGTTGTCTCTGGGTTAACTTCAACTTTCACTGGTGCTTCAGGTTGTTTGGGCGGTTCTGTTGGCTCAGGTTCTTTAGTTTGTTCAGTATTTTCTTTATCAGTCTTGTTGAAGCTAAAGTCACATGCTTCCGGTTCAGGCTCAGGGGCCTCTGTTTCATCCATAGCTGAGAAACTATCATTAGTAAGGCTCTCTGACGGACTTTCAGGGGGGTTTTCAGCCCTTTTCTTTTTCATTTGCAAATCTCCATCCATTATGCCTTCAGGCTTGTTAGCATCATCAGGTAGGCGTTTCTTTACCTTAGACACATCAACCTTGCCATTTGCAGCTGGTAATTTCTTTTTGGTATCTTTATTGACAGGAGATGATATTACTTTCTCCACAACAACATTATTATTTGTACTTGGGACAACAGGCGCTGGTTTGGGAGGTTTACTTTTAACTTTTGTATCATTATCACTTTCTTCTTGGGCTTTCTTGACTGGAGTAGTTTGCTCCTTAGACTTGTTACGTGTGCGCATTCTGCTCGGAGAGTCATCTGGGTTTTCTACCCTGCCAATGTCCACTTTAGCCAGATCTCCTGCATCTCTTGAATCACTATCTTCTTCAGAGTTCTCATCTTCGGTGACTGAACTCACCTCACCTGCTTCCTTGGGGTTTGGAGAGGGTCTAGAACCATTTGTTTCTTGTACAGTTGGAGTAGCCTCAGGAGTTTGTTCCTTAGGTGTGCCTGCACGGGAATTCCGAGTGTTCCGCACACGTCTTAGAGAAGCTTGACGTCTTCGACGGTGAGGTCTGTTACTACTAGCACCTGGAGTTTTCTTCCACAGGTAATAAAACTCAACTAACTCCGCTGTGTCTTTGTGAGGCAATAAATCTTTCTTAATTTTGAAAAAATTCTTACCAAACTGACGGATTCCTTTCACAAAGCGCTTGGTTTCCTCTTCTGACCACTTTTTTTCAATTCCTTTGGGGACCGGGCATTTCACGAGAGCCTGAAGCGCTCGGCCTGGATCGTAGCCAGAGTCATGAAGCACATCCAGAGCATTGATAGTAGTGTCGTCCCGACTGGCAGCGACACAGCCGTCGTCGGGGGAGCCACCGTCACACATACCGGCGAATGCAGCCATGGATCGCGCTGCACGCAAGTACATCACCAAGTCTCTATCAGTGGCCTGAGCGGGTAGCCAACGTAACTCCTCGCCTCCTGGACACGGCTCGTCGGGTCCAAGAGGTCCATTAACCCGTATATCGGGCAAAAAAGCGTAAATATCTTTATCTTTGACAGGTTGATTAGGAGTGCCAACTTGAACCTCTGCCTGGTTCTGGGCCATGGTTCGTGTCGTACGGGAATTAGCACTGGGCACGATTCAGTTCCTTCACTTAGCACAAACTATTAACATTTCACATATTGTAAATTCATAGTCTTATGTAAACATATCAGAATTACATTTTATGTATACATTTGATGGTCCGTAAAGCAGTAAGTATGCCAATATCCATAATTATTGCCCCTAATGGCCACCATTACACGATGCATTGTGCTTCATTTTAGAAGTCTGCATAGACCGTGTCTTTTGTAACTTATAACGTCACTCACTATTACTTTATCATTATGTTTTGTAGGGTAGAACAGAATGAGAATTTTACTAGAAATTTTGTAAAATGCTATCTACATGCTAGCCTTTTGTTTAGCTTCACTTCACCTTTCTTTGGATCTAGCCATAGACAATCTTATTTTCTATAAAATGGCTGCCACGAAATGAGAAATAAAAACACGGACCATTTCACGCAGCTATTACGTACAAACTATTAAAATTAACTAACCCTCTTCGATCCCCAGAGATTTCACAATTTTCAAGATTGGATCTTTAAAAATTAAAAAAGATACAATTGAATAAATTATAAATTTTTCAAAATTGCCTAGTAACTGAGAAGGAACGTTATTAAAAATATTCAATTGTGTGACTATGGTTCACACATCATCAGATCACCAATCAGCAAAAAGGTTATTCACAAGAACAGTCATGTCAATCAATTAGGTTTCTTTCTTGCTAAAAGTAAGTTTGTTCGTATGAGAGTCGATGGCGAACTCTGGTGATGGAGTTTTTAGGCTGCCTTATAGCCTTCGTCATGGCATAACGACTTAAATAGCCGGGACCGATAATATGTAGAATATGCCCTCCGAAGCACGGAAGTGCACTGGGGCGGTCACCTATTCTCCGGTACCTAGACAATCGCCATGATAGGGGGCATGGCTTTTCTTTCTTGAAATCGATTTTTTTTTTGTTTACCTGTCTGTGTAGGTAGGTAACATTGCCAATTCCGGCTTAGTTAAAAAAAATTTTTTTTTTTTGTTATCACACCTAATGCTATTAAATAAACTATAGATACCTACGTAGCTGTTACCCCAGCTGTCACTGACAAAACGTCGCAAACTGGCTATTAGCCAGTTTTTACTTAGCTATATTTGCCAGTTTTTACTTCAGACGGTTTCGATTCTTCAATTTCCACGCGCTTGTAACATATCTATATTAATAAACATCATTATCCCGCTAGTTTCCGTATTGCAGTGTGCAACCGGTTGGGTGCGCGGTGTTGCGCCCCTCAGTTGTCACTTGTCAGTACAGTGTTTACAGTGTGTTTGTTTGTGTTACAGTGTATTTTACAGTGTGGTAGGGCGGTCGACCAGCTTAGTCACCACGGATTATCGTGCACTAGGGCCGCAGGTCGGTTCTGCCGCCACGCCAGTCTTAATGACATCATCCGTCGAGCGCTTGTCAGCGCCAATGTTCCAGCCGTCCCGACGGTATGACTCCTGTTCCTTGGGAGAGGGGAAGGCTTTTGGTGTGGGACGCTACTTGCGTAGACACCCTTGCGATTTCACATCTACCGGGGACATCCGTTAGGCCTGGCGCAGTGGCAGATTTGTCTGAGGATCTCACAAGGCGCAAATATATAAATCTTGATAGGGTTTATATACTTGAACCATTTGGGGTTGAGACCCTAGGTCCGTGGGGTTCTGGAGTCCTTCGGGTTTTCAAAATTCTTTTAGGGCGTCTGGTCGAAGCGACGCGTGATCCGAGAGCTGGCACATTTTTGGCTCAAAGGATCAGTATTGCCATCCAGCGTAGTAATGCCGCCAGTGTTTTGACCTGGATCAGTTGAGCTATCTATAGATATAATAATATAATGCTTTATTTGGAACAACATTACAATATGAGCAAAGATACAGTAGAAAACGTTGACTGCCGCAAAAGTTAAAAAAACTGAGTAGCGGAGTCAGCGCTCTTCTCCAAAAGATTGGATATTAGAGGTTCCAACGTAGCTATGTAGTAAATATTATACCAAAGACTTAATCTAAACAGGAAAGTTACATCTAACTTAAACAATTTCAAGAGTATGAAACTAAGTGTAAGTGTATAAAGTGAATGTGTGTGCGTGTGTGTGTGTATGTGTGCGTGGTGTGTGTGTGTGTGTGTGTGTGTGTGTGTGTGTGTGTGAGAGAGAGTGTGTGTGGAGGGGGCGTTAAGTGTGAATGTGTGTGGGTGGGTTTAGGTGTGAGTGTGTGTGTGTGTGGGTGTACGAAGCGAGTGAGTGTGGGATTTGGGTTTGTGTTGTGGTGTGTTTGAGAGATTATTCCGAAGACAGACATATTATTAATAGGAGATAAAGGATTATGATTTATGACAATGATGAATGTACAAAAAGAGAAATGTTCTATGAATCATTTATTGAATAGGTTTAAGAAGTAATTCCTAAGATCTTGACTAATCCTGTTGTATTTTGTAAAAATATAATAAATATGTAATAGCTTAGTTTCTGTAAACATCATTGTTATTACCTATTCATTCCGTTTTTCAAGGGTTTAATTGAACTGAGTGATAGTGTGAAGTATCATGGAAATTGGTTTTATGAAAATGATATTTGCCATGGTTGACTGTCATGAATGAACGACAAGTCAAATTCAATGTAGTCAAATGTCAATCGCCGTCGCGTTCACTCACTCACTCACTCCTACTTTGTGCTGGTGGTTCTTTGCATGTGTACTGTGTAGCAAAGAAAATAATAATTTGCTGGGTTGCTGAATTTAGAACATATGTTTTGAATTATGTAGCGTTTGTCCAAGCTTATGCTTACTATATAACCGACCTTCTTAAGGGAGATACTTTATTATCCTGTACGAATATCTCTAAACTAACTTATGTTTGCTTAGGATTTTGCAGTCAATGGTAGTGAATTACGACCCAAAAAGGCAAAAAGTGCTCCTAAAATGTATTAGTACGAAGTGCGTTAATTGAACAGTGTTCATCTGCAATAGCCATGTCATCTGACGACTCAGACGATGAACCGTTGGCCATATTGGCCTCGAAAAAAAGTAATTATGAAGTCGAAATCGTTCCTATTATGCCTAATAAGAGAGGACGTAAGAAGAAAGCTATTGCTACGAAGAAGACCTGTGATGTGACCATTGAACTGCAATACAAGGAAGATCTCTCATCTGTTACTGTGGAGAGACCCACTGATGTGTGGCTGTACTTAAAAGACTTGAATCCCAATGGCCCTTATAGCTGTTTGCTCTGTTCAGAGTGGTTCATCAACAAGACTAAGATAGTCATTCATTATGTGGTCAATCATAAGAAGGATTTCTGTGGTATATGCAGGTATGACATTATGATATATGCGGCGGGACCAATGTTTGTGTGATCTACAAATATTTGTCTCAGGTCTGGGTGTTTTCTATGTATAATATGTACCTATGTATTTACGAACAAAATGTAAATAAGTAGTATATCAGTCATCCAGTACACATAACACAAGCTCTTCTTACTTTGGGGCTGGATGATTATGTGTGAAAAGTCCAGCATTATTTATTATTTAGGTTCAGCCGAAGCACTTTGAACTTGCTTAGCTTGCCTACTTGGTCCTGATGGATTGTTGTAGTATCCTCTAGCTGGAGGCCTTAGGCGGCCTAAAAACTCTGTCACTAGAGTTGACCAATTTTTATTGTACACAAGCTACGCTCTGGGCACATGGCACTGAAGAAATGTATGTATTTAATGAAAAGAGTAGACAACCCCATGTGTGAAACATGCAGCGTTGTTGAGGACTCGTACCACTTCTTAGTGGAATGTTCTCAGAGTAGATATATGAGACAGGAGCTGATTGATAAATTTAATATCAATCAAGCACCTACGTCAGATGTCACCATCATGCTCTATAGGTCCGCATGCAGTATACTATCATGAGTAAATAACAAACTTAGAGTCTCCTATGGGACTGACATAGTTCTCAAAACAGAAAGTCACCAAAAAAATAGAAAAAAAAAAGAGTTGGCCACTGACTTATATGAACTTATCTCTAGTAAATAATTATTATTAATAATCAGGGCTTAGAAACTAAAAAAAATTCAAACCGGTATCTGCCTTTACTTTCAGGTTAAATTTACAACCAGGTTAATAATAAACCAGTTCCATAACAGAGCTTCTTTGCTATATGGGTTCTTTGGCTTCTTTGCTAAATTAGTCCAAAAACACCCTTGTCAGAATTGGCCGCAATGCAGTCAAACTATTTCTATTTACATGTTTTAGTATGTTATGAATAATTTACACATTTTTTATGTTACAGATATTTTGTGCCTGATAGGGAATCATGGCAGGCACATTTAAAGTTCCATATACCATGGCAGTGCTCTCAATGCCCTAAGACATTTGAAAATGAACTATTTTTACGATCTCACTTCAGTGACGAGCACAATCTTGTTCACTGCCGGCTTTGTTACACTCGCCTCATTGATGGAGAAGATTACCATGCACATTTGTACCAGAAACACAGTGTCACTAATGTTTCCTGTAAGAATGAGGAATGTTTCTGGGAATTTGAGCAAGAAGACTTCAAATTTCTCTGCATACTTTGCTCTAAATCCAACAACGACATACAGACATTCTCCAACCATTATATGGCATACCATCATCTCACTTTAAAATGTTTGGCTCCGCTGATCTCTGGAAAAAACTGGAATTTCCCTGTTCAAGGAGCTGAAGTCAGTATAGATTTCATTGAGAGGCAATTAAAAGAATATGACAAGTATGGCTATTTAGATTTGGACAAAAAAAAAGATAGATTAATAGAAAAGGATGAAACTTTAGTTCTGACCAGAGTGATGGCTCATGATTACCAAACTGAACTGGTGAA
Organism: Epirrhoe tristata; assembly: GCA_951394285.1. Lineage (NCBI taxonomy): Eukaryota > Metazoa > Arthropoda > Insecta > Lepidoptera > Geometridae > Epirrhoe > Epirrhoe tristata. The sequence goes on from OX596149.1 coordinate 9,043,100, forward strand.
AAATGAGGCAATGGACGAGCCGGACGAGAACACTAGTACTGCTAATGATGATGATGGAACTGCTGATGATGACACTGAAAAGAAAGATGAATCTCCTGATGATAAAATAGACGATGAACTCTATAAATCATACAAAGGTGATGAAGATTTTGACACAGCACAAATTGAAATCATTGTTATACACAAATGTTATTTTGATTATATCGAAGACACACTTAACCACATCAACTCTTACATGATGCCAACAGCATCATTCATCAATTACGGTCTTGCCGAAGCTGATTATCCAGTGTCCATAAACTGTGAGTTATGCAAAACTCAGTATGCAACTCTTAACCCTTTCACGCAACACATGGTTAAAATCCATGGTTTTAAAAACGTGCCATTATTCTCTTGCCGTATTTGTGCTACAACATTTGACAGTATCTCAGAGCTAGGACAGCATGAGACGCTTGAATTGGGTGATTTTGATGATCTGTGGATCTGTCAGTTTTGTGAAAAGGAGTTTGATGATCGAGGCAGGACTCGAATGCATCTCACTGAGCACTGGGATGCTATAGAATATGATAACTGCTTCAGTCCTCACTTGGGTTTCAAGTGTAAATTTTGCCCAACTCTCTTTTGGAATGAGAATGACCGTGAGAGTCATACAGTGAAGGTACACTTTCAGAAACACACAGAGCATTATTATAAGTGTGAGAGCTGCGATCAGATGTTCAGTGATAAGGTAAAGTTAATAAACTTTAAGAAGTCTAGTCTTATCAAGACAGCACTAAAATCTGACTGGATTCCATGTTTTTAAACCAAAAGTAGATAGATGCCTAATTCTTAATATTGCATGAGATAGCATTCTTTTTAAAGAAAATTTTACAAAGATTACCACTTTCTACAATCCTAATCTTTGTTACATTCACTCTCATTAGTATTACATTATTAGTACTAGCTTAGGTTAAGACTATTTTTCACCAATTTGTTCACAGGTCCCATACATACAATTACCTCATACACCAATATTTTATAGCTATTATTTTTCATTGTCGTCTGTATATTTAACAAAGCAACACTGCAGTTTCATTCCTAATAACTATTCCTTCCAGATTTGGTTTATACACCACTACTTCTCACAACACATGAGGAACGACGAAGTACCTATCGGTACCTACCTACTCAAATGCTGTTTCTGCTGCGTTGTGTTCCCCAGCATAGACTCTATACGGCATCACTTCAATACAAAACACCCTGAAGCTAGAAGGATATTCTGTGCGCTAGACGCTTGTCAGTATAAGCCGTTTAGTCATCGGAAGTCGTTCCATTTGCATTTGAAGGTAAGGTTGTTACTGCTAAAACATTTAATCTGTTTATTTGAGTTTAGTCATCGGAAGTCGTTCCATTTGCATTTGAAGGTAAGGTTGTCACTGCTAAAACTTTTAATCTGTTTATTTGAGTTTAGTCATCGGAAGTCGTTCCATTTGCATTTGAAGGTAAGGTTGTCACTGCTAAAACTTTTAATCTGTCTATTTGAGTTTAGTCATCGGAAGTCGTTCCATTTGCATTTGAAGGTAAGGTTGTCACTGCTAAAACTTTGAATCTGTTTATTTGAGTTTATTCATCGGAAGTCGTTCCATTTGTATTTGAAGGTAAGGTTGTCTCTGCTAAAACTTATTTGAGTCCATTTTGTAGAAGTGGCTAATACACGATCATGACGGTCCTCAATTCATGGTAGACATTCTCTCAGAGCTTTGTATTCAAGATTGTTTGTCTAAAGGGTTAGTCAAGTTTAAGATCCAAATGTCCATTAATCAGTAATATCATTAATAAAATAATACAGTAATTATATCTTGAGTGTTACTAAATTGTATTATACCTATCTATAAATCTTCAAAAATGCACGGATGACATGCTCATTACTTTGTAATCATGGAAATGTGATGACCTTCGGTTGATCAATAAGTAGTGTTATGAGTACACTCAATTACTAGACTAAATCTCGAGCTGTTGGAGCAAAAGCTGAGGGGTAGCCGTATTTTCAGCCACATAAAATTGTGTAGATTTAAGTAAGTACCTATTGTAACTGTTGTATATGATGTGGAGAAAATAAAACTTTATTCTATTCTATTCTTTTCTATTCTAAATCATCATGAGGGCAGGGGCCTCAGCTACCGCTAAGCTGGGTTGGCACAGCATGTATTCTTCCTCCATTCACTCCTATCACTAGTGAAATCTTTAATTTATCGTTACATGGGTACCTGAAATAATTTTGTTGTTTCACAGTCATTCCACGGCACAAAGAAGCGTCCAAAGACCTTCGTCTGCCAGTTCTGCGGCAAGGAGTTTGGCAGCCAGCGGTCTTGCAGCGCGCATAGTGCGCAGGCGCATGGCCCGGGACGGTTCTCGTGCAATATATGCAAGGAAATGTTGCATACTGCTGATGAGAGGTCAGGCTTGCTATCTATTTCACTCTCATTACTCACACTGTTTATTAACTCAAGTAACTCATCTTGTTAGTATTTAATTTTTATGCTGCTCAATTTCCAAAATTCATTATTGCCTGCTGGTTGAGCTGCGGGTTTCTTCACGATGTTTGTCTATGCAATTTTAAGATATTTTAAAAACCACCGCACGGTAGTTTGTTTCCGATATCAAATCAGACGGATTTTGAGCGAATTGAAATACTCCTCATACTTTCGATTAACACTTTATTCAGATGTATTGATTTCGATGAACTCATTCGAAACGTTTCTCCAAAGAAGGAACGAGTAAAAATTACACTTTTCAAAGAATTTCATCAAATTGATGCATGAATTAGTGAATCTCCGTACAGAAGAGCGAGCCCACTAGGCCACCATAACTCAAGTTCATCTAAAACAAACAAACAAACATGTATTTTGCAGGAAAATCCACTATCTCCTCCGACACCCCGGCCGGCATCCATTCCAATGCCGCGACTGCGATAAGTCTTTCCAATACAAGTCATCTCTATATCTACATCGACAGGAACACGCGCCAAATAAGCAGGATTATAACTGTACTTACTGCGGGAAGGTGTTCAAGGTAATTGGGGTTTTATGTTGATAGATTTAAGGTAGATTTTAGCGTATTTGTGTTATAGTCATGCGAATGAAAGTGGCGCCCATTGTATGTATTTACAAACAAAAAGTATATAAGTAGTATATCAGTTATCTGGTTCCCATAGTACAAACTTTGCTTGGGGCTAGATAATGCTGTGTGAAATGTCCAGCATTATTTATTTATTTATTTAATTAATTTCAGAAACGTGATTCGTTCCGGGAACACATGATGATTCACGAAGGGCCTAAACACGCGTGTTCTTATTGCCCCATGGTGTTTGTCCAACGCTCTAACATGCTACGTCACGAGAGAAGACATACGGGAGAACGACCTTACGCGTGCCAGTTCTGTCCCAAAACCTTCTCTGACAAGGGAGCCTGCTCGTCTCATTCAAGGTGAGTCTTATTACTATGAAATTAAGACTCATTTTGTACCAAGTTAGCAAAGATGCGTGTTCTTGCCCCATGGTGTTTGTCCAACATTCTAACATGCTACGTCAAGAGAGAAGACATACGGAAGAACGACCTTACGCGTGCTAGTTCTGTCTCAAAACCTTCTCTGACAAGGGAGCCTGCTCGTCTCATTCAAGGTGAGCCTTATTACTATACTGGCCCTGGAATCGACCGACAGCAACCAATCACAGTGCAGGAATTGATCCGAATTTGACGTTTCTTGCAATGTGATTGGTTGATGTCGGTCGATTCCGAACCGAATGCATTCCGTTGTATGAATTAAGGCCCTGGAAGACTAATTTAATTTTATTCCTACTGAGTATGTTTTTCAATGTCATTATTATTTTTAACTTCAAAAAAAGGAGGATATTTGAGTGTACGTGTGTATGTTTTTTTAATCGATATCGCCTTCAATAAGTTTTTAAAACCGATAACGAAATATTCTTCTCAATAATAACATTGTGAAGAATTTTTCATGAAGTTGTTCATCAATGTTCTATAGGCTGTTTGATGCAAAATGAGTCTTATTATTTGAGTTACAAGTTTCATTTTATCAATTCCAGAATCCATCAGAAGATGCCGGCCTTCCCATGCATGTATTGCGGACAAACCTTTGTGCAGAAGTCGAAACTCACTTACCATATCAGAAAGCATACTGGAGAAAGTAAGTTTCAAAGAATACATTCACATTTCAAAAAGCATTATTCAGTGACCGATGTGACAGTCTTAAAGCTACACACCTCACATCACTGTCTATTTGAATATGTATTAGGCACTTTTAACTGGCATTCCCCAGGATCTTCTCCTTCACCTTTTAAAATACACAATGAGTAATAAATTAGCTAGCCTTGTGAAAAGTATAAGGCGCGGGATAAATACAAGAGGCTTGGCGGGGGCGTGGCGCCATTTTTATACATTTTGAAGAGACGTGGCGCGGGTGCGGCGCAACTCTTGTGTAGAAGTGGCGCCACGCCCGCGCCACGCCTCTTGCTTTGTCCCGCGCCTAACACCTTAGACGTAGCTGTGGTCTCGCTTTCTCTCATGTATTAAAAATTGTTTTTGTATCTGTACGACTCATCGAATCTCTCTTTATACCCAAACCATCTCAGCATTTTAAATTTTGTTTTAAAGTCACTATTGTTTGTTGTAACGGCGATCGTGTCAACAGATCTTGAAACGTGCCCGCATGCAAACTGCGGGAAGATATTCACTAGTGCGTGTTCCCTACGCGAGCATATGAAGACGCACGAGAAGAAACACGTGCTGGACCCTGTTAAATGTCCCCTTTGCTGTAAGTACCAATAAAATTGTTTTGCTGTGCGCTCAAAAGTTAGCTAGTTAAGTTATAAAGCCATTTAATTTTAAGAGCTATTTTTGTATCGTGTATTGTATAAATAAAAAAAAAAATTCACTGTTGTGAATGACATAAACCAAGGTAGGCCGTAGATGAATAAAATTAACAGGATCGTATTTGATGGCTCAAGAGTGGCCTAAGTCCAGCTGTGGGCGAATTTGGGCTGTGGATGAGCGTCTATGAGCGTCTGAATAATGTTTGTTCTGTCTCGCAGTCGCCTACAGACTTATTTGGTTGGATTTAAATACACTGAAAGCGTAGTAACTACCTTATGTACTGACTGTGCTTAGTACCGTACACTATGTACTGACTGTAATTGCGTAGTACCGTACTAAGTACTGACTGTACTAATATCGTACTGTGTACTATAACTTTTAATATATATTGATAATTGCATGATAATTGATAACCACAGGCACCAGTTCTCTCACAATACAGGTTTTAGAAAACTAAGCATTTACTTACTTACTCTACATATTAACAACTTGTGTACCTATTTGTGAGAGAAACAAATAAAGAATTTATTTATTTATTTATCTACAATTTTGTCATACATTTTTATGATAAAACTTACCTTTTTCTTCTTATTTAAGGATTTACTCCTTGTCGGCACAACTGATGAATCCCTCTCCATGTATCTCTTTCCAGGGCTGCTTCCTTGACCTCTTTATACGACATGACAGCTACCTTCTCCTTCACTTGGCTCATGTAGCTTATCCTCGGTCTTCCCCTTAAAACTTACCGTCTAACTAAAATTAAAAAAACAAAAACTTTGACCGTGAATAACTTTTTTAGCAATGGGATAATTGGAGACTTTTGACATTTCATTCATAATGATGTTCCCAACGTAAGTACCAATTTTCAGCTTTATCTGTAACGCGAAGTTTACAAATTATTGTTCTCTTTACAGCGAAGTCATACCAAGACGAGAAATATATGATGCGACATTTACGCGCGACACACACCAATGCGGCGTTCCTTTGTCCGATTTGTAAGAAGAAATTACACAGCGCGGCTTCTCTAAGAGACCATGTTCTTGCACACAGCGACTCTAAGGCTTACACGGTAAATATATACTTACATAAATACATGGACGCCCTCCGGCCAGGTGGAGTGACGATCTGCGAAAGGCTGCCGGCAGAAGCTGGATGCGTCGAGCTGAGGACAGGGCGCAATGGCGCGCACTAGGGGAGGCCTATGTCCAGCAGTGGACTGCCATAGGCTGATGATGATGATGATGATGATAAATACATAAACGAAAGGAGATCACGACTATCCCAAAGGCACGGTAGATATTAGCAGCATTGACGCACAATCTTTCGCGAGTGATTGAGCGTACAGAAAAAAAAGCCTGCGCAGGAAACAAAAAAAAAAAAAAAAAAATTGCGCCTGTACGCGCAATCGCGAGTGATATAATAATAATAACAACAAAATATACGTATTTTGATTTTTTTGTAAAACTTACGATTTGATTCGTCATTTTCTGGACTGACTGTAGTTACGCGATGATTTTAGTTTTTTTTTTCAAAAATCTAAAAATGCAGTTTTGATTTTCATAATAATATACCTTAAGTTTCCTAAGAACAAAACCTTTCGGACTCTGGGGTTCTGACTCAGAGTCCAAGGGCCCCTTGAGCTTGGGGGCCCCGGTAGCTACGCCACTGACAGACGACAGTTGCAGCATACGATTTTATTTTCATAATTGCATAAATCCGGTTGTTCGACTAAATAAAATTTCGTAAAATGAACTTCTTATGTTTGAAATCAAATCAAATCATATTTTTTTTAGGCGTATTATGGGTAAATATGTAACAGGGTTTAGTGGTACAGTAACGGTCCGCCATATTCAATGCGCGTGCAATATGTACATTTTATATTATATTAAAAGAGTCCGAGAGCTCGTTGGGTCGACGACATAGTGAAGGTCGTTGGAAATGTTTGGACGCGAGAGGCGCAAGATAGAGGAGACTGGCATAAAAGAAGAATAGAATAGAATAAAGTTTTATTTTCACATCATATACAACAGTTACAATAGGTACTTAAATCTACACAATTTTATGTGTGTTTTTAAGGGAGGCCTATACCCAGCAGTGGGTGTTACCAGGCTGAGATGATGATGATGATTTGTTAAAATGTTGGTTGTACAGTACACGTATTGACGTTGTCTTTCTTGTGGGCCAGGCTGATTAAGTTGAGAGGATGGTTTATAAGTAATATGGTTTATATTTTAGTTAAGATAAGTTTTAATTTTAAAGCGATGTTCATGCTTGTGCTGCTGCTGCATATGAGCTCACCGGTGCCACAGAATACCAGCGCTGCAGCACCTCTAAGTTGCTGCAGCACACGCTGAGTGGTGTCCATTTTTGTGTATAGTATTAAGTGTTCGTATAGTTCCTAATTGTATTTTATGCTTTATGAAACACAAAATAAATGTTTTTCTATTCTATTCTATTCTATAAGAAAATAGAAACATTTATTATTTAAATTGTGTTTAGGTGCTGGGCAAGCCTAATGAATAGGCTTCCATCTCAAACAATGTCCCAGGCATTACAGCCTCACTAGGTGCAGTCTAGGTGTAGTTTTTAATCGTAACATTTACCTTTGCAGTGCAACCAATGCTCAAAAGCCTACAACGTGAAACGCACAATGATTAGACATCTTCGACGTAGACACAGCGTCAAAACGTCCACTGGCCTGTCCGATTACTACAGCAAACTGGACCCTAGAGAATGCAACTTAAACTTAGACGATGAAACTATGAACAGCATTTTTGGACCCCCCAAACGTAAAGATGTTGTCAACTTCACTGCGATGAATCGTTTCAACTTCCGAAAAGAGAATTCTCAGAGTGGAGAAAGTGAGACTGGGATTGTCCCGATAGAAAGTGTTCAAGTCAAGATAGAGTGTGAGGAAGTTGAAGAAATGGAGAAAGAAGAGTTGCAGCCGACGGACTTTGTTAGTGTTAAGATTGAGTGTACGGAGGAGAATGAGGATGAAATGGAAAATAGTGATGAGGAGTACTGATTTTTATAATTTGAAAGGTTATGGTCTTTCTCATAAAAAGTTTTTTATAAAGAGGCGTTATGAAGTCTTAATTTTGAAATGTAATCGAAGTCATTTTGGCTCTCATCTTTTTTGAGACAGACATTTTTAGGTTTTATAACAACGAAAGTTAAGATTTGAATCAAACACAACTTTAAATGATGAGGTTTGATGATTAGAAAATGAAGGTTTAAATAACACTAGAAGTAATTGATCACAATTTTAGCTAAGATAATTCGCCATTCCTCATGGAAGACTTTTGTAAAACTTTTGCTTGTTGAACCTAATGTAAACTAATGGCAATTTTAGGCTAAAGCTTTAGGACATTCGAAAACCATTGATTTTGGATATTTTTTATTGTTTTTATTCAGATTTTTATATCTTTAGGAATATCAGTAGGTACAAAACGCAAAATCGTTCTTTAGCTCTCTGAAGTAGCTGCGCAAAACCCATTTTTGATGACGCCTAAAATCGTGCTATCTCGCATACTCTACCAAACCTGCGCAATCGTCTGTTGCACATATAACTTCAGAGAGCTAAACATCCGTTGTGCTTAGTATAACTATTTGTTATTATTTCTGAAGGAATAGTACGGGCATTTTATCTAGGATCAGTTTCTTTATGTTAATACATTTTCAAAGTATTTTACTTTAATATTAATAGATAATGTAGTAAGGGTATTGTTTCTTGTGTATTTTAAAACGCGGAAGTTTTGTTTGAAACAGACGTGTTTTTTGTATATTGTGGCATTGTGTTAGTTATAAATAAAGATTTAAGTAAGGAAATGTGTTTTGTATTACTTTTGGACAATATCATCTACCACGACGAGAGTATTCATATTCACTCCAACCGAGGCTTCACTTCCGAAAATAAAACATATTGACATTTGACAGTCAAATTCTAAAACGGGTGGAGTGGTGGAATGGAATGGGTGGTTGGTGGAGTCAATGGTGGAGAGTGGAAAGATTCTTTTTTGCAATGAATGGTGGATGCTCTGAAAAAAAAAATCTAAGGCTGTTACAGTTATTTATGTCACTGTCACGGCCAGCTGTATGTATATGTGACGTTGACAGCAGTAATCATCTGTAGTGCTGTAGACTTTGGACCTTGTAAATATTGAGTTTTTAACTAAAAAGTCCCAAAAATCGCACTTAAAAATGAAGTTATAGATTTGTTATTAAAGTTTACGTATTCCTTGATTATTTATAGGTGTAAGTGTATTTATTTCGCCATGTATAGCCCAGCGGTAACTGTTCGAAGAATCGATGTGCTTATCCGTATTTTGAGTGGTCGTAAAACAATTCTCAGTGCTAATAATCTTCGTGCGTACTCTTCAGAAGATAAAATAACTATTGGAGATGTGACTAAGTCCATATCAAGCCCTAGAAAAGCGGAATATGTGCCTAAAAAATATCGTAAGTTCTTACACTTTTCCTAACCTTTAGTGTCATAAATTGTAATTCCTAACAGTTTTTTCAATTTCAGTATTGATAGAGAACAATGATTTGAGTTTGTCCCAGAGCACACTTCGAAACTTAAGATGGATGATGCAGAAGGATTTATTGGGGCAGGACATGTTTCTTCTCGGGAGGCCTGGACCAAGCAGGTAACTTAATAAAATACATTACCAAATATGTAGTTAAATTGAGTTTATTCTAATGTTGTTTCTAATGAGTTTTCTCTAATGTGAACACCATTCAGCGCTTCCAAAAAGGTTCTTAAAGAATATAGAACTGCATGACATACTTAAAATCAACACAGTAGCTGAAGAGATCAAAACCACTGCTCAAACATATCAGGAAAAACTGAAAAGCCATCCTAATCAACTAGCACAGCAACTCACAAAACCTACTTATAGGAGACGACTTAAAAGGAAAGATGTCGTGCAGCTAAATGTGTGACTTAATCAATGAAGAGTGCCTACTGGAGTGAACTCTGATTGCAGATTAAACTTGTAAAAAAAATAATTGAGTTTATTTTATTCATATAAATCCTATACTGAATCGCTTTTTTTCTTATCATGTCATTTTGCAGGAGAAAAGTTGCACTTCAATATTTGGAGTTGACACAACGAGAGTTGGAGTATGTTGCTCTGTCTAGAGATACAACAGAGGCTGACTTAAAGCAAAGACGAGAGATCCAAAGTTCAACAGCCAAATATTTTGACCAGGTAAATGGTGAATCAACTTTTAAAGTACTCCTTTTGTGTCCCTGGCATAGAAATTGCAATAAATTCAAAAATATAGGGGTTTTTATGTTAATGTAATATTTTCTAGATCTTTTCCTGATATGGTAGTTTAGTTTTTAATAGTTTGGTGCAATTTTTATGATTATATTATGGTAACTCAGTAGAACTTAAGATTTCTCTTCGAAGAAGGCTTCATATATTTTTTGTATGGAGAGTGCTGAAGTTCTACAGTTGTACTGAGTTACTACACAAAACTATTAAAAACTATGAAACTGCCATGTTGGCAAAAGATCTAATATTCTATTATCATCACAACCACCATATGTTTTGAAGAAAAATTGAATTAATTACAATTTCTATGCCAGGGACACGAAAGGAGTACTTTAAATTTACTTTTTTAATTAGATTTTTAAATGCATCTCAAACATTTACCCATGCGACTTGAACTTCACCAATCTGTGGCAACCCTTGATATTTATTGGTTCCGGTTATTTTTTTTAAGTGTTAACCTTATCCCATGAAGTAACGGGCTTTAAAAAAATAGAAATTAGATGTTTTTAAACTCATTGTATTTTTCAATTAAGAGTGCAGTCCGGGCTGCAATCGAAGGCAGAGTTCTCGTGCTAGAAGGCATAGAGAAAGCAGAGCGCAATGTGTTGCCAGTTCTGAACAATCTGCTCGAGAATCGGGAGATGCATTTAGAAGATGGAAGGTTTCTCATTCCCGCTGCGAGATATGACAAGTTGTTGGAGGTTTGTATAATTCTTAATTGTTGGTCACTGGTTTGTAGTTTTAAGATTCTTCATTGCAGTGAATTGATTGAGTTTGACGTCTATAATTTTGTATGATAGTGATAATTTGAAAAGGATATAATTAGTACTTAACCTCATATGTTTCCTTGTTTTAACATAAATTTTTGATGTTTTATCAAACTGCAGGAAAATATGATACTTCTCGATGTATTTTGCTTGACTTAATGTCCTCTATACATTGGTATGGAATAAAAACTTAAAAACTACCAAATGGTCACTAGAATCTAGCATCATACCTACATTAGCGGCCATTTTGAATTTTGCTTCATGATAAAATGTTACAATCTGTTTTGATACATACTATTGTCTATTCAAATACCTGTTTCATACTCTACTGTTATTTAATTCAAATTAAGCCTAAGCTCATTTAAATTCACACCCATCAGGAGCACGGTGCTGAAGAAGTGTCAAGATGGCGGCTAGTGCGCGTAGACGAGAGGTTCCGTGTGATCGCACTAGGGTTGCCAGTGCCGCGGTATGCAGGCCAGCCGCTCGACCCTCCCCTACGCAGTCGCTTTCAAGCCAGAGATGTTGCTACTATCGGATACTCGGTAAATATCTAGGATAACTAGTTCTTGAACATTGGATCTTTTTTCTTCTTTTCATCCATAACTATCGTAACTCTTAACTCTACCTTTAAGCTCTGACTATACAACGGCCTCGAGGACTAAGACACGCAGCACAAACCCTAAGCTCAGTTATGCTGCGGCCACACTAACGGAAAATGCCGTTGATTATCGCGAAGAACGACGTTGTACGTTGATGTGACCACTATCAACGGGAAACGTCATTTACAATGCATTTAAAATAAAATAAAAATAAAATAAATAATTTGAAGGCCGTTGACAATTGCAGGCCATTCACGGGCGGGTATGCGGTATATATACGGTATTCGGATCTGCCTGTCGGGCATGCCTGGCGGATAGATCCGAGCGTGTGTGGTGAAAAAAGTGACAGTTGCACCCGCCGGATGCCCGCTGCCTGTGCTCAGATCGATCGGGTACGGTACCGATAATGTAGAGATCAATTCGGATAAATGCCGAGCCAAACTGTGCGTTTGTGCGTAGCGACGGATGTGCACCAGATTTCACCGTAATTTGTTTGAAAGAAACATTTGAACTCAATTTTTTGCTTTGAAAGAGACATTTTACAGACAACCGTATCTTGCCTGGCGGGCATGCCCGTGCGTGTGTGCGAAATCACGGATCTGTCCGTGCGTGTATGGCTGGCTAATGCCGTTTCCCGGCGGTACATCAAAGAGATTATCGCGAAAATTATAAAAAAAGTCCTACACAGCCTTGGCCCAATAATTATCGCGTTGATGGGCATTCACATGGCATTGACGTTGGTATGACCGACCACCCACTTTGTCGCACTACTCGTAACATTAAGGAGATCTCATCTCTAGTAGTAGAGATGAATGTCATACATAACTTTCTACAGTGAAATGTAGAATCTTGGCTACCAATTTTACCAATCAGGACCATTAAGTTGGATACCCTATAAGTTGGATTCCCCGAAAGTTGAATTCCCATTAAGTTGAGTCTCATTATTTTGAATTCCCATTATGTTGAATCCCATTAAGTAGGATTCACATTATGTTGAGTCCTTTTATGTTTACATGGAAATATTTTATTTATATCGAATTCGGTTTTAATTGGAACTATTGAATCCGACAGTTTTCGCTTTCGATTACGCTGGCCTAAAAACACGAACACAACAGCTGCTTACGCAGTTCTGACAACGTAATAAACATTACTCAATATTACATAATTTCGGCGGATAACTCATTTTACATAAATACACATAGAGCTACGAAAATATGGAATGCAGAAAATAAGTATAGGTACTTATTTCAATGAGTAGGTACATTTTATATTTCTATGTTTTCTTTTATTGAAATTTTATTTACTTATTTAAAATGCAATCAAATCTACCCTTGAAATCTTATAATAGAAGTCCTTCGAATGAACTATGAAAAGAATAATTTTAAGAATTCCATACTGTAAAAGAAAACGTTCCATTTGCAATTAGAGTGTATGAAAAAACATCTTTTTCAACTTCAAAGTTAAGTTTGTACTTCACTATCCAACTAACGTTTCACACTTGGCTGGTTTTTGCTTAGAAATAAAACAAACATCGTAAAAATGCACTTTTATTGCCGCAACAACTTCGAGGACTGATGAGACAACAGACTTTCAGCTCTACTAGTCGCCGTCGATGTATTAGTAGGCTTCTTAGGCATTTCCGGTATGAAAATATGAACTTGCTTCTTCACGGTTTTGCTCACATCGGGAATCAATTTTTTATTGACTAGCTCAGTGTATTGTTTCGTCACCGCGTTGCGTTCAGTGGCTACTTTCTGCCGAGTTTCGGTAACATTCTTAGCGCTTGCTTTTGTTTTGATCGTCGTTTTCGGGAGATAGTCGTTTTGTGGCGTGATTTTGACGTTCCGTGACTGCCGCGCGTAGGTTTCGATCGTGTTCGCGGACGTCGGCACATAAAATTCGTGATCGATATTTTGTTGCGCTTTCGGGCTTTCCTTTGGGGAATACACCTTCACTTCCTTGCGTATGTCGATGGCTGTTTTGGATTTCAGGAGATTGTGCCTTCGTTGGATTTCTGGCCAGCTGTGTCGCGGCTGTGCCATTCTTTCAGTTTTCCCTGGCGCTAGTAAATCCACTTTCCCAGCCAGATCCAACCATTGCAGAACTCTATCCGATAGCTCAGTGCTTTCCTTAGCATCTGTTCTAGCTGTTTTATTAGCCCTATAATTCTTCATGTCGAACTGTCTTCCACTTTCGTTCAGAACTTGAGGACTGACTTTGAGCAATTCCTCATCAGAGTCCGGTTCTATATCCGTCAGATTTAGCTTCTCGACTGGCTCGTGTGAGCTTTTCGGTCGTTTAGTGATTATGGACTTTCCGCTTTTAACGACAAGGTCTAGTTTTCTGTATTCGGCCTCGTGATGGCTGAGTCGGGAGTTGGGTTTGGCGGTGGAGGCCGAAGAGTAGGGACGCCGTCGCTTGGCGAGTTTGAGGAGATAGGGGTCGTCTTGGGTTAGAATGGCGTGTCGGAATCCGCCGACCCACACAGTCCTCACGTACATGGGGCGCTGGGAGGACTGCCAGAGCGCGGGCATTTCCCCCCTTCCCACTCGAAGGTACTAATGGGGGTTACCCGTCACGCGATCCCGTGCTGAGGCAAGTTTCCGCATAATTGATTTGTATCATCTATGGTGCGGTCCTGAAAGCAAACATTAAGTGTTGTTTGTAAAGTTTGTTTAAATGCCTCTACGCATGTGAGGGGGTGAAAATTGTTGACGTTTTTGTAGCTTTGTTGTTCATTTTAGTGCGAAAGTTTTGGTTGTTGCCCTACATTTTACTTTTGTGACTTTTTGATGGCTATGATTTTACTCGCCGTTCATTTATCTTGTCCTGAAAAAGTTTACACTGGAGCTAAAGAGAGCTTTTTCGTTTTGAACAAGCAAGCTCTTCCTGAAAGGCTAAAATGCTCTCTTTGATCCTCGGAGCGTAGCAAAAAGGTTTTGTGGTACTCGTAGTTTCTATAGGGAATTTAAGTGTGGTAAGGACTATGTTTGTGACTGATATGACATTTTTCATCCACACAAAAAAAACACAAATAACCTTTTTCTATTTCTTGAAACTCGATCTACTTTTGAAACTTCCGAATACATTCCGCTCATTAAGTCGCGAAAGTTTGTAATGTGATATTTCTTGTATGTTAAACGAATAATAAGTATAACATGGTAAATGAGTTCTAGTTGTAACTAGCCTGTTGCTTTGCCGTGCCGGCACCTCGTTAGTGTATGATTAATTGAGGTTGCAACTACACTCAAGCTCTTTAATAGAGCTGTCTTGAGGCATGCATCCATTTACAAAGAGTTTCAAAGGGCTTTCAATTTATAAAATAATAAGAGACTTGGTTGGATGTCCAAAAAATCTACTTATTTGCAGTTTTTAAGATTAACTATCACCATATAACTTGCTTCTGTCCAGTGGTTCAAATATGTGATTATAAGGGTGGGAAAAATATATGCCACAGTTTAGAAAACCACACGACTTTTCTCGGCACAGTAAACGCGTTCTTTACCAATTTGCTTCCGAGAAGGGCCGCAGAAAAGAAAAACTTAGGCCTTTACATATTTGACGATTTTATTCAGCGTCAGAAGGCAATAACCTATGCCTACACTTAACGGGACGCTGTAGTGCCTGAGACATTGTTTGAGATGGAATAGGCTTGCCCAGCACCTAAACCATCCTCTCAGCTTAATCAGCCGCCCACAGGAAAGACGACATCGATACGTGTGGAGCTGACTAAACTGCGGGTTTCCTCACGATGTTTTCCTTCACCGTTATGAGCTCGTGTTAAAGCGCATAGAAAAATCCAGTGATGCACGGCCAGGATTCGAACCCACGACCTTCGGATTGAAAGTCGAGGCACAACCCCATTCGACCAACACGGCCGCAGAAAAAAAAACGCTTAAGAATTTAGGCCCTAAATTCTTAAGCGCCTAAATTTTAGGGTATACCCTGTCACTTTTTACGGCACACTCTAAAAGATAAAATAAATGTGTTAAACCAACCCCTTGTTGCTTACTAATTACGTTCAGTATGAGTGAAGTTTCAATGAGTCGTGACTTGCATTTAGATTATAAAATGATAATGAATGTACTTCTATTACGGGTCGTGAATGCTTTGGACTTTTTAGTAACTAATTGATTGGGTGAATTGATAATTTTGTAACAGTTTCAAAAATCTTTTTAACCATTACATTTGAAACAATTGAAAATAACTAATAATAATAATAAATAATGCTGGACATTTTCACATTAGCCCCAAACAAAGCAAAGCTTGTATTATGGGAACCAGATAACTGATATACTACTAATATACTTTTTGTTTGTAAATACATACATATTATACATAGAAACACCCAGACCCGAGACAAGTCTGTATGTCATACAAACATTTGTCCCGCGGCGGGGATCGAACCCGCAACCTTCTGCGTCGCATGCGGACCTTCGCCCACTGCGCCACAGAGGTCGTCAAAAAAATGCATATGATAGTCAATTTATAACCAAAGTTACTATTAATCGACTGGAATAATTTTGACGATTGTATAAAAAACTTAATACTTATTTCAATATACAGAAACGTTTTGTACCACTACTGGGCAAAGTGGGCAAGGCCTCCCTATATTCGCTCTACTCGTCGCGGTCTTGTAAAAAAATTACAGTTCTAAAAAACTACGTGAGTGTTGTGGAACACTCGGTTGGAACGAAGTTTGTACATTTGACATTTTTCGCACTCTGCGAATCTTTTTTTTTGCACACTAAGTACTATGCGCACCATTTTGCACAATATGTGAAGTTATCAACGAAAACATGTTTTTTGCTTCTTCTGTAAAGTCTGTGTTTTTGCAGTTATCCTTTTATTCCCCGGAGACAGCGATATGTCGTGACGGTAAAACGGAATGCTTTTGTTTTTCTAGCCTAGCCTCCATCCTCGATACCGTCCAAAAAGGAACTTCGTTCCAAAAACAAAATCCTTAGATTACAATGATTTAAACTGTATTCAGTCGATAAACCAGCTGTGAGTTCAATGATCCAAGTCACGTGCTACGAGTATTCGTAGAGGTCTACGAAAATGCTACGCTGACTTCGTAGCGCTACGAACCAAAACAAAACATAAAGCCATAGCGAACATTTTTATTAGTCTATTTATATTGTCTCATAGGCTTTATAATATTCTACCAATAAACGCTATAAATAAGTAGTCAGAGTTTGTAAAAACATTAGACTCAAGATCCTATGACAATGTTTAGATATTATGCTCGTCATATTTATTTATTCAAAGTATAAGAACTTTATTTACTAAACTAAGCTACTACATATTTACATATATTTATAAAACAACAGGATTAGTCAAGCTATCTAAGGATCGTTAGAAACTATCGATAGATAGCTCAACTGATCCAGGTCACTGTCAGTCGAAAGCGTGCCCAAAACACCGGCGGCATTACCACCCTGGATGGCAATTTGTTTTTTTTTTTTACAAAGCTTGTCTGTTTCAATAATATATTTCGGCTGATTTTGGTTATATTCAACAAGGATATTTTAATATAGTACCGTCCATGATAGTACCAATCAATGAGTAAAATCAGCAGAAGCTCTTTAAAATAATAATACATGCCTGTTTAAACCCATCGGACGACAAAATTCTGCATCGCAAGACGCGCAATTCTCCCACTCAAACAATTGACAAATTCTAATCCTCCAAAAAAAAAACACGTTACACTGTTCTATTTTTGAATTCTATGTTAAATTGGAGATTGTGTTTTTGAATTTGGAATTATTTTATATTTTGTATTTCGAATGTTTTTCAAAGCGACGTCACTTCGGATTTCCTCCGAAGACACGACTGGTTGGAACTCCCCAAGCGCGGGTTGTTTTGTCCCCACTAAGGGCGGGTACACACGCGATGTCGTTTGATACAAATCTGTTCCGTTCTTGGGATAGTTGGTTTTGGGGTTTTAAAGTTTGACTGTGGTTTTGGTGGTAATTTTAATGAAGTTGGTAAAGTTTTTGTTATAATTTATTTCGAGTTTCGTTTCTGAATATTTTAGTGAACTTTGACCCAATTGATTTTGAAGTTTTCAATTTGTCTACTGAAATTGGGTGACTTGTATTATCTCACTCTATTATACTCGTAGTTATTTTTATGTTTTTTTATAATATCAAAAAATGAACGAACGGGAACAAATGACAAAAAACAAAGTGATCCCAGCGGTCCTACTGAATAAATGATTTTTGACTTTGACTTTGAAAAACATATGCGTGACGACCTGTGACGACCATTTATGTTGCCACACTATTGTCAATTTTGTTGCTCATGACAATTTTACTTCTTTGTGAAATTGTGACGTGAAGAAAACCTGTTATTAAGGATTATATTTTTATAGTGTTAACCGCACACTTAGGGATATTTAAAGTTTTTTTTTAAATGTATCCCAAAAATTAGCACCCATGGATTTGAACCCACGACCTTGCCGATCCGTGGCATCGCTCTGACCAACTGAGCTAACTCATGCGTCGGTTGCCCGTTAGCTCAGTTGGTCAGAGCGTACCAAGTGTGCGGCAAGCCTTTTTCAATTTAAATTCATACTATTATTCAGTTTCGACACGAACATAAATAACTACATACAATTCGCTATTCTCGCGATTTATACCGTAAATTCCTGCGACGGGCATAAATTTCAAATTCAGAATTTATAATCTGTAGTGAAATCGAACTAGTACAGTGCACGTCGCTTATGCTGTGCCAAAACAAACAATAAAGTATAGGGTCTTTCATTTTATACTAACTTAATTCAGGAATTGGATTCAAAAAATAAATTAAAAAATATTTATGTAATGATTTTTTTAGTTTTGTTATTAAAATCCCAAGAAAATCGATAAAGACTATCCTTTCAATTGTTTGTTGCTTCTTGTATAACTTAGCCCATTCGTGATGTAGCTGCGCTGCGATTGTTTGTCGTCTTTTATTCTTCTGCAAGGGGAATGCGTTTCCATTGGATCTAAAGTGACCTGGTATCCTTTTGCATAAATTCGGGAACCGAAACTGTGCGCTCTCACGAACCTTTTACTTTGATGCCTACTAATAAGTAGTTTCGCAAGGAATAGATACAGAGTGATCCAGAATGGTTATTTATTTTCTAACCCTGCATCTTACGTGGGCGAATTGACGGATAAAAATCTGAATGGATAAAAATATAAAAAAAATATTATGACGATGGTTTGGTTAAACATTTTTCTGTTCATACTCTCTGTTCGTGATGTCACTTTTCCTCAGGTCTAGTCTGAAAATCAGCGTTACTCTGTGCCTTGGGGCATGGAGTAACAATTAGCTGAGACTGGACCTTTTTGGCTCACTACAGCACTGTTGCACCCACCTATGTAGGTGCCCGACTACGTGTTTGTTGTTTACTTATTCACCTACCTACTTGTTACTTGTCTTTGTTTTTATGTCTGTGTTATGTTATGTGTGTCAAATAAATCGTTTATCTATCTATCTATCTAAACATAAATTGGAACTAAAAATCCCTTCTCCTTTAAAAAAAGAGTTGTGAGAAACACACTATAAATCCCTTTATTTACAATTTGTTGTATAGTCAGGTCATTTCAAGTTGAGTTTTATGACAATTCTTTATCTGAAACACCATGTATATGAGAAGTTTGTGCTAATAGATGGTACGATATCCACCGTAACAGAGTTTAGTGGTTGGCACTAAAGGTAGCCGATTTTATCGCAGCCTAGTAAATAAATGATTGCGGTTTTGAAGTGAGCTATTTTGCATATTCGGCTTTTTAAATAAAATATAGCGTCACTTTTTAAACTCACACGATTTAAACTCATTGTTGTTTTTAACGGGACGAGATCGCGTAATGGTTTTAGATAATAATCGAACTATTATTACCTTTGATTTCCTCGACGTTTCGACCGGGTTGCACCGATCGTGGTCACGAGGGGCGTGGTCCCCAACACAAAACCATTACGCGATCGCGTCCCGTTAAAAACAACAATGAAAAAATAGCGTATTTTGGAAACGCTTATTGTAAATTATTATTATTATTAGGAGCCTGTAGTGTCTCCTGCAGGGCAAAAGCCTCCCTTCCTTATCTCCACTCATCCCTGTTCTGGGCTATTGTAGACACTCCTTTATGTGGGCATCCAATTCATCTCTCCATCTGCGTGGTCTACCACGAGGTCGTTTCCCGTTCAGAGGCCTCTGCCTGTTTGAAGCGTTCTTTCACCACAATGGTTCGAAAGAACTAGTGGCATGACATGAAGAAGCCCCGTCGTTTTATAATCATAAACCTTGACTATTCCTGTCTTCAGGCATAGGTATCGCTCATTTGAATAATTTCCGGTTTGGGAACTATTTGCACTTCGCACTCGCAAGTCGAGGCACTAGATTGTTATCAAATTTATTACATGTGCTTTGTACTCGACGAACGAGTGCTGTAAAATGGATACTTCTGATATTGCGTAGAGGCATTCATTTTATAAGCACAATATTTAATCTGGGTAGGTGTGAAGGTGAGCTGTGTCGTTTATTAATCAAGAATACTAGAACTATCCTGATAAGTTCAACATTTATGCTATTGTTTAGCAATTATAGCTAGCTAGAGTTTGGCTTCCAAAATTCCTTGAACACTTTTTAATTAGATGTCTTTAAAGATCCTGGAAGTCTGAAACTAACTCTCATCCAAGCCTCCTGGAGTCTTTGAAAAATATCTTCACCTCATATAAGTAGTCCATAATGCAGTGGGTTCCGAACGAGTCACACCAAATCGTGTAACACGGTGCAATTAATTTTTCGCCAAACTTGTTTTCTTGTAGATCAAGACTTTCAACATTATATTCCCCAGTCATTGACCTGAGGCGGGTGCCAAAGAAATGCAGGCAAGCATTGGCAAAATTTGCCTCTATTTTTATTTTGTAGTACAAGTCTAGCTTATTTCATAGCATGACATGCCAACATTAGCTCACGGGAGTTAGCATGAAACAATTTGTGGGCAATTAACTAGACGGAATTAATTCTGACAACTCATTTGTAAACATGTTCAATTTTGGTAATTTGTGCTGGAGTTTAGCGATTACACTATAATGGGTAGAGCGTGGCTGTGATAGGTGTTTTGGAGAAACAATTTACTTACCTTTACTTGTTTTTGAATAATATTCGATTGAGTTTTTTTCTTCTTAGTGTATTTTTTTTAGTTAACCTTTTGTCCCACTGCTCGGCAAAGGTCTCCCCCAAAATTTTCCACTGGCCTCTATCTTTGGCGATCTCCCACCACTCCTTCGCAAACCCGTCGAGATCGTCCCGCCAACGCCTTCTCGGCCGGTCTCATCGTCGCCTTCCGTTTCCGGGCACCCAAGGAGTGACAGTGCAGTTGCATCCGGCTAACGTGACCAGCCCAGTCCCACTTGAGCTTGGCTGATTTGCTGCCAACGTCAATTGAACACAGCACTGTATTGCGCGCTCGGTCAATGCGTTTAACGCCCAAAATGCTGCGTTCCATACCCTCTGGCAAATCTTGAGTTTGTTACATTGTAATATTTAGACACTCGGTCAATGCTTTTATCGCCCAAAATGCTGCGTTCCATACCCTCTGGCAAATCTTGAGTTTGTTAAATTGTAATATTTAGAAAATTCATTATCATTATTCTCATACTGTTTTTAAACTTCTGGCCAGTCAGAACGGGCAGACAAACATGTCTGCCCGTTCCTAGGCTACATTTTATACTTTATTTAAATATTTATTCAAGTCATCGTGAAGCATAATATTAGTTATTTATCCTCTATTTCGGCAATCAGAATTCAGTTTGTCAATCCTTTTTTTTATTTCTCTGATGTGTGCAAAGTTGCGAGAGATAGAAAATCGTCAAACTCTTTTCGCGCTAATCTTACCAGAGCGAAAACGATAGTTTTATCTAGGTCATTTCTATACGACAGTCGTAAGTCACACATGCCAAGGATCTAGACTATATTTCACCGAATCGCATGAATGTTTCACCATATTTATAGCTAAAAGCTTAGTGCTTCAGAAATATCGTTCTCGCCGCAATAACAAACATTTCAGCCAAACGTGTCCATTCAGGGTATGTAAAGACGTAACTGAACTGTTGTTATGATGCAAATTCGATCCCTATTACTTGTGTATAAGGTTTGATTTCGAGAAATCATGTAACACAAAATACAAATGTGCAAATATAAACTTTAGTACGTTACAATAAGGTACAAGAACGTATGTCTTCGCGATGAGACCTACAAAATGATACAAAAAATATTGGATAGGAATGGTTTTAGATTTCGCGCTGTCTAAGGCCATATTATTCATTGACTGTGATAAAACTACTTTTTTATCAGTAAGTACCAAGTTCATGCGTGCAGACTTCAGATTTCCGGTGTTTCATCATTCAAGTTAGAATATAATAGAATTAGGCTTAGCCATTTGTAAAAAAAAAAAATATGTCTGACTCAATTTACATTTCGTGCAATACGTTTCAGTTCATTTATTTTTATTAAGGTTCTTGTGAAGTCCTAATTTTGCGAAAAGTTATACATAGTTATGACAAAAAGTAATTACCCCTCGGTGTCATGACGACATGCTTCTGTAATTGTTGTCACAAATTAATGCAGACTGTATATTAACCGCCATGAAGCAAGACGTTTTGTTTTAAATTAGTTTACGGTGGTTGTAAAAGTTTGTATATTTTTTTATTGGGAAACATTCGTGAGTCGTACTAGACCTTATAATACAAGGGAAATTACGTAAGACATTTGAACATTTTCAAAAGTTCCAGGTAGCAATTGTTTATCGTATCGGGGGCAAGTGTGAGTATATCCCTAAAATTTGATCCATGCGGGATTTGAACCCTCTGACCAACTGAGCTACTGGGCAATCGACGCTATCGTTTCGTTTTGCGCTTTAAAACATCAACATTTACAAAGTTTCATATTTTGTTATCTAATAAGTAGTTTCGAAGATTCCTTAAGACCTAAAAAAAACTCTTTTTAAAACTGTTCACTTTCTTCCTAGGAGCATCTAACAGCACTAAAAGAAGAGGCACCTCAAGTAGACCCCGTGAAGTTGGAACAGCTACTATCAGCCGCGTATGCTCTCATTAGCCCTGAACTGCAGCAGGTCAGCCTGCCGGACTTCCCCGTGGACAGTCTTCAAACAGCCGCTCTTATACTGGTAAGCTTCATTTCACCTAATCAGAGACTTCGCTGGTTACTGTACTTACATATAGGGTGTGGTTGGAAGGTGATATTTGGCATGGCGGAGGAAAGTCGTAACAGCCTTATAACACTAGCGGTCGTCGAGCGGATTCAAAGCGGAGCGGGCGTGCGCTGCGGCTACGCAACGAATTCGCTGCGGATTAGCACGCGTGAATGAATGTGAAGTTTTTACAACAAAATACGATTTAAGCTAAATCCATTCTGTCACTGAGCTAACAATCCGTCGCGAATCCGCTGCGCAAACTCAGCGTGATCGCCGCGCGACCGCTCCGCTTTGAATCCGCTCGTCAACCGCCAGTGTGATAAGGCTCTAAGAGACTCAGGAGGAACGTTTGCCTCTATGTTGTGGTACCAAACTGGAGTACCAGTTTGGTAGTTTCTGAAGAACCCACAACACACACACATGCATATGAATAGGTATTTTGTGTGGGATCAGGATTATTTATGTGATGGCTGTTATGCGTGCTGTATTTATTTGAGTGCCGGAGTTCAGTCAATTGCACACTTACTGCAGTGTCCTGTGTGCCTTTCTTACTTGACTTACTTACCTGTGTTTTTGCCTTAAAATAGATCTTCAAGTTATTCAAACTTCGAAAAGGAAGGGTTCCCTTTCTTCTTCTTCATCTTCTTTCGTATGAGTCAGTGGCCAACTCTGATCACCTTTCTTGCCAGTCGGGTAATAAAAATAGCGGGTGGGAATTCCCAAAAATATGTTACACTATCTAACCTAACTAAATAAATGAATCCACCTTTTGACACGTTGAAAAGGCTTCCATTTGACCCTGAGACGTGTCATATCACGCGAACAAGCCATCAACCCAAGGTCAAGTTATTTATTGCTGAGCAAACATCCCGAAACTTTGGAAATTAACCGACTGAATGTTTGATGTTAATGGATTGTTAATGATCTCTATTTGTGAAAGGAAATTGTGTTAACGGTTGATCTTTCAAGGTGAAGTTTAAAGCTACTTTTGGGGCAAATATTAGACGCGATCTTGCGATCGAATTCACAAATACGAGTAACTTTGAATTAAAACAGTTATTATTATTAGGTCGTTGAAAGGTATTTCCTGTATATTGAACTCAGTAATATAATAGGGACAGAATTGATGCTAAAAAAGGAATATTACTTATTATTGATCGCTCCTGTCTATATTAAAAATATTCACGTGAGGGTGCATAAATTGATGGAATTGGACAAGGGGAAAGGGTTCCAACAATTTACTGATTTATATCGTAGAGTTTTTTGTTACTGGGCCAAGCTATTTAAGCCAAATAATGTAAGGTTTTAAACCTTACATTAGAACGTACTGTCTTGACTTTTATTAGCAAAAAAATTTTAAACATGGTCTCGGTGTCTGTTACTGATCACATTTATGTAGTTAAAACTCAAAAAAAGAAAAAAAAAAAAAAAATCTAAAAAGGAGACGAGACGAGTCAGACATGGATTTGTGATAGCTACTGGGGTTCGACTGACTGGGGATGATATGAGAGCATAGTTTGAATAAGATTCTGTACATGATTGTTGTCTGTAGTACTTATTTGTACATTTTTCATAAAATTTTGTTCGGTTTTGGTTGACTACAATCCACGATAACTTTGTGATAGTTAAATAAAAAAAACTTACCATGCCATTATCATTTTCTGCATCTACTGTAACCAAGCTTAAATTTTTTGGTGGTCATAAAATAGCGGTGTAGAGTTTGTCTAGATCTTACTTGGCCATACCTGGGTTGAGAATGGATGCCGTATTTAAGTGGTTAAACTTTCCAATCATACCAGCTTTATTCAACCTTATTCTTTTTTACAGGAACGATGCCCAAACATATCAATCTACAAACTTCTATACCTTTTATACCCTTACAACACGTTCCTAAACAGAGAAAACGTGAAAAACGTGGAAGCTGTACTTCATAACCTCAAAATCAACACATCTCCAAAACTCGACGTAGCACTCGATGGTATAGAGTTCAAGGGAAACCAGGCTTTAGTGACTATGGAGGTGAACGGAGCTAAGAGTCAGTTTGGCGTGCCGTGTGGAGAGAGAGTGAGGGGGAAGGAAGCTAAGGGTATAGTGAAGACGGATTACCAGAGTCAGTTGTTGAATGAACTGCTTTTGAGTCATAGTGTGGGTGACTTTTGTGTTGTTGGTAAGTGTATATTTACTACATTTGTATGTGTATATATATACATACATACATACATAAAATCACGCCTCTTTCCCGAAGGGGTAGGCAGAGACCATGGATCTCCACTTGCTACGATCCTAGCACACAACTTTTGCCTCATTCACTCTCATTACATTCTTCATACATGCTCGCCGGTTTAGGGTACTTTTGACCTGGCTCTTCTCAAATGTCGCCAATTTGATCCAAGAAGTAAGTGTATATTTTATGTGTAAATTATTGTATCCTCTACAATGTATAAACGACTAGCTTTCGCCTGTGACTTCACTCGCTTGATAACTTTGAAATAGCTTCTACGCTCTTCGAGATTACTACACCTACTCCAAGTTTCATCCAAATCTGTGCAATACTTTAGGCGTTGTTTGACGTACCACGAACGTACAAACATATTTAAAACTTTCATTCATTCTTTAAATTTTATAATATCAGTATCAAACACACTGGTAGTCTAGTGGTAATAGTTTTACCTTCCGATCGTAAGGTCATGGGTTCAAACCCGGTCGTGCACCAATGAGTTTTTCTGCAGAAAAAATTATGTGCACTATGCCAGTACTCTAAAACGGTGAAGGAAAACATCGTGAGGAAACCGGCATGTCGTATAACCTACAAAGTGCGAAAACATGTGTCAAGTGCACGAAAAGAGCCTCTTTGAAGCACACTTATAATCCTTTCACCACACTGGTCAGAAAGAACTGGTGACACGACAAGAAGAAGAAGTATCAAACACACTACATTGAAATGGCTCTAGTTACTTCTGTAATTTAGGTCCAAAAGGTTGTGGCAAGAGCCTTCTAGTCACGCAACTCTCATCCCTGTTGGGCTACACAATAGAGCCTATAGTTCTGTATCAAGACATGACGGCCAGAGATCTGGTGCAACAAAGAACTACGTTAGACAATGGTGATACTGTTTGGAGGAACTCAGCGTTAGTTGACGCTGCGTTGAAAGGACATTTGGCTGTACTAGATGGACTGCATAGGATACACGCTAGTACCTTAGCTGTGTTACACAGGTACACCTTTCTACACGATTTTTTCTATACTTTGGCGACCTCTGTGGCGCAGTGGGCGAAGGTCCGCCTGTGACGCAGAAGGTTGCGGGTTCGATCCCCGCCGCGGGACAAATATTTGTATGACCTATAGATATTTGTCTCGGGTATGGGTGTTTCTAAGTATAATATGTATGTATTTACAAACAAAAAAGTATATAAGCAGTATATCAGTTATCTGGTTCCCATAGTACAAGCTTTGCTTAGTTTGGGGCTAGATGATGCTGTGTGAAAAATGACCAGCATTATACATTTTCGGTATTCTGCAGATTAGTCCATGACAGAGAATTGCAACTTCACGATGGTACACGCTTGCTCCGACACGATCGCTACGACGAATTAATCAAGTCAGGACATACTGAAGAACAGCTGAAGGAAAGTGGGGTAAAGAGGATACACCCAGCTTTCAGGTATCTTCTATTTTATTAAGGTTTAAGTGATATATCAACCCACAGTCTAAACTAAACCGTTAGCCTTAGAAACAAAACTTGGAGGGTACATTGAGATTTACAGAGAAATTCCATCCCTAAAGGGATGAAACTTCTATCGAAGCCTTAAATTTGAGTTTTTGACGTGACTACGTCTTATAATTCGATAGAGCCGGCTGCACGCACGAAAAAACATGACGTCATGCGGCGTTACCTCGCTCTGAGGCGTTCCATGTAAGGCTTGAAGTGCAAGCGAGAGCGCGGAACGAGCGACAAAGAAGCACAATCGGCCTTTGCGTTCGGCAGCGTTCGACATGCGTCTCTCTCCTACTTGAGTGAGTGATGCGTAGACTTTGTCACGTTCAACTATCGTTAGTAAACCGACTTTACAGACAACCAATTTTTTTTTTAGAAACATCTATGAACGTAATACAATCCAAATCAATGTTTGCCGTTTGCTTGTCTGTTTCTCTGTGAGTTTCTGTTTGTTTTAGCAGAAACCGTTCACAATTAAGTGATTGGCCATAATAAAATCTTTCACTTGTACTTGCACAATAGCGGCCTTCACACACACAATCTTTCGCTGTGTGTGTGCGGCCGAGTGATTGGGCGTACAGGATTGCGCGCGGGAAAGCCTGTACACGCAACCACGAATAATAATTTTGATGCTACGCGTTCTTTCGCGCGCGATTACTCGTTAGTTCTTATCAAAACGCTATCGTGCGGGAAAGCCTGTACGCGCAATCGCGAGTGATAATTTTTTTGAAGCTTGAAGCTACGCGTTATATCACGCGCGATTAGCTGTATCCCTCGCGATAGATTGTGCGTATGAAGGCTGCTAATAGCTGGGAGCACCGACGATTTAGTGTCAAAAAATTTTAAAGTTATTTTTAGATTAATAACCTGGAATAAGTTTATACCGTGTTTATTATTAGTACTTATATTATTTCTAGTCACCAAGACATAGATATAGACAAGCTCGTGAAGCGCTCGTGGTCGTGCTTGCTTAGTCTCGACGTTAAGCAATGTTCGAAACGGTCTGTAAGTGGATGGGTGACCGCAAGTGGCATTTTTGAGCGCTTCCGTGCTTCGGAGGCCACGTAAAATGTCGGTCCCGGCTATTTAAGTCGTTAAGCCATGACGGAGGCCTTATGGTTGTAAAAACTCCGTCACCAGAGTTGGCTACTGACTCATACGAACTTACTTAATTTTTTACTTAGATATAGACAAGACTTGTGTAGAGCAACAAACATGTAATGTAGTTTTCTGTCAATAAACTTTAAATCGTAGTAAGGATGTTTTGAATTTAAAATTTAAAATTTAAAATAGTAATACAATTTTTCCAGGATAGTTGCATTAGCGGAGCCTCCAGTATTAGGCCGCGGCCAACAATGGCTGTCTCCTGAGATCCTGAGCCTTTTCATCTTCCACGAGATGAGGAACCTCAGCAAGAATGAGGAGATCTTCATCATCAACAGTTTGGTATGCTAATAATCATCTAATCGTTATAATAATAATCTTATCGTTTTAATAATCATCTTATCGTTATTATAATCATCTTATCGTTATAATAATCATCTTATCGTTTTAATAATCATCTTATCGTTTTAATAATCATCTTATCGTTTTAATAATCATCTTATCGTTATAATAATCATCTTATCGTTATAATAATCATCTTATCTTTTCCTGGAAGAGAGCGCTTAGCGATAATGCCATTTTTAAATTGTTATTTGGTTAATTTTTTTGCTGTTTTTTGTTTACTAATTTAGAGTGCGCGAGTATTTTAGTTAAAAATCCAATTAAGCCCACTATAGTATTTTTCACGTAGGAACGTATCCCTGACACATAGAACTTTTACGTTATACGCTGTACAACAATGTATTTTTTTAAATAAATGAAATCTAGTGATAGTACCTACTATTGAATACTATAGAATAGAATAGAATAGAAATAAAACTTTATTCTATTCTATTCTATTGAAACACAAATATTTTTTTTCAAAAAAGGATTTTGATAAAACAATGCTTTTATTAATTTTAGACATCATGTTTCATAGTAACATTTAAGTACTTTACATTAACATTTACATTTGCTTAAGACCTACACAATCGATATCTAAATAGAAATAGTGTTAGTTTCATTTTTCAAAACGTCCGGGTTCGATTTCCGAGCTGAGTAAATTTTTTTTTGTATTGTGTGAATGCAGTTTTCCTTTTTACTAAAATCGATGACATGGTTCCTAATAACAGATCTTCGTATGTCTTAATAGTTTCAGACTTTTCCATACTGACCATTCTAAATGTTACACCCTGTATAATGGCGGACAATTGTCAATCGTGGCGAGCAATCGGGATGTTGTCGGTTTTTTGGCCACACTTCAAAGAAATAGTGGCGTAGCGTGGCCTGTGGTGTTCACACAAGCGCCCATTACCGACCGTCGGACTGTTCCGTTTCACGTTTAACTTTGAACGATTTTGAAATAAAAAAAACAAGTAAAAAATTATTACGATAAAACATACTTACAAAAAATGTTTTTGTCTATTTCCTGTATAGTAATTTCATAATTTTACAAAAACTGACCTTAGAGTATAAACATTTTCTTCAAAAATCTGTCAGAAGTACTGCGTAAAATGGAACGTTCATCGCCAGGCAATGAGCCATGCGCCATTGTGTGAATACAAAGTGATCGTGGCCTACAGTTGGGCATTGCAAAGCATGGCCTATAACATACCATTGCGTACTGGCCGCTTAAAATGAGGTATCCTCAAATACCACTACATTATTGCTATTGGTCCATAGAACACTTCCCAAAAAAATAACATTATTCTTTTAATTTATTTTAATAAAATGTTTATTTTTCAGTACGGAGATATCTCGCCACCTCTCCACTCAATAATAAACCTAGCAAATGAACTCAGAAATTCGCAAGACCCGACCTTGAAAAACCTGTCATCATCTCTTTCCACTCGTCAACTCCTCAGAATTGCCAATCGTATGTCCAAATACCCC
Organism: Epirrhoe tristata; assembly: GCA_951394285.1. Classification (NCBI taxonomy): domain Eukaryota; kingdom Metazoa; phylum Arthropoda; class Insecta; order Lepidoptera; family Geometridae; genus Epirrhoe; species Epirrhoe tristata. The sequence continues at coordinate 9,072,523 of OX596149.1, forward strand.
ACAGATTCAGCTTATGAAACTATACAGAGAACATTCCTAGCTAAATTCCTTCCTAATTTAGCAAGACGGGCGCTAGATGGCGCTAGTAAAAAGTTAAACATTGACGCACCAACAAAATTCGGAATATTTGGACGAAGCGAAGAAAAAATCGACTACAGCATACAAGACAATGTTTTAACTATAGGTGACACAAGTACAGAGGTTTTTAAAACAGACGCGCTTACAAAAGTACCTGATATTCTATTCTATGACGTCCCACAACATATGAGACTACTAGAGTGGTTACTACAAGATTTTCTACTAGGAAATCATTTACTTTTAGTCGGAAACCAAGGTGTCGGGAAGAATAAGATCGGAGATAGATTATTACAGCTTTTAAACCGTCCTAGAGAATATATCCAGTTGCACAGAGATACTACAGTTCAATCGTTGACCGTACAACCAACTGTCAAAGACGGAATAGTTATCTACGAAGACTCACCATTAGTAAAAGCGGTTAAGTACGGGCATGTTTTAGTGGTTGATGAAGCAGATAAGGCACCTACACACGTTACATGTATCCTCAAAACTTTGGTTGAGAACGGGGAGATGGTGCTAAGTGATGGTAGAAGGATAGTGCCTAAGGATATGTTGGGAAGTTCGGGTGGAGATGCGGCGAGTTTCATCCCAGTGCATGATGATTTTAGGATGATTGTGCTGGCAAATCGACCTGGCTTCCCATTTTTGGGGAATGATTTCTTCGCTGCTTTAGGTGAGTTTTATACAGAGTGTAAAAAGACGTCTACGAAGCCGAAAGGGGTAGGTACAGCATCCCAACACACCACCAAATCCAAAAGGATTTTCCGAAAAAATCATTATATCCGGAGAAAACCGACCTCGAACAGCTGGTCGAGCGAATGTACTAGGCGCATTTTTATACGTAGATTGCTGGATTTTGAGTTTTAATTTTTGTTCTCATTTTTATATGAAATGAGTAGGTAGGTATGGCGTTATTAGGTTGTACTAGTAGTAAATAACTAGTAAATAAAATAAAATGACGTAGCTAAGTCAAAAAGTTTTTTTGCGTTTTTTTTCGCTAAATATGTTCAGAATCATGGTCTGATTGTTACCCCTCAGTTTTCGGTAGCAGTCTTTTTACACCCTGTATAACTATGATCTAGCTGTGCCCGCTTTGTTCGCGTGGGCGCTACTCATTAGTTTTTCAGGAGTTCCGGGTTACAAAAGTAGCCTATAATCTTTCCCTATAACCTATTTTGTCTTCCGCTACTGTACGCTAGATGTCACCGTCGTACAGTACAATAGAAGAAAGCAATTATAGCCCGTAGATATCAGCTCGAAATTGTGTCACGATTCAGTGGAGGACACGGCTTATCTGTACTGTGCTATAAATGTTGTACTATATCTTCCTATGAAAGTCCCATTAAAATCGGTTCAGCCCTTCCGGAGCTAAGCCCGGACAAACTGAAACACAGACGGACAAAATTTTTAAAAGCCTGTGATTTGTTTTGAATCAACCTATCTCGGTAAAGGTTTCCTTCAAACTCTTACAACGGTCTCTTTCTAAGAGTTTGAAGGAGAAGAAAACACAGTTATTTTGAAATCACAGACAGACTTTTCAATCTTATTTATATGAATTGAACCTTTTTCGTTAACCCTTACCAATCTTCATTCATTCATTCATTCATTCATTCATTCAATCTTACCTTCCAGGCGATCTATTCTCTTGCCACGCGGTAGACAATCCATCTATAGACTCAGAAATGGATCTCCTCCGTTCATACGGTCCGGACGTGCCTCATGATATTATGAAGAAGTTAGTTCAAGCGTTCGCGTTACTTCGAGATAAGGCGGACCAAGGACAACTCACTTATCCGTACTCTACGAGAGAACTTGTCAATATTGTTAAACATTTGCAGGTAACAGAAAAAAACAAACATCCCCAAGGTGTGGTAGACATTCTGACAGATCTTTTTGTTCTGTTCTTTTATTTCAGACTAGCTGCGCTCCCGCGGTGTTACCCGCGGTACCTCGGGGATTTTTTTATTTTTTTCGGGATAAAAAGTAGCCTATGTCCTTCCCTGGGATACAACCTTAAAATATGCCAAATTTCAGCTTAATCTGTTCAGCGGTTTGGGCGTGAAACAGTAACAAACAGACAGACAGATAGACAGACAGACAGAGTTACTTTCACATTTATAATATTAGTATGGATTTTCCGAAAAAGAAAACTGTTTTTTTGGTCATGTTTTTGTTGTGATTCCAAATCGTTTGATTTGATAACTATACAGATTATAATTCTAACTGATCAACATTTTTATAGTCGAGTCGAATCACATCGACAAACGAATTTGATCATATTCAGAGTATTTCGATACAAAATGTTGCCAAATATGTATTTAATATCTCAAGATCTTTAGGAAATAAATAAATAATGCTGGACATTTCACACAGCATCATCTGGCCCCAAACTAAGCAAAGCTTGTACTATGGGAACCAGATAACTGATATACTACTTATATACTTTTTGATTGTAAATACATACATATTATACATAGAAACACCCAGACAATACAAACATTTGTCCCGCGGCGGGGATCGAACCCGCAACGTTCTGCGTCGCAGGCGGACCTTCGCCCACTGCGCCACAGAGGTCTTCTATGTCTCTAAATGTCTAAGAACCCTCTTAGACTTTGGAATTGAATGTATGCCTTGTGATTCTTTCCTTTTCGTTTTAGAAATGATTTGAATATGTAATATTTTCCAGAAATATCCTAACGAGGACTTAGCGACAGCGATAGGCAATGTGTTCGACTTCGACCGCTACAGCAAAGACTTGGCGGACACGTTGTTAGAAGTGCTGCATTCGAGCGGTCTGCCGACAGATGGCGTGCTTGAGGGACGGGCTAAAACCGAGAAGATACAAATGACCATTGAACGGGATAGTGGGTATGTTTCCTCACTTCGCAGCTTAGTCAGCTCCACACGTATTGACGTCGTCTTTCCTGTGGGCCAGGTTGATTAAGCTGAGAGGATGGTTTAGGTGCTGGGCAAGCCTATTCCATCTCAAACAATGTCCCAGGCGCTACAGCGTCCCGTTCAGTGTAGGCATAGGTTGCCTCCTGACGCTGTATAAATCATCTAATATAGATGTAAAGGACTAAGTTTTAAGAGTTAAGCTAAATAGTAATAAGTGAGGAATCTCACTTATTACTATTTAGCTTAACTCGGTCCTACCCGCAGTCTCTCGGGAATTTGAAATTTTTAAAAAACGTTAACAGGTTCACGACTGTATCCCCAAGGTGCGGTAGACATTCTCACAGATCTTTTTATGTTACTTATTCCAGATCCTTTGAAGATGTCTAAGGGGGTTCAAAGTGATCTCAGCGGTCCTACTGAATAAATGCTTTTTGACTTTGACTTTAGGTGTAGTCAGAGGCATTTCCAAACACATATTTGATACATGCCCACATCTTGCAGAAGTTAGTATTAATAATATAATAATGTGCCAAAAATATTTTTATGACAATCAATTCTGTTCCATGTAATAATCAAAAGTTTGTTATGGTCTTGAGTACCTACTAGATGTCAGAAATCGTCAAAAACTTTCCAATACATTTTGTATGGGCAGTCGATGAATGAACTCTATTTTCATTTCTTATAACACTATAAATCATCATCCACAGTAAAGACGTGTCATCACCAAAGCATGGCAAAGAAGATCCAGATAACAAACCCCATGTGGGCGGGAATACCTGGGCAGGTGGCACCGGTGGGCGGGACACCGCGGGTTTGGGCGGAAAAGGTGGACCTTACAGATTGGACAAGGGGCATGATGTACATCAGGTAACATTATCTTGGATTCTAAACCGTCCTATTTTATGCTCTTTGAAACACAAAATAAATGTTTTTCTATTCTATTCTATTAGCAGAAGCTAAACTTAAGGCTGCTTTTTACATAAACGGTAAACCTTAGTTGAACCCCATGTTGACACATGTCAAAACAAAACTGTTACCAAAAAAAGTGTTCTTTGTACGAGTATTTGTAGATCGTTTTTCTAGGGACAGCTTATTAGTTAGTCTTAGTCTAAACTCGGTTCATTTTCTTGTAATAAGACGGAAGAAGTTTAGTTTGCGTAGTATCAAGACAGGTGGCAGCACTGGTCTCGAAAATTGTCCTTGTGAATAATTAGTGACAAAGAAAGATCCTAAATTATGGTGTATATTTTTGACCGCGTTCTCGTTACAGATTATCACATTTTGTGAAACTCTTAATGTGATTACTTCAGCAATTTTACGTCCTGATATTAGTTTTCTTACCATTTACTCAATTTTTTTATAAAACTTAGGACTATTCCACCCGTTTTTCAAACAATGTCATATTTCATTTATATTACATAACAGGTATGTTATTTACAGAAACTGAGCTACTACATATTTACATATATTTACAAAATACAACAGGATTAGTCAAGATATCTAAGGATCGTTAGAAACGATCTATAGATAGCTCAACTGATCCAGGTCACTGTCAGTCGGAAGCGTGCCCAAAACACTGGCGGCATTACCACGCATTACATAACTAGCTGACCTCACAGACGATGTCCTGTCAAACGACGTTTAAGTTTTCTCTAAATTTTTCGCGCAACTTTCTTATTTTTTCTTACAAATACGATACGTTCCAGTCGTTCACGCGTTATGCCGTCACCAAGGAAGAGATTTAAAAATTTAAACTAACTTAACTCAGGAATTGGGTTCCACAAATAAATAATAAAATATTTATATTATGATTTTTTTGTATTGTTATGAAAATTCCGAGATAATCGATAAAGACTATCCTTTAAATGTGATTAATGCTTCTTGTATAACTTTGTCCATTCGTGATGTAGCTGCGCTGCGATTGGTGGAACGTCTGTTCTCCTTAAAAATCATTATGCAACATTTCTAAAAAATCAATGAATGATTAATTTTGAAGTGAAAACTTAAATCGGGTTAGGAATTAAATTGATACGATCGGATATTTACAACCCAAAAATGAGGCCTTGTCATTTTGTGTAGTTTAAAATGAAAGACCCTGTATGTATTGGTCGCGAAGGAACAGGAGTAGAATCACCTAGTTTTAAGACGTTTCAAAGTGATCCCAGCGGTCCTACTGAATAAATGCTTTTTGACTTTGACTTTGACTTTGTAAGTATAAAGATAGGTATCAGGCACTAATTACAAATATATCTAGCTTTCAGACGCGGAAAAGGACGATGTACCTGAGCACGTGAAGAAAGCTGCGCGTGAGATGAACAGAAAGGCGTTCGAGGAGCGATTGAAGGAAATCAAAATGTCGGAATTTGACGCCAAATTGTATGAACAGTTCTACCGTGCTGTGCAACCTCAGGTATTCAAACACCCTTATTCCCACCGAGTCACACTAGGCGTAACAGTGTGACTCGTTGGGAAAAAAATCCCACACATGTTACACGATTTGGTGTGACTCGTTGGGAACCTACCATTCAAATTACAAAAATATTGGATACATATATTTCACACCAAGCTACAAAACATTAAATTAGACAACAATTAGTACACTTATTCACCATCTGATCAGGCATCTAATATTAGATTTAGTAACTTATCTATCACGTGATGTTTAAACCCACTAACCACTAACACTAAAAATAAATAAAAATAAATAATGCTGGACATTTTCACACAGCATCATCTAGCCCCAAACTAAGCAAAGCTTGTACTATGGGAACCAGATAACTGATATACTATTTGTTTGTAAATACATACATATTATACATAGAAACACCCAGACCCGAGACAAATATCTGTAGGTCATACAAACACTAGCCCCATACTAAGTTTAAACCCACTAACCACTAACACTAGCCCCATACTAAGTTTAAACCCACTAACCACTAACACTAGCCCCATACTAAGTTTAAACCCACTAACCACTAACACTAGCCCCATACTAAGTTTAAACCCACTAACCACTAACACTAGCCCCATACTAAGTTTAAACCCACTAACCACTAACACTAGCCCCATACTAAGTTTAAACCCACTAACCACTAACAGTAGCTCCATACTAAGCAAAGCGTGAGGCAGCTATACAACGCTATCTTCGCCTTTAAGGTGTTATCAAAAATGAGTTCTTTGCAGCTACTTCGGAGAGCTATCGAACGAATATACGTATTGTACAGGTTATTCGCGTTTGTTTTTTCGTTCGTTTGATGAATATTCGGATGCTTCTTACTACGGGCTACATTGTATTCGGTCGATAAGATCAACGTTAAAACACGGTCCTAACCTAGGACCAAATATTCAAAACCGAGAACTTGGCCCTTGAAGTAAAAAATCGTAGTAAGAAACATCCGAATATTCATCAAACGAACGAAAATAAGAACGGGAATACGGCCCCAGTTCTTCCAACGGATCTAGGCATTCGTGAAGTTAGCCGTTTGCATGCGCAGAACCGAATTTTGTATGGAAAAGCTGAAAAAGCGTTCACTGCGCAGACTTTAATTAAGAATTTTGCCTCTGATCACTATGGCCAAAGTGTAGTATTTCCTAATTTCATCTTAAATGAACCTACTGAGTTCTCTTACCGGCCTGTCACTAAGAGTCGCATTTTAAAATTCCAGAGTAATATAGAACTCAGAATGTCACTTTTAGCTTGTCTAGAAAACCCGAATGACCTATTCACCAGTTTGTCAAATCTTATTATTGAAGAGCATAAAAAAATATTTAAATTAAAGACCTGCATAACTAGGACTTGTGTGAGCTTTGTAGACTGGGCAACGCCAGGTATTTATCGAAGTAGGAATAGACTTTATGATCTTTATGCTACTAGGGAACTTATGCTTCATAATCCATCGCATATCTTATACATTAAGAACTATTCTAAAATCTTCAAAAGAGTATGTCAAGCTGCTAAATCAATACATTTTAAAAATAAAATTGTGTCTTCATCAAATAAAGTTAAAGCCACTTGGAAAGTAATAAATAATGAAACAGGTAAATCAAGACCTGGTTTCAAACAAATTAATTTAAAAGTCAATGATAATCTTTTAACTAATAACATTGAAATAGCTAACGCGTTTGATAGTTTTTTTTCGAATATAGCCCATGTTGCGACCAAGCCACTTAATTCTTCGGCTACTGGCGCACTTAAATTTTTAGAATCTGGTGTTGCTCAGTGTGGAAGTGACTTTGAATTCAGTTATGTTAACGCAGATAATATTGTCAAAACCTTTAAAACTCTTAATATTAAAAACACTGAAGATTTATGGGGGATATCAACTAAGATATTAGCCACTATTGTCGTTGATATTGCTCCATGTCTAGCTTATGTCTTTAACAGATGTGTAGACGAGGGTGTTTTTCCTGATCTTATGAAATTTAGCAAGCTTATCCCATTATTCAAGTCTGGCAATGAAAGCGACCCTGCTAACTACAGACCAATTTCGATTCTACCTGCGTTAAGTAAAATATTTGAGAAAGTTATGTTGAATCAATTGCTTGCGTACTTTAACCTTCACGGGCTTCTACATAAATATCAATTTGGATTTACCAAAGGTCGTTCAACAACTGATGCAGGTACTTTGCTTCTAAAGCACATCTATGATGCCTTTGAAAACTCACAAGACGTGATCGGAGTATTCTGCGATCTTTCTAAAGCTTTTGATTGCGTGTGTCACAAGACTCTGATTTCTAAGTTAAAATACTATGGCGTCAATAATCGAGCTATAGACCTTGTCGATTCCTATCTATCCAATAGAGTTCTTAAGGTTGATGTAGGTGGTGAAAGGTCTGCAGGGTCACTAATTGATATGGGTGTACCTCAGGGCTCAATATTAGGCCCCTTCTTGTTTCTAGTATACATAAACGACCTTCCTTCTTTTGTGAAAGACATGTGTGACATTGTTCTGTTTGCTGATGATACCTCATTGGTTTTTAAAGTTGATAGATATAAAGAAAATTACGATGATGTTAATGCGTCTCTATCCCTAGTTTTAAAATGGTTTACGGCTAATAATCTCTTACTTAATGCCAAGAAAACGAAATGTATTAAATTCACTTTGCCTAACGTGGTTCACAAACCAACTAAAATTGAGATAAATGGAGAAACACTTAATCTTGTAGATTCAGCAATTTTCTTAGGGCTGACTGTTGATTCCAAATTGCAGTGGGGACCTCACATTGAAAGACTTGCAGGTAGACTTAGCTCCGCTGCATATGCAGTTCGTACGATTAGGAGTTTGGCTGATGAAGAGACAGCCAAGCTAGTATATTATAGTTACTTCCATAGTGTGATGTCATACGGTATCTTTCTCTGGGGTAAAGCAGCCGATATTCAAGATATTTTTGTTTTGCAAAAGCGGGCTGTCCGTGCGATTTACAATATGAAACCACGGGACTCGCTAAGACAACGTTTTAAAGAAATTAATATTCTAACAGTATTTTCACAATACATTTATGAAATCCTTTTGCACACTCATAAATATATAAATGACTTTAAGAAAAAAAGTGACGTGCATAGAATTAATACTAGAAATAAGGATAAACTTTGTGTGCCTGAATTTAGATTAGAAAAAGTGAAAGGTTCTTTCATGGGAAATACCGTACTCTTTTATAATAAACTTCCAGATAATGCCACTAAATTGCCTATTCGAAGATTTAAAAGTTACATAAAAAATAATCTTATAAAGAAAGCGTACTATTCTATTGGTGATTATATTAATGATAAATTCGCGTGGCCTGATGTCGCTCTGCCCCTCGACAGCTGATGTGTGCACAATGCCTTTGCTATCTTGCTTAGCTTCTTGAATTTTACTAACTTTACTTTTAATTTTACAACTAAGTTAGTTAAGAAATTAGCCTAAGTTTAGATCTAAGATGGATCACCTAAAAAAAGCTAGGCCCCAAACCGTGTTTGTTGCCCTGATTCTTCACGGTATTGGTCGCGAAGGAACAGGAGTAGAATCACCTAGTTTTAAGACGTTTCAAAGTGATCCCAGCGGTCCTACTGAATAAATGCTATTTGACTTTGACTTTGACTTTGATACGCAACGTCATTTACAGCGACAAAACATTTTTTACCTAATTACAAGTTAATTAAACAAGCAATTGAAAAATAAAAAGACATAACTAAAGAAATACTTTTAGGTTTCATGACAAAACAAAAACCCACCAAAAAAAGTGTGCTGTTCCTGAGATAAATAGCTAAATGTGTGCCAAACATGTATTTAAAAAAAATCTAGTAAACCTTCACCAATCGTGTTTTTAAAACACATAATCAAAGATAAAAGTTCGAAGTATAATTTCTCTAAATATGAAGGTTGTAGCTTTCACAGATTCTGAGATAAATAACTACAAAATTGCTTAAATCGCTCCTGCACACTCTTATGTAAGTCAAAAAGCATTAATTTAGTGGGATCTGTCTTAAAACAAGGTGATTTAAAACAGTTTTCCTTCTGTTCCTTCGGGACCGTGATAGTTATACCGTGAAGAACTACTGTTGAGTTTGCTGGAAGAAAACTCTTTGTAGGGTTAAGCTCGCCTTTGTACATGTCTTTTATTTATGTTTTTTTATGTTCAACTAGTAGCTAGGATTATGTTTATTTTTTATTTTTTACAAAAATATACAGGGTGTAAAAAGACGTTCCAATTATTTTTTAATGTTATAAATTCGATATACAGGTGAGGCAAAATTTAATATTTGTGTAATTTAAAAAATCTGTAGCCTACCAATAAACAAACTATACAATTTTGGAGGTTAAAACTCTTAACTTTTACGACCTCTGTGTGTGGCGCAGTAGGCGAAGGTCCGCCTGCGACGCAGAAGGTTGCGGGTTCGATCCCCGCCGCGGAACAAATGTTTGTATGATCTACAGATATTTGTCTCGGGACTGGGTGTTTCTATGTATAATATGTATGTATTTACAAACAAAAAGTATATAAGTAGTATATCAGTTATCTGGTTCCCATAGTACAAGCTTTGCATAGTTTGGGGCTAGATGATGCTGTGTGAAAATATCCAGCATTATATTTATTATTATAACTCTTGTAACAGGTTCAATTCCTATGACGGACGTCTCGAACGTTCTATGGAAGCGGTGGTGTTACTAACCGAGTCCCTCAAGGGCTACGAAGCCCGGATCCGGTACGATATGTACGGCCATTCGGGGGAAGACCACGCATTAGAACTCGTTAGAGTCGATCGACCGCCTGAAAACGAGAAACAGAGGTTACAGGTAACAAATACAAACAGCTATTATTACTAGCTGCGCTCCCGCGGTGTGACCCGCGGTCCCTCGGGATTTTTTTCATTTTTTCGGGATAAAAGCCTATGTCCTTCCTTGGGATACAACCTTTAACTATGCCAAATTTCACCTTAATCTGTTCAGCGGTTTGGGCGTGAAAGCGTAACAAACAGACTGACAGACAGAGTTACTTTCAGATTTATAATATTAGTATGGATTGTGTAATATCATGGGTCTAACTATAGAGATCTATAGTCGCCATTATTCTTTGTAATACAAGTACCTGTCCTCAGCTCGACGCATCCAGCTTCTGCTGAGGACAGGGCGCAATGGCACTAGGGGAGGCCTATGTCCAGCAGTGGACTGATATAGGCTGATGATGATGATGATGATTATGATACAAGTACCTAAGGTTTTGTTAGTAGGTTTATTTTGAATGAAAATATAAAAAATACAACCGCTTTTTTGGATTATTGAAAATAGGTACAGCCTAAAAAATTATATTTGTAAAAAAAACTAGTTGGTCTCAATTGACGTCAAATCGTAAGCTATTGCAAAACGTAAAAAACGTTTTCCACACAATTTAAAAAAAAATGTTTAAGTAAAAAAGTTATTCACTAATACTATTATTATTAATAATCTATTGGATGCGGACGCGACGAATGCTCTTATAAATTATACTTTGTTCTAGATAATTCGCACGATGCATGCGCACGCGCAGTTCTGTTGGTCGGGCGATAACACGCTCCCTGCCGCGCAACACGCCATCTCTTCACTCGCGAGCGAAGACGCGGACGACGCTATAGTGCTTATACTGTCCGATGCCAACCTAAGAAGGTAATAAAGGAATATGTTTGCATTTTCAACCGACTTCAAAAAAGGAGGAGGTTCTCAAGTCGTCTGTATGTTTTTTTTTTGTATCTTGTTACGCGATTGTTCCGCCATTTGTTGACCGATTTGCAAAATTCTTTTTATGTTTGAAAGGGTATACTCCAGAGGTGGTCCCATATAAATTTTATTCCTGAGGGATTGATAGTTTCCCCGTAAAACTCTAAACACCTTCCCTCCTAGCCATGTCACAAATAGAAATCGAATCGACAGCTTGACGCCCTGAGTCACACCGCGTTTCGAGTCAAACATTGAAGTCGGTTTTCTTTTTAGTATTAAAACGTAATTATACTCTCATCTAGCTACAAAACATGTATTCTACATGAATGAATACACCGTTCTCGTAAAAAAAACAGTGGCACTACGGGAGTGCCGAGAGAAGTGAAAACTTGAACAACTAGGTAGAGATGATTCAGTCTAAAAATGCACGCCCCTCCACTGAACGTGATTATTTAAATGTGTGAAAAGAAATATTTATTGCAATGGTTGACTTGTGTGTGCGAAGAAAACTAAAGAACCAATGATATTGACGAGGTTGCGTGTATTGCGTATGTACACCGATTGTGCATGTAGAGGTAAATACACTGGAGGGGCGTGCATTTTTAAACTGATTTATCTCTACGTGTGTATTTTTTGAATAGTCAGCAAATATTTTATTGTGCAGGAAGTATTTTTAAATAAAGTTTTTATTTGTAAAACGTCAAGTTTTTTTTATTTCTTTTTAATAATAAGTAAGTATTTTATTAATATTTTCTGTCACGCTGTTGTTTTACCTCAATAAAGTAAAGTAAAATAAAAATAAAATTAACCTATTTCCCACTGCTGGGCAAAGGTCTCCCCCAAATCCCTCCAATCATCTCTCTCTTGAGTTTTTATTTACTTAATGTTTATTTTATATTTATATAGATACAACATTCCACCGGAACGATTGGGTAGTATCCTGACGTCGGATCCGAGAGTGCAAGCACACGTTATTTTCATCGGAAGCTTAGGCGATGAGGCTACTATGTGAGTATCCATACTAATATCGTAAATGAGTGGAGCCATGTTGGTCGAATGGGGTTGTGCCTCGACTTTCAATCTGAAGGGCGTGGGTTCAAATCCCGGCCGTGCATCAATGGATTTTTCGTTTCGTAAAATTTATATGCGCTATAACACGAGCTCTAACGGTGAAGGAAAACATCGTCAGGAAACCCACAGCTTAGTCAGCTCCACACGTATTGACGTCATGTGGGCGGCTGATCAAGCTGAGAGGATGGTTTAGGTGCTGGGCAAGCCTATTGCATCTCAAACAATGTCCCCACTACAGCGTCCCGTTAAGTGTAGGCATAGGTTGCCTCCTGACGCTGTATAAATCATCTAATATAGATGATTTATCTTCTCGGTCTAGGTCTATCTTAAAGGTCTAAGTTTTTTTTATCGTAAATATAAAAAAGTCTACGGGTAAGTAGTTACTTCTTCACTGAAGTATTATTAACCTCAGTACCGTGAGCGAAGCCGCAGGCGGGCTGCTACTACTTCTAAATAATGCTGGATAGACATGAGAGCACTGGTGGTCTAGTGGGCGGGGCCTTCCGAGCGCAAGGTCGTGAGTTAAAACCCAGTCGTGCACATCGTTTGAACCCACAACCTTCGGATTGAAAGTCGAGGTACAACCCCATTTGGCCAACACGGCTTTTAAATAAATAAGTTTAGTATTTATAATGTACTAGATGCGCTCTCGCGGTGTACCCGCAGTCCCTCGGGATTTTTTCATTTTTTCGGGATAAAAAGTAGCCTATATCCTTCGCTGGAATACAACCTTTAACTATGCCAAATTTCAGCTTAATCTGTTCATCGGTTTGGGCGTGAAAGCGTAACAAACAGACAGACAGAGTTACTTTCAGATTTATAATATTAGTATGGATAATTTATAAATTTTATAATGTATTTTCACCAATTCCAGGTTACTCCGTAAGTTACCAGCTGGCCACGGCCACGTTTGTATGGACGTGGCTTCACTACCCCACATCATGCAGCAAATCTTCGCGTCCTCCTTACTCCAGGACTCATGATGTACTGGATCCCAAGAGTTATGATAAATGGACTAAACTTACACGTTAGTACAGTCAACGACGAAATTTTATGAACAATTTGACGTTTGTAACAGAAATAAAAAAAAATGTTCTACATATATTCGGATGTATGTGCTTATGTTTTTTTTATGTATAGTCACCGATATCTCCAACAATTGTGGGCAGGTTTTCAAAACTATTAAAGGGCAATTATATTTCTCGATGTGGTCCCAATAATTTGTTAAAACTCAAAAAACCTCATTTTACTTGTAAACACTGAAATTCCTAATGTTACATGGAGTTATGTCGCTGATTGTATGTGGACCAAATACTGTCAATGTATGTACATTACTTAGTGCAAAATGTGATAAAAATCCATAGAGAAGTACCAATTACTTTAAGGTAGTAAATAAGCGATGATTTTATTATTTGTTATTATTATAAGAATCAGAATTTTATAATAAAGACTTTTTGTTATGAAAATGTTTGTATTAATAGAATAGAATAGAATAGAATAGAATAAAGTTTTATTTTCTCCACATATACACAGTTACAAAATAGGTACTTAAATCTATACAATTGTATGTGGGTGAAAATACGGCTACCCCTCAGCATTTGCTCGAACAGCTCGAGAGTGCTGGAGCGCTGGTTATTTATATTCACTTCCTTCTCCCTAAAGTTTTGTAACGTCTAAAAGATCTGAGAGAATGTCTACCGCACCTTGGATACAATGATCTCTATACAAGCTGTATGCCTGTGGAATGCATACCTGCCCCCTTAGCATGACCACGCTATCTCTACGGTAGAATAGAGAAAATTAAATTTTCAGACGATTTTGTCTTTTATTGCGGTCGTAGAAAAGATGCTTTTGCCTTAACTCCTAAGTCATCTTACTCTATTCTACCATGGAGATAGTGTGGTCATGCTAAGGGGGCTGTACGTATTAGAAAATCTCCATCTCTGGCTGTGTTTAAGACTCTAGTGAAACAATATTATCTATCAGAAATGTAGTATGTTCTTTCAATACTTTATTTACTTAGGTAGGACCTAGATATGTTACTGCGTTTATGTATACAATATATATATAGATATATATATAAAGTATATAAGTAGTATATCAGTTATCTGATTCTCATAGTATATAGTAGGTATATGGGTACTTATGTAAGTATTTATATTATAGTTTAAGTATTATTATTATTTTATGTTACGGCATTCTGTGGTCTGGCAAGTCTGAAAGAAATCGCTTCTAATCGATAAGACCTCCCATTGTACATTATCTCATTGGGTTAATTAGTTCTTATGTTGTTGTGTAATTATTGTGTACAATAAAGAGTTTTTAATTCATTCACTCAATGATCCTGTATAATTTCATTTCGACCTATATTTTTTTCATAGTTAAAATCGTGAAACCAATTTGAATTCTAATATGCGACGATAATTTGATAACCCGTCACCACAGACGAGTGCCCGTCACTTAGTAGAATAGGCAAAGTCCTGTGGGAAACTCTGAATGTCGGCAGGTATCATCTACGTATTGGGACGTGCCACTGACTACCCCCTTAGTATATTTATTTGAAGGATGAAGAACTGAGGTTAGTTTTTTCGTTGGTTTGATGAATATTCGGATGCTCAGTCCTGATCTTATGAAGGTCTACTATGCTATATTACATCCGTAATGGTTTAAAATTAAAACGTTTTAATCTTTTCTCAAGGTGCGTTTACACGATGCGATTTTTCGTACGATTTCGTAAGCCCCGCCCATTGGACGTGCCGACGAGCGTTGTGCTAACTAAAAAAATCAAATTTGATGACAAATCGCTTACGATAAGCGTTTAACGTGAAAAATTGCCGTGCGCTACGGTATAGTATGGATTGAACTCGCATCGTGTAAATGCACCTTTTAGTTAGCTATAAAAGCTACTCGGTTTTGCGAAAATTCTTCATCTTTAAGTGTTATTACAAACTCGAGAATCTCAAGTCTTATACCAACAAGACTTATCTCCGCTCTAAATTAACGGCTTGCTCAGATGTAACCATTGTCTTTATAAAAATCATAGCGCTCGTGGTCGTGCTTTCTTAGTCGTTCTTGATAGATCGTCAAAGTGAAGCAACGTTCGAAACGGTCTGTAAGTGGATGGGTGACCGCCAGTGGCATTTTCATCTGAGCGCTTCCGTGCTTCGGAGGGCACGTTAAATTGTCGGTTCTAGCTATTTAAGTCGTTAAGCCATGACGGAGGCCTTAAGGCGGCCTAAAAACTCCGTCACCAGAGTTGGCCACTGACTCATACCAACTTACTTATAAAAATCTAATAATACAAACATTACTTTTCGCACTTAAAATCCACTTTGACACTTCCTCTTCAACACAGTCCCATAGTAACATAGTAAGTAGATTTTGATAATAATATCTAATGTAAGAAATACCTACCATTTTAGTTTAGTTGAGCCCATATCGTAGTGCATGCTGTGACATCCTATAACTTTTTTTTTTTTTTTTTTTTTTTTTTTTTTTTTTTTTTTAATTAAATAGGTCAGCATTTGACCTCCCTCTGCCTGATGTTAAGCAGTAGTGAGGTCTAAGATGGAGCATGCATAACTGGGGAAACACTAGATATAAGTAGCTTAGTTAAGAAATTTATACTATTTTTATGATTATTCTGTTGGATGTCCTAAATAAATAAAAAAGAAAAAAATAGTAAAACGTGAAAAATCTTGATCTCTATAAGTAGGTCGGCACCTACTGACTAGCGTTGAGAATCACCAGTCTTGTTACGTTGTGGTTAAACATGGCCTGTGTGGAATATGCCTAAGGACGGAAATTACAATTTTCTTCATCTCCCAACGATGATGTTATTGGAAAAGGCAATGTTACGAGTAGGTTAAATGGTTTATTTTTTCATTTCGCCTCCCTCTTTTTATTTCGGTGAAAATAATGTCGGGAACTTCAGTTTTCCTGAAAATTGGCTTTGCGTGTACCTACTTAGGTACCTTATTTGTGAGAAAAAATTGGCCAAAGACTTGGTAACCAACAAAAATATATTGAAATAGTTACTTACCTAGATAGTAGTAAGCTAGTACAGTCAGCATCAAAAGTTGATTAACACTTGAAGTTTCCAAAATCAGAATATTTCCGAAATCCGTAACACCATTACCAAAGTTTTTACAAATAGTTGTTGATTAACTCTCAGTCCATAATAATTTCCCAAGCAAAGTTTGTTTTTTTCTTAGCAATCGAAAAGAAATGGCGCTTTAAAAAAACAAATTGTTAATCAACTTTTGATGCTGACTGTACCTACTTACATAACTTAAAAAGAAATTGAAAAAGCGAATGCTTTCTACGAACTTGAAGTCTTCACTTGTTCCAATTACCATCCAGCAGGATAGCCAAAGGTGTTTGGACTTGCCCCTAACTACCGATCCAGTAAGCACAAATAGGCATATGCCTTTAAATCTATAATTTATAAGTCCAAGAACCTTTATCTGGAGGGTTCGTATTTTAAGGGGCAACAAAGCAGCAAAAATCATCATTGCGCTCTAATATTAAATTCATTCGAATATGCAACCACAAAAGTGCCGTGCAACATTAGAGCGTCCTATTAAGCTTTTATTTTTTTATGAAACGCTTGCCTAAACAAGTTTCATAACATTTTTAGGCAAGAACAGCTTAATAATTCGATGTTTTTGCTTCGGCTTTGGCAAGTTAAGTCCCTTAATTGGATGAAAACAACGTTTTCCTCGTCAATTGTGAATGTCTTTTAATATTTCTTGGAAGCCTTAGAGTAAAATGATTAATATCTAGTTACCTGTCTAACTAAAAAAAACTTTACTTATTTAGCGTGTTTTGTAACTTTTTCGCTTATTCGGAAACATTCAGATCTGTGAAACATCAAATGTAAATCGACTTTCGTTGCTGACTGTACCTACCTACTTCTATCATCTTTGCCAATAAATGATTCTGATTCTGATTCTTATATTTACAGCAAGTAAAAAAATTGTAATGTGGGTTAGGGGCAGGAAGGATATCTTGCGTCAATTTGTGCCGTAGCATTACGTCTGGTAAAACATATTAATAAAAAAATCTCAACTCTCCTCTTACCCGTATTTGTAAAGACTATAATTGCATTAGTAATAAAATAACAGACTTAGATCTGTTTGGTGACTCCATATTTACTTTTAAGAGAAAATTAAACAAACATTTTATGACTGTTCACCAAAACCAGCTCAATGATGACAATTAAGTACTTACCTTATTCTTAATTTTTAACTTTAGAATTGTTTTTGTTTTTTTTCAACTGATTTTATTTTGACTTTAATTAAGTTTAATTTTAATTTTAAATTAGCTTCTAGCTAGTCATCAGTTCCTATATTTTTACTACAAATGTTGTGCATGCCTATAATTGGCATACATTCTATAAAAAAGACTCATAAAATGTTAATAATAATGTGAATTATGTAATATGCTGTTGGTGTTGCCTAAATAAATAAATAAAATAAAATAAAATAAACAAATCTAACCAGATATTCTACAAAAATACAATTTGAACCCACAAAAACCCTTAATCTCCGTAAAACCTCTTGCCTCTCAGAGGGCCTTGATTCTAATTTGACCCCGAGGAGAGGAGAGGTACCTCCCCGCCCTACGACATTGATTAATCACTTGATAATGAAGCCACCTAAATTAGGAAAACCTAAAATGGTATTTCTTGAAAAACTTTATGTAAGTAGAAATATTATCTTAAGCTTTGCAAGAGTTCAACCTTTTTGAAACGGATCTTCGTCGAGCTAAAAACGCTGAAGCTTTTTTCACAAAATAATCCACTAAGATGGATTTCGGATTTTTTTTTTTCTCCTTAGTAAGTAGGTACCTACAGATAGTGTAATCCAGGTATATTTTGTACTTGTCTCTAGATACGATACAAGAGACTAGGCTAGCAACATATCCAGGCATTTTGATGTGGTTTCCGTTCTAGGGAACCCAACCTAATGTACAGTTTAAGTGTACAATTTACGGCGGACGTGTCGGCTCAGCGGCCGCGATAAATCTTTAATTTCTACGGCACCTTCATTATCTTTGTACTTTCCCAACAATTTGTAGTCACAAGGACTCGAACGGAACCCGAACGGCTTAAACCAATAACGGCTAACCTAACCTAACTACCTGGGAGCTCTATGTAGAAATCCTGGATTGAGATTTTTAATTAATCATCTATGCCATATCTAATCCATCTATATTACCTATTATATATTTATGAGTAGGTACCTACATATGTATATCATACGGAGCAACGGATGATTATTTAAATAGAGTCAGGGAGGTCACCTATGCCCACTCAACGTTATGCTGCACCAGGAAAATTGTTTGAGAAGTTAGCTTACCTAAACTTAAATAGAGTAAATAAATAATAAATCATATTTATACAGGTAAACATCATATAAACAAACCAGCCAACGGAAGCTAAGTAGTAATGAAGTGTCAATAAACATCACTGAAGAACACTCCACGCTCCCAACGACTATTTACCACGACCGCATATCACAAACAAACTATCATTTATCTGTAGGCGTCTAATGCAAACAGTAGGTACCGTATTGACCTATATTGATCAGGTCAGTAGACTCGGACTTTTCACATTCATAGGGCGACTACAAGTTGTATAGTAATCCTAAGATTTATAAGAGAGGAGGAGACCTTTGCCCAGCTGTGGGACAGCGTAGGTTTAACAAAAATAATTAAAACAATTGACGATCGGTCGTTCCGTGGCTTTACTGAGCTACCTATGGTTAGCTACTAGGCTCTCAATCTGAAATTAACAAGGGTGAACACACACACACATGAACGTAATTATTTAAGTTGCGATCCACGTAATTTACTGGATTTAATTTCATTCAATAGTTTTGTTGTGCAACACAAAATCCTATTCTGTATACCTATAAGGTAACACAAAATAAGTTTTCGGTTTCCGTTATACCTACGTAAATTACGCGACTTGCAAAATTTACTCTCGCTTGGCCTCTCACTAAAACAAAAAAAAAAACAACAAATTACCCAGCACTTAAAAACACTGACAAAAACCGTAGTCTTCAGAGAAACCTTTTAGGGCGCAATCACCAAACAATTTAAATTAAAAGACAAACCAACGGTCTGGAAAAGCACGGAGGCTTCGTGGCACGGAAATGTGGAAAAGACAGCAAGACCATTAGGCTGAACTTGCATAGAAAGCTATCCGAACCTGCTTTTCTGTGTTATCAATAGGTGTTTCATCTCTCGAAAACCTTATTTGTGCGTGTAGGTGTAGTAGATGCAAATGCATGTGTTTTCTATGTGTGTAAGCTCAGGAACGATCCATGAAGCCAGTATGCATGCCTATCAAAGATTGTAGAGTTTGAATAATTATCTTAGGGCACCTGCAACTCCTGCAAGGTGACGGGTGTGTGATTCAAAAGTTCGCTCGTTTTTAACCATTTAAAGTGGTAATCCCGCCAGGTTTTAGGCACTTTTTTCGATTTTAGATCGTTGAAAAATATCTAAGTTTATAATTATGTAAATCTTTTTTAGTTTCTGTAAAACAGGAATCTCAGTAAAACTCCATTGACTTTGAATTCTCATGGCCAGCCTTCGGTAAGAATGCTTCGTCGTGAATACCTACTCTGGAATCCCGGTGACCTTTTCACGCAATAAAGAGGACATGGCCGTAAGGGAGGAAATAGAGGACGATGGAATACTTAGTCTTGGAGTGTCTATGGCACTGGAGTCTGAGCTCTGTGGTAAATAGTGTTTTATTTCCAAGGAAACACTGAGTACTGAGATTTATATCAACTCTTACTTTTATTCGACTTTTCTTCGTTCAAGGCTTTTTTGTTTGCTCAAGTTTATAAGGAACAAATATAATTAAGAAAAAATAGAGTAGGTACCTAAACGTAGGTAGTGTCTTAATTATAGTACCTACCATAATCGAAGCTTTAGCATGACCCCAACTTGTTTTGAAAGACACAGTTTTGCTATAAAATCCGGCCAACTCTTTCGACTCACGAACTTGGAGCAGCTGCCTTCCGTGCCTAGGAAGGCCTAGAGACACATTTGTGAGCCCTTTTACGTTTTACAGAGCTCAAAAAGACTTCTTTCGTAATAAATAAACCGACCCGCAGTTCTATTTTCGCAAACATCGATGGGCTAAATGAATTACGCTAAGTCACGTACGCGGTGCTAGTGTGGAATACAGATGCTTCACCCTGACCTTGTGGTAGTTATTTGCATGATATAAATGCCTGGATATTACTGGATAAGACAATGAAAGTAGGTATACCTACATGTAAGTATTAAGAAGAAAATCATAATAATGATGAATAGAGATCGCGCAAGTTAAAGGAGTAGCAGGGCAGCAAATGATACGTTTCAAATATGAATGATCTTGCAGTGTCATCAAAAACTCATAGGTGTGCATTCAGCTCAATTGGACTTCAGGAAGAGTGTAGAATTCAACTTACAAGATTTGACCCTGACATAAACTCTGCAAGAGTTTTATGTAGAAAACTACAAGGTGAGGTTTGTAAGTATACGGAAAAAGTATCAATCCCTTAGGACTTTAAAATATGGGACCACTATAACCCTTTTGGATAGGTACTAGGTAATCTTTCAAACCATAATAACAAGTAATAATAACAGTTGTACTTTTATGAAAACTTACTCGGGACTACCGCGACACAAGCTTTGCTTAGTGCGGGGTCCTGGGTAAATTTTTATGAAATAAATTATCTTATCTTAAATTAATAAGACTTTTTTGGAATTTCATTGCCTCTCAAGGAATCTGCTGCTAAATTTAACTAAGTAGAAAAATGAAATTGGACTACGTTTCACTGGTCAATTCGTCATCCACCAGCCCCAATATATTACCTGTTGAGCAGTAATTACCCAAGTACCTACCTACTGCTTTTCATTAGTTGATTGTGTAATTGCTAGTCCCCAGAGCTTGGTTCCATAGCCTTGGACTTGCAACCATTAGTATTATTTACGTGGAAATTGGCAAGAAGCCTTAGTTAAATTAAAATGGTTAAGTAATAGCTAACACTCCCATGAACGTGACTCAACTATTACGACAAACGTAAAACAGGATCATGAATGTATCCCGAAGGTGCGGTAAACATTTTTCAGATCGTTTTTATGTATTCAAGATACTTTGAAGACGAAATAATACGAATAAGTACGACTAACCCTGATCATAATTACGCCAATCTCAGATTTTTTTTGTCAAAGACAGAGATGGCAAAAATTTTATTCGAAGAGTGAAGAAGAAATTGCCATTAGGTTTTCTTTCCACAATACAATAATGATGATCGAAAATAAATCACGTACCGCAGGTGGCAAAAATATATTACATCGTTGAATTGCTATATTTACTTTCTAAATAACTTTATTTAGAAAGTAACTAATTAATAATTTATTATTAAAAGACTAGCTGCGCACCCGCGGTGTTAGCCGCGGTCCCTCGGGTTTTTTTATTTTTTTCGGGATAAAAAGTAGCCTATCCTTCCCTGGGATACAACCTTTAACTATGCCAAATTTCAGCTTAATCTGTTCAGCGGTTTGGGCGTGAAAGCGTAACAAACAGACAGACAGACAGACAGACAGATAGACAGACAGATAGAGTTACTTTCACATTTATAATATTAGTATGGATATGGATGGTGAATTAAGACTTAAAAACTTTATTTAGAAAGTAACTAATTAATAATTTATTAAAAGATGGTGAATTAAGATTTAAAACGTTTATAACTTAAACGTAACGCTAACATTTTTCAAACGAAACAGCCTAATTAGTAACTCAGTTAAAAGCTCTACTTGACTTGCTAATTTATTTTAAAACGGCTTAATTATATTAGGCGTAACTTTGTATAGAAACTAAGCTATTATTATTATTTTATTTACATATATTTACAAAATACAACAGGATTAGTCAAGCTATCCAAGGATCGTTAGAAACGATCTATAGATAGCTCAACTGATCCAGGTCACTGTCAGTCGGAAGCGTGCCCAAAGCACTGGTGGCATTACCACGCTGGATGGCAATGCTGTATTATGTGTCTTTTTGCAAAATGTGTTAATGTGTCAAATAGGTGGAGGAGCCGCTGACTACCCCCTTCCACATGTTCAAAGGACCTTGAGTAGCTTGATCTGATAGAATGTCTACTGTGCCACGAGCTTACAGTCGTGTTTCTGATTCTGTTTTGTGATGTAGTACCTATACCTACTAATATACTTAACTTCTCGGACAAAACATCGTTCTTCAGCATAAAAAGATGGAAATTAAAATCGATTATAAAAATAGTATTTTATTAACGACGAAAAATCATTCCACTTTTCTTCCGAAAGTTCTGCATCTGACGTATTGGAAATGGATACATAAATATAATAGGTATTTTACCTTCAAGTACCTACCCTTCTCAAGCTGACAGGGTTATTAACTACAAATACTTACTTATATCTACACGAAATAAGATTTGATGCAATCTCATTTGTAGGAAGAACAGACATGTTGGAGCGACGTTGTACTCCTGGTTTTTTCTGCGTAGGCTTGTGCAAAATGTGTGTCTCATGCCTCTGACTAACCCATTAGACATCTTAAGTGGTACAATAAGTTTATATAGGTAGTGTCGGAGACAAACAGCGCATCACTAGCCCAGGAGACCGCGGCAGCGGGGTCCGGGGGACGAGACGACGCGACGCGCCCCACCGACCACATCGCAACACTCCATTCAAAACCACGAATCAAACTAGGCGCGCGTTCTTACGTCCAATATACCATCTACCTATTTTACAGTCCGCTATTTCATTTATAATCCACTGACTATCCCCAACATATGGTCCTCTCTCACCGTGGAAAAGGATAAGGACGTCTTGAGGCCTACTTATTTGAAGACCGTGTCAAACAAATTCAAGAAACTTTGACGAGTCGTACGCGTCGGCCATTACGCGACGACTTTGGAGGAGGTCACGGAAGGACATTTAGAGGGCGAAGAAATTGTCTCGACACTGGATTTAAGGATAAGACATCTTGTGAGTTCGTTCCTATTTATTCCTCTTATTCCTCTTATTTCCTCTTCTCTTAATTAGTTAAAACTTCTTATTTCCCTTCTTAAATATCATTTACATCGTGCTAAATCTTGAGTTCAAAGCTTTGTGCTTTCTTTATACGCTACAATTCATTCTATAAAATATTTATCCCGTTATTTATAATCTTTTAGCTTCATTGACAATTTTTTATCGTAGGCTTTGTGCATTAATTGCAGTCATAAAACTCGAGCGAGTGTGAATGCCTATCGCATGAATCATCTTGTTTACTCCAAATCGAATACGCACAGTCATTGAGCTACCTAGTTTAGTTATATTTGTGCCTTCTTATCTTTATTACGGTGCATTGAATAACTAGTACTTATTGCACCTTTTATACGTAGGTATTAAATCAGCTGTTACTCTTATCGCGATTTGAAGTTTTGTGATCATGTCCGAGCTTAAAACTTTAATTAAAAAACGCTCAGCTATAAAATCAAAGCTTACTATTTTTGGCAATCATCTTAAATTGATAAAAGCCGCCAAATCATTAACGGAATTGCAAATCATAGACTTAGAGTGTCGCTTGAGAAAATTTGAGCCCTTATGCGAGGAATTTGACGCGTTACAGACTGAGATCGAGATTCTTTCTGACGAGTCACCAACCGATGAAGTTCCCGCGGAGCGTGAGCAGTTTGACAACGATTACTACCCGCTTGTGGCCACAGCCAAAAGTCTGCTTGCTGCCGGAGGACGGAGCAGCGGGTCTGTGATGGACTTCAGTGATGCAGAATCAGGTGGGCAAGTGAGAAATTTAGTTAGGCTACCGAAAATTGACTTACCACATTTTAGCGGTGGCTATCAGAACTGGCTCGAATTTAAAGACACTTTCCTTTCTCTTATACATAACAGTGATAGCATAGATAACATAAATAAATTTCACTATTTACGGGCTTCTCTTCAAGGTAGTGCCGCTCTTATTATTAAAAACATTGATTTTAAAAGTGTGAATTATAAAATTGCGTGGGAATTATTGTGTGAGCGATACGATAATAGTCGCTTACTGATTAATAACCACATACAGGCTTTGTTTAATGTCGATCCTATACGAACAGAATCATGTAAGTCGATTAGGTATCTAGTTGATGTAACAAACAAAAACATCAGGGCTCTCGCATCATTAAAAGAACCCACCCAGTACTGGGACACGCTGATAATTTATATGATGTCAACTAAACTTGATAGTGTGACGGGTCGTGAGTGGGAAGAACATAGGAGTACATTATCGTCATCCCCAACCCTATCACAGTTCATAACATTTTTAAATAACAGAGCTGACTTGTTAGAATCTTTGGAAGAGAAAAATAAAATTTATAAAACAAAAACAGAACCCGTAAAAGCAAAAAGTTTAGTGATAAATAACACAAATAAAACTTACAAACGTAATGCATGTCCATTGTGTGCCGATGAGTCACATCAGCTGTTCAATTGCGAGTCGTTTAGGAGTCTT
The DNA here is from genome assembly GCA_951394285.1 of Epirrhoe tristata. Lineage (NCBI taxonomy): Eukaryota > Metazoa > Arthropoda > Insecta > Lepidoptera > Geometridae > Epirrhoe > Epirrhoe tristata. The sequence continues at coordinate 9,097,285 of OX596149.1, forward strand.
CCATTAGAATCTCGGCAATTAAAAGCTAAAGAGTTAAACGTGTGCTTGAACTGTTTGCGTTCAGGTCACATAGCAAACAAATGTTTTTTATCACACTGCAAATACTGCAAAGAAAAGCACAACACTCTTCTACATGTAGAAAAATCCGAGCATTCGTCTGCTTCTCATGATTCGTCTTCGTCAATATCAAAAGATATTGTTTTGACAACTGATGTAATACCGGTTACTACTCCGACGCGTGTTTTCCTTTCCACAGCGTTGGTGAGAGTGGTTGACGTCAGGGGCAACAAACACACCGCCAGGGCGATCTTGGACAACGGTAGCGGAATAAATATCGTTTCCGAGGCTTTCTTCAGTAAGCTGGGTTTGCCGAGGCGGAACGTGAGCTCCACGGTATCAGGTTTTAATAATCATGTATCCAATAGTACACAGTCTTGCAATCTCACAATTGAGTCATTGAATTCTAGCTATAGGACTAACATTGATTGTCATTTGTTTACCAACGTCACCACAGCAGTACCAATCACATACATAGACACAAAACACATTAAAATTCCAGCAGGCTTATGTCTATCTGACCCCTCTTATAACATTCCGTCTAAAGTGGATCTTCTTATCGGGGCAGATATCTTCTGGGATATCCTAGGTAATCAAAAAATTAGCCTAGGCAAGCACTTACCTACTTTACGTAGTTCAGAGTTCGGATGGATAGTCACTGGTCACATCTCGGGCGCAAATAGTACATTCAGTCAATGTCTTTTCACTCAAGGTCAACTTGATATTGACCTCACTCGATTCTGGGAGATAGATAGCGTTTCTCTTGATCATTCTCTCTCCGCAGAGGAACGAGCGTGTGAAGATAGTTTCACTGTCAACACAACTCGTAAGGACGACGGTCGATTTGTAGTCGCGATTCCTCTGAAGCAGGATCCTCAGGTCTTAGGCGATTCTTTCGAAATGGCTAAGCGTCGTTTCTTGTCGTTGGAACGCAAATTCGAACGAGAACCTGTATTCAAGGAGAAATATTTAGATTTCATGAAAGAATACGAGCGGTTGGGTCACATGACTGAAAATAAAACTCTTTATCCTTACAGTGACAATGTCAACTACTATCTTCCTCATCATGGCGTACTTCGGGAGTCCAGTACAACTACAAAGTTGCGTACAGTCTTTGACGCTTCTGCCGTCACCTCTTCAGGAATTTCATTCAATGAAATTCAGATGGTCGGTCCTACGGTCCAAGACGATCTCTTATCGATCCTCCTCAGATTCCGCCAGCATAAATTTGTAGTTTCGGCAGACATAGAAAAAATGTTTAGATCTATCGACATAGTTCCCAGTCAACGTTCGCTACAGCAAATCGTATTTAGGTATGACTCATCGCAGCGCTTAAAAACGTACACTCTCAACACAGTCTGTCAAGGGACTGCCTCGGCGCCTTATCTCGCGACGAAATGCCTCAGTAGCCTGGCATCCACAGTAAAGGATAATAGTGTCAAGCAGAGTATATTGCACGACTTTTATTGTGATGATTTATTAAGCGGATCTAGTACTGTTAGCGAAGCTATAAAGTTGTGTAGGGGAATTACTGCCGTCTTAGATTCTGCAAAATTAAATATTCGTAAATGGAAATCTAATAATGCAAACATTCTTAACGAACTGTTTTCAGGTAAATCTATAGATTCGCATGCAATATTAGATCTTTCAGATAACAACACAAACACTTCTTCGAAAACATTAGGTATTTATTGGCTTTGTCAGCAGGATACCTTATCTTTCTCAATAAATATTGAGCTTCACGAGAAGGTTACCAAGCGCCACATTCTTTCTGTTATAAGTCAGATATTCGATCCATTAGGGCTTGTAGGTCCATGCGTTGTCGAAGCAAAGTTGATTATGCAGAAGTTGTGGGTCAATAAAAGCTCTTGGGATGAAGAAGTTTCGTCAGAGATTTTACATCTTTGGTCTTCATTTGCTAACACATTACCCTGTCTTAATGAGTTACATATTCCTCGATGGGTTCTTAGTGATCTTTGCGTAAAGGTCGAAATCCATGTATTCACAGATGCATCTGAAAGGGCTTATGGGGCATGCGTCTACATTCGGTCTGTGTGTAACTCGGGGCTTGTGCGTGTTCAGCTCTTAATTTCTAAAAACAAGGTTGCGCCAATTAAACCAACAACTATCCCACGTCTTGAGTTGTGTGGGGCCTTATTAGGTGCGAGACTGTGTACTAAGGTACAAAGTTCACTTACATTAAAAATAGACATGTGTCGATTTTGGTGCGATTCCACGATCGTTTTAGGGTGGTTGTCCACCCCTTCTAACCAACTGAATCAATTTGTACGTAATCGCGTGAATGAGATCCAGGAAAGCACCAGCGGTCACACGTGGAGCTACGTACCGTCCAAGGAGAACCCGGCAGATCTTGTTTCTCGCGGGGTGAAGGCTGATATTATCAGCGACGCCTCGTTGTGGTGGTCGGGCCCATCATTTTTGCTCGAATCAGAGCATTCTTGGCCTAAAATGCCTAATGAATCCCAGAAACAGGACCTACCGGATCTCAATTCTTGTCTTTTCATAAATAACCACGATAGCAAGAACGATGACGATAAACTTTTCTCTAAACTGATATCTAAATATTCACAATTTACAAGGTTACAAAGAGTTATAGCTTATGTACAAAGATTTATTTATAACTGTAAAAACAAAACAAAAAGATTCAGTGATCATCTTTCTTGCGAAGAATTACAAAATTCATTCAATTTTATCTTGCACACTGCACAGTTAGAAATGTTTCCGAATGAATACACGATCTTAAAATCAGGTCACACTTTGCCAAAGAAAAATAGATTAATATCATTGACCCCATTCCTAGATCACAAAGATATCTTGAGAGTCGGCGGTAGACTTGATAATTCGCCTTATAGCTATGACACAAAGCATCCTATATTGCTATGCAGCAAACATCACATAACAAAAATCATATTTCAAATGCATCACTTAAAGCTTTTACATGCTGGACCTCAGCTATTGTTATCGAACATTCGTCTTAACTTTTGGCCTTTAGGAGGAAGGAATTTGTCTAAATCCATAACTAGAAGTTGTATAAAATGTTTCAGATTCAAAGCCAGTAATGTTCAGCCTATAATGGGGCAGTTACCGGAATCCAGAACTAAACTGGAATTCCCCTTCTTACACTGTTCAGTTGATTATGCAGGCCCAGTTATGATAGCTAACCGTAAAGGTCGAGGTTGCCAACTAATAAAATCTTACTTGTCCATTTTTATCTGCTTGGCTACTAAAGCCGTACATTTGGAGCTCGTTACAGATCTCACTAAAGAGGGATTCATGGCCGCTTTAAACCGGTTTGTGGCTCGTCGAGGGAAGCCTCAAAGTATAACCTCCGATAACGGGACTAATTTTGTAGGTACATGTAACGAGTTACATCGTTTCTTACAGGACTCAGGTACACAAATTAGTTCTGAAGTCGCTCAACAGGGCATAGACTTCCTCTTCATTCCGAGCTACACACCACATTTTAACGGTATGGCTGAATCTGCTGTCCGTTCCACTAAATATCATCTTCGTAGGCTTCTCCAACTTACTCATTTCACTTATGAAGAAATGCACACTTGCCTGACTCAGATTGAAGCCATTCTTAATTCACGTCCTATCACTGCCTTAAACTCTGACCCTACAGACTACACACCTTTAACTCCCGCTCACTTCCTAATAGGACGATCACTTGTGTCTGTTCCTCATCCACAGCTGACGACAGAAAGAATAACAAGCCTTGAGCGATACAAGCGAATCGAGTTCGTCAAGCAACATTTTTGGAAACGATTTTCCGACGAGTACGTCACCACTCTCCAGCAAAAGACGAAGTGGTCTACTCCGACGAGCGAACTCAAATTGGGTTCCTTAGTCCTTATAAAGGACAAAGCACTGCCTCCATTACGTTGGGCCCTGGGTCGCTGTGTGGCCGTTTTCCCAGGAGCTCAGGACAAAGTAGCTCGAGTCGCTGATATAAGGATCAAGGGAGGAACCATCGTTCGAAGGGCATTTAACAACATTTGTCCCCTTCCAGAACCTGCTTGTTGAATCAGCTGCCTACCTACTTCAACCGGGGGAGTATGTCGGAGACAAACAGCGCATCACTAGCCCAGGAGACCGCGGCAGCGGGGTCCGGGGGACGAGACGACGCGACGCGCCCCACCGACCACATCGCAACACTCCATTCAAAACCACGAATCAAACTAGGCGCGCGTTCTTACGTCCAATATACCATCTACCTATTTTACAGTCCGCTATTTCATTTATAATCCACTGACTATCCCCAACAGTAGTTAGTTAGGTAAGTAAGTTCTTTTTACTTATTTTATAGTAAGTAAGCCTTATTCTAGAAACAGATTAGAAGAATCTTGGAACTTCTTCGAATTTATTTGAATTTTATTCCTAATCTATACCGAAATAAAACTTAACGATGTCTGGTATTGGAAGATATTTGAGAAAACGAATTTTAAGGGCATCTTTGAACGCGATAGTACCTCAAATCAGTCTGTGCTTTTGTGAACGCGCAGGTCCGGTTTTTTTTTATCAAAATCCATTCACAATAAATAAAAAAGATGGGACCATTTAAGTATAACCGGGTAACACCACTCAGCTAGTTTTAAACGTTTTTCTTGTGGTGACCAGTTCTTTCGAACCAGTGTGGTTGAATAATTTTAAGTGCGTCTTAAAGAGGCTCCTTACACTCAGCTAGTTTTAAACGTTTTTCTTGTGGTGACCAGTTCTTTCGAACCAGTGTGGTTGAATAATTTTAAGTGCGTCTTAAAGAGGCTCCTTACACTCAGCTAGTTTTAAACGTTTTTCTTGTGGTGACCAGTTCTTTCGAACCAGTGTGGTTGAATAATTTTAAGTGCGTCTTAAAGAGGCTCCTTACACTCAGCTAGTTTTAAACGTTTTTCTTGTGGTGACCAGTTCTTTCGAACCAGTGTGGTCATATTTTAAGTGCGCTTCAAAGAGGCTCCTCCGTGCTCTTAGTTTCAAATAAACTCGTGGATGACTGTACATTGCAAAGGAGTCGAGTGCCCTAGAAGTTGTGACGTAGGAACGTGACCTAGTAGCTGACCCCGACTGATCTAAAGGTCATAGGTTCAAACCCTGTTGATTGGGACATTGTCGTAACTGTCCTTACTCAACTAAGTGAAGTTATGTAACGTTGAATGGATGGGTTGCCGCTGGTATTCAACAAGAAGGGTCTTATCGAACGTTAATTGTGTTTATCGTAGTATCTGCTACAGTCTTTACCCACACAGCACACCCTTTGTCTATGGTGGGATAGAGTAGGTACTCAAATCGTTTTAAACTCAAATGTCATTTTACTCTATACTAGCTTCTGCGCGCGGCTTCGCCCGCGTGGTACCAACATTTTGAATAACCTATACGCTATTCCAGGTCACTATCTACGTCTATTCCAAGTTCCATCCAAATCGGTTCACTAGTTTAGGTGACACAAACATCCAAACATCTAAACAAACTCACAAACTTTATATACTTACAGCTTTATTATATGAGTGGGTTATTTTTTCCGTAGAGATAGTGTCGTTGTAAGCTGAATATACCGAGCTTCACTCAGCGCTATTAACCAACTTTACATAAAGGTAGGTATGTACTTCAGTTCTATTTCTGACTAACTATAATAATACCTGATTCACCGACTACTGCGTCAATTGTGCGAGAACCTAGTGCTTAGACAAACTTATTCTAAGTTTTTAAGTACTACTAACCAACCTATGTATTACTTTGTACCTTGTGAAAAATAAATAAATAAATAAATAAATAAATAAATAATTGAAACATTGACAAACAACAACATATTGTCTTGAAACTTCTTTTAGTTTTTTATGCGTTTACTGTTTCTCTTCAATGATTTATTTCTGTCAATAAATCACTCGATTAGACGAAAGATTGATCACCAACTTGACTGAGTTTTAAGTGGTTTTTCAAAATTATTCTTAGACGAGACTCACCTTAATGAAAACCACCTTAATTACGTCTAGACGTACAAAATTGACGTACGTAAAATATCGATTTTAATTAACTATGTCCCCTTGATGTGAGCCTTCTAAATGACTAGCTTCAGGTGCCAAAGGGGTGTGTACACTAGGAATTTATTCGCCTAATGACATATTTTATTATTAGTAAAAGGCGCGTGGTCGTGCTTGCTAAGTCGTTCTTGATAGATCGTCGAAGTTAGGCAACGTTCGAAACTGTTTGTAAGTGGATGGGTGACCGCCAGTAGCATTTTCATCTGAGCGCTTCCGTGCTTCGGAGGGCACGTTAAATGATTCCCGGCTATTTAAGTCGTTAAGCCATGACGGAGGCCTTAAGGCGGCCTAAAAACTCCGTCACCAGAGTTGGCCACTGACTCATACGAACTTACTTATTATTAGTGTAGTTACCTTGCCCAAAATGTCAGGCTGCGACTGCGCCTGACATTACCGTCGGTTTTATTTTATAAAACGTAAGTATTGACTTTTGAAACCCAGTCTGGACTTCAATTGTCATTTTCCTATTATGTGATTGGTTGAGCTCTATTGGGATGACAACTGGGAATGGATTTCAAGTTAGACAATAAGCCTGCTATGTGTAACAGGCTTAAACAATCCACTGTGTCCGCGTGACTAGAACGATCGTAATGACCCGGCAGCTTCAAATGAAGGTGTTACGACTTTAACCCTTCAGTTGTTTGTTACTTTGCTCGTAAATTACGTAGAATTTAATATCCGACTTGATTTTATGTATTTAATAATGAGTTTAGGGACTCGTACCTTTAACTTGAACTCGTAGGTAGCTAGATTTAATATGAGTGTACCTATAGTAAGCACAACGGATCTTTAGCTCTCTGAAGTTAGGTGCAATAGACGATTGCGCAGGTTTGGTAGAGTAAGCGAGATAGCACGATTTTAGGCGTCATCAAAAATGGGTTCTGCGCAGCTACTTCAGAAAGCTAAAGAACGATTGTGCGTATTGTACTAAGTGTATGTTTTATACATATTTCGTTTCCTTGGATTTTGATTTAAGGGCGACTTATACGAACCGAGTAGCTAAATATAAAATGCCAAGAGAGTTGTTCGTTTGTAGAGCACTCGGCCGATAATTGTCTCTCCCATCTAAAATCTAAAAAAATCACGCCTCTTTCCCACTGGGGTAGACTGAGAGACTGAGACTACGGATTTCTTAGTTGGATCAGTTAGTGGACAACTCTATGACGCATCGACTCCTTAAGATTTGAGATATCTATTAGAGTTTGTTTCTTAGATGTCGTGAAACAATATAACGCAGAAACAGACATTTTATTACGAGTGTTCTTTTGTACGTCAAACAAAAGAAGACAAATTGCCATTAACGTCAAACAAAGGGTCCGTGTGATAACTTGGAAATGCTCAGTTCCATTACCGATCTGAGGAGCGTTTGGATTCGTCTATATTACTAACCAAATTCAGAAAAGAAAAAAATACGAAGATACATATTAAAAAAATTAGTAACAGAAACCGGCAATTTTGACCTGTATTGTATGCATGAGCAGAATTTTTTTAAATAACACACATATTCCAATCATAATATAGGTATCCTATTAAAATTTAAATTTACATAATTACAAGATTTAGTTGTCGGTAGTAGATCTAAGGTGTAAGTGAGGTCAGCAGTTATTAACTAAGACATATCGTGTAAAGACACCCCTAGCAGCAATATTCGCGACTTTTGTGAAAGTTTCTGGACTTAATCCGTCTCATACGTTTTACTCTGAACTCCAACTTACACGTTAGTATTCTTCGCTTACTCAGAACTAGAGCTTCCTATAATACGGTGACCGTTAAAATACATTAGATGAAGCTTCAATTTCTTAAAAAAACTTACAGACATAGCATACATTTTCATATTGCTATACTGCAGTGTATATTATAGCACAATATAAGTAATGGGTGGATGTGAACCCCATAACACAAGCTCTTTTAACCTAAGGGTCAGATGATGTGTAAAATTTCCGGCATTATTAAATTTTTGGAACGAATGTCCTTTTCGGACGGTATCGTGGATGGGTGCTGGAAAAAAAAGCGTTCGATTTTACCGTTACGACACATACATAGTTCAAAACGTCAAAGTGCAAAGTGCGCAGACGCGAAACATTCCATAGATTGCTACACTGTTAGTACGGAAGAGCGTTTCTATGTTTTTAATATTTGCTTACTTCACTTCTTGGTTACTTCTGGTTTCACTTCATTCCCCGGCTTCTTCTTCTCTTTATTCCGAAACTTCGTTACAATCGAGTGTTCCGCGGAGGTTTCACGAGACTCGCGTACTTTTTACTAAGTAGGTAGTTAGTAAAAAGTACGTACCTAGTTATGTTCCTAGTACGGCCACGGAATCACGAAAAAGCACAACTTTGCTCCTAGATAACATAATTACTCATATTGATCTCTGCTAATCTAACTTGGGTGGAGCGTTCGGTCCTAGCTCTGTCTGAGCTATTTAAGATGATTCGATAAGGGTTCTGAAATAGTTTTTTTACTATTGACAGAACAAATAAATCAATTTTCGTAGGATGAAATAAAAGTTGTAATGATCTTTGTTTGTTGTGATACTTTCAATGAACAATGTATACAATACTTATATATAACAATACTTTTAGGCTTGTTAAATAAATAATGCTGTTAATAAAATAAAATAAAATATACGAAACTCATAATTAAGATGTCAACATATTTCGCAATTCCTCTACATTATCCGAATTGAAAAATCTATAGATGCACGGCTAGGACTCAAAAACGACCTTTGGTTTTATATCCAAAGGCTCGACCAATCCTACTCGGCTATAATAATAAAATTAACCGAACACAATATTGATAAAAGCCATTGAGGACTAAGTTCCTGCACAGCTGAGATAATACCGGAACTGGGGTATGAATTCTTGCCCTACAACGGACCGGACTTTCACTACTAATGATACTGTATAAAGCCGGACAATACGAGATAACGCAGAATAAAAGAGCTTCCTCACCTCAATGCACGATATTTTCCAACTTAATCTCGAATACACTGCTCTTTTTCCATCACACTTGGGTTACATTGTAATACCGAACCAGCGATGAAAATCGAACTGAAAAATCTTTCGCGTAAATACATCGAAGGCTCAACGCAGTGACGGTATAAATTCAATTCATCCTGTATCTCTGTTCCATCCAACCAGATGAAAGTGAGAGGGAGATGCAGCTACAGATCCTTCAAAACTTTCAGTTTCTATGCAAGCGATTCTACTATCTATTCCCGAGGGTGAAAGTTTGCTTTGGGGTGTGCGGTTTTGGAGCATAAGCGTTTTTGTTGTCCCGTTGTCCTTTTCACCCTGTTTCAGCTTCGGGCGAGTAATCAGTCGCGAATATACCGTCCCAAGCGTCGCTCGCTTCTATTTATCACTAGAAAATCCCATAAAATCATCTGAAATATCAGAACTATTAAATTTCAGCTGCCCCAATTATTTCGGTCATAAACCAAGTCACTCAATTTTTTTATTTTTTCCAATTGACCCTGAACATAGCGAGTGATAAATTGTTTAGATAGCTTAGAGGGCAATAGTTTAGTTTTGAAGTGAGCGCGTAAATCTACAACAATAAATATGAAGACTTCATCGTTTTCTCTACGTGTTATGCGAAGGGTAAGTGCTAACATAATTATATAGGTACCTTTATTACTCAAATATAAACTTAGAATAGTCTACGTAGTATAACGTGAATAGGTCGAATGCTTGGATGACGAGTAACAGGTGCCCGGGCCGACGCTCGGAATCCATTTGATTCCACAGGTTGCGAGTTGACAGTCTTCCCTTTTCCCTTTTGACCACACCCTGTGTTCCGAATGCATTGTCAATTTATTGGCACGGGAAAATAAATCGAAGCTTGAAAAGCGAAGTGTACTTCGACTTTTATAACTTTATTGCATTTCAACAACATAAACATATTTCGGTTTTTTTATGAAATATTTTACGAGTGTTTTGTTTGATACAATTTGCTTCTTCTTATTTAAGGATTTACTCATTGTCGGCACAACTGATGAATCCCTCTCCAAGTATACAATTTGCTACTTGTATATAATTGTATGTGGGTATGTATACCTTACGATAAAATAATTACTTAGATATCCATACTATCCATCCATACTCCATATACTTATACTATATACTTATATATACTATATACTAATATTATAAATCTGAAAGTAACTCTGTCTGTCTGTCTTTCTGTCTGTCTGTCTGTCTATCTGTCTGTCTGTTTGTTACGCTTTCACGCCCAAACCGCTGAACAGATTAAGTTGAAATTTGGCATAGTTAAAGGTTGTATCCCAGGGATGGACATAGGCTACCTTTTATCCCAAAAAAATGAAAAAATCCCGAGGGATCGCGGGTCACACCGCGGGAGCGCAGCTAGTTATCTTTAATAAACAAATAAACACGTTTAATTGCTAGGCTTTTTTAATATAGCTTAGTAATCTCTATAGTAAACAAGTTTTCATACAAAATATTTACCTACTGTCGGCCGCACCTAGAGTTTGTTTCTCCAATTAGTAAAGCCTTGAGGCAAATGAAGCCGTTGTATTCTTAATTTCTGAGCCACCTGACCCATTACACAATTAACTTACACTGAGTATTATGACAGTGTTAAGTAAAATAACTATGATCTATCATGTTGTGTGTCTATCTTGTATATATAATAATATGTGTGTATATTATACAATACATAAGTATACGTATGTATAGCCGCAGAAACAGAAATACTCCTGTGGAGCTGTAGGCAATTCCAGAAGCTTTATAGAGCTCAATGAAAATTGCGGAGCTTAAGATCCTATTCGGAAAATGTTTCCGCCGATTTCAGTGCTGAGTGGATTCGGTATTGATACCTAATAAAGATTTTTGTTAGTTTATATAAATTAGCTCTTAGCTCTCGGTTTTGCTCACGTTGTACAAGTGGTACACGACTTACATTGTGTGTATGATTTTTTTGAACAGGTTTATTAAAGGAGTAGTCAAAGGTCTTAGAAGTGCTTAGTAACTGTATAATACAAGTGCAACTCCTTTTGGAATGTACAATCAAAGAAATCAAGTTCCTTTTTAAGAAGTTTTGTAGAATTCTTGTCCGACTTCGTGAAGCTTCGTGTTTTTCTAACTTCCTAAAACCAGTTTGAAAATACGGGAAGCGTCCGAGAGAATGTATATTTATTTTCAAAGTTTATTTAGGTCCTGAGATTTTACGGAATACTAAGTTACAAAAAAATTAAGCTCATTAAAGACTACAGTTCACGCTCACTTACATTTACTTATATTTTCTACGAGTAGTAGGTACCTGTAATTTGCCCTCTAGCTCAGTTGGCAGGGTCTTGTCACGGATTGTCAAGGTTGAGGGTTCCTGCATGGTTTAAATTTTCAATATGCATATTTTCAAACTTTTCATACAGCTTGTGGTACCGAAACGGATCTATTGACATGACACGGCCGGGATTCAAACTTAGTGGGGCTTATTACAAGAAAATGAGCCGAGTTTAGACTAAGTCTAACTAAAAAACTGTCCCTAGAAAAACGATCTTTAAATACTCGTAAATAGAACGCTTTTTTGTTGTAACAGTTTTGTTTGTGTCAACATGGGGATCAACCTAGGTTCTACGTTTTTATAATAAGCAGCAATGAGTTCGGATAGAAAGTTAATTGTGATTCTTTTGTATATTTGGATATTACGAGAATAATAACTTTTCTAATAAAATAGGCTACATGTCCCAAAGTAATTTGGCAAGTTAAAAAAGTATTGATGCTTATTGTACCATGCACGAGTTTACCCTATGCTATTTTTAAGCCATGGAGCAGGAAGAAATCAAAGGTAGCATATAGACGCGGACCTTCGAAAATACTTACATAAAAAGCGAATATCCTATTTTGAGCTGCATGGCAAACAGGAAGACAGAACAATATCTTAATATACAGGGTGTAAAAAGACTGCTACCGAAAACTGAGGGATTGCAATCAGACCATGATTCTGAACATATTTATCGAAAAAAAACACAAAAAAAATGTTGACTTAGCTACGTCATTTTATTTTATTTTCTAGTTTTTTGCTACTAGTATAACATAATAAGACCATACCTACCTAATCATATCATTTATAAAAGAAAAAAACAATTAAAACTCAAAATCCAGCAATCTACGTATAAAAACGCGCCCAGTACATACGCAAACAGTGATCTTCAAACGCTGTTTTCTCCGGATATAATGATTTTTTCGGAAAATCCTTTTGGATTTGGTTGTGTGTTGGGATGCTGTACCTACCCCTTTCGGCTTCGGTAGACGTCTTTTTACACCCTGTATAAAATTCTCGTGTCACAGTTTTCGTTGCCATACTCCTCCGAAACGGCTTGACCGATTTTGATGAAATTTTTTGTGCTTATCCGGTATCTATGAGAATCGGCCAACATCTATTTTTCATCCCCCTAAATGTTAGGGGTAGTCCACCCCTAAATTTTTTTTTTATTTTTTAGACAAAATTTTTAATTTCTATTTTTTTATGATACAACATACAAAAATACATACAATCCTCAATTTTCACCCTTCTACGATCAACCCTTATTTTTTAATAGCGATATAATGGAAAAACAACGTTTGCCGCGGGTCAGCTAGTTATTTATATAATGATAAGTGCCTAATCTAAATTTAAGTATAGCCTAGTAACAAATTAGTTCTGCAATACTTGGTAGCATTATTTATATTATTACGATTTTTGAGAGATAGTCAAAGTCAAAAAGCATTTATTCAGTAGGACCGCTGGGATCACTTTGGCAAATGGAATGGGGGGAAGATGATTTCTCATTCAAGTTTCCGTTGGAGTTTTGAAGAGACAAGCCGCCATGTTTTTTCAAAACCAAATTGACATGACTAGACTTGACATGACATGAACATATTTGAAACTTGACATTGGCAGAATTATACTGATATTACAGTTAGTTGCCATTATTAGAAAAGAAGATGGGATCACTTTGAATCGTCTATAATCCCGTTTGGTCGCAAAAGACGACCAATACCGTGAAGAACCAGAAGAAGAGTTGCAAGAATATTTTAAGCTGTTGGAGTTATTAAATAAATAGCCTTGTACTCAATCTTGAGTCTGTTTTTGATAAAGAATTCTGAGAGCATGTTTTAAATGCAGGACGACAGATCAGTCACTAAAGTCTCCAAAACCTTCCCATAAACTTCAGTCGACGCTTCGAAAGGATCTCTATAAGGCTACAAACTTTCCATCAACTAAAAGGCCTGTCCATTATTTATGAGCTCTGCCTGGAGTGAACGTCGGCAATACCCATGATCACGCTCTTAGGAATATAAAAAAAGTACGCGAGTGTCGTGGAACACTCGGTTTGAACGAAGTTTCAACTTTGCCTTGGCATTTGTCAAATAAATTATTTACGTTTTGCCGTACTAACAATGTAACAATCTATAGACTGTTTTGCAACTGCGCACTTCACACTATGAGGAATTGACATATACATTTGTCGTGACGCAAAAATCGTCTAGCTCCCATCCGATACCGTCCGAAAAGGAACTGCGTTCCAAGTACTATAAAAGCCGAGGCAATCATGGAGTATGAAATCGGATTGAAGATGATCAGATTTTCGTGGGCGTTAGAGGAAAATAAGACATTCATTTTGTTAACCTTTGGATGTAGGTAACAAAGAGATGATAGTGAAAGGGGTGGACAAAAGAGTATAATAGATAATATAAATCATTTATTTCAGACAACATTAAGTAACAATATCTTAATAACTTATTCTACGGTCCATATTTTATTTTAACACACTAGGTAGGTACAGTCAGCGACAGAAGTTCATGAACAATTGGAGATTTTGAAGCTTCATTTTCATCATTATTTGTGGGAAAATTGTCTATTTTTTTCATATGGTGCAAGGCAAAACATCCAATGTAAGCTATTTATCTAAAACCCTACGAACTTCTAAGATATTGAAGATTCAAATACATCAATTAATGTTCATGAACTTCTATCGCTGACCGTACTTGTTTCGAAGAAGGCGACGAGTGACGCAATCGCGGATTGTCAAAATTTCCAACGATCAAGAAGCTTAGAGAGACACAGAATCCATCTTGCCGACGATGCACGGAGTCATAATGCTATATTTAAATGATACATACTAAAATCTATCGAGAATATATTAGCGTGATTCTACCAAAACTTTCAACGTACACACCCGGGCAGTTAACTTCACACGCATCCCAAAGGATGGCACTAACTCACAAAACGAAATTTTGTTGAACTCGTAATTGGCGCTGAGCCTCCTTGAAGTTCCTAATATGCCGAGACGAGGCACTTTCGTTATGCCACACATGACACATATTGTGTTATGTTATGACACCTTTGATTATTCAAAGTATGACACGTTATATATGACACATACGCCCCCGGTTCTGTACTCAACACACGTTAATTAGTAGACTTTCTCTTAGATCTACATAATGTATAATCATTCAAGAACTTTCAATGAGCTGGATTGATAGATTTATCGTCTTAAGTTGTTATTTCCTACGCGGTAGTGGCAATAAATAGTTTTGACGTTCAACATTTTCGTAGCATCCGGGCGTAGCAGTTTGAGTAGCATTAGGCGTAGCCACGTAGCCAAAGTCTTTGGGTGTAGCAAAGACTATCGTAGGTGTCACTTGATATTCGCGTTCAACACGATTCATGATTACATCGATAGCACCCAAATCCCTTACATATCTTGATAACTTAGTTATTCAGCTTCCAGCAATACAATGTATCATTTTGATTCATGTAATGTCCTTTTCACAAACAAAATAGCAAAAAATTGGCAGCAAATACACAATTTGTATTCGCACGTCCTATATGTCACAATAATACCGCGCCGTGACAAGAAGGAGTGAATACATGAAAAACACACGAGAATAGAGCATACCTATAAATATATCTACAAAGGTATTCTGTCTGTAACTCCATATTCACTATGCGACTGTCGAAGCAACTCGCGCCTGAGCTTAGGTACTGAATGAATTTTATAAGATGGATCATTTATTGAAAGCGTCTTCATTGCCCTGTTAGTTACGATCAAAAACTAAAGGATTAAATTTACTGCTTATTGACTTTATTTAATGCCCAACATTCAAAAAAATACCTAATAGCATACTAATCAATAATTAATCTTGAGTTAGACAGTAAAATTATTAGAATTCATTCCTTTGTAAATTATCATATGGAAATCAGTTTAATGATCGTCAACTGGCTATGAAATAATAAATCAGTGCTCAGACAGATTAACCTATATTCAACAATCGGAATGTTTCAAAATTTAAACACTGTGATATAGACAGACATATCAGCAACAGCTGTTCGTCTATCATCGATAAATAAATAAATATATAAATAATTTTGTAAATTATTTCGGAGCTTTGATAAGGAATTATCATGTGGAAATCAGAAGGTATTTTATAAGCAGTGATGGGCTTGCTACCTGTCATACGACATGCGGAATGCTGTTTATCATGTGTCCAAAGTTAAGTAAAAAAGTTCACTGTTCTCAATATTATGTTCCTCGTCCCTTGCATAGGGGAGCAGTTCGTGCAGGCATGCTGTTTGCTTTGAACACGTGCCGTTTGAACATGGGTCTCCGATCACCTATTCGTCGCATGGTAGAGTCTTACAATGTTGTGGGCTGCATTATTATCAATTCTACTTGTAAAATGTTTACCATTATACTGTATAATATAGCTGTTATTTGTTCCAAAAAAACCAATAAAATAAAATAAAATATTAGGAAGAGAATCCAGGCAGATCTAGTATGTTACCTATGTTGTATATACATGGGTAACGTACTGAATACATCGACATCGCGAGACTCATTTGAATAGAAATCAGATTTGTACATGTTAACGCGACCTGGGCTGTGTTGATCAGGTCAAGGGATTGTGGGGATTGTGACTGACAAAAAAACTTTTTATTAATATTATTAAGAGCCCTCATTGTCCCACTGCTAGGCAAAGGCCTCCCCCCATTCGTTCCATTCATCCCTATCCTGTGCTAGTGAGGCCCAGTTGTAAAAAACGTAAAAAAGTATTTTTTTACTGTAGTTGATCTAAATAAATCCCACTAATATAATAAAGCTGAAAGTTTGTGAGTTTGTTTAGATTTTTGGATGTTTGTATGTTTTTGTTTCAATCACACCTAAACCAGAGAACCGATTTGGATGAAACTTGGAATAGGCATAGATAGTGGCCTGGAATAGCATATAATCTATTCAAAATGTTGGTACCATACAGTCGAAGCCGCGAGCAGTAGCTAGTAAATAAATAATGCTGGACATCTCACACAGCCCCAAACTAAGCAAAGCTTGTATTATGGGAACTAGTAACTGACATACTACTTATATACTTTTTTGTTTGTAAACACATACATATTATACATAGAAACATCCAGACCGGAGACAAATATATGTAGATCATACAAACATTTGTCCCGCGGCGGGATCAAACCTGCAACTTTTTGCGTCGCAGGCCACTCTGCTTCGCCCACTGCGCTACAGAGGAGAAATATCGTACGCCATCTTTACAAGAGAGGTCTTGTAAAGATGGCGTACGATATTTCTCTTCATATTTTACTTACAGTTCTATACAAATTCGTTGGGGCTAATCTAAAAGAACAATCTGGGGCGATTGGAGGGCTTAGGACCCAAGTACAGCAAAATCCTACAAAGCCTATAAAAACGCGGCAAAAATCCCTCTTCTAAGATTTTTGCCGAGTATAACTCAACATAAAATTTTATGGCAAGCTCTTGTGTAGGCGAGAATATGGTTACTCTAACACTATAATACAATCTTGAGTGTTAAGTGCAGCTGTGACGTCCTACGCAAGGAATATTATAATGTATAATAATAAACGAAGAAGTATACTTGTATGAGGTAGTGCCAACCTTTGACGGAGTTTTTAGGCTGCCTAAAGTTTTCCATCATGGTCTAACTACTATAGCCGGGTAACAAAATGGTATGAAGATAAAGCGCAGATATTGTATGGATCTTAATCTAAAGGAGTCTCAGAGAATGTCTACTGCACTTTGGGGATACAGTCGTGATCCTGTTTCGTTTAAAGTAAATAAGAGATGACTCATCTACAAGTTTGTATCAATTAGCATAGTTATCAACAGTAAATACAGCATTACAACAAATGTAATGCCCTTAGGTTGTGTCATACAAAGTCATGCAATGGGACAAGAAATACTTAACCTAGTTACATTAACAAGAGCTTTTTTGTTCAGTATCAGATCCACTACGAAATAGACAACAAGTGTGATGCCGAACAAGATACAAATTATGGAAAATCAGAAAGGAGTCGCTCCTTGCAACTCGAGAAGGAGGAGACAGAAGCTCCTCATCATGGAACTGTTCTCGGAGTACGCGGAGATCTCCACCCTTCACGGTCTACGGTACATCCCCAAAAAAGGACTCTCCATCATCGAGAACGTCTTTTGGATTATCACATTCGTGGTAAGCATCGCTCTCTGCTCGTATCTCATCAATAATGTTTATGTGAAGTGGCAGAACAGCCCGGTCATCGTCACCGTGAGTGAAAGATTCGTCTCCGCCGGTGAAGTCCCGTTCCCATCCGTCACTATCTGCCCTCAGATCAAAAGTAAGGCCACCGTCTACAACATGACCGAAAAAATCAATTACTTTTACATGTCCAATTCTACAAACGCTTCACAAGAAGAGCAGGAGAAGTTTGCAGATATCTCAATAATTTGTGACGCAATAATTGGTTTCCTTCATGGTACTAGAAATTGCACTAATTCTAGTATGATTGAGCATATTGATTACGTAGCACCGAGTTCGTTGGACGTCTTTCAAGCCTGTTCGTGGCGCACTGATTCAAAGCTCTGCAGCGTTATGTTCAAAAAAGTATACACATCAGATGGTTTATGCTTCAACGAGAACGGAATTTCAGCTGAGGAAATGTTTCGTGACACAGTGCAGACGGACTACAAGTATTCGGAGAACGATCAACCAACGAAAGGATGGTCCTTAAGTCACGGATACGTTGAAGGTTACACAGAGTATGAATATTTCCCGAAACGTGGCAGCGAGAATGGTCACCTACCAGATCTTTCAGTGATTCTAAGAAGCAATAATAGTGACAACGATGGCTCTTGTAATAAATTGAGCTCAGGGTATAAAGTATACTTGCAGCATCCTACGCGTGGGGTTCTATTTGCCACATAATAGTAGCAGCCAAATATGTGTGGATAAAAAAATAAATTGCATGCATTATGCTCATGATTATATGGCAGAGAAGGAGCTTAGTCTGGAGCTTGCAAAAAGTATAGACGGCTGTCGATGTCTGCCGGCTTGCAACACCGTCGAGTACGAAGCAGAGGTACTCAAGTCAGAGTTCCACTTAGGAAAGGTTCTCAGAGGACATTACGCTAGACTGAATAGTATGAAGTATTCGAGGATAGATATGTACTTCAAAAAACCTCGGTTCGTGTCGATGCGGCGTTCAGAACTCTTCGGTTTGACGGATTTTCTGGCGAACATTGGAGGACTTCTTGGCGTGTTTCTAGGCTTTTCCTTTCTGAGTCTGATTGAGATATTGTACTTTATAACTTTGCGGGTCGGCTTCTCATTAAAACGAGACTTCAAAGAGGAAAGAAAGAGAGATGAAGCTAAAGTTATAGAATGAATACATCAGGTTAAAAATCTCTGTACCTACTTTTCAAATTGTTTTCACTGTCTTTGTGTCGTCTTACGCAATATATTGCTCTCAAAAAATAATCTTTGGTAAAATCTAAAACTAACTTTGTAACTTGATTTGTCAACAGTAATTATAAACTCTATATAATACTTAGATTAATTCTTATTGTTTTTTCTACTCAATTTCGAATTATGTGTAAAAAATTCGTTTACAAATACAAAAAATTACAAGTTTTTGGGTGTTGTTAACATACGTTTTGAAATTGACCTTATTTTTTTTTCATTTAATTTCATTTTTGAGTGAACCAAGCACACGTAAACTGGCCACATTGAATAATTTCGCAACAATTTTGAATCAGTTTGTCGACCGCTGTAGTTTAATATTTAAATTCTGCTTTCAATTCTACTGCAATTGCGGCTTTGCGGCAAACTTCACCGGTTTTAAAAGAATTTCATTTTATATGTTGATGTCAACTTTTAAAAACTAAAAATATAAAGATGGATTTGTTTGTTCGTCTTACAAAATGTTTACAAAATGTTCGTTTTCCGGAACATCTTCCGATTTAATTTTAAATTCTTGAAGCACTTATTTTATGGGACGACTCACAGAATATTTTATTTTGTTTTTTAACATAACAACAAAAATCAGTATATTGTATTAAGTATAAAAATATGATGACGTGGTCATCCTACGCTTCATTTTCCGATAAATGGCTCAAAACCCTTGTCATTTAAAAATAACGGGAACTTTACAAAAACAGCGCATTTTACAAACATTTTGCGTCGCCTAAGTAAAATAGTAATTACTTCCTGTTTACTTTAATACAAAAATTCCATTCGTAACGACCTAAATTTCGGACATTATCAACCCTATTTATATGGTCATAAAGTTCATTTAGGGAGTGGAGGATACGTGACCGAGTTGATGTGTCCCAGTGGATGGGTAATCACCCGCACGGACCTAATCCACAGAAATAACATGACTAGTACTAGAACATATGCTAATCGGATGAAAGAACAAGCCATAATGACCTTTGAAGTTAGACTACTAAACCTCTTTTTAAAAAAACGCAAGCTATTTAAAATTGTGCACTCAAAAAGGAACCTTAAGATTTGAGTAAAAAGTTGGTTTTAGATTGAAAACTCATTAAGAGTTCTGGTTTGTCCAATCACAAGAAAATAAAAGGTACTGCTAACCACAATGAGTTGGTATAATGGTTAATTAAAGTGGAATTGCATTTAGATGAACGTGCTTTCGATGTGGCAAATGCTTTTAATCCAAGGAAAGTTCATGACGGGCTACGAAAACTGAAGAGGGGTAGAGACTACGGCGTAGCATCTCGGTTCAGCCTCTACGAATTTCCTTATAACCTTGTGTAAACCAAGCTGCAAAACATTTTTGTCCATGTAGGTACGTTCTTGACATGTTAATTTATATTATATTATTATTAATAGCCCGTGATGTCCCACTGCAGGGCAAAGGCCTCCCTTCGGTTCTTCCACTCCTCTCTATTGTGAGCTAATGTGGTCCAATCAGGAGAGTGAAAGTCAAGTTCGTCTCTCCACCGTCGCCGGGGTCTGCCGCGCGGTCGTTTCCTGTCCCGTGGGATCGACTCTGTAGTGGTTTGTGCCCACAGCTCATCCGACATGCTAATTAATACTTTTAAATTAATTCCATGCCTCGGCATCATGCTGCACTCTTCTTTTATGCATATACAGCATTCGCAGCTTTTTGCATCGCAGGAAATAATGAAAAAAAAGGTAGGTACTTAAAAAAAGTTGCATATAGAAGAGAGCATAAAAATACTAATTCCCTTCACAAGATATAGTTCATTGACACAAAACATTTTTACAATTATGTAGATTGTACCGAGTTGATACATAAAATAAATCCCTATGAACTAAGTATTTAGATTTTCAGCTTCATATCTTATGCGTGCACACATTTGTTAGAAAATTATCATAATTTTATGATGTTTGCATGAACAAATCATGGTTTTACTCGCAGAAACAATTAAGTTAGATTTAAACACTTTATTGAAATAAACTTGGACCAGTCCTACTTAGTAATCTAATTTATGAGTTTCATAAATAAGACAAATAAAAACACACACGTGTAGTCGATGATATTAACTTCCTCATTTTTTTATTCAAATCTTAAAATATGTTCAACGAAACTTTTTTATTTTTACATTAAAAAAAAACAGAAGTAAGTACTTACATTAATAAATTAATGTCCTCTTTTCATAAACTACAAAAAAACCGGCCAATTGCGAGTCGAATTCGTGCACGAAGGGTTCCGTTCCGTTCCATTATCTATAAAAACGGCGAAAAATCACGTTTGTTGTATGGGAGCCCCCCTTAAATACGAGTATTTATTTTATTCTGTTTTTTAGTATTTGTTGTTATGGTGGTAACATGGACGAATCTGGCATAAATCAGAAATACATCATCTGTGAAAATTTCAACTGTCTGACTATCACGCTTTATGAGATACTGCCTGGTGACAGACGGACATACGGACGAACGCGGAGTTTTAGTAATAAGGTCCCGTTTTACCCTTTGGGTACGGAACCCTAAAAATAACATATTTTCATGAAATGCTAATTTATTTCTTTGTCCATGCGTATGCAAAGTGCTATGAGGAGTGGGTTGAACTTTCATGTGAATTACGAGTTGCGTTTACTTGATATTTGAACTAAAGAGAAACAGAGGTCATGTAAACCAAAAAAAGTCATTGTGTGTAGTGAATAGAGTAGAAAATCCCTTGCGTTCGTTTGATGAATATTCGGATGCTTCTTACTACGAGCTACATTGTATTCAGTCGATAAGATTAACGTTACAACACCGTCCTAATAATCTAGGACCAAATATTCCAAACTGAAAAATTGGCCCTTGAAGTCAGAAATCGTAGTAAGAAACATCATTGATGAATATTCCATCAAATGAACGAAAATAAGAACGGGAATACGGCCCTGGACAAAAGACAGTTTAGTACAAAATTAGAGTAGCTATCTTTTATTTCTTCTATAGACACGTAGAGAGCTGAGACGATGGTTTAGGTATTGGGCAAGCCTGATTTCATCATAAACAATGTCCTAGGCACTACAGCATCCCGTTGAGTGTAGGCATAGGTTGCCTCCTGACGCTGTATATAGATATAAAGAGATATGTTTAATATAGATTGTAAAGGCCTGAGTTTTTGTTTATAGACACGAAAAACATCTTCCCATAAAACTGGAGAAAAAATCAGTAAAAAGTAACGGGAGGCTGCGGACATAAGACAACATATTGTGGAAATAAAAATGTTATTACGGCTTCAAGGATACAAG
The DNA here is from genome assembly GCA_951394285.1 of Epirrhoe tristata. Lineage (NCBI taxonomy): Eukaryota > Metazoa > Arthropoda > Insecta > Lepidoptera > Geometridae > Epirrhoe > Epirrhoe tristata. The sequence goes on from OX596149.1 coordinate 9,119,422, forward strand.
ACTGTTTACCTGTCCACAGTCATACCTTGTGAGATTACGTGAGTAAATAGTATTTGCACGCAATGCATCGAGGTCGTCACGCCAGCGCCAGGCCTTCCTCGGCGTCGCCGTCCGTCGTCAGGCACCCACTGCGTCACGATCTTAGCCCATCTATCGGGATGCATTCGGCTCACGTGGCCCGCCCATCTAATCCCATCTAACTTTATTATTTATTATGAGCCCGTGATGTCCCACTGTAGGGTAAAGGCCTCCCTTCCCTTCTTCCACTCAACTCTATTGTAAGCTAATGTTGTCTGATGGGGAGAGTAAGAGTCAAGTTCGTCTCTCCTCGTCATCTAACTTTAGATAAAATAATTTATCTTGATTTTAAACACATGCAAATTATGCGTAAAATAAATACAATACCCTATTGAAATACAATTATAGTTCAGTGATTTCATTGAATAAGTCTGTACCTCGCTTGTGAAGCTTATCTTTATTTATTTATTTATTTTATTTTATTTTTCACAAGGTACAAAGTAATACATAGGTTGGTTAGTAGTGCTTAAAAACTTAGAATAAGTTTGCCTAAGCACTAGGTTCTCGCACTTATTGTAACACAAAAATTATAATTAGTAAGTAAACACATCCAGCGATAGGTGCACGCACACAGATGCACCATGAAGACAATGTTATCGCATCGGGCAGGTAAGCAGGAACGTGGTAAACAAGAGCCGCTCGACGACGAGCCGGCGCACTGCTGCTATGCATTTATGTGTGCTACGCATATTCAAATCTATTCAAATCACTGATCATAAACTCTGAAGAAGAATTCCTTTACAAATTAATTATTTGGAAGATATCGCTGTAATCATTAACATTTAGCGATAAGGAATTCTAATAGCATCCTGGGATGCTGGTTAATTACGCAACTTTTAATGACCGAAGAATATTATAGTCGATAAATAAATAGTTCAATCTATAGAATGGAAACTCTGAATAAAATAATGCAATTATACTTTACTCGTTCAGATAATTAGGACCTGTGCAAATCAAAAATGTTTTAGTACCTGTAATTACTGAAAACTTTTTTTGAGTATTCTAATCACTAAACTGTATTTTTTTTGCGGCAAAATACCTATATTTTATTTATTTGAAAGACATAAATAATCAGAAAAGTACGAATACCCGATTACGAGTAGGTACCTAAACTGTATGGTATTATCAATTACACCATTTCTATGTCTAACAATGATTATTAAGTCTATAAAAATTGCATGACTGCCGCACGAATTACATTTTCTTGGTAGCTTGGTACCATCGGTTGACATACCACTGCAAAATTGGCAGAATGTGCTCAATTACTCTCTAAAAAGTTTTTTTCATTCGATATCGCATGAAAAATGTAAGGCTAGCAACTAGATACACTAATAATAACAGTAGTATGTTATGCCTGGCGACATGCTTAGCGAGTTTCACATCTGGTACGCATTTTAGGACGAATTAGTTAATTTGTTAGGATATTGTGAAACTTATTATTGTTTTATAAAGTTTGAAAATCTCATTATCAACAACATTTGCAACTTTCTCAAACTTTTCTTTACTTTCCTTTAGTTTGCAATCTTTTTAGACAATAACATCTGCTCAATACGTTTTTATACAAAAACTAATTTTGGTCGAAAACAAATTTATTTATACTAGGGGTAGTGCAAGGCAGTTCCAAAGATCGTATGACGAAACAATGCGCAGACGAAGGTGGAAGGTCAACAAGTTTATTTATCCCACTATACATATAATATAATAAACCTGAAAGTGTGTAAGTTTGTTTAGATGTTAGGTGTTTGTATATTTGTGACACCACTGAACCGATTTGGATGAAGCTTGGAATAGGCGTAGATAGTGACCTGGAATAGCATATAGGCTATTCAAAATGTTGGTACCAACGCGGACAAAGCCGCGCGCAGTAGCTAGTATAAACTAAAAGTTGTATCTTGGAAATCACGCTTTATGTAGTTCAAAATTGATAGAGTCAGTTGCGAGGAAGTGTACCAAAACACTGGCAGAATTATTGTGCTGAATTTTGGTGGTTGAAAGCTCGATCGACTATGAAGGAAATTTTTCGATGGCCACTTGACTTTAACAATTCAGTTCAAACAGCTAAATATTCCACATCAACGAACGGATCGCTTGTATTATTAATTTGTATCAAAGGAAATATGATAAAATCGTATTTTCATCTTTAAATTAATTCTGAAAGCGTTAACCAAATAAATAATAATTTATTGCAGGAAACCGCAAACAAACATTTTAACAAAATTGTGTTTGCGCATTTTTTATGGAATTGAAATTCATTTTACCAGTCATATTGCTATAAACAAATACAGTTAACAGTTAACATAGGATCAGCACTGTATCTCCAAGGCACAGTAGATATTTACTCAAATCAAGTTACTTTACAAATCCTTTGAAGATAAAATAGGGGGTAGCCAGAGTAACTTCTAAAAAGACAAAATTAACATTCCGTTCGTGACAGTTAGCAAGCCCATTTACTCGTAGACTTCTAACTGGTCTCTTCACAACGTTTTTAAAAGAATCAATAAGATTTAATAATTCAATTTAGGTATAGGACATCTGATAAAAACACAGCAGTCCCATATATGTATAAGTACTAGACATGGGCATGTACCGCGATGCGAGCAATACATTATTGCCTCGCATTGACCGAGCAATCGAAACATGTACTATCTACCCAAACATCTACCGAGAGTATGGCATTAGTCGATAGTCGATAGATGTTCTGTGGTCGATAGTCGATATTTCCAGCGCTCTTCGAAAATTGCCCTTGTGCGTGCTGCATAAGATCTATTTTTAATTGAAATATTGCACCGAGCGATTAAAACATGTACTATCTACCCAAACATCTACCGAGAGCATGGCATCAGGCATGGCATTAGTCGATAGTCGATATTTCCAGCGCACTTCGAAAATTGCCTTGTGCGTGCTGCATAAGATCTATTTTTAATTGAAATATTGCTTAGGAAATAAATATACACTCCGTTTCAATAAGTGAATAGATAATGCGAGTAACATTCATCATAATTTGACATTGCTCTCAGTAGATGTTAAATGTTGATATGTACATTGCGGCGATGGGATATCATATGGAATTTACTTTCAGTGCACTATTATATGTCTTATAAGTACATACAATCTCTCAAAACAATTTCATTCTTCGCATTAGGACACCTACTTTCACTTCATGCCTAGGCTCAAAAGATCTAGGTATCATCTCGTCGGAGGTCAAATTCCCTTTTGTTAGATGTTTTATTATGATTTCTTTCAGACGCGTTTTGATCGACGCCGTATCCTTTTTATGGCGCTAAGCGATATTGCTACATTCCAATAACCGTTCTGATGCTTTTAAGGGCACATAGCGATAAAATAGACTTTTAGAACAAATTAGAAGTTACTGAAACTAGTGAACTCAAAGTACACTAAAAAAAAAAAACTTAGGCCTTTACATCTATACTAGATGATTTATACAGCGTCAAGCGGCAACCTATGCCTACACTTAACGGGACGCTGTAGTGCCTGGGACATTGTTTGAGATGGAATAGGCTTGCCCAGCACCTAAAAACCATCCTCTCAGCTTAATCAGCCTGGCCCACAGGAAAGACGACGTCAATACGTGTGGAGCTGACTAAGCTGCGGGTTTCCTCGCGATGTTTTCCTTCACCGTTATGAGCTCGTGATAAAGCGCATATAAATTTTTCGAAACGAAAAATCCAGTGATGCACGGCCGGGATTCGAACCCACGACCTTCGGATTGAAAGTCGAGGCACAACCCCATTTGACCAACACGGCTCTCAAAGTACACTAGTGGTTCTGTAATAGTAGATCTCGCGAACAAAATTGATTTTCAGGTGCTTTGTATTTATAGGCTTACCTACCTTACCTATGCCTATGTAAACTTTTAAGCTATAAAGAGGGATAAGTTTTAGTGATTACTGACGTTCCTTTGGTCCTAGGGGGTCGTAATCTAGGGCGTAACGGGTTCGTCTCTTAAAGGCGGACAGGACTGCGTAATTAGAATACGTAGGTATACATTTTACGAAAAAACGTCCTATATAACGCTAAAACAAACTTCCCGCTGCTATCCCTTCCACCTCCCCCTTTTGGATTTTTTTTTCATAACATCTTGTGTGCCTTTCTTTGATTCAAATCCATCGATAGATAACGCTACACTAAAATTCCCATCCCTATTTTCGCTCCAATCAAAAATCGCAATCGACAAAAGTTTTCTAATCAATTAGGAATGCCAATTTTCGTCAAAATCGGTTGAAAAATTCGACCTGTAGGCGATTACTGACGGTCAGAAGGACATAAGCATTTTTGGCCAATCTCTAAACTGAGACGCTTCGTTCGCTTCGCTCGTTCGGTCAATTAACCCGTCGAGCTTGTATGAAGAATGTAATGAGCGTGAAAAAGGCCAAAAAATGTACAAACTCCGTTGTGACTGTAACCCCTGCATGGAAAACGTGATTTTAAGCATGTATTACCTAAATTAATTCCATCAAAAGGAAAACATTCAAGTTGCAACAAAAAGTTTAAAGTGCCGGACAGAAAGAAAAAAGATTATATCCTGTTAAAGCACGTTAATACTAATTTTTTTTGATATGACACCTAACCCGTAAAACCAAAGGGTTGTTACTAATTTAGATTACAAAAAAATCAATGAAAATTGAAAAATCTAAACTTTTAGCAGTTTAGCTTTAAGCAATTGGCTGTTATTTTTATTATGCCAATAATATACTCGTAGTACGTTATTGTTGAATAAATGTGGAGAATAACATAAAATTAAACAATAGCACTCTTAGTTCCGTAAACAGGTTCACCGCTCTCCTTGTAAATAACTCATTCAAATTGTGGAACTCATTGCCGGGTACCGTATTTCCCGAAAAGTACAATATAGGGGTCTTTGAATCAAGAGTAAATAGGTTCCTTCATGCTCCATCTTAGACCTCACTACTGCTTAACATCAGGCAGAGGGAGGTCAAATGCTGACCAATAGGTCAGCTAGGTATGTTAGAATGTGTCATAACCAATATTTTTTCGTGAGCCAACCTGCACGTCTAACGTTTAAGAGTTTTTTTTTATTGAATACAATAAAAAAAAATGTTAAGTAACAACTTAAATGAACCTACATGAGCCTCTGAATGCTCCATAAAGGCTTCATAAGCGACGTTTGCGTTTGTGAGCCGAGAAATTCAAAATTATTCGAGGAACTTTGTCAAATTGCAGGAACTCAAGAAAATTACATGACTCGGGGAAATGACATGCGAGTCCTTGAGACAACAGAGAGCTCTGTTTGTACAGGCAGCGCAAAAAGTACATGAATCATACTAATATTATAAATGTGGAAGTTTGGCAAAAAAGGTCTCAGAGGCAGAATTTAAACATAATTTAGTCCGTCCTAAAAAAAAATATTGTGAGGATGTCAATGTATGTTTGTTACTCTTTCACTCAACAACTGGTGACGGAAAAGGATATGGATTTTGGCCGGTCACAAGAGTGACAAAAATCCTGTTGCTGACTGTATTCTTAGCTTGGAATACTATAAGCAGTACTATATTTGACAGTAATCATCATCTTGCTACTCCAAGATGGAGTCAACAGAATTTGATATTTGTTTAAGATTAAACTTATTAATCTTTCGTGATTTGAGGACATTTTGTAATTATCACTTTTTAAACTCACACGATTTAAACTCATTGTTATTTTTAACGGGATCGGTGCAACCCGGTCGAAACGTCGAGGAAAGGTAATAGTTCGATTATTATCTAAAACCATTACGCGATCTCGTCCCGTTAAAAATAACAATGATTTTGTAATTATGTTTCATTTATATATATGATGTAAAATACTTTACGGAAGCATTTTGTTTTCAAATTTTGCTTCTTCGTCTCTAGTTTTTTGAACAAGTGTGGTGAAAGAAAAAAAAATTAAGGTCGCCACAAAGAAGCACCATCAGAGTATTTTTTAAGACCCACCGGAGGCACCCACAGGTATTTGATAGTCAGAATGAAGGTAAACAAACTCGTTTCTAGTTACCCAGGTCACAAGCTCAACAATCCGTGCTTATTTTTATTTATTTTATTTTATTTTATTTATTTAAGACATCCAACAGAAAAATCACAAAAATAGTATAAATTTCTTAACTAAGCTACTTACTTATATCTAGTGTTTCTCCAGTTATAGGATGCCACAGTATGCACTGGGGCTCAACTAAACTAAAATGGTAGGCATTTCTTACATTATTCTAGGCATAGCGTAATTTCCTTCTTGCCTATAACGGAAACGGCATCACGACTTCCGGCTGCATCGGATGTACCGCCAACAACCGGAAGTGACGACAAACAGCGGGAAGTTGTTCATTCATTTGTGACAAGAGCACTCTGTTCTGTTTGAATTTCTTTTGTGCATTAAAAAAAAAACCTTTGATGGTTGCGAGCGCTATAAATATTGTTTTGCTCGTTTCTTTTGGGGCATCTACTCTACAGTATACAAAGCACAACGGATCTTTGACTCTCTGAAGTTAGGTGCAATAGACGATTGCGCAGGTTTGGTAGAGTAAGCGAGATAGCACGATTTTAGGCGTCATCAAAAATGGGTTCTGCGCAGCTACTTCAGAGAGCTAAAGAACGATTGTGCGTATTATAAGTACCTATGATATTTCGGCTGAATGTTCAGAAGTTTACAATAAATTAATAAATAAAAACTACGTGAGTGTCGTGGAACCTCCGTGGAACACTCGGTTGGAACGAAGTTTCAACTTTGACATTTGTCAAATAAATTATTGTCAAATATTAAAATCCTAGAAACGCTCTTCCGTGCTAACAATGTAACAATCTATGGGCTGTTTCGCGTCTGGGCACTTCACACTGTGACGTTTTGATCTATGTATGTGTCGTGACGGTAAAAAGGAACGATTTTTTTTCTTCTAGCCCCCATCCTCGATACCGTCCGAAAAGGAACTTATAAACTGATAACTATGAGCTACATTGTATTAGGTCGATAAGATCAACTCATGAACTTTGTCTGAACTTAGCACTAATTCCAATACGAAATATTGGTCTTGAAGTCAACAATCGCATCTTCCTTGAGTGATATAAGAATAAGGCTATGATAAAGCTATGAAAAATTACTATTTTCTGAAATTCAATCAGCTCTCGACAGTCGCGGTTGTCCTCGTTCCATTCTTGCAATGTTTTGATTTCTCACAGAAATATTAACTTTATTGCGTTTGAATAAGGCTTATACTTGCAAGAGTAATCTGAAAGTAATTTTGTAAGCAAATATTGCTAAAGATCAGCGTAGCTTTCTACGTCGTAGCAATGGCGTAGAAGCGTAGTTCAGTTCTGAAAGGAAATCACACGCGATTTTTAAGATAACAATGCTTTATGTACTTACCTTACTTAACTTACCTACTACAGTAAAAAAAAACATATTTCAGAGAAAGCATGAAAGTATCAGCTGAAAAGCACAGAAAGCCGTTGTCCCGGTTCTGTGTACCTTCTTGTATAGTAAATAAGATCCATATTGCATTGCTTTTTTTATGTACGAGATTATATACAGGGTGTAAAAAGACGTCTACCGAAGCCGAAAGGGGTAGGTACAGCATCCCAACACACAACCAAATCCAAAAGGATTTTCCGAAAAAATCATTATATCCGGAGAAAACAGCGTTTGAAGATTACTGTTTGCGTATGTACTGGGCGCGTTTTTGTACGTAGATTGCTGGATTTTGAGTTTTAATAGTTTTTTCTCTTTATAAATGCATTCATTAGGTGGGTATGGTCTTATTATGTTGTACTAGTAGTAAATAACTAGAAAATATAATAAAATGACGTAGCTAAGTGAATTTTTTTTTTGCTAAATATGTTCAGAATCATGGTCTGATTGCAACCCCTCAGTTTTCAGTAGTAGTCATTTTACACTCTGTATATTTATATTTTGATGCTACGAGGCGTCGCCTACTTACCCAAAAATCTATTATGAAATCGAAAGGAGAATAGGCAATCCCACCCAAAAAAAAACATGTATCACCCGCAGAGTGAACATATTATGCAAATAATATGTAGTACTCGTAGCTTAGTTTCAGATAATTTCAATAAAAATTTACAAATATTTTTTTAAGTTATTGAAAGTAACAAAAACGTGGCTCCAGCTTAAAGCAGTTAACACGTTTTATAGCTGTAATTCTATCAGCAATCTGACGCAGAGCCATCAATGTCTCAAATTGGCCGGAACACTGCGTGACAAAGTAAGCTCGCATACAAATATCCTGCTTAAAACTATTCTTTGGAAAACTAACACCGTCATTTTGTGGCTACTTTTTGAAGGCAACAAACAAACATGATCACGACTGTATCCCCAAGGCGCGGTAGAATACATAAAAGATATTAGAAGTTTAACCCCAAGATACATGAGCTTTACAAAGTCTAGGAAGTAGTCAGGAAACTTCATATTTAGCACATGCCCAAATGTCCTTTGTAAAGTTGATAGGCAAATAGGCCTTATTTCTTGCAAGATCTGAGTGAATGCCCATTCATCTTTTGTGTAAGAATTCTAGATTCTTTGAAGATGTGTTGTCTGTCTGTGTGATGTAATGTCTAAGAGAGTAGTCAGAGGAATATTGAAATACACATGCCTACATTTTGCTGTAGTAAGCACTCCATACGTGGTTGCAAGCTCCCACCTATTAGATACTAACTGGTTTCCTCACGATGTTTTCTTCACCGTTAAAGTTTTTAACAGACTTTGACGGCCACCGCATTTAGAAACCAATACTTGATCTTGAATTCAGTATTTTATTTACCGTAAAAACGTAGCTATTGAATACAAAACGAATTGATAATCGATAGTTGACCTTATTGGCTCTGATAGAGCTTGAAGAGTTTCAGTAGGTTTAGATAAGGAGATAGTTTTGATCGTAATGTTCATTATTGGTTTTCAATATAAAAAACTATTACCTATCAAAGATGTAGGTACATCCAGCTCTGTTACTCCATCTCTGTCATTAATAATTAAATAAACTGACCAAGTGCGAGTCGGACTCGCGCACGAAGGGTTCCGTACCATTTAAAATGGCAAAAAAAATCATGTTTGTTGTATGGGAGCCCCCTTAAATATTTGTTTTATTTTGTTTTTTAGTATTTGTTGCTGTAGCGGCAACAGAAATACATCTCTGTGAAAATTTCAACTGTCTAACTATCACGTTTCATGAGATACAGCCTGGTGACAGACGGACGGACAGCGGAGTCTTAGTAATAGGGCCTCGTTTTACCCTTTGGGTACGGAACCCTAAAAAAACTAAATTATCTAAAAATATCAAAAACATTTCCAACGCAATTCAGCTATTCAATCCTACATTTTATTTGCTATTTTTGTTATAAAAATTTAAATTACCTGAATCCATAAAATCCATAAATAAACCACTATTAAAATCTCTATATATAAAAATGAATCCCTATATCTATATCCCTTGGTCACGCCATCACGCGTGAACGGCTGGACCGATTTAACTATTTTTTTTTTGTTGTGTTTGTTATTGTAAGAAGTTTCTTATGACAGAAAAATCTCTATATTAATCATGAAATAAGGGTTGAAAGTTTGTATGGGGAGCTGGAAATTTCAGTTAAAGGCAGCTAGATGGCGTTGCTAACCTATGGCTGAGGTCGAGATGGCGCTATTATTGCATCTTTCAAAAAAAGCCAAAGTTTCAAAAAACATCAAAGTTATAGAATATGAAACATATAGAAATCATTTATCAATAGGAAATCACTGGCGTAGCTCGTATCGCGATCGATATGATTGAATACATTGTACAGTGTTTACATAGCTGTGGCGTTCTAGGCTCTGTTGATAGATCGACCATGTTAAGCGGCATTCTACGTTGTAGTTGATTTATTTATCACTTTGCTTTAGCTTTCTTACATTAGGTCTTATTTAAGGAAGAAAATTCTTGCTTTTAAAAAAAATTAAACAAATAGTCACGAATGCGAAATTGTGGGGGCGGTGGGAGAACAGTGGATATGGCTGGCACAAGACCACCAGGAGTGGCGCAAAAGAGAAGAGGCTTATTACCCAACAGTGGGTGCTACCGGCTGAATAGATAGTCACGAATGTATCTTTGACGCGGTATACTATAGGGACTATACAAACAAACAAACAATAAAAAAAATTGAAAAAAATTGAACCGACTTCACAGAACACAAACAGACGAACCTTCTACTCACTAAAGAGAAAAATAAGAATATACACGTGCAATAATTACCTATTTATAGTATTCAATTAATTAACTCGAACTATTCAATGTTTGACTCTGATTGTGACTCAGGGTGTGAAGTGTAGTTAGAATGAGGTTTTATGAGTTTAACGGGACACTATCAATCCCTCAGGAATAAAATTTATATGGGACCACCTTCAAAAAAAAAAAAAATAGAAATCGATTTACAATTGACGGAAATATCGGTGAACATACATTAAATAAAAAACAATATTTTTAGTTTTTGAGTGTAGATATAATTCATTAGTTACGCTATAGAAATTATATGAAATAGGCGTATTTAGACCTTAAAAAATTGGTTGTCTGTAAAGTCAGTTTACTGACGATAGTTGAACGTGACGTCTACGCATATCTCACTCAAGTAGGAGAGAGACGGATGTCGAACGCTGCCGAACGCAAAGGCCGATTGTGCTTCTTTGTCCCTCGTTCCGCGCTCTCGCTTGCACTTCAAGCATTACATGGAACGCCTCAGAGCGAGGTAACGCCGCATGAAGGTAACGCCGCATGACGTCATGTTTTTTCGTGCGTGCAGCCGGCTCTATCGAATTATAAGACGTTGTCACTTCAAAATGCTACCTAATCACTATTCCAATATGATTTCCGTCCCCAAAAGCGAATATCCAATACAAGTCACCAAATTGTGAAAGGACGTTTCCCGGAAAGCCTTTGCAACGTTGATTAACATTCGCTGCGACGGCCCAGATTAATAGGATTTAGAAGTACAGTCACCTGCAATTAAAAGTAAAAATAAATAAATAAATAATGCTGGACATTTCACACAGCATCATCCTAGCCCCAAACAAAGCAAAGCTTGTACTATGGGAACCAGATAACTGTTATATGTACTACTTATATACTTTTTTTTGTTTGTAAATACATACATATTATACATAGAAACACCCAGACCCGAGAATAAATATTCACAGATCATACAAACATTTATCCCACGGCGGGGATTGAACCCGCAACCTTCTGTATGCCAAGCGGGCTTTTACCCACTGCGACACAGTGGTCGTCTAATATACGAGTATTGTTATTCGTTCTCACTAGGGCAGGTTGGTCTTATGTATGTAGATGCACTTGCACGTCGTTTCTGTGTGCGTAAGATCGGGAACACTCTTACGCTGCAGTTAAAAAAAAACACTGAATAATGATGTCACATTTGATTTGAAGCAAAATCATTAAAAAATGATTATGTATGCAATAAGTAAGTAGTTATAATTAATAAGATTCATCTTATTGCAGGTGACTGTACGTAGCTACAGAATGAAGGGAGTGGAATCATTGATATAACTATGAAAGATTATATTCAATATAGGAGTGAACGTGATAGCTGTCGAATGCTTAAAAAAAGTTAGTGCCTGGGACATGATTTGAATATAGGCTTGCCCTGTACTTTACCTCTCAGCTAAATCACTACAGTCTCTCCTCCTAAAACGCACGGTTAGACCTAGCTTTGAGGTAGTAAATAGCCGATCTCCAGTGGGATCAGTCGAACTAAGCCTTCTTACGCACTAGTGGTTGAACCGCGGGGCGGCTAGCCGCGTGGCGGGCCGCTTTTCCAATTTTTATATGCAACCGCTTGTGATTGTCGACCTCTGTAGCGCAGTGGGCGAAGGTCCGCCTGCGACGCAGAAGGTTGCGGGTTCGATCCCCGCGGCGGGACCAATGTTTGTATGATCTACAAATATTTGTCTCGGATCTGGGTGTTTCTATGTATAATATGTATGTATTTACAAAAAAATATCCATATTCCAAGCCTATTCCATCTCAAAAAAATGTCCCAGGCACTACAGCGTCTCGTTAAGTGTAGGCATAGGTTGCCTCCTGACGCTGTATAAATCATCTAATATAGATGTAAAGGCCTAAGTTTTTTTACAAAAAAAAAAGGTATATAAGTAGTATATCAGTCATCTAGTACCCATAACACAAGCTCTGCTTACTTTGGGGCTAGATGATGCTGTGTGAAAAGTCCAGCATTATTTATTATTATTTATTTTATTATTATTGTACGCACTTAACAGCCACTAACCGCGCGGCAGGCCGCCCCGCAGTTCAACCGCTAATGCGTAAGGGTGTGTGAGGTTAACACTACATAAATAAAGTCTATAAGAGAACTATGTCCCAACTCTATAGTTCAATCAAAGTGCCCCGACCTGGATGTGAATCACTACGTATAATTACGCCCGAGTACACGGCAACTGTTGCTTATGGCTCGCTAGCTTCCGTTCACCTGGTTTGCTTCCATGATAGAGTTAACCACAAAATTATAGAATATTCTATCTACCTAGCCTATTGCACCTAATACGCATCTTCTCTAAAACACTCTGCCTGCCTACTATCCCACTCTATCTAGCTTATAGAGTAGAGTCAAATTAAATTTGAGAGATTTAGTGACATTTTACAGGGGCAAAAAAATGTATTGTATGCTATTGTTAATGAGACGAAGGATGTAATATGTATGATCCATAGAATTTTATATAGATAGTCGTTACTACTAGTTTATCAATTCTCTGGGATAATCCTTTTAAGTATCCACAGATTATAAATTAAATTGGAAAAAAGTCATATAGATAAAACATAAGTGTTAGGCGCCGAATTGTCAATTCCATAGAAATGCTGAGACGTCAGAATCGAGCCGCATTTTTTGACATCATCAGTATTTTTTCTATTGACTGCGGCGCGTACGGCGTGGCCATATGTGCGATCAGCTTTAACAGGCATGCTCATTAGATAGTATAGTAATAAATTATCTAAGAACTTAAGAAGATTTTATTTTACGCCCACTTGTTAAAACAGTTTAAAAGATTCCCTCGACGGAGGCTCGTTAAATATAAATGTAAACAATTAGGCTCAACATGAAATTTTACTTTACTTAGTTTTAGTCATCTATTATAAAGTATGTGCTTAGTAAGTTTGGAGCGGTGGCAAGTTGGTGACCCTGCCTTCCAATCGTAAGGTCGTGGGTTTAACCCCGGTCGTGCACCAATGAGTTTTTCTGCCGCAAAATGTATGTACACTATGCCAGTACTCTCAAACGGTAAAGGAAAACATCGTGAGCAAACCGGCATATCGTACGAGTAGAACCTAAAAAGTTCGAAAACATGTGTCAAGTGCACGAAAAGAGCCTCTTTGAGGCGCACTTAAAATCCTTTCACCACACTGGTTTGAAATAACTGGTGACACGATAAGAAGAAGAAGTAAGGTTTTCCCGGTTTTATGTAGATTGTTTGATTTTGAAAAATCTTTTTCGGTTTGAAATAATACTTTCCAAGTTTTCTCATGTTTATTCCTGAGGGACATGGTAATGAATGAAAAAAAAAAACCGACGAATTGAGTCTCCTCATTTTTTTGAAGTTAATAAAAAGCTTTTTTTTTTAAAGTCAGACAAAAATTGTACCGTGGCGTTTGAACTGGAGATTCCGGGATATTATGGTAACTGTGCAAACGTAACGCTGTTTGCTCAGTAATTATCCAGGTGTTGAGTTTCATGAATAATTCGTTGATTCCTCGTTTTCTATTAGATTAGCGTTCTACTGGTGAATATTCAGTTTCAACTATTCGGACGTTAATGCAGACGTATAGTTTCATTCCTTTATATATCATAGTAGATTAGAGTGGAATATAAAACATGAGTGGAAAATAATGCACTGTGGTAGTGGATTACAGTGGAATATAAAACATGAGTGGAAAATAATGCACTGTGGTAGTGGATTAGAGTGGAATATAAAACATGAGTGGAAAATAATGCACTGTGGTAGTGGATTAGAGTGGAATATAAAACATGAGTGGAAAATAATGCACTGTGGTAGTGAATTAGAGTGGAATATAAAACATGAGTGGAAAATAATGCACTGTGGTAGTGGATTACAGTGGAATATAAAATATGAGTGAAAAATAATGCATTGTGGTATTGTATTAGAGTGGAATATAAAACATGAGTGGAAAATAATGCACTGTGGTAGTGAATTAGAGTGGAATATAAAACATGAGTGGAAAATAATGCACTGTGGTAGTGGATTAGAGTGGAATATAAAACATGAGTGGAAAATAATGCACTGTGGTAGTGGATTACAGTGGAATATAAAACATGAGTGGAAAATAATGCACTGTGGTAGTGGATTAGAGTGGAATATAAAACATGAGTGGAAAATAATGCACTGTGGTAGTGGATTACAGTGGAATATAAAACATGAGTGGAAAATAATGCACTGTGGTAGTGGATTACAGTGGAATATAAAATATGAGTGGAAAATAATGCACTGTGGTAGTGGATTACAGTGGAATATAAAATATGAGTGAAAAATAATGCATTGTGGTATTGTATTAGAGTGGAATATAAAACATGAATGGAAAATAATGCACTGTGGTAGTGAATTAGAGTGGAATATAAAACATGAGTGGAAAATAATGCACTGTGGTAGTGGATTAGAGTGGAATATAAAACATGAGTGGAAAATAATGCACTGTGGTAGTGGATTACAGTGGAATATAAAACATGAGTGGACAATAATGCACTGTGGTAGTGGATTAGAGTGGAATAAAAAACATGAGTGGAAAATAATGCACTGTGGTAGTGGATTAGAGTGGAATATAAAACATGAGTGGAAAATAATGCACTGTGGTAGTGGATTAGAGTGGAATATAAAACATGAGTGGAAAATAATGCACTGTGGTAGTGGATTAGAGTGGAATATAAAACATGAGTGGAAAAAAATGCACTGTGGTAGTGGATTACAGTGGAATATAAAACATGAGTGGAAAATAATGCACTGTGGTAGTGGATTACAGTGGAATATAAAACATGAGTGGAAAATAATGCACTGTGGTAGTGGATTAGAGTGGAATATAAAACATGAGTGGAAAATAATGCACTGTGGTAGTGGATTAGAGTGGAATATAAAACATGAGTGGAAAATAATGCACTGTGGTAGTGAATTAGAGTGGAAAATAATGCACTGTGGTAGTGGATTAGAGTGGAATATAAAACATGAGTGGAAAATAATGCACTGTGGTAGTGGATTAGAGTGGAATATAAAACATGAGTGGAAAATAATGCACTGTGGTAGTGGATTACAGTGGAATATAAAACATGAGTGGAAAATAATGCACTGTGGTAGTGGATTACAGTGGAATATAAAATATGAGTGGAAAATAATGCACTGTGGTAGTGGATTACAGTGGAATATAAAATATGAGTGAAAAATAATGCATTGTGGTATTGTATTAGAGTGGAATATAAAACATGAGTGGAAAATAATGCACTGTGGTAGTGAATTAGAGTGGAATATAAAACATGAGTGGAAAATAATGCACTGTGGTAGTGGATTAGAGTGGAATATAAAACATGAGTGGAAAATAATGCACTGTGGTAGTGGATTACAGTGGAATATAAAACATGAGTGGACAATAATGCACTGTGGTAGTGGATTAGAGTGGAATAAAAAACATGAGTGGAAAATTATCCACCATTGTTGTGGATTAGAGTGGCAAAAAAAGTGGAAACTAATCCCTTAATGGATTTGATTAGTGGATCAGAGTGGAATAGGGCCAATGCACTAGTTCGAAACATTTGTAGATTGTTGAATAGGAGTAATTTTGCGTGTTACCTGATAACTATTTATATATAGCATTATTCTTTAATACAGCTACAGGAAGTAACCTTAACATGTTTGAGTTCATTCATTTGGTTTGAAAATGTATTAAAGAAAGTTCTTTCTCATATTGGAAAAACAAGGATCTTTGTATTGGGCAAAGTACTTTCATACTGAAACAATTTTTACAAATTGTAAGCTTAGAGATGTGAGAGTGATTACGTAACGGGCTATAGAACATGAAGGTACCTAACATTTCCTTCTATACTAACAAGGTCGTAGAAACCAAAAAACCAAATTGAATTGATTTAATCCTATACTTTTCAAACAACTGAATTGTTTTTTACGATTTATTGCTAAACACACTCGATAAAGTCAGGCCACCTCTCACACAAAAAAAAACGGAATCCACATCCGCTTAAGGGTGGTCGCACAGTCCAGCCGAGCCGAACGCGCCGAACTGTTAATTCAATAGAGAAAATGTTGCTGACGTCATCAGCATTTTTTGTATAGGAAAATGACTGCGGCGCGTACGGCGCGGATGAGTGTGCGATCAGGTTAAGAGCTACACGGTCACAGACAGACACACAAAAACTCACACGTCGTACCTAAAACACCTCCCGAATTGCTGCAATACCGCGGGTGTGGCTCCAGTTCAGACAATGGAGCACCTATCACTCTAAATTCATTTGACGAAGCATCGTCACGATAAGACAAAGATTGTGAGGCGCAGCAAGTATGATCAATGAATGTTCATACTAGTACACTCTAGCTTGCTATACTCTTTGAGACTCATTGTTCTTTGAAAGGTCGTGGGTATTCAAATATTTGATAATTCTTACGGCTATTAGCTCCAAGTTGAGACAAACAAGAATGTTAAATGTTAAAGCGTTATTGTTGATTTTGCAGAAATTTTAAGTTAAGTTTGTTAGGCCGTTGTATGTTTTGATAGTTTGGTATTAAGCTTGTGTTTTGCCTACTTAGTGAATACTTAAACAAAGTTTAAGTGTATTATAGGGGAGGCCCATAGAATGAAATTTGTTGAATTATGAGTAGGTAAAAAGAATATCGCAAACTGCAAACCGTGGTTCGAAAAAGCTCAAGATACTGGAAGATAAGATGACTGGAAAGCTTTGGAGGAGGCCTATACCCATTGAGGGGTCCTTGATTAATTAGTTTATCTTAAATTTTAGAATTAGGTACATTTTTTTACTCTCTCATTTTGTTAATTAAGGAATAATAAAGGCTTTTTTTAATTTTTTAATTTATTTAAAAAGAATGTGATGTCTAGCGTGTCGCTTTGCTATATTATCAACATACCTACTCTTGTATAAGCTATACAAAATAAGCTCTTATTCCTTATATACTTTAAAGCTTTTCGCAGTATCAAATGCTTTTTAGAAAGAAAAAAATTGTATCCAATGTGAACATTCAGTATTTTTTCTAAGTTAACCCCAATTTCCTAGGGTTACTTACAGTAATTTGCCAATAACTCCTTTTACGACGCTATATGTATTCAAACAGGCTTTCAGATAATCTATAAAAGAAAACGTATTTTCAAAGCAGTAAGTACCATTATTCCAGTACTCAAATCTACAAGATAGAACGTAAGCGAGTTTCCTTGAACCCACTTATGTAGAGAAAAATCACTCTTTTGTCTCTTTGAAGTTACACGATGTCAGCGAAAAATTGAAAATGTGAATGAAGTATGATATTAACGCGTTCTCTGCCACTTTTGTGATACCCACAGCTACAATAGCAGGTTTGTCATTAATGTTACGCAGTTCATGTTTGAATGCAGGTTCGATTTTAGTAGGGAGTGGTTTTTTTTATAAAAATCAATGAACTCAGCAAGGTGGACATAATCGGAAATCCTTTAGGGATTCAAAATCCTTTGAAGGTCTAAGTGGTAGTCCGAGGCATATCCAAACAGTGCTCCTGACTCCATCATCAGATCAGCTTGCTGTCACCATAACATTATACTTGCCAAAAATACAAAGGTGTGTCAAAATTCAAAATTCAAATGTCAAAATTCGGCCACCGGGAAGTAGGTCAGATTGAGTTTGCAAGACTTGACACGAACGAACCTACGATACCTAGCTTAGCTATATATTTCTATGTACAAACAAACACTGCAAGTAATACCTACCTACGTTGTAAAAAGCTTGGAAAAAAGTTAGATACTTTCTATTACAAATTACTTATACAGGGTGTAAAAAGACTGCTACCGAAAACTTAGGGGTTGCAACCAGACCATGATTCTGAACATTTTAGTGAAAAAAAAAACGTCATTTTTTTTTATTTTCTAGTTATTTACTACAAGTACAACATAAGACCATACCTACCTAATAATTTCATATTTTGTAAAATAAAAAAACAGTTAAAACTTAAAATCCAGCAATCTACGTAAAACAACGCGCCCAGTACATACGCAAACAGTAATCTTCAAACGCTGTTTTCTCCGGATATAATAATTTTTTTAGGAAAATCCTTTTGGATTTAGTTGTGTGTTGGGATGCTGTACCTACCCCTTTCGGCTTCGGTAGACGTTTTTTTACACCCTGTAAAAAGAATACTCTGTATTTTAAATATGGGAAGTGTACCTAATATGTTTTTATTGCACCTTGATAAAAAGTCTCGTTATAATGGGACAAAGGTAAGGAAGTACTTTGCGCTTTTACCGAGACGAAAAATAATGGGGAAAAAGCTATTCCAGTATGATAAAGATATTATTATAATACGAGTACTTGCATTTACCGTTTGTAAACATTTTATCTTATAAATAATTATATGTTTCATTCAAAAATAATCTATATTAATGAAAAAAAAAATTGAACCGACTTCACAGAACGCAAACAGACGAACCTTCTACACACTAAAAAGAGAAAAATAAGAATATACACGTGCAATAATTACCTATTTATAGTATTCAATTAATATTACTGTTATAATAAATTTGCAAAAAAATATTTAAAAATGCACACGACCATCTTGCCTTCGTGGTGGTAACAAAATTATTTTTTTTCAATAATGCTGGACATTTACCGGGCGATAGGATGTCGATTATAAGACTGGTTTGTCGGTTAGCTAGAGGTTTTGCCCATTGGACCTCTGAACTTATCAAAACAATTGAAAGTATGTAGGATTAATACACCCGTAACTTTGTTTTCTTCGAATTGTTTCCTAACTTCTAATACGCTACATTCTCTTCAAACTTTACGTAGGAAATTCTTAGCTTAGTAGCTGGCTTCGTCTTTGACGGCTAGAGCACTATGTTCCCAAAATACCCCAATAAAGGGGCTATTGGGATGTTTAAGCATAGCTGGGTTATATTAGGTACGACGGTAGTTTGTAAGATGGTTTGATTGGTATAAAAAAAAAGAAGAATATAGAAACTACCACCAAATAGCACAGTCAGACATTATTTACTAAAAGATACATGTTCGCGATGATCATTAGCCGCGTACTGACTGAGCGAGCAGCTTCAGGCATTTGCCTCAGGCATTTGCCTCGCCACGTTTACTGCAAGGCAGGGCGTGCGTTTGCAGCGAGTGAGACACGTTCTGACCGACCGAGGAAATGCCGCGTGCTGCCTGCTGCGTGTGCTGCCTCGCGAGACTGCTCGCTCAGTCAGTACGTGGCTGATGTACGGCTGTGATTCGAATTCACCATCTTCAAGGTGACGCTCGCTAGGCCAACACAGTTTAGGCAGGTTATTATGCATAGATACGTAATATTTACGTCAAAGAGTATGAGTGTGTAATATTATTTTGGTATTACATTTGCTGAAGGCAACATATTGGCCCAATAAATATTTATGTTCGTCTACCGCTCTCAGATAAGTCTGGCCGAAAACTAAAGGATGCTGCACACCATGTAGGTAAAACACTGTCTCAGTTGCTAAGCAATTGTAGGGTAAATTATTTTGTCCTATACATACAACTATTTACAAAGATTTACATCGTGAAATCCACAGGTCGTAACATGGGCAAGATTGGCCATTTAGAACTCACAATATCATATGCAAACAAAGGCAAACTCATCGTCGAAAGCCTCGTGTTAGAAGGCATATACCATTTTATTCATTTTATTGAAAAAAACCAGTGATCTGGATAGAGGTTGAAATATTATGCCACCCTGGCAACACGGCGGCCCTCAGTAGACATAGCTGACTCATTTACCAAAATACCTAATGTTTCACTTTGATTGTTTGGTCGATATGGTGTGTGCAGGACTTTAACTGTTTGTTCAAAGTATAAATGATGATAATATTGGGTCATGGCCGTAGAAAATCCGATTACTTTTCTTTCGGGTAGGTAGTTGATTCATCTAAGAAAATAAAAAACGAACAAAAACATTTTCAGTGTTAAAAGATCTGTCTTGTCTCACAAAAAGGTTTGAATCTCGTTTAGTAAAAAGCATTTCATTCCTAAAGAACCTTCTTTAGCTAATCATCTTACTATTTGTAAGTTCAGTCAGCGTCACCAATTGGTAACCCCCTTAGTAAGGCGGTTTTTACTTCTGGGTGGTAACCAGTTGGTGACGCCGTACATAGGTAAATGCGAAAGTTGGCTGATATTTCTTGCTGCTTCACTCGGAAGTTACTAAATACTTACGACCTTTCTAATAGACGTGGTATAAAGTTATTCCTGTTATTTTATTCCGAGGAATAACTTTACACCACGTTTATTAGTAAGGCTATTAAATTTTAAATTGTTATGGAGGTAGAGTGTAAGCCGGAAAGAAGCTACGAAGATAAGCTGATAAGCTGTACGAAGAATGATGAAGATACGCCATTTTTTTACCAAGATAAGTGTTCCCAAAGCCCCTATATTGTTTATACAAATGGTTCTTTGCAAAGTAGGTAAGTATTTAATAAAAAATATATGATTGTAAAACATTTTAGTTTGCAATCCTATATTCTAAAATTATACAATCCTACGATTTCTGAATTAAAATTTATAAATAGGTAGGAACTTCTCGCTGACCGTACCAACCAAACATTACAACATTAAATCCCAACTTAAAGTAATAAAAGTACAATTCTCTGCGGTAGCCCGTAATCTTGCCACGTATAACATTACACAAAGTTAGCTCATTTTAATTTACATCACAACGGTTTGTTTTCATTCCGTGCATGTAAACTTCGTGATACGAGTCGACAGTACGGAATTTATATGCCGCCGTTTGAAATGAAAAGCCGCGACGGATGTTTGAAATTAGGTTATCCTGACAGGAGGTAATCAGAAACATTCATTGACTAAGGAGTTACGTCTCGCGGTGTAGGTCGCCTGAAGGCCTCCGTCATAGCATAGCAAAAAGGCGTGGCCAGTGGCCTTTCCGGCTCTTAAGCCGGGATCGACCATTTAAATTCCCCCTCTGAATAAAAGTGTTCATCGGTCATTCGTAACCACAGAAGAGTGAAAGTGATTTTCTAAAAGCGGCTGCTTAGGTTATACGTAAGTAGGTACTTAACCTTTAACCTAAGCAGACATACTTGGTACTACGTACTTGGTAACCATATGGTCCGATACATGTGTAGGCGGGTGATAGGTGTAGTATATCCATCTCATAATTACCAAACAAAGAGCGAGCTTCAAAAAGCCCTCTCAAATTCTAAATAAACATACTTTCCCCACCTAACCTGAATCGTTAATCTTCCTGTAATTCGGGTGCGCCTGGTGTAATGTTGGCGCGATACATCATAGGTCGGATTAGGTTAGCGTCACACTCCCATCACCGTAACACAATTTAGCGGAGCCCTGGAATTAGGATAGATCTACCTTATTTTCAGAGTTCCGTAAGCATTTACACGGAAGAATTTCAATCGATACGATTTAGTATCGCACTGCAATATTTTTTACGTGTCAAGCGTTCATCGGATGCTAAAAGGCAAGTGAGACGCGAATGGCATCTGCTAAATGCACAGAACTATTGCTAAATGCTCCTTATGCGCTCGACTAAGTAATCTATCTTCTTTACTTTATTAAAACGATTTATTTTATTTTGTAAATTTTTAGAAGATTTTTCGATTTTGGGGGTGAGGGGACTGCGCCTGGGAACATTGCCATTATGACGTTCTAAATATTGCCATTTTTATATTAAACTAGCTGACCCGCGCGACAGCCGTTCACGCGTGATGGCGTGACCAAGGGATATAGGGATTCATTTATATATATAGGATCAGCTGTGTTTAATATTCTACGGTCTCACGGAACCATTAATGATTTAGTCCGACTCTCGCTTGGCTTTTATATGATTATAGAGTTTACCTGGACCACAATGACATTATTTTGGGTTCGGGTTGGTGGAAGTGGAAATCAGAATTGGAATATTGTAGATATTCAATTTATTTGTGGTACGAGGTAATAATGGTCTAGGTCTATATATTTTGCATCCTTAACTGTGACATTTGTTTTTTTTTTGTTGTTTTTTGAATATTATTGTTTAAAAAAAACTGCTGTGCATAGGTACTTGCACGAGATTTAAACTAGAGAGTCAATGTCGTGAGCGAATACGAGGAGATCGATGACGGCTTTAAAGTCGTTAAGTCATGACGGAGGCCTTAAGGCGGCCTAAAATTCACTGAGTTGGCCACTGACTCATACGAACTTACTTTATCCTCCGCCAGCCTCAAACTCGTAAGTATTAGTTTTTCAATCAAAAACTTCCTAATACCTCCATTGATTTTTCGTTTCGTAAAATTTATATGCGCTACACGAGCTCTTAACAGTGAAGGAAAACATCGTGAAGAAACCCGCAGCTTAGTCAGACGTCGTCTTTCCTGTGGGACAGGCTGATTAAGCTGAGAGGATGGTTTAGGTGCTGGGCAAACCTATTCCATCTCAAACAATGTCCCAGGCACTACATCGTTCCGTTAAGTGTAGGCATGGATTGCCTCCTGACGCTGTATAAATCATCTAATATAGATGTAAAGGCCTAAGTTTTACCTAATACCTAAACATTCAAGCCTTTTAGAGCGAGCATTTTTGTTACAACGAGAACTGAGTTTAGACTAGACCTACAATGAGACAACGAAACGAAACGAGAAATAAATTAGCAAAGTTTTCCACTTTCAACTTGTATTTCCAACTTTTCAAGGACAGTACACCGGAGGCCATCGAATTGTAACTACACCGGTAGACTGTTTCTGTGGCTTTGAGTATAGCGAGTAGGTAGGTAGGTTGCAAGTAGTTTTAAGATATTTTTGATTTGACTTAGCATGGGTATAAAACTTTATTCAACATGTCATCAACGGTACGGCTTAAACCCAAATAATATTATTGCAGACTAGCTGCGCTCCCGCGGTGTGACCCGCGGTCCCTCGGGATTTTTTCATTTTTACGGGATAAAAAGTAGCCTATGTCCTTCCCTGGGATACAACCTTTAACTATGCCAAATTTCAGCTTAATCTGTTCAGCGGTTTGAGCGTGAAAGCGTAACAAACAGAGAGACAGACAGACAGATAGACAGACAGACAGACAGAGTTACTTTCACATTTATAATATTATAGTATAGTATAATAGTATATAGTATATAATATATAGTATGGATTGCTAGGCATTTCGTAATAACAATGGCTTTCGATTTTACAACGCTAAACATCGCTTCATCAATAAAACTCGAAGAGCTAACACCATGAAGACTTTTCCTTATTTCATATTCAATGCTGCTCCTAACAATGATCCTTAGAGAAATATCAATGCGTTTGCGAAACTTTTGCCAGTATAGGTCTGGCAATACTGGGTGTAATATTAGCAACTTTTGAAATAAGTGAAACATTTTGACCTACTGGAAAACGGCGTCATTGTGTCATCATCATCATCAACATCATCAGCCTATGGTAGTCCACTGCTGCGCCTTGTACTCAGCTCGACGCATCCAGCTTCTGCCAGCAGCCTTTCGCAGATAGTCACTTCACCTGGCCGGAGGGCGTCCTACACTACGTTTGACGTCATTGTATAGGAATATGTATATATTTTATGATATAATTACGTTTTTTAAAAACTAAAAAGAAAACCGTCTTCAATGTTTGACTTAGGGCGCGGCGTGATTCAGGGCGTCGAGAGAGAGTGAAGTTTTTAGAGTTTTACGAAAAAACTATCAAACCCTTAGCAATTAATTTTATATTGCACCACCTCGGAGGTGAAACCTTTTGAATAATAAAACAATTTTGGGAATCGGTCCACAATTCAGAGATATCGGTGAACATACATACAGCCGAACATAAAACCTCCTATTTTTGAAGTCGGTTGAAAATTAGGTTTTTTGAAAAATATTCCTTTCAAAACAAGCTTTTAGATTACCGGAAGCTGATTTAAATAAACCCAGAAATAGATCTCTCTGAATTTTAAGAACTTTAATTTCTATTTGAGTTTTAAGGACTAGCCGTGTTACAACCAGTAAAATATGTAAATGTATCCCTTATCAAAATATGTGCGAGAGAGCTGATAACATAAGCTGTCTTAACAGGATCAAGCTTTCCCAAACCAAATGGAGATGATTTATTACGAAAGCATCTAGGCAAAGTTAGATTAGATTATCGTAGAATATCATTGAGATTATCTCAGTTACTGTTCCTAGGAAAATAGTCTCACGATACTGTTTACCGACGTTTAATAAGATATTACGTTTTTATACTAAAAAAAAAACCGACTTCAATGTTTGACTCGAAACGCGGTGTGACTCAGGGCGTCAAGCTGTCGATTCGATTTCTATTTGTGACATGGCTAGGAGGGAAGGTGTTTAGTTTTACGGGGAAACTATCAATCCCTCAGGAATAAAATTTATATGGGACCACCTCTGGAGTATACCCTTTCAAACATAAAAAGAATTTTGCAAATCGGTCAACAAATGGCGGAACAATCGCGTAACAAGATACAAAAAAACAAAAAAAAAAACATACAGACGACTTGAGAACCTCCTCCTTTTTTGAAGTCGGTTGAAAAGGGGAGGTCTTCGTCCAGTTGAGGGATAATATTGGCTGGTAGAAAAAACGTTTGAAAAACTTAAATAAAGATAGGTATATGTAGAGCTTTAGATATGATTGAAGATCGTTGGTTCGAATCCCAGATGATACATTCAATGATTTTGATTTATAGGGTTCTGTACCCAAAGGGCTTACTAAGACTCCGCTGTCCGTCCGTCTGTTTGTCCGTCTGTCACCAGTCTGTATCTCATGAACCGTGATAGTTAGACAGTTGAAATTTTCACAGATGATATTTATATTTTTGTTGCAGCTATAACAACAAATATTAAAAAACAATAAAATAAATAAATATTTAAGGTGGCTCCGATACAACAAACGTGATTTTTTGCCATTTTGAATAGTACGGAACCCTTCGTGCGCGAGTCCGACTCGCACTTGGCCGATTTTTAATTTCGCTAGCTCTAATAAATGTTAGTGTTTAGAATTATGAAGTAAGTACTACTTTGAGCTTATTACTGCTCATTATTTTTTTTTTAAATATTGAGTCCTGCGACTGACATTCAACTCCACTTTATTCAGGTAAAAGTCTGGATAAAATGGCTCCTTACTCAACACATTTGTACTTCACAAGAATAGGTACCTTACCTAACTCTGAATCTTACAAGTTGTAAATTGCAGCGTCGTGTAATTTATTTCCATCGTAAAACACTCTGTATTCTTGGTTATTTTATAAGGGAGAGGAGGTATTTATCAAGTACCTACGTCTAAGGATCATACCAGCTTAACCTCTAAAGGATCATATGATCGTGTGTTAATTTATGTAGTTGTTTTGATTTGTATTTGTGTAGGCTATGTTACTGTCCTATGTATGTTCAATCAATACTTGAAGTTGAACCAACTTCAAGTATTCGGTTTATTAATTGTTGTAAGTGTATGTTGCAAGCAATGACGTTATATGGAAGTAACTGTACGTAATCGTTAGATAAGTTTATACTTAAGCAGTAGGTATTTTGCCCATGTTGGCAGATTTTCACACGAAACATTGTTTTTGTTTTTTCGGGGATGGGCACTGAGTTTCGGGAAACAGAAAATCTTGTCCGAAACTCAGGGCACCAAGTCCATAGTAATCTGTGTGTCATCTTAATCATAATTTAACATAATTTTCTCTCTTTCTTTAATCATAATTTACTCTAAACTATTGTTGTTAAAATAAATAAATCTCTCAAAAAATCTCTCAAATCATTATGTTACTTGCTCAATAGCATGCCGTCTTGACATTTAGGTGTAGAGAAACTCGGAAAGTATAGTTGTAATGTTTCTTTATGCTAAGTGTTTTTTTTTTTTATTTTACTATTTGGGAAACCAACAGCGATATAAGAGTTATGGTGTACTCTGTGTTGGTGAACTAATATATAAAATGTCCTGCTCCGGGACCGCCATGCGCCATGTTGCTTTTTTTTCTTTTTAATTTAAGTTTCAAAAGGTAAGTAGATAAAACCTACCTGCCCTACTTGATTTTTGTTAGCGTTAAGTAGGTACTATTAATAACCCACTTGATGTTGAACATCCGAAATGGATAACTGGTGAAGACATGTACCACTTAAAATAAGACCTTCATTGTAAGTACAACAGTATGCAATAAAATATTCTGATTCTGCTTCTGCCTAGCTAGATATTCATGTCCCTTATTTAGTACAAGGACTGAATATAGTCCTAGCTGTCCTTGAAGAGAACGTGTAAGTTACCGTATTAAGGGGATCAGCGCTACCCGTCTTAAGCGCCTCCAGCAAATATTTGTAGATGTAATACCCTTGATTGAACATACGCTGCGAAATTGAATAAGCTTGTAGGTCTGACTGTACACCGATGCACGTACATATATTGTGTAGGTACCGCGTAGGCGTAGGTATTGGGTAGGTATGTAGGTATTGCAGAAAATTAATAGTAATACAGACAGGCACAGACGTTAATAGTAGGTACAGACACAACACAAAATGTTGGCTATGGTGTACAAAATACTCCTAGTGGTTTTTTGATTCGCGTCGCTAAAAACCTTTATAGACAGAGCTATTTATAAAAAAAAACAAAAAAAAACTTGTAGGTATCTATTTGTTGTGAGTGGCGGAACCAGAAAAGCTGAACAAATAGTTTTCTCTCTCTAAACAGAATGATTATGTTTGTATGTAATTGCTTGCTTTCCGCTCTTCGATCAAGCTTTCGCTAATAAATTCTTTGCTCAGATTTACCTAGGTAGGATATAGATATATATTTATTTATTTAATGTTCCATAGAGCCTGGCGCTTCTCCAAATATTCGGAATTGTCCAGAGGTGAACACTATAATAAAACGAAGTTTGTTTGTCTGAACGAATTGCTGGGTTGACATTTTATGATAGCGAAGATTGTGATAGTGTATATCTGTCTAGATTTTCCCGTTTATTGATTCAAATAAATGTCTAGATCTATATAGACATCCGAGCCAAAAATATGTTGAGCATAACAAAATTAGTAAAGTGATTCAAAACTGATCTTGAATCTCATTTAAACCTATGTAAGGTAGGTATGCAAAGATAAGGCACAAAACCAAAATAAAAAACGTCACACTAGTAGTAAGAAAGAACAAGTGGAGATGGACAGGTCACACTTTAAGAGGAACGGAGAAATGGAGCAAATCTTTAATATATTGGCAACCTAGAAATCGAAAGAGAAAATGTGGAAGACCATTTAAGAGATGGGAAGACGACTTCAAAGCTATCGCTGGGAAATTATGGTCAAGAACTGCCAGAGATAGACACGAGTGGAAGAAGTTGGAAGAGGCCTATGCCAAACTAGGGCAAACGGAGGAAATAGGGCAAGAGTGTTAGATTAACTAAAATTAGCTATAAGAAAAACTGTAAACCTCTGAATAAAGGCTTATATTATATTATAAGGTAGGTATGTAAAAATACAAAAATAACAAAATACTACTTTATTACACAAAGTAATGTTGACTTATGTAAGTAAATCCAATCTCCTTAAGAGACTCCTTAAAATAACGAATGTTAGAGCTCGAAGTAGAAATATTTAAGTCAAAAATAGCTGTTTTTGGAGAATTTTGCGCTTGCCTGAGTGTGAGATTATAGGTTTATGGAGATAAAAAGTTATGAAAGTATTACAGGTTTTTCGTAGTAGGTACTGTCTCAAAGTTTATTTTGCGTTGCTATTTATTAATAAGTAGAGGATTACTTGGTAAACAAGGTGAGATTTAACTCTACGGGCTTAAACAACACGAAGCTTTATTTAAAAAAACAAGCATCTACATCAGTTCTAGATGATGTTTATCGTTTCCTGTAAGATTACTAAGTACTAGACATTCCTTATTAAGTTTTGTGTGAACAAAAACGGACGAAGTAGAATACTTGTTATATATTTTAGTGTGAGACTACGCAAGCGTCAATAGTTTTCGTTAAACCATCGAGTAGCTTGATTGAACTAGGGTCCATCCATCAATGACTACCGCTGAAACTGGATCCAGCTACCGAAGTCTAGATTGAATTTGCACTTAGGGGAACGGGGGGCACAGTGAATCACTTTTTTTTAAAGTCAAGTCAAGTCAAGTCAAAAAGCATTTATTCAGTAGGACCGCTGGGATCACTTTGAAACGTCTTAAAACTAGGTGATTGAAACGTCTTAAAAAGCTCTATCTCTGTTATTATTATGGTTATATTTAAATTGCGTTGTCTCACACGTAGGATATTGTTTTTAAATAAATAACACGCTATAAATAAATAACACGAAGCCAAAAAAAAAAAAAAAATTAATAACGCTCAGCAGTCACAAAAATGACACTAAAAATATGTGTCATGGTATGGTACAGGGTGCGTCACCAATTGGTAACATAATAAGGTCGTTTGAACAGCGTGCCTCTGCCTCGTGCGAGAGAGTTACCATTTGGTGACGCTAACTGTATTATCATCACCCTACTGCAAAACCTACAGTACCTTAAGTCCCAGCGTAAGAATCAAATTCACAGCTACCTATGTGATCAAAGTGCCACCATAGATTTTGCGTTTGTTCAAAACGTAAAAAATGAAACTTTCCTTTGTGAAAAACCGAAGTTTTTTCTTGTCATACCGTTGAGCCTGAAATAATAAACAGATTGTTACCAATAGTACCTAAGTAAATTGACAGGGTCAGCCTATTTACCTACTAACTGGTAAATCTAAATCGGGCACCTATGGATGGGTTTGTTCTTGCAGAAGATTAGTGATTTGCATGATCGGATTTGGGTCAAGCTAGACGTGTTTCACTATCTAGTAGGTAAACAGCCAGAGTACCTATAGAAAACTAAAGCTTAGCATTACATACAGTGTAGAGCTGACTAAGGTGAGGATGGCTTAGCTTGTTTGATAGGTATGGAATAGGCTTGCTCAACACGCAAGCCTATTTCAAACAATGTTCCAGGTACTTACCATAAGTCGTCCTCGGCTTCCTTTATCCTGAAGTGTGCCTAGGGTTTAGTTATTTTTTTTAAAATAATTGGTACTTACCTAAGGTTTTAAAAATAACTTATGAATGAACATTCTATTACTCTCTTTCAATCATTATAATTTTTATGACTAATTATGAGTAATTTCTACAAAATAAAGGTTAGTTCGTATCTATGAGTCAGTGGCCAACTCTGGTGACGGAGTTTTTAGGCCGCCTTAAGGCCTCCGTCATGGCTTAACGACTTAAATAGCCGGGACCGACAATTTAACGTGCCCTCCGAAGCATGGAAGCGCTCAGATGAAATGCCACTGGCGGTCACCCATCCACTTACAGACCGTTTTGAACGTTGCTATATCAAGAACGACTAAGCAAGCACGACCGAGCGCTTCTCTACAAAATTAAAAGAAACCGAATGGTTTCAGTACAGCGACATCTATACTCACGTAGGGAAAACAATTACCCGCAGCGCTAAAGTTTCCTGAAACATGACAACGTTTCAGCCACCGAATACCAACGTTGTCGGATAGATGGCGCTACTATACTGAGTGTGAATGGAACTTCTATACTTCTATATTCTATAATATTACGTTCTTAGGAGGGCGGTTTACACCCTGTAGAGCTGAGGTAACCGGTCTCAAGTATTCTTGATCGAAGGTCTCAGGGTAGAATTCGTCCTCTGTGGCGCAGTGGGTGAAAGCCCGCTTGAGACGCAGAAGGTTGCGGGTTCGATCCCCGCTGTGGGATAAATGTATGTATGATCTGCAAATATTTATCTCGTGTCTCGGGTCTGGGTGTTCCTATTTATAATATGTATGTATTTACAAACAAAAAGTATATAAGTATTCTATCTGGTTCCCATAGTACAAGCTTTGCTTAGTTTGGGGCTAGATGATGCTGTGTGAAATGTCCAGCATTATTTATTATTTATTTATTAATTTTAAGCTGCACTTGGAGGAAAGTAGTTAGATACCTACCTACCAACCTTACCTACACTAATTACTAGAGATTGAAAGTTTTTACTAAAAGAAATCATTCATTTGAATGAGAGGCAAAATTTAATGAAGTAACTACCTACTGATTTTTTAAACTCATTTGCTACATCCGGAATTCAAAAAGATGAAATCGAACAAAAAGACACCCTATTGCACCAACCGGGATCAAATATTTATTCATAGTAAATTTAATGCTTTGACAAATTGTTATACTTAGGTACGGCTGTACTGGTGGCTGTACCCAGCAATAACGATTCATATTTCGACGGAATGAATCCGCGACAAAATCGTTCCGTGGAATGTGTCGAAAGGGACGTTTCCTGCGATTGGTTGGGATGTGTTTGAACAGCGTGCCTCTGCCTCGTGCGAGAGAGTTACCATTTGGTGACGCTAACTGTATTATCATCACCCTACTGCAAAACCTACAGTACCTTAAGTCCCAGCGTAAGAATCAAATTCACAGCTACCTATGTGATCAAAGTGCCACCATAGATTTTGCGTTTGTTCAAAACGTAAAAAATGAAACTTTCCTTTGTGAAAAACCGAAGTTTTTTCTTGTCATACCGTTGAGCCTGAAATAATAAACAGATTGTTACCAATAGTACCTAAGTAAATTGACAGGGTCAGCCTATTTACCTACTAACTGGTAAATCTAAATCGGGCACCTATGGATGGGTTTGTTCTTGCAGAAGATTAGTGATTTGCATGATCGGATTTGGGTCAAGCTAGACGTGTTTCACTATCTAGTAGGTAAACAGCCAGAGTACCTATAGAAAACTAAAGCTTAGCATTACATACAGTGTAGAGCTGACTAAGGTGAGGATGGCTTAGCTTGTTTGATAGGTATGGAATAGGCTTGCTCAACACGCAAGCCTATTTCAAACAATGTTCCAGGTACTTACCATAAGTCGTCCTCGGCTTCCTTTATCCTGAAGTGTGCCTAGGGTTTAGTTATTTTTTTTAAAATAATTGGTACTTACCTAAGGTTTTAAAAATAACTTATGAATGAACATTCTATTACTCTCTTTCAATCATTATAATTTTTATGACTAATTATGAGTAATTTCTACAAAATAAAGGTTAGTTCGTATCTATGAGTCAGTGGCCAACTCTGGTGACGGAGTTTTTAGGCCGCCTTAAGGCCTCCGTCATGGCTTAACGACTTAAATAGCCGGGACCGACAATTTAACGTGCCCTCCGAAGCATGGAAGCGCTCAGATGAAATGCCACTGGCGGTCACCCATCCACTTACAGACCGTTTTGAACGTTGCTATATCAAGAACGACTAAGCAAGCACGACCGAGCGCTTCTCTACAAAATTAAAAGAAACCGAATGGTTTCAGTACAGCGACATCTATACTCACGTAGGGAAAACAATTACCCGCAGCGCTAAAGTTTCCTGAAACATGACAACGTTTCAGCCACCGAATACCAACGTTGTCGGATAGATGGCGCTACTATACTGAGTGTGAATGGAACTTCTATACTTCTATATTCTATAATATTACGTTCTTAGGAGGGCGGTTTACACCCTGTAGAGCTGAGGTAACCGGTCTCAAGTATTCTTGATCGAA
This sequence comes from Epirrhoe tristata, assembly GCA_951394285.1. Taxonomy (NCBI): domain Eukaryota; kingdom Metazoa; phylum Arthropoda; class Insecta; order Lepidoptera; family Geometridae; genus Epirrhoe; species Epirrhoe tristata. The sequence goes on from OX596149.1 coordinate 9,151,307, forward strand.
GGTCTCAGGGTAGAATTCGTCCTCTGTGGCGCAGTGGGTGAAAGCCCGCTTGAGACGCAGAAGGTTGCGGGTTCGATCCCCGCTGTGGGATAAATGTATGTATGATCTGCAAATATTTATCTCGTGTCTCGGGTCTGGGTGTTCCTATTTATAATATGTATGTATTTACAAACAAAAAGTATATAAGTATTCTATCTGGTTCCCATAGTACAAGCTTTGCTTAGTTTGGGGCTAGATGATGCTGTGTGAAATGTCCAGCATTATTTATTATTTATTTATTAATTTTAAGCTGCACTTGGAGGAAAGTAGTTAGATACCTACCTACCAACCTTACCTACACTAATTACTAGAGATTGAAAGTTTTTACTAAAAGAAATCATTCATTTGAATGAGAGGCAAAATTTAATGAAGTAACTACCTACTGATTTTTTAAACTCATTTGCTACATCCGGAATTCAAAAAGATGAAATCGAACAAAAAGACACCCTATTGCACCAACCGGGATCAAATATTTATTCATAGTAAATTTAATGCTTTGACAAATTGTTATACTTAGGTACGGCTGTACTGGTGGCTGTACCCAGCAATAACGATTCATATTTCGACGGAATGAATCCGCGACAAAATCGTTCCGTGGAATGTGTCGAAAGGGACGTTTCCTGCGATTGGTTGGGATGTGTTTCGCTTGTGGTTTCGCTGAAGTATCAATCGATATGCAGGTAGCTATATAAATTGAATTCAAGTTCTAATATTTTATTTACTTTCAGGTAAGCATCACTAGAAGAGTCTGCTGTTAAACAATATTAGGTATGATAGACATACACCATTTAACTATAATTTATACTTAGGTACTTATGTTTTTTAATATATTCTACAAGGAATATTTATTCGTGGCTATACAGGGCGTCCCACGGCTATGCCACATGGAGGGAAAGTACCTTAAATATTGTAGATGGAACATTTTACTGAAAGAAGACATTATTTTTATTTAAAAAACAATTTAAACTGCATTCAAAGATATTTAAATAATTAGATGGTTGAACCGGAAATCGAACCCGTTACATGAGAAAAATAGTCATAGTATGATAAAGCTACAAGGCTTATCATACCGATCGAAAGGCTTCATCATAAGGATTATTTTTTGCTAAATAACATAGTATCACAAATAAAAGGAAGGCCATGAATTTTAACATTTGTGTTCAGAAAAATAAATACTTAGCTGACATTGCCGTAAGCACATACAACTGACATTATCATAAGTACGTATCACTAGTAAATGTACCCACTTGAGAAGTATAACCAGTGTGAAAGTGTCCACGAGCTACAAGCAGAACTTAGACGTGTTATTCGAAATATCCACCACAACAAGATCAAAAAATCGACAGGGAGCGAAATAATCAAAAGAGTTCGACTTTGTATTCAACAGGAAGGGAATCATTTTGAGCATTTGATAAATTGATAAATTTTGTATTAAAAATGTTAAAGTTCATGGCCTTCCTTTTATTTGTGACACTATGTTATTTAGCAAAAAATAATCCTTATGATGAAGCCTTTTGATCGGTATGATAAAGCTACAGGTTGATTATTTTTCTCATGTAACGGGTTCGATTTCCGGTTCAAACATGTAATTATTTAAATATCTGTGAATGCAGTTTAAGTTGTTTTTTAAATAAAAATAATGTCTTCTTTCAGTAAAATGTTCCATCTACAATATTTAAGGTACTTTCCCTCCATGTGGCATAGCCGTGGGACACCCTGTATATATTTAATGTTAAGTAGGTATACTTACATTACATAAGTAATATATGACCTAAATTAACCGTTAGAAATACTATATTTACTAAGAGAAACTAAGCTACTACATATTTACATATATTTACAAAATACAACAGGATTAGTCAAGCTATCTAAGGATCGTTAGAAACGATCTATAGATTAACCGTTTAATTAACATAATAATTTAGCACCACTGTGTTCCATAGTTGGGACTATTATATTCTAAGGAATAAGTATTTTTTTTAATAATTTTGAGTATGAAAACTTATCCTACGTAGGTACCTAGACCTACCTAGACCTAATCATTTTGTTTGCATTGATATTATGAGAGACTATACTCGTAATACAGGGTGTAAAAACTCAAAATCCAGCAATCTACGTATAAAAACGCGCCCAGTACATACGCAAACAGTGATCTTCAAACGCTGTTTACTCCGGATATAATGATTTTTAAGGAAAATCCTTTTGGATTTGGTTGTGTGTTGTTATGCTATACCTACCCCTTTCGGCTTCGGTAGACGTCTTTTTACACCCTGTATATAAATATATTGATCATAAAAGTTCCATGAAGTTAGATAGCCACATTCTGCGCGGTCACAAAATGGATGGGTGGCTGATTATATTTCGTGCAGAAGGCACGTTTAATTTCTTTGCATGACTAATGTCCAAAATCAAAAATGTCCTACTAGAACTAATGACCAACACGAATTTAGTCCAATATGAAATGGATTAATACCGTCTGCCCCCACTAACTGTAGTGGCAGACGGTATCACTTATGGCTATATACCCCCGCGGGGGCAGTTAGCCCATAATCATTCCCGAATTTTGTCCAACGCGAATTTTGTCCAATATGAATTTCGTCCAACACTATTTTTATATGCAATTGCAATAAAACTTAGGCCTTTACATCTTTATTAGATGAATTATACATCGTCAGGATGCAACCTATTGATCAATTGCAACATGATATTCGTATCTATGTCAGTCCCGGCTAGTCCTTAGTCGTCAAGCCATGACGATATAGGCAGCCTTCAAACTCCGTCACTAGAGTTGGTGACTAATTCATACGAACTTATCATCTGTTCTCACAAGATTTTTAGTTTTCCTCATTTCCCTTTATGCTGTTAGTTAGGTAAGAGGTTGGTTTAGTTTTCCTCCTTTATTTCCCTTTTTGCTGTTAAATGCTTTTTAGGATAATTTTGTTTGCTCTTCTTTACGTGTTTGGCACGCTAATATAGACGTTGAAATCTCTATATATAAAAATGAATCCCTGTATCCCTTGGTCACGCCATCACGCGTGAACGGCTGGACCGATTTCACTAATTTTTTGGTGTGTTTGTTGTTGTCAGAAGGTTCTTATGACAGAAAAAATTAAAAAAATTGCGCGGAAAAAATTAATCCCTATATCCCTTGGTCACGCCATCACGCGTGAAAGGCTGGACCGAATAATGCGTAGACGAAGTCGCGCGGGTCAGCTAGTTATTTAGATAAATCACAATTAGGTAGGTATATCATTGTTAGTATTTGCGGCAACCTATAAATTTCTGACGATGAAGAGTGATTTAGGTACCTACTTATACGTTTTCAGTGCTTACCTACCTATCCTAATTAATTATGTTTGCGTACTAGTATTTATGGTCTGGGGTTGTACTAATGGATGTTAGTTTATCACGCCTTAACCAGTGGACCGATTCGGGTGCCAATATAAATTGGTCTGAAAGATAGAGAAATATGGTTAAAGGTCTTAAATAATTATTAAGGTATCACATATTTTACCAAAACATTAGCATGCTAAATATTTTTAATAATAAATTACACAAATTATGGATGTCAAGATTATTAGGTATTTTTTTTTACAACTATTCTTTTAATCAGAAATATTCATGCATAAAATTAAATGTCAATTACATATCTAAGCTAAAGTAATGGAATAAGTGAAAAATCATTGATCGTAGGCATTTATTCTTGAAACAGCAAAATCGCGTCAATACACTGTCAATTGCAGTTACGTTACAGAACCTATATGAACTTAATTGAAGTCAAAGACTGTATTTATTATTTAACTGCCCCATTAAACTGCCATCTGCCATTACCGCACGGTTTATTGTAAAACAACATATTAACTTACTCTATAGGTATACTTAGACCACCTATGTAAGTACGTATGTATCACCTATATGAAAAATGCTGGTTACTCATAACCTAAATTTGTATAATCTGCCTACCTATATAATGATCACAACATTAGTCTAGCTGAGAATTATTATATAGGGTCTTTCATTTTATACTAACTTAATTCAGGAATTAGGTTCAAAAAATAGATTAAAAAATATGTACGAAATGATTTTATTTTTGTTATGAAAATCCCGAGAAAATCGATAAAGACTATCCTTTCAATGGATTGTTGTTTCTTGTATAACTTAGCCCATTCGTGATGTACCTGCGCTGCGATAGGTGGAACATCTGTTCTCCTTGAAAATCATTATGCAACAATTCTAAAAATCAATAAACGATAAATTTTGATGTGAAAACTTAAATAGGCTTAGGAATTGATACGGTCAAACGTCTATTTACAACCCAAAAATAAGGCCTTGTCAGTTTGTGTAGCTTAAAATGAAAGACCCTACTTGACATTAGCAGAATTATAGGTACTGTTAATACAGTTAGTTGCCATTAATAAAAAGAAGAAGAAACAAGACCCTATATTAACCCTATATCTCTAAAGACCCTATTTTATCTAGACGGCGACGGGCTTGAATCAGGTCACTTCTGGACTAAGTACAACTTTGGGCAATGCCAAATAAAGTCAGAAGCTTTTGACCACCCCCAGACATCTGTGCCATGCTTATAAAGATCTGAGCATGTCACAATGCTCTAGGAAATAATTTCTGTAAATAAATAAATAAACATCTTTCATAATTATCTTGCTTGTACTGGGAGCTACCTACTCCCATTGAGGTGTCCACTCACAAACCGATTAATTAAAGCAAACGCACCCTGCTCCTATCCCTAACCGCCTCAACCTTACACCTACGTAATAAAATCGACGCAGGTTCTTTTGGCACCAAGAAATTGCGCGCGCAGGCCGAAGCATGGAGGTTTTACTCCACCGGCAGTCGTCACCCGGGCCGCGCGCTTTTTCTTCCCACGTAAACATTGCACCACAACACGACCGCCCTGGCTGAATGCTTCGACCTATCGCTGTTTAAAAAACTAAAACTGTCAATTTAGCTTTCGCGCCTTCTGTCAACGTCAATCTGTCAAAGTGTTAATTGAAATTGAAAAGCAATAATTCGTGTTAGTGTTAGGTGGTTCCTTGTTGGTTTAGCAGGTTTTGTGGCGTTGTGTGAGTATGTAGATAAAAGGTAGATTAGACTTACGTAAGATTTGTGGGAGAGGAAACTGTTTAAAGTTGCTCCCGAAGGCAGGGGATAGGTACTTTATAGATTATACTTTTAAACCACGAAACCCAATTACTTACCTACACGTTTTATAATAGGTACCTCAAGCGTTAATGTTTGAATTTAGTACATGTTTTAATCAAGAAGAACCTAATATTAGATTTTTTTACAGGCTTTTAATAGGTATTTAATTAAATTGTTATTGAATCTTAAAAAAAAACGCATCCTATTCGTAAAACAACACATTTTTTGAACTTCTATTGTCAAACCTGTACACAATTTTTTAGGCTTCAATTTTCAAAATTAAACTGATTCATAAATCTGTAAATAAAGGCCGAAGTCGACCACAGCTCTGCAAATAATAACATCCCTAATAACGCCTCCGGGCATTGTTCCCGTGGGCTCGATGCCACATAATTATACGACTTGTGATTAAACCGTTACGCACGCAGCTGAACAGCTTATTTACTATGGCCTTTATTGCTTTTTAAGGTCGCTATACCGCCATAGCTTAATGTAAGTGTTTGATGGCCCTGTTTACCAATCAATCAACTGTTTAGGTGAAGTTCGGTTGATGATATGGGTAAATTACTTTGACGCGGTATCAAGAGCGCATTTAGAAGGTTTTCAGAGAGTTGTAGAAAGGCACGTTCAAATATTTTTTACTAAATAACTAAGAACTAAAATACTAATATAACTAGTAAATAATTATTTACTAGTACCCAAGGTACTCAAGAAATGTAAACTACCGCAGAAAATTCACTGCGCGCACTGCATTAAAAATAGCTGGAACATGGTTTTGTACAAGCTACGTTTACTATTACTATTCTCTTTGCGTTTATTTATTATTATTTATTTATATGAACAAAAAAGAAAAGGGCTTTGTCGCTGAGCGACTATTCCGCCCAATCAGTAACGTCTTGGCTCAGTCTTCTTCTTCTTCTTCTCTCTCACTTCACTTCTTGGTTTCTTCTGGTTTCACTTCATTCCCCGGCTTCTTCTTCTCTTTATTTCTTCTTCCTCCCTTACTCCTGCCAGCAGACGCAACAATAGCGACTCAAGATTTTAAAATTTGCGATTATTTAGTTTTTTTTAATGGCCATGGATACAAATCCTTTTAGCCAGAAATAAATCTTTTTGTTCATTAAAGTTTGTTGTCACTCATTGTCACTTTATGTCATTGTCTGTCACCACTTTACTTTCTTTCACTTCACTTTGTTTGTTTTCACTTTGTTTAGTTATTTTTTATGATTCAAATGTTGCCCACCAGAGGGTCCAGAGGTTCAACTTAGGTACCTCTTGTCAATTTCAATTAAATTTTCAATTTAGAAAACATTACAACTTCGTAAAACAATTACGAGAAGCACTCCGATCAAATTACTTCAAGTCCGGACTGAAATCTTATAAAACCCTCGAATGAAAACCGAAATAATTTATTGAGAATGAAAACTTTATCTTACTGATATTGCCCTGATGTTTTGCTCGCAAATCGTTTAAAAGAAACTGTCTTTATTACAGACTAGGTTCTACACAAAGTAAGCTGGTTTGGTGTTGTAAAATTATGGGAATGTTCCAACCGCTCCATATCGAAAAAGAGAACCTCCGTGTACCTTCCCGTACCTTGGGGGTACAGTCATGATCCTGTTTTGATTAGGTTTTTGGCACTCATCTGGTACGGAACTGTAAAAAAAATTACTTACCTTACTCTCTTATGAAACAATTGAAATATATTCAATACTTTCATATAAATTGCAGTGAAGATTAGTTCAGTCGTAGATTGTTGAAGACCGAAACTTCATGATGATTTACACCAAGGGTCGTCTGAGAAATCTATGTCCCTGTCTCGCGAAGTGTAATTTACACGCCCTTAGCACTAGTTTATATTAAAGTCTTTTAAAACATGATTGCGCTAATTGTTGTCCAAACAAGTATTTTCCATTTTTCCTATCATTCTGAATAGTGATTTTCACTAGATAGTCGGTCTACTCGTAGATGGGTCCAGATCTTTAAGCGTCTGATCTTTAAGATCCTTTGAATGTCCAATGTCCATAAAGGTAGGTATTTGGGCGTGACTATCCAAGTCCAGACATTTGGCACATGGTCATGAGTTTTCGCAGAAGTCAGCATTCCCTGCGTGATAGTGAGTCCATCGCATAAAAAATACACATCAGTTTCCTCATGACTTTCACATTTAACCTATTGCACGATCGCAGCATACAAAAAAATCGGGCACTAAATTGAGAATTCAAACTTTATCTTACTGATGTGATTATTAGAGGCCCGTTTGCATCGATTTAAAAAAACTGCCTTTTTTACAGTCTAGGTTTACAGAAAGCTGGTCTATCGTTGCAACAAATAGAAATGTTCAGAGCGCTTCATATCTGAGCGGAAATATAGCTGCGATGATTTTTCGTTTCGTAACTAGATATAAAAATGTCGAAGCACCTTTAGTTTCCACTCAGCCAACATGGCTATAACCTCTGAACGGGTGCTTAGACTCAGTCTTTGGTCGGGATGCTCGTTTGTCCCAGACAAGGCGAGTAGAGATAATGACATACGACTTTATCGCCCAGACGAGGTACTTCTTTGAAGACGAGTACTAAAGTACCAGATTTTTTTGTCTGATTTTTCGAGGATAATATGGTAACACTAGATAAACTCCGTGATAACCGTATAAAATGCCATCACACCTAATAATTTTGTTCGTTATCATCTTTTTGTCGTCAATGTTATTCATTTTTGTAAAAAAAACAACGTTTTGTGACCTCCGACGCGGAGAAATACCAACTTTGGTATGGCGGACGTTCCGTTGATCTGTCGAAACCCAATATTGGTATGGGAATTTTACCAACAAAAAAAAACAAACTAGAGCAATATGGCGGTTCGATGCTTTATTATCTGTCATTGTCAACGTAGTGTGAACGCACACCTTTCGAATGATATACGACACTCTATGGTCCTAAAAGATATTTTCACTCAAAATTTATTTTTTATTGCGACGCCATTTTCTAGTTTTCGGCTGCTGTTGTGAATGTAGTAATTTTGGATAAAAATTAGTAAAAAGCTGTTTCGTGACCGAAAATGTAAGTAATTCTTTACTATAACATATAATTCATTGATTTTACGTAAAGGTTACGTAATGCAAGCATTGTAAATGTAATTTTACTCGAGTTCAAGTTATTGACTAATGCATCATGAGATTTTCGTTAGCTATTTTTAGTGTTTTTTATCATTTGGAGGCATGAAATGTTGATTATCCTTCCGTGCAATCAATATTACTCGTTATCTAAGTGAAATCTGTGATGTCAATGTTGATTTTAGTTGAAAATGTGCAAAACAAAATAAACGTCAGCCACGCATCATTTGAAAAATACCGCGAAATGCGAAAGAATGCCAAGTTTGCAGTGGTATATCGATAAACCACTATCGATGTTTTGTCGATGATGAGTAATATTGAATTGCAATACGTATGGTCGTTTCAATGTATTTCACATCCTGGTTTCAAGTGCTGGGAAGCCAAATAAAAAAAAATCTTTGGTCATTTTCAAAATATTTGTGTTACATATTGTAGATGTCATGGAATGCTCAAAAAGCTCCCCCTCAAGGCTGCTGCCCCACTGCCCCACTGCTCGATGAGGATGAGGATGAGGGGAGTGAAATTGAGTGCTACGACTCGGATGAAGGGAAGATGGTGGTGGATGCAGATATAGCATCAGACTATGAGGACATGAATATCGAGGACATGCCGATATTCAGTCAGAATCCAAGCGGGGCTTTATATCCACTGTGAGTATATAATGACTAAAATTAAATAATTAGTTTGATTGTCAAAGTTTAACAAAACGTCCGTAGTACGGACCTTGCCTACAAAAGTAGCCTCGGTTAAACCGGGTAATGATGATTTTTGTGTCCGTTGTACAGTGAATGGTCACAACTCAGCTGTTGTAGGGCTCCTTTCACATTGATTTGTTACCGTTGTGGGGATTAGCATCCCGGACCCTTGATAGGCATGCTTGGGGCCGAAGCCAACATACGGAGGCCTTTTTGACAATTTTGATCCTGTGTGATGGAGACCGGCATCCCTTATCACTAGAAATGCAATCAAGAAAAGTCTCCGGTTCGTGCAGAACTATTGAGGATATGGAAAATTAATTACCGGGCTATGGGGTGGGGTGGTAGTGTACTTATTAATATTGTATTGTCTTGATTGTACAAGTTAGTTATTTTATTTTCTAAATTTCAGGCAAGGCGTTCCTGAGGATAGCCCCCTTCGCGTCGGTGCTGCACGCGGTTCCAGTTTGCCAAACCTCTGCCCGCTGCGGCCTCGGTTAAACCGGGTAATGATGATTTTTGTGTCCGTTGTACAGTGAATGGTCACAACTCAACTGTTGTAGGGCTCCTTTCACATTGATTTGTTACCGTTGTGGGGATTAGCATCCCGGACCCTTGATAGGCATGCTTGGGGCCGAAGCCAACATACGGAGGCCTTTTTGACAATTTTGATCTTGTGTGATGGAGACCGGCATCCCTTATCACTAGAAATGCAATCAAGAAAAGTCTCCGGTTCGTGCAGAACTATTGAGGATATGGAAAATTAATTACCGGGCTATGGGGTGGGGTGGTAGTGTACTTATTAATATTGTATTGTATTGTCTTGATTGTACAAGTTAGTTATTTTATTTTCTAAATTTCAGGCAAGGCGTTCCTGAGGTTGGCCCCCTTCGCGTCGGTGCTGCACGCGGTTCCAGTTTGCCAAACCTCTGCCCGCTGCGGCCGGTAGAACCGGTATTGTAGGGCTGGCCTGGCATCAATTTTGTGTACATAACTCTTCTATCAATTCAGAATTTACCTATTTATTATTAAAAATACCTTGAATATACAATACAATAAATTTTCTATAAATTCAGAATTCACCTATTGTAATTAGGTATAATTTGTGTTTAAATTGACATTGTGTGTGTGTGTGTAAACTGGGTCATGTTTTCTGAATAAATAATAATAATTTGTAATTTTTTTGATTGTTGTTTCATGTAGTGTAATAAATTCTGAACATGGTAATGTTTCTGTTTTTCATTTCTTAATTATTATTATTATGATAAATTAATTTCATGAATAATAATTGTAATATAATTATTATTTATGAAATTAATTAATCATATGTTACATGTCCAGCAGTGGACTGTCATAGGCTGATGATAAATAATAATAGTACTATTATTATTTTATTAAAATAATATAAAAATAGTAATAATACTATAAAAACTATTATTACTTTTATTATTATATTATTTAAATAATCAAATAATAGAAATAGTTTACTAACTACCTAACATGAAGTCGAAATATATTATTTTTGTAGGAATAAAGAAATACATAGGACGATAGTAATAATAAATAAACAAAAACTTTTATTCAGATCAAGCTTACTAGGTAGGTACAATCTACAAAATCAGGTTAGTCTTACAAAATTATGGAACTAGGTAGGTATTCCATACTATATAGGTAAGGTAGGTACCTACCTGCAAATAAGTACCTTATTTCATAATTAGGTAGATATTCCATATTAGGTAGTAATAATAAATAAACAAAAACTTTTATTCAGATCAAGCTTACTAGGTAGGTACAATCTACAAAATTATGGAACTAGGTAGGTATTCCATACTATATAGGTAAGGTAGGTACCTACCTGCAAATAAGTACCTTATTTCATAATTAGGTAGATATTCCATATTAGGTAGTAATAATAAATAAACAAAAACTTTTATTCAGATCAAGCTTACTAGGTAGGTACAATCTACAAAATTATGGAACTAGGTAGGTATTCCATACTATATAGGTAAGGTAGGTACCTACCTGCAAATAAGTACCTTATTTATCATCAGGTATTCATCAGGTATTTATCATCTTGAAAGATGTTTTTATTTGCGTACATAAATATAGTTTTACTTCGTAGAAAGACGAATATTTTAGATTAGGTGCTACAACAATTACTACTTCATAAAACACAACCATAAAAATATTGTTGCTCTATCACCCATCTTATTTCAAGCGGTCCGGCACGATCCCACCCCAATCTATCGATAGCGGCTCTACACCTAGTCCCGTCACTAGTTCAGTGCCGAGTTTGTATGACAATGTTGTGCTTTGTTATTTGTGTTATACTCGGTTTGTTTATGTGATAATGGTGCTAGAGTGTTTTGTTAGTGTTATTGAGGATATAAACATGAATGTTGTGATAAGAACTAATGTGAAGTGCTTTCTGTTTCGTGGGAAAAAGACCTGAAAGTTGGGGCTTGCTTTTGAGGTTAGTGTTTTACATTTTGTTGTATTTAGCTAAATAAACAACGACTATGGTGTGTTCCACTTATTGAATAAGGGAGTTAGATAAATTACCTGTCATCTTATCTACAAATTTGATCTAATACATTATCAAAAGTGTTCAATAATTTCATATGAAAATATTTGCGGCGAGCAAAATGTCATTGAACTTTGCCGTACTTTTAGTTTCGAATTAGCCAAAAATATTGGTCTGGGTAAATAAAACGAGTTATTTATTTAGGTAAATAATATATTTTATCATATAAGTACGTTTGTTCTATAAGCCTGTTATGCCTGTATCTAAAATAAACAATGAATTTCTTCGACTTGGTCCGCTTTTCTCTGTAGCGCGTGTTTGTTACTGGATTCTCGTAAAACTGTTGAAGAAAGAATCTTATTAGAATATGATTCCAATTGGAAATTTCAGTGTCATTATTGAGGTAGAATCCAAAAAATCATGCATTTATTATTTTACTCAAAATACATCATTTTCTAAAGTGCAAGAAAAAACGGTAATTTTTTTCTTGGCGCCATGTTTTTTTTTGAAATCTCCCATCAGCTTGAAGGGCTGGTCTATCGTTGCAACAAATAGAAATGTTCAGAGCGCTTCATATCTGAGCGGAAATATAGCTGCGATGATTTTTCGTTTCGTAACTAGATATAAAAATGTCGAAGCACCTTTAGTTTCCACTCAGCCAACATGGCTATAACCTCTGAACGGGTGCTTAGACTCAGTCTTTGGTCGGGATGCTCGTTTGTCCCAGACAAGGCGAGTAGAGATAATGACATACGACTTTATCGCCCAGACGAGGTACTTCTTTGAAGACGAGTACTAAAGTACCAGATTTTTTTGTCTGATTTTTCGAGGATAATATGGTAACACTAGATAAACTCCGTGATAACCGTATAAAATGCCATCACACCTAATAATTTTGTTCGTTATCATCTTTTTGTCGTCAATGTTATTCATTTTTGTAAAAAAAACAACGTTTTGTGTTAATCAAAAGTAAGCACCTATGATAATTTTATCCCAAGCCATTCAGTAGTTGTTATGCTTTGTTTATTAGCCAATATTTTTTGTGTGTAAGAAGTGAGTTTTGAGATGAGAAACATGGTACAATATGGTTTGTGTAAATTGTTGAAGTCTTGACACTAAATTTGTAACAGACTCTGTTTCAAACATATGTTACTGTTCTGTAAAGTTGATTTGGCTACATCCATTTTTAAATATAAGTTGAACCACTTTCCCTACTATCTGACCCCACTTTCAATTTCTATTCAGAGATGAATGAATTGTATCAGACAGAGGTCGCTGGAATAATTTATCAGTGGAAATTGAAACTTTGTAGCAGATGTTGTTGTTTAAACTTTGACTACTTATTACGATTTCAAAATTAAAAAAAAGTTTTTTAAAAAAGTAGTGAAGTTCTTCCAACGGATCTAGGCATTCGTGAAGTTAGCCGTTTCTCTGCGCAGTGATTTGTTTAGAAAATAACACCCAAATATTATTATGAATAGGTACCATATATCATACATGTATCCATAAGTCACACACATAATCGGGACCCCACACAAGATCATGACTGTAACTTCAAGACATGGCAGACATTAATAGTAAGTTTTGAATCCGTTGAAGATTGCACCCCGTATGGATCACGTATGGAAAAAACTGCAAAATATGGGCATATCAATCTGTATCGACATGCCTCTAAGACTCTAAGACGCCATAAGAGGCGGTTCTCTAATTTTAATTAATAATAACTTAAAATGCAAGGAACGTAAAGATATTGTTAATCTCTCTATTGAGAGAACTATTGAGCTGTCGTGCGTCGAGTTAGAGCGACATATTGTTGTGAGTGTCTACCGTCCTCCCAACGCTGAGCATAGGTTATATGAGTCCACTATGGAAGAAGTGTTACTGAAAATTTTTGCCTCTAACAAAAATTTAATAGTCTGCGGTGATTTTAATCTTGATATTTTGGTAGACTCTGATAGGTTAACTAATTTATTTAAATGTTTTAATCTGAATCACCTCTTTATTGAGCCAACTAGGGTTACATCAGAGACTGCCACATGTCTAGACAATGTTTTCTGTAGCTGTATACCAATTAGTAAATCTTTAATTAAGAATTTTGCCTCTGATCACTATGGCCAAAGTGTAGTATTTCCTAATTTCATCTTAAATGAACCTACTGAGTTCTCTTACCGGCCTGTCACTAAGAGTCGCATTTTAAAATTCCAGAGTAATATAGAACTCAGAATGTCACTTTTAGCTTGTCTAGAAAACCCGAATGACCTATTCACCAGTTTGTCAAATCTTATTATTGAAGAGCATAAAAAAATATTTAAATTAAAGACCTGCATAACTAGGACTTGTGTGAGCTTTGTAGACTGGGCAACGCCAGGTATTTATCGAAGTAGGAATAGACTTTATGATCTTTATGCTACTAGGGAACTTATGCTTCATAACCCATCGCATATCTTATACATTAAGAACTATTCTAAAATCTTCAAAAGGGTATGTCAAGCTGCTAAATCAATACATTTTAAAAATAAAATTGTGTCTTCATCAAATAAAGTTAAAGCCACTTGGAAAGTAATAAATAATGAAACAGGTAAATCAAGACCTGGTTTCAAACAAATTAATTTAAAAGTCAATGATAATCTTTTAACTAATAACATTGAAATAGCTAACGCGTTTGATAATTTTTTTTCGAATATAGCCCATGTTGCGACCAAGCCACTTAATTCTTCGGCTACTGGCGCACTTAAATTTTTAGAATCTGGTGTTGCTCAGTGTGGAAGTGACTTTGAATTCAGTTATGTTAACGCAGATAATATTGTCAAAACCTTTAAAACTCTTAATATTAAAAACACTGAAGATTTATGGGGGATATCAACTAAGATATTAGCCACTATTGTCGTTGATATTGCTCCATGTCTAGCTTATGTCTTTAACAGATGTGTAGACGAGGGTGTTTTTCCTGATCTTATGAAATTTAGCAAGCTTATCCCATTATTCAAGTCTGGCAATGAAAGCGACCCTGCTAACTACAGACCAATTTCGATTCTACCTGCGTTAAGTAAAATATTTGAGAAAGTTATGTTGAATCAATTGCTTGCGTACTTTAACCTTCACGGGCTTCTACATAAATATCAATTTGGATTTACCAAAGGTCGTTCAACAACTGATGCAGGTACTTTGCTTCTAAAGCACATCTATGATGCCTTTGAAAACTCACAAGACGTGATCGGAGTATTCTGCGATCTTTCTAAAGCTTTTGATTGCGTGTGTCACAAGACTCTGATTTCTAAGTTAAAATACTATGGCGTCAATAATCGAGCTATAGACCTTGTCGATTCCTATCTATCCAATAGAGTTCTTAAGGTTGATGTAGGTGGTGAAAGGTCTGCAGGGTCACTAATTGATATGGGTGTACCTCAGGGCTCAATATTAGGCCCCTTCTTGTTTCTAGTATACATAAACGACCTTCCTTCTTTTGTGAAAGACATGTGTGACATTGTTCTGTTTGCTGATGATACCTCATTGGTTTTTAAAGTTGATAGATATAAAGAAAATTACGATGATGTTAATGCGTCTCTATCCCTAGTTTTAAAATGGTTTACGGCTAATAATCTCTTACTTAATGCCAAGAAAACGAAATGTATTAAATTCACTTTGCCTAACGTGGTTCACAAACCAACTAAAATTGAGATAAATGGAGAAACACTTAATCTTGTAGATTCAGCAATTTTCTTAGGGCTGACTGTTGATTCCAAATTGCAGTGGGGACCTCACATTGAAAGACTTGCAGGTAGACTTAGCTCCGCTGCATATGCAGTTCGTACGATTAGGAGTTTGGCTGATGAAGAGACAGCCAAGCTAGTATATTATAGTTACTTCCATAGTGTGATGTCATACGGTATCTTTCTCTGGGGTAAAGCAGCCGATATTCAAGATATTTTTGTTTTGCAAAAGCGGGCTGTCCGTGCGATTTACAATATGAAACCACGGGACTCGCTAAGACAACGTTTTAAAGAAATTAATATTCTAACAGTATTTTCACAATACATTTATGAAATCCTTTTGCACACTCATAAATATATAAATGACTTTAAGAAAAAAAGTGACGTGCATAGAATTAATACTAGAAATAAGGATAAACTTTGTGTGCCTGAATTTAGATTAGAAAAAGTGAAAGGTTCTTTCATGGGAAATACCGTACTCTTTTATAATAAACTTCCAGATAATGCCACTAAATTGCCTATTCGAAGATTTAAAAGTTACATAAAAAATAATCTTATAAAGAAAGCGTACTATTCTATTGGTGATTATATTAATGATAAATTCGCGTGGCCTGATGTCGCTCTGCCCCTCGACAGCTGATGTGTGCACAATGTCTTTGCTATCTTGCTTAGCTTCTTGAATTTTACTAACTTTACTTTTAATTTTACAACTAAGTTAGTTAAGAAATTAGCCTAAGTTTAGATCTAAGATGGATCACCTAAAAAAAGCTAGGCCCCAAACCGTGTTTGTTGCCCTGATTCTTCACGGTATTGGTCGCGAAGGAACAGGAGTAGAATCACCTAGTTTTAAGACGTTTCAAAGTGATCCCAGCGGTCCTACTGAATAAATGCTATTTGACTTTGACTTTGACTTTGACCTCTGATCTTCAAAGCACCTGAAATTCATTAAAAAAAATTAAGAGAATGTCTACCGCTCCTCGGGGAAACAGTCGTGGGGTGGTCACAGAGACAAAATATTGTCACACACCCACAGTTTGTAAAGAAAGCCTACAAGAAATAAACAAGTCTAATTTTAAATTCATTTAAGAATGTCTTGCGCTAGGAAAGTCTCGCTTCAATTTTTTAGGAAGCCTGGGATTGTTCCATACGTCTAACTACTCTAAAAACCTACATGCTTGGGTCAGTTGGTAACGAAACGTTTGAATAAAGCATTATATTTTCGGATGGTAATGGCTTGTAGTTGTACTGCCTGTCATATGTTAAGCAAAGCGATGAAAGTCACAAAGGTACTTTCTTATTTAAAAGAATGATGTGAGTAGAAGTAACACTATGCGATTTTTCGTACGATTTGCTAATTAATAAGCCCCGCCCATTGAACGTGCCGACGAGGGTCGCACTAACTATAACAAATCGCATACGATGAGCGTTTACACGTGAAAAATTGCCTTGCGATACCATATCGTATAGGTTGAAATCGCATCGCGTAATTGCA
Source organism: Epirrhoe tristata (assembly GCA_951394285.1). Lineage (NCBI taxonomy): Eukaryota > Metazoa > Arthropoda > Insecta > Lepidoptera > Geometridae > Epirrhoe > Epirrhoe tristata. The sequence continues at coordinate 9,168,042 of OX596149.1, forward strand.
CCTTAAGAAAAGGTAAATAAAATCACACACTTTCCCGTATGGGAAAACAAAAATTACTAGATCTCAATATGCTACGATTCTGCCATACATTATGCCTCCACTAAGTACCAACATTCTTCTTTATAAGCTAGCGGGTTTCAGGTACTTTGGCCTCTGTTCACTCTCTTCCCCTTCTCCAAACATTCTCATCTCTCTGTTGGTTAAACTCTGTTTGGTTACTTAAACGATTTTCATTCATGATTTGGCACGTAGTACTAATTCGATATTTTCTGCTTACGGTACCGAAGATAGATTTTGAGTTCTAAAAATCGATGCTGATTCATTCTTTTTCATTTTGTTGTAGATTTACAGCAAAAGCTAAATTCTGTTTTCAAGTCAAAAGAATTTGTTGCCTTTTCAAAAGCGCTGAAAAATTGAAAGCGTATTCAATTTGTGATGAAAAACATCGCGGGGAAACTCGTTTGTCAAGTCAGCGAAGTTCACCTACGCTCTCAGCGATGTAGGTACAGTTTGCAAAAGTAGATTCACAACTAACGTGACCTAATTTTGCTTTACATTCACACATTCACATTTATTATTGCACTAGTCAAAAGTGTTACTGTGTTAATTGCTGGGTGTTATTATTTTACGTTTTAATTGTTATATTTTGTTATAGGAGGATGTTAGGTTAGGTTGAATTACCCTAACCGTACCAACCTATTTAGTGTGTCGGCATATCAGGTTTTCTTCTTCCACTCTGTTCTTTCAGTCGTAATCTTAATGTACCTTTATTATCTTTTAAATAGTTCTCTTTCTTTTCTTCTCTCCGCATTTAAACTTCACTTTTACTATAGTTTTGTAGGTGCTTTTGTAGGTACTTTTGTCGTTAAATATACCAATAAAACACTGCACGCAAAAACACGGTCATTCTAATAAAATATTAAGGATATTTATTAGAGAATTGCGTGTCGTTGGTGGACATTTAATTTTTATCCGAGTTATTAATCAACATTTTCCATGAACAGTTTTCAAATTAAATAAATGCACGCCATGTTTGATTTAAAATTATAATACTTATTTGATTACTTTTATTTTAACTAAAAACGATTTACTAATCAGTTCAAAAGTTTTTTGGCCTATAAGAAAACATTGTGAGGAATTAGTATTTCGCAATAATATCCAGTCTAGCTTGAACTACAAAAACACTGAAACTCGAACTAATGGGAGCTCACGTTACAATGGATTTAAAAGTATGCATAATCCACCTACATATAAACACAACGACAAATCATCATATTCCTATTGAAATCTTAGCTTGTTTCCCTCTCCCGATCAATCACGAATGTGTGTGTGTGAATGTATTTACAATTAACGTATACTAAAAAAAATGCTACCTCTATGGTATGGTATGCCTTTTGGGCACATGACCTGCGGTCTGTGATTTGAACACTGTTTTTTATATTTAGATTTATGTATGTTTATGATTATTGTTTCGTGTAAATAAAGACAAAATCTCTATATATAAAAATGAATCCCTATATCCCTTGGTCACGCCATCACGCGTGAAAGGCTGGACCGAATAATGCGCAGACGAAGTCGCGCGGGTCAGCTAGTATATTAATATAAATAAAAAAAAAAAGAATAGATATAGTGGCATAAAAATCGAGGCAAATTGTGTGCATGTCTGTGTCCATTAATAAGGCACTATGATGAGTTTGTAAAGTAATTTTTACCTCTATGGCAAAATGTCGTATAAGTTTTAAGAAGTGAGAACAAATAAAATCTAAAGATTTTATCTGATTTACCTACCGAATTTCTCTGAACACACTTTCCCACTTTTCTCGTTTTTATTCTGCGAGCTGACTTTCCTCGCCCAATTATACTTACTCGGAGTGAGCTTAAGAGATCCCCTGACATCCACATTGTCATACAATCGAAGTGGTCATCATTATATTACATACCTATTTTATGTAATCGTCGACTAACATTCAATTTACTTGAATATCTTTACTGTAAAATAAGTGTTTGGGGCATGCATATTTGGATCTTTTTGAAATTACTATACATAATATTAAATCTAGAAAAGTTTATTTGTAACAGTTTTGTTTTGTTTAATACCCTAAACTTGAGAACCTCAAGCAAACCAAGGGCCTCTTGACAGAGTTTGCTACAGGCCCCTCACTGACTTAATCTGGCACTGACATGAAGCAATAAACGAATTGAATAAAATCGGGATCACGACTACCCCCTAAAACACGGTAGACATTTTGACAGTTCAAGCCATTCAAGATGTACTATTTATTTCATTTTGTATAACTTTCAGACACAATTGTGAAATTGTTATTGAATAAATTGAATTGAAATTGAATTGAAATTGAATAGTACTTAGAAGTAGTCAGAGGCTAAAATCTCATCAGAACTGGCATGATTACATTTTTCGGAAGTGAGCTGTTGATAAGTGACAGGTTGCAAGCCAATCACCGCCTTGTTTGTCAATAATTTACGAAAATAGATGTTGTTGATACATTTAGTTCTACTTTTACTTAATTTAGCAAACCTGCATACATATCTTCATCATCATCCGCAGCCTTTTTCATCCCACTGCTGGGCATAGGCCTCTCTTTAATAATGCTGGACATTTTTCACACAGCATCATCTAGCCCCAAACTAAGCAAAGCTTGTACTATGGGAACCAGATAACTGATAGAATACTTATATACTTTTTGTTTGTAAATACATACATATTATACATAGAAACACCCAGACCCGAGACAAATATCTGTAGGTCATACAAACATTTGTCCCGCGGCGGGGATCGAACCCGCAACCTTCTGCGTCGCAGGCGGACCTTCGCCCACTGCGCCACAGAGGTCGTCAAATCGTCTTTGCTGGGATACATACGTTAAACACCCGGTAGATCAAATTAAAACATGAAATCCGAGAAATCAACAACTTCAGCTGTATGAAAGCTGTGTGTCCTCTACCCTGGCTAGAGTTGGCGTCGTGCCAAATATTTTTATTAAGCTTTCTGTTCTAAAGAATTAATTTCAGATATAACTGCTTTAATGAGCTTGAGAAGGAAATAAGTATTTTACGAGACTGTGGTTTTAAAGGTTTAGCTTGATCTACGAGTACAAAGTACACCATGAGCGATACCTACGCTGTGTCGTTCTGCGTCGCCATTTACTACATAATAAGTTGTTGTTGTAGTGAGGGCACGACACACAATGATGATCGTTATTTGAGTAGTAAAATTTTCAAATATTTATCAATATTTGCTGACTGTAGTACATCATGGAAATCTTTATTAGCTTAATAAGATAAGATAATACATTTCAAAAAAAAATACCCAGGACCCCGCACTAAGCTTGTGTCGCGGTAGTCCCGAGTAACAGTTTTCATAAAAATACAACTTATAAATAAATAACAAATAATATTCTGGTCTATTAAAAGTAAATAAAAGATTCCCATACATACAAAAATATAGAGATTAGGCCTCTACATCTATATTAGATGATTTATACAGCGTCACGAGGCAACCTATGCCTACACTTAACGTGATGCTGTAGTGCCTGGGACATTCTTTTAGATGGAATAGGCTTTCCTAGCACCTAAACATAAACAATCCTCTCAGCTTAATCATGACCTGACCCACAGGAAAGACAACAAAAATATAACCTACTCTAAAATAACATAGGTTCCGTGGTTAACTATACCGTCGGTAGACGATTCCCGCTGACCAGAAGTCCGAGGAACACGTCCTTGTACTCGGCAGCCACTCGGAACACGTATGACTTGAAGTTTGTCTACCTGTTCTGCTCCAACAGCTGCAAGCCATGCACGAGAGTACTATAATAATAACTATGAACATAAGTAGAAAAAGAAAATACTTACATTTCTCCCACGACGACCTCTGTGGCGCAGTGGGCGAAAGTCCGCCTGCGACGCAGAAGGTTGCGGGTTCGATCCCCGCCGCGGGACAAATGTTTGTATGACCTACATATATTTGTCTCGGGTCTGGGTGTTTCTATGTATAATATGTATGTATTTACAAACAAAAAGTATATAAGTAGTATATCAGTTATCTGGTTCCCATAGTACAAGCTTTGCTTAGTTTGGGGCTAGATGATGCTGTGTGAAAAATGTCCAGCATTATTTATTATTTATTTATTTATTCAAATTGTAGTCGTAAACTTAGAGGGTGTTTATTATGTACTTATAAAATTATAAGTAATAAAATATTCAATATATAGTTACATAATTTATAAAATAATGTGAAATCGTTTATGCTCCGTACGTGACTTGTAAAAAGTCGCATAAGATTTTTACGAATAATTTCAATAAATAACGCTTGTAGCTAGCTGTAGCTAGCTTTCGGTTTATCGTTGGGAATGAATATGAATAATTTATGCGGAATCCTGATCGACGAATGCTGAGAAGCAAAGAGATGCAGTACCTTGAATTTTAATATACTGAACTGAATGTGAAAAAAACCTTATTATCCAAGGAGATAAAGCAGTGTTTTAATCACGAGCGCTGTACGGAGCGCTTCGAAGGACAGAGCCTTTAACTTTACTCACATGTACACATTCTCTGACATCCACTCTTTTGTCACTTTTCATTCATCAATAATGCTTCAGCATCAGCTCCTGATTGTTTAACAGTTGAAATATCAAATAAATCATCTGCTACGATTTCTAGATTACTTTTAAGTCTGTATTTTTTATAGTAGGTATATTTTATTTGGAATTTAATATAAATTTGCACAGACAGTATGAGAATAAAATATAACTTTTAAAGAATAACATAATATGCATATGGAAACATATAAATATTGTATGAGTATCAGCCACTGCAGTGAAAACTTCTTTTATAAAAACTTTAGAGTAAGTATGAAGCTTCCAGTAGATTAGTTTGCGGTATTCTTTGAATGTGTAAGTGGCCTAGTTTCAACTTCTAACCGATTTCAGAAATGTTAAAATCTTTATCTAATCTCTGCTGCTTTAAAAGTAAATTTGGACTTTAAATGCATTTAAAAGTGTACACAATCATCATCATCATCCACAACCTGACTTTGCCCACTGCTGGGTATAGGCCTATCTTTCTTTATGCCATTTCGTACGGTCTCGTGCTAATCTCATCCACCTGCCCGCAACGTATACCAAATCGTCTGCCCATCGCGCTACCGGACGACCAAAGTTTCTGTAACCGGTTCTTGGACGCCATTCAGTTATCACTTGATTCCACCTGTCATCACCTCGCCTGGCCAACTCCATTTTAGTTCCGCGATACGACTCCCCACGTCTTTGACCTTTGTTTGACTTCGGATCTCGACGTTGGGAACACGGTCTATAAGCCTGATACCTGATACACAATACAGCTTTACAAAGTAAATTTTTATACACAATAATAAGTATATCTATACATACTCACATCGTAGGTTCACTATTTAATTATTGGTTCATTACGGGAATCGAACACGAACTTTCTCGTCTCAGCCGGTCGTTTCAAAGGTCGTCATAACGAAATGTTATTTATCGTATTAAAATCTTTATGAAAGAGCTTATTATAAAATTAAATGACCTCACTTTTAAGCCTATTTAATTTAGAACTTCATCTTGATTATAACTTAGTTAATTACTCGGGTACTGAGCTAAAATTTTTAATAAATTCATTAATTACTGGAAGTCAAATGTTTAAATTTCGTATTATTGCGTAATCTAGGTATACAGTTCACTGATATTATAAATACAGAGAGCGTTTAAAGTTTGTGTGATGACGATAGTCTTCGAGAACCAACAATTATGATGAAAAAGATGTTTGGTTTCAAAGTTTCATAATTTATCTCATTATTTCAAATATCTAGTACAGTCAGCATCATAAGTTTAACAGTTTGTTTTTTTAAAAGCGCCATTTCTCTTCGATTGCTAGGAAAAAATAAACTTTGCTTGGGAAATTATTATGGACTGAGAGTTAATCATCAACTATTTGTAAAATTTTTGGTCATGGTGTTACGGATTTCGGAATTTTTTTGATTTCGGAAACTTCAAATGTTAATCAACTTTTGATGCTGACTGTACCTACCATGTAAATAAAAAGATAGCTCTTCCTCGAAAAGGTAGGTAGGACCACAGTGCTCACGAATGCGGCTTGTGTAGATGCATGTTGTTTCTGTGTGCGTAAGCGTTGGCACGCTCAATGAACGAATGAGCGCTCAGAATTACTCAAGTACACAGACACAAATCTACACACACAATTAAAACCAGCCCGCCTTTGTGGGATATAATAACTATAGTACTTATTTTGTCTTGTAGGTACCCAAATGTTGTTCAAACGTTTTCATTAAAAAGTTTGCAGCTATACGTTACGCTAGGACTTTTATTTCTTCCAAGATAAAGCAACCCAATTTCTCTGTCGCGACGTACAGTTTCGTGCCCCGAATTAGGTTTGTTTTTGGACTGGAAAGGTTGAAAAGGTTCTATCAAGAACGATAGAGCAAGAACTACTCGTAGTATTTCAGCCAGGCGGTGGATAACTCAAGATTTCAGCTTATAAACTGTCTTCAAAATAAATACTTTGCAAGAATCGCGGGATTTTTTGACCTTTTGAAGTGTTGAAACTGGAGAAGCCTGCTTATGAAAATTGTTTACAACAAAAACTTGCGAGCCGCTGGAAGCCATTACTTAACCAACATCAGCCGCTTAAAAAGCATTCAAGTAATCGCCTTCACATAAATTCTCTTCACCCCGAGAGTGTTATAAATTGGCCTCGTTCGGCGTGTGGAAAACAAAGATTTTTCAGATAAAATGCTATTAGATTTTATTTTGGAATTTAGGAAGGTGATTTTGTTGAGGCTCTATCAGATTCAGAACGTTTTCTTATTTTGTTTGATAGTTATTTTATTCCATACTAACTGCGCTCCCGCGGTGTGACCCGCGGTCTCTCGGGATTTTTTCATTTTTTCGGGATAAAAAGTAGCTTATGTCCTTCTCTGGGATACAACCTTTAACTATGCCAAATTTCAGCTTAATCTGTTCAGCGGTTTGGGCGTGAAAGCGTAACAAACAGACAGACAGACAGACAGATAGACAGACAGAGTTACTTTCACATTTATAATATTAGTATGGATAGATTATGATTAGTGGGCGACGATCTTTAAATTAGGTCACAATATGTTTTGCGCCTGTATTTTATTTACTTATCATCCCAAAAAAACTAATTTATAATAAATATTAGTCAGTTAAAGGTAACCTAAACCTACTAAACCTACGCATAAAAATCTTCATGTCTGTGAATATACGTTTTATCTAAATATATTAGCAAACATAGAACACCCAAAGCCAGAAATAATAATGGAAAAATCCCGCGGTAAGAATCGAACCTGTAACCTTCTGCGGCATGACGGGCCTGCGCCGGTCGCCCACTGCACCACACACAGTGTTCTCATCGTACAACGATTGTGTTTTTACACAAAGTATTCAAAGCAATTTTAACTTTTACAAATTATTTGACCTATCGTTGACCTAACAACACAACAAAACTAATAAATCTTGAAATTGAAAACTTTTATTGCGTGTTCGTAAAACACTTGGCAGCAACATTATGATTAAGAAATAAGGTTACAGGCATTAAAATTTTAAGAAATTCAGATAGTAAGGTACCGAAATCAGGGTAGACTTAAACCTTCATGGTAACATTATAGATTTGTTTAGCCGTTATAGTGTGTTTTTCTCAAAAATAATGTTTTGTTATCTCCATCGGTTCTTGAAAAGTCTGCTATACAAGTCTGATGTTTTGAAGTGGGTGAAAATATTCCATTTACATACAAGTGAAGCTACAAAAGTTAACGAACATCTTAGACTACGGAATACCACGTTTTAGTAGATAATGCTGAACAAATTCTTAATGATATTTTGATCTGAGTTTTGTGATCATGCTTTTTGTCATAAACTTTGCCGCATTGCACAAAACACTAATTGTACAATATCACGCGATCCTGATAATAACAATATACCTAACATTAACAATGTTTTACCTTCTAATTAGGGGAGGTGTGAGGCACGTACGGAAGGGACGGCGTGAAATGAAAATGTAGGATTTAGGGGTTAAACTGGTTCGGGGCAGCCTTGGTTGAAGGTGAGATTAGAAGTTTAAATATTTGAGCCTTTTTTGCTTTGAGAAGTTTAAATATTTGAGAAAAATGCGTTTTAAAAATCTGTAATAAATAAAATCTTTTGTGAAATGTATCTGCAAGTATCTGTAAGCTTGCTAAATCAGCCTTTTGGGGACGAGATAACCCGGGACGGAAAATGAGTTTTAAAATCTGAAAAAAATAAAATCTGATGACAAACTAGTCTTAAATCAGAGAGGACTGAGAAATACAAAGCTGGAAAATTAGCATAGCACATAGGTAAGTCCTTATGGCAAAAACATTTTAGCAAATAAAGTAAATTGAAAAAATTTGAAGAAATACGAATTTAACGAAACCAAACGGATTCGTGATGATTTCGTGATGAATGATCGTAAGTATAATTATAATTTTTTGAGGATTTGTGACTTTATTACTGGGTGCAATAGGTATAATTCGATTTTTCTTAAAACTTTTTTGTCACGTGGACATAATTTAGCTTTGATTTTGTACGTCACACTATATCTATAGTATTTTTGATCGAAGCATCTATAGGCATACGTCCTACAATAAAAATGATCAAACTGACTATCAACTGAACAAAAAGTTTATCTCTATAAATCACAGGAAATAGAGTCCGTCTGTATTTCTGTCACTCGCGTCCATAAATCAGTGTTCACCTGCGGGCTTGGCAAAACAACATGACGTCACTTGCATTTCATTAGGTTATTTGAAAAAAAGAACCATGTTGAGCGAGATAGCCTCTACTCCAATTTATAGTTTGTTCTCAAGCCTGTCTAACTTTTTTTTTGTTTTTTTTATTTACACGAACAAAAAAAGGAAAAGGGCTTGGTCGCTGAGCGACTATACCGCCCAATCAGTAACATCCGTAACATCTTAGCTTAGTAAAGGGATCTTCTTATTCTTCTTGGTTTTACTTCACTTCTTGGTTTTTTTTATATATTTTATAATAATATAAATATTTTGAAAAAACATGGCAGCTTGTCATTTCAAAACTCCAACGGAAATCTTTCGACGAATGAGAAATCTTCTTGAATACTCCCCTATTCCATTTGTCAAATCTCCTGTTACGTATCCAAGGCTTCATTAGTAAAATGCCACCGAAATTACATAATAAAATCTACTAAAACAAGAGAAAACTAAATAAAATAGCAGAGCCACTAGCTCCTTCAAAAATGGCGAAAGAAGTCCTGAAATCCATTCCCAGTTGTCATCCCAATAGAGCTCAACCAATCACATAATAGGAATATGACAATTGAAGTCCAGAATGGGTTTCAAATGTCAAAATGAAGCCCATGTCCATTGCCAGTTGAATATCAGTAAATAAGGTCAAATTGAGATATTTATGGTCATTAAGCTACTAACGCATGGAGTCAGTGTAACTGTAGGCACATCTTCTGATGCTGTGGGCACCTTTACGAACATTATACTGGAAAAATCGATTCTAATTCAAAAAATACTTCGTATCACATCGGGCAATGTATAAATTCTCTGGCCTTTGGCAGTCTTGAAACTGTTCCATAGCATTATCATAAGAAAACAATAGCATTATTCTAAATGGAATTTAGTGGAAAGAAACGATGAGGTAGGTGAATTGATTTAAAGTGGAGGGTAATAGAAAAATTCCCTTTTAATATTCCCAGAGTGAAACATGTATTTTTAGGTATTTTACAGAAACAAAGCTACTACATATTTACATATTTACAAAATACAACAGGATTAGTCAAGCTATCTAAGGATCGTTAGAGAGAATCTCAACTGATCTAGGTCCAGGGTTAGGTATAGATATAGTGATATTCTGATATTCAAGATCTTTTACTCGTAGTAGTTATTGCAGATTGGATTATGACACTGAACCAAGTAGGTATTACCATAAAAATAGTTGAGCCATCTAAGGATCGTTGAAAACGATCTGTAGAAAGATAGATAGTTCAACTGATCCAGATCACTGCCTGGCAAGCTGGTGACTTAAAACCAACTTAAAACGACACTTCTTTCATTATGATGTGTTTGGTGTGCTTCCAAAATTATGTGATACAAGACTAGTTGAATTTTCAACCTTAATGTCTAAAGAATAAGAACGTGCTTGAAATTTGAGAAGGTTTGTTTATGGACGAAACAAAATACTGTCATCGCTTGTTTCCGAGCACAATACTTTTAAAGAATTTAAAATGTAGGGTAGCTAAATATTTTTGCTTCTATACGAGAACTAAGTAAAAGCTTTCAGATAATGTTTTTTGTACTTTGCTGTCTTAGTACACAAAGGCCAATAAAAGATGTAGTTTAAAATAAATGACCCTTTATAGGGTCTTGGTCTTTCATTTTAAACGACACAAACTGACAGGGCCTTATTTTTGGGTTGTAAATAGACGTTTGACCGTATCAATTTAATTCCTAAGCCCATTTAAGTTTTCACTTCAAAATGTATCATTAATTATTGATTTTTTTAGAATCGTTGCATAATGATTTTCAAGGAAAACAGAAGTTCCACCAATCACAGCGCAGCTACATCACGAATGGGCTAAGTTATATAAGAAGCAACAATCAATTGAAAGGATAGTTTTTATCGATTTTCTCGGGATTTTCATAACAAAAGAAAAAAAAAATCATTACATAAATATTTTTTAATTTATTTTTGAACCCAATTCCTGAATTAAGTTATTATAAAATGAAAGAACCTATATATGGTCTGGGGTAATACACATGTATGTGTACCTGTAGTAACTTTGGTAAGATTGTCGCTGGAATTTGAATTCGCGGCCTTTGATTCACTCCAATTTGAACCAGACCAAGAGTTACCATATTAGTTGTGCGACTTTATAATGATATAAGTTTGTCTGAGTTCGCTCAAGATGACGCCATCCTGCCTTCATCACAAGTTCGTTTATTATAACGACCGGAACAAAGAGATAGCTGGGGCTCTCTAATGTGATATTTTCGTTGAATATTCGGACGTTTCCTACTAGAAGTTAAGCGTAAGGGTTAGCATAACTTATATTTAGTTTTTCTTTCATTCTTTTTCAAAATAAAACTCTTAAAGTAGGTAAGGTCGTATGAGTCAGTAGCGTTGGCTAAAAACCTAAAAACTCCGTCACCAGAGTTGTCTGGTGATGGAGTTTTTAGGCCGCCTTAAGGCCTCCGTCATAGCTTAGCGACATAAATAGCCAGAACCGACAATTTAACGTGCTCTCCGAAGGATGGAAGTGCTCAGATGAAAAAACCAAATAAGAAGAATAAAACACATGCAAAAACGACCACTACAAAGAATTTTCTTCCGGCAAACCTTTTATTGGTAACCTAATTGTCAATTCATGATCGATCTTGATTTAATTTCTTTGTAACTTGTTCATGTCTGAAAACTAAAAAAAAAAATATACGCGTCGACTTGATAACCTCCTCTTTTTAAAAAAAAATAGGTGAAAGAATAGATTAGTTGAGATTATTTTTGTGATATATCTGTCTAAATATATTTTTGTCGACGGCATTAAATGTTCACCTAAATTGCTTAAGAGTTAAGTGTGGAGTAAGTTAAGAGTACTTCGTTTTTAGGTCTGTCTCGGCTGAGTAAACACCAAAGAGTTTACCTACCAAAAGTGGTTTGGTCTAGTTAGAGATCGTGTTCAAATGTGGTGTAAAAACTTGGATAACTTTTTTCCTGAAATATGTGGGTCAGCATTAAGTACCGGCCTTTACCTAGTTTGCTGTACGCTACTTTTGTAGTGGAAGAAATTGGAGTTTTAATTTGAACGTGTATAAAGTTTTCCATTTAATTTTAATGACTCCTTGAAATAGTATATTACCTTCAATGTATGTAGATTTTTAGTTTTCTACAACTATAAATTCCGTGCGGTTTTGCTCAGGGGTATGTAGGACATGTAGTTCGTGAGGAAACCGGCATGTCTTAGAACCTACAAAGTTCGAAAACATGTGTCAAGTGCACGAAAGGAGCCTCTTTGAGGCGCACTTACAAACCTTTCACCACACTGGTTCGATAACTGGTGACACGATGTGAAGAAGGACACATTGCTTATTCGCAAACAAAGCTTTTTATTTGTTCTTTGATACAAATTTTAGCTCCATGGTACAGTAACCATCCATATTACTCAAGAAATAACTAAATACATTTGAGTAAAAGTATTCTCGAACTCTTTCTTTCAAACTTTTTGAATGCATGAATAAATGATTCTTCCGATACAAGCTTGTAAACGATGTTATGCCTCTTGTAAACGATGTGTTAAGCCTATTATCTAGTAATCTGTTATTCCATCGGAACTCTGTCAACATGGAATTAAATGCCAGAGACCATTATTTTAATATCAGAAGCAATTTACCTGCAATTTAGCTCAGAATGTCTGTCAGACGGCTTTCAACAATGTTTTACAGCAGTCGAGAGAAGACAGCTGGTTTTTAAAAGTTATTTTATAGAAAAGATCCATGTTAACTGAATTTAAAAGTGCTATGACTTTTAATCTTATGGGCGTGAATATGAATTAATTTTCATAAGATAAGATAAGATAAGTTTTTATTGTAAACTGTTGGATTTAACAAAGATAGTAGGTTTGTTAACAAATAAAATGTACAAACAGTGTGCCCTTTTCGGACTCGCGCGTTTAAGAAAATCTATATTTTGTATCGATTCTTGCGAAGGGAAGCGTGATGAAATTATATCGTAAGTATTCTAATAGACAGCGAATGGCTTGTGATTTGTCACTAAGGAACGCTAACTTTTGCAAAATGTAAGCATGTGTAACATTTTTGCACAGTTTCAGTGTAGTAACATTTAAAAATGCAGAGTGTATAATTTTTATTACAAGTGACTGTACAGTACGCACAACCGATCTTTAGTTCTCTGAAGTTAGGTGTACTAAACGATTTCGCAGGTTCGGTAGAGTAAACGAGATAGCGCGATGCAACAAACTAAGCAAGTGAGCGAGGCAGCTATACAAGTCATCAAAAATGGGTTCTGCGCAGCTACTTCAGAGAGCTAATGATTGGTTGTGCGTTCTGTACTATCCTAGCTATTCTTATTTAGTCTATGCCTCGACTCAAAAGCCCCCAGGTAGAGATAATCGTCTTTATAGAGTTAATTTCGCTTCCTGAAATTGTACTTTCGTTGAAATGTGACATAGCCTTTGGCGTTATGATTTAACTTCTACTGTTATTCTTTGGTATCTTTTTAACCGACTTCAAAAAAAGGAGGAGGTTATATGTTCGGCTGTATGTTTTTTTTTTTTTTTTTTTTTTTTTATGTATGTTCACCGATATTTCCGTCAGTTGTGGACCGATTTCCAAAATTTTTTTTTTGTTTGTAAGGGTATACTCTTATAGTGGTCCCATATAAATTTTATTCCTGAGGGATTAATAGTTTTCCCGTAAAACTAAAACAATCACTGAACTTTAAGAAAATTGTGGCCCAATTTCCAAAATTTTTTTTTTGTTAGAAAGAGGTATACTCTCAAGGTGGCGCCATATATTTTTTTTTCCTGAGGGATTAATAGTTTTCCCGTAAAAGTAAAACAATCACTGAACTTTAAGAAAATTGTGGACCGATTTCCAAAATTTTTTTTGTTAGAAAGTGTAAAGGACACACTCTCAAGGTGGCGCCATATATTTTTTTTTCCTGAGGGATTGATGGTTTTTCCGTAACATTCAAAAAACCTCATTCTCACTACACAACACACCCTGACTCACAATCTGAGTCAAACATTAAATAGTTTGAAAGGGTATTACACCCGAGGTAGTCCAAAATATTTTCTTGTCCTTATGCATTGATAGTTTTCCCCCTTGCTGAACTCCGGTGTGTCCTTTAGTAGGTCTGCCCATGACTTCTCTTATCCTTTCCTACTTAAGCTACGATAAGCAAAGTCTTAATGTACTCGTAGCTTACTATATTATTTACACATACACTTTTATTTACACAGTATTTATTTACTTACACTAAAAAGTGAAAAATAAAACATTTTTGAAAAAAAAAATTGAACCGACTTCACAGAACACAAACAGAAGAACCTTCTACACACTAAAAAGAGAAAAATAAGAATATAATTTGAAGTCGGTGCCAAGTGAATACGATTAGGTACCTATCAAAAAAAGAAATCGAGCGATAGCGTACCAGGATACAATTTTGCACCCAAGTTCTTTTGAATTTCTTAGATGTAAATGAATAGTTGGCACCGACTTCAAATTATATTCTTATTTTTCTCTTTTTAGTGTGTAGAAGGTTCTTCTGTTTGTGTTCTGTGAAGTCGGTTCAATTTTTTTTTTCAAAAATGTTTTATTCTTACCTTTAAATGATGATTTTAAAGTAAGTTCGTATGAGTTTGGGGTCAAATTTGGTGATCTAAAACTAGCTGTAGTTCCTGTGAACATTAGTTTTACCCCGAAAATTACACTCGCACCTCTTGCAAAATTCATACCACACTCACTATAAGCGTAAAAGTAACTCTGTCTGTCTGTCTGTTTGTTACCTGTTTATGCTCAAACCACTGAACCGATTAAGCTGAAAAACATGGATAAGGGTTGTATCCCAGGGCCTCCTTGGGAGTTTTAATTTTTTTCCTTTAAAAACGTTTTTTTTAAAACGTTCCTGAAAACTAAAAAATATGTAAAAAGACATCAATATTGAATATTATCAATATGGAATATTGCATAAAATTTTTAGCAGTACTCTGTTTGACACAAAGAGCTCTAAGGTTGCCATGACAACCAATAACTTTTGACTTTTCAAAATGGCGATGTCATTTTGTTCTACTATGCTATGAACAATTTTTGTTACATAAATTAAAAGACTCTTTGTGGGGCTGTGATGCCTAAATAAGTTTTTTTAATAAATAGCGAAACACGTTTTTATTATTTTTTCAAAACTACCCAACCCCTTAGATGGCTTATTTATATTTATCAAAGACAGCAAATCCAAAAATGAATTCAGTATTTTCATGGGTTGGATTGGAACAAGGAAGTTCTATCTCTAAAGTTTGTATGACGAAACAATGCGCAGACTAGTGTATAAATAATCTAGAAAGTATTTTAATGAAAACTTGAATTTCAAAAGTATCCTTTCCTAGCCATCACGGCTCTTATGAATGAGTACACCCTGTATCTAGTTAGAACATGATATTATAAGATTAGTTGAACAGCGCTAATTGCTCGGGTGGTGTCGCAAAGCCGTTGTGGGGGCTTAGCTTAATTGAATTTGAAGGATAAGTGGCGTAAGTCTTAAAATAATTCGGGGTTAGAATTAGAGTACATAATTACATAACCTACTTGGCTTCTGGCTCTTTTGATCGAAAGGATCGTTGGTCAATAGATTTTATCTTAATTAGGTACGTTTTTAAAAATTTAAAAAAGTCACCGATAAAATATCTTGTAATTATTGTTTTCATATCAGGGCCGTATTAATTTCAATTTGTAAAGGACCAAACGCAAAGTACCAAAAGACACCAAAAACATATGTATATTTTTAATCGGTTTACATCTATATTAGATTATTTATACAGCGTCAGGATCCATGCCTACACTTAACGGTACGCTGTAGTGCCTGGGACATTGTTTGAGATGAACTAGGCTTGCCCAGCACCTAAACCATCGTCTTAGCTTAATCAGCCTGGAAAGCCACAGGAAAGACGACGTCAATACGTGTGGAGCTGACTAAGCTGCGGGTTTCTAACAATGTTTTCCTTCACCGTTAAGAGCTCGTGTTAAAGCGCATATAAATTTTACGAAACAAAAAATCCATTGATACGCGGCCGGGATTTCCACGACCTTCGGATTGAAAGTCGAGGCACAACCCCATTCGACCAACACGGCTTTTATCGGTTTATACAATGCAGTTATTTGTTACTACGAGACTACAAGTAGTGCAATATTTTCGATTCAAAAACGTTAATGAAACGAAGCATGAAGCGAGTCACAAGCTTTTAAAATATCCTAAAAAGCACCACGATTCCCCGATTACAACCAGAAAAATAAAAAAGTCGTTTAAAAGAATTAATTCCAACTTTTAAGCCCCGGTGAAGCTATTTTTTATTTCGATAATAAAACGGCCCAGATTTTAATTTTGCTTCCTACATTTTACAGGCATTATATAGGCCCATTATGAGGCTTGTCACAGATAATGAAAGCTATAGAAAGGGATTAAGAGTCCCAAAGGTTATATCTGTGCTTTACAGAATTCATGTTTGTTGCATGATGTATCACTGCGTAGCTGTTCGTAGCAGTACGTAGCACTTTGAATGAAATTGTGGCTTTAAAACACGAATGAGTTCTTACTACACTAAATTAATGTATGTATCACATTTTCTATTAAGTTTTGTAGATCAAAATTTAGTAGTAAGAGATCCTTATTACAAAAAAAATAGGAACACTTTGATGTTCGTTTGTCCGTCTGTCCGTTTGCTCAAAGGCATCTCTGATGAATATTGCCAAATAAGATACCTTCTTAATAATGTTTTCCTTTGTCCACCAAAAACTTTTTTATTACAAAAGTTATATTATTTAAGAATGTAGGTTATTCAGAAGATTGTAAGCTGTACAAAAGTCTTCCGTCGCTTTTGTCCGAAGAACATTCACCGGCCTATTACCCCTTGTCTAGATTTAGACGTAACATTACCTATTATTTTATCAACCGACTTCAAAAAAGGAGGAGGTTCTCAATTCGTCTGCATGTTCTTTTTTTTTTTTTTTTTTTTTTTATATCTTGTTACGCGATTGCTCCGCCATGTTGACCGATTTGCAAAATTCTTTTCATGTTTGAAAGGGTATACTCCAGAGGTGGTCCCATATAAATTTTATTCCTGAGGGATTGATAGTTTCCCCGTAAAACTCTAAACACCTTCCCTCCTAGCCATGTCACAAATAGAAATCGAATCGACAGCTTGACGCCCTGAGTCACACCGCGTTTCGAGTCAAACATTGAAGTCGGTTTTCTTTTTAGTATAAAAACGTAATTATTGTATATTACTTTTTCTTTGGAAATGTTAAGCTTACAGAATTTTGGTTTATTGTCTTACAGAGTAAAAGAATATTCATAGTAGAACATTTTCTGAGCGTAACCTTAGCGAACAGCAAGAATCGATTTTCTTATTCAGATTATACGAATTATACGAGATGGGACCTATTATTCATATTAAAATTTTATCATCATATTTCACCAGCAGCTTAGCTTGCATTCTAAGTGGTGATTGCCACACAAACATACAAACATACTGACTTTCACGTTTATAATATTAGTGGGATAGTAAAAATAGTAAAAATTACTCACGTGAAAAATATCGTCGTAAAACTTTACCTCTTTGTTATAATAGTCGAAGTAGTCTAGTTGTATCTAATGAACACAATTTTGAATACCTACATTTATTTACAGAAAATAAGCTGGAAATTGTTGAATTAAAACTTCACAATAAATAAATTAATTAAGCTAATACATGAGATAACCTCTTGAATCGACCATTCGCCATTTGCACTCCGGAACTGCTGAAATTCAATTATGACAGAAACCTTGGCTTAGGCAAAAGTTCACCAAATTGATGTGTAAGCGTCATTTTTGATCTAATTCTGAGTTTAATAATTAACAGTAAAACGACTGTAGGTGTAATAAACATCAAGAAGACATCAATCAATTCCATAAAAATAAAAAAATACGTGTCTCACGAACCGATTTATTAGTAGTTTATCGATTGATGACGCTTTCTGTAACATGGTTATTTTCTCTGTTAGAAACAAACTGACAGGATAGGATTTATGAAATCGTTACGGATCAGAAAGCTCGGTTAAACGATTGGTGAACTTTGTCAATTCGTGACGATTACGAGTATAACTAAGCCTCGACCAAGATCTCGAGGGGCGAGCCGGGTCAAGTGGCGAGTGGGAACTTCGTGAGTTTTTAAGATTCCAAGTTAACCCAAGTAGATATTTTTTTGGAATCAAGTTCCTTTTTGGACAATATCGAGGATGGAGGCTAGAAAATAAAGCGATCGATTTTACCGTCACGATATATCGCTGTCTCCGGGGAATAAAAGGATAACTGCAAAAACACAACTTTACAGGAGAAGCAAAAACATATCGCTGCCTCCGGGGAATAAACGGATAACTGCCATTATCTTAGTTTTAGTGTCATGCCATATTTGGGATCTCTGGGTGCTAATACATCTGCTCAATTTTTTTCGTAACATTCGTACAATTATTCACGGAGATACAAAATATTACAATACTTTTCGATGTTTCTAGACATGCCTAAACTTACAAGAATAAAGTTGTAATATAATATTATCAAAATGTACCCACACCTTTTAATATGACAAAGAGTCATACAATTATATTCACGTAAGAAATATTCGTCTATACAATGGTAAACGCAGGTTATCATTTTATTCTCGTGAAAACATGTCCATACGTTTCGTATAATACCGCTGTTAGAGTCTGTGCGAAAGGGAACCGTCATAAGATTTGATTGTTAAAGCGGTGTATAATAACCGTATTTGTTAGGTTGACAACATTTAAGTGCGACTAACGCAATTTTGAACATTCTAGGACGTCAACTTGCAAAAAAATCAATGGTATGGATCAATGGTTATAAGATTTTGTTAGGTACCTAGTTCTATTTTAAATTAAACCAATCATGGTAGTCAACAACTAACATACAATTAATGGACTACCGTGGGCTGATTAATATGAGCCCAAACTCGGGTAGTTTACTGCTACTCACTGAGGAGTTCCATAGAACAGCTCCTGATTTAATCATCAGATCAGCTCATCGTCACCATATTTTTAAAACATTAGAGTTGAAACTCGAACGATGTCTTAAGTTCCAACTCAATAGGACTATTTTCTGAGTAGTTCTGTTGAACAACTCCTCACTCCATCAATATGGTGACAGCAAAATTATCAGAAGCTCACTGTCACCATACTTTTAAATTGTAGACTAGATTGTGAAACCCTATGTCCAGTCTACTTCGATTTTAAGTAATTTCCTTGATGTGTTCTCCAGAACGACGATAATATTGACTAAGACGTTAAAGAGGATGAATACGTGATGAATAAAGTTGCCACAGGTCTCAGGGACGATATGCAAACCAAGGAAAAGATGGATATTAGGAAATGCAGAAGATGGATGAAAGGAAAGTGCATGTTACCGTGATGCAAATGAGTTGGATGTATGTATGCTTGTGTATCCCACCCATGGTTAGATAAGAAAAACTTTTACATCTTTAATAAATGATTTATAAAGCGCCATGAGGAAACTTACCTATGCCTAGGCTCAATAGGACGCTGTAATGCCCGGGACATTGTTTGAGATGGCTTGAGGCTTGCCTAGCACGTATAGACAACTTCTTCTTATATTTACGTAGTTTAGAGCTGATTAAGCTACAGAATTCTTCACCATGTTTTCCGTCATCGTTAAGAGCTCATGTTAACGGGTAAGTAAGATAAGGAATGAGTACCTACCTATATACGGGGAGGGAAGTTTGAAAGTGAAACCTATTTCCAAATAAATTGGCATGGTAAGGACAAGTTATGAGGTGGAATATGAGTGTGGCTGGAGGTATGCTAGTATAAAAAGGCTAGAGAAGAAGTAGTTGCAATGTGTGAAAGATGATATAAATGTAAAAGGAGTGGATGCACAGCTGTTGACGAATTATAAGAGTGAGTGGAGGAATAACATTATGGCATGGACCAGAGCGTGAACTACCCCCTATGTCGACCCCTCTTATCATGAGATAAGGGCAGGGGAATGTTGATGATGAAATATGCTAATTGCTAATATTTTTATGTGGTTTTATGTCTGTTTTTTATCGTTATTATAAAAAAATCAAAGAAAATCTAGAAGTTTTTAATTCTTGACATAGCTGAAGGCTTGAAAAGACTTATGAAATAGTTATGGTTATTTCTTACTCATCATAATTTTATTTCAAGGCAAGGTAACCTTGTTCTAATACTTTAGAACAGTTTTGAAGAGGTTTGCTAGTTAAAAAGTACTCAAAAACATCTTGAAAATAATAAAACAATAGGTGATTACTTCTACCTAACTTTATTTAAAAGCGCTTAACATAAACGAAGTGACACAATATTTACGAGATTAGAATTATAATCACCTATTATCATATACACTTCGACCCTAAAAAAGCGTTGAATAAAATGGTAGGACCGTGGTACACGTGGTACAATATTAGGTTTACGCTAGAAAATACGGTGAATAAAATGATAACCAACATTAGGCAACATGGACGATGATTAATTTTGACTAACAAGAAGATAACTTCTTGTTTTCAAAATATCTCTTCTTACGCATAAATTACGCGTGTGTCAGCATAACATTCAGATTTCATAAAAAATCAGCTATGCTTAAAGCTATCAACCATCCGTCTACGTCCAGTTTTAGTGAAGTTATTAACGAAAACATGTTTTTTGCTTCTCCTGAAAAGTTGTGTTTTTGCAGTTATCCTTTTATTCCCCGGAGGCAGCGATATTTTAGTTGATAACTTCATAAATTTTGCAAAATGGTGCGCATAGTAGTGCGCAAAAAAAGATGCGCAGAGTGCGAAAAGCTCCACCCTCTATAACGTCCCAAAAGAAACTTCGTTCCAAAACAATTTTTTTCTTCTCCTTTTAATGTTACGATTCTTCGTGTCGTCTCAGTTCAGAAACCAGTGGTCACATGATTTTAAGTGAGCCTCGATCGAAGAGTTTCCTTTTGTTTTATTTATGGTATTATATCATCGCTACTTCTTGTGCTCCCGCTCTAATTACAGCCCAACCCAACTCCATTTAATGACTCAGCACAAACTTCAAAATAGCTTCCTTCAAATACGTAATTTATGATGTATTAGCTTGGGATAAACGTTCTATACCTGCATCTTTTTGAAGTAATTCAGATAAATTAAATTAAATAAATTGCTGGACATTTCACACAGCATCATTTAGCCAGAAACTAAGCAAAGCTATAGGAACCAGATAAATGATGATCTTACTTATAAACATAATGTTTTTACAAACAAAAGTTTGTAAAAACATACATTATGATACTTAGAAACACCCAGACCCGAGGTAAATATTTGCAGATCACACGCCGCGGTGTATAATCGCTCGTTTTTCTCTGAAAAAAATTAAAAAAGTAATCTCTCAGGGAAAGTGGTTGTAAAATTCTATTCAGGAATCTCTGTCCATTCAAGTTTCGAACGAGCTACTGTCAAAGAATGCCTTGTATTTAGAATAAATTTTAGGAAATAAGCTCTCAGACTGAAAGCATGGCTCTGAGAAAAATCTACATTAAATACAATAAAAGATTGGGATCCAAATAAATGATTTAGAT
The DNA here is from genome assembly GCA_951394285.1 of Epirrhoe tristata. Taxonomy (NCBI): domain Eukaryota; kingdom Metazoa; phylum Arthropoda; class Insecta; order Lepidoptera; family Geometridae; genus Epirrhoe; species Epirrhoe tristata. The sequence goes on from OX596149.1 coordinate 9,189,476, forward strand.
GTGCCCCTACCTATCCTTAGACATCTTCACATTTTCTTGATTAGCCTACTTAGCATAAACATATCCATGTCTACAGAATAAAAGATGAAAATGAAATTTGAGTTGACGATTATGAGTTTTATGGCGGTTATTAGCGGATGATAATGTTGCTTGTGCTGTGCCCTTTGAGTTTTAATGGTGTCTAAACCTTCGATCATATACAGGGTGTAAAAAGACGTCTACCGAAGCCGAAAGGGGTAGGTACAGAATCCCAACACACAACCAAATCCAAAAGGATTTTCCAAAAAAATCATATTATGGGAGAAAACAGCGTTTGAAGATTTTGCGTATGTACTGGGCGCGTTGTTTTACTTTGATAGCTGGATTACGAGTTTTAACTGTTTTTTCTTTTATGTTGTGGTGGTTTTATGGTCTTATTATGTTGTACTAGTAGTAAATAACCGGAAATAACATGAAATGACGTAGCTAAGTAAAAAACGTGCGTTTTTTTCACTAAATATGTTTAGAATCATGGTCTGATTGCAACCCCTCGGTAGTAGTCTTTACACCCTGTATGATCGAAGGGTAAACTCAATAAAGAAATGATTAATTTATTCTACCATTGACATAGCAGGATAGTGAGCAGTGGTGAGCAGGCAGAGAGAATGACAACAGTCAGTTACAGTCAAACTTTCATTCTTCAAAATGGTGAATGTTTTGTTAACATGTTGAACACTTTTAATAACTCCGGAGCTGACGGGTGGGCTCCTAACGATGATAGATGCTCAGTAATAAACCCGATCGAATGATTGATGCCTTCACACTTTTTAATGGAATTAACTTTGGTTGGATTTGGCGGGAGTTGCAATAGTTAGGAGCTTTTTTTGATATTTTATAAAAAATCATCATCATCATCATCATCCACAGCCTTTTTCATCCCACTGCTGGGCATAGGCCTCTCTTCGCTTGTGCTAACCTTCCCTATCCTGCGCCAGTCTGACCCATGTACGACCTGCTGTTTTTATGTCGTCGACCCATCTAGCCGCCTTGGCGTTATAGCACGCCAAGGTCAGGGTCGTTGTGTTTTGGCAGCTGGGCGACTTCCAGAGATTCTTAGCACCCTCTGCCCCGCCGGAACCGTGACCGCTGCCGGAGTCAGGAATAGCGGCGCTGCTGGGGACTGAGGGCCGGGGCTTGTTGGCTCAATCATAAGCGGAAAAAAATATTGTATTATTATTTTTTGCCAATTAAAATCTTCATCATCATCATCATCATCTCAGCCTGGTAACACCCACTGCTGGGTATAGGCCTCCCTTCTTTTATGCCAGTCTCCTATCTTATTATTATTAAGAGAGACACGCAGCGCGACTAGGTTCTATCCATGTAACACTATCAAAATGCGTACAAAAACAATCCTAGAATTGTGCAGGACTATTAAGGACGAGGATACCGTTACGCGATCTCGTCCCGTTAAAAACAACAATTTAAGGTATATATTCTATGGGCCTTCCATTTAGTATTTTAATTCTTGTTCTTATTCTTATCTAAAGTTGCCTGAAATAAATATATGCATAAATTAAATAACAGGGTTAAAACCTAAAAGCAACATAGCGTTGCAAATCGTCACGTGGAATACAATCTACTCCAACTAACAGGTGGCTTAGCATAAACTCTTATTGCCAGGCAGTTGTTGAACTGCCTGGTAATTCTGACCTAAAGAAACAAATCTGAAATGGCGGCGTTTATCATGCTCTCTCGCTTACACATTGTGACTGTACTAGTGTGCAAGCGAGAGAACATGATAAGTTGCGACGTTTCTTTAATGAACCGGGTTATTTGAAATTGACATTTAGTTCGAAAACTGCCAGGCAATAGGAGTTCATAATAACCCCCCAGAACAAAGAAAAAGTAGTAAAATTTGTAAACCTTCTCATTTTTGGCACATGCCCGCATTCAAGCCTAAGTACTGGATAAACCGGATTCAATTAAAGCTTGTATTTTTAATAGAAACGGCTGCATCCATTTGGCACGCTTTGCATAGGTCCAAATTGGCAATTAAGTTGAAGCAGACCACAACACAGGCACAACTGTTGCGGCTGCTGTATACAAGATACAGGAACAGAATGTAGGTAATTACGACAATTTTCTGGACTAGAAATTAGATATTGCAAAAACAATAGTATTTAATTGTTATAGCTTGTATAATCAACTGGGCATACTAAAAACGACTTATTTTTATTCCGCCCAGCTGCCTTATTGTCTAACATGAAATCCATTCCCAGTTGTCATCCCAATAGAGCTCAACCAATCACATAATAGGAAAATGACAATTGAAGTCCAAAATGGGTTTCAAATGTCAAAATGAAGGCCATGTCCATTGTCAGTTGAATTACACAATGAGGTCCCAGCTCTTAAACCATTCTCTCAGCATTTTCCGGTACATAATTATTATCTTCCAAATTATTATACAAAACATTCACATACTGTAAAAATAAATCTCACCAAACTGCCTGTCCCGGTATTCATGTTGACATCACATCAACATAAGCTTAAAGGCAACCGACCGAAAAATACTGAAAAATTCTAGTGTTTCCCGGATGAAAAATGCAGTCAAATCTAGTTATCAACCGCTCGCAGGCACCAGAGTTCGCGTCCAACTGAACATGATTTGTTCACTTTATTCTAGAGGTCCGTACGTAAAATATAAAATCCTAAAAATTATGATTACTCCGGCATTAAATGGTGTAGCTGGCTTATTTAATTTGGTTGTTAGGGCGAAAAACTGTAGTTCTCAAGCTGCGTACGGACTTTGCGTTCCAATAAACGCGTAGCCTGGCAACGTGTATCCATTTTGACATTTTACATAGACTTGCGTGAGTCAACCTATACGCGAAACGCATGAACACGTAGCCTGGAACGCATAGTCCGTACAAGGATTCACATTTTTTTATCATAGTTTCGATGGCCAATACGCTCAGTTGGTTGGAGAGTAAACGCGAATTAGCATGGTCAAGTATTCAATTTTGCAAGGGAGCATTTATAAATTTTATTTGCTCTTGATACATTGATTTGATGAGTGACCAGGCAGGACTAGTGACAACAACTGAGATTCCGTGCTTCGGAGAGCAGCAGAGTACGATTATTTGTACTACTAAACTAGTAATTTCGTACAATTTTTTCTCCATATTTATATATTCAGTCAGTGAGATGGTTCTGTCGGTGAGTGTGTCGTAAAATCCGTCACCAGAGTTGGCCATGCGAACTTACATTGGTACAGTTTATTGAACTTGAGCTATATAGTTTAGGCGCACGCAAGTTTTACACGCAAACTTGCTGCTGAAATATTTTTTATAGCACTGAAATAGCTAGGTACATAAACCTTAGATTTTCAAATCTTTTCTATTATTTTTAGTGAAAATACAATGAAACAAAAGTTTAAACAAAACGAAGTTTATGCAAGGAGTAACGTGTAGTTAAACTATTACTTTTATTTATAGAATCTAAGCTACTACATATTTACAGACATTTACAAAATACAACATGATTAGTCAAGCTATCTAAGGATCGTTAGAAACGATCTATAGATAGCTCAACTGATCCAGGTCACTGTCAGTCGGAAGCGTGCCCAAAACACTGGCGGCATTACCACGCTGGATGGCAATGCTGATCCTTTGAGCCAAAAATGTGCCAGCTCTCGGATCACGCGTCGCTTGTGCCAGCTCTCGGATCACATGTAGTTAACTAAAATAAAACTCATAATTCTTGAATCTGGAATGATGTAAACTTTACATCTACAGAACCTGGCTTCACCAAACTTGTTCGCGCTCAACCGCTTTCAAGCGAACAAATGGCTTTACGTGTGCAGATGAATTGCTTGAAGCGCTGAATTGTAGCACTTGAGGTAATTGCTCTTTCAAAAGCTTTCCTCTGAAGTGTTTGTTTTGAATTTTAAATGGATTTAAATAAATACGGAGTTAGAAAATTAAAAATACTTACACAAACCTTAAACTTACTATAAAATCAATATAATTTAATACGTAAATCAAAGTTTGCAATAATTTAACATTTTCCAATAAATTGTTTATTGCGATTTCTATATTATGTAGCGGGGTTTCTTATGACCGGAGTTGAAATGAAATGAAATGAAATGAAATTAATTTATTTGTCAGAATAATGGTTATATAAGGATTTTAGATATAAAGTAAGTGTCACATTCTCCACCGCATTAACACGTCAAAGTCAAAGTCAAAGTCAAAAAGCATTTATTCAGTAGGACCGCTGGGATCACTTTGAAAGATTTGTATCACACGGTATACAAATTCTTAGTCTTACATTCTAAATAAATCTTCAAATTTAATCATGTCACAATTTAAATTCAACATGCAATAGTAAATAAAAATTAATAAAAAATTAAAAGATTGATGTCAAGTATTAAATTAACTAATAATTGAATTATGTACATATAATATTATAAAAATCTTTATCAATTATTAAAAAAATCTGAAACAGTATAATATTGCCTGTCATATAACCACAATTTTAGCTTTATTACAAATTGTCTAAGAGGTAGTTCCTTGAAACTATCGGAGTTCTCATATTAATTTAGAAGAAAGTCGAAGAACAACAGACCCCGTTATTTAGTTCTTAATATCAGGTGTATTACTAGTATTTAGTACAACTTTTTAAAAATAAATAGTATGCTACTGTATTATAATCATCACCATCACCAGCCTATGGTAGTCCACTGCTGGACATAGGCCTCCCCTAGTGCGCGCCATTGCGCCCTGTCCTCAGCTCGACGCATCCAGCTACTGCCGGCAGCTTTTCGCAGATCGTCACTCCACCTGGCCGGAGGGCGTCCTACACTACGTTTGCCGAGTCGCGGTCTCCACTCAAGAACTCGATTACCAGCGGTTATCGGTTCTTCGGCAGATATGGCCCGCCCACTGCCACTTCAGCTTGCTGATTCTCTGAGCTATGTCGACAACTTTAGTGCTATGTTGGAGAGTCTCGTTGCGGATTTTATGCATAGCATAGCGAGCATAGCTCGTTCCATAGCTCGCTGAGCGACTTTAAACTGGTGGATTAGCCGTACTGTAAGTGTCCACGTTTCGGCTCCGTATGTCATGACAGGTAGGACGCACTGATTGAAAATGCAAAAATGCTTCTGTATGCTACTTTAAAATTTCTTTTACATTTTTTAAACTCATCTGAGAAAGTTTCTAATTACCCTGGAATTTATTACAAACTTCATAAAATTAATAAAACTTATCTTTAATCTAGATTCCAGTCCATAAATTGCAAAGTTTCAGAACTCCAGGTCGGTACTAAGAGACCACTTAGCTTCCCTTAAGTTTGATATTTATTTGCATCTTATGTTTAATTTATATTTTTATAAAAAAACACTCGTACTGCCGCGATACAGGCTTAGCCTAGTGCGGGGTTTGTGGTGAATTATTTATAATAATTGTTTTTTTTTTTTTTTTTTTTTTTAAATGGGTATTATTTATTTACAGAAACTAAGCTACTACATATTTACATATATTTACAAAATACAACATGTCAAGCTATCTAAGGATCGTTAGAAATGATCTATAGATAGCTCAACTGAGGTCACTGTCAGTCGGAAGCGTGCCCAAAACACTGGCGGCATTACCACGCTGGATGGCAATGCTGATCCTTTGAGCCAAAAATGTGCCAGCTCTCGGATCACGCGTCGCTTCGACCAGACGCCCTGAAAGAATTTTGAAAACCCGAAGGGCTCCAGAACCCCACGGACCTAGGGTCTCAACCCCAAATGGTTCAAATATATAAACCCTATCAAGATTTATATATTTGCGCCTTTTGAGATCCTCAGCCGAATCAGCCGCCGCGCCAGGCCTAACGGATGTCCCCGGTAGATGTGAAAGCGCAAGGGTGTCTACGCAAGTAGCATCCCACACCAAAGGCCTTCCCCTCTCCCAAGGGACAAGAGTCATGCCGTCGGGGCGCTTGCCATCGTCACGCATCAGACCGCTCGGTTCGAGAACGGCTGGAACATTGGCGCTGACAAGCGCTCGACGGATGATATCATTAAGACTGGCGTGGCGGCAGAACCGACCTGCGGCCCTAGTGCACGATAATCCGTGGTGACCAAGCTGGTCGACCGCCCTACCACACTGACATAAGTGAGGGGCGCAACACCGCGCACCCAACCGTAGGCACACTGCAATACGGAAACTAGCGGGATCCATCAAAGTTCCTAAATTTTGTGATGGAAGTGCTTGCAGCCATAAACCTGACTCCCATTTTGAGACGGCTAGGATATTTTGTTATATTTTATGTATTAAGTTTTTATCAATAAATTGAAATTACTTTTTTATTCATTCATACTTCATTTGATCTTAAACTTGACCAATAAAGATATCAATCTCACTTTCTGTACTGTTTTCTGCTTGCGCTAAAACAATGGTAGCCATATATATCCAAAAAGGTACCATGCTAAATCTATGATGGTAGCTGCCTGTGTTTAGATATGCCGTCAAAGGACTAGCCCCCTATTTTCACGCAGCTTTGCTTATGTGATACCACCATTTTATATATAGACCGTTACATAGAACCCTGATCTATGAAGCGTAATGTCCAAAAGCGCGAAACGTCTTAAGAGCAATGGGAATAGCATACAGGCATTAAAATGTACCAGACGAGCGAAACCACTTACAGATACTAGTGTAATATAACGTGAACTCAGCATGAGAATCGTGGCATGTCCACAATGGGACCGGTAATGAAACCGTCAGCGGCACGAACCAATCTGAAAACAATAGCGAGAAAATTACTTGGGTCTTGTAATGAAGGGAAAATAGTTTTATTGCTAAGCAGTGATAGTTTTACCTCATTATGTTTGTTATTTGGAATTGAATGAAGCGCTCGTGGTCGTTCTTGACAGATCGTCGGAGTTAAGCAACATTTTAAACGGTCCGTAAGTGGACCTGTGGCATCAGTTTCGGCTATTTAAGTCGTTAAGCCATGACGGAGGCATTAAGGCGGCCTAAAAATTCCGTCACCCGAGTTGGCCACAGACTCATACGAACTTACTTAGGCACCTACTTACTTTTGACATGTTTTTGAGAAGAGATGGTAGTTGTATCGTTTTTGTGATTAATAAGTGTTTATCTATGTACTGAATTTTTTGCTGCTTAACCACACTGATTTGAATAGATCTGAGAGAATGTCTACCGTGCCTTTACAAAATTGATCGTGTTTGTTTTATTCGAAAAAACAAGAAGAAAAAGTGAATAAAACATTAAAATTGAAATACCGACACTGTTTTTGTTTTTTAAACATAAACACCAACATTGCTTGCATTTCAAATTAAATGTTACCTTTTATAACTCACTTTGTTCCGCTCAGGTAGCAGTATTACATGTGCTACATTAACGGCCAACAAGGGACAACAGTTATGACTGACGGGTCTTCAGTTACAAGTTTGTCCCTTAACCTGTGTTTACACTGTAGAGATTTGAATATTTTATTCAGCAAGATCGGCATCACGATAAAAACGTGAAATTTTGATCTAAGTTTCGTGGGGAATCGTATCTAAAACATTACGCCAGACAGTTCGTTGAACTAACTTTCTTTAAATTATTCTCAAATATATGTATTGTATAGAAGAAGGTATGGTTGGATTGTGTGAGAGGATATGAAAGTTCAAGGATGGATAAACAGTTGACGAGTGATAGGAGTGAATGGAGGAAGAAATACATGCTGTGCCGACCACTTAGCGTGGGATAAGGGCAAGGGAATGATGATAAAAATACCATTGATTCAGCAGATTTTTCTATTAGCTATAGAAAAATCTGCTGAATCAATGGTATTTCTTTTTGTTCGATCAAATATACGTTTGGGACATTGAATAAATACACGTCAAACTAAAAGCATCGCTTCTTTGCGTCGTTAATTAAAAGGGATGAAAACTGGCTGCGTGAACAAGCGCTTATTAAGCTCAACCCTCAAGGGCGATGTCACAAAATTACCGCAGATACAAACTTCCACACCTCGGGGAGTCAACTTTAAAATGCTAATTAAATTGTGATTTTATTTCCCACCGGTTTCAGTTTATAGTTGTTTAAAAGTTTTTTTGGTAAAGCGCTAGCAATTTAATTTGCGACGTAATGCTCGTATAATTTTTGGAATTACATTTTGAACTGTTTTTGCTGAAATGTGTGGTGTTTCATAAATATTTCTACAGCCACAACTAAGTAACGTTAATTCGCTTGCAATCTACAGGGCGTAAAAAGACTACTACCGAAAACTGAGGGGTTGCAATCAGACCATGATTCTAAACATAAAATTAGTGAAAAAAAAACGCAAAAAAATAGTTGACTTAGCTACGTCATTTTGCAACGTGCAACATAATAAGACCATACCTAATAATTTAATTTATAAAAAAAAACAGTTAAAACTCAAAATCCATTAATCTACGTAAAACAACGCGCCCAGAACATACGCAAACATTAATCTTCAAACGCTGTTTTCTCCGGAAATAATGATTTTTTCGGAAAATCCTTTTGGATTTGGTTGTGTTGGGATGCTGTACCTACCCCTTTCGGCTTAGATTTACATGCTTTTCTGTGCTTTTCATGATTATTTTGTGAATATGTATTGTATCAACGGGCGCCCGGCAGTGGTTTGAAACTTATTACCGAATGTTGATTTCTGTAAAATGCATGTGCCAATTATACACACTTTTATGTGGTCACCAACAACCTCGTATTTAAAGGATTTTGTACCTGAAGATCTGAAAGAATCATTGTGCCCTGGGAGTAGTGTCGTGTCATGTTTCTTTTTTTCGTAAACCTATTTTTATCTTTCTGTCTTGAAGATAAAATATTTTATTGAAATTCAGAGCTTGACGATGTTTGAACAGAAGCCTTTAATAGTACTTGAGGTCAGTTACAGTTCAAATTACATTGTTTTATAGCATTTTTACTGTCAGGCCGTGGGTTAAATGAGGTCATTTCACATCAACCTTGGCGTTTACAAATGCTATTACGATTTTGTTCGGTACATTTTCGAACGGTAAAATAAAGTTTAACAATTCTGCCGATTTCATCTCTAGTATGAATAACCATCTATCCAAATTTTTAGACATTCTTGATCCTTTTAAATATAGACGATAGTAAGAGGGTCGCCCGATCATTACTTTAAAAAAAATATTTTTCGACATTGTGTTAAACGAAATATAGTCGTTGGAATGTTAGTTTAATTAAGTTAGTAAAGTATTTTCATCTAGATTACATAATTGTCGACTGTTTCGGCAAACTTTAGCCGACAATGCAGTTCTACAAGCCTAACTTAAAGTTACATTACTATTTGTAGAGTAACAAATGCACCAAGTTTCTGATCAACTCCGCAAATGCAGAATACTTGAACTTAGTTTGGTAAGAGCTTGGCTTAACCCTAGTTCAAAGCGCTCGTGTAGCTTGCTAGTTTGATAGTCAAAGCAACGTTCTGCACAGTCACAAAGTGGATGGCTGACCGCTAGTGGCAAAAACGACTGACACCTGACCGCAATGTTGACATACTAGCACTTTAAGCTGCCTCTTCTCTCGGCATAATATTGGCTAAAAGTATTGTATTTATGTTTAAAAAAAAACAGAAAACTGCTTACTTTTTGTTGTTACTGTTTGATAATCATGCGCAGCATTATTTATGTATACTAAAATAGACTATGCAAGTTGCATCGCGTAAACAAGGCTTATCAGATTTGGAGCTTGGAATAAACTTGGCGTTGCATTGTTGTATAAGCAGATACGGACCATCTTCAGGTACACAATGGGTTCATGGTATCTGCAAGCTGTTCACTGCATTATTATGTAAAGCTTAGTTTTATAAAGCAGAAGATTACCCTTTCGTTCTAATTTCGAATTCATTTTCACAATCTCTTATTTTGAAAGCTTAGGTACACGTTCTTAATCACATTGCAAACAAGATGTAAAAAAAAAGTGGCGTTCCAGGAGTGCCGACAGAAGTGAAAACTCGAAAGAAGTTTCTTTGGTGGTTCTAAACTTAAAATCAAATGTACAAAAAAAAATAAAGTGCAAAAAGTTACTGTCCTTCTGGGATTTGAACTCGGGGCTGTCTCACCAGAGGCGGTCACTCTAACACGTCGACCAATCTAACGATACGAAATTAAGGTATAGTAAGAGGTTGGTGTCGTCACCCTTCTACAGTTACAGTCACGTGACTGAGTTTGATATTTTTCTACCATCTAAAAATGCCAAACGCGCCTAAAGAAGTTTTCACTTCAAAAGTTTTCACTTCAATAACTTTTTTCCTCACTTGCATTTTGTTTTGATTGCAATTAGAATATGTTTCGAGAGAGAAAGAGATACCGCTGGATGCAGGCCTCTCTTTTTCCACACCATTCATTCTGGTCCTTGTTTGTTGATAATTGCCCTTAACTTGATAAATCTTTAACGAGTTTTATTGACTGCTTTCTTCCAATAATCTTGAATGCTGAGTTGTGAGAACGTCCACTATGCCCTGGAAGATGACTCATGATCACAGACTACGAGTATAATTTTTTATAGTGTAAGACTTCAGAATCATTACCTAAAGAATTTCAGCTTCAAGCCTTTCTATTACGTACAGTCATGATACCGTTCTTGGCAAAAAAAATCTGTAAATGAACATACAGTTGCTTAGTTTCAAAGCTTCATAAACGCATGTAAAAAGTTGTTGTGCCTTCACCGTTTTACGATCACATAATTGAATTCTCGTGTGGCAAGACTCTTCCGACTTCTCAGTAATTTTTGCACTAGTTTTTCTAGGCAAATCGTTTGAGATTCTTGGTTCGTTCTATGTTTGCTGCTTTTTAGAATTATTGTTTTGAGTCTGTGAGAGTTCTTAAGCCTTGTGCAGACTAGGCGTTCCGTACGTGTAGGTAGACGTAAGCAACTGTAGGAACATTCTTATATTATTTTTTAGCTCAAAAACGTCTCACTGCAGCTGAATATGCTTCCTTCCTCTTTTCGCAAAAGAACAAAACAAATAAAAAAAACAACAGCTACATATGCGTTTTCACAAATAAAATCTCAGAAATAAACTCTACCTCCACAGAAGTCGTATCCAATATAACTTCTAACCCTAACACATTTAAGTCCAGTTTCCCATGCAATAAGTGATAAAGTGACACACACTATTCACTTACGTAATTGGCCATCCATTCTGCCCCACTGTCCTCAATCTGTAGCTTTCAGTTTATTCTGCCATGTGTACTGTGTGCTTTGCAATTAGAAACACAAATACGAAGCTTATTTCGAAGTCACAAAGGTTAGTTTGCTTTAATAAAAGATTCACTTAAGGTACAAGCATATCAATTAGGGTTTGCAATACAAAGGAATTACATATTTAAATGTGCTTCTAAAACTCCATTACTTATCCCATATTTTGAATGTCAAAAATGAGTGAATGAGTGAAAAAGTGAATCTACAATGGGCATACTTTTGAGAGTCTGATTTTTTTTGAAACAGTCACATAAATTATGTAGTCTAGGTTAACACTAAGATTCCCTGTATCGTGGGTATCAGAAATTACGAGTACCATGCTAATACATAACACAACCTGGACCCATCACCACACTGGTTCAAAAGAACTAGCGACAAGAAGTGCTCAGACCTGGAACAATATTTGCTGAATAAGCAAAAATGACGCGTTTACCCTAATAACAAATCCAAACCTAAACTATCAACCGTTTTACTCTCCATACGTCTCATAATTTTATTCATTTCCATAAAATTCAGGGTATGGAAAGGTTTATGCTTACGTAAAGCGTGAGAACCTTAGGGACTTGCTTATACAACTCATTCGGGACTAGAGATGAGGTAACCGAGTTCAAAAAAAGGAGGTAGAACCTCCTCCTTTTTTTTTGTTCGGCTGTATATATGTTTTTTTTAAGTATGTTCACCGATATATCCGTCAATTATGGTCCGATTTCCAAAATTCTTTTTTTGTTTGAAAGAGTATACTCCCGAGGTGTTCCCATATAAATTTTATTCTTGAGGAATTGATAGTTTTTCCGTAAAATTCAAAAAACCTCTTTCTTACTACACACCCTGAGAACTGCCGCGCCCTATAAGTCAAACATTTTTTTTAGTTTTTAAAAAACGTAATTATTAACTTTTTGGTCGAAACTAGACAAATGTGGCGAGCAGTTAGTTTTTACTAAATCTACGAGCGTGCTTATTTTATCCAGCTGTAAAAAAGCTTAATGTCCTAATTTTCTATAGCCTTTTCATGAACTTAAAGGTTCTTATTATTATTTTGGGGCTTATGTTTAACGTCTTTGGTAAATATGAACCCCTGCAGAAAAAATATCAGCACCATAGAATTATATATTTTTTTAAAATGATTATTCGACTTTAATTTTCTCCATCTCTATCGAAGGCAAAGTTTGAGCGACGTTCCTCTCTCAGGAGTAAAATGTAGCGCCTGAATAAAACGTATTTTATTTTTATTCCCTTTTCATGATATTTGAGATCGTTTCACCGTGTAGATATGTTTTATTTCTTTGTGTTTTGGCACAAAAGGTGCGACAAAAAGTATCGAGGCTGGGTCCCTGTAGACCCCTGATACTTTACGCATATAAAAAGATTAGTTTTTCTATAGAAAACTCCCGAAAAAGGTTCATTGTAGGCGTTTCTACATGAATATGTAATGCACAAGATCTTTTCCTTCTTGTTATGCTTATTGTGAAGAAAGTACAATTTTGAACAAAAAGTAACAGAGAAGTTTCATCATTAAAAAGAAATAAGTTCACGTATGTGTCCTCAAGCCAGGATAGACTTTCTCATGTTATAAAACCTTTTAAAAGAGTTAAAGAAAAAGTATAATCAAAATCGCTGTACCAGCTCGCGCGGGCAGTGAGTAAAACGAACAAAACCTCAGTTTCAATCTCATATCGCGTATTGAATCACGGGTGCGATTGACACGATCCGATGATATACTGAGGAAGTGGCTGAAATAAGTTTTTCGTGGGAAAAATATTCTTTATACAGTCTACTGCAGCTGTAAAACTGTTTGAGTTTTGAATCAAATTACGCATATCATTATGTTCCTTGCTGGATACAATTCAAAATACGAAAGTTTGATATATATTAAAAGGGTGGATAAATAAATAAATGGATGGAAGTTTGTTGTTCCTTCATGCTCATACGGCTGAATTTAGCTGAAGTTTTTTATAGAGTCCGTCGTGATTCAGCTAGTACTTCATAGTATAAAGCCACTGACGGATTTACGTTTCTTTTCGTAGTTTGAAATCCAGATTTTTCTATTTGAACAAGTTTCCTACAAATTCTGCTAGTTGTATACAAATATTTTCTATAAAAATTCTAGAATGCTTGAAGAAAATATTTGACACAAAGAAAAGCTGGAATATTTTTATTCTAGTAAAGCATGCAATATGTTCCGGTTCGTAAAACTTGCGTTTTGGAGTAACTGTGACCTCATTCTACCGTCGTAACCTAGTTTTTGTTAGTAGCAGTATTCAGATTTATTTATTTACGTCGAGATGGATTATGTGAATGACAACAGGGAAAGACAGGAGTTAAATACGAGGTTGAATAGGGGAGAGCGAAGAGATGTTGTGCCGATCTAGGTGAAATGAAGATAATTATTACAAAATGAAAATATTTCATTCGTAAAAAAAATCTATTTTTTCTAATTGTCAAGTGAATATGAAATATTAATAGTGAACGGTTAAAGACCCATTCAGTGTTATCCAATGACTCTACATCAAGACCATAACTGTTATAATGAGGATATATTATGGCGGTCGACACATATTAAGAACCGATACTAAGGCGGATAATCTGACAAAATTGCAGTCCCAGTTTTGTCCATAAAGTATCTACGAGAAGAGCACAGTTTATTAATATGGGGGTGGCTTCCTCTTGATATAAGAATATTCATGTCCTTTATGATGAAAGTTATCCCGTGTCTTTACTAATAATATTTATTATTGTTATAACCATCCAGTGTCCCACTGCTGGAATAGGCTATCTACATGTCGTGGTCTTGTGATGGATCCACGATTTGTACTACACACACATCTTACATTTATTTTAGTATACTCATTATATTTGAATACCTACTGCATCGTTGTTCCACGGTATTGCTAGCGATACCTCGGGATCGCTTCACTTCTCTGGTATAAGAAATCTTAATCCAGCTACTTACATACCTAATTTCACCTAAATCAGTTCAGCCGTTCCATCAAGAAACAATATTAATTATCCATTCATCAATCCAATCATCCAAACTCTTATTATTACGTAAGTAAAAATTAAAATACGAGTAATCTAAAAGTAAAAAAAAAATACATTATTATTACGAACTTGAACATTCATTTTTTGAACTCCTTTAAATTAATCTAAGTCAATAACATAATATCGCTAAAGACTTGTGGATAATTTTGGTAGTAAATAACAGAATAATACTTTTGGAATACCCAATATTGACTTAATATCAATAACCTAAGTTGGTCAGCATTGCATTTGATTAGGTATCTCCGCTGGTCAGACCTGGGTTTTATATATGGTAATATTGGAGTGGAGGCCCAGCTATTTCAATATATTTTATAAGCCGTTCTTTCCATTGAGCTGTAAGATTTCATTTTGGATTTTATAAAAACCTGCCAAGCACGAGTTGGTACATGACTGATCCATAACATTAATTTAAAAAAATGCTATAGAAAAATCGTAGAGGAAAACAAGTTTTGCCGACCACACAATAAGGACAGAAAGATGATGGCTTTTAACATTTTGGATTCTTTGTACTATTTCTCAAGTCATGTCATGTCATTCTCAAACAATGTTTTAGGCACTACAGCGTCCCGTTGAGTTTAGGCATAGGTTACTCCTGCCTGACGCTGTTTCATGTAATGGTTTAATTTTTTTCTGTAATACTTGACTAGGGTTCAAAAGGTAGTGCTTGCATCAGACCGATAAACGGAGTCATAGTAAAAGGGTACTTACATTATTATACTCGTACTACCTACCTTTCGGTACGGATCCCTAAAATTTTGGGTATCTTTATTCCAATCGATATAAAATCCCTTTAGGGATTTGGATATTGGTTTTGAGTTTGCGTGTTTCAAATTACCAATGTGTTTAAAGTTAAGCTCGGAATTTCCTTTGTATCGTTTTAGTTTGGAAAATAGTTAAACCAATGAAGTTAAACTTTTGAAATTAGAATTAAAATTAACTAGCGAATTCGGAATTGGTGAAAGAACCATTCGACTTTGGTGCTGCCGAGCTAATGCGGCACTATGGGTCATGATAATTATATTCGTTTACGGTGTAAACGCGTGCTATTAAAATAAATAGATAAAAAAATAAAAGTAAATAAAAAGCGGCAGCTGCTACTGTTTCAACGTCCATAGATTATGGTGATAATTCACAAAATGTAGTTGAAATTATGGTGCATTCTGTGACTGTCCATCATGGTCAATCGCGTAGACAGCTGCGCAATCATGGTGGCAATTCTGTGATAGTGCCATGGCCCATGGTGTAGAGCCTGCATAAAACACAAGAGGTGCAAGTTTGCCCTGAAAGCAAACTATTTATTTTATGACAATAGAATGATGCCTAAGCTTATACACGAGTAACCTACGGGTCAGCTTCACCAAAAAGCCCTTGGTGAGACTTCGTGTACAATGTTTTCAAGATGATGCTAAGGCTGCCTCGCTTCTGCAGTGCATCAGGGATGTTTGCTGAATTTCCAACGGATGCTTTTGAAGCCGCATTAAAAAACCGCATCCCTGATTCGCAGAGTGCGGGACAGTCAAAACAGCATCCATCGGACAGGTTCACCTCTCCGATTTGAAAAGTTTTGTGCGGAGAGTGATCTAGCCATAAACCGTTTTTTCTTTAGTTTTAAGTTTAGTTTTGGAATGAAGTTCCTTTTCGGATGGTATCGAAGATGGAGGCTAGAAAAAAAACGGTCGATTACCGACACGACACATACATAGGTCAAAACGTCACAGTGCGAAGTACGCAGACGCAAAACAGTCCATAGATTGTTACACTGCTAGTACAAGGACTTTAATTCTTGACAATAATTTTATTTGACAAATGCCAAATTTCAAAGTTGAAACTTCGTTCTAACCGACTGTTCCAGGACACTCACATACTTTTTTTTATATTTATTTTGTGATGATTTAATTTTATTTTTGTAAATTACTATGAATTATAAATATCTGAAATAAAATTAATTTTAATTTGAATTTGAATGAGCTTAGGCTCATTTAAATCGCTCCATGCTAATGAATTGTTTTCCTAGTTTTCAAGAAAGGACAGTATGTATTCAGTAAGCTATCAATCAACCCTACTTATCTCAGTGCAATAAAGTACTGGCATCTCTCCAAACACAGTTCTGTTTATCAGCAGACATAGTGGCGTCAAACTTTATTGCAGGAAAACTTTGGATTGTCCTTGAACGTGAAGATTTTATGGTACTGTTTGGGAGAACCCCTGGCCTTGTATACGTTTACATGATACCATTCTTCCTAGTGATTCAGACTTCAGCGGAACGCATTTCGGTCGGTATCGGTCAAGTTCTGACAGCAACCAATCACAGTGCAGGATTGATCCAAAACTGACGTTTCTTGCACTGTGATTGGTTGCGGTCGTTTGAACAGCTGACCTATTCAGACCCGAATGCATTCAGCTAAAGTCTGAATCAAGGCCTGGTATACTTTTTTATCTTGCCATAGAAATTAGCTCTTGCTATGTTTAGTTTAAGAAAGCAAGAGGCAATAATGGTATGCCAGAATGGTATTGTGTAAATGGCGTTTAAAAGCATGCCACTCTTCAGGTACTTTACTTTGGCGTAAAAGGCAATAGAAATGTTTCTTATCCTAGGATTTTATGAAGCAAATGTCCGTTTACCATTGATTAGTACGAGAACTTACGTTCTATTAACTTTTCCTTCTACACTAATGTTAGGAAGAGTAATAAGTTTATTTGTTTGTTGGATGTAATCTTTGCAACTACTCATCTGATTTTGGTTTAAAAAAAATTGTTGACTGTTCTAATTAAAAAGGTTAAACTATTATAGTTTTGCAATGTAATAAAATAAAGTTATTGAAATTTTACACAACCTCGGTCTTATATGAAGTAATTCTCAATTATTTTTCCTCATTTTAAAGACCGCTTCTAACTTTTGTCAAAACAAAAACGTTATAACTTTAACAATCACAGCCAGTTACCCTTAATTCATATCTTGTACTCCGTAATTTAATAGATGTCAAACATAACTGTGATCTGTATAACATGCGCGTCAAGGTTGAAATTCGCTGTTTCAGCTAAATCCTGACATGACTGAGTGATTGGGTTATTAAAATTTGAGGCGTAATGCTACTACATACGGTTGATTATAGTGTGTATTTAGATATGATAGAGGACTCTCTAGAGGAGTGTACTCAGGCTTTGTGAACGCTTGAGTAAATATGTGTTTGAGTAGTTTGTGAGTGTTGGTGACTATTTGGTTGAGTGGTGTGAAGCAACTTTTTGTTCAACTGCTTTTTATTTAGATTATTTCAAACAAATAGCTGTAAAAAGGCTTTAAAAACAATATTCAAATATATCTGACTTATATGGTCTATTATTTGATTTTGTATTTAGTAGGGTAGGTATAGAAATCCCCTTCGACAATACCCTGTGTGGGATTTGTACCCATAGCTAGTACCCCAAGCTCTACTTACGGGGCTAAATGATGCTGTGTGAAAAGTCCAGCATTATTGGAACGAAGTTCCTTTTCGGACGGTATCGAGGATGGAAACTAGAAAAAAAATCATTCTATTTTACGACACAGTAGTAGGTTAAAACGTCACAGTGCGAAGTGCGCAGCCGCGAATCAGTCAGTATGGAAGAGCGTTTCTAGGATAAATAAAAATTAATTAAGTATAAATCAAGTACATCAAGGCAAAATATCGAAAATTCTAACGGTCGAATGGTCGAAAGGTCGAATGGTTAAAAGGACGAAAGGTCGAAAATGACAAAAATGTCAGAAATGTCAAAAATTACAATAATGACAAACATGTCAAAAACGTTAAAAACGTCAAATTTCAAAGTACAAACTTCGTTCCAACCGCGATACTCACGTCCTTTTTTATTTATTTCAAACGTTTTATGACTATCGTAGCGTCATTGTAGCTCGCTGTAGACGCTCTACGATCGTAGCACTGCAAAGAATCCTACCCAAACTTAAGCGAAATTGGATTTGTGACAAATAAATTCTTTTGACAGATGAAGGTCATAGCTTACTATAGCTATGCGAAATTATACTTTCTAAATATAAAAATAAGGGTGGGTTCAGATTGTCAGGATCTAAATCAATAGGTAAAGGATAAGTAAGTACTGTGGAGTCAAGTCAGGAGTATCGTATTTGATTTGTGGGAATACGACAATCAGAATTCGATTGTTATATTGCGAGGCGGTGTGACCTACATATTAAAATGGGGTGGAATCATGTTTCCTCTGCTAAGCTCGTAAACCAAGGATTAGGTATTCAAACCGAACATCGGATTATCATTATTTTCGATAAAATTATCGTTCTTAAATGTGTTTTTCATATTTTTAAGTAACAATCCATCTTCTTCAACTGATGGGTGAAAACCTCCTCAATGCGCCATTTTTCTCAGTTGTTGTATTATCAGTAGGTATTCAGTAACATTATTGGGTTTCGTGGATACTTTATTACAAAAAAACTGTAGTTTGCTTATTATTTTTTTATTCCTAAACGTGCTGTACCAACATTGAACCACCATTAATATTGTTTTCAGATAAAAAGTGATATAATTTCCGTTCAATTATTAAAAGTTAATTATTGTTAAATCGTCCAACGAAATAGGCGATAAATTGTTAAGTTTCGCGACAATATTGTCAAATTATTAAAATAAGTGTTAACCAAAGTGAGAATAGAGTTAGTGTAGTTTAAAAAATAATAAAAACGAAAGCAATTTTTAGTCAATTTGAAAAATTATCTGTGATTGAGTTTCCCCGTAGACTGATAAAAGTGCGGTAGATTGACAGCTGTCAAAGTGACGTGCGGTTGTCAAAGTGACAGTGACAAGAGTGGCACAGCTGAAGAAGCGAGTTTGCTTGAAGATGGCGTTTGCAGCGGCTCGAATGATATTGAAAGATAAGAGGAGGAAAGCATCAAAGGAAGACTTCAGGGACCCGAGAAACAGAAGCAAGGTATTACAAAAAATTTGAAGTATTAAGATATTAATTATTTCATAAAAAATCTTTGGATTTTGATGATTTTGATTATATCATCATCCATCATCTAGAATATGAAATTAACTGAATTTATGATAACAATTTTTTCCATAAAAACTATTATAAAGTGAAAATAAGATTTTTTCGTTGAAAAAGCATATACTTTTTATATTTAAGTTTTTTATTCAAACCGTTTCAGATCATAAAAATTTAATAAACGCTAAAATCATAGCTAAAATATATTTAAAAAACTATAGCAAATACATTCTTTGTAACTAAATTGTGTTCAACAGAAGTATGCTGATGAGATGCAGAAAAGGCCTTTATCGAACACTTACCTTGAATAAGTTACTAGGTATGCTCAATAAACGATATTGATTTTGCTTACACGTGTCGCGTTTAAAATGAATACCTAAGATGTATAAAACCTAAAAAGAGGTCTTTAATTTGGACAAACTATAATGATAAAACATTTTTTTTTCATTTTGGTAATACCTATTGTACGTAAAACAAAAACTCTTTGTGCTTAAAATATTACACACTGTTTGAATTAGCGTACATCTGGTCAATTTCCTGACTAGTCAATTTCACTAATTCACCAGTTTACTCAATTAGACAGTTTCGGTAGGTTGACAATTTCGTTATTGCATTTTGTTTCTGTGGTATTTTTCTTTTTGCCAAAGGCTTAAGTAGGTGATCGATGGGCGAGTAAAACCAGCCATGACGAGCCACGAGCCATCAGAAAACCCCGGTATTGCAATGATACACCGGCAAGCTTTACCGATGAGCCTTATAACCACCGGTTTTACTCGCCCGTCGATCAGCCACTAAGGCATTCGTATTTTTGTAGTGTCCAGTGAGTTTCTGTAAGTGTTTAATTAATTTATAGGTAAGTACCTAAGGTAAGACATGACATGTGATTAGTTTATTCCAATTACATGCGACTCGACTAGCTATTATGATTTCGGTGTCAAGTAATTAGGTGTTCTTATAAGAAACCCAGTTTGAATTTAAACAATAAATATGACAGCCTGACAAGTTTTTGTCAATTGGAATTTTTAGAATAGGTACGATTTTTTTTTAAATGGACAACGTTCTTCGAAACGTTCGAAAACTTCGTTGAAAAACAATAAAAAGTTCAGCGCTTTGTAAAAAGCGTTTGAATGAATATTTCGTTAGTTCGGTTCGTTCGGAAATTGCTCATTAAGAGCGTTCAACGTTTGCTAAGCAGAACCCATATTGCACCGATAGGTAACAAATGTATTAAAAAACTAGGTCACCTACTTTTTTTGTTGCATAACTTAAAATAAACAAAACACAATAAATAGTTAAGAAATAGAATAGAATGGATACGTACTTCTGTCAATTGTCACTGACTTCGGATTAAAAAGCTCTTTTCACCTTGAACCTCCTTCTCCTTCCTTCCTCCTTGAACTCCCCTAAGGCCTTTGGTCGCGAAGGACCAGGAGTAGAATCACCTATTTCGTATATTTGACGATTCCCCCTCCCTTATGACTATTCTGTGATCCCACCAGCAGTTTTTGACTTTGAAATTAGATAAAATCTCTACTGTCTTGAGTCTTGAGTAAGCCTGGGCCAATGTAGCAATTGGTTTAGCGAAAGCAAAAGTAGAAATCGACATAATGCCAGGAACTCACGTGCCGTGATATTTTACATAAAATGGATGCAGTTTTGGCAACTAATGCCATTAGACGCAGGTGGAGTCTTAGCGTTATCTGTCGATTCCATTTCTACTATCGCTTTTGCTAAACCAATTTTTACGTCATTGTCTAGGCTCTCTGTTTCGTTTAAATATCATCTGAAATTGGTATTTGAGTTGACTCTCATTTCGGTGTGAATGGTACTCTCTTCCCCGCTGTTCCGATCGCAGTGGGGAAATCATTAAACTTTAATGAGTTGCTTCTTTAATTCCATTGCTATGGAAATCGGGAGATTTCGTTTCCAACTTTAAATTTTTGATTTGCGTTGTTATACGTATAAAGATACCTAAAATCTTTCTCACTATTATAAAGGAGGTTATTCAGGTTCCATACAAGGTTGGGCCCAAAATTCAAAAGTGCCGGACAATGAAAATAAAGGCCTCACCACTATTGGTCACTCTTGAGTATTTTTCAGTACCTATGGCACTAAGTCTCTACTCTCCTACGAATGGAAACGACCACAGACTAAATATGAATAATGTAGCTTTTTTTTTTAAACTACTCATATAAATTTTGGTTCAAAATCGAACGATATTAAACAACAGGAACTGTATTTATAAAATTTTCAGGTCATTTCATGAGGATTTAGTTAGATTCTAACCTCCTACTTACTCATTAAAAATTATTTCATGACGATATTAAAAAAAAATATACTTCATTTAAGAAGTAGTAACATAAAATTAAGTTAGTATTTACTTACTACTCGTAATATAAAATTAGACGCAAAAACTACCCCTTGTGTAAGTAGACATTATTATAACGAAAACTCCCTATAAGGTCTAAATAATATCTTAAAGAATTTCCCCTGCGTCTTGGGGATAACAGTCGTTGTGTTTCTGTTCCTGTTGTGTTTAAAAACACATTGATTTTTCGTAGAGTTATTGTATAGGGTCTTTTATTTTAAACTAACTTAATTATGAAATTGGGGTCAACATATAAATAAAAAATATTGATGTAATGTTTTGTTTTTGTTTTGTTATGAAAATCCCGAGTAAATCGATACAGACTATCCTTTCAATTCATTGTTGCTTGTTGTATAACTTAGTCCATTCGTAACATAGCTGCGCTATGATTGGTGGAACGTCTGTTCTCCTTGAAAATTATTATGCAACATTTCTAAAAAATCTATAAATTATAAATGAAGTGAAAACTTAAATCGGCTTAGGAATTAAATTAATATGGTCAAACGTCTATTTACGACCCAAAAAGACCTGTATACTTGAGCAGCTTTTTTCTTAAACTGTGACCTGAGTCCCAAGAGTTTTCGTGGACCGTGAAAGGATGTAATGTTTTTAGTCCCCGGCAATAAAGGCAGTAGCTCACCTGGATAACGTGATTTTGGACCGGGGCTGGATCACGTAATAACTTGCTCCTTTTATTATTCAATTTGAATTTAATAGATTTATTTATAACTATTCCAGAGATACGGCAAGTTTTTAACAAGCTGTGAATAGATTTACCCTGAATTGAGCAAAATCCATACTATATACTTACTATAATATTATAAATGTAAAAGTAACTCTGTCTGTCTGTCTGTTTGTTACGCTTTCACGCCCAAACCGCTGAACAGATTAAGCTGAAATTTGGTATAGTTAAAGGTTATATCCTAGAGAAGGACATAGGCTACTTTTTATCCCGAAAAAATGAAAAAATCCCGAGGGACCGCGGGTCACACCGCGGAAGCGCAGCTAGTATATAATAAATCTTTACAAAAAAAAAGTATACAAGGAGTATATCAGTTACATAGTTCTTATAGTAAAAGCTTTGCTTAGTTTGGAGCTAGATGACGCTGTGTGGAATGTCCAGCATTATTTATTTATTTATTGAAATGGTTTTAGCAGTCTGCGTATTCATGTCTGACTTTCGTTGCTGACTGACTGTGTTATGTAACAAGCAATTTTTGTCTTCTAGCTTATTTAAATTATAAAGTAACTAGTTGAGTATTTTAATAAACCACATTTTTTACTTTCGACTTCATCCAAGTGGCTACGCCGTAGATCGTAGAGCCTACTACGGCGTAGAGGTCGAAGCCTTATCTACACCTATCGGAGCGCGGAAGTGCGCCACGCAGCGGATATTGGCCGGATATGCCGGTACTACCTTCGAAAACTTCCTGATTTTAATCATGCGTTAAATATGAACGTTGGGGCATTATTTTATTGCAAATTGTTTTAAGTTAGGTGTTAGTATAGTCAATGGGTCAGATTAGCGCAGGATCGTGGTGGATGGCACAAGCTTAGGGAGGCCTATACCCAGCAGTGGGTGAAGTCAGGCTGTGGATGATGATGATGTTAGTATAGTAGAAATGATCTGAAGATATATCAAAATATCTATGACGACTATGACAGCCAGTACATGCTCTTTTTTTGCAAGGAAGTAGTATTATTTTTGAATAAATGAAAAATAATCCTTATGATTACAAACATTGGTCCAGTCGTCTTCAAGTTTTGTAGACGACGATACATACTCATGGAATAATAATCCTGCAATCAAATAAGGAAATAAATACTCTTGTGGTTGAACCATAAAATATGGTTGTGCTAAATTGCCTAATACATTTGAATTAGCTTGAATAGGATTCAATAAAGTTAGAGAAGCAATTATAGACCAGGAATACAATGCAATGCAATGCTCCGGAAGTGCAGCCCGCGCCGGATATTGGTGGACGTGTCACTGCGTACAATCAGTGAATCATGCCAAGCTACAAAGCATGTATTCTAAATGTATGTAACTTTTGTTGATGCTGTGTGAGATTCAACATTATTAATTATATTTATGTATGTACTGAACGTATTTACTTTTAAATAGCGATACATGGTGTTTCTCAAGGTTTTTTCACCACACTGGTTCATTAAACTAGTGAAAAGATAATCAAATTAAACTGGTTTATGGTGTAATTCGTGAGTCACTTCTCACTTTAACTGATAGTTAGCTTACTTGGGACTTTACAGACCTACTGAAATAAGCCGTTATTATTAACGGTTCCCTTCACAGCTTGACCCACTTATAGCTTATCTCAATGATACATTGCCCTAATTAACGCCCGGATTACGATGGGATTCTGCCATGGATTGGCTTAGTTACAAAACAAAGTTAAATTATAGTTTTATAAACTTGGCTTGATTTATAACAAAAGCCAGAAGATAAACATTTAAAAGATTTTTTACTTATTCTAAAAATAATACTTTATTTACAGAAACTAAGCTACTAAATATTTACATATATTTACAAAATACAACAGGATAAGTCAAGCTATCTAAGGATCGTTAGAAACGATCTATAGATAGCTCAACTTTATATATTATTAATTTATTGTACTTTATTTTGGGGATTCTCGATTTACTTCTATTAGCAATGGCGTGTAGGGCCTCAACTTTGTGAGTCGGTGTATTATACTGCTTTTTAATTATTCTAATGTGTATAAATAAATATCTAATTTCGATCATTCTTCGATAATTTTCCATTGTCGGTGATATTTTTGACCTCGCTATTTAAAATATTGTGAGCAAGAAAATATTAAGTAACTTATTATGACTTCGTAAATCGTAATTTTTCGAAAAATTACGAATATACCGATATTGCCTAGAAAATTCCCGAAAACCAACTACAAAAGTGGTTAAAATAAAACAGAAAACGCTAAAATATTTACCTACAGTTTTTGGCATCGAGTGAGTGAGTGACATACCTCAGGGGCCACAGCTGCCCCGAGAGCATTGTCACCGAGATTTCCTTCCATTTTGTCCAGAACTTTTTGTTTCCCTTTGTCCCACTTTCTGGTTTATTGTAGTTTATTCTGAAGATTCACGATTTACTTCTATTAGCAATGGCGTGTAGGGCCTCAACTTTGTGAGGTATATTATACTGCTTTTGATTTATTTCATTATTAACTGCCACCACGGTGATGAACAATTTTAACACTTAATAGAAACCTACACATATTTTAAATATAATTGAAATAAATAAGGAAAAATATAAGTTCAATTGCATCATTATAATCCTACGTAAGCTAGCAGAAATATTTCCGAACGAACCGACACTAATACTTTCAGGGTAATCATTAAATTATACAGGGTGTAAAAAGACTGCTACCGAAAACTGAGGGATTGCAATCAGACTATGATTCTGAACATATTAATCGAAAAAAAACACAAAAAAAAATTTGACTTAGCTACGTCATTTTATTTTATTTTCTAGTTTTTTGCTACTAGTATAACATAATAAGACCATACCTACCTAATCATTTCATTTATAAAAGAAAAAAACAATTAAAACTCAAAATCCAGCAATCTACGTATAAAAACGCGTCCAGTACATACGCAAACAGTGATCTTCAAATGCTGTTTTTTCCGGATATAATGATTTTTTCGGAAAATCCTTTTGGATTTGGTTGTGTGTTGGGATGCTGAACCTACCCCTTTCGGCTTCGGTAGACGTCTTTTTACACCCTGTATATTATAAAAATATTATTTTTCAGATAAGTAAGGAATAGCCTACCTTTATACTTAGTAAAAAATATCGATTGTGCTACATGTGTGATATAAATAATGAATAAAACATGGACGAATATGTAGAGCGTCTATATTACTAAAGATCCTACGAAAATTGGAAAATCCGGTTTACGACGGATAACACTGGATTTACTTCTACAACGTGAGGTGAAAACGTTTCTTGAATAATCTTTACTCATTTTAAGATTTTTTTCAGGAACGAGGAAGACACACATTTTTGCACACTACACATAATATACTATGTGCAAGCGATATTGTATTATTGAATGTTTATAAGTGTAAATAAACGTTGCTGAATGTTTTGCAAGTGCTTTGAGTGTTCAAAAGTGCTCTTTACAGATTAAAGCAGCCATAAATTTGGGTTTTTTACAATTGGTTTTGCTGAACTGACTGTGAAGAGCCTTTTTCAGTGTTAATTGCAAACTATCTATCTAGCTTTCTCTGGCCATATGAATGGAACACTTTTCAAATTTCTATTACCTACTTACACAAGTGCTTGCATTATTGGATTATTTGTTCTGTGTTTTTTGGTGTCTTTTTTGAATTTCAAAAATAAAATTTGTAAAGAAACAAGACAAAAAGTTGCTAGAAGCAACGCAATATTTTTTTAGTTTAATCAAATTCACAGAGAAAATCTAAAAGCATTGATTTAATAAGATCGCTGGGAACAATAAATATACTCGTAATATAGAACTTTAAATACGAGCTAAGTTATTCTGAATGAAAGAACTTGAAATTCAAATTAGACACTAGATTTAAATGTGCATACATTAACTGTTTTCTGTGTGTACTCGACCAATAAGATTAGATGTGCACGATCTGTCTGTCTATCCTTCCAACTTGCTGCTGCACACGCACAAAGCTGCCTAGAAAGTGAAACTGTCACTAATTTTTTTAATATATGTAATTCTTAAAATTTACTAAATTAACTAAATCAAGATAATTATGAAACTAGTTAAGCAATTACTTTTCTATATTTTATAGTTTTTTTTTTCAACATTTAATATGAAAAAAAAATGGTTTAGTCCATGTAATATCGCTGAAATGTAATTTTGATCGCTTCAAAGGAAATAAGCCACATGCTAGGAATAAATTTCTTTCCTCAGCCGAGTTTTAATAGCTTTCCCAAAGAAATGCAAAGCAAGCAACTAAAAGTTCGCTGAAGACTGAATTTTCTCATAAAAAGATAAATTGAAGTTATTTATTGTGTTAAATTTTATGATGAAAAGTTCTATAGAATCTAAATTAAATAAGTTGAAAATTCTTTAAGATTCCGGTTTTGCAAAATGCTGTGCAACGCAAAGTAAAGTCAATAAATTGTTTTCGGAAAATTTTAAAGAAAATTTTGGAGTTATCATTGAAAATTTTGTTCCTCAAAAATACTTAATCTTATTAAAATGCTAATTTTTAACTATAATAAGATATCTTTCTTAAACTGAGAAATTGGTAGCAAAACTTTTTAAACTATCAAGGTTATAAACACTTTTAACACAAATAACGGTATAGTTTACCATGATTTACTGTTTTCTTGAGTTTTTTGATATTTCGGCTCAGTTGCATACGCAAAGATCACAAAACAATATCCCGTTATTTGTGTATTGGTAGCAAAATTTAAAACCTTAAATCAAAATCTCCGCTCAAGGTTTGTAAAAAAAACAGGAGCTTTGTGATAGGTCAATTCAAGTTCGCATGACCTGATATCAATTTCCCGCGATATCATTATCAAATCTAAAACAAACTATAAATGTCGGTTTACATTCTAAGACGGTTTTACATTCTAGCAGCAAGCATTTCGATCTTCTTGGTTGGTACTGGCTGTGTGTGCTAGTGTATAGGAACGATTGTTTTTTCTTCCAGGCTCGGAGCGCTAGCACCAGTAGCTTTAGGAGCGTTAGTCAGGTAAAGAAGTAATGCTTTTCACGCCTGAACCATCTAGTGATTGACCGGCATTGATTTTTGTTACAAAAAAATATAAAAAAAATTCATTGCAACAATAATGTTATCTCATAAATAAAGGAAGTGTCATTGATTGGTAAACTCTATGGATGGCGACATGAACAATTAAAAAAATCCATCTCTATTTTTGTCTTTTAAAAGTTTTTTTAAAGGTACCCCGCCATTAATCTTTAATTGATCTTTGTTTAAAAGTTGTTTATATTAGTATTATTCGTAAAATTCCTCTTGAAGTAAATAATAAAACCTTGGGGATCTGAGAGAATGTTTTGTTTTTAGGATACAAGCATAAACATAAATATCGGATTTTATTAGGTTTTATTGAAAAATTATATAAAAATCATTGCCATGTATCGTCATGTTCCATTCGCGTAATCTTTTGTAGTTTGTTTTAGCCGTAGCACATAATCATCATCAGCAGTAGAGTTGAGCGACGGTAAGTGACATGCATCACGGAACAACATACATCACATACAGGCAACAATCTTTAAAGATAAGAGAATTTGATTGTTTTTTTCTATCATGTGAATTTTCTGGTGTTTAGATAAAATAAACATCACCCAATAGTCCTGACCTACGAGTACCATAGTACAGTCAGCGACAGAAGTTCATGAACATTTGATGTAATTGAAACTTCAATATCTTCGATGTTCGTAGGGTTTTAGATAAAACTTCATCTTACTTTGGATGTTTTGCCTTGCACCATTACTATTATGAAAAAAACTGTTCATGAACTTCTGTCGCTGACTGTACCATAGACCACAACATCCAAAAAAATCATAAAAATTATACAAACATTTTGTCCTGCAGCGGGAGTCGAACTCGAGCCTCTTGCGTCAAAATTGCCCGTTAGTCACCGAGGCCGTCACACAAAATATAATTTGGAAAAATACCCACCAAGGTTTCGAGATAAATTTAATTTGAGCGGTCTTTTCGCTATAAACAATCTCTTTCAGGTATGAACAGACATTAATATGAGGTGCGATTTATAAGTTTATAATAACAAAAAAATCTAATGAATAATCAAAACATTATTTCCAGAGATTGATTTATTTTGATAAATATTCTATCGGTGTTTCGTATTATCAAATCTGTCGATACTTTCAAGTGATTTGTGTTCAAACTTGCTTCATTAACTTCGATTGTGCCTTATTAGGGTCAGTTCACACTAAATCGCGATGCGGTGCGGAGCGTAAATAAACTTAGGCCTTTGCATCCCTAATGATTTATACAGCGTTTGAACATACATATGTCTATTAACAGTAGGTACGCTTCAGTGTTTGGGAAATTGTTGGAGATAGAACAGACTTGTCCAGCACCTAGATCATCCTTTCAGCTAAAACTCTGTCCACAGAAAATACATAGTCACGACAACACGACAGGTGTACATATTTTTCCAGGTCTTAATTGTACCTATGTGTTGATTTGTTTCTGTGTGCGTAAGCGATACTGAGCGAAGAAACAACGTGCATGTGTATCTACACATACATTAAGATAAGCCCACCTTAGTGAGGTGGAACAACTTTTGTAGAGCTACTCGTATAGAGCGTATATACACTTTTCCATGCCTTGGAAGGCACCGTAAACTTTCAGTCCTAGTTAAATCGTCGCTATGCCAGTTCTCCTTGTCGCAATCTCAATGTGAACTGACCCTTTCGATTGCGTCTTTCGATAAATATTTAATGTGACCTTGGTGCTAAAAACAACTCTCTCGAGCTCTTTCAAGGGGCAAGCCTATGCTGATAAGATGTTTAGTGAATTGAACACTCTTTTTCGATAATGGGATCGATGTGACTGTTTCGATGAGTATTGGAAAGAGGATATTAATAATGTAAGGCTAGTCGGACTTACACACAAAATGCACCACCTTAGATTATTTATCACAGTCGCTTGTCGCGTACTAAAAATACACGTTTCTTGTAATAGAACACCTTTTTTATTTTCTTTTTTATTATTTGTTCAGTCAAACCAATCCCACGAAACCACACTGTATTACATAGTCGTTATTCATGTACCGTTGTATACACTTTTTTTGGCCAACAAAAAAAAAACATTATCCATTAGCAAGATCCAATTTCCATAGATTAAAACTTTGCGCACTTTCAAATACCACGGTTGGATTCTTACGTAATAGTCCTGCGACCCACAAACCTGATTCCAGAATTTGTATTGCGACAACTGCGACCCTACAGATAGTTGGGACTTGGATATTATGGGATTTTTACTATTAAATTTTCAGTATTTTTACGGGATTTTTACCGTTTGTCGAAAATTATATTTATCCATTTAATCAATAACACCAATGATTTGTTACTAGTGTTAGTAAGTTTATGTGTAGGTAATCTGATAAATCATTAATTTAATTACAAATTATGATTCTTGCTTAAAAATCAATTCCTAAGTAGCTAATGCAATGAACCTCGTCAGCAAAGCCACTTGTAGTAGTTAAGATGACAATCATGTAAAGACCTAGCTAACTAAACTAAATAACTATAATTATAATCTAGAACTCTATAAAGTCTGAAATCCTAGGGTCAGGTCAAACTGAAACCGTGGCGGAGCTGTCGGCTCTTTAATTGACTTTGTGATTTGGGTCAATGGAAATTATGGACTTTGAAATTTCGAATTTCAAATGCTAAATGGTATCTGGTTACAATTTTCGATAATTAATGGATGATGAACATAATTCACGAGCTTTTAGAATGATCGTCAACCAATATTATTCATAGTAAATATTATAATGCGACTGTTCTGTCTGTGTGTGTTACATTTTTACGCCAGATTACGCTGAAATGAGGGATTAGGGTAGATTGCAGCTTAAGAAAGGCATACCTTTCAGGCTTCTTTAAAAATAGTCATGATGATGAAAAAAAAAACGAAAGTTTACACAGGGAACAGCATGTCAAATGATGTCAGTTTTGGGATGGGCCTAAATTAAGGCATAGTTTCTTTCATATTTCAACCAAGTTTAGGTAGGAAATCTGCCGAGTCCACTGGTTATATTAATTGACAAAAGTCAATTAAATCATCTATAATCGAAATTGTTTCAACAGTCCCTTTTTGCCAGAGCACACAGAAACAAATAAACGGTGCCCCTATCGAATCCGAACCAGCTGAGTCAGGGAATCAGTACAAAGTAGATTACTATTTATTTACATACAGATGATAAGGGTCTTTAGTGAAGTTGTTTATATGAGGGTGAAGCTAAACGTTCACAAAAGGAGGTTGTAATTAAATTACTTTGTGTGTTTTGAATTACGCACAGCTTTTGTTTAATTTAGTTGTAACCCTTTCTGGTATTTTGCCCTATAATACGCTGTATCTACGCACAAATCTTGTGCTTACACACAGCATGAAATAAAAATACATATATATGCCAATGATGAAGACCAAATAAATATAATTTTATATTAAATCTGCAAGTTTGTGAGTTGTGTTTCAGTCCAGTAGATTGATTCGGATAAAACTTGAAATGCATGTTGATCATAACTTAGCTAGTTATCAATTATTAAAGGAAATTTCTTAAAGATATGAACTACTATCAACCGTTCCTTGTTGCTATCTACAGTCATGATCATTTTCGTTTTGCCTTTCGCATCGAAAGTTTAGCTGAACTACTTAATTGTTTTATCTACTATGCCTTTCTGAATCCATGGAGATCTCATTGCAGCTCTGCAAAGATTTGTGAGTACAAAGCATGGCAACCTCTAAGCTATGGAAATGCCCACCAGATCCATTCCAGCTTTGCCGGCGCCCGCGGCTTCGTCTTTGAAGCGAAGAGTGCGTTCCAGGGCTGCGCTTTTAAAATAATGCATATTTTTAAAAGCTTTATTTAACTGATAATGTTTGTATGTATGTAAGTGGTGGTGAGCCGTGTTGGTCAAATGGGGTTGAACCTCGACTTTCAAATATGTATGTTTTAATTTTGTCCGGGTCTATCTTGTAAGTTGAATATGACTTACTTCCTCATAAATTAAATTTTTTTTATAGTGTAGATACACACTTAGATATCTCATTGAGAAATGAAAATTCTTATCAAAAAGGATTCGAACCCTCAAATATCAGACGACCCTCCTAAAGCCGGAGTGCCTTACCATTCGGCCACGGAACCCTTGTCGTCACAATCAAAATGTTTGATAAGCTTATATTTTATTGGTTATAGCACCGGTAGCGCCATCTACATGTTTCACTCAGTGAACTCATGCTCATTGTCCGAAGTTACATTCAGCATCAAATGACGAAGATAATTTTTTATTTTACCTTCTGATGTCTACTTGAGTTGAATTTTAGTAAGTACATCTATGAGTCCTTGGTTTCAATGCAACGTGTGGAGATACTTACATTAATATCCCATACATTTTCTAACATTTTAGCAGCATAGCCCTACGAAGCCACAAGCTCCGCAAACAAACGAATGCAAAGTTCATAAAGCCTTTCTTGTGTTAATTACAGCATTCTTCATCTCTATGGCTTACGTGTGAATGTTTGAATTTTTAAACATTTTCTTTGTGGAGGTTTCGTTTTTTAATCGCATCAGAATTATCTAGGCTCGTGCCTAGATAATTCTGATGCGATTAAAACAGGCAGAAATTGCCACATTTTCTTTTGCTCCTGATTTCACATCAATTGCCTCATTCACTCTCATTATATTCTTCATACAAGCTCGCTGGTGTATGCTACTTGTGACATATCCCTTCTAAAATGTTACCAATTTGCCCAGGCCTCCCCCTTCACTTGTTTGGTTGAACTTAATTTATTCACCGAATCCTCATCAAAACTTCTTTTAGTCCACACTTCCCTTATTTCTATAGTATTATCAAGTTCACATACACACATTTTGTACTCATTTTAGGATGTTTCAAGCCATATGGGTCCAGATCATCTAGCTCCATATGGCTTTGTGAAAATGTCCACCATTATTTATTTATTTATTTATATAAAATGAAACAGCAAAATAGCTACAACAAAATGTTATTTATTACCAAAAAGCTCTCGTGTTTTGTTTAATCACCGGTCATCATTGCCATGAACTCTGAAACGAGAAATTAATGTTGAGAAATAGCAATATTTCAAGGAATTGTGGAGTTAATTAAGTGTAATACGGTATGAAATGAGCTGTCTATTCTTTTGTTGTGAAATGTAAAATTAAGGTGAGGTTTCTGAATATGGCATCACATTTCTCGAAACCTTATTTTAATACTATAGACACGGTAATAAAAAAACGAATCAATCTTCAAAAGTCGTGCTTCGGAGAGCATTGATTGTTGGGACCGGCTATAAAGTCGTAAAGCCATGACGGAGGATTCTAGTTAGTTTCAAATTAGAAGATGTATGAAGAACGACTCAGCAAACTACACTAGTTCTAGGTTAAAGATTAGTTAATCTCATAGAAATAAAGATCCCAGTTTATAATTTCTGTGATAAATCTACTATGACATTATTAGACTGGTTTGAGATTCACGCTGACCCTCAGCGCTGATATGAGAGTGATCTTTATTACAATGTAGTAAGGATACTGATTGTACAGCAGCGCCGAGAGAAATCAGCGATGCCAATTCTGCTGAGATAGTATCCTTACTTCATTGTAATAAAGAGTATGCTTCTATATGCGCTGACGGTACGCGTGACAGGAATGGACGTGCGATCACCTTCTAAACTTCTGAGTCTGAAGCCTTAACTTATTTTATCTCCAAAAGCGTTAAAAAGTATCATTTCATCATCTCCGTTTTTACGGCCATTTGTATACAAAAAACATAGCTTTACTTTTGAAATGGTGAAATGAAAAAGATGATTCATTAGAGATTCCTGAAATGCGAGATGGAAAACAATGAATTAATCTCGACGGTGTCAGATTATTTCTGTTCTGTTGTTCAACTTGATTTTATAGGGTATTGTTACACATTCATTTTACGCTCTGTGCTTGAAATTGTTTTGTACGAGCGACAGCCCGCGTTCTCGCGTGGAAATTTGAAATTGTGAGAACTGGCGTAGTGGTCAAATTATCCCAATTGCTTAGTAATACCGTCTCATCGTCGTTCTAGATCATAGATTTAGCATGGTACCTTTTCCTATATATATGTTCTAGATAGTAAAATGACGTTCCTCTAAATGGCCGACTGTCATAATAAATATTATTGCTTCTAACGTTGCTCACCAAAAGCTTGGTTTAATTTTACTCATTTTCAAATCATGAACACTGGTGGTCTAGAGGTAATTGCCCCGCCTTCCTATCGTAAGGTCGTAGGTTCAATTCCGGTCGTGAACCAATGAGTTTTTCTGCCGAAAAATTATGTGCACTACAATACTCTCAAATGGTGAAGGAAAACATCGTGAGGAAACCGGCATGTCGTAGAACCTAAAAAGTTCGAAAACATGTTTGTTTTTTTTTTTTGTGTTATTTTTATGGTGTACAATTCTATTCTATTCTATTCTATTCAAGTGCACGAAAGGACCCCCTTAGAGACGCACTTATAATCCTTTCACCACACTGGTTCGAAAAAACTGGTGACACGATAAGAAGAAGAACTCCGTTTCAAGATGTTTGTGGGAAAACCCTAGTAGTCACAAATTAAGCTTACCATCAAAATCAACGGTTCCCGATGCGTCAGTGTCGATTTCAGCGATCATTTCATTGAGCTGGTCTGGAGTGAGCTGCTCATCCAACGCAGCCAGGATCTCGCGTAGACTCGATGTGGGGATGTAGCCATTACCTGGAAAGTAAATAAAGAAGGTCGTTGATTCAGTAGAACTACCATATAACTTAGATAATTATATTGCCTTGAAAACCAGGTGGTTCTACGCTTGTTCCTCTGCGGCTAATACAGTCAAGAGCCCTTTTTGGAGCCAGCGCGATAAGTTTAGATCGTTAGGTACCTATTCAAAATACTTTGTTTGTAATGTGACACACTAAAGCTTGGTCATTTAGTATACATTCATCATCATTTCTGTGGAAAACTTCACCAACTAAGTACTAAGTTTGAACTATCCGCGATTCTCAAACAAAAATTATACCAGAATATTTATTTAGTAGACTCAGTAGATTGAACAAAAAACTTGTGATACGACAAAAATAAGTTGGTTATGGCTAGTAGAAGATTGGTAAACTCAAACGGTTCTTAATCGCAATTCAACCTATCGCAAGACTATAAAAAAAGGATTGGCTATTAGCGGAAACCATTCCACAAGACAAGATACTTGGCACTGCTCTAATCCCACGGCGCCAATACTGACCTTATACATCCAATAACATTGCGAACAAAATAACGAAAATAACATGTAGCTTAGGTATTGATGCGATTTATCGTACCCGCAATTCGGAAATTCAAGTTTCACAGAAACTACAGCTACAGATTTACACACATTTACAAAATATAATATAATTATAAAATTTTATATACAGAAACTAAGCTAGTACATATTTACATAATATTTACAAATTACAACAGGATTATTCAAGCTATCTAAGGGCCGTTACAAACGATCTATAGATAGCTGAACTGATCCAGGTCACTGTCAGTCGGAAGCGTGCCCAAAACACTGGCGGCATTACCTCGCTGGATTGCAATGCTGATCTTTTGAGTCAAAAATGTGCCAGCTCTCGGATCACGCGTCGCTTTGACCAGACGCCCTGAAATAATTTTGAAAACCCGAAGGGCTCCAGAACCCCACGGACCTAGGGTCTCAACCACAAATGGTATTATAAAATATAATATACTGCCAGTCAGAAACAGTCTTAAAACTCTGGCGGCATTATCACGCAACAACAAGATTTTCACACGGTCTCATTGTCGCTTATTAGAATATTTACTGGTTTCCTCACAGTGTTTCCCTTCAATTATATTTTACTTATCATTGGTGTGAAAATGTTTTTTTATTATGTTGTGTGTGAAGTGATCAAATACATATTCTACGAGTATGAATCTATCTTGAGTTGATAGACAGTTGATAGCAGACATAAAGTAACATAGCGTTCACTCCACATCCGCGTTCACAAATAAACGACAACCACTGGGAACTCAGGTATTTCATCTGGCGCTTATCCAGTCGCCTGCTAAATATTTTCACTTGTCAGTAGATCGTCAAGCCCTAACTAGGTGTTCTCGATTGAACTATTTCTGTGATTAAAGTAGATTCGAATACAGTATATCGAGATCTAGTTACAATGGTAGTTCGCATTTCCTTCGAAACTTAAACCTGTCACGATGAATGAATGAATAAATGACTGAAAAACTCTTTGTACACAATAATTAATACAAAAAATTAAGAAGAACTAAATAAAAACCTAATGAACAATTATACAATGGATTTTAAACAGACTCCTACGATAACTTTTCGAAAGTAGGTTTAGTTTAAGTTCAACTAAACTTAGATTACTCTTATCGTTTTCGATACACCTTGCCCTTGTTCTCAATTTAGAAAAAGGTGGCTTTAGTTGAAACTACGTCACAGCTATGGCTCATACATTCACCTAGTTTTCTATTTTTCACACGGAAAAACATAAAATACGTCTTCACCACTGTTATTTTTGAGCTCTAACATTTTTATTACGTCTAAATTAGTTTTATTACTTTAAAACTGACAAAAGAAACATTATTAATAAAAATTCTGACCTCTAAACAGGTGACAGCTCTCTAGGTTAATAGTGACATAACTTGCAATGTTTATGGTCACTCATGTCGGTCGGCCATTCGTTTTATTATAATGACTGTATAGCTTTCGTCTGGGTACTAGTGGTAGGGGCTATTTTGGCTCTTTTCCAATAAATCGATACCAAGTTTTTATTACTTGCAATTATCGCGGGAAACATAGGACACATTACAGATTTATCAAACAGTAAAATCACTTTCTACATTCTTATTTATGGAACGTTACATAAACAAATATTTATTTTGCTTGCAAATTATTTATTTTGTTTGAACTAGCAATTCAGATAGCATCTATTCAGTGTAGGTAATTGGATGAATAGTGTGTTCAGTGTTATAAATTATCATTATTTATAAAATCTGTCATATTTTAATCCGATGTCCGGCCATCTGTTTCTTCAATTTCTAACGTAAATTGACTTTCATTGCATTATTTAGCTAGCGTGATTGTTTCTGTTTCATCGCAAAAATAATAAAACAAAATTTTACAATTTATATGCAGTTGTTATACTGTATGTATGTATGTATATGCCTACTGTCGTTTCGGTCGTAAATTGAAATCTGAATACAATTTTTGGCTAGTGGTTTTGGATAATAATTTTCCGTATTAATGAATCTGCCGAGTGTTGCCGAGTAATAAAAATGTACATACCATAAAATCATGCTTCTTTACCGTATGGGTAGGACCTCCACTAACTACGGCCCTTACTTACCAACACCATTCACTTTCATTGCGTTGTACATTGTCATACAAGCTTGCGGGTTACAATATGGATAGAAGGAGTACACTCCATATAATTTTTATATATTTTTTTAAATGCTGAGTACAGGCGCACTACTGTGAAGATACTACTCATAAGAGTCACAATTAGTCGATCACAATGAGTGGGGCGTGTCTATGTGGATGGCACCATTCATACCATAATTACCTATATATTAAATTATAAATGTGAAAGCCTGTCCATATTATCTTTTCAGGCCTTAACCCCTGAACAAGTTTTGATGAAATTTAGCATGGATATAGATTGCATCCATGGAAAGCACATAGGCTTCTTTTTGTTTCAAAAACAATTATGGAGAGGCTGAAATAAGTGATGAAAGTTTATAATATAGAAACGAGATAACATTCAATGCTGACGAAATCACGTTATATAATTAGTCTATAGTCTATACATACAGGCCTTAGCATTTATCATGGTTTCTTACAGCCTTCGATATGGCTGCTGTAAAACCCCATCACCGGAGTTGGCCATTGCCATCGAACTCACTAATCCCTGACGTATTTCAAAGACTGTGTCAGTGGTTGTAATGGCCGTACCGCATACGGTTAAACTGGCATTTTGCCAATTTATTTGTTTGTGATGCGAATATATATGGAGTATCAATACTTATTTATCGAAATTTGGCGTGCCAAAACCCCGAAACGGGGTTTGTCGTGAATAGTCCGGTTTTGGGACATGAATGATTTCAACTGAGTACTCAGCCGCAAAAGATTTATTTCAAAATAGTTTCGCGTAGTTCTACTGTGGGGATGTAGGCAGCACAATCTAGTAAAGGCTTATGTATCGCTAGTAACAGTTTGTTTATACATAAAGATCTGTGCTACACCCTTTGATACAATCTTTCGTACACACGGTAGCTACAAGATCAGTGAAGAATATAAAACTTCAAACTCGAGACCTCGAGAAAGTTCGATTGCTTTCTAACACAAAAACCTATACAGAAATTGAGCTGGAAAATATCGACTTTGTAAGCAGAGGCGTCTTTGTTAAAAAGCTCGTCAGCTCTATACTTTCTGATAACCAACCTTATAGCAAGTGGAACAGAGTGTATTATCGTGTGATAAGTGGATTATTTTTGAAAGGCGCTTGCAAATCTTGGCACGTGCTCTATTTCAAGGTAGTAGAGTGCATATTCGGGTAACTGGTTTGCTTACAAAATGGTGTTTACAAGCCTCAATTATGCATGCAAACTTGAGTTTAATATCGTAATGGGAATAGGCTTGAATAGTGATAGCTCTATCAATGGATGTTACCAAACTGTGGAAACTGATGTTTATAGAGCATGATCTGTTTTGATTTACTTACAAAGTGAGCTTAAGTAAGTTCGTGTGAGGTAGTAGCAAAATCTGGTGACGGAGTTGGCCAAAGAGTGAGCTTGATTGAAGTACAGTTATGATTTTGCTGTTTAGCGATTGTATTTCAATGCTTTCATCCAATATCTCACTGCAGTCAACGTAGAGTATTTTTCACGAAGAAATATTTTGAGTAACATAAAGAAAACCTATGCATAAGCTACCTCCATAACAAATTTCATCTAAATCCGTATAGCCGTTTCATGCAAACAAGCAATCATCCATCCGATACTCGTAGTGGTAAGATTAAATGTTCTTTCTTAGGAAAAAATCACATGACTTTTTCAACATTTTACAGCATTAGTTTCAAAGAACGTTTATTACTCTTAAAAAATATAAAAGAGCTGTAAATCATGTTATACCCACTGATGTTTCAGAATGTAACAATCCTGACCTTCATTTTATTACTTGAAATGAATTCCTGTACTTTTACAACCCGACAAATAATTGATAGTCGTTTCCAGTGTGTCAACTTTACACATGTTTTTTATACAAAAAATTATCGAAAATAGTTTGTTTGAAAGAAAAATAGCTCAATATTTTATTCTGAAGCTTTTTACAATGCAAAGGGGTAATAAATTGTGAATTTTCTCGTTGAAAATACAAAACTAACGGATTGATGTAACTAATGTTTGGGTATTAGTTATGTGAGGGAATCAATATTTTGTAAACTGATAACTTATACAGACACATCAAAGGTTTTCTAGTTTACAGTTCTCGGTTTGGTCCATAAATAATGTCAGTAAATACCTAGACTTACTTACTTTTTCCAATATCTGTTTCCATGTTGCCTTGTGCTATAATTGTCTCAATTTTAAAGTATTGCTTCTTCTGCCGATTCATTGTTTCAACTTTCTATACCTACCACTTTTGACCAGTATAAGGCCACTCTAACTGCAATCTTGGTGAGTTGGAGTTTTGACTTTGAAACCCATTCTGAACTTCAATTGTCATTTTCCTATTATGTGATTGGTTGAGCTCTATTGGGATGACAACTGGGAATGGATTTCAAGTTAGGCAATAAGGCTGCTGGTTCTCTTTGGTACAGCCGGTAGGCCACAGAGGACATGACGTCCTTGACTTTTTAATAACAATTAATTCGTTTTGGAAAATGGTTAAGTGCACGAAACATATTATTATTGTAACCTGCCACGTGACATATATTAACAAACCCATATAATTTGGAAGTAGAGTTGGGCCTATAATATGATAAGTGAAAGTGGGATTGTGCCGGCCATGTCTGTCGCGTGTCGGACGACTTGTGGGCAAAGACCACAACTGAATGGGTACCCAACGCAAGACGTCCACGCGGCAGACCATCACGGAGATGGCGGGACGAGTTAGATGTGCATCTTCCAGATTGGCCCACTGCAGCCATGGATAGGAAAAACTGGAAAAAAGGGAG
This sequence comes from Epirrhoe tristata, assembly GCA_951394285.1. Lineage (NCBI taxonomy): Eukaryota > Metazoa > Arthropoda > Insecta > Lepidoptera > Geometridae > Epirrhoe > Epirrhoe tristata. The sequence goes on from OX596149.1 coordinate 9,229,083, forward strand.
GGAGGCCTTTGCCCTGCAGTGGGACAATACAGGCTAAAATAATAATAAATAAATAATAATATTTGGAAGTGCCTCTGTCTATGCCCTATAATTTAAGCATTAGTTTCTCTCCCCTGCTGTCGCCTGATATTAAACAACAAGCAAACTTCTTTACGACTTTGCGGCGAATATAAACACCGGTCTAAAGTTTTAGATCCTTCTTATTGAATAGGCTTTAAATTTCTATTGACTAATGCGAGGCTCAGAGAACGCTGAGCTTAATCTACCTCTTTATTCATTCAAGTGGTTGTCTTTTCCATAATCCAGCTAAATCCAAGACTAGCTTTTACTTCATCTTCTTATCGTGCCACCAGTTCGTTTCGAACCAGTGTGGTGAAAAGATTTTAAGTCCACCCCAAAGAGGCTCCTTTCATGCATTTGACACCATGTTTTTGAAATTTTTAGGTTCTACGACATGCCGATTCCTCACGATGTTTTCCTTCACCGTTTGAGAGTACTGGCATAGTGCACGACCGGCATTGAACCCACGACCTTACGATCGGAAGGGGGGCCACTATCACTAGACCACCAGTGCTCTTTAGCTTTTACTCACGGCTAAAGATATCTAATCGTGGTGCATGTAATTGGTATATTGGTTCAAATTATCTTATCACCAAAAATTTTATTTGTCGAAGTGTTGACTTTCTGCTTGCCGTCTTTCGAAAAACTGATGTTGTGTGAAAAAAATACGCATCAATTTTATAATTCATTCTGTTTACCACTATAAACGACAACCATAAATATCCCTACAGTACATTATAGTAAAATTACTTTAGTTTTATCGCGATTGCAGATAAGATGATTTTGCCTACACTTTAATGTCAATTTACTCTTATCTACCAAAAACCTATGGTGTAGACCACGCCAGCGCTCGTTGATAGATTAAACTACGGATTATACAATCTTTTGTCGATGCGCTTACCTTCTTTGTCGTATAGCCTGAAGGCTTCCTTCAATTCCTTCTGCAGAGCTTCGCCGTCTTCTTCTAGAAAGTGGGTGGCCACGCGGACAAACGAATCGAAGTTTAGTTTACCACATGCTGGAAATAAAAAACCACGTATGAGTAAAGTTAGTATTCTTAAAAGCGGCTTCTTTTTTTCACATATTCTCTATCCGTAACCCTCGGTTTTTATATCAACGGACATTCGTAGGTAAGAGCTACGACTTGTTTCCACATACAAAAGTTTGACAGAAATCGGGGGCTAGACATCATCATCTGAGAGAATGGATGCCATGCCTTGAAAATACATTCGTGATCAGGTATTTTTTCTGTTGGTAATAAATCACACTAGTATAGATATAGATAGGATAGTTCATCAGATTTTCATACAAAAATAAATATATTTAAATTGAACGCTCTAAACATTACGAAGTCTATGAGAAGCTAAAGAAAGCGATAGTATAATCGCGAGGGGAGCAGGGTTAGGGCGGCGGGGGCGCTTGAAATTGACCTATTTATGTGTTTATGTATTATTGTGTTATGTGTTAGATAGGACCACGAAATCTTGAAGGTTTGTTTTTGGTAAATGTATCATGTTTTGTAAAAAGTCATAGAACAAAAGTTGTTTTTTATGATGATAGTAATACAGCCCAGAGAGGTTACCGGTGTTTTAAAAATAGCCCTGTATAAACTCAACGAAAAAAAACCTAAATTAAGCACATTAGTAGGTACCTACTGCTACCGCTGAAGCTGTTTTTCCAGACAAATTTTTCCAGGCTATTTTTAGTTTAGGTTGGTTCACTACTGCATTATCTTACTTACTCAGTAACAAATGTTTTATCGCAACACCATTTTAAATTTTGGAAATAAAAAGTACGTTCATATAAGAGTCTATGCTGTCCCAATTTACAGGAATATATTTACTTGGCCACTAAGTCCCGCGATGAAACACCGGCCAAGTCTCCGAAATCAAGTTTCGGACATCCAGATTAAAGTTTATAATGACTAGCTTCGAAATAACTTGACATAGTAGAACAGTGCCCGGGAGATTACCCAGTGTCGGGCCCAGAGCTGGGGGTTATTCGCGTTCGTTTTTTCGTTCGTTTGATGAATATTCGGATACTTCTTACTACGAGCTTAATTGTATTCAGTCGATAAGATCAACGTTAAAGCACGGTCCTAACTTAGGACCAAGTATTCCAAACCGAAAAATTGGCCCTTGAAGTTAGAAATCGTAGTAAGAAACATCCGAATATTCATCAAACGAACGAAAATAAGAACGGAAATACGGCCCCTGGCGATAATTAAGAACAATTAAGAAACTTCACAAAATATGGATTAGTTAATTGCATATTGGCGATACGTGACAGGTCGTCACGTATATGGAGAGCTTGAAAAATGTGGGTAAAAATGTAATTGGACGTGACTCTGACTAAACCTTTAGATAACTTCAAAGGATCTGGAAAACACTATAAAAAGATCTGAGAGAATGTCTACCTTCTTCAGACATATTTTCAAACTTATCTACCGTTTGCAGGAGTTTAAAGTATTAGGATCTGCGTTCTTATAGTAAAAGCTTTCTTAGTTTGGATCTAGATAACGATAATAGACTTAGACGACCTCTGTGGCGCAGTGGGCGAAAGTCCGTCGCGAAGCAGAAGATTGCGGGGTCGATCCCCGCCGCGGGACAAATGTTTGTATGACCTACAGATATTTGTCTCGGGTCTGGGTGTTTCTATCTATAGTATGTATGTATTTACAAACAAAAAAGTATATAAGTAGTATATCAGTCATGTAGTACCCATAACAGAAGCTCAGCTTACTTTGGAGCAAGATGATGCTGTGTGAAAAAAGTGTGAAAAGCATAATTTAAAAAAATAAAAAAAATAATGCTGGATATCTCACACAGCGTCCTCTAATATTTGTTTATGTAAGACCAACCTAAGTCCGGCCCAACTATACTAATAGCATCAACTCTCGAGCGGATTTGGTTAAAGCCTGTAAAGTTTGCCGTAGCACTTAGCTGCGAAACTAACAGGATTCCAATTTAAGCTCATCGCAGTATCCATCTGCGCCGAACGCGCCGAACTGTCTATTACATAGAGGAAAATATGCTGAGACGTCAGAAGCGAGCCGCATTTTCTGACGTCATCATTATTCAAGAGAAAAATGACATGTGCGATCAGCTTTTATGCACGGCGCGGACATGTGCGATCAGCTTTTATGTACAATCAGCGTCACCAATTGGTAACCCCCACAGTAAGGTGGTTTGTAAGGCGGCAGGAGGGGTTACCAGTTGGTAACTCTGACCGTATATGCTCCTCTGCAACGTGCAAGGTACTACACAACTTCTTCTTTAACATGGCCTTGCTGCAAAGTTTGCTAGAAGAAAACACCGTAAAGGGTTAAGTTCGTCTTTGTACATGTCCTTACTGTGAAAAAGTGAGAAAAAGTGGAAACTAATCCCTTAATGGATTTGATTAGTGGATCAGAGTGGAATAGGGCCTTGTATGTAGAGTAATACGAGAAATACAAACATTTTACACGCAAAAAAAAATGATGGCATCTCTATATTATTTTAAGAAAAATGTCTTAACCTAAACTGAGCCACCAGCTCAACCAATCACACAATATGAAAATTACAATTGAAGTCAAGTCTAGGTTTCAAGCGTCAGACCAATGTCCATTGCCAGTTGAGTTACACAATAAGGCTCCTGGTTTTTTTAATATTTCAAGTTCCAAATAATTAATTACATGGACAAGAAGAATTTTAATCTTATTATATAATGAAAATAGCGTGTAGGTATTTTCACTTCGTTTTTGTTACTAATGTAAGTAATCACAAACCACGCGCAAACCTTATCTGTACAGAACACAAAACAGAGGGATGCCCTTGTTTTTCAAAGTATCCTACCTTATTTATTGCTAGCTATGTAAATTTATCTCTGGTCGTACCTTCAGAGATATCTCATTATAATTTGTAAAAGTGAAATATGAAAATTGGATTACAATTAGAGAAATGCTGGAGTATCTTTGTCAAATGGCTTGACATTTATATTAAGGCTTTGATAAAATTTAAAATAGTGTTTGGACATGCCTCTGACTACCCCCCTTAGACATCTTCATAGGATCTGGAATAAGTAACATAAAAAGATCTGAGAGAATGTCGACCACACCTTGGGGATACAGTCGTGAACCTGTTTACGTTTTTTACATAACAACCTGTAAAAAATATCTGCAGAATATGCAAAAATTTGTCCCGCCGCGAGAATCGAATCTCTAGCAATACTGAACATTCTTAAAAACCTTGACTGTTTGTTTGCTATCCTCCTAAAACATTGTATTCGCAGAATCAGTGTTAAGGTGCAGTTAATCCTCAGTTAAGGGTTAGTACTAACTGACATCGTAAAATCGCCTAAACGTCCGCTTAAGGACTAGCTTCACCAAACTTTATCTAACAGAGCGTTAGTTAATTTGACATCAAATTTAGTAAGAGAAATAACAACGGATTAAATATTTAACAGACCGTTACTATTGCTTCGTGCTCCATTGTAAGAGCCTATGTGTTCTAGGGCCTTACAGGTAGTATTTGTTGTTTTTATATTACACTGAGCAGTGAGCACGTAAAACAAAATATTCACTAAGTTAAAGTTTATTAATGATTGGTTACACAAGTGAAGGATAAGTAGGCAAATCTCTCCTCTGAATAGTGTCTTGTGCGCGAGTAGGTCACGTACTGCTGGTTAAACGTAACATAATGTAAAATATTGACTAAAATTGCAGCGCATGCGAATGTATGGTGAAACCGTACATCCATCATGCTCTAACAAAGGAATATCTTCATTTACAAGCCGCTAAATGTAATCGCTGCCGTTAACTAACTAGCAGTTGACATCTTAGAAAATTAAAAATATGTCACAGCAACCAAAAATCCGAGAGTGACAGAGAGCCGTTTGTCTGCGCAGAACACAATTTTGTATGAAAAAGCGTTCACTGCGCTGACAAACGGCTAACGGCCGATTTATTAACCAGCTGTTAAACTTGACTTTGGTGAAACTGGCCCTAAGCTACATACATAACGTATTGCCTATCTGGCTTTGTGTGGAACTAAGGGTCGAGAAGGGACGTTTTATTGGACAGATCCAATTGGATTGTATATTTATTGTTTTTTGGTATTATTACTTAATTACAATTATAAGTAAGTAGTTATAAGTATTTTTTTATTAGTATAGACTTTAGTCATCATTATCTTCCTGCTCTTGTCCCACATTTTGAGGGGTAGACAACGCATCCTAGAATTAAAAAAAATGTTGAGAGACGGGATTTGAACCAAGGCATAACAGATGATCCTGAAGCCGCGCAAAAGACGCGAAAACAAATTCACCCATACATCACAGAGGAAAAGTCATGACAAGACATTGAAGGGTCAGTTACTAGAGATTCATAAAACCTTAAATCCTGAAACGAATGACATTGACTTTTTTACCCGACTGTCACAGGAAGGGTTATTAACATTGCCTATTATTATTATTATTATATTAGCCCTCAATGTCCCACTGCTGGGCAAAGGCCTCCCACCACTCCCTCCATTCATCCCTCTCATGTGCTAATAAGGTCCAGTCGGCACGGAATTTCAAATCGAAAAAACATTGCCTATAAAACACATAAAAATTAGGTATTTCAAAATAAGAAGAAAAAGTCTGTCTCAAACAACAGTGTCGGAGATACCCGCCCTCACTGTGGCCACATCACAAACCCATCTGTTCCCTGATTAGGCCTAGCACAGCCAACTGACTTTTTGTTGGAATTACCTACGCCTGGCCATGCGGATGTTATGTGAAAATATTACTTATTTTGTTGTTGCTGCAGTAAAAATATTAGCTTCAAATGTAAGTACTACTTACTTACAATTTTTTTTTAATGAAATAGGTCAGCATTTGACCTCACTCTGCCTGATCTTAAGCAACAGTGAGGTCTAAAATGAAGCATATTTCCTAGAAGGAACCTATTTACTCTTGATATTCTACTTTTCGGGAAATACAGAGCCCGGCAATGTGTCCCACAATTTGGCAGTACTAGTAGTTGTATTATCTCACGGAGGTGGTCTTTATGTATAGATTATAGTGTGTATAGATTTGTTTCTGTGTGCGTAAGCGATACTGAGCGCTTTCGTCCATGATCCGTTCCCGAGCTTACACCAGAGAAACAACGTGCATGTGCATACTATATGTATGTACTACATACAAAACTATGAACAACCCGCCTACGTGGGAGGAAAAATTTTAGATTTAGGATAGATTTAATTTTAGATGACAAAGCTGAATAAATACAATCAAATTTTAATCTCGCTTTTCAACCAAAAATTCAATCTTAATCAAAAATCAATTTTAATTAAAACCGAGCATTGATTAAAAATATTTAGATTCATGAAAAACAGCTACAAAATTCCCAATTTAAACGTTCAAACAGTTACAAGCACAATTTAAATTTCGCTCTCAATCGCCAACCTTCGAACAACGTCGATACGACGAAATTACAAAGTTACGCCAATTTGACGGCATCCTTCAAAATGACGGGCTGTCTTGATATTGTCAGTTTAAGAAAACTGAATTTGTGGTCGGAAATTGGGTGGATCGGATCTAACTTTTAATGGACTGGTTTATTGTAACAAACATTTCACTGACATGAAAGGAAATTGTCAAGATGAGGATGGTCCAACTTTACAAAATACATAAATTGACTTGACATGACATGAATACATACCTATTTAAAACTTGACATTGGCAGAATTATATTGATATTACATAATATGTTGAGCTATGCATAGATCCGCACATACATAGGTAATTTTACTTATCAAATTTTCATAACAATAAAATAGCTGATCAGGTTGGCATTTGAGGGAGGAGACTTATGTCATTTGAGTTGCCCATGATGATGATAAACAATAAAGATGGTCGCACGATCCAGCTGAGCCGAACGCGCCGAACTGTCAATTCAATAGAAGAAATGCTTATACGTCAGAAGCTGGCCGCATTTTCTGATGTCATCAGTATTTTTTGTATAGAAAAATGACTGCGGCAAGTACGGTGCGGACAAATGTGCGATCAGCTTTAAAAGCATACCTAATTTTAATAAAGTAAATCTCAAAAAACTAGACCACACAAACATTGAGACCACAGTTTCACTTGCTATGATCCTGACATGACACACATGTTAAGACAATGACATGTGTGTCAGGATCATAGTGGACATTACACCTCATTCACTCTCATTATGGGGCCTCTACATAGGTATTGCAAGTTGTCGAGAACAGAAGTGGAAAGATGGTCGGCCATCTTAAACGACATGACAGTTTCATTAAGAACATTATAGAATGGAAAAAAGGAAGGAAGAAGAGGAAGAGGAAGACCGATGAAAAGTTACATGAGCCAAGTAAAGGAGAAGGTAGTTGTCATGTCGTATAAAGAGGTCAAGGAAGCAGCCCTGGAAAGAGATACATGGAGAGAGATTCATCAGTTGTGCCGACAAGGAGTAATAAGCATAGGTATTCGCCGATGATAGACGAATGCCGACGGTCACGAACGTGTAGACGGCCTTATCGCCTGGATTCGCTTGTCATCGGCTATCCAAATATATGCGGCGAATAGTTCGGCAAATATTTCGGCGAATGTGTAGAGTGGCCGCTACACAAAGATCTCGCTTATAAGCTTTGTATAAACAAATCTAGAAGTTAATAATAGGTACACGCTTTTATCTACCACACGGAAAGACATTTTTTCAGTTTTTTACTAAATTTACAACCCAATTACATAGGAGATAGATAGCTACTCTACTGAGACGACATTGAAAACAACACTTTGAGGTAAAACAGCTAAGGTATTCGGTTTAGAGTACATTATTAAAAAGCGGAGAACGTAATATTACAAACAACTCTTTTTAGATCACTCACACAATCCAAGCACTTCTCCGGTCTTCCTCTATCAATCTCTATCGTAACATAATATGAAACAAAGTCACTTTCGTTTGTCTATCTGTTTAGCCGTGAACTCTTCCTAAACCACCAATAATTCCTGTTTGTAAACCACGCAACGGAATTTGTTGCGAATTTCAGGTGCCACTAATTTTCATTCTCGCTAATTACTAAACATTTTTTAATTATAATTATTATTTTATAACGGGTATTTATCACGTACCTAATGTTTGTTTACTTATAAAATAATCATCATGTCACGAAATCACGAAAGTTTAAAAAGTTTAATTTTTTGATCAAGTAAGTGAAACAGATTTTGACTGATAAAAAAGAAAACTTTAAACTTTCTAAACTTTATTTTTTATTTATATACTTGCTATTTAATATTTATTACGGCCGTGAAGTTAGGGCAGCTGTTTTTAAGAAAACCAAAGCTCGCGCTCGTAAAATCTCAGTTTTAAAGGCGCTCAAATGAGAGTTGTGGACATGTTATTTCTGTTTCTTTGAAGGTGTTAAATTGGATTAGAAGATTAGAAAATATATTGGCGCAGACATTGTAGTTATGATACTTTACAAAGGATTACAAAAAACTATTGTACTCTATTTATTGATCAGCTCTGCGTCACATAAATATGCATTAGTAGTATTTGCATACCAATGTTTCGTAAAAAGCTGAGAAAAATTTTTTATTGTAGGTATAACTAAAAATACATATTTTTAAACAATCATACTCATTTTCGAAATCCTTTTCCAATAAAAGATGTGTAATACTTAAACATTATAATAGTATAATTTTTTATAAGTAAAATTATCAAATGCGAAATCATGACTAGAAAATTAGGAAAAATAAATTCAATCAATGATTAACAAACTAAGGTGCTAGGTACATGAAATACACTAAGCACTGCATCCTAGAGTAATTTAATTAAAGTAATTTAAATTGAGAACCTCCTCCTTTTTTTGAAAGCGGGTAAAAAGTGAACTCACCAAGAGCGTCTTCAATGTCTAACATCCTATCTAGTTCCAAGTCGTCGTAGCTGTGCACCATCGTGTTGAGTATCATCTTCACTTTCTCTTTTTCAATGCGGCCTTGTTTCTCCGAGTCGAACATACTGAAGGCCCGTCGTAGCACTGAAAACAAATCACCATTTTATTTGACCGTATCAAGTTCGTGATGCATCGCTGGCGGCTCATTATAGGAAAACATAGGGGAAACCAATAAGTTTTCTCATTGGCGGCATTGGTCTTGCAAACTTCGGACGGTATCGGATGGGGGCTGAAGAAAAAATTGTTCTATTTTTGCGTCACGACACACGACACATGTCGTCAAAGTGCAAAATGCGTAGCCACGACACAGTCCATAAATTGTTACATTGTTAGTACGGAAGAGAATTATTAATTTGAGTTGAAATTCCCAGTATAGAAAAGTACTCTTTGCTACGTTCCAATCGAGTATTCCACGATACTCACGTACTTTTTTTAATTTGTGGTTTATCCAAGGTACCATGCTAAATCTATGGGTTTGTCCATAGACTTGGATAAAAATCTTACTGTCTATGAGTTCGTCATTTTATTTTATTTACTAAGATTTCGGACTTCAAGGGCCAATTTTTGAGTTCGGAATATTTGGTCCTAGGTACAGTGTTTTAATGTTGGAAAAATTGGCCCTTGAAGTCAGAAATCGTAGTAAGAAACATCCAAATATTCATCACACTAACGAAAAAACGAACGGGAATAACCCTTTGGTATTTTTGAGTCTACGTCTTTCCTTGAAACTCCGAAAAAAGCTACTTTATATAATCACGAAATAAGCTCATACCCTATACATTGTAACACAAAAGTACTTTGTAATACCTAGAACTACATTTTCATTCCGTATTCGGAAAAAAAACTCCTGAAAATGCGCTAAAATCCGTTATGAAGCTGTGTAACACGTTTTCTGATTACTTTCGAAGTATCCGCTGTCGTGCGGTATCCCATTTTGCGAGTAAAAGTTTATTCAAGCCGTGCTAGAGTTTCTAAAGAACTAACACCGTATCAATACTGACAGAATCGGTTAGACTATGAAACTATTGACTCAGCATTATTTAAAACTAGACGTGCCTCTGTTTACCGCCTTAGATCTTGAAAGGGTTTCAAATCGTCTCAGATTTCAAATAGGATGTGACTAATTATTGTCATTATTTACATGAAAGAATGAACGAAATAGGCTAATGTTGCCATGTGGGTTAATCGAAGTTTATCTAATCTGTCCATATTTTCGATTTGATCTTATGACAGTAGATTAAACCATCGATGAAAAATCGTAGATAATATTATCCATAGTTTAAACCACGATTGATCTTACGGCCCGTAGTCAGCTCCATATTGATCACTAGCTGCGCTCCCGCGGTGTGACCCGCGGTCCCTCGGGATTTTTTCATTTTTTCGGGATAAAAAGTAGCCCATGTCCTTCCCTGGGATACAACCTTTAACTATGCCAAATTTCAGCTTAATCTATCCAGCGGTTAGGGCGTGAAAGCGTAACAGACAGACAGATAGACAGAGTTACTTTCACATTTATAATGTATGGATGGATGTATGGATGTATTTAATGTGAAAAGCCGATTAAAATCATATATACCTCTATGATACTTTTACGATTACGTTGTAATATGACGTCAAAAACTTGATAGGAGCCGCTTTCGTATTGCTTAGCCAAAACAATTCGACAAAATTGTTTCTAGTACACTGCAGGCCGGGAAAAGTATACTAAGAGCTTTTACTGGAACAACATTTTTGCGAAGATATTTTTTTACGTATCATTATCCTCCTGTCCGTAGTGGCTGACCTGATGTACGGCTGCTTTATGCGGTTTTGTTTGGGGGCGCATTCAGTGATGGCAACATATACCCATTACTGAGTGCGCACCTATCCTAATTAATTACTTTCTTTTTTTAGCATTGATCTTAATATATTGTCTGTGATGTTACTAAGTTATTAGTCTATGGACAAATGTCTGAAATATATATTTTTTTTATTATAATGAAGCGCTTGTAGGGTTTCGTCGTCCCTGTTTTGGGTTAATTGTTTATGAAATCTAAGCTCTTAGATTTAATAGTTCTACCATATCATAATGTATCACTATTTTGCACTACTTGGTTACATGGTCTAAACGAACGGATATAAAAACTAAAATTATAACTTTGAACCAAAAATAGAGGTCTCTTTTGGGCCATAACAATAAATTATATACTTTCCGTGTCCTGCAGTATACAAACTACGTAGAGCAACGAGCAAATCGATAGCTCATCTGAATATTGTTCAATCGCTTCCAAACCAACTCCAAGGTACAGTATTGAAATGTTTTTACATAGTATAAAACAAAGTCGTATGTTCATCTGTACGTTTAGATCCTTTTAACTATGCAACGGCTTTTAATGCGGTTTTCAATTTAATTATAGAGTGATCCAAAGGGAAGGTTTAGGTATACTTTGAGGTTAGTAATGATTATAATGGTTATAGCATTTATGCAAAGCCAAGGCAAGTCACTAGTTTAATCTAAAGGCAAAAAAATCTAAAAAATATTTTTGAGTTTCTACTAAATATAACAATGTATTTAAAAAACGCATTTAATTTTTATCTCAATCGATGTAGGTAGGCGTAAGAGGGGAAAGAGTCGTAAAGTGGCCACCGTAACGATGATGACAGGTGTCATAACCGATATAAAAACCCTAAAATACGACCATAAAATAACCATGGGTTTTACGTCATATTTCAAGGTGAATAAATAAATGTAGGAGCATTTACACGATGTGATTTTTTGTTCAACATTATTATTTCACATATCTCAAACGACAGAAAAACACTATAGATATTAGATGCATAAAACAAATGACCGTATTATGGTGTAAAGAGGAAGGCTTATTTTCAGTGTCCCTTTAATATTGTCAGTAAGTGTACATAAATTGGTGACTTATAATAAGACTATACCTACCATAAACTAAACACTAAGCTGCTTATTATAAAAACGTAAAACCTTGGTTGAACCCCATATTGACACATTTCAAAACAAAACTGTTACCACAAAAAAGCGTTCTATGTCTATGTGATGAAAGATCGTTTTTCTAGAGACAGTTTTTAGTTAGACTTGGTCTAAACTCGGCTCATTTTCTTGTAATAAGCCCCTAAGGCCTCTAACATGACATAAAGTTATGTCATGCATAAACTAAAAAATTGTATGATATGGTTATTCATAGGTTAGTTAGGAACTGGAGTAGAATCACCTAGTTTTAAGACGTTTCAAAGTGATCCCAGCGGTCCTACTGAATAAATGCTTTTTGACTTTGACTTTGTTATGCATGACATAACTTTATGTCAAGTTTATTAGTATTAAATTAGGAGTAAACACATGTTACCTGCATTTAATTAACTTTCTATTGGTATAATAAAATATGTCAATGTTAGTAGATACCTTCTCACGCAGAATAGTAAGTATGAACAGTCTGCATTTATGTGCTAACATATACTTAGTTTAGAAAATATTTAAGTTTTCAAAACTTGTTGTGGCTTATTACAAGAAAATGAGCCGAGTTTAGACCAAGTCTAACTAAAAAACTGTCCCTAGAAAAACGATTATTAAATACTTGTACATAGAACGCTTTTTTGTGGTAACAGTTTTGTTTTGACATGTGTCAACATGGGGTTCAACCAAGGTTTTACGTTTTTATAATAAGCAACGTTAGGTTTACGACTGCCATAGTACTTTCATACTTATTTATAAATGTATGTAACACAAAGTTCATTTAGCTACGCTTTAGTGGGATCGCACCCTAACTGAAACAAAACTTTGAACAATTTCGGCGGTTTTGTCGACTAAAATGTTCATCAATTCCGAAACTATTTTATAGAGGAATTTATTAGGTTAATCTCCGCTTAGCTGTGGATCGATCTATGGTTTGAAGATTATCTTTTTCAATACTCATAAATCTATAGGTACTTGACTACCTCTGTGGCGCAGTGGGTGAAAGCCCGCTTGGGACGCAGAAGATTGCGGGTTCGATCCCCGTCGCGGGATAAATGTTTGTATTATCTACAAATTTTTATCTCGGGTCTTGATGTTTCTATGTATAATATGTAATTACAAACAAAAAGTATGTAAGTAGTATATCAGTTTCCCATTGTAGCTTTGCTTAGTTTGGGGCTAGATGACGCTGTGTGAAATGTCCAGCATTATTTATTGATGCACGGCCGGGATTTGAACCCACAACCTTGATTGAAAGTGTAGGTACAACCCCATTCGGCCAACACGTATTTCTTCGTAGACGTATTCTTTAAGGTCTAGTAAACTAATATAAAACATTATTTTATAACTCATTCAAGATCAAAAGAGACAAATATTTGGGTAGATTTAGAGTTCAGATAGATTATGACAACATTATTACGAACAAAGAAAACACAGATACATCCGTGGTTTTACATTTCAATTTAATGTCGCCGGGCCGGGAATAATCCCGCTTTTGTTGCAGACTGTCACTATATCAAATGCGATGTTGACAGTTTGTGCTATTTACGACACAATGTTATTCAAACCTTTTGTGTCTGCTTATGGAAATGCATTCAGAAAAAAATTCATTAGAAAAAAATTAATAATCACAATTATTTAATAACTGCAGAATACGTACCTAGGTAACTAATTTGACGACGATTTTTGACATAATAATATTAGACGAATGTTATTAAGTTCAATGTATATTACTATTTTTAGTGTCTAGGAGAGGCGACGTGCCTTAGCAAAATGGCACTATAGTGACGCTACATCTTATTTTGTGTTCTATTTGCGATGATAATATTTCAATCCTTTTGTGTCTGGGTTATAATTAGCAGAACGTATATTAACTGATAGTCTGATACCAGTGGCGTAGCTAGGTAGCCCTGGTGCAAAATAAACCGGGGCCCTAACTGAACGGTTTAGGTTTTATCAAGTCAAAATATGCAGGGTGTGGCAAAATGTAAACGTATTTATTTTTTTGTAAAAACTTTAGATTTGATTCGTCATTTTCTGGGTAACTATTTCAAAAATCTAATAATGCAGTTGTTTTTATTTTCAAAATAATCATACCTATAGTTTCCTAAGAACAAAACCTTCCGGACTCTCGGGACTCAGAGTCCGAGGGCCCCTTGAGCTTGGGGGCTCCGGTGCACTGCACCGCCTAGCCATTCGGTAGCTACGCCACTGTCTGATACACCGTGATCTAAGATGATCACATCACTTGACAAATATTATCTAACTTACAATTATGACAATTCTGTTGCTGGCAAAAATTTACGCTGTGATTTTCACAAACTTTTAGCAAAATTATCGGTAATTTGACTAATTCCATGCAGTTGATCTAAGACCAAGCAGTCAGTAAAAATTAATCAAACCTTTTTCGTAAAAAAAATATCCAATGTAGAGCGGTATGTAACGGGTGTAGACTATGTTGCCGTCAGCTTGCGCAATGTAGCAAGTATTTTATAATTTTTCAACGTAAAAATGAAAATGTGATTCTCAGCGCGCACGTGCTTCTGATGTTAAAAGTTTAAAATTTAGGCACTCAACATTTTTCTTTCATTTCGCTAAGTATCATGAACTTCGAAAGAATTTTATTACCAACCAGTTCATGCAGATTTTTATCAGATTGTTATTTTTTTTTTTCAAATAATAGTACCTACAGTACGTATTGATAATACTTGTCTTATTACTCTCTGTTGCCGAATCTAGAGTTTATTATTATTTATGAAAAAATATAAGTACCTGAATAAGCAAGTACCCTACTTATTATGTAATGAACATTTGAATTATTGTACAAATTCACATATTTTCTCTCTATTTTAGTTTTCCAAGAAAATAGTTTAAGTATAAAAACTAGGTACTCACTGATGGTCTGTTCATCATCAGGCTTGTCTTTCCGGTTCTGGAAGCAACAAAATTACATAATTTTGAAGGTTATGAGATGAAATTAATAAACAATTGACATTACGATTATTATTACGCACCACCATTGTAAAATTTGAAATTGGAACACGCTAGAAAAAAAGAGAAAGCGCGGGAACAACGCTGCTTGCGCGCGCAACGTGCCCGTAGACCGAACTGGCCACCTAGGACGTTCGGAATTCAAAAAGGGGCTGCAAAGAGGCTGACTGTTTTGTTCAGCTTATTTATTAAACTCATCTTAAATGTATTTCTGGAACTAGTAACCTTTCTATGATGCGTCACCGGTCATAGACATTATTAATAATTCTTACCATTTATTACATACCCACTAGAAGAATACATTTCACTATGCTATGTAAACGACGTACTATTGCAATAAATTGTTTTTTTAACATCCATTGTTTATGGATTCGTGGGCTTAAAATTGTCTTGGAGGAAGATGCTTTTAGGCAAATTTATGACTTATTTTAAAGAAAATATTTATTTACTTACCTTAATTTATATCCATGGAGATAAAATAGATTCCTAGAAGTCAGGGAATTCTTTATTACATATGACAACGCTATACCAAAAAATATTGTATGGAATTCTTGAGGAAGCTGCTTCAAGCTGCTCCATAAGCAATGTGCCTATTGCATCTACGTCGGAGTGCAGAAAAATAAATTTGCTAATAAATAAATTACATGTCATAAAGTATCATAAAACTTTCATACATTCAACTCATAGAAGCGGAATGTAAATGCAATTTTTAAAATCTGACAGTCAAATCAAAAAAGTACTGTCAAAATTGACTAGGCATCTATTCTTTTAAATATCTTGCATTAACCAGCAATAAAAAGTCTAGGATAAAAATGTCTGCAAAATAAAAAAGTTACGCTTTAGCCAACTGTGCTGACAGGTATTTTATAGTTAGTTTCAGTATAGGCTGCGCTGAAGTTTACGACTTTGCTAAATATATTAGCGAGATAAAAATCTTTGTGCATACTTTGATACACTAAAACGTTAAAGGTGACATTTCAATTTATGACTAAGAAAGATGCAGTCATTTTAGTCATTCACATTACATAGTCTGCTTTATAAATTTGTCTGAATGAGCGTGGAAGCTAACTGAAATTCCTTTAGCATCACGGGGCATCACTCACAGTTTCTCATTGAACTGTGTTTTTTTCTAGACATTTCTAAGCATACCTACTACAAAACGGACGTCAACAGTTTTTGGAACGAAGTTCCTTTTTGGACGGTATCGAGCTAGACGAAAAAAAAAGTTCCATTTTACCGTCACGACACATACATAGGTCAAAACGTCACAGTGCGAAGTGCGCAGTTGCAACGCATTGCTAGTACGGAAGAGCGTTTTCAAAGTTGAAACTTCGTTCCAACCGAGTGTTTCACGAACTACACGACACATACGTACTTTATATTAGCTACTTAATTATATGATTACTTAGCTTGGGACGTGACTGCCATAAACGACCATCCGGCCTTTCATATTCAGGTGAATTTTCTCCTTTTCAATCAAAAGAGTTCATGTTCTATTGAGTATTGATATATATTGAGTTTGTAGACTTGGAATAACAACGTCAAAACAAAATAATTTAAAAATGTAATCACTAAGCTTACGTTGTATGTTTTAAACATATCTCTCCTGTCGCTAATTTATACGGGAAATACGATAATTAAGGTTATTAGCATACCTACTCGTTTGCTTAAAAAAACAAAGAAAAATACATTTGGTGCCTAGGTATCATAGGGTGGACTAAGGACAGTGAGTGAGGGCAAAAAAAAATATTAAATTTTGTTTATTAACCTTTAAGTACCGACGTGTGGTCTGACAGACACTTCACGCGTTCCAAAATTCTCGTTACCTATGTTAGCGTAGTCCTATCACCTCGCGCGTCTACCTACCCCTCGCTCAGTCGCCCGGCAGCGTTTGTGGAGAGTGGCAGTGTTGGCGCGTGCGATTTCGGTAAGTTATGATTGTTATAAGATCGCGAGTGGTCTGTCAGACCACTCGTCGGCACTTATGTAACTTTTTTTGGGTTAGACTTATTTCAGATTATATGATTTTTCTCTTTTATTTTCAGTCAAATGTTACAATGACTCAGCCAGGCTCTTCGGGCATAAAACGGGCAATCGCAAACGACAATACCAGTGATGCCATAAGACGATAAAGATATATACTAGAGAACATGAAGAAATTTTGGCGGAATGGCTAATTGACGGCTCCAAGTCTGACTCTGAGGTTATTGAACCGAATTTTACGGTGGCAGAGAGTGATCATAGTACGGACTCATATGCAGCACCGTTCTCTGAACAGACGTCATCTACCAAGGAAATTGTGCTCGTCGATAAACAGAGTTCTTGGGTCAGATGCACCGGATTGTAAATTTGATAGTTCCTATAACTTGATGCCATGTAGTTTTTGAGAAAACGGCTGATTATTTATGTTTTCTTTATTATCATAGTTTATTTAGCTATTAATCTTTAGGAATAATTTGTTTTGAGGTTAAAAAAAAGTTTAATTAGTATTTAATAAATATTACGGTAATAGTCCATTTTTTTCCCAAAGAATCGACGTCTGTGATTTGAATCCTTATAATTATTAATAAATGTGTAAACCTTTATATTTTGTTTTATTTATACAATAATAAATATGTAAACAATGCTTAGAAGCAATTATTTTTAACTAATACAAAGAGATTCATTTTTTTTATAGTAAAACTATGGTGGTCTAGCAGACGTCATGTCGGTACTTAAGTAACAAAACCGGCACGTCGGTACTTAAAGGTTAAGTACTAGCTGCGCTCCCGCGGTGTGACACGCGGTCCCTTGGGATTTTTTCGGGATAAAAGGTAGCCTATGTCCTTCCCTGGGATACAACCTTTAACTATGACAAATTTCAGTTTAATCTGTTCAGCGGTTTGGGCGTGAAAGCGTAACAAACAGACAGACAGACAGAGTTACTTTCACATTTATAATATTACTAGCTGTCCGCCCCGGCTTCGCACGGGTTTATTATAGGTATTTAACAAAAATTTAATAACAACATGGCGGTCCCGGAGCGGGATGTATGATCCTTTAAAGTTTAGAGGTTAATATGTAGGTAAGGTCTAAGGTAGGTAGGGGAGTATTGGGCAGTAAGGCAGGTTTGGACACCACCGGCAAATCCCCGTGTTATGCCGGCCATACACCATCATGCCAATCCACCATTAGTCATGCCAATCCACCCCCATACATGGCCAATTCTAACTGATCAAATTCTGATTTGACGATAGGCATGATGGTTTATGGCCGACATGACACGGGGGTGTCCAAACCTCCCGACTGCCCAATGCTCCCCTACCTCCCATATATATTTCATTGATATATTACCACTCTCCTCTCCCATTCCATATTTCTCAGACACTTTTTAAACTATCATGGTTTTCAACATTTTTAACACAGTTAACGGGATATTTACCATGATTTAATGTTTTTTGAGTTTCCCGATATTTCGGCGCAGTTGCATACGCCATGATCTATGGTCTATGGTATGATGTATCTATGGTATTAATCATGGTTAATATCCCGTTACCTGTGTTAAAAATCCCAGAGACTTGTCCTACCGTACTAACTGATATTTATTCTGTGGTCGCGATGTATCTTACATTTTTAAACTCATGATAACTTTTGAATAAAATGTCTGATTTCAATCATTCAAAAAGTAATCGACGGGTACTGAAACAGCCTTTACTACGAAGGAATTTATTTGAATAAGAATAAATACCAAAATAAGAATAACGTGGTCTGCTTTTGGTCGGCATTTTTATTCACTTTTTAAATTATAAAAGTTGTTATTCTGACACAACCACAATAGTTGGACATATGCTATCGCTAACTTTTTTGTAGATATTGATACGTTCTTTAATATTGTAGAACATTTTTTTGTTCTATCATCAATAGTTTTCGCAGCGCACGCGATATAAAGAATTTTATGTTCAAAATTTTTACACCTTTTGTTACATTATTGCAATTTTCATAAGGATCTCTAATTTTTTTGGAAATAATTTATAGCCTATGTTCATCAAAGATAATGTAGGATTCTAATGGTGAAAGAATTTTTCAAATCGGTCCAGTAGTTTTGGAGCCTATTCAATTCAAACAAACAAACAAACAAACAAACAAACAAACAAACAAATGTTTCCTCTTTATAATATTAGTGTAGATATAGTATATATAGTATATAATATAGTATGGATTAATTTGGGTTTTTCAGGTCTTTCAATAATGATTCGTAATTTAAAGCTCGTTCCGTTTATCCATGTTATAGGTATACTTATAATATCTTCAGATCATGCATAAGTAGGTACATTTTTGTCCCCACGCTAGTATCAAATACTATAACCTAATCTTGTACCCACAAATTGCACATCCAAATAAATTTAGACGCATAAATTCTATTGGGAAATACATTTTACGCAGGATTTTATCGCGTTGACTTCAACTTCTAGTCGCACAACTTCTAGTCTTCCAAATGGCACACTGCCCCCTTGAAGTTCCTTGATTCGCGTCAGCAAACATTACGGGCCATTACACAACTGAAGCGAGAAGGATGAAAAATTGTAGCTGGCGTCTTTCGTGTTCCCTAACGAGCTCAATATAGCGCGACTCTATAATGGTGGCTCTAATGCTCGTTTGACCTAACAGTACTGAATTTTTGCTGTACGTATGAAATATAATTACGTTTTTATACTAAAAAGAAAACCGACTTCAAAGTTTGACTCGAAACGCGGTGTGACTCAGGGCGTCAAGCTGTCGATTCGATTTCTATTTGTGACATGGCTAGGAGGGAAGGTGTTTAGAGTTTTACGGGGAAACTATCAATCCCTCAGGAATAAAATTTATATGGGACCACCTCTGGAGTATACCCTTTCAAACATGAAAAGAATTTTGCAAATCGGTCAACAAATGGCGGAGCAATCGCGTAACAAGATACAAAAAAAAAAAAAAAAAAACATACAGACGAATTGAGAACCTCCTCCTTTTTGAAGTCGGTTGAAAATAGAATTACGGATGCATTACCATACGGACAAGTTTAAGCTCAAGAATGTATCCCCAAGACGAGACAATTTCGTTTGAGCTGATGGCGAAATCCGGTGTTAAGTTTTTAGGCTGAAGGCCTTAGGTTTTGTAGCTGATACGTGTCCTCCGAGATACTTATTCTTCTTCAGAAGATCAATCTAGAGTATTGAAGCGCTCAGTTATTATTGTCACGAGCTCATACACCTAGCTTCGATTTATTAAGAACGACTGCTCGCCCTAGACTGGCCTTAAAGGTCTATGACCAGGGTTGACCTGCCACAATACAACACGGCTTCCTTTTTTACACGGCTGACTGAAGTCATCCAATAAAATACAGTAGAAATAGTAATCTCTATACAAGATCGTCTTCTCTACTAGTTTCTATTTTTGGCAACACACCCAAAAACACAGTTGAATCGAAGTTCAATCTTCGAATTGTTCCCAATAACTTACGACATCGATTCCAAGCTATACAACTTGTTCTGTTGAAGACAATCTCAAGGAAATCGTCGTTGACAGCGGAGCGGCAGTGCTGCCAACTTTGACGTATGAGTTTCCCGCGCAACTGTCCGGATGCGAGTGACAGCTGAATATGTTGGCACAACTGCTTGCGCTGAGAGGTTGACACTGGGTAGCGTTTGACGAGAATGGGGTTGAGGTGTCGTATGCTATGTCATTGTACGTTGTTATTTTAATGAAAACTGGAATTAAATCATAGTTCTGGGGTGTATCAGACATGCAGACAGATCAGAGTACAGGTAGGTACACTGTATTTTCTTCGTTCTTCCCACTTTTCAGGTTTCTTAGTCCCCTGATGTAGATGATCAGTCTATGGACATGGGCATGGGGCCATTATTAATAAACTTGGTTTAAAGTTATGCCGGGTGTAACTTAGGAGTAACCATAAAATTTTTGGAGTTTAAACCTGGCGTAACGTTACACCACGTTTATTAAAAAGAGCCCCAATGTGTTATTTTTGTGGTTGTCTGACGCGTTTTATAGGGCATCCATCGATTCGGCAGCTGTTTTGACCATAGAGTACTTATGTAAAAATTGTGTAACAAATTGTATGAACAGTGTAACGTTTACTTTACCTTATTATTGGTAAAATAAAGTTTATGTGTTCTATAATATTTAAAATCATTTATTGTAGAGTAGTGGCTAGCAATAAATACTACTATCACACCATTTTTCATTTAACTACCCCATACTACATTTCCTCAGCATTATAATTTTTAAAATAAGCTGTAATTTTCACGCAAATAAGCTTATTAATCAGTGTAATGACTTTGGTCGTTAGTACTTCCGGGTTATGTCTGCTTCCATATTTAAATTATTTTTTTTCTTTTTCAGGCGCGGAACAAACCAGCAGATGGCAGTGGGCACGTCAACCAGAAAAATGCAGCCGGTTCGAAAACATCAACTTCTTGTCAAAAAGGTGATAGACTCACTTCATCTCATACATGCTACAATTGGAGTGTACATGCGGACCAGGTGTCCATCTCCAGCTATCCCTGATCTGGATCCCTCAGGATTTAGTGCCTATCCTAAAAGTTTTGGAAGGCTTTTCCAACCAGTTCAATATTCAATGCCTTTTAAAATCTAAAATTCTGAAAAACAAAATGTCACTCTATGTGATAGTCTCAGTTACCCCCTACAATTTTTATTTTTTTTGTTTTATAAGCCATCTCTATTAAGCCTCATTCTACAGCTTTTCTTTTATAAAAATGAAAATCCAATGACCAAAAGGCTTGTGCTTACCTCGGACAGAAGATAAGTATAGCCATCCAACGAGGTAATGCCGCCAGCCTTTTGGGCACATTACCTGCGGTCGGTGATTTGAACACTGTTTTTTATCATTAGTTTAATTAAATTATGTACTTACCTACTTATGTATTTTTAAAAACAAATACCTACAGAATACTCCGAAAAAGTTTTATAACCTTAATCTTCTAATCACATCGTATATTCATCTATCCAACACAATCTTATACAAGTACCTCCACTGTTTTCTCTAAGGTACGCCAACAAAAGGTGGGCCAAAGACGCCAGTCAAGCCTTCAGCCCAAAAGGGGTCAGTCAAGATGGCGCCGCCGAAGCAGGCAGCAGCAGCAGCTGGTACCAAGACTCCTCAGGGCAAGAAAAAGAAAGGGCACAAGCATCCGCAGTATGATCTCATTGTCAACATTGATTTGGTGAGCAATTTATACTTGAAAGTTAGGATAAAGAAGGTCACTGCATGGATAAAGAAGTGAAAGAAAACGCATTTGAGAGAGGGAACTAAAAATAAATAAAAAAAGATCTGAGAAAATGTCTACCGCACCTGGGGGTACAGCCGAGGGTACAGCCACGGGACAAATGTTTGTATGACTCTACAGATATTTGTCTCGGGTCTGGGTGTTTCTATGTATAATATGTATGTATTTACAAACAAAAAGTATATAAGTAGTATATCAATTATCTGGTTCCCATAATACAAGCTTTGCTTAGTTTGGGGCTAGATGATGCTGTGTGGAAAATGTCCAGCATTATTATTATTATTATTTTGTTTGTCAAAGTTTAACATCACGGAACTATAGAGTCCCGGACCTTTGATAGGCATGCATGGGGCCGAAGCCAACACACAGAGGCCTTTTTGACAATTTTGATCTTGTGTGATGGAGACACATACCGGCTACTATCCCTTCAACACTATAAAAATGCATTCAGGAACAGTCTCCGGTTTGTGCAGAACTATTGAGGATATGGAAAACTAATTACCGGGCTATGGGGTGGGATGGTAGTGGACTGGGTACTGGGGAAACTATGGGAACTATGACACCCGCCGAAACAATGTTAACGAACATGTAAAAATGGCGGGTGGAGACTCGCCAACTCACTACTGGGCCCCCCTAAAACAGTCGCTCGTGCGACAAGGGGGCAACATGACGTGAGCGGCTAGAAGGTGGTAAGGTGCTACCGGACTTTGCTGGCTGACCAACGTGTTGTAGGAAAGATAAAAATTGCGTGCTAACAAATTATATAACAACTAACTAAACCTTACATTTAACATAACAAAGATTCTCTAACAATACATCAGAAAAATAAATACACATTATAATTTGTAGCGAACTTTTTTAAATAATAGGTAGATACCTATTTATTAAATAACATATACATATACGATACTAATAACAATAATAACGATACGATAATAATAATAACCGAATAAAATATATACTTATCTACCCGAGTCTGCCTCCTAAAACATTCTTTTCACATCATCTATACTCGTATAGCCGCAAACTAAGCACTATTGTACTATAACCAGATAACTGATATACTTATACTTTTTTGTTTGTAAATACATACATACATACCCAGAAGAAAAACCCGAGATAAATATCATACAAACATTTATCCCGCGGCGGGAATCGAACCCGCCACCTTCCAAATCCCAAGGCGAAATAACATTAATATGCACCGAGAATAAGGCTCTTAAATAAATCAATTATGATAACCCGAGGCTCGCTAGAACTGAAAGTGTCTAGATCGGTTATTTTATTTAGGATCAAAAGGGCCCAAGACCAGTAAAACTATTTCACTTGACAGATAAAAAGTTTTTTTGTAAACCATTATCCCACAACGTTTGCATTTAAGAAAATGGTAACATTTAAAAACGTTATAACAGTAACGTTAAAATCCGATCGTAAAACGGACCGTTTCAGCTAATTTTATTATTTTTAAATTTGACAGCTTGTAAATTATATCAAATCCACTGGTGAACCGAGAATGCTATGTTCATCCGGTTGTAAATGTCAAATTAAAAAAAATACTAATTTATTTTTGTTTTTATATATTGTTAATTAGGTAAACGAAGACGTACTATAGGGACCTCGTGGAAAGGCTAATGAACAGTTTTGTATGGAGCCTAGCATACCTCTGTCCGCCATTTTGAGAAAATCACGATTTTTAAGTATATTTGTATCTCATTATAAAAAAACTGTATTGTTTGTATGAGAATAAAATGTCTTTAAACCTATTTGGCGGCAAGGGATGAAACCTACGCCAATCGATAGAAAAAAATGATTTCAAACAAAAAGTATTAAGTGGTAAAATGTCCTAAATGATATACTTTCTGAGATTTGGGGTCGAGATCCTAAGTCCGTGGGGTTCTCGAGCCCTTCGGGTTTTCAAAATTCTTTCAGGGCGTCTGGTCGAAGCGACGCGTGATCCGAGAGCTGGCACATTTTTGGCTCAAAGGATCAGCATTGCCATCCAGCGTGGTAATGCCGCCAGTGTTTTGGGCACGCTTCCGACTGACAGTGACCTCAGTTGAGCTATCTATAGATCATTTCTAACGATCCTTAGATAGCTTGACTAATCATGTTGTATTTTGTAAATATATGTAAATATGTAGTAGCTTAGTTTTTGTAAATAAAGTTTACTTCTTTCGGAGATATTGAGTTTGAAAATTCAAAGATTATTAAGTGTTAAGTGAGTAGGTGTCTGTAGAAAATTGTTATTTAGCGTTTTGCTACAAGTAGCGCCCTCTACATATTTCTCATGGAACGAATATTATAATAGACTAAAGGAACGAATGAGAAAATTCAAGGCACTGCTACGAGATGTCTCTACAAAATAACTCTGTTGATAAAAAAACATGATTGATTTCTGTAAATATCTGAAATGACTCCTAATTACTGTACATACCTACAGTTCAAAGTCAAATAATCAGTACGTAGGTATAATTCTTCAGCCAAATACCTTTTAAAATCACGGAAACTGTGCCAAGATGATGGTGAATTTTGAGTAGAAATGTCTTAACAGTTTTATGTACTGTTAGTATACTTACATGTTTGCCAATTCCAACATAAAATGCTTAGTCAGCTCAACACATAAAAGCGCTCTACATTTTTTGTACATTCTTCTCAAACTGAGGGCCAAGAAAAGGCGCTGAGCAAATTCTTCTAGAAATCAAAAAAATACCTAATGAACTGTTTCTATGGAAATCAAAATATTTGAATACAGACTGATTTAAGTCCCTGTGACGTCTCTAGAATTCTATTACCCAAGTCTAGCTCTACCTATGTAAAAATAATGTTCAAATTTAGAACACTACCGACTAATAATCTCAGCTGACAATGTCGCGTCGTGCGTATCAGTGCTGTCCACTTTATTTTCGTCATTTTAAAAATAAACAAACATTCGAAAAACAAAATAGTTCCTTTTCAAACGCGCTGTGTTTTATTTTGATTTTTGCAAAATTGTGTTGTGCGGTTTACAATGGCAAGAATATTTCGTTTTCAAATAAAATCTTGGCATCACAGCTAACAAAGCTTGAAGTTTTGGTATCGGAAAACGCTTTTGAAGTTTGAAACAAATAGAGTTTGAAGTGAAATAGAAATGGCTCAGACGGCGACGGCAGATGCCAACTATACAAAAGAATATAGACGGCTGAGGAGATTCACCAGCGATTTGATGACTCGGCAGGTTTCTGTACGTTGTTTTGTTTTACACATGTTATTTGCATTGAACGCAATCATAAATGCCCATTTACAAAACTTCATAAACGTTACCACAGATTAAAAATATTTTTTTTACACGAAGTTAGATCGTCGATAAAAAACAACGAAGATTAACTTGAGATAAACTAAACAGCTAGAAACGTATCTTAGCAATTTAAATGCTTTAAAATCTGTCGTTAAAATGTTGATATTGATATTGATATATTGATATTGATAGCCTTTTATTTCCAAATCTCTTTTTTTACATGGTTGCTTTAATCTAAATAATCTGTGTCTGTTAGTATCTTATAGCTAATTTCTTATCCTATTGTTAGTAATTAATTATTCTGAGAAATGGATCCCTGTTTGGGTAAAGGCCTCCTCCATCATCAGCCATGAGTCATCGTCAGCAGCTCCTGCCTCCATCCAGGCGTTTCCAGCTATGCCTATTATGTCATCAGTCCACCGTCTACATGGTCTGCCAACATTTCTTTTGCCAGCTGGTCCTCTCCATTTTGTGGTCTGTACGGTCCATCTCTTGTCTTTTAGACGTGATATGTGACCGGCCCATTTCCATTTTAGCTTGAGGGCTTGAGTGAGTGCATCTGTTAGCTTTGTTTTTTGTCTGATTATACTGCTTTTAATTTTATGTATCTTGCGGATTTTTAGTAAACTCCTTTCCATCGCCCTTTGAGTTGTTCTTATCTTGCTTCTTGTTTGGTTGGTGAACACCCATGTTTGGCAGCCATACAGCAGGCAAGGTAGGAGACATGTATCGAAAACAGTTTTTTTCATACTTAGGCTGTAGTCTCCTTTAAGGACTTCTTTTAACGCCCAAAATTTCTTCCATGTTATACTTGCTCTCCTTTCTATTTCTTCCTCGTTACTGGTTTTGTTGAAAGAAACTTGCTTACCTAAATATATATAGTTTTCTACATATTCAATGACGTTTCCTTTTGCTTTTATTGGTGTTTCTCTACTGTTTGTCATTATCTTCGTCTTATTAGCGTTCATTTCTAATCCTACCTTAGCACTTTCTTGGGCCAGAGAGTGTATCATCTCTTGTAATTGATGCGGTTTCTCCGCTAAGACCACAATATCGTCAGCGAATTGGAAGTGGCTGAGAAAGGAATTTCCTATTTGTATACCTCTTTGTCTCCAGTTTAGGTTTCTAAATATATTTTCGAGAACAGCAATAAATAGTTTTGGTGACATGGGGTCTCCCTGTCTCACTCCTCTTTTTATTCTGATTGTATCACCTCTGGTTTCTAATTTGACATTGCTGGTGCTGTTATTATATATGTTTTTAATTATATTTATGTATTTCTGGTTGATTTCGCAGAGTTCTAAGGCCTTCCAGATGGCGTTGTGGCTTATACTGTCGAAGGCTTTGCTGTAGTCTATAAAGGCTACGTACAATGGTCTGTTAAATTCCTTGTATTTGCTTATAACCTGTTCTAAAGCGTGAATGTGGTCTGTTGTGTTGAAACCTGAGCGGAAGCCTGCTTGATCTATAGGTTGATATTTGTCGATTTTATGTGTTATTCTTTTTAGTAGTATTGATGCAAATAGTTTATATATGCTTGGAAGCAGGCTAATAGGTCGATAGTTGCCAATATCCAGTGGGTTTCCTTTTTTGTAAAGGAGTATGATGTCGGATATGCACCATTGAGTCGGTACTGTCTCTGTTTCTAGGACCATGTTGAATAAATTCGTTAGAGGTTTGAGAAGGATAGGGGCTCCTATTTTTAGCGCTTCATTGGTTATACCATCTGGACCAGGACTTTTATCTGGCTTGAGTTGTCTGATATGTCTAAGTATTTCTTTTTCATTTATTGGTTCAAAAGTGTCGTTGCCTTCAGTTTTTTCCATGCCTATTGTGTTATCGCTGTCATCATCCTGTTTTTTCTGGTAAAGTTCCTTGTAGAAGTTTGTTGCACAGTTTAGGATATCCTTTCTCGTTTGTGTTTCTGATGTTTGATGGTTGAGTTTTTGTATCCAGGTTTTATGTGGATTTAGTTCTTTAAGAGCTCTTTTTGTGCTTCGAAAGGTCTTTAGATTTTTAATTATTATGTTCTGTCTATATATTCTGTAATCTTTTTTAATAGATCTGTTTGTTTGTTTGTATAGCATGCTTAGTTGTTTTTTCATATCTTTGTCTTTATATTTGGTTTTGATTAGTTCTGTGCGTCTGTTTATTAGATATTTGGTATATTCGCTGAATATAGTATGTTCTTTCTTTTTGGTTGTTTTATTTTTGTTTGATATACTTTGTTTTATTGCGCTTTCTATTGTGTTATAAAAAACCTGGGTGGTTATAGAACTATTGATTTTATAGTTTCCATCAATCTGAGATTTTAGTTGAGCAAGGTAGGTCTTGATTTCGTCTGTAGTCTTTGGGTTCACTGGGGTATTTCTAAAGTTATTTCTGCTTTTCTTTGCTTTTTCTATTAGGCATGTTGCCCGGACCATTCTGTGATCTGATGGGAATTTAATGTTATTTAGAACTTCTATGTTACTTATTAGCTTCGGTTTGTTGGTCATGATAAAATCAATTTCGTTCTTAACATTGTGGTTTGGTGAGATCCATGTCCATCTTCGGCTTGTTTTTTTCTTGAAAAAGGTGTTCATGATTGACAGTCTGTTTTCGTGAGCGTAGTCTATCAGTCTTTGGCCTCTGTTGTTTCTATCCCCATAGCCATATTTACCCATGATAAGGTTTTCTTCCGCTTTAGGTTGTCCTATTTTTGCATTAAAGTCACCGATTATTAGAACCGTGTTATCTACTAATGTATGAGCTTTGATGATATCGCTGTAGAATTGATTTATTTCTTCATCACTACAGTTTTCCGTGGGTGCATAAGTTTGAATTATTGAAATATTAAGTTCTTCGAATTTTAGCTGAAGTAAGGCTACTCTTTCTGATATTCCCATAAAATTGGTTATATTGTTTTTTAATGTTTTCTTGATTAGAAACCCCACTCCATACAATCCCTTGGTTTGTCCACAATAGCACAGGATGTAGTCCTGATGTTCTTCAATTTGACAGCCCATTTTGCGCACTTCAGACATGCCTATTATGTCAAAGTTGACGTTTTTGAGGGCGTGTGTCAATTCAAGGTAACGCTCTGTTGATGACAGTGATTTTACGTTGTTGGTGCATATTTTCAGTTTGTTTTTCTTGTTTATGTTCTTGTCTTTGCTCCTACAGTCGTTGGTGTTGTCCTTCATCCAGTTGGTGTTTTTGTTGTTGTTGTTGTTTCCTTTGTTGTTGTTTTTGTTCTTATTATTGTTGATGTTTTCATTGTTGTTTTTGTTTTTGTTTTTGTTGGTTAATGGAGGGTGGTGGTCTAATTCCCCACGAGGACCAGTCGGCTTGGGGAATGTTTTTTGTTCATTTCTTGATTCTGATTTTTTAATTGTTGTAGTTTTTCGGTGGCTGATGACGCTATCCTATTTGCTGTGCCCTGAGAAAGACGAGATGGAGTTGCTTCTTGTTCTCATTACATCGAATGCGTTGATCCGGTTTGCTTTTGTTGTTGTTGTTGCTGCATGCTGCTTTCGGGGTTGCTGCGCTGCTGGTTCTGGAGAGAGCAACGATGAGTCCCTCTTTCTGTTTCCTTTGTCTAGCATACCTTGTTTAACAATGAGTTTGTCGTATTTTATGATAGCGTAATTTCCTTTTTTTCTTTCTTCGATGAGCTTACTTTGGAGTTCCTTCCTTTTATCTAGAATTTCCTTAGGGTAGTCGTCAGAGACATAGACGTCTGCTAGTTTATTTTTATTTTTCAGCACTTCGAGTTTTTTCCATGCATTTATAAATGAGACCAATATTGGTCTATTTTTTCCGTTTGTACTATCTTTTTTCCCAATGCGATGAATTGTATTGATGTCTCTGCTCTCAAGGGATATTTTCAGGTCATTCTTGATTTTTTGTATGGCTGATTCCATGAGGTCCTTGGGCGTATGTTCGGTTTCCTCGAGCCCAAAGAGAACTAAGTTGTTAGCTCTGTTATTTCTCTCTATGTTCCCTATTTTTTCTCTAAGTTTTTGGTTTTCTAGTTTTAAGTTTTCAATTTCTTGCGTAAATGGTACTAGTTTTTCATCCATCTGTTGAATTATAACTTGAGTTTGGTTATTCATTTCAATTTTTATCTTCTCAAAAAAGTCTTGGAGATTTTCCATTATTGTTCAGAGTTTTTGGTTGTACGTAGAACGGAACGTTATTTTATTCGTCGTTGACAATGAATACTGATGTTGACAGCGACAGTTCTTTGTGAAGGCCGAGTTGACGGCGATGGCAATCCCTTCTGACGTTGACAGTTTCTTGCGACGTCCGCGAAGTTGTTGATGTTGATTTTATTATGTTGTTGGTACTGCTTTTCCAATAACCTCAAAAAACTTGCCGGTGATTTTGTTCGATGAAAAACTGGATTATGTTGGTTTATATCACTGAGTTTATGTGTTCGATATGCACTTTGTGGTGTGGTTCGTTAGTTTTTGGTGTTTTGTTAGGCAACTCGTTGTTTTTTACAATAGTTTATGATATTTATGTGGGAGCACAACCGTAGTACGTATTCACTTTTTGACAGCCGGAACCGGAAAACCGTTAAGGACCGATACATTTTAACGATAACGAAAAAAATCGTTAAAATGTATCGGTCCTTTATATTTTTGAAAAAATTGATAAATGTAGGTACGTAAATTTATTTATTACCAAATACTTAGTAATAATGACCCACAAAGATTTAAAAATTACTAATAATTGTGGTGTAAAGTTATTCCTAGGAATACAATAGGAATAACCATACATTTTGACACTCTGCTGGGTTAGCATGAACTCTTATTTCCTGTCAGTTTTCGAACTTCATGTCAATTTCGAATAGCCCAGTTCATTAAAGAAACTTCGCATCCTGTCATGTTCTCTCGCTTGCACACTAATGCAGTCACTAATGTGCAAGCGAGAGAGCATGATACGCACCGCCATTTCAGATTCGTTTCTTTATGTCAAAATTGCCATGCAGTTCAAAAACTGCCTGGAAATAAGAGTTCATAGTAACCCCCCAGGAATAACTTTATAACACGTTTAATAATATGGCGCTTATTGTTTATGAATGAAATAAGGTACAATACCTAGAGTTTATAAAGTTTTACTCGATTTAAGGTTAATTATGAAAGTAATCTGTATAATTCAAATCTTTTTGGAGTAGGTAACTAGAGTTTTTTAATACTGATCTTTTTTTTTATTGCAGTCGGAATATGGCCTTAATGAAGAACAAGTTGCTGGTAAGCATCTAAAAATATTTTTATACAAACAAACAATAACATATTTTTTTTTTACATGAAACAATAACATTATTAATTATTGTTACCTATCAACGAGTTAGTTACGATGATTATTGAGTTCTACCTATTGTTTTCCGATATTTGTTTTGAGAAAACTGAATTCTGGTGGTAGTCAAACAAAATATCGGTACTTACTTAAAAAAAAAGAACATGGTAATTATCGCGTTAATAACATTAATTTTATTTTACTTATTCGTAACCATGATAGTTTCAAAAAATACGAATATAACAACATTGTTCATCAACAAATCAGATAAAATACCTACTGTCTTTTGCAGGGCTGAACCTGGTAGTTAATTTATGGTGTTATGAGAGTTTGTGAGAATGATTTCTTTGATGCATTTATAAAATGTGAAATACACTTACACGCATAGGTGTAAGTGTATTTCACATTTATTAACAAAAACATAAAGTTTTATTGGTGTTTTCAGAGTTCAAAGAAGCCTTCATGCTGTTTGATAAAGACGAGGATGGCACTATCGACCTTAGTGAACTGGGGACCATGATGCGCTCACTAGGCCAGCGACCAAGCGGTGAGCAAACTTCTTCATCATCATTATCCACAGCGTGAACAAACATGGGCATTTGCATTCAGCTGCGCCCTACGATCTGAATTCTGAATTTTTCCAGGATTAAAATATCCATGCCTTTATCCAACGTTTAAGCTAGATAGCTTATAGACGCAATCGAGGTAGATGTTGAGCCATCGTAGTGGGAAAAAAATATTTATCTAAATCAAAGATAATTTAAATGGAAAGGGAAAAGGGATAAAGGTAGTTAGACCGATATTTGGTCATTTGCGCATTTTATTAGCTATTTGGTCGCACGATACTAAAATTGGCTCTGTATTTCGTTTACAGACAAAAATAAAACAGTAATTTCCTGTTAAACGATTGCCAACTCTGATGATGGTATAGATGATGGTACCATGAGAAATGTTCATTAGATTTAAATTAAAAAACTGTACAAAAATGGGAAAATATTATTCAACTAAGGCCCCGACGAGATTCGAACTCGTGATCTCCTGTTTACTAGACAGGCGCTTTAACCAACTAAGCCACGGCGCCGACGATTTGCTATAACAAAATTAACTTCTACAAACCA
Organism: Epirrhoe tristata; assembly: GCA_951394285.1. Lineage (NCBI taxonomy): Eukaryota > Metazoa > Arthropoda > Insecta > Lepidoptera > Geometridae > Epirrhoe > Epirrhoe tristata. Next base: position 9,260,987 of record OX596149.1, read on the forward strand.
AAAATATTCTTGTTTACCTACCTTGAAAAAAAAAAACAAGTAGATTACCGACTTGTTTTTAATTTGTTTAGTTTTCATAATTTTTGTAGCATTCTACTATATACAAGTTTCCTCACAATGTTTTCCTTCACCGTTTGGAGCTTGATAATTTCCAAAACGAAATATCTATTGATGCACGGCCAGGATTCGAACACAAACTTCAGATTGAAAATCTACACTACAATCTCACGCCAACATATACATTCGCCGAAATATAATATTTTTTACACAATAGATGATATTTATTTTGGTAAAAGTCGTATTGGTACTCGTAAATTCATTTTATTGCAATCTAGTGGAACAGAACTCGCTTTTCACGAACAAACGGTAATAAGGTAATAAATTAAAGGAGTACGTGGACTTTCCGTTATGATATTTCCAAATGAATATAAACTGCGATTGCGAATTGTGTAAAAAGACACATTTTGCTTCAATTACATATAATATTTTACGGGTAGAGAACTTTGAAGTAGATGTGTGGAGTAATAAAAATGGATAGAAATAAGAGAGAAGATAGAATAATTGAAGGAAAGTGTGAGCAGTGGATTAAATTATTCTAAGCCACGACCTACACCGATCTGTGTAGTGACCATGCATGGGTGCAGTTTTTGGGTTGCATTTTGTAAAATCTTTTATGATCCCTAGGTATAAGTTTAATAACATTTTAAAGAAGAAGATTTTTTTTTCATCTGTAATAAGTAACATAAAAAAAGATCTGAAGAATGTCTACCGTGGGGATACAGTCGTGATCCTGTTTACGTTTTTACATTAAAAAAATATCTCTGTGTATATTTGCAATGATTACAACAAATTACTGTTTCTCATAATAAATAATTAAGTAATTTGCATGTCCATGACGAATGCTAGGTGGCTCAAAAAGTTTGTCACTAAAGTTGGTCATTCGTTCATACGAACATACAAAGTCAAAGTCAAAGTCAAAAAGTATTTATTCAGTAGGACTGCTAGGATCACTTTGAAACGTCTTAAAACTAGGTGATTCTACTCCTGTTCCTTCGCGACCAATACCGTGAAGAACCAATACAATGTCGACACTTATATTTTTGTTCTGCACATGCAAAATGTTAAAATATTGTTCAAAATTTCCAGAGAGCGAGTTGAAACAGATGCTGAAAGAAGTGGACCAGAATGGCAACGGCACTATTGAGTTCAACGAGTTTCTGCTCATGATGTCTAAGAAGATGAAGGTGGTGGACGAAGACCACGAGCTTAGAGAGGCTTTCAGGTAATCTTTTGACTAACTGGCTATTCTAATTGGTATTGATAGGTTTGCAACCTATCGCGGGTAGAATGTTCTTTTGGTTTGTAATAAATTTGAATTTGACTACTTCGGCATCTTCAAAGAACCAAACATGTCTATGTCTATTGTGCCCAGAAAATTTACCCACATGATGATACTGGTTTTTTTATTGACTACAATACGTACGTCATTATGTATAAAATGTGTGGCAGGATCAAAGCAAGTGGAATCTGTGGTTTTTGCCTACCATTGCAGGATAGAACCGTGGCCATTTGTATTCAGATTATTATTTTGGACTTCCAGATATAATGATCTAAAGAAGAAGTTGTGAAAATTTACAAATTGTTAGGCAGAGCAGGACTATTGATTCATCTACTTCTTATCCTTCTATACTTCTTATGCGCCTCAAAAAGAGGCTCCTTTCGTGCACTTGACTCATGTTTTTGAGTTTTGTAGCTTCCACGACATGTCGGTTTCCTCACGATGTTTTCCTTCACCATTTGAGAGTACTGGCATAGTGCACATAATTTTTTCGGTAGAAAAACTCATTGGTGCACGACCGGGATTGAACCCACGATCGGAAGGGGCTACTACCACTAGATCACTAGTGCTATTGATTCATGTGATGCATAGAAGACTGATTTTACTGATGCAACTTGCAGGGTATTTGACCGCAACCACGACGGCATGATATCCTCTGTGGAGCTGCGGCACGTGATGACGAACCTGGGAGAGAAACTGAGCGAAGAGGAGGTGGACGATATGATCCGCGAGGCCGACCTCGATGGAGACGGCATGGTCAACTACCATGGTCTGTATTTTTACTGGTAGTACCGGTCAATTACTATGATAACTAAAAGAAGGTGCTCAACCAAAGGAAACTAAATATTTTTATGTTTTCACAATCTACTTCAGGTAGCGAAAACATCCTATAAGTAGCGAAAAGACCGCCCATTGTACCTGCATTATTTCACTAGGTTCTAATAGTTCGTAAGTTTTTGTGTATTTAATATGTACAGTATTTCATTCATTCATTCATTTCTCATTTCAGAGTTCGTAACAATACTGATGTCGAAAAACTAGTATGAGCAATCGGCAGCAGAGCAACCGAGAGCGACGCGGCGGTCCTCAGGGCAGTCCAAAACAATGCCCTCAGAGCCGTCGCAAAGAGACCTTCCAAACGAACCGGGCGTTACCGAACCGGGCGTCACAGAACCCAACCATGCCGAGCCGGGCCGTACCGAACCGTGTTACGCGATCCCAGCTTTAAAGCCAGACCTTATAAAGCAAGGCGGGAAGGAAACTCTAATATAGCAATCGGTGAAACTGTCAGTGTCGTTAAAAGATTAACTCGTGCCGTGTTGTGTATACGTACGTCTTTTGTACCAGTGACTGTTAATCGTTCTATAACTGTTCACCAATAATTGTATCTGTCTGAATCAGCGAGCATTGGTGAACAGTGGTTGTTGAAACGTTGTGTAGTATAAGGTAACAAGGAATGGGCTCGAGAAAACCCCAATACTTTTTAGTATCAATCCCTTTACCCTACGAATTTACTAAACTAACCAAAAAGGTTTAGATTTTTGTAGTTAAAGCTAAGTTCGAAGGCGGAAAACAATGTTGGATATTTGAATTTCTTTGCCAACATCTTGTTGCCATATATTACACAAAAAGTTTTAATTCTATCGTCCTAACTTCTAAGGAAACTTACTTTGTCTGTGTATGTCATTAGTCCACGCTTGAAATCAATGTGAAATACTGCTGTGTTAGAAAACATGTAGGTATAGAATTCAACAACGGTTGTCCTAAATAGCCTTCTCATACAATCGCATAATAACATTGGGAGAAAAAATACAAAAAGTTAAACGCACCAGGATTTGAACTTCCAGCTCTTGATTACTTATAAGTAACCAAAAATCGTGTTTGTATGAGATGGTCAATTGGGACATCGTGTAACATTAGTCAAAAACAAAAAATCTAGAAATTTACTTTCCATTTTCGTGTTACGGAAAGCAGGGTTGACTGCATCTTATTTTTTAACTCCATGCAATATTCATTCACAGTAAAATAATGTAGATAAGTAAGTTTTAACATAACCAAAAATATTAAAAATAAACTGTTTTAAAATAGACAAAATTTGATGACCTTAGTTGATTTTTACAGCGTAATCAATTTTTACAATTCATAAAATAACTGACTTAATTAACTAGGTAAATAGACTTAAGTAACAAAAATAACCGTTAAAATGAAAAATAGCTGTAAACAAGGCTTACACGAGCATATTTTAATAACCACGACACCGCTGTTTTTAAAACAGATGATAAGCAAACATTTTTTTTTTTCTATTTGTTTAAAAGTTTGCTTGCCAAAAAACATAAAGTAATTGTTCTAAATTAAAAACTACTTGCTTACATTCAAATAAGAGATTGTAAATAATGAAGAAACATTACGTTTTTACATTTTCAGCGTAAAATTCATCAAATTTTGAATTCGTAGACAAATTGTTCGACAGATCGAATACCTAATGCTCGACGTTTTATTTTTCAAAATTCTACCATTTTTCAATCTTTTTCCTTCAGAGTATGAAAGGAGTAGATTTCTTTCGGTGCATTTCAGTTTTAAGGTGCATTTCAAGCCTTTTATCACACAGGTCCGAATTTTATACCATTGTAATTTATAAACGTTTTTGCAGTAATCTCGCTCGTGTAAGCCCTAAAAAATTTGGTTGTGTCGTTTGTAAATTCTATTATCCCGTACGTATACACGATGAATATTGTAGAATTAGACGTGTGTTGGATTAGAAAAAGGTTTTCGTTAGTCTTCCAGAGTGAAGGTCGACTGAAGAAAATAATGAGCCAAAGTTACGAGTTCATTAATGTTAGATATTCTAGATTTCTAGAATAAAGTCCCCGACTAGAAAAGAAAGGAACCTATTTCTGATTCGTGGTGTTTTGCATAAGAAAAAGGCAACCAAATGTCTAATGGCATAAATTTGACACAATGCATTCTCTTAAAAACGATTGGCTTAAGAAAAACACAAAGAACTAGAAGACTACCAAAAATTTCAACGTCGGAAAAAATTTGGATAATGCAAAATGATTTTATCGAATCCCATACATTGTTGTTGTCACAGAAATGTTCTTAAGACATTCACTAAAATTCCAATTCGATAATGAAAAATTTGCATTTGTCGTCCTACATTTAGAGTACTTTGTGAGAATTTAAGACCGATTTAGACAAAACTGCTATTTCTATTCTAGATCTATCACGTGTTGCTTTGCCAACCTGTGGTTATAAATACTTACATAAAACCTGGGGTTAGGTATGCAAAACCACAGATAAAATATAGTAGGCACTGGTTCCTGAAAAAGTGTTAGATTTTCAAAACATGACGGTCGGGGAGTAGTTTTTTTTATAAAAAATAATTTTAAATTAAAATAAAGACACACAAAGGGTACTTTAATTAAATGTTTGCTTAGCTTGAACACTGTTTTTTTAGATTATATTCTAAGTTGGAAATATTGAAAATTTTGGCAATGTATGCGAAAGATTTTTGTATTATTTACCTAAGTTGATATATTGGGAAATCGAGATTTTGTGCCCTCGATAGTACCTACATATTTATTGACAACCCTAGTATTATTCGTTATGTTTATATAATATAAATTGAATTATTATTAAAAAGAAATATAAAATCTATTTAAATTTATAACTGATATGTTTTCTACATACATGGTGTGCTATAATATTTTACTAAAACTATTGGATTGAATAAATTACATATATTTTGGGCTTCCGTCTACAATTAAAAATTATGTCGAAATTTTAAAATTTATTTAATTATGGTAAATAATGTTTATAAAACCATAGACATTTTTAATTATTTATTTAAAATTACAAAATTGTGTGGAAATAATAAAATGACAATAACGCTATTTATTATATTTAAAGTTATATTCATAGTCAAAAGAGTATTTACAAAAATAGTAACTTTTGACTTGGCATATCGAGAGCAATAAGTTATTTACTCAGAAAAATATTTACAGTTGTACGTTATTAATAATTTTTCATATAAAACAGATATTTATATTTGTGTGATAATTTTGTGTAAATAATAATAATATTTAATTCTATATTAGAATGTATTCAATGAGCATAACTTTTAATCTATCAAAACCTGTATCAGTAGAGCAGTTTGACATATTTTACACAAATATTTTTATATTATATTAGATTCATCAATTTAATTTAGTCACTATATTTATTTTTATATTCTTTCTTAAACTTACGCGATCACTATTAAACGTCAGGAAATGAAATAAAATAAAATAAGGTACGCGATAAATCCCGTTTCAATAATCGTAATTTAATTATGAATATATTTTGTTATTCATTAATGGAGATTCGTGGTCTCTGCTACCCCTTCGGGAAAGAGGCGTAATTTTATATACTTACAGAAAAATCCTAAATATTTAAATTTTAACTAATTAAATATTTTTTACTAAGCTGATAAACATAAAAACGATACATTAATTCCATAAACCTATTTTTTTAATCAATGTTAATTTGTCCTCGTTCAAAACAACTATTCATTAGGTTCACCAGTATTACTATCATTTCGAAACCAAAATTAATTCACGTAAAAATATCGCCGTAAAGAAGAATCTACTAGTTTCAAAGTGATCCCAGCGGTCCTACTGAATAAATGCTTTTTGACTTTGACTACAGTACATTAATTGTAGATTTTAATATTTCATTTTAAAATAACTCTGGGCATATAAGGGTTAAACAGTCGATAATATAATTTTACGTGACTAATTTCTAATAAAGCTTTTAATTTTTTATTATATATTTTATTACATAGCATTTCATAAATTAAGTTTTTCAATGCAGCATAAAATCACTCGCATTTAAATCTTCCCACAAGCACTAAATACATTTTAAATATACATTGTTAAAATTTATATGAATAGAGACCACTATCTTGAGATGTTTAAAAATAATCAAAACGTCTTGATTTTTATTATTTCATATTTAAGGTAAAACACGGAATATTAATTACTTAGTACAATTTAAAACATTATTTTAATGCTGTTTAGGGTTGTCTGTTAAAATAAATTATAAAAATTAGGTATCCGGTTGGATCAGTTATAATTATAATAAATTAAATAAATATTTATATAATTTAATATTATGCCATTAATGCCTTTAGCGTGATTGTCATTGACGAACACGAATGTTGCCTAAAATAATTTGTTTAATTAAAATTACACATTTTTATCAATGTTTTGCCCATAAGTCCAGATAAATTCTGGATAGAATTGTAAAAATATTATACTGTTATATAAATAATTATATGTATGTATATGCAAAAATAGATATTCGATGTAATTAGATGAATATACAAGCTTCGTATGAAACAAAAAGATTTTAATAAAATTGATATGTGAAAATGGATTTTATTGAAATATTTATAACTAGCTGCGCTCCCGCGGTGTGACCCGCGGTCCCTCGGGTTTTTTCAGCGGTTTGGGCGTGAAAGCGTAACAAACAGACAGACAGACACACAGACAGAGTTACTTTCACATTTATTATATTAGTATGGATTTCACAATTATCTCAACAAGTAAAAGACACACACACACGCGGCACACTCAAATGATGACGCTTAGATACATTTTAAGGAGGTGGTTAAGACAGTCTAAGCGCATAGACAGAGGCATGTCCAAATAAATTTATATGCAGTGATACGTATTTTAAACAGGGCAGGGTTGCAATCACATATCACTATCGCATAAACTAAAACAACCCTCAACAACGCTTTCTTGTCGTCGTGGACTAGTGGTCACTGGCTCTAGGGAAGGATGTTTTAGTCGGAGCTTGGGTTGGGTTGGCGTGTTTGTGTGAGACTTAGTAAATAAGCTATTTAAGTTTATTCACTGTGCCCCGTGATCCACTGCGCCCCCCGTCCCCCTAGTTCGTTCTAAAAAGCAATAAACTTCTTAAACATATTCCGTCTTATTACAAGAAAATGAGCCGTTTAGACCAAGTCTAACTAAAAAACTGTCCCTAGAAAAACGATCTTTAAATACTCGCACATAGAACGCTCTTTTGTGGTAACAGTTTGGTTTTAACATGTGTCAACATGGGTTTCAACTAAGGTTTAACGTTTTTGTAATAAGCAGAATTTTGTTCAACTTTACAATAAAAGAGTCTGGGGCGCTAATTATTCACTTTTCTTTTAGTGACAGACATGCTATTACCAAATAAAAAAGATTAATTCGTTTTGGTACTCGTTACCGAGTAATTTGAAAAAACTTTTTTATCTGTGATTTTAGTGAATATCTCTGCAACTAGATCGTCACAAATAAAAATAAGCACATCAGGCTGCGTCACCTACGAGTCACTAAACATTAGGATAGCATCCAGGGCCTTGATTCATAATACAGCGGAATGCATTCGGTCGGAATCGACCGACAGCAACCAATCACAGTGCAGAAACTGATCCGAATTTGACGTTTCTTGCTCTGTGATTGGTTGCCGTCCGTCGATTCCGAACCGAATGCATTCCGCTGTATTATGAATCAAGGGTCAGCAGCCTTATTGTCTAACTCAACTGGGAATGGACATCGGCTTCATTATGACATTTGAAACCTAGCCTGGATTTCAATTGTCATTTTCGTAAGGTGTGATTGGTTGAGCTGTATTGGGATGACAACTGGATATGGATTTCAAGTTAGGCAATAAGGCTGCTGGTCTCTACGCAAGTGGCCACAGGGTTCTGGTGTTAACGACAAGATTGCCTTTATTTACAAAACAAAACAAAGTCTAGAAAAAATATACGTAATTCTGTAAACAAATGAAGACGTAAACATTTATTCAGCTGTGTTCTTATTTCAAGTCTGTATGTACAAAGCCGTGAAGGCCGTGTTGGTCGAATGGGGTTGTGCCTCGACTTTCAATCTGAAGGTTGTGGGTTCGAATCCCGGCCGTGCATCAATGGATTTTTCGATTCGTAAAATTTATATGCGCTATAACACGACCTCGTAACGGTGAAGGAAAACATCGTGAGGAAACCCGCAGCTTAGTCAGCTCCACACGTATTGACGTTGTCTTTCCTGTGGGCGGCTAATTAGGCTGAGAGGATGGCTTAGGTGTTGGGCAAGCCTATTCCATCTCAAACAATGTCCCAGGCACTACAGCGTTCCGTTAAGTGTAGGCATGGATTGCCTCCTGACGCTGTATAAATCATCTAATATCTAAAGTAAAGGCCTAAGTTTTTTTTATGTACAAAGCTTAGGTAAGTTATTTAATATTATCCTAAGAATAAATGATTAATTTCTTTGAGTGCCTCATTGACACAAGAATAGTGTTTCAACCCTGAAGGTTGGTTTCATGTCCTGACACATTTAAGGCCCTAAAAAGTAAAGTAAAATTATCTTTACAAAAAAAATTCGTTAAGCAAGTCCAATATTTGGCAAATGCTTATATTTTGTAGAAGATAGCATTCCAATGACAGGTTGTACCTAAGCCTTTTGCCGTCTATTAAAATATCAAGACCTATACAGGGTGTAAAAAGACGTCTACCGAAGCTGAAAGGGGTAGGTACAGCATCCCAACACACAACCAAATCCAAAAGGATTTTCCGAAAAAATCATTACGAGTATATCCGGAGAAAACAGCGTTTGAAGATTACTGTTTGCGTATAAACTGGGCGTTGTTTTACGTAGATTGCTTGATTTTGAGTTTTAACTGTTTTTTTCTTTTATTAATGAAATTATCAGGTAGGTATGGTCTTATTATGTTGTCCTAGTAGTAAATAACCGAAAATAACATAAAATGACGTAGCTAAGTAAATTTTTTACGTTAAATGTAATTATTGTTTAGAATTATCGATTACAAATCGATGACATGGTTCCAAAGAACAGATCTTCGTATGTCTTATAGTTTCAGACTTTCCCAAACTGACCGTTCTAAATGTTACACTGTATACTGTTTAAAGATCATAATCAGTAAAATGTTAATAATTGTTGTGTTGTAAACTATGATGGCAATTCTACACAATGGTTTAGATATAGCTTATCTGACTCACTTAGGATTTATTAGTCAAAGATGTTTACACGAAAGTCGATTTTAACGCAATTAAACTTAAGTACTTAGTAATATTAATTGCCTCAGTAAAGATACCTTTAATAAAAATCAACGCAATAAATCAGATTTCACAAGACGTGTGATAGTCATATCCCTAATGATAAGCAAATAGATAAAGAACTGATTAAATGTATTAATACTCGTACAATAGCCTAAGAGCCATTTTGTAAAGACTGACCGTCTTATTACAAGAAAATGAACCGAGTTTAGACTAAGACTAACTAAAAAACTGTCCCTAGAAAAACGATCTTAAAATACTCGTACATAGAACGCTTTTTTGTGGTAACAGTTTTGTTTTGACATGTGTCAACATGGGGTTCAACTAAGGTTTAATGTTTATGTAATAAGCTGCTGAGAGTTTGTCTGTGTGTCTGTGTGTGGATCGTCGTGGTGATCGTGGTAGGAGATATGAGGTAGCAAAGGTGCACCTACTTTGACCACGATCTAAACTTCTCGACGATAGTATATATGTATATAGACGACCTCTGTGGCGCAGTGGGCAAAGGTCCGCCTGCGATGCAGAAGGTTGCGGGTTCGATCCCCGCCTCGGGATAAATGTTTGTATGACCTACAGATATTTGTCTCGGGTCTGGGTGTTTCTATGTATAATATGTATGTATTTACAAACAAAAAGTATATAAGTAGTTTATCAGTCATCTAGTACCCATACCACAAGCTCAAACTTACTTTGGGGCTAGAGCTGTGTGAAAAGTCCAGCATTATTTAAAAAAAAACGTAAACAGGTTCACGACTGTATCCCCAAGGTGCGGTAAACATTCTCTCAGATCTTTTTATGTTACTTATTCCAGATCCTATGAAGATGTCTAAGGGGGTAGTCAGAGGCATGTCCGAACACATATTTAATACATGCCCACATCTTGCAGAATTATTATTATTAGCATTATTTATTTATTTTTATTTATTTATAGTTCATACCAATAAGGAGCAGACAACTTTTCAGCGTTTATAAAGTTAAAAGCCGTGTTGGCCGAATGGGGTTGTACCTCAACTTTCAATCCGAAGGTTCTGGGTTCGAATCCCGGCCGTGTACCCGATTTTGCGTTACGTAATATTTATATGCACTTTAACACGTGTTCTAAACGGCGAAGGAAAACATCGTGAGGAAACCAGTTAGTGTTCTTATAGGCGGCGATGGGTTTGCAACCTGTCACGTATGGAATACTAACTTCTGCAAGATGTGGGCATGTATCAAATATTATGTGTTTGGACATGCCTCTGACTAGCCCCTTAGACCTCTTCAAAGGATCTGGAATAAATACCTTAAAAAAAAGATCTCAGAGAATACCTACCGCTCCTTGGGGATACAGTCGTGAACCTGTTTAGGTTTATGTTTTTTATAAAGTTACAAAGGTCCGCAGGCTCTCTCCCTATAATGATAATAATGTAATTGACATTTTATCTAAGTATAGTTACCTACCTCGGCACGCGCTGGTAGCATGAGGATCAGCGGTGTGTCGGCTCCTCGCCACTCGATTGGTGCGCGCGATTGACGTCAATTCAATCTGAATTCAAGGTAATCAGTTTGTAAACTTAGGGGTGTGCTTATCGTTATGAACAAAGTCAATTATTTTAGTTCACTTATTGGGTTCAAAGTCGACGTTTTTACTTGAATTTCCCTCTTAGATATATTTAAAGGATTTTGTTGTTTAGGAAAATTGGAAACTTAAATTTGAAACTGCCAGGGAGAGATTAAATATTACAAATTTTAGAACTTTTATATTTTTTTATTAATGCCTCGCTGTGGCGAGGCATTAATAAAAAAAATTTAAAAGTCGAAGCCCTTTTGCTGCTGTAGCACACATACATGACAGGCTTTTTGTTTTTTACTTGTATTCTCTTTTTTTTTGTTTTCATTTTGTTACCTACTGTATTTTGTGTGTGCTTAAGTGGCAAATAAATAAATGTCTATGTCTATGTCTATTTAGCTTGATGTTTTCCGCTTCAATATGCTTGTGTATTTATTAATTATAAAATAAAACTGTTATGGCTACATAGTATTTAGCCTAATATTGTAAACAAAGCGAATATAGCATAGTCAGCTACCTTTTTAAACCTTTTAGGTATATTTTTAAAACTTATCAATTTTAGAAGACTTGTATACGTGCCACTGGCTAAACATATGTTAGAAAAATAGAATAGAATAGAATAGAATAAAGTTTTATTTTCTCCACATCATATACAACAGTTACACAATAGGTACTAAAATCTACACAATTTTATGTGGGTGAAAATACGGCTACCCCTCAGCATTTGCTCCAACAGCTCGAGAGTGTTGGAGCGCTGGTTTTCAGTGGCGCCATACCCGTTGTGGCGCAGCACTTGCTGCGTCACGCGTCTTATTGCATAATTATCTTATTAGTTAATAAACAATTTAAAAAGACATCAAGGAATCAGGTCACTTACAGTACTTTCAAATTATTATTAGGTACACTTTAAATAAACAATAAAATCATTGCACAATTACAGGTAAGTAGGTATATACCTATGCAACAACAAACGACTATTGAAGTGATTTTTGTGAATCCAACAAGTATTTCTTTAGTTTGGATTTAAATGAGAAAACTGTCCAAATACCCAATTATACACCCCTATTTTTTAGTATCAGAAAAATTTTAAACGTGGTCTCGGTGTATGTTACTGGTCACATTTATGTAGTTAACTCATAAAAAAATCATAACCTAAAAAGGAGACGAGACGAGTCACATATGGATTTATAATTTATAATATTTATAATATCATTTTCTGCATCTGCTGCAACTGTCCTTAATAATACAAAATAGCGGTGTATTTTTCAAAACAACTCCAAATGTGACAGGACGCAAGTCCATCTGCGTTCCTCCGCCGTTGCGACCTCCTTTTAAACAAAATCCCTGAAATAGGTTTAAATTTAGTCAATGAACTGTAACCATTCATGGCTTGTATTATGATAATTTCATTGAAAATTGATTTAATTTGCTCAATCATCCATAATCAACCTTGCCTCTTCACAATAGTACTTGCTTTGGCCTACTTAGTGTACTAGAGAATTATCGATGAATGTTTTATAACGATAATACAATTTATTAGTGACCTTCGGACCTTAAACTCTTTACAGGCTATGTCTATAATTGGGAAACTTTTAAGAAAAAATTGAGGTTTATTTTCCAAGATATCGAAGAACTAAAAAATATTGAACCATTTGGGGTTGAGACCCTCCGTGGGGTTCTGGAGCCCTACGGATTTTCAAAATTCTTTCAGGGCGTCTGGTCGAAGCGACGCGTGATCCGAGAGCTGGCACATTTTTGGCTCAAAGGATCAGCATTGCGATCCAGCGTGGTAATGCCGCCAGTGTTTAGGGCACGCTTCGTTTCTAACGATCCTTAAATAGCTTGACTAATCCTGTTGTATTTTGTAAATATATGTAAATATGTAGTAGCTTAGTTTCTGTATAAAATATTGTTGGGTACTTCACACAGCTTTAGGTATCTGGTTCAAAAGTAAGCAGAGCTTGTGTTTTAGCGTCAATGTACCGGGATCCTTTTTTGTAACACGCTTTTATACACCACTATTTTATCACTACCAAGGCTAGGCTGGCTTGGTATGGACACGTTATGAGGAGGGATGAAAACCATGTTACCCAGAGAGTGATGAATAAATAAATAAAATAAATAAATAATGCTGGACATTTTTCACACAGCATCATCTAGCCCCAAACTAAGCAAAGCTTGTACTATGGGAACCAGATAACTGATAGAATACTTATATACTTTTTGTTTGTAAATACATACATAGATATAATGAAATGATAGAATTATACACCCAGACCCGAGACAAATATCTGTAGGTCATACAAACATTTGTCCCGCGGCGGGGATCGAACCCGCAACCTTCTGCGTCGCAGGCGGACCTTCGCCCACTGCGCCACAGAGGTCGTCAAAATATGAGTGTGGCTGGAGATTATGCAAGTAGAGGAAGGCCGAAAAAGAAATGGTTGGATTGTGTGAGAGATAATATGAATGCGAAAGGAGTGGATACAGATTTGACGAGTGATAGGAGTGAAAGGAGGAAAAATACATGTTGTGCCGACCCCACTTAGCGTGGGATAAGGGCAAGGGAATGATGATATTTTATCACTACCAAAAATAATTTAAGGACGGTTGCAGTAGATGTAGAAAATGATAATGGCATGGTCAGATTTTTTTTATATAAGTAACTATCACAAAGTTATCGTGGATTGTAGTCAACCAAAAACGAACAAAATTTTATAAAAACTGTACAAATAAGTGCTACAGACCACAATCGCGTACGGACTCTCATTTAAACTATGCTCTCGCATCATCCCCAGTCAGTAAAACCACAGCTATCTAAATCCATGTCTGACTCGTCTCGTCTCCTTTTTAGGTAATAATATTTTTTTCTATTTTTTGAGTTTTAACTACATAAATGTGATCAGTAACTGACACCGAGACGATGTTTATATGTTTTTGGTAATTATAAAATAGTGGTGTATAAAAAGAAAAAAATGAAATTTGACAGAATGCCATGGGCTAGTCTAGCCGTCCTGTTTTTCATTTGTGACCTTAATTTGAATCGCCTAAATAATAACCACAAAGGAAAGAGCTATTCACACAGATACAATACAATAATCACTATTAGATTATGCTCATCCTGTTACTGAATGGCGCCTACGCATACGAGAATAGGTGTACAATACTGTCTGGTTGAAGAAACGTGTTAGCTGAGTGGTGTCGTGACCGACTTTCAATTCCAAGGTCACGACTTGGATTACTCCATCCTCATCTTACGATGACCAGAGTTGGCCACTAACTCATACGAACTTAAAAACACACAACGCAACGCTGAATAGTATGTACACCCACAAAATTTCAAACATCGCATCGACTACCCTTTAGCTCAGATGGTTAAAGGTCGCATGAGTGTAATTTTTGGGATGCATTTAAAAAAAAACATAAAACAAGGCCTCTTTAAATCATAGTTTGTATTGTGTGTTTACCTACCTACAAACACACGTTTGTAACTCAACGCATTCCTGTATTATTGAGACAAAGTAGATTTTAATCTGTAATAGTGGTTGTCGTCTGTTGCTTGATCCTAAACAATCCCTAAACTAAACATAATTTACTCCATAATTTTTGCAACGATGATAAAGGTAGTAAGAATAGTAGAGGTAGGTACATACTTTTATATATATAAAATGTTATAGTCTATCTCGAAGACAGATAGAAAATACTTTATTGTACACCACACGGAAATTACAAAAAGACAAGCAAAGATACAGGAGAATATTTAAAGCGAAGTACAATGGGCTAGTTACTCTAAATAATTAGAAATCTTTCCTTCTTTTTGAGACTACCGGGAGCCTGACGGAAAAATAGGAATATTTTAAATGTAATAATGTCATTACACCCTTATTGCCTCTGACTACCCCTCTTAAAATATTCCATTAAATTATTTATTTTTCCGTATTGTGTGTAATAATGTATCTAGATATTATATTATCTTCTAGACAAAACACCTAGCATTTTTTGTGTTGGATGCCATCAATAAATAAATAGGAAATAAGAAAAATGTATTGTTCAAACTGAAGATGATAGTATTTATCTAAGTAGGTATCAACAGTTTACCCATCCTGAGCGTACAATTAATTATTATTAAATAGGTAGGTACGTAAAATTATTGTATTTGACTAAATGCAGATCTTCGCTTCTCCGGATAATTATTCTAATAAGACTTTTTTAATCCTAACTTCAAAACATTAGCACAGACATTAATCAGCGATAGGCAGTGCTAGAAAAACCTGTTACAGTAAATACTAAAATTTATCTTTAGCTGGTAGGTAAATAAATAAATAGATTCAGGTAAAATATTTAAGCAAATCGTGTTAAAAGGTATTGTTTGTACAATACATACACTTCGCTCAACGGATCTAGGCATTCATGAAGTTAGTCCTTTGTCTGCGCAGTGACCGCTTTTTCATACAAAATTGTGTTGTGCGCAGACACGGCTAACTTCACGTATGGTTAGAAACGTTGGGCGAAGTATTAGGTAGGTACCGTTTGTATATCTAAATAAATAAACCTAATTTAAATAAAAAAGCAACAACCTAACCTAACCAAACATTGATATGAACCTCGCCTAGCAATTATCGGAACAGGTTAAGTTTATCGTTTAAAAACATATTTTTCAGCACGAGACACAACTATTTGTAGATAAAAAACGAATGATAAGCGATGGCGTCATGAACGAGCCCACGGGGGCCAGTCGTGGGGTAACATAGGGTGTGGCAAACGTACCATGAAGTTGAGTGACAGCAAGGATGGGTGACCGCTAGTATCAAGTCTGGTTAAACATAATTATATAAAGCATTATTCTATAACTAGCTGCAGTTTATGGCTTTACTCGCTATTATAATAGGAATTAATTATGTTCCGAAAAATACTACCTATTACAAACAATCTTAAAGTAACCTAATCTCTGCTATAGGCAGATCAATAATGTATTGATTGAATCCTTGATATAAAAACCTTAATAAGATACCTAATTAACACCGTGTCCTGAAAAGTGAATTTCCTTTTCAACATTTTCAACTCGCCAGTATGAAAAAACGTATTTTAACTAGATGGGGACTTAATGGGACATAGGTACTTATTTAGTATGAAACACCCTGTATAAAGATTAAATTATCTCCCTATATAATGCGAGTGATGTGTACAGTCACGATCTCAGTTTAAGAGTTGCGTCTGCGCCGGCACCGCTATGTTGACAACTGTATTCGTCTGTCTGTCACTGGTCTCGATCGGAGGCTGTGCAGGTTAGTGAAAAAAAGTACTTTTATTTTTCAGAAAAAAATTTGGTATTCGTCTTCAGTATCACGATCTTTCATGATATTTTCCCTTGGCTTACTCTACACAATATTGTCAAAATTTTTACCCGACTGCATCAGAAGGAGGGTATTGTTTTTCGAGCGTATGTAATGTATTTAATTCGAATTTCGCGCTTTATAAATCATCTTCCCGCCCTTGCTCCAATATATGTGGGGTCGGCACAACATTATATTTCTCTTCCATTTAACTCTATCAGCTGTCATACTCGTATAACATCTTTCACAATTCGTAAAAATTTACAAAAAAAAAAACATTTATTATTCGTAAGTAGAGGCACTACCCCACCAGCTCTCTTAATAACATCCTCATCATAATTTTATTTCCTCAGCAGAAATCATGTTGGGCCAACATAGTTTCTTCTTCCACTTCAACTTGGCTCAATGGTCTTGCAACCCGTCATGAAGAATGCTTACTATTGCAAAATATGTACCTATACTTGCTAAATGCTAATAATTTTAGGTGTGTTATTTCTTTAAGTTTTTTTGGATTTTTCTCTGGAACAAATTGGCTATTCTCTAAGCGTAAAATCATCATTCCTTACAATTTGTATCGGCATTGTGGCTCAAGTGGAGTACAATGAACCAATTGTAGGCAAGGTCGCGTGGAGTCCGAGTATTGCACTGGTACACCTACTGAGTTGGTAGGTAACGATTTTGGGTTTATGCTATCGACTATACAAACGCAATTTTTTTCTATTTGTGATTCACTTACAATATGGATTCCACACAACCGTAGCTTACCACATTCGTGATTCTATACACAGATTTTTTAACACACAATAATCTTACAATGGAAAAAAGTACGTGAGTGTCGTGGAACACTTGGTTGGAACGAAGCAAAGTACTTTTCTATAAGTACTGGAAATATAATAACTTAATTGTCAATTAGATATCCTAGAAATGCTCTTCCGTACTAACAATGTAACAATCTATGGACTGTGTCGTGGCTGCGCATTTTGTAGGTACTGTGATGATTTGACATATACATGTGTCGTGACGGTAAAATGGATCATTTTTTTTTTCCAGCCTGTCTTTTTTTTTTCTTCAAAACCGTCTGAAAAGGAACTTCGTTCTAATACTTATTCGGATTTGCGAAATATCAAAATGTTAATCAACTTTCCTTGCTGATTGTACTTGGTTTAGGTGTAAACACAAAACGAAAAAAATATGGTAAGTACATGTATAAAACATGTTTTGTAGTTGGTGTGGTCGTGAGCCTGTTTTTGTTCGAACAATGACAATGATAATCTGAAGAAGATTATCATTGTTATAATCAGATAAATTACAAAGTATTCCTTCAAAACACTTGTAATTCCTATTGAATAGATAACGTGACACGTGTCGCCAATACTATGGATAATCTATGTATTAATGTCACTGATATTAGGTACTCGTATGCTCGCTTATCTTGTCATTCAATAATGAAACATTACGTATTGTATTGTCGTCTATAGGGATGAAAACACAGTCATAATTTATTAAAACACAATAAATAGTTAGCACCTACATCAATACTATTTACATGGTATTTAATTGTATTACACAAATTTTAATAATTTTATTTTATTACATAGTACGTACATTTTGTATTCGGTATTTTTACTTTTGAGTTTCCTAACTCGTACTACTCGTACAATTTTTAGTATGAGATAAAAACTACTTGGTGAAACAAAAAATATATATACATTGACGACCTCTGTGGCGCAGTGGGCGAAGGCCCGCCTGCGACGCTGAAGGTTGCGGGTTCGATCCCCGCGGCGGGACCAATGTTTGTATGATCTACAAATATTTGTCTCGCATCTGGGTGTTTCTATATATAATATGTATGTATTTACAAACAAAAAAGTATATAAGTAGTATATCAGTCATGTAGTACCCATAACACAAGCTCTGCTTACTTTGGGGCTAGATGATGCTGTGTGAAAAGTCCAGCATTACTTATATGTCAACATCTATGAGGATGCAATCGTGGCGCTGTTTCTGGTTTTCTATGAGACACATTCCAACTAAAATACGTATATCGTCGGTCGTTTTATATGATGTACGTCATAATTATTTTGAACGGAAAATTACGATGTCCTCCTTACTTGGAATTAGAATTTATAGAAAACACAGTTTTTTTAAATAGTTTTATAGAAATACAAAGAACAAGAAAAAAGTTTATTGTGAAATAACACATGGATGAATAACCTCCAAGGCTTTTAGCTATGGACTCATTTGTCAATTATGTAAATTACATACAAACTATTGTAACTAAATTGACAAAAGATTTGTTATGAAAAAAATTTGCATTGACATAAAAAAAAATTACTTATACAAAAGAAAAAGAGTATACAAATATTTTCTTCATCTTAGTCTGGTACTATTTTAGAACTTAGAATTAAAAAAAGAAACTACGTAGGTACCACTAATCAGTTAAGCTAATCTAATTTTGAAAACGATGGAGTTCAACTGATCCAGGTCACTGCCAGACCAAAACTTGCTCAAAACACCACACTGAATGAATTTACCTTATCCTAAAAAAGTTTATTATTAAATTTTGATTTAAAAAAATATTTTGAAAGTCTAGTCCACTTATTAGAGAACAGAGAGCATTTGAACAAACATACAGTCAAACATAGAACCTCCGCCTTTTTATGTAGTTTCTACTAATGAGCCATACTAACTATCGGGTAATAGAAGATTTTGGCGACGTATCAAAATTAGGTAAATCACATCAAATTAGTGTGATGTGATTTGCCTAACTTTTGTAAATAATACGAAAGTTAGAACGTGTATTACAACGTTTATTTCTCAATCAACAGAAAAAAATAAGCATCAGTTTACCATAGAGACGCTAATTCAAAATAGCAATACAACGACCTTAGTATTTTTTTATCGAGCACTGTTTGGAATATTTTGAAATGACAGCTTTTAATTGTAGTTGACTAATCCTGTTGTATTTTGTAAATATATGTAAACTAGCTGACCCGCGCGACTTCGTCTGCGCATGATTCATTTTTCCGCGCACTTTTTTAATTTTTTTCTGTCATACGAACCTTCTGACAATAACAAACACAACAAAAAAAAATTAGTGAAATCGGTCCTGCCGTTCACGCGTGATGGCGTGACCAAGGGTTATAGGGATTCATTTTTATATATTATAGAGATAAAAGAATATGTAGTAGCTTAGTATTGTAAGTAGTTTTAAATAGTTATTGCCACCAATTATTTTTATTTTGAAAATCAATTAGAGAATTTGTACATAGGTAGTAATACGATATTTACATCTACAAATAAAATCTTGTATAAAAGTATTGTTATTTAGAAAAAAGGTGCGTCTTTAGTGTAAGCTGAGCCTAATAAAACTTAGATTATGATTATGTGACCTGGAATATTATGTAAATTTTTATCCTCGTATGATTTTAATAAATATAAAAAGCTATATTGACGTCAATGAAATCAAGAAACATTTATAATCAATTTGATTATCATAATCATCAACAGCCTGACTGCCCTCCCTTCTTCTTTTTCTTGTCGTGTCACAGTTCATTCGAACCAGTAGTGTGGTGAAAGGATGTGCACTTGACAGTTGACACCATGTTTTTGAACTTTTTAGGTTCTACAACATGCCGGTTTCCTCACGATGTTTGCATTCACCGTTTGAGAGTACTGGCATATTGCACACACATTTTTCGGCAGAAAAAAAGGTGCATGACCGAGACCTTAGGATTTGAAGGCGGCCGTTACCACTAGACCACCAGTGCCCTCCCTAAGATTGTGCTATTGCCAAAAATACACAGGCTAATCCCTAGTGCAACCATTATGCAATTATGGAATTTACTTTGTAAAATGGTTTGAATAGGAGAAAAGGGTTTTGATGAACACCGTTCAAAATCGAAAAGGAAAAATGATTGTACATCTTTTACGACATGACAGCTTTATCAAGAACATCATAGAAGGAAAAGTGGAAGGAAGACGAGGAAGAGGAAGGCCTAGAATAAATTTTATGAGTCAGATAAAAGAGAAGATCGCTGTCATGTCGTATAAAGAAGTAAAGGAGACCGCATTGAAAAGGGAGAGGTGGAGGAAGTTGCATCATTGCACCGACAAGAGCTAAGCTGTTTAATTTGATGATGATGATGATATTAGCCTCTTAATAATTCAACAATAAATAGAATGATGTTTTGACGTTGTTTCTCTCTGAAAATGAAATTAATTAATTCATTACATAATTATTGCTAAAATAGTATGTAGTATGTATAGAGCACACAATGTTATAGTTACGTCAAGTAACAAATCATTCGTAAGAATAATTTAATAAATTTAATTGTCTACTTATATTCTTAGAATTAATAGGGGCATCCCCACAAGAACTTTAAGTCTTATATAAGTCGTCTAAATGTTGTTTAAACTGACTAAAGTATTACGACAAACATAAAAAAAGTGCTACTTAAGCTAAGTACTTAGGTACCTACTCTTTTTTGGTTTTCTTCTTTTCATTTGGTTTAATTTTAATGATGTAAACTTTTCGTAATAGCTATCCAGTAATGATTTCAAACTCAAAGGGTAAAGGAATAAAGTTCAAATTATGGATGTTTAGTTACCGCGTGAATTTAAAAACCGGATAAGTGCGAGTTGGACTCGCCCACCGAGGGTTCCGTACAAAGGCCTAAGTAGGTACGTAGAACAGTGCAAACTGTTAGGTAGGTACTACCTACATACACCAAAGTTATTAGATAGGTAAAATCGTATTACATGAAAAGGGAAAAACATTTTTTTGTAATTTTCAGCTATAAATCAAAAACTTTACCCTAAAAATAATTAAAAATCTGTATAAGCTTGTGCCAATGAAGCCCTTTCTTAACTCCCTTCAAAATTTCAACCCCATTCGTTGAATCAGGCCCTGTTTTTTTTTTGTGATTTAACTAAAAATATACAATTTTTAGATTGTACCCTGTAGGTACTCGTAGTCTAAGACGATACTACTTGCCAAATTTCATAGTTCTAGGTCAACGGGAAGTACCTACCCTATGATTTTTTATTTCCATGAGTGTCGGAATATACGTTTTTTTTTGCATAAACGGCCGTATCTTTTTTTTGCGTCAACTTACAAATTTGATTTTTTCACAACTTAAAGGGCCCGTAGACCTTACCTAAGTATATGGTTTAATTTCAACTCGATACCTCCAGCTACACGCGTTCCCGAGATAAGGGGTCTGAACAGACAGACAGACAGACGGATAACAAAGTGATCCTATAAGAGTTCGGTTTTTCCTTTTGAGGTACGGAACCCTAAAAATGTAGTTTAAAACGAGCCCTAAAACAAATTATAGCACCTAAAATGAAAGACCCTGTATAATACAACTATTTACATACGAACAAACAAGCGTGCGCTGAATTTTTGACATAAGTGCTTTTTGATAAAACTGTCTTAAACCTTACCTTTGTGTTTTTAGTAAATATTGATAAGATTTTTAACTCCTATGCACATAAAGCGTTAGAACCTTCACCCAGTCTCAGTCAACAGTATTTACAAACATTCTTTCAACTTTTTCAGCCATCCAAAGGAAATATAATAAGATGTCGTTAACACGATGCCATTTTATCATATAATTCTTGCCTTAGAATATTAGTTCTTGCTCCGTTGAGATTGAGAAAGCAAAAGGCAAAAATGGTATGCCAGAATGGCAGTGACAAAACATCGTAAGGAAACCCGCAGCTTAGTCAGCTCCACACGTATTGACGTTGTATTTCCTGTGGGCGGCTGATTAAGCTGAGAGGTTGATTTAGGTGCTGGGCAAGCCTATTCCATCTTAAACAATGTCCCAGGCACTGCAGTGTCTCGTTAAGTGTAGGCATTAGGTTGCCTCCTGACACTGTATAAATCATCTATTAAAGATGTAAGTAGAAATCCTTACCTCGCTTGTAGTTTTTACATTGAAATCGATCTAATTTCAAGTAAGAGTCACGCATTATAAATATTTATAAAACATTTTTTATCAGCTGTTTAAATTCAGATGTAATGTCGACATTTAAACCTTCATTTTGATAAGAATTGTAAGATGCTAAACAGGCTCATCGCCCAGGTATATTTATTTATGTTTAGTAAGGATTTTAAAGATACTAAATTACTAAACAATAATAAAAAAAACCTAACCCCATCTCACTCTAATAATGAAACAAACTAGCCATTGCAATTTCATATTATTATTATTATTTATTTATTAGATTACATACAACATAATATGTAGCTGAAAATAAAAATAATAAGTATTTGAATTGTGTTGCTTTGAAAATTAAATTTTTTTAGAGAGATTAAAAATGTATTCTATACTATTTAATCAGACGTGCAAAAGAGGTTTTACATATAACACTATATACAGGGTTATTTGCAAAACACCGGTAACCTCTCAGGACTGTATTACTATCATCTTAAACAACAACTTTTGTTCTATGACTTTTAAAAATTCATCAATCACATTTTCAAAGGAAAATAAAATATTTAAATTAAACGCTCTAAATGTTACCAAGTCTATGCGCATCAAAAGAAAGCGATAGTACAATAGCGAGGGGAACGGGTTTAGGGCGGCGGGGGCGCTTGAAATTGATCTGTTTAATACAGAGTTGAAATTTGTTAGATAGGACAACGAAATCTTGAAGGTATGTGTTGGTAAATAAATTATGTTTTGTAAAAAGTCATAGAACAAAAGTGTTTATGAAAACAGTACCTAATACAGTCCTGGGAGGTTACCGGTGTTTTACATATAACCCTGTATTGAAGAAATATTATGTCCTGTTGTCACTGACTTATCTTCGCGCTTCGGTTTTTCCACATGGTTTTAGGAAATAGGGGCAAAATTTTACCACATCAGGAAAAACAGCATTTTGGGATTTTTTTTAAATAATTACCAGTACTAAATTGTCGATTCAAATTTTTGAAAAAAAAAACAACGATGATAAAATGACATTTCTAAAATTTGGATGTTGGCCTGAATCAACACAATTTCCTATCAGGTATTTCTCAAAGTTATTGCTCCGCGGGAACTTTTAGGATTGGTAGATATTAGCGTTTATATGCGTTGTGTTGATATAAAACCTAAGGCACACTAGTATTTTGCTGCAATTGTCCGAATTAGTATTTAATTTAATTCTTGAAAAATGAAAATTTGAAATACCAACGCTCTCATTTCAACAGCATTTACACGTCATACACATTAAACATCTTGGTGTCTTTACATGTAAATGATTAATTATATTATTATATAAAAAAATGACAAGAGTTATATTTTCTCTCTTTATTTAAACTGAACTTTTTTTTACTTGTTTTATTATTTTTTCTGTCAGCAACAATTTTTGGCATATAAAATGCTGCTAGGATAACTTGAATCTTAAAAATATCTTCGTAATATTATTTGAGCTCACAAACATCCAAACTGTCGCATCTATTAGTAGCATACTTTTACCCAAGAAAACAAATGGTTTTTCCCGGTGGTTGAATGAATAATCAAGACAAAAACAGTAAAACGTGCATTATTATGATCCACTCAATCGCCGATACGATTTCAGTAGACCCAGAGAGCGCGCGGTGAGAAGTCATGGCGGCTACTTTTTTTTTATACGCGTTCGTGGTCGCCTCCGTAGCTGCTGTCACAGGTTCGTAAACAAATAGTGCGTGTATTTTTTTTCGAGAGACAGTCAAATTTTTTTACCCCGTAAACTAAAGTTTATAAATTAGAATTTAAAACAAGCAATTTTTTGTGTTTTTGTTATATTTTTGTTCATGAGCGTTATACATTTACTTACTTACTTTGCTGGGTCATGTAATATTCAATAAAAAATCTTTTTTAATAGTAAAAAAATCTAGTAGCTTTACGCGTATGTGATAACCACCGTAGTTTAAAAAACTGAACAGAAGAATAACGACCGTATTCCTAGGGCACTGTAGATCATTTATTCAGACCTTTATTTATATTTATATTCAAAATAATTTTGAATATCTAAAGATATTCTATATCTATAGATTTTTTTTGTTGGTCTAAGATAGAAATACAATAATTTGGAACAAGTCCTCATTTTGAAAAGTTAGCAAAAGTTAGCATGTTGCAAGTATTAGAATTCTAACTCTTTTTCTGAATTACGAGTATTACAGTCTGACCCCACAAGCTGCTCTTACGATGTTTTCCTTCACCTTCATAGCTCCAATGAATACATCGTTTTCAGTACCTATATTAAAATGAATTTAAATAATTTAATTTATAAATAAAAAAAACTCATTGTTTCATCTAATCCTGAGAATTTTCAACTGCTGAAAATTCACACGCGATAAAATAAAAAAATATATTTTCTATAACCAAAGTCAGATAGCTCACTACTGAAGGTCACAAGTCGCATCACACTGAAATGATTTTGATGTAGGTAGTGAATGTAGTGTTTCAAGTTATCGATAATTAAAAATGAAATAATAAATACCTTGTTTTTATGCAAGAAAGAACTTTGCTTCATCATTAACTCAAAATTGAGTAATTGCTACCGCAACTTGTTGTTTTTGTTTATGTTTTTTGTTAAATGAGTTTGTTTTCTGAAAATGTTGTTTTTTTTTTAAATCGTGTGAAACCGCGTTTGGCTAATACAATGCTTAAAGACAGGTAAATATTAAATGATTTTTCGAAAAATTATGCAATAAATTTTTTGTCAAAAAATCATGCTGAATCAGATCATAAAACTTTTTGTATCATCATAATTTTTCATTCAAAACGTGATTTTGATTACATAAAAACTAGATTGTAAACGATAACTTTTTTAACGTGATACGTGAATAAGATTTACTATCGTGATTTATTATTGATTAGATAAGTCTCTAATAATTATCTATTTAATAGATAACAATACATGTTACTGTAATAAAATGGTTTGGGATAGATAAAGGTGTATCAAAAAAAATCCTGATTGGAAACCTGTAAACAGTGTTTTATAACAACGCGTTCCCTTCAGCTGGTGGTACATCATATTTTTCGTAATCATTCATAATCTTTAATACTTATTATTTATTATGTGCCCATGATGTCCCACAGCAAGGCAAAGTCCTCTCTTCCTTTCTTTCACTCTTTTCTATTGAATTCCAAAATCAAACATGAGTGGGAGTCAAAATCAAACATTTTTCCATTAAAAAATCATAAAAAAAAAAAAAATGCCTCTGGACAAAAATGTTTGTATGATCTACAAGTATTTGTCTCGGGTCTGGGTGTTTTATGAATAATATGTATGTATTTACGAACAAAAGGCGGTAACTCCCATTGTTTATCAGTCATTTAGTACCCATAACACAAGCTCTGCTTACTTTGGGGCTAGATGATGCTGTGTGAAAAGTCCAGTATTATTTTTTTTTTTTTATTAATTTTATAGAATTCTTTCAAACGTTATCTCAAAAGTTTAGTCTCAAACGGGATTTCCCAAAATCAGTCTGAATGTAGGCGTTATCAAAAGTGTCTGGAATACCCCTTATAATATTGTTGCGGTAATATTTAATGCAAATTCCACTGACGTAATTTGGGGATCTTACCGAGGCAATCGTCGATGCAACCGTTAAGGGCTTTGACACATTGGCAACTGGTTTGCAAGGAACCTTCAATTTGTGGCTTTTAAAAACAAGATTTTGCGAATAATATAGAGGAAATTGTAGGTACTGTTACTTGATTGTTACCTTCAATTGTGACCTTAACAGAGCTAGACATGCAAATACTTAAGGTTAAATTTAATTACAAAATATAATTTATGAAAGACATCTATCATAGTTATCAACTTCACATATATTTTGATAAAACCATCGGACATTTTTTACGCTTATGTTGCAAGCTCATCTTTGGTCGTTAAAATACTAACCTTGCAATTAATGAATGTTATGAAAGCTCTTCATAAATATATTAATATATAAATTAAATGGAAAGTAATCTTGATTGCGTAGCTTTGGAACGGTTGTTGGTTTTTGCAAAAGTATTAATTCTTAGTAAACTTATTTTTTAAAGATGATTATTTCAATTTCCGCTATCTTTGAATATTTTCACTTCCGTTTGAAACAATGATGTGTATGTATACTCTAGCGATTATTTTTCAATTATGATAGGTTATGTGCTCAATCATTAAAAGTTTTTATTTGTCAACATTTTTTTTAATTCTTTCACCTCGAATTTTTAAAGAATCTTGAATATCTTAAGATCGGAGATAATGCTTAATCGTGCTTAAGGGTAACCTTCGATTTCGATGTATTAAGAGGGTATCCTGTTGTTTTTGTTAGTATGTGAGTATCTATAGAATTTACCTACTTAATTGCAGAAAATGACGGCGTAACACCAAAGCCAAAGAAAATCTTGGAGACCGTAATGAACCCAGCTTACATCCCTCCTGAAGAAAAACATGGTGTTTTCTGGAGGAAGTCAGCACAATACACATTGGAGGCTAAACTGAGGGAGACCCCGAACTTAAATAAGGCCAAGAACGGGATTTTATTCATAGGTTTGTTACGACCACTCTACACATTGGCCGAACTATTCGCCGAACTATTATTTGGAAAGACAATGAGAGGCGAATACAGACGATGAGGTCGGCTTTTGTCTATCATCGGCGAATATGTAGTAACTGACTTGACTTAAAGAAAGTCCTATCACGATAATGCATGTCTTTAGAAATGTGGCTTGCTTGGCTCGTATATTACGAAGCTCGCTTAGCTCGGAAATATTCTATTGAAAACGTTACTATTTTTTACTAGTTAGTGGACTTGAATCTACCAAGATATTAATGTAAGCTATGTTTTAGGTGATGGCATGTCACAAGCTACCATAATGGCAGCTAGAACGTTTTACGGACAGATGGAGCGAGGCTTGGGAGAAGAGTCAACCCTGGATTTTGAGAGGTTCCCCGTCAGTGGACTCGCCAGGGTAAGTTATTGAATCATGTAACATGGCAATAACAATTTAACTAATTCCGTGTTTCTAGGTCAAGAGCCCGAGGTATTTTTTTTTTCTGTATCCTCTTCCTGCCCTTGTCTCACATTACTGGGGTCGACACAATTTCTGTAAAATTCGTCTTCCATTTTCCTTTATCAGCCTTCATAATTTTAAAAATTATACTGAACTAGGTAAGAACTGCTGTTTTTCCTCTCATGGGAAACCAAACAATCACTATCCTCTTTGACGCTTTTTTGTTGTGTGTATGTGTATCTGTACAGGCACAAAGCTAATTGTCCTCTTATGGCAATTTAGTTACTCAATCAAATACATAATGGCTGTCCATTGGTAAACATGACTATGTGTACCAACACGCATTGACTTTCATAAGTAGGTACTCAGGTTTCAATATTGGTCAAATTTCATCAAAAATTCACTTATTGACATCGTAAAAAACACAACACTTTGATCAAAAACACAATACTTTGATCAAAAACGAAAACTCACGATGTACAAAGGCAACGCGGCAGACCGTGACGAAGGTGAGACGAGCTAGAACTCTCATCTCTGTCGAATGAGTAAACTGGTGAGTAAGTTAAATTGACGAGTGAGGAAACTGACCAGATGTACGCTTATTCATCTCTATAATTGACCAGAAAGGAGAAAGAGAGGCCTTTGCATAGGAGTAGGATACCAGGCTGTTATATACTGAAGAAATAATAAACAACGCAATCAAACCCAATTTTTTGATATAAAAATCTCTTTTTAAATAAAATTCCAGTACTTCAATCGACTCTAAATAAATAATGCTGGACTTTTCACACAGCATCATCTAGCCCCAAGGTAAGCAGACCTTGTGTTATAGGTACTAGATTACTGATATACTTTTTGTTTGTAAATACATACATACTATACATAGAAACACCCAGACGCGAGATAAATATTGGATATCATTCACACATTTATCCCGCAGCATGGATCGAACCCGCAACCTTCTGCGTGCCAAGCGGGCTTTCACCCACTGCGCCACATAGGGTACCTACCTATGTATTCATTAAATAATTTAGGTCAATCTAACACCTAATGTCAGATCACGTTTTACCCAAAACCGGTTGAACCATTAAAACGTGATAAGGAAACACATCGAAACATAAAGTTTTGCATAAATTAAAAAACATTTTGCGTTCGGTAAAATTTCGCGATAAAATGCGAATGTTGTTTAGGTCAGACATAAAAGAGTCAATAGAATGAGGAAGGAAACTATGCCATTGGTTGCGTAAGATTTGCGTCGAAATTCAGAACAAAAACATCTAGACTTGTACCTATCATTGACAAAACTTTTTACAGCAGGTACACTGATGTAGTTAAGTTTTTTTGTTGTTGTTTTGTCAAATATCTACTTGGGAAATTACATAAAACTGCTAATATTTTTTAATTAACGATGACGCGATGAACTAAACACATTCAGAGGTTACCCGTGACAGCTAGGCGTTAAAACAGAAACGATTGGAAAATTGAGGGGAGCACTTTGTCCATGAATGGTCCAGAAAGGGCTAAAATAACAAAAAAAACAAAATTCGAATAATATTGTCAGATACCTGTCCTACCCGTCAGATATTATATACGTTTTTTACACAACTGTACCTACCGTAATCTGTCACGCAAAACCTTTTGTATCAAATTCGTAAACTTTTTTGTTGCTGTTCTGTTCAATGACCAGAATCATCACAATGTTGTAATACCAATCGTGAAATAAACTACTTAAACCTTTTTCTGCACCAATTAGTCTTACTTTAATATACCTTTATGTTGTTTTGTATGACAAATGTAGTAGGTACCTAATATCCGTCATGTAGTACCCATACCTCAAACAAGCTCTGCTTACTTTGGGGTTAGATTACGCTGTGAGGAAAGCCCAAAATTATTTATTTACTAGCGACTTCGTCAGCAAAATAACATACTTGAAGACCTCTAAATAGAACTGAAAACTGCACGAATCTTCTGAAACTTTTAAAAATGCAAAAGCAACGCCATCTAACTTTCAACTTCCATACAAACTTTCAACCCTTATTTCACGCCCTCCATGATTATTTTTGAAAAAAAAGTAGCCTATGTCCGTCCCTGGGATATAATCTTTATCCATGTCATTTTTCAGCATGATCTGTTCAGTGGTTTAGGCGTGAAAAGGTAACAAACAGACAGACAGACAGACATTTTACTACATAAACGATGGCGACACGGGAAAAATTAGATCGCGCTATTGTTGCGTTTTAGACTGTGTAACATATAAACTTGCTAATCTTCTAATTTTCAGCTTTATAATATTAGTATGGATTAATTTTGTATGGGAATACGTATTTTACCGATTCGGTAGTGATGGAATCGTCAAATTATCAAGTGGGTATAATATGGAGTAAATTATGTGGTAGGAGTTTCATAAGTGCTGGGACAATTTTACGAGGTTTTTTCATCATTACGCTCACACACAAAAACTACCTACTTACATGACACTACAAAAACATACAACGTGCTTTTTGTATCGTCTACGTATGTCGTTAGCGTCTCTTAATTATAATAAGGTAAGAGGTAGGTAAAGTTATGAGTCAGTGGCCAACTCTGGTGACGGAGTTTTTAGGTCGCTTTAATATATCATGGCTTAACGACTTAAATAGCCGGGACCGATAATTTAACGTGCGAAATGCGAAAGTGCTCAGATGAAAATGCAACTGGCGGTCCATCCACGTACAGACTGTTTCGAACGTTTCTTAACTTAGACGATTTATCAAGAACGACTAAACAAGCACGACCACAAGAAGATATAGGTTAAAGGAAATAAATAAGTAACATGCTATTAGTAAAATTCACTCGGAGATGATAAATAGATTCCACGTCAATTTCAGCTTTCGTATCTGTATACGAGTATACCTATGGCAACGATTTTTCATTACCTAAGGCGAGCGCACAGCCAGGCGGCTAGTCTAGCTGGCGTCTAGCTAAGCGACTAGCTAAGCGACTACCTAGACGTCAAGCGACTAGCTAGACGCCAAGTGCGCACTGTGGCCGGTCGCGAACATTGTAGAACGTTCGTTTTACTAAGCTACACGCTAGGCGGCTAGCTGGACGGGCGCTTAGCTAGCCACCTGGCTGTACGTTCGCGGCCTTTTACTTTCAGTAAGATAAAAAGCATTTATTCAGTAGAACCGCTGGGATAACTCTCTTTTGATTCTAGATGACGGCAAGACAAATATCGATGCCTAATTTTATGATTCTGGGTAGTTTGGAAACCTTTGCCGGGACGAGGTGTTACCGTCTGCCACCGCGTGGGGGCAGACGGTAATAATCCGAGATTAAAATTGTAATCTTACCTTTAACCATCTGTAGTAAAGCGAGCCTATGTATGAAAAAAAACTTTAGTAGAGTCATCTATGTTATAAAAAACTTTAATGTTTGTAGCAAATGGTTCCACGTGGCGCACGACATCCAGAAGTTCAGTATTGTGCAGAAACTATTCGAAATTAACTCCTCACGTTTGCAGACAATGAAAATTGTTATGGTAATTATAAGTTTCTTGCACGTTTAAGTTTATGTTTGTTTTTGTACAAAGGTGCAACTCGTTGAAACAAAATAAAATAATTAAAAGTATTTGTCAAAATAAGATTATACACATACAACTTAAAATAAATATTATAGATAATTTTATACATGTTTTATCAACACTAAGTAAATTAAGTTCGTATGAGTGGCCAACTCTGGTGACGGAGTTTTTAGGCCGCCTTAAGGCCTCCTTCACGGCTTAACGACTTAAATAGCCGGGACCGACAATTTATCGCACCCTCCGAAGCACGGTAGCACTCAGATGAAAATGTCATTGGCGGTCACCCATCCACTTACAGACCGTTTCAAACGTTGCTTCTTCGAAGATCCATCAAGAACGACTAAGCAAGCACGACCACGAGCACTAAAATTATAACATAGAACATACCGAGCAAATGTCTTATTTCATCAGGCCTTTAAACTTATTTATGCTGAAACGGCTGAACGGATTTTGATGACATTTTATTGATAAGACCAACAAGAATCTAGATTTTCTTTTTTTATGGTTTAAATGATGAAAAACGATCACCGTACCCTATTAATGCCCGTAGCACCAAAAACACTTACCTACTTAGTCACGCGCGTAGCCAATTCCTAAAGATAGACCTTAAAAATTGGTTACTTACCATCAATGTTATCGATAATGATTTGCAGCACAAAAGTGTTTGACCGAGAGTCTATGTCACGTTCAAGGAAACTAGTGAGGTCGCACGTACGATGACGCCGTACGTCACACCGATCTGTCATTTCTGAAGGTTAATGATAATGAATCATACTTTCATCTTGACTTCCGATTCGTAGAGTTATTGATATATGAAGTAACATATTTCAAAATGTATGAGACACACTTGCATAAAAGCAACCCTGACTAACCTCGTAAACTTCTAAGAATATCTAGCGTCTACCGCGCCTACGTCTATTAAGTGATTCCAGCCTACTGAATTTTACTTTTGCGGCACCGATTTTTTTCTCGTAGGTATTTCAGATTTTCTGAGAAAACAGGAAAAGGAGTATAGATTTTCCTGTTTTCGAAGAGACAATACTTTATGTCGTTCCAACCTTGTCCACAACCTGATAATGCTAATTGCCGTGAAGATTGCATCCTGCACTTCCTTCCTCTTATTGTGTGATACTGCTTGTTCATTGTCATGATAGTATTTAATACGGTGCTAAGTGTGTGTACCGAAATGACACGTTAAGACGACATAATGAAGACCACAATTATGTGTTTCTAAAGAAAATGTTACTTACCACTTCATAGTACTAGTAGCATCGACAAGTTCATGTTTATGAGTCGTGGCCTGCCCTCGACTTTCAATCTGAAAGTAGTTTGAATTCTAGCCGTTTAGCTATAAATTTTTTTGCTTTAAACGGTGAAAGAAACCATCGTGAGGAAACCAGTCAGTATTTTTATCCATTTGATGGATCAGAGTGGAGGAACTCAAAATGGAAACAAAACCATTGATGGATCAGAGTGAAACTTACAGTGAAAACAAAACCATTGATGGATTAGAGTGCACGAAAAAGTGGAAACAAATCCCTTAGTGGATTTGATTAGTGGATCAGAGTGAAGTAGGGCTAGGCAGCGACGAGCTTGCAACAATTGCAACATATCATGTATGGAGTTTTAACTCGTGATAAATATATTTAGACATGCCTCTGATTACCCCCTCAGACACAGAAATCTTTAAAGTATCTGGAATACACAATATCTAAGAAAAGATACAGTCGTGATCATAGTGTTGAATCTTCTATATCTTAGGAACACGTTATTTCAGACGTACTGCATAGACGCCCAAGTAGCGGACTCCGCGTGTACTGCCACAGCGTACCTCACCGGTGTGAA
The DNA here is from genome assembly GCA_951394285.1 of Epirrhoe tristata. NCBI lineage: Eukaryota > Metazoa > Arthropoda > Insecta > Lepidoptera > Geometridae > Epirrhoe > Epirrhoe tristata. The sequence goes on from OX596149.1 coordinate 9,293,701, forward strand.
GACGAAGTATGGAGTGATAGGTCTGGATGGAAACGTCACCCGAGGATCGTGCTTCTCGCAACTGCATGAGCCAAACTGGTCTCATTCTATCGGACAATGGGCGTTGGACCAAGGACTGGATGTTGGTAAGACCTTTTTATCAAGATGATTAAAATGCTAAGAAAGAAGGGCGTAATGTCACCCAGGAATCGCACTACTCACAGCCGCATAAGCCAAACTGGTGGCATTCTATCGGTCAATTACCATCATCTTCTCCATGCCACTACGCACACATGGCTTTTCACAAAACAGCGTATCATAAGACGATTTTTACCGTCCCATTTCTTTGCATGAAATTTCAATATTTTATTGTTTCCTTCCAGGCCCTTGATTCATAATACAGCGGAATGCATTCGGTTCGGAATCGACCGACAGCAACCAATCACAGTGCAAGAAACTTCAAATTCGGATCAATTCCTGCACTGTGATTGGTTGCTGTCGGTCGATTCCGAACCGAATGCATTCCGCTGTATTACGAATCAAGGGCCTGATACCTACGTATTTTATTCCTTGGCATGACTAATGTCCAAAATCAAAAATTACCATTATCCAACTAGAAATAATGACTAACAAGAAGTTTGTCCAACTCGAATTTCTCACAGTATTTATTTGCCTATTTATTTTGTTTAAACGTAGTTGCTAGGAAACTTTTGACGAGTGTATTGTGGATGCAATAACTGACATAGGAAGATGGTCCTTTAGGCTTTCCTGCTAAATTCTATCTTCGCTGAGTCAAGTAACTCTTGACGTCAACTTTGCTAAGGAGACGATCAAAATTCTAAACTTGCGTGATGACCAAGTTAGCAACAATTGATTGCTTTATTGTTCATTATCTAAGGCCACAGCATCTAGCAATTAAATGTTTATACCTGCCTAAAACATTAGACTGTTTATCTACCAAGCCTCCGACCACTGTTTCGCTAGCGAAGTATAACTTAGGTATAATTTCAAGGCCACAATGAACACCTATTCCAAGTTCATCCATATTTTGAAAGACAAATATACAAACATATTGAAATTGCCACTTTAGTTTATTGTTTACTGTCGTTTTACGCGCTGTCCCGCAGGAATACTTCACTTCCGGGATAAAAAGTAGTATATATGTTCCTTACCTTACCATAAATGTAAAATAAAGTTACTCAATTGGCTTCTTAGTTTAAACTATGATGATTCCGAGGCTCTCCTCAAGGTTGCTGAATAACCCACCTAACTCACACACACACACACACACACTCATAATCGACACGCTTATACACACACTTACACTCACATACACTCCACACACACGCGCTTCAAACAAACATGCACTCAAACGCACACACACACACACACACATTCACACACACATTTCAAAAACATAACTTGATATTTAGTAAGTTTTCCTTTTGTTATCTAGTTATTTTACTACTTTTAATCAAATAGTTAACTTAGACCATTCGTTTCTTTGGATGGAACTAGTATAAGTCCGGATGGGGGCGTTGGTGCCTGCGACACAGTTTTACAAAAAACTTCTGCAGGTATCATCGTTTCCACTGTATACATAAGCCACTGTTACTGTTCCTGAATAAACTTGATTTGATTTGATTTATAATCTTTACCTATGACTTTCATACATCCCGGCTTTCATAATGAGTAGGATTTATTCTGTTGATTTTTCGTTGTTTGCTTCCCAAATTTTTCACAAATAAATTTAAATTTCCAGGTGTGGTGACTACAACGAGAGTGACACACGCTTCGCCAGCTGGTATGTACGCGCACACCTCGGAGCGGCTGTGGGAGTCTGATGCCGACGTGCCTGAGGAGTGCCTGTTCCTCGGCTGCAAGGATATCGCTTACCAGCTGGTGATGGAAAACCCAGGGAAGCAGTATAAGGTAAATCCCAGGCCCTTCTTAGTTTTTTTTACTGCATGTTGCATTGTTTAATGGAAAATTCTACGCCAGACTTCTCTTTCAAAAGATTCCAAGACTAATCATTAAATGCATTGAATCATAGTTGAAAAATAAATTAGATAAGCCTTCCGTCAAAAATACATAATTTCCTCAAAAGCGCATCAAATAATTGTTAAATGCATAAATATATTTGATGAGTTGACGAAGAGAGATCGCTATTGAAAGTTGTCGGGAACAGAAGGGGAAAGATGCTCGGCCATCTTATACGACATGACAGTTTTATTAAGAACATTATAGAAGGGAAAGTGGAAGGAAGAAGAGGAAGAGGAAGACCGAGGAAAAGTTACATGAGCCAAGTAAAGGAGAAGGTAGCTTTCATGTCGTATAAAGAGGTCAAGGAAGCAGCCCTGGAAAGAGATAGATGGAGAGGGATTCATCAGTTGTGCCGACAAGGAGTAAATCCTTAAATAAGAAAAAGAAGATAAATATATTTGTACTCTTCTAGGTTATAATGGGCGGTGGCAGAAGAGGGTTCTTGCCCAATACCACTGCATCCAGTCCATCATCAGGCGCGCGACTAGACGGCCTGGACCTCATTGAGGCTTGGCACACGCAGAAAGAGCAACTCAACGCTTCGCATCTCTACGTCAGCGATAAGCTTGAACTTATGAAGGTAAAAATCAAGAAATTTTAAAATCGTCTTAAACATTTACTTTGGATTACTAATTCTACTTTACCCAGCAGTGGGTGCAGACGGGCTGTGATAATGATGATAATAAAATTACATAATTCTTGAAATTCCTTATTGTCTTTACTGTGGGCATGGGTAGTTCTGATTAAACCGAGTGGATAGTTTAGATGTTAAGCAAGCCTATTCCATCTCAAGTTCTTTAGATCAACTGACTTTCTTTAGCTTTAGTTTAGGGTTTGGTAGGTAGCGCTGCTATTGAGAACCAGAAGCTATTTAGTTTGCTCACCAACATACAGAATGGTTATTTGAGAGCAATCATTTTTACATTTTATTTGAATGTTGCTATTCCATCGTTTCAGGCGTTCGAATCTCATGACTTGCCAGAATACCTCCTAGGTCTGTTCAATGACGATCATATGGACTACCACCTACAAGCCCAGAACCAGCCGACCTTGGAAGAGATGGTGGAGATTGCTATCAAGATACTGAGCAGGAGTTCGAATGGATACTTTTTGTTTGTTGAAGGTAAGTGCTTTTGTGTGAAAATATTGGTCCTAAAACTGCCAAGAAGATAAGTACTTACATATACGTAAGCGATAAAAGGCCAGAAGCTAGTGCCTATGTTGATGGGGAAATTCGTGACAAAACCCACAGTTCAGCTTTTCATACTTTTTTTACGTAAAATTGTTATGTTGTTTTGTGATCTTGCCAAGTTGCAGAGACCCCACAGAGACATAGCAAAGAGTAGAGTGGTCGTAATGAAAATAAGTTCTATGATGTGGGACTCTTCTCTTGCTTCGTGTCAAAAAGGCTCTTTTTTTACACGTGTTGATTTATACCTTTTCTTTTATCTCAGGAGGTAGAATAGACCATGCTCACCACGATAGTCTAGCCCATTTAGCTCTCGATGAGACAGTCGAGTACTCCAAAGCTATCAAAAAAGCGAAATCCCTGACCAGCGAAGATGACACATTAATAGTAGTAAGCGCAGACCACGCCCATACCATGACCGTAGCTGGATACCCTTCTAGAGGCAATGATATCCTTAGCACGGTGGACACAGCGATTGGAATGGATGGTATCCCGTACACCACGCTCAGTTACGCGAATGGGAGAGCGAGTTCGATCATCGCTGGTGGAAGAGTTGATGTGACTAAGGATGAAATGTTTTTGTCAAGTGAGTATGAACTTTATTTCGTACAATGAGAGTTTGTGTTCCTACTTGCGCAGACAGTATAATAGAGACTTCTTCTCGAAAGGAATCATAATAGTCTAATATGTACACTATAACGTACAATGGATCTAGGCATTCGTGAAGTTAGCCGTTTGTCTGCACAGTAACCACTTTTTCATACAAAATTGTGTTCTGCGCAGACAAACGGCGGATTTTTTAAGAAGACTAAAGATTAAACTTCTTTGTTAGAGTTGGCCAGATATAAACAAAAATGAAAAGACTACAAGGCATTTCAGAGCAATCTTAAGAAGTCATTTTTGTTTCAGGGGATCTTGATTACACCTATCCAAGTCTAGTCCCATTGGACTCAGAAACCCACGGTGGAGAAGACGTCGCAGTCTACGCCATTGGACCTTTCCAGCATCTCTTCACGGCAAGCTATGAGCAGAACGTGATCCCACACCTCATGGCTTACGCTATGTGCTTAGGGCCAGACAAGCATAAGAAGTGCCAGTCGAGTAACTATAGACTTTGGTCGTCAAGCGCCGGTAGTGTCAAGCCGGTAGTATTATTTTTAGCTGTGATAACTATTGTAGGTAGCTTTTTAAGATAGTTGACGTTCATATTGCAGTCATATTGGGCAAAAATAGTTAGGAGTGCGTTTTTAGGAGTATTATTTACATTAAGATGGCGTTTTGGATCATTTTCTTTCGATAAATAATACTCGTGGCACGCAACTGTCATGCACAGACCAAGGATAGTATTTTAATTTGTCGGGAAGCCGTCAATATCGGCAATCACTCAACCAATTTTAATCGTTGGAAAATTCATCACAGTCGATGTTGGAGAGAACCGTCGCAATTTGTTTAGTAGTTTCCAATAGCAAAGCAGGCCTTTCGCACAAATTAAGATATCATCCAGAATTGGTCCCACAAGGGAACGGGTAGAATGTAGATAAAAGTTACTCTAATGTCATTGCTGTCATTTTTATCTATTCTCCGGTACTTAGACAATCGCCATGGGAAGGGGGCTGACCCAGAAGAAATATCTTCAGAACATGCAAAAGTTTGTTTTGCAGCGAGAATCGAACTTCCTTAGGTGCTATTGTTGTATCGTGAAACTCGTGAATGTAGATAATTAATTATGATTCTCGCGGGCAGTACAAAATGTTTGCATGTTCTTTAAACATTTTGTGTGTGATTTATAATTATGTATTAAATATTTATATTTAGAAAATAAGTATACAATTATTATATCATCATGTGTCATATCAAGCCTTGGCCTAGCGTTGCTACTTGAGACCAGATGTGAAATGTCCAGCAATACCTATTTATTTAGATATTTTTATAGTGATAAACCACACTTTATTTCATTTCTCAATGAAATATTTATATATTTACTTTTATTATTCCTTTCTAATAAGGAGTATGCTCAATGCCCTTATATGCCTCATTATGATCGTCGTAAGTACTCATAGAATATTAAAGTACAATTTTAATTTAATAGATCTCTCAAATGAACGACCAATGATTGTGTTGTATCCAAAAAATAGGGTACTGTGATGAGCTAAACCCTCATGGTTGTGAATTTAATAATAAGATATTTATTTTTAGAGATGTTTATCAAGAAAAAGTCGTATGACTGGGATTTTTAAACCTTATTTATTTTCTTATGGAAAAGAATAAAATTCTTAAAAAATTTAACATAATGTATCGCAATTACTTTATTCCACGTTGATAAAGTAAGCTATAAAAGATCAATAATTATAATTATTTAAGTATTTAAAAAAACAAGATTTTTTAACGTTTTTGATTTTCTGAACAATAGGTATATAATACATATAGCTAAAGTCCACCCTCTATGGCACCCTAAGTAGGGTTAGTCCGGGTAAGATGACTCTACTAACTTAGATGAGATATTTCTTAGGTACCTATTTTATAATAGTAAAACTGATGAATACTTTTATTTTTAAACAAAGCTTTAGTTATGTATCTTATCGTTTATTATTATAATAATATAATTATCTTAATAAGCCATAACATTATCAAAAATAAATCATAGAGGGAGAATGGCCTCGTGTTTTTTTGTACTTTTCATTGCTATATGCATTAGTATTTATAATTATTATTTATGTATACAATAAAACACAAAAATGCACATTTTTTATAATTTTTTCAGACCACACAATGTCACTATTATATGTTCAATGTGCTTGGATTACAAAGTGGACTTTACTTACTTTTCACCTTTTTTTTCACAGAAATATCACGACCACTCTCCATGCTAGACGGAAGCCGAAGCAAACTCCCTTAAAATTAAGACGATCCATGGATCATAACCTCATAAAGTTGCATTTTTCGCTTGGCCATCTCTCCCGGACTTACTCTATATGTTTTTTTTTTTTTTTTTTCACAAGGTACAAAGTAATACATAGGTTGGTTAGTAGTGCTTAAAAACTTAGAATAAGTTTGCCTAAGCACTAGGTTCTCGCACTTATTGTAACACAAAAATTATAACTAGTAAGTAAACACATCCAGCGATAGGTGCACGCACACATAAGCACCATGAAGACAATGTTATCGCATCGGGCAGGTAAGCAGGAACGTGGTAAACAAGAGCCGCTCGACGACGAGCCGGCGCACTGCCGCTATGTATGTATGTATATATGTAATTAGGTATAGGTCAATGATATTTCATATTTTATCAATGGTATTTTTAGAATAAACTTAAATCTAAGACAAATGATCACACGCGTACAACCTTTCACATGTTTGTGTAAGTAAATAAATGAAACTTAAAACTTTGTGTTATTTTAGTGCCGCACCTCTTCATCTACGTTTACAATAACCTCACTTTAAAGATGCCATTCTTAAGGTGCATTTACACGATGCGATTTCAACCCATACGGTATCGTATCGCACAGCAATTTTCCACGTGTAAACGCTCATCGTATGCGATTTGTCATAGATAGCGCGACGCTCGTCGGCACGTTCAATGGGCGGGGCTTAGCAAATCGTACGAAAAATCGCATCGTGTAAATGCACCTTTAGGGCTCGCTATATGTATAATACATGCATTATATACTAAGGCAACATTGCTAATTTTAGAGGTTTCTAACGTGATGTCGTAAATTAACCTATTTTTTTGGGCTTATTTATGCCCGTGCAAAGTCGGAGCGGGCCGCTATGTTTTTATATACAACGTTCATAGTTTTTCTGTAGTGTATTTAATTTAGTATCAGCATTGCACCCGTGCGAAGCCGGGGCGGGTCGCTAGTTTAACATAAATTAAGGTAAATTATTTAATGTGTCATAATAACAAAATTTGATGATTGGCTGAAATCTGACCTCGCATTTATAGTTGAAAATCGAGAGTAGGGAGGAGTTGGGAGTAGGGACCTCCTACTAGACAAACACAGCTACTAGTCGGAAGTAAAGATGTATAAATAGCTCTCAAGTAGGTATCTTAAATACCTATGAGTAAGTAAGTAATCAATATTTGACCTGAGTCAGGGTAAGAGGACGTTCGAATAACCTGTTCCATGCTGAGTCATTTGATGACCAATATAACTGTATTTGAGGTGCGAGTAGTATCAACCGTAAAGGACACGAATATGAAAACAAGTGTAAAGCCCTTCGTACGGATGTAGGTATATATGGATGATATTGAACTTGGTGGTCAAAAGTTAAATGGGCAAACTATTTGTATTAGTAACCTACATTAGGAGGTAGTAATAACCTAGTAATAACATACTTTCTAATTCTATTATAAATCTGGAAAATTTTTACGTATTTTAGGATGTTTGTGTTTCAATCACGCCTTAGTAGACCAGGGGCCTTATTGTATAAATCAACTGGCAATCGAGATCAACTTCAATTTTGACATTTGAGACCTAGACTGGACTTCAATTGTCATTTTCGTATTGTGTAACTGGTTGAGTTTTATTCTGTAATTCTGTAATTTTTTATTGTACACTAGACAATGGTTCCAAAACAATAATTAGAAAGTACATGTACAAAGGCGAGCTTAACCCTAAAAGAGTTTTCTACCAGCAAACTACTTTATTTACTACTTTATTGGGATGACAACTTGGGAATCGATTTCAAGTTGGACAATTACTGCAGGTAGATGAAACTTATAAAAAGACAAGTGACTTAAAAGTCTTGAATAGCATGTAATTAAAAAAAATGTGAGTAAAGCCGCATGCGGAACCTAGTTTTAGTGCCTAGATATCTATGAAATAATTGAATTTTGGTTTAAAGAGCTTCTTTCCAAGAACAAAAGCAAATAATCTTTGAATCTATTTGGCCATACAAAATATCGCTTAACTTCAACGAGAACGTGTAAGCAAGTACCTAGCTAGGTACATACATGTAGTACCTATCATGCATGACAGTAATTATGTAAAACTGATAAACGAGCATCCCTTCGCACGACTAATGTCCAAACGAAAAATTACAAACGGTCTAAAAATGTCCATTCATAATAATGTCCATTCATAATAATGACCAAACATAATAATGTCCAATCATAATAATGTCCATTCATAATAATGTCTAATCATAATAATGTCCATTCATAAATATGTCCAATTATAATAATGTCCAATCATAATGTGGCGGCTATAGCCACAAGTACCTAAACGGGCTGACGCGTACATTACGAACAGCGCGTCGCCAGTCACGTCATTACTCCCCACTCGCTAAGTCATGTAACCTTTTTTAATTGTGAGAAAACAAATTCAATATCCGGAATTATGTGTTGTCATTTGTGCTCCACCACTAACTTTTCACAATATGTTAGGGGATAGGTTTACCACCCCCAAGATGTCATCCCCTCATCATCTATGACTGCTCGAAGTAAACCACAACCGCAACCTCTAGGTCAATGGCGTTGTTTTCAAGCTACAACTGGTCAAGTGTTTTTACATTATCCTTCCTGTGTAAGGATGGTAAGTAAGTTCGTATGAGTCAATGGCCAATACTGGTGACGGAGTTTTTAGACCGCCTTAAGGTCGTCTTGGCGTAACGAATTAAATAGCCCGGATCCACAGTTAAATATGCCCTCCGAAGCACGGAAGCGCTCAGATGAAACACCTACTGGCTGTCACCAATCCACTTACAGACAGTTTAGAACGTTGCTTAATTTCAACGATCTATCAAGAACGACTAAACAAGCTACATCACTAGCGCTTCATGGTTCGAGTTCATGGCTTATGTAGCTGCTAGGCAAGCTTGGATCATCACAGCAATATCCTAGGAACTACAGAAAAGATGGATGGAATGTGTGAAGGAGAACATGAGAAAGAAAGGACTGAGTTTTGAGATGACGGCTGATTGAGGAGAATGGAAGAAGATAAAGATAAAGATAAAAATCATTTATTTGCATAAACATGTGTAGGTAAGTAAGATTTTTACATTTTAGGTAAGAGTAAGTAACAACATGTTTTACCGATTTCGGTGTGCAAACCGAGAGAATAACATGCTTTAGTGACAAATCAAATTAAAATTTAAATGTTAAGAATAATGTCAAAAAATAATCAAGTAAGTCAAAAATGGGCTTGTAACCTGTCACGTATGGAATACCTACTAACTTCTGCAAGATGTGGCCATGTATCAAATATGTGTTTGGACATGCCTCTGAATACCCCCCTTAGACATCTTCAATGGATCTGGAACAAGTAACATAAAAAAAAAGATCTGAGAGAATGTCTACCGCACCTTGGGGATACAGTCGTGAACCTGTGTATGTGCTGTGCTGTGCTAAGTCAGAAATTGTTGAGATGAGATGATGAACTAAAGCGTCCTGTTTGGTGCAGGACATGACTCTGGGGCCGAATAAACTAAAAAGATGTAGACCTCAGTAGTTGACGACAAATAAATGTAACATACCTTAATGTATGAATCATATTAATATCATATAATTGTAACCTTCATCAATAAAATGTTGACATATCAATGAGCGGGCTAGATTACAGATTTTTTGTGGGCAAATTGTGTAGATCATAAGCATTAAGGCTGACTAGCTCCCACCCACCGCTTCCGCGTGAATATTGTCACCAGAAAAATACGTGCAAGGTATGATAGACATTGAAAAATATACGAGTAATTTATGTATTTATTGAACAAGGCATCGAAAAAAGTTTATTGCATGGCAGAGAGATTCATCAACTTCTTAAAAGCTAGGTGATTACTCTACTACTGTACTTTTACGGTTGTGTTTCGCGGCCGATACCGTGAAGCAACAGGGCGACAAACACGATTTCGGGTCTAGCTTTCTTTTCGGTGGTCAATCTTCTTAACTAACATATTTTATTTAGGTAATTAAATCGAGATAGCCTAGTTTTGCATAAATGAATATATTGTACCATGGCTTTACTGCAGAATAGAGCAGAACAGCATTTGAGTTCAGACGATTTTGAGTTTTATTACGGTTACAGAAGACTCTTTTTCTGTCGACATCCATACTTCCATACTATCCATACTATCCAATTCCATACTAATATTATAAGGCTGAAAATAAGAAGATTAGCGAGTTCATATGTTACACAGTCCAAAACGCAACGATAGCGCGATCAAATTTTTCCTGTGTCGCCATCTATTATGTAGTAAAATGTCTCTGTCTGTCTGTTTGTTACCTTTTCACACCTAAACCACTAAACAGATTATGCTGAAATATGGCATGGATAAAGATTATGTCCTTTCGAGTTGTCCTTCTCTGTTGCGTGTCCTGACTGGCGCTGCCTAAATCATCTGTAATAGATGGATAAAGAGGCCAATGATGATGATGATGAAAGATTATGTCCTAGGGACGGACATAGGCTACTTTTTTGACGTGACTACGTCTTATAATTCGCTAGAGCCGGCTGCACGCACGAAAAAACATGACGTCATGCGGCGTTACCTTCATGCGGCGTTACCTCGCTCTGAGGCGTTCCATGTAAGGCTTGAAGTGCAAGCGAGAGCGCGGAACGAGCGACAAAGAAGCACAATCGGCCTTTGCGTTCGGCAGCGTTCGACATCCGTCTCTCTCCTACTTGAGTGAGCGATGCGTAGACGGTCACGTTCAACTATCGTCAGTAAACCGACTTTACAGACAACCAATTTTTTTTTACTAAAATAATCATGGAGGGTGTGAAATAAGGGTTGAAAGTTTGTATAAGGAGTTGAAAGTTAGATGGCGTTGCTTTTGCATTTTTAAAAGTTTCAGAAGACTCTTGCAGTTTTCAGTTCTATTTAGAGGTCTTCAAGTAAGCTATTTTGCTGACGAAGTCGCGGGTATCAGCTAGTCTATAATATAATTACAATGTAGCCCCAATGATTCAGCTGCTAGCACCTCCATCAACTTTCCAACCTAACTTGAGTTTACCTTAATCATTGATAGATTAGTATACGTTCGGAGCTCCTTCCATTCGCACGTCGCGACAATTATAAATTATCAGCCATGGGAATCCTGCAAGTCCTGCTACTGGTTATTTTCTTATCACTCGTGATTTGCGAGTTCAGTGACCTGAAGCGAGTGCGAAGATCCTTTATAAACGGAGGGAACTGCCCTTACAAATCTAAGTGGTTCATTTACAAATGTTTTCCGTGTGATGAGTAAGTATAAGAGTAAATTTTTTTATTTATTGAGACAATTGTATTTTAAACTATGTAGTGTCTATTTCAAAGCTCTTCAAGGATGATAGGCAGTTTTTTAGACATAAATTTTAAATACCTAATACATTTGAGAGAAAAAAATCCGGGTCTAAGCATAAGTATTTAATATCTCGGAAACTAGGATATAATTATGACCAATAAATAGTGTAAGGCTCGCTATGTCCAAGCATCAAAAATAAAGGTAAATAATTACAGAATGATAAAATAACACGCTAGCAAGCAATATCAAATTGGTTATTACAGAAAAATCAATATTCAGAAACGAATCAACGTTACGCGATAACAATCTAATATTTCAAGCAAACAAAATATCCGAAATCGTGACGACAGAATTAGTTTAAAGTTTGTTGTTATTTTTGATTTGCAAGAATATACAAAATCTAAAATTGCCTATCTTCATGGTACAAATAACTCTGTTTCTAGGAATAAACTTAGGTATAATATACGTTTCGGATCTCATATAAATATAATTAGGCTTACAAAACAGTACATAAGGAGAAATAAGTCAGTAAGTATGTTTGACTTTGTGGCAAACTCTGGTGACAGAGTTTTCAGGCTGCCATAAGGCTTTCGTCATGGCTTAACGACTTAAGAGCTGGTACACTAAGCACAACGGATCTTTAGCTCTCTGAAGTTACGTGCAATAAACGATTGCGCTGGTTTGGTAGAGTAAGCGAGATAGCACGATTTTAGTCGTCATCAAAAATGGGTTCTACGCAGCTACTTCAGAGAGCTAAAGAATGATTGTGCGTATTGTACCGACAATTTTACGTGCCCTCGAATCTCGAGGCGAGCCACAGAACAATATTACCTACTCTAGCAGTCCACTCTTTTATCGCACATAACGTTGCTAAACTTCGACGATCTACGAGTATCAAGAACGACTAATATACCAAATACCAGGCGTGGTCCAAAATAGAAAAATCTTCTAAACCCACACAGTATACAAATTCTTAGTCTTACATAAATAAACCTTCCAATTAATCATGTCACAATTTCAATACAACATGCAATAGTAAATTAAAAAATTTAAAAATAATAAAAAATTAAAAGATTGATGTCAAGCTCTACATTATCAAATTAACTAATAATTGAATTATGTACATAATATTATAAAAATCTTTATCAATTATTTAAAAAAATTAAGAATCTAGAAACAGTATAATATTGCCTGTCATATAACCACAATTTTAGCTTTATTACAAATTGTCTAAGAGGTAGTTCCTTGAAATTATCGGGGACCTTATTGAAGATGCGTCCACACATAGCATAAGAATTATTTAGGTAGAGCTCCGTTTTAGGGACTCTTGAGAGAACAATCCTGTCCGGATTGTTCTCTCATGTCATGAAGAGTCAGGTATAAAACTTAGGCCTTAACATCCATATTAGATGATTTATACAGCATCAGAAGGCAATCCATGCCTACACTTAACGGGACGCTGTAGTGCTTGGGACATTGTTTGAGATGGAATAGGCTTGCCCAGCACCTAGACCATCCTCTCAGCTTGATCAACCTGCCCCACACCGTCAAAAAAAATCGAGTTAATTTATCGATTTATTGTATGTACAAAATGTACGAGATAAGTTTTAGACGATTTATGACTTTTCTAGTACGCAAACCTCAAATTGGGACCATTTGAGGTTTGCGTTTTTAAAAGTCTTTTGACCCCTACATGAAACTGGATCGATTGGCATCAAATAAAAATTTTTGACTTTTGGCTTTTTTGTCGCTGACTGTAAATTTTCTCTAAAACTGTGAATGCAGTTCAAAATATCTCAAAAAGTTAGAGAATGTCTCCTAAGAGCGTGGCTCCAGCCCCAACTGTTTTAACTTGTACTCCAGATATCGAAAGCCGCAACTAGGTATTACTCGCTATTATTGCATGTGCTGTCTCTAAGGACCTTTTTTTTTTAAATCATTACAAATGGTATTATTCCTAAGTTTTGATCGATTGATTTCATTTCGCTAAAATATAGGTAAAAACAGTGGTAAATGTGATTCGGTGAACCTACTCCTGCCGCAACACAGTTTAAACTAGTGCGGGGGGGTAGAAAGCATCTGGGGAACATTTCTTCGCTTGGAATAAATCTATGGATAATACCTATACCTACCAGGATATAAGTACTCTCTACAAAGGTCAGTCATAATATTGTAATAACTTTATTTTATGGTCACTTATTGTTCGTAAGTAGAAAATGTACCTAAACTCAAGTATGTGCAAATAAACCTATTTTTATTATTTATTTATTTTTATTTGATAATATCGCGGTAAATACGAGTGTGACTCGCGGTCCCTCGGGAATACTTTACTCTCTGTGAAAAGAGATCTCTGTGCTAAATTGCTTTCAAACCATTCTCTTGTTTTAGTGTCAATGAGTACCTTACAAAGATCCCCAAATGGAATCCTATGTAATTTATTAAGAAGCAGGTTGTTTTGCACCTGATTGACTACATCTCAGTTTTGTTTTTAATGTAATTGCCTTGATTCCAAACATTGATGACTAACGCGACTCCACACTGAGTCACCATGTATTGACTCGAATCGGTAAAGAATTTCGATGACTGATTTCCTTTAAACCAACAAAATTAGATAACATACGCAAATATGTAATCCCTCGATATTTATATACCTACCCGGCCTTTAAATGTTGATTTTGTGATTATATATATATATATTTATATATAGCTGTATGATTATATATAGCTAAGTAGGCAACCGTGCCTCCTCTTTACGTTACTTTGATTGCTATGATGAAGGCTTGTCCAGCACATAACCCATCATCATATCTGTATATAGGGTCTTTCATTTTAAACTAACTTAATTCAGGAATTGGGTTCAACAAATAAATTAAAAAATATTTACTTATATAATGTTTTTTTTTGTTTTGTTATCGACTAAGACTATTCTTTCAATTGATTATTTCTTCTTGTATAACTTAGTCCATTCGTGATGTAGGTGCGCTGCGATCGATTGGTGTCTGTACTCCTTGAAAATCATTACGCAACATTTCTAAAAAAACAATAAATGATACACTTTTAAGTGAAAACTTAAATCGGCTTAGAAATTAAATTGATACAGTCAAACGTCTATTTACAACCCAAAAATGAGGCCTTGTCAGTTTATGTAGTTTAAAATATCTTTAAAATTCAAAAAAGTTAAAAAAAAATTATGCCAGGAAACATTATTTGACCTTAATAATCTCTTGGCAGAGACAAACATGGCTACTTATCAACTTTCTTTTTTGTATGCCTACTCATAGTAGTACGTTATCTTATATTATCTTAGTGCAATGTTTGCTAAATCAGTGACATTGAAAGGAAAACATCATCAGGAAACCGGCATGTCGTAGAACATTAAAAGTGAAACGTGTGTCAAGTACACGATATGAGCCTCATTGAGGCGCACTTAAAAACCTTATAACATGTGACATGACAAGAAGAAAAAGACGTAATGCATAACATCAAACTAATTACATTTATTAACAGAAACTAAGCTACTATTTACAATATGTACATACAATTACAAAATACAATAAAATTAGTCAAGCTATCTAAGGATCACCGTAAAAAACGATCTATAGATAGCTCAACTGATCCAGACAACATCGAACTATTACTTTTTTAGCATTAAAAATCAGTAAGAATCGATATCTATAAAACATCTTTTATGACTTCACACTTACAATGTCCGTATATACCTATTAGATATACTCGTATATCTATTTCGGAAACAGTATGAGCCTGTTTACGTCTTTTTGTCATCCTCATCAATCTTGTCAAGCAAGGTCATGCAAGTCATGGACTCGTACAAGACTCTATGACATGTCATTGCAAAGATGACATCATCTCGGTTGCATTGTTTCATCTGGTACTATTTATTTACCTACGAATGTAACGAAAAGCATGATTTGTATGTTAAAGGTGGTCGCACAGTCCAGCCGAGCCAAACGCGCCGAACTGTCAATTCAATAGAGAAAATGCTGCTGACGTCAGAAGCGAGCCGATATCATCAGCATTTTTTGTATAGAAAAATGACTGCGGCGCGTACGGCGCAGATGCGTGCGATCATGTTCAGTGGCGTAGCTAGGAAGCCAAGGGCCCTAGTGCAAAATAAACCGGGGCCCTAACTGAACGGTTTAGGTTTTATCAAGTCAAAATATGCAGGGTGTGGCAAAATGTAAACGTATTTATTTTTGTGTAAAAACTTAAGATTTGATTCGTCATTTTCTAGGTAACTATTTCAAAAATCTAATAATGCAGTTGTTTTTATTTTCAAAATAAGCATACCTATAGTTTCCTAAGAACAAAACCTTCCGGACTCTCGGGACTCAGAGTCCGAGGGCCCCTTAAGCTTGGGGGCCCCGGTGCACTGCACCGCCTAGCCATTCGGTAGCTACGCCACTGATCAGGTTAAGTCTATTGCTACTACTGATTTATATTTTTATTCATTAGAGACTCGAAATTCGGTCTTCTTCTTATCGTGTCACCAGTTCTTTCGATCCAGTGTGGTGAAATAAATTTAAAAAGTATTGGATCGGTCTTTTCTGGTCTCCGTACCCAATCAGAATTATTTCGCCCTAACAATTAGGCGCAAATGAATCGAGGGGGATGACGTATCAGAATCGTAGCAAGTGGAGTTCCCTATAAAAAAAGCGTGATTTTATTTACTACTAGCTGCGCTTCCGTGGTGTGACCAGCGGTCCCTCGGGATTTTTTCATTTTTTTCGGGATAAAAGGTAGCCTATGTCCTTCCCTGGGATACAACCTTTAACTATGCCAAATTTCAGCTTAATCTGTTAAGCGGTTTGGGTGTGAAAGCGTAACAAACAGATAGACAAACAGACAGACAGAGTTACTTTCACATTTATAATATTAGTATGGATAGTAAGGATGGATAGTATAGATATGGATGAAAGTGCTAAATAAATATATGAAATAGGTTACAGCAAAAGTCACCAGCAAAAGAAAATGTAACATTACCGAGAAATGAATAGGTCCATTAACTACTATATAGTAGGTACTCATACTACTACATATAAAAAAAACAATGAATATTATAAGTATTAATTGTTTTGTTTCTACGAAAATTGCAGTTTATCCTGAGTCGATGTAATCGTGAGTTGACTCAAGACAACGTGTCAGAGTAGCTATATTATCCTTACTTTACAACTTTACATAGACAAAAATATATGTATGGTTTATTTATTAGTTATAAACAAAAAATATATAATCAGTGATACTCGCAGTACCCATAACACAAGCTGCTTACTTTGGGGGTAGATAATGCAGTATGTACAAGTGCAGAGTACAATTCATGTTTGGAAGTATTTTTACAAGAATTGATTTTTCATGATTTTTGTACCAACTCCACACAATGTTTACACAACAATTATCATAAATGAACCGTTATTGTATGCTTAACTATGCAATTCAAATATTGACTTAAAATATACCAAAGTAAACTAACAGTTGCGTTTACGCAAGTATGTTAAGATATAGAAGAAAATAAACATATAAGTAGATAAAATGCTCAGACATGGTCTTTGACTGAATCACAAAAATCGGACCTCAAGATTTGCCAGAGAGCTATGGAGCGCAGCGTTTTACAGATCAAAAGAACCGATAGAGTCCGTAATACCGAAATCCGATCGAGAACTGGCATAGCGGATGTAGGTACGAGGACTGCACATTTGAAGTGGGACTGGGCAGGTCATGTGACTCGAATGCTCCCAGAACGTTGGGCGAAGATTGTCACTCAGTGGGTGCCTGAAAACAGTCGAAGACGACGCGGCAGACCCAGGAAAAGGTGGCGAGACGATCTGGATGCATTCGAGCCAGACTGGCAAACCGTGGCCTTGGAGCGCAAGAAGTAGAAGCTAAAGGGGGAGACCTTTGCCCAGCAGTGGGACACAATAGGTTGAAAAAAAAAAAAGTAGATAAAATTGTAATGATATTGTGCATACTGCAATGTAGTAATCGTCGTCAATGTAAGAGACCACTTCACAGCTACAGTGACATATAAATAACTAGCTGCGCTCCCGCGGTGTGACCCGCGGTCCCTCGGGATTTTTTCATTTTTTCGGGATAAAAGGTAGACTATGTCCTTCCCTGGGATACAACCTTTAACTATGCCAAATTTCAGGTTAATTTGTTCAGCGGTTTGGGCGTGAAAGCGTAACAAACAGACAGACAGAGTTACTTTCACATTTATAATATTAAAGTATAGATAGTATAGTTATAGATACAATAATATCTATATCTATACTGTCTATACTGTACTATCTAAAAAACGTAAACAGGTTCACGACTGTATCCCCAACTACGGTAGACATTCTCTCAGATCTTTGTTACTTATTCTAAGTAGATCCTATGAAGATGTCTATATATACTATCTATAAATAAAATGAAAAATAATAATATTTTATTTTATTTTATTTATAGATAAAATGGTTATGATGGCCTCGTTGAAACACAAACATTCTCAATTCTCAAATATGTACCTATGTGTATGTAAGAAAATATTCTTAAATTTATTTCTTTTTTCACAGGTATGAAGAAATTACTGGGTTTCCATGCTGAATTGTTTTCGAAGCCTTACTTTTTACAAGACTGAATTTGTCTAAGGAAGCTTCTCTTCAGCGCTAGGAGATTATCTTCCATTATGAAACAATTGTATATAAAATGATAGGAAAAAAAAATGTTCTTCTGATCCTTACTCTATGGTCTTTGTAAACTTTATGCTTAAGAAATCTAGTCAAAGATGAGGCATGAGTCCTTAAGCTGATCGCACCGCACGCGCCGCAGACATTTTTCTATAGAAAAAATATGACGTCAGAAGATGCGACTCACTTCATTGACAGTTCGGCGCGGTAGGATGCGGACTGCGGAGCGATAGCTGTAGACCAATTAATTAAAATCGGCCGATAATTGTTTTGTTGGGCTACTGTTGCGTTATCTATTAACGCCCGATAATTAATCATTGTCGTATGCGTACGTATGTGTAGCACAGTCAGCGAAGTCAAAACAAATCTAGGTACAGTCTACGAGGACTCTGAATGGTTATGGTTAATGAACAATGCCTGGTTCTCATAATAAACTAGTATTATGAATTTAGTATAATTTCATGGCACATTGATAACTTTAATATATTTTCAAAAGAATGTATGGATAATTGATATAGGCAAGTGCATTAAGACAATTTTGGGAATTCATATGATAGATAAATAATTCTTTATTGTTACACCATATAAATTACAAAATTAAAAACTAAAAGAAACTTATGTCTATTTGTGGTGGCACAATGGGCGGCCTTGTTACTCAGAGTGATCTCTTCCAGGCAACCTTTAGATGGACTGGATAGAAGAGAACGAGAGAGGAGGTCATTTATTTATATAAAGTTTCAGACCCTGTTTCTAAATTAAACTCTTGAGAATGAGTTGTGTCGAATAAGTAAAGGAGAATAGGTAATCTTAGGTATTTATGACTAGACATTAAATAATAAAATATAATAAATACGTCATCCTGTTTTTTTTTTGCCTAAAGGTGCATTTACACGATGCGATTTCAACCCATACGATATCGTATCGCACAGCAATTTTCCACGTGTAAACGCTCATCGTATGCGATTTGTCATAGATAGCGCGACGCTCGTCGGCACGTTCCATAGGCGGGGCTTAGAAAATCGTACGAAAAATCGCATCGTGTAAATGCACCTTAAGTATTTCAGCATCCCTATTGCAAGTTGTCGAGAACAGAAGGGCAAAGATGGTCGGCCATCTTATACGACATGACAGTTTCATCAAGAACATTATAGAAGGGAAAGTGGAAGGAAGAAGAGGAAGGGGAAGACCAAGGATGCTACATGAGCCAAGTGAAGGAGAAGATAGCTGTCATGTCGTATAATGAGGTCAAGGAAGCAGCCCTGGAAAGAGATACATGGAGAGGGATTCATCAGTTGTGCCGAGAAGGAGTAAATCCTTAAATAAGAAGAAGAAGAAGAAGATTTCAGCATAAACGTAAAAAACAGGTTCACGACTGTATCCCCAAGGTGCGGTAGACATTTTCTCAGATCTTTTCATGTTACATAAAAAAAAATATATAAAATATTAATAAACATAGTATAAAATAAAGTATTTCAGCATAAGTTTAGCAAAATAACATAATGTTTAACAATACGATGAACAAACACAGCCATTACAAACGAAAATTATTTAATATTGTTTTGGTAAAACTTTCGGATATTTTTAAACTAAGTCTGTCTGAAAGAATTTTATGAAAATGGTTATAATCATTTTCTGAAGACATCTACGTGGTCTGAGAAAGTTTTGGTATTATATTCGAAGAGCCTGACTTAAACTATCGAGCAATCATCAGAGATTGCTTTTAAATTTTAGTAGGGGTGTATGATCAAATATTTTAGCCAACCGATATTGCAATGTCATAAAATATATATTATAGAGATATATATAATTATTATTATATATACAGGGTATAAAAAGACGTTTACCGAAGCCGAAAGGGGTAGGTACAGCATCCCAACACACAACGAAATCCAAAAGGATTTTCCGAAAAAATCATTATATCCGGAGAAAACAGCGTTTGAAGATTACTGTTTGCGTATGTACGGGGCGCGTTTTTTTACGTAGATTGCTGGATTTTGAGTTTTAACTGTTTTTTTCTTTTATAATTTAAATGATTAGGTAGGTATGGTCTTTTTATGTCGTACTAGTAGTAAATAACTTGAAAAGAAAATAAAATGATGTAGGTAAGTCAAAAATTTTTTTGCGTTATTTTTCGCTAAATATGTTCAGAATCATGGTCTGATTTAAACCCCTCAGTTTTCGGTAGCAGTCTTTTTACACCCTGTATAGAAAAATAATAGTAATAAGAAGGCTTATATTATAATTATCAGGAGAATTCCTCAGATAAAAGTTTGTACAAGCTGCAGACATTTTGTTTCTTCGTCTGGGTCTCGTGATTCTTGATACCTGGCCTCGTTCCGGAATGTAAAATTTTATAATTCAAGCCGCGTACCCACCTAGCGCACAGGCTCGCGCGGCAGCCTCGGTGTCCGGATCGCGAGCGATGGCTCCCGCGGCAGCCTCAGTAGTTTTGTTCAATTTACACGAGGCCGCCTCGCGAGGCAGGCTGAGCCATCATAAGTCCGCGAGTATTCGTAATGGACAGTCGTGTATTTTCAGCTGCAGCTATTTTCCTAGCTGCTTATTGTTTAAAGAAACGAATGGACGAAAGAAGCGAATGGACTCCTCCTGACTGCCCATGATATCAAAATTACAAAATACAAACACGGCAAGAGACAAAACTTGAAGTAGCTTCGCGCGCGAGCCAAAACATAACCGTCCCCACCTAACGCACAGCGCTCACTGAGGCACCTTTGAGCGCGTCAAGTTTACCGACAATAGATGGCTCGGGGCCGAGCCGTGCTCGGTCGAGCAAACGCGCGCCCGAGGCAGGCTGAGGCACGTCCACACCAGCCGAGGCATTTGGCTCGCGAGGCTGCCGCGCGAGCCTGTGCGCTAGGTGGGTACGCGGCTATGGATGCACTGCCGGTATTCAAAGCCAACACGACTCTATTCATAAATTGAGATGAATAATTAAATACACAGTCACTGCATATTTTATGCAAGTACCGTTTAGTTTAAGTTTTAGCTTATTGGTTTTAATATTCGCCTTTCATGTTGAGATCCTTGACCGTTATGTTGAGTTCAAGAGAAAGCGTTGAGCTCCTTTACAACTTTTTCTCATCACAATCTAGATTCACTTTCAACATTCTAGATTCACTAGCCAAGAGTTGAAGCACAACAGCCACGGTCAACCTTCCTTATTATTTAGTACAAATACTTACCATAAATACATTTACTATATTTAAGAATATTATATAGTATTTTTTATTATTAATATATAAAGTTACTTATAGATTTATATATACATATATTATGCAGTTTATTTATTTTTATATGTATCTTAGTAATATGTAAGTATTAGTTAGTAATGTATTTTTATTTTATTTTATATGTATGATTATTATTAAGTACTACTTTATTTTTTTTATGTTATTAATTAATAGCATAGTTTCATTACTTAGTTAATTTTCTTTTTCAATTTATGCCACCGTCCTCATCTTTTAAATTATCCTATCCATCCAAAGGTGTCCTCGCAGAGATCACTTTTAGCGATAAGATTTGTTATACTTTATACTCTAGTTTAAAATTAATTAACTTAATAATTTGTAAGTTTTTCTCTGGGTATTTTCAATAAAGATATATTGTATTGTATTGCATAAACAAAGACATAAATTAAATTAAATACATTTACAGGAGCTGAACCTTTCTAATTTCTTCATTTCTTCCGGCAAACCTTTGAGAGCAGCCCCCTAGCCTAAATTTACAAGTATCGCGGCACTCATTATTTCAAATTGACGATTTACATAGAACCAGGAACTTACGTGTCGCGATAGATGTAATTATTCTTCATCATCATCCAATCATCAGCTCTAATGATAGCCTCAGATCAGATCTAATGATGGACATAGTGAAGCCAAGCCTCCTCCGTCAAACACCAGTCTAATCGGCCCTGTGCTGTTGCAAGTCTTTCCATTGCCTCTATGGCCTTTCATACTATTTGCTAAATTTGGCAAGACTCTCTTCAAGGCGCAAACTTTTAGTACGTTAAAATAACTATTTATTACTCATCAACAGCACAAATTAGTAGTCCAGAAAGCATTCTTCTAGTTTGTCGTTTGTTCTGAAAAAAAAATAATTGTAAAGTGATTCGTTCGATTAGTTGGAGGCGTTATGCATTCTCCCTTTAAACAAAAAAAAACTTAGGCTTTTACATATTAGATGATTTATACAGCGTCAGTATGCAATGCTACACTTAACGGGACGCTGTAGTGCCTGGGACATTGTTTGAGATGGAATAGGCTTGCCCAGCACCTAAACCATCCTCTCAGCTTAATCAGCCGCTCACAGGAAAGACGACATCGATACGTGTGGAGCTGACTAAGCTGCGGGTTTCCTCACGATGTTTTCCTTCACCGTTAAGAGCTCGTGTTAAATCGTATATAGATTTTACGAAACGAAAAATCTATTGATGCACGGCCGGGAAAAAAAAAAAGTAGATAAAATTGTAATGATATTGTGCATACTGCAATGTAGTAATCGTCGTCAATGTAAGAGACCACTTCACAGCTACAGTGACATATAAATAACTAGCTGCGCTCCCGCGGTGTGACCCGCGGTCCCTCGGGATTTTTTCATTTTTTCGGGATAAAAGGTAGACTATGTCCTTCCCTGGGATACAACCTTTAACTATGCCAAATTTCAGGTTAATTTGTTCAGCGGTTTGGGCGTGAAAGCGTAACAAACAGACAGACAGAGTTACTTTCACATTTATAATATTAAAGTATAGATAGTATAGTTATAGATACAATAATATCTATATCTATACTGTCTATACTGTACTATCTAAAAAACGTAAACAGGTTCACGACTGTATCCCCAACTACGGTAGACATTCTCTCAGATCTTTGTTACTTATTCTAAGTAGATCCTATGAAGATGTCTATATATACTATCTATAAATAAAATGAAAAATAATAATATTTTATTTTATTTTATTTATAGATAAAATGGTTATGATGGCCTCGTTGAAACACAAACATTCTCAATTCTCAAATATGTACCTATGTGTATGTAAGAAAATATTCTTAAATTTATTTCTTTTTTCACAGGTATGAAGAAATTACTGGGTTTCCATGCTGAATTGTTTTCGAAGCCTTACTTTTTACAAGACTGAATTTGTCTAAGGAAGCTTCTCTTCAGCGCTAGGAGATTATCTTCCATTATGAAACAATTGTATATAAAATGATAGGAAAAAAAATTGTTCTTCTGATCCTTACTCTATGGTCTTTGTAAACTTTATGCTTAAGAAATCTAGTCAAAGATGAGGCATGAGTCCTTAAGCTGATCGCACCGCACGCGCCGCAGACATTTTTCTATAGAAAAAATATGACGTCAGAAGATGCGACTCACTTCATTGACAGTTCGGCGCGGTAGGATGCGGACTGCGGAGCGATAGCCGTAGACCAATTAATTAAAATCGGCCGATAATTGTTTTGTTGGGCTACTGTTGCGTTATCTATTAACGCCCGATAATTAATCATTGTCGTATGCGTACGTATGTGTACAGTTTAGCACAGTCAGCGAAGTCAAAAAAAATCTAGGTACAGTCTACGAGGACTCTGAATGGTTATGGTTAATGAACAATGCCTGGTTCTCATAATAAACTAGTATTATGAATTTAGTATAATTTCATGGCACATTGATAACTTTAATATATTTTCAAAAGAATGTATGGATAATTGATATAGGCAAGTGCATTAAGACAATTTTAGCAATTCATATGATAGATAAATAATTCTTTATTGTTACACCATATAAATTACAAAATTAAAAACTAAAAGAAACTTATGTCTATTTGTGGTGGCACAATGGGCGGCCTTGTTACTCAGAGTGATCTCTTCCAGGCTACCTTTAGATGGACTGGATAGAAGAGAACGAGAGAGGAGGTCATTTATTTATATAAAGTTTCAGACCCTGTTTCTAAATTAAACTCTTGAGAATGAGTTGTGTCGAATAAGTAAAGGAGAATAGGTAATCTTAGGTATTTATGACTAGACATTAAATAATAAAATATAATAAATTCGTCATCCTGTTTTTTTTTCCCTAAGTATTTCAGCATCGCTATTGCAAGTTGTCGAGAACAGAAGGGCAAAGATGGTCGGCCATCTTATACGACATGACAGTTTCATCAAGAACATTATAGAAGGGAAAGTGGAAGGAAGAAGAGGAAGGGGAAGACCAAGGATGCTACATGAGCCAAGTAAAGGAGAAGGTAGCTGTCATGTCGTATAATGAGGTCAAGGAAGCAGCCCTGGAAAGAGATACATGGAGAGGGATTCATCAGTTGTGCCGACATTAAATAAGAAGAAGAAGATTTCAGCATAAACGTAAAAAACAGGTTCACGACTGTATCCCCAAGGTGCGGTAGACATTTTCTCAGATCTTTTCATGTAACATAAAAAAAAAATATATAAAATATTAATAAACATAGTATAAAATAAAGTATTTCAGCATAAGTTTAGCAAAATAACATAATGTATAACAATACGATGAACAAACACAGCCATTACAAACGAAAATTATTTAATATTGTTTTGGTAAAACTTTCGGATATTTTTAAACTAAGTCTGTCTGAAAGAATTTTGTGAAAATGGTTATAATCATTTTCTGAAGACATCTACGTGGTCTGAGAAAGTTTTGGTATTATATTCGAAGAGCCTGATTTAAACTATCGAGCAATCATCAGAGATTGCTTTTAAATTTTAGTAGGGGTGTGTGATCAAATATTTTAGCCAACCGATATTGCAATGTCATAAAATATATATTATAGAGATATATATATAATTATAATTATATATACAGGGTGTAAAAAGACGTCTACCGAAGGGGTAGGTACAGCATCCCAACACACAACGAAATCCAAAAGGATTTTCCGAAAAAATCATTATATCCGGAGAAAACAGCGTTTGAAGATTACTGTTTGCGTATGTACGGGGCGCGTTTTTTTACGTAGATTGCTGGATTTTGAGTTTTAACTGTTTTTTTCTTTTATAATTTAAATGATTAGGTAGGTATGGTCTTTTTATGTCGTACTAGTAGTAAATAACTTGAAAAGGAAATAAAATGATGTAGGTAAGTCAAAAATTTTTTTGCGTTATTTTTCGCTAAATATGTTCAGAATCATGGTCTGATTGAAACCTCTCAGTTTTCGGTAGCAGTCTTTTTACACCCTGTATAGAAAAATAATAGTAATAAGAAGGCTTATATTATAATTATCAGGAGAATTCCTCAGATAAAAGTTTGTACAAGCTGCAGACATTTTGTTTCTTCGTCTGGGTCTCGTGATTCTTGATACCTGGCCTCGTTCCGGAATGTAAAATTTTATAATTCATTGATGCACTGCCGGTATTCAAAGCCAACACGACTCTATTCATAAATTGAGATGAATAATTAAATACACGTCACTGCATATTTTATGCAAGTACCGTTTAGTTTAAGTTTTAGCTTATTGGTTTAAGGGCTAGTTTCACCAAACTTTATCTAACAGAGTGTTAGTTATTTTGACATCAAATTTATTAAGAGAAATAACAACGGATTAAATATTTAATAGACCGTTACGATTGCTTTGTGCTCCATCATGCTCTAACAAAGGAATATCTTCATTAACAAGCCGCTAAATCTAAACGCTGGTCGGCGGCCCGTTAGCTAACTAGCAGTTGACATTGTAGAAAATAAAAAATATGTCACAACAACCAAAAATCCGAGAATGACAGAGAGCCGTTTGTCTGAGCAGAACACAATTCTGTATGTAAAAGCGTTAACTGCGCTGACAAACGGCTAACGGCCGATTTATTAACCAGCTGTTAAACTTGACTTTGGTGAAACTGGCCCTTAATATTCGCCTTTCATGTTGTGATCCTTCACCGTTATGTTGAGTTCAAGAGAAAGCGTTGAGCTCCTTTACAACTTTTTCTCATCACAATCTAGATTCACTTTCAACATTCTAGATTCACTAGCCAACAGTTGAATCACAACAGCCACGGTCAACTTTCCTTATTATTTATTGTACAAATACTTACCATAAATACATTTACTTTATTTAAGAATATTATATATTATTTTTTATTATTATTAGGTGTAGTATGTAGTTTATTTATTTTTATATGTATCTAAGTAATAATGTAAGTATTAGTTAGTAATGTATGATTATTATTAAGTACTACTTTGTTATGTTATTAATTAATAGCATAGTTTCATTACTTAGTTAATTTATGCCTCCGTCCTCATCTTTTAAATTATCCTGTCCATCCAAAGGTGTCCTGTCAGAGATCACTTTTAGCGATAAGGCCACCCATTGTTATACTCTAGTTTAAAATTAATTAACTTTATAATTTGTAAGTGTTTGTGTAAGTATTTTCAATAAAGATATATTGTATTGTATTGCATAAACAAAGACATAAATTAAAGTAAATACATTTACAGGATCGAGCTGAACCTTTATAATTTCTTCAATTCTTTCGGCAAACCTTTGAGAACAGCCCCCATAGCCTACATTTACAAGTATCGCGGCACGCATTATGTCAAACTGACGATTTACGTAGAACCAGGAACTCACGTGCCGCGATAGATGTAATTATTCTTCATCATCATCCAATCATCAGCTCTAATGATAGCCTCAGATCAGATCTAATGATGGACATAGTGAAGCCAAGCCTCCTCCGTCAAACACCAGTCTAATCGGCCCTGTGCTGTTGCAAGTCTTTCCAAATTTGGCAAGTTTGGCAAGACTCTCTGCATGGCGCAAACTTTTAGTACGTTAAAATAACTATTTATTACTCATCAACAGCACAAATTAGTAGTCCAGAAAGCATTCTTCTAGTTTGTCGTTTGTTCTGAAAAAAAAAAAAATTGTAAAGTGATTCGTTCGATTAGTTGGAGGCGTTATGCATTCTCCCTTTAAACAAAAAAAAAACTTAGGCCTTTACATATTAGATGATTTATACAGCGTCAGTATGCAATGCTACACTTAACAGGACGCTGTAATGCTTGGGACATTGTTTGAGATGGAATAGGCTTGCCCAGCACCTAAACCATCCTCTCAGCTTAATCAGCCGCTCACAGGAAAGACGACGTCGATACGTGTGGAGCTGACGAAGCTGCGGGTTTCCTCACGATGTTATCCTTCACCGTTAAGAGCTCGTGTTAAATCGTATATAGATTTTACGAAACGAAAAATCTATTGATGCACGGCCGGGATTCGAACCCACGACCTTCAGATTGAAAATTAGCCGTGTTGGTCGAATGGGGGTGTGCCTGTAAACAACGTCCTGATAAATGTGGCTATAGTATTATGTGAATTTATGTAGAAGGTAGAAGTTTCTTGATCCATCTTAAATATTATAAATCTGCCACGATGCTTGTGTTTGCTTAAAGACTGTAACCTCGAATAGCATTAGTAATGTTAAAATCAGTAAATGAAATAAAAAAGATTGCTCCAATATGTATATCAACAACATTGGTCGCGAAGGAACAGGAGTAGAATCACCTAGTTTTAAGAAGTTTCAAAGTGATCCCAGCGGTCCTACTGAATAAATACTTTTTGACTTTGACATCGGGTCATGTACAGTGATAATATGATCAGATTTCATTCGCCCCTGATCGCGATTGTCCTCTGATAACGTGATCAGAGGCGAATGATTATGCCGTAATCATGTTACTGGTTTAAAAATACTCACTTTTCACAAGGAAAACAATGTCCGACAGATCCATTTCCTGTTACAATCACAAGCTTAATATAATTTATTGGACATCCTTTGCTTTCCCAGACACCCCGCTTTTCTCTCAATACTTTGGTTTCACTCACATCTACAGGAACAGTTTGGGCTACACACAACAAATACATTATTAAAAGAATGTGATACGTTAACATAGTTGTAAAAAATCGTCTGCTTCGTACAACAGCAATGACACGACTGAAGCAGGTTTTGGGTTGAACTTTTATTTGGTCTTGAGATTGATGGAAATACCAACAACTTGGAATAAAGTCAATTCAAACAGGTAAAATTCAACTAACCTTCACTGTCGACACGTAGGTATACCTTTACCTCTATAATTACTAGATGAATTAAACGACGTCAGGACTCTAAAGTCCACTGCCTTCAGCTAGGTTCATTATCATCATAATCATGTCAGCCATCTAGTGTCCACTGCTGAACATCGATCTTGCGCAGCCTGCACCCAACGGCTCCCAGCAACCTTTACCAGATCGTCTTTCCATATAGTGGGGGTCGTCCTCTACTGCGGTTTCCGGTGCGTGGCCTCCACTCGAGAACAGCTAGGTTACGTTATCTAATCTATGTAATAATGCCAATTATTAACGATTCATGAATATCTTACACCAATAAATTATTAAATTAAAATGGTTACTAGATGACTGATATACTACTTATATACTTTTTTGTTTGTAAATACATACATATTACCTATACATAGAAACACCTAGACCCGAGACAAATATGTTTTGTTGATCATACAAACATTGGTCCTGCCGCGGGGATCGAACCCGCAAACTTTTGCGTCGCAGGCGGGCATTCGCCCACTGCGCCACAGAGGTCGTCAAATCCGTGGGGAAGTAAGTATTAATTATCTGTAATTTGAATTGGTAGATACGCAAATTAGTTTTTGACTGAACGCGACGTTAGGTAACGCTTGGCGCTGCGCTGGCGCTTTGTTTTTTAGTAAACAAATTTGAACTTGACTCGTTGGATTTGCAACACAATTATCTCTATATATAAAAATGAATCCCCATATCCCTTGGTCACGGCATCACGCGTGAACGGCTGGACCGATTTCACTAAATTTTTTTTGTTGTGTTTGTTATTGTCAGGAGAAGGTTCTTATGACAGAAAAAAAATAAAAAAATGCGCGGGAAAAATGAATCATGCGCAGACGAAGTCGCGCGGGTCAGCTAGTAATAAATAAAATAAATAATTCGTTTATTTTCTCTCACAAAGGTCCATTACTTTTTCGTTTTTTTTTTAATTAGACATAACTGACCATTTTATTTAGTTAGACTTGTTATCTATGTCCTGTGGTTGTGGTTGAAAAAGTACATAGTACATAAGTACTCGACTAAATGCACCTCAATCAAAACCTGCGAAGTGACGGCGAAGAGTTTTAAGGTTACCTGGGCAAGTAGGTATTTTTAATTCTTACAAAAAGAAAAAAAACTATATTACATTATATTATTTTGAATATGTAACAGAGTGGATCAGTTGAGCCACCTATAGATTGTTATTAAAGATCCTTAGATGGCTTAACTAATTTCAGCGTATTTTGTAAACTTAGGTAAAATTTAAGTTACATTACGAAAAACCTAACGATGGAATAAAAAGGTATCAAAATAATGTACATTTTTGATTTTATTTACAGAAACTAAGCTACTACATATTTACAAAATACAACAGGATTAGTCAATCTCAATGATGACAAAATACAACAGGATTAGTCAATCCTGTTGTATTTTGTAAATATGTAGTATGTAAGCTATCTAAGGATCGTTAGAAACTATCTATAGATAGCTCACCTGATCTAGGTCACTGTCAGTCGGACGCGTGCCCAAAACACTGGCGGCATTACCACGCTGAAATATGTTCATTTAATGTTATACTTTGAAAATAGCTATGGGTTGTTGTGCTGTAAATTGACGCGACTGACGTAACTTTGTACTTAATTATAGCCATTTTACTCAATAAGCAAGGTGACGATGACGACAAAGTCGTATAAACAGATGGATGTTTAATAATAATCGCGTGGAGGGAAACCCCGACTACGGCACGTGAGTTTAGAAGCAGCTACATTCCGGTTTCAGCACGAGCCATTTTTAATATGGCCTATCTGTATTAGGAATCTATATTTATTTATTTATTCATTTTCTTTTTCTCGATGAAAAATCTATATTTAGCTAACAAATCTGACCTAGAACAAATTTGGAAAAAGTTCGTTGGTTTTGCATATTATTTTGGTATTCATTTTTGCACAGTCGCAGGCTTAGATGAGTACTGATGGTCTAGTAAAATCGGCTCCATCTCTGATTATAAGAAGTCGTGGGTTCGAGTGTCACGTGCATGACCTTTCATTTTTTTCAAATTTCAAAGATGCTCCTTAGCATCTTTGGCGCGCACTTACAATATTTTGAACACACTGGTTCTAAAGATCTAGTATGAAAAACTAAGTACTTTTACCTACTTGAAGTAATCCTAATGTTAGTTTATTGGGATGCAAATAAGATACACACTGGCTTCTCAAATTATATAGGTATTTATAAATCTCAAATATCCAAAATAATACGTAAAGCCAAAATGGAAATGTCTTTTTCTTAATCTATTAGGCACTTTTGAAAAATGTATAGTAGCTAATCAAGGATAAAGTATATTATTCCTTTCATTCACATTATTTTTAACTGATCATACACTAATACTCATATAAATTATGTTTTTAATTTAAAAACGCTCTTTCACAACATTCAGGTACAAAACTGTTAACAATAAGGTAACTTTCTTAATAGTAATTACAATTAAATCTTTGGTATGTATAGAGTACCATAATATATCTTATTATAAAAGTTAACTAGCAAAACTACACACACAGAACAATCTGACCGAGGCTATCACAAATTACACCATCCTCTTACGATATTTATTATTTTGTTTTTAATTAGGTATACAAATAGAAAAGGATACTAAACTATATAATATCATTCGTAATCCATAACTCATCTTTATTTCTATTGCAAGAAAACTTCCGCAAATTTTTTGCGCGTCTGAGTCTGTCCGGTATGCAAGTGTAAACTTCGTAGCAAGTGCTGTCAAAACTACCGTGCTATGCTGTCACGATTCGTGACAGCATCTGCATTTGTCAGACATTTCTTGCGGAAGCTTTCTTGGATACGCGGCATAAGGCGACAATCATAAATACATCACAATCATACTAATAAATACTCAATAAAAACATACTGTAAATTAGCAGTCGGTTAAGAGTATCGTTGTTATTAATATCTGAATTCTCCAAGGGTCTCTAAATAAACTCTGTTCATTCTCTTACACGTTCAGAGTAACTACTTAAGTATTGCAGCAGCTGCCTTCATTAGAAAAGTTGAAGTGAAACGGGATTCTGAGTAAACCATTGAGCGAGGTCGAGGGTCCATAGTGATTATCTTCTTCAGGTAGTTAGTAGTCATTTTCCATCTCGCATCTCATAGAGTTCGGTCTGTAACTAAAGAAACATCAAATTAATTACATAATTCTTAAAAAACTTTGTATTGGAGATATAATATGAGGAGTATGAAAAAAAAAATCTAAAACTTTTACATAAAATAATTTGAACTAATATCAATGGTTATTTTCCAATGCTTCGGTTCTTATTTGCATAGCAACTTGATATTTTTATACTGCTAAACCATGACCTAGGAAACAACGTCTATTCTACGTAATTTAAGTATGTCTAAAGCAACATAAATTTTTGATATAACTTTTGTGACGCACGTGGTGTAAGTGAGCTTATAAAATTTATAGAGAGAACTACTAAAGTAATTTTACTTTAATATGTTGAGAGTGTTGGGAGATCTCGATGAAGATAGATAGTTGGAGATGAGGGAGAACTTTGCCCAGAAGTGAGACGTACAGGTTTGAAAGAAGGTTAAAATGTAGGGTGCATGTTTAACTTATTCTATTAATCCTAACATTAGATTAGCTAGGAGATTATAGCTTTGCAAGAAATCAGTAGAGTCGTTTTCCTCATCATAGTTCAAACCAGTTTACATGATCCTACATAAATATGTATGAGATAGAAATAAATAGTAGGTTCCTTCAGGAAAATATAGTAAGTAGTTTAGTGATATTTTTACACTTTGTTTTTTTTTTCTATGTACCTACTTTCTTATTTCTTGGAAGAGACTTCAACTTTCAAATTAACTTATTCTTCAAGTTTCCTACATAAGGATTTTGGTTTAGAAATTGATTTTGATTCCACGAAATTCAGCACTGAAAACTTTTAATCTTATTAGTATTATTATATTAGCCCTCAATGTCCCGCTGC
Source organism: Epirrhoe tristata (assembly GCA_951394285.1). Lineage (NCBI taxonomy): Eukaryota > Metazoa > Arthropoda > Insecta > Lepidoptera > Geometridae > Epirrhoe > Epirrhoe tristata. The sequence goes on from OX596149.1 coordinate 9,325,892, forward strand.
TTGGCAAAGGCCTCCCCCCACTCCCTCCATTCATGCCTCTCCTGTGCTAATAAGGTCCAGTCGGCACAGAATTTGGCGAGCTCGTATTTTTATCTTATTCTTATATAAGTAATTATGTACTTACGTGCAAGGCATGCACCTATTGAGCGCCGACATCCATATTTTACCACTAGAACATTGTTTCCCGTCCATTATACTTCTTATAACCCTCTTAGCACTGAGCACCTTGTGTATTCTGAACTCTTCTAGAGGTAACATTTCAACTGTTGTCAATATCAAAATCGCGACTACCGCAAGTGTAATGAACTTTGTCGTAAGCATTGTGCTTGATTAAAGTGGCGTAGAGTTGCGTATAGTTCTGTCGACGGTCGACACACGACTGGTGCTTCTACAACGCCGTTCATATGTTTTATAGGGACTTCAATCAAACCGATTACTCATTCATTTGCCATGTGCTATGTGATGTAAGAGATAGGGTTTAAATGATAAACTTAAAATCATAGTTGATAAAAATAGGAACTAAGAATTTTATCTATCATATCATGGATATGTAGCCTCTACTTTAAAATATGGTCTTATCCTCTGGGGTAACTCTACAAATGTGAATAAAGCTTTTATCGCTCAAAAAAAATGCATACGAGCAATTGTGGGTATACCTCCGTGGGAGTCTTGTAGGCCGATCTTTCGGAATCTAAAATTGTTGACGTTGCCCAGCTTGTATATTTTAGAGGCAGCTAAGTTCGTTAAAGAACAACCGCATTTGTTCAGAAGAGCACGTGACCTATATCGTAGATGTGTCAGAAATCCCGATAGAATTGTACTTTCAAGAGTGCCTAGAACGACTTTATACCAAAAAAACTGTTTTGCAATGTGCGGGCAAATATTTAACAAAATACCCGGTGAAATAAAAGATTTGCCCATTAAGCTATTTCTAAAAAAGCTAAAATTATGGCTTCTTAAAAGAACATTCTACAGTGTTGATGATCTTTTTAATAGTCAAGTAGGTAATTTTATAACAGACATTTTTTCATAATTTAATTAAATATTATTTATTGTAGATTAATAATTGGAACAATTACATACCTAGATTATTAGTAGTATAACGTGACATAATGACATTCCACTACATTGGCATGACATTTAAATTTGCATACCAGTTCTAGGTGAAATATGTGAACCCAAAATATAAACCCTATCATCTTGTTAACCATATTTCTTGCAAATAAATATTTCATTTCATTTCATTTCATTTCATTTCATTTCATTTCATTTCATTTCATTTCATTTCATTTCATTTCATTTCATTTCATTTCATTTCATTTCATTTCATTTCATTTCATTTCATTTCATTTCATTTAGGTTCTATCTAAATTTTTACTAATCCTTAGCTCCTAGACACCCGGTTTGTAGTCGAGCGAAATATTTAACCTTTATCATACTTATTATTTTAGTTTACAAAATAACTTAGTAGGTATTTAGGTACATTATTTAGATTTCATTGTGTGAACATTACCTATTTGTATTTCATTATTTTACTGCTTTATTGGGTAAAGACAGGTGCATTGTGAAACATCTTTTCGGGTTTTCCCAACTGTTACCTTGGCAAACGGAGCTTAGTTTTACTGTATAATAAATTCCGTATAAAATTCCCACGATGCACTTTTCAAAACTTGTTTTATATGTGGAAAGTTGCAAATCTACCAACCTTTGTATAGATCAGTACCTATCAGCGTTATTTTGAGTGTTTTTTCAGTATACCGTATATGTAATATATATGAATGTATTGTAAAAAAGTATATTTCTATGCAATCTTTGTTTAGTTTGAAGCCAGATGAACCACCAAACTCTTACCATTTTTTATATAAAGTCTGAAAAGTACTATAATGTGCATGACCTCAAAGAGTAGGTAGAGAGTTATTTTGATCTTACCACAGCTCACTCATCATTTCATTTTACATTTCTTGTTCTTGTGCAACGTCAATTGATTCATTTGTAGGAGAATGCATCATCCTGAGGCTTGTCGCGGTTTGCCACCTAAAGAATTGATCCACAGCAGCTCAATTGTGAACGACTGAAGAGATGGACAAAAACGTCTTGTAATAAATCAACTTATACTAAACTTCAGCGATTTAACGATAAATAAATAATGCTGGATATTTCACACAGCATCTTCTAGCTAAGAAATCAGATAAATAATTAGACCCGAGATACACATTTGCAGATCATACAAACATTTGTCCCGCGGCGGGGATCGAACCCAAGAGGGCTTTTACTCTCGACTTCGTGTTCCAATTTCGATCGTGCAACTATAGTTTATATAATTCAGAAAATGTAGGTATAACACGTGCTCTATACGATGAAGGAAAAAACGTTGAGGAAATCAGTTTGCATTATAATAATTGTTTGCTAATTTCTGCAAAATATGAGCAAAATTATTATGCTCTATATTTGACGTAATAAGTCAAATATAATTTATATGGATGTGCCTTTGACCAGCACCAAGATTTTGATTCCTTCAAGACATGTCAGATTAGAAATATCTACTGTATCTGAAAAACTATTATTAGGTACCTATTCTGAAATACTGACAAGCTCTCGCATGTATAACAAATACTTATTTTAGAAGATGATCATACAGCAATAAGGGAATATTGGCCCAAAGATGCGCAGCGACCAAAGTGGTAGACCACCACAAACTGTGGGAACTTCGGAAGATTTATCAATGATTCCGGAAAAGCGTATAAAAGAAAGCACCAGGACATTACTGGATAAAGTAACGTTAAAGAGAGGAGGGCTACACCCATCAGAGGGGTACTAAATACCTCGTCAATGTTTGCTACATAGAATATAATATTATTAGCAAACAGGTTTTTATTTAGTATGGTAAGCGACACGCGACACCGTAAACTGGAATTTACAAGGAAAAATCTTGACGCCAATGATTGCATAGATTAATGCTATATTTTGCAATTTTCACAGCTATAAATATAAAATTGCAATTGTAGTCTTACGAATAAAAAAGACTGTTTAAAAATAAGACGAAACACTCATCGGTGACCGGATTCATTTCACTCAAGGCGTTCTAACAACCTACAGTGCCACTATTCGATAGTATGTTCTTACAATTATCTGGAAATTCTGAGCTGCATTAATGTCGACAAATCCTACGAAATTGAATGATAAATCATAATTTGGAAAATTTACACCACAGTCTGGAAGACCTATAGGTATGAAATGAATGAATGCACAACAACACAAATACCGACGCAAAACTTCTCGGTAAACTAAAAAATTACACACTCTCTATACCCTCAATCATTTCCGTCGCCATTATTATTTATTCCGCGCCTAAACCTAATTTTACTTGGTATCGCCACCATTATTCATCCTTTTACTCAACTTCGAAAATCAACTTCAAATGTATGGCGCTGTTCCTGAGAGACGTTTTTGCATGCTTTTATTTGACTTTGTCATGCGGTTGTCGTCGCGCCGGACGCGGCTCCCACGGCTCGCGGCTACGCCCAAAGCGGTGCCTGCTACTAGGTATGAGCAAAATGTATCACATAATTAAAGAGTTAACGCAGGGATAAATTTGTGTTTAGGTGTTCGATGGCGCGTGCCGCAGCAGCCGTCACCTCTCCGGAAGCCACGGCCTAGCCTTCAAATGCAATGAAATTATGATCAATATGACTTAAGTTAGCGTATAAAATCTTGATACTTATTAAATACTAATTCTAAATTAGTATGTATGGTCAGCGACACCACCTGGTAGCAAACAGTACAAACCACCTTACTAAGGAGCTTACCAATTGGTCACGCTAACTGTACCTAAGTACATACAATATTCTATGACGAACAATTTTACATACCTAGGTACTACCTATCATTTACATATCGTCACAAATTAGCACATTGTGACGGTATGGCGGAGATGCCGACTGGTCATACTATTATAAACAGGTGGTATCTTACTAATTTGTTTGGGGAAACCCCGTCTTCGGCACGCGAGCCTTGCGGGAACTTAATACCGGTTGAGCTCGAGCCAGTAATGACTAAAAACAAACGACGCACACCTACATAAAAACTTACCTAATTTATTTGCAGTAGTACCTAATTAATTTAACTAGGAAAGCAGGATAGGATTCATCAAAATCGGTTCAGTGGTTTCGGCGTGATTGAAACACAGACACACAAACATGTTCACAAACTTTCAGCTTTATTATATTGTAGGATAGTAAACGAAGTAGGATTCGTAAAGTAAAGGTAAGTAGACGACTAGTTGTAATTACACTTGTATTTAATTCTATGTTGGTATTGTACAAAATTACTCATATTACTTAATTTTACTATTCACTAACATACAATAATGTTCAATACAAATCTCTTACACAATCAAGAATAAAATAATTATAACGTTTACAATGAAAAATTTATTTGTAAATCATAAGAAATTGTCTGAAATAAATAAATAAAGAAGGTATTATCGCGTCTATTATGGTTGTAAAGATTTGAGATCAGCCATGCCAATAAGGCAATGGTCATGAGCGTATACATGAATGTGTCTAAATTCATGATCGAAGGTCTAAATTGTGAAAATCAGTTGCGAAAACGAACCAAACGTAAATAACATCCAACATTTATTCTAGGTACTCGTTGCCAAAATTGGCTAGAACTTAAATATAGTGTAGTACAATTTTCACTAAATTCATACGATCTATTTTCAATACCTCAGTAACTACACGATAAAATTACCACAAATAGTTATAATATGTCTACTATAATATTTTCTTAAGTTTATAGGTACAGTCGAAGAGCCTTTACTAATATACTAACATACCTACTTCTAAAAAGTGCAAAATAAGTATTATAACTTCATTGACTAGTGTCCTGCGGTTAGCTGTTGGGGAAATCCCAACAGAAAGAACTAAGTTTGAATATATCTTACTTTGATTTTTAATTATTTTATTTCGGGAGTGCTCTTTTCCTTCACGCTCGAAACAAAGAATCGTTTTATCAAAAATGTATGAAATAAACGAGGGTTCAAGGCCAAACGCATGCAGACCGAAAACAGACCAACCTGTTTACCAAGACCTCCCATATAGGAAATCATTCTAGTTGCACCAAAAAGTTAAAAGTACCGGCCAGAAAGAAAAGAGATAACATTTTTTACTAAGACCCCTAACCCGTAAAACCAAAGGGTTGTTACTAATTGATTACAAAAAATAACTAAAACTTGAAAAATTCAAACTTTTAGCAGCCGAGCTTGTTATACTATTTTTATTCTGACTGGCACATTTTAATTTTTGGTGCAAAAATGTATAAACGCAGATTTTTTTCCTTTATTTTATTCGACAAACAAACAACAAAAACATTATCTGTGTTGATTGCATAGACAAAAGACTCTGTATACTAAGCACAACAGATCTTTAGCTTTCTGAAGTGCAATAGACGAAATCGCAGGTTTGGTAGAGTAAGCGAGATAGCACAATTTTAGGCGACATCGAAAATGGGTTCTGCGCAGCTACTTCAGAGAGCTAAAGAACGATTTGTACGTATTATACCTTCCTAGTTTTTAAAATAGAATGTACAGTAAGAGAAGTGAGAAGAGAAGACATTTGAGTTTAATCTATCTTTTCTTTTGTTATTTTAAGTAGGCTGGACTATGATCATCATGTATTAATTCAGTAGTTCCACTTCTCCTGGTATCGTGGCGAGGTTCGTCCCTGTTGCGAGTGGATCCGCGCGAGGAAGCTAGGCGTGTAGTCAAGAGGGGTGGTGGGGGGACGGACGGGGGAGGGCCCCGTGCGTCCTTCCAGCCAGTATGTCGTCATCTCACCTTTACCCTGCAAGGTAATGATGATGATATCGACCAGCCGATGATGATGATTTCAATATCTTCCAGCCGATTTCGACTATGGCGACTGTTTAGAGATTTATGACGGAAGAGCTTGGGCATTATTTTCGCGTGGTCTAGAGATGATTATCAACTATTGGCATTATCAACTGAGGAGGTAAGCTACGTTGTCGTTAAGCCATGACGGAAGCCTGATAGCACCCTAGAAACTCCATCACCAGAGCTGTCTTCTAACTCATACGAACTTACCTACCCTGTAAAACAAATCGTCATGACATGAAAGAATGAGACGAAAAAATGCTGCAGGATATATAGCTATAGTATACTCGTAGAAGTATGTGTCACTTATGGAATGCTCAAAATGTGGGCATTTGGCATTGTGTCATCATCTGACTACTCCGTCCTCTGTTACCCCTTCTTAGACATCTTTAAAGGATCTGATAATCATACAAAATTTGAGAGAATTTCTACCGCGCCTTGGGGAGACATTCGTGATCATGTTTTTTTTATATTCTAGGTAGCTAAAGGAGATTTAGGTTGATCGTAACAACGGGAAAGAGACGCGATTTAAAAACCAGCCAAGTGCGAGTCGGACTCGCGCACGATGGGTTTCGGAAAATCACGTTTTTTGTATGAGAGCCCCTCAAATATTTATTTTATTCTATTTTTTAGTATTTGTTGTAATAGCGGCAACAGAAATACATCATCTGCGAAAATTTCAACTGTCTAACTATCACGGTTCATGAGATACAGCTTGGTGACAGACAGACAGACAAAAAGCGTAGTCTTAATAACAGGGTCCCGTTTTACCCTTTGAGTACGGAAACTCAAAAAGTACCTTCACGTCGACAACTCCTCTAGGGCTGGTCACGAAGAGTCCCGTCTTGTCCAGTGCTCTCTTCACGTCATCAGAAATCTGTATTTTCATAGCTGAAAACATGATAAGATATGATAAGATAATTTTTTATTGTAAACTGTTGGATTTAACAAAGATGGTAGGTTTGTTAACAAATAAAATGTACAAACATTTTGCCCTTTTCGGACGTACAATATTAACATTAATAGTATGTTAGTACTAAGAAACTAAAAAAACACATCTTCCTATTTACTTAGACAATCTATTTACAATCTTCATCACTGTATGAGTTTGAATCTGCATCGATCGTCTTCCATCGTCATTAACTTCACAAGGAAAATTAGTTTTACGGACCTTTGATTAAATATTGTCTTCATTTCACGTTTTATTTTCTCTTCCTATTCAAAAATCAATATTATTCTTCCTCGTACCTAATAAGCGTTCAGGTTTGGCTGAAGGTTTTCATTTAACAAAAAAAAAACACTGGGATCAGTAATTTAATAACGCTGGACTTTCCACACAGCATCATCTAGCCCCAAAGTAAGCAGAGCTTGTGTTATTGGTACTAGAATGACTGATAAACTACTTATATACTTTTTGTTTGTAAATATATACATATTATACATAGAAACACCCAGACCCGGGATAAATATCTAAATAAAAAATAATAATATAGTAATAAAAGTAATATATTTAAATGGCGGAAATACTGATAGACTTACGTTCTCCTGTGCTCTCCATCCGACTAGCAGTGTTGATGGTGTCTCCGAAGAGGCAGTACCGAGGCATCTTACTGCCGACGATGCCGGCGACGCATGGACCCATGTGGATGCCACTTCTCATGCAGAGTGTCTATAATATAATTATGTTTTAATACTAAAAAGAAAACCGACTTCAATGTTTGACTCGAAACGCGGTGTGACTCAGGGCGTCAAGCTGTCGATTCGATTTCTATTTGTGACATGGCTAGGAGGGAAGGTGTTTAGAGTTTTACGGGGAAACTATCAATCCCTCAGGAATAAAATTTATATGGGACCACCTCTGGAGTATTTCCTTTCAAACATAAAAATAATTTTGCACATCGGTCAACAAATGGCGGAACAATCGCGTAACAAGATACAAAAAAAAAAAAAAAAACATACAGATGAATTGAGAACCTCCGCCTTTGGTCTGAAATTCACTCTGAATTAAATGTCTGAAGAAAAGTCATTTTATCGGAGTAGGATTATTATTAAACACCTTGTGATGGAAAAGTAGTGATTTACACTATTAAAACGATATCATTATTTTCGAAGAATAGCATACTCATTGCAGTTAACAAATACAATTTCATACATATTTACATACATACATAGGTACATAAAATCATATATATAATTATAATAATATAATAATCATATAATTTATAATAATAATTTATAATTGAATAAGTATAGAATTTTTCTCTTTTTTTTTATTTTTTTTTATTTTAACCTACTTGCTGATTAAATGTCACGGCACTATCCCACTGCGCCAAGACGGCTTCGAGGCATAGCTAACCAGTAAGCAATTTTCCAACATAGCAAGTTTAAAATGGAACTCTAAACCTACTCTGAAATAGTTTGGACTTATGTTACTGCATCTGTCCGCATCGAGTTTATAAAAATTCACGTTTGTAATCAGGTCGTGAAACAGTGTGAACTCAAATACAAAAGCCTAGTGGAGGCTAAGCTCAGTATCCGTAACTGCTACGTTATCTTACGAAGCAACAGAGGACATACTACAAGTCAAAGTATAATAATCTACTTAGGTATACATTTTAGTACTTTGTATTGCAGATCGCCTCATAATCTATATTTTTATAAAGCATAAGCACCTCCATCATACTACTTACTACCTACTAAATGCATTTCAAATTTTTAAAGTATGTATAAGTTAAGTTTTTTTTTTGTTGCTAACTTAAGTTAGCTTATGATTTGCTGTAATAAACATTTTTGTATAATTATGTTTTTGTATTTGACCCTACATTTTTAGCTGACTCTATAACTTTTTATTCATATTAATAATAAAGCACTTACAGTAAACCGAAAAGCCGAAACAAAGCCAGCATGCAAGCGTAGACACTGATAGAATATTACCTAAGTACCTGATCGGGGCGATGAGGTAAGCGGCACATGGAGGTCGCTTCGAGCAGTTCCAGAGCCATGCTCGCTATCTCTGTCGCGTGCTTGTTGCCTGAAAGGGAGAGGCATGCACATGAAGCTACAGATAAATACATAAATAAAAAAATTGGTTGTCTGTAAAGTCGGTTTACTGACGATAGTTGAACGTGACAACGTCTACGCATCGCTCACTCAAGTAGGAGAGAGACGGATGTCGAACGCTGCCGAACGCAAAGGCCGATTGTGCTTCTTTGTCGCTCGTTCCGCGCTCTCGCTTGCACTTCAAGCCAGAGCGAGGTAACGCCGCATGAAGGTAACGCCGCATGACGTCATGTTTTTCGTGCGTGCAGCCGGCTCTATCGAATTATAAGACGTTGTCACGTCAAAAAAATACGTGGAACCTCCGTGGAATACTCGGTTGGAACGAAGTTTGTACATTTAACATTTTGCGCACCTCGTGCACCACTTTTCGCGCTTTGCGCATCTTTTTTTTTGCGCTTTCTATGCGCACCATTTTGCACAATTTGTGAAGTTATCAACGAAAACTTGTTTTTTGCTTCTCCTGTAAAGTTGTGTTTTTGCAGTTATCCTTTTATTCCCCGGAGACATCGATATGTCGTGACGGTAAAATGGAACGCTTTCTTTTGTTTTTCAAGCCTAGCCTCCATCCTCGATTAATTTCGTTCCAAACATGTTTGTAAGTTACTTCTTCTTCTTATCGTGTCACCAGTTCATTCGAACCTGTGTGGTAAAGTGCACCTCAAAGAGGCTCCTTTCGTAAGTAACTTGATTTACATCTTGTGTTTCTTCGAAATATTTAAATAATGATTCATAATCTATTCTTGAAATAGACTACAATTGAGCACACGCCAAGCAACATTTTTATTAGCTCTGTTATATAAAGTAGATAGGCAATCAGATGCCCATCAAATATCTGAGACTCACATCTTTATTATGACTTCATCATGAACATTTGATGACGTCTAGTGACATCATCAAACGTCATGAAACATTGAACTATGATTGAACTCTTTAATTATAAGCCATTAAATAGAATTCTCGGCTTTTTCTTCTAGCTTCTTTAATTTTCCTTGTGTTTGACGATCCACTTAGCCTGAAGATGACTTTGCTGATTTCAATTTCTATATCATTTCAGCCCATCATCCTTAACATAAAATAGGCGCTACATTCACACCAATAAACATTTTATACAATTGTGTTATCTGGGCTAGGACCTAAGTATAGGAGCTTCTAATTCAAAAACCAACAATCTGATGTCTAGATATTGTTGTAAAAAAAACAAAAAAGTATATACTTAATTAAGTACATAATATAGAATGCATATTTTGTAGCTTAGTGTAAACGGTAAGGAACGGCAAACATTCGTTTAGACTTTTACACTTTCAATATTCCCGTGTGTTTAATGTGTGAATAGTGCACGAAAGCAGCCTCTTGGAGGTTCACTTTTTTTTTAATTAAATAGGTCAGCATTTGACCTCCCTCTGCCTGATGTTAAGCAGTATTGAGGTCTAAGATGGAGCATGCTTTTCTAGAATGAACCTATTTACTCTCGATTTGATTTGACTTATAATCCTTTCCGGCACGACAACGAAGATGGTGTAAATCCTTACCATTTCTAACAGGTAACCCTGAGGCAACCATATAAGAGTCCCCAATGGTTTCTATCTTGTACACATCGTAGCATTCCAGTCGCTCGTCGAACAACTTGTACACGGAGTTGAGGAAGCTAATCACCTGGAAATAAGCCATTTAAAAAAAAGAAATAGAAATAGACCCGATACATTTGACGACTTTCTCGGCTCACTCAATCACCCCAGATTTCAAGCGTTTTACACGTTTTGGCGTAATTACACTTCATAAACTAGCTGGAACAGTTTTATGTGGTTTGCGCGTATAAGCGCGTCTTGATTGTCTATGGCCAACAAGTCCTTTCCCTACGTTACGTAAGATCAACACAGCATGTATTTTCCTTATAAAATTCTATGCCGTCATCTCAGCTCTGACTCCATTCTTACGCAAAGTCATCTTTCACACATTCCATCTGTTTTTTGACAACTTTATTCAGCGTGAAATGCTAATCTAAAACAGCTCTTGGATAAGCTGCATAAGAGCTATGATGAAGGCTTACTTTATTACTTACTTGGTAAGGAGTGGAGACGGCAGCAATGGCGGTGAATCCGACAATATCACTGAAGTACACCGTCACTGATGCGAAGAACTCTGCTGGCACCTAAAAAAGAGATTGGTTGATCGGCACATCGACTAAAAAATTGATGACTGATCCAGGTTTTATAATATATAATAATGAACATATTCTCACAATTTAGTCTTAACATAATATTGTGACTTGATTTGAGAGACTGTCTACCGTGCCTTAGCCATACTCTCATGGTCCTATTTTTTCTGTCATGAACTTTCTAACTTAAAAAGAAAAGGTCACTGTCTTCCACGAGGTAGAACTTTGACCCAATCTGAATTGTGGCCTTTTTTTAAAACCAGGAAAATGTTTTGAGGGTTTTCTTTGGAATAATAATCAAGAAGCCCCGCGTCCTGCGTCTGTTTATGAAAGCAAATAAAAGCGGTAAAAACGTAAAAAACTTTCAGTTAATTAATTTATAATTTGGCCAAAGGAATCCGAAAAAGTGTAGAAATAAAATTAAATCAAAAAATACGCAGAATTTCAGCTTAAATTAATTTTGACTTTGTGTAAAATTAAAGAAAGTTGTAATTCTTTTTTTTTACTTAATATATAAAAGATGTACCTGCTGGGTTTGCTTCAACTGCTTGGCCACGCTCGCTGGTAGCATTTGATAAAGCAATGAGTCGCTCATTTCCTTCTCGTACTCCAACTCTCTCGCTTTCTCCGACAAGTTTCTGGCGTACACCTAGGAGTAAGATGGTGGTTTACCTATATCCATTCTTTTTGAAATGAAATGAAATGAAATGATTTATTAAAAATAGATAGAAAGCTTACAGAAAAGTCCAAAGCGCTTAACTATCTTAAATGAACATAACTTAAATATACTCTTAAATTGTTATATATGGAGCATAGACTGTCATTGAAAATGTCGATATGCTGGAACTCGTGGAGAAAATTATTTAGTAGGTTTAAAGCACGTAACGTTGGCGCGTTACTTGCGTGAAAGGTTCGTGTAGAATGACAGGAGAACAACTTATGCCTACGACGGCCACAGCGCACATAGTTATCAGGGACATAAAGTGTCATACTGCTTAGTATATCTGGATTGTTTACTTTATTACGCAGTATCAAACAATAATGCATGGCCAGATGGAGTTGACGCCTTAACTGCAACGTGTCCATGCCAACCATACCGGTAACTAGGTAACTAGACTAATCCTAGGTACTAGAATATTTTTATTATTCGGGAATGTTGTAATTTTTCCGGACGGTCTTAATGCTGATGGCTTCTGAAACCTTTGTTAGCTTTACAGGGCTTTGGTGGGGGACAAAAGGTACTGATACCTAGGCAATAGGTTTTTGGAAAAATGCGCAAAGGTACTTTTATTAAGTACCAACGTACCTCAGTTGGGTCGAAAGAGGAAATCGAACATCTAAAAAATTTTTTAAAATTTGATAATGTCACAAAGTGCAATAATTTTGAAATCTAAACTGTGCGTTATTGAGTCATATTTATGCCTGTCGTGCCTACCTACTACATATTAACTATCATCCGAGTATCTTCGAGTCTGCGAGTATTTCGGTCACATTGCAAAGAGGGACAACCTCGAGAAGCTGATTGTGACCGGAAAAATAGAAAAAAAAAAGACCTCGAGGGCGAAGTCCGTTTCGCTGGTCTGACCAAATTTACACCACTCTCGACACCTCGGTTCACAATGCTCTTCATACTGCCGGAGACAGGAAGATGGAGAAACATCATTAGGGAGAAGGTGATACCTAAAGGAGTTCACGACTTTCAGCATTAAGGAGTACGACTTGAGGAGGAGGAGACCTACTACATAGTAAAATAAAAATTTCACACAGCATAATCTAGCCCCAAACTAAGCAAAGCTACTATGGGAACCAGATAGCTGATATACTACTTATACACATTTTGTTTGTAAATATATACATACATATTAGAGATAAAAACACCCAGACCCGAGATAAATATTTGCAGATCACACAAACACTACAAACATTTATTTTGGAATTCCTCTGCTTACACTTCAATTATATAACAACGTCACAAGACGGCATGATATTCTAGGAGCCAGGAAGTTCTCGCGCTCCCTTCTTGCGTTGGCCCTAAACTATTCATCAATCTTAGTTGATATTCTGACTCATAGCTTCGTCAGATTTCCTGCGACATAGTGACTCAAATCTAATAATATAGTAAGTACCACAACACTCAAGACCCTGAAACAGACTCGGAATGGAAATATCCAAAACTAGCAACCTGCCCGCGGCTTCGCTCACGTTGTACCGACGGTTTTCCCCTTTTCACTCAAGGGGTAGAATTTCGGAATATCCTTGTCTTAGTGCTCCCCTACATCGTGAAAGCTATGTGCCCTTCAAGTTTCAGGTTTCTAGGACTACGGCTTTGATATTTCAGTCACCATAGCATAAAAAAAGAATATTATGTAAATACTTACTAACTAATCGTTGGCGTGACGATCTCGATGCATTTGAGAAAGGCTGGTGGGAAATGGGCCGAGATAGATGATTGGAAAAATATGGGGGAGAGCTTTGCCCGGCAGTGGGATAATGTAAGTTAAAAAAAATGTAAGTACTTATGTCAATTTAAATTAATCTGTATAATATAGTTAGACAACAGCCTGGTGAGATAGTACCCACTTGTATAGTGTTCACGGCGTTCCTGACGAGTGCAATGATGATAGGAGACACCACGCAGACGAGGACCAGTATACCGGCGCACACCAGCTCACTCCGACGAGCTTCTATAAGATTCTCGTTCACTCTATCCCTGAAATAACATGTTTTTGGAGAAACGAAACAATAGACGTAAAATAGGTATCTTCTTCAGACGAAGAAAAATTTCAAATGTCTACATTTTACTTTTTTTTTTTTACTACATTTTACCTAGTGGTTATTACCACTAGGTGCTAACAAAATATTAGTAGAATTTTTATAGCAAATATGCTATAAAAATTCTACGAATATTTTGTTAGTAAGAAAAATGTGATATCAACACACTTACGCTCCATTTGGGATCTAAAAGTATTTAACAAAATAGACAAAGGACATCCACGATTCATACATTTTTGGTCCAAAATCCAAAAGTGCCGGCCGCTTGCGTATTTATATTCACCACAAAGTCACCAGCTAACGTGTTCAGAAATTAAATTGTTATTTCACGAACTGACACACCCACAATGCTGTTCTAAAGTTTACTTGATCATAGTCCTAATGATCGAAGACTTGACTCTTTGTTTAGTGACAAACTAGATCAGTCGTCTTTCATAAACTCTACGATAACAATCCATACTTCCATACTGTAATACTAATATGCTAATATAATATTATAAAGCTGAAAATTAGAGGATTAGAGAGTTTATATGTTACACAGCCCAAAACGCAACGATAGCGCGATCTAATTTTTTCTGTGTCGCCATCTAGTATGTAGTAAAATGTCTCTGTCGGTCTGTAGAGGTTTTGAAGTATGTTATTTTGCTGACGAAGTTGCGGGTACCAGCTAGTTAGAAATAAATTCTTCTTTCGATCACTGCTCTTGTAACATAGTCGAAGAAGGCGATGTGAATTCTATTGAAAACCCAAAAATGAAAATATTTGAAGACCGCCCATATCTTTAGTCGTAATCTCGACCTGAACTCAACTTCCACTCAACGTTTAAATGCAGCTCGGCTGGTCGTAAAAAATCATGAACTCATTCTTATGACGTCATTAAGTACAGAAAAAACTGTCATCTCAAGGAAGATCTCGACGTACCTTGAGATGACAGTTGAGGAGGATGAGCTGAGATCTAGAAAACGATTAGAGATATTAAGGGTGTAGATAGTATTTCCTTACCAGTCCTTTTTTTCGCTTGGTGCCCATTTAAGCTATTTGCTTGGATATTTTATTTTATTACCTGATGTTTTCTCGTAACTGCTTTTGCACCGCCCGCAGCTTGTCCAAGAAGGTAGCGGTCTGGTCAAAGTACTCTATCGCGTCCGTCACGCTGCCATCTTGGTGCTTGTTGTCAACGATCAGCTGATTCCTTGGAATAAAACAGATTTTTTTCAGAAAATGTTGTAATTGAAGCATTCAAAAAAGGGGCCTAGTATCAGTAATCCGATGATTTAGTCCGATGATCGGACTGATGAGACTCTTTAGTCTCATTAGTCCGATGAGGCTGATCAATACAGAACACCGGACTACTGAGCCTTTTAGTCCGATTTTTACACATTTCGAAAATGTCATAAAATTCAAAAAGGATTGATACTTTCCTTATTGGTACTCTTGCTAATTAGAACTGACGGCCGTTGGGGCAGAAAAGTTCTCGAGTGGAGGCCACGCACCGGACACCGCAGTAGAGGACGGCCTCCACTAGATGGAAAGACGATCTGGTAAAGGTTGCTGGGAGCTGCACAAGATCGATCGCTGTCGAAATAGATGGGGGAGGCCTATGTTCAGCAGTGGACACTAGATGGCTGACATGATGATGATGATGATGACTCTTGCTAACTGTCCTTGCTTGTCTTTCACTCACTTTTTCTCCAAGACCTGGTATTCAGAACTGTCTTCCTTGATATCCTTGTGCAGCGGTATGAGAGATGGTACTAGATTCAAGGTATTGTCCAAAAGATCTCTTCCAAGCACCATATGGGCGATGAAACTGAAACCATATGAATCAATACAGCTATTTTTAACCGACTTCAAAAAAAGGAGGAGGTTATATGTTCGGCTGTATGTATGTTTTTTTTTTTTTATGTATGTTCACCGATATTTCCGTCAGTTGTGGACCGATTTCCAAAATTTTTTTTTTGTTTGAAAGGGTATACTCTTATAGTGGTCCCATATAAATTTTGTTCCTGAGGGATTAATAGTTTTCCCGTAAAACTAAAACAATCACTGAACTTTAAGAAAATTGTGGCCCGATTTCCAAAATTTTTTTTTGTTAGAAAGAGGTATACTCTCAAGGTGGTGCCATATATTTTTTTTTCCTGAGGGATTAATAGTTTTCCCGTAAAACTAAAACAATCACTGAACTTTAAGAAAATTGTGGACCGATTTCCAAAATTTTTTTTGTTAGAAAGTGTAATGGACACACTCTCAAGGTGGCGCCATATATTTTTTTTCCTGAGGGATTGACAGTTTTCCCGTAACATTCAAAAAACCTCATGCTTACTACACAACACCCTGACTCACAATCTGAGTCAAACATTAAATAGTTTGAAAGGGTATTACACCCGAGGTAGTCCAAAATATTTTCTTTTCCTTATGGATTGATAGTTTTCCCCCTTGCTGAACTCCGGTGTGTCCTTTAGTAGGTCTGCCCATGACTTCTCTTATCCTTTCCTACTTAAGCTACGATAAGCAAAGTCCTAATGTACTCGTAGCTTACTATATTATTTACACATACACTTTTATTTACACAGTATTTATTTACTTACACTAAAAAGTGAAAAATAAAACATTTTTGAAAAAAAAATTGAACCGACTTCACAGAACACAAACAGAAGAACCTTCTACACACTAAAAAGAGAAAAATAAGAATATAATTTGAAGTCGGTGCCAAGTGAATACGATTAGGTACCTATCAAAAAAAGAAATCGAGCGATAGCGTACCAGGATACAATTTTGCACCCAAGTTCTTTTGAATTTCTTAGATGTAAATGAATAGTTGGCACCGACTTCAAATTATATTCTTATTTTTCTCTTTTTAGTGTGTAGAAGGTTCTTCTGTTTGTGTTCTGTGAAGTCGGTTCAATTTTTTTTTCAAAAATGTTTTCTTAGTTAGAAAAGATCTTGAAGGTTAATTTTTTTTGTTTTTAATTAAGTTAAACATATTCAGTCATTAATATAAAGATATGCCTAAGTATAAAAAATCTGTTATTCCATGCAAATAGAGAATTATACTAGTAACTTCAAACTTCAGATAAATGCAATTGGTCTATCAATTGTGATCAGATTCGATGCGAATAAATTGAAATCATTGGCAGCTCAACTATCTATGAGTACATCAATAGCTATTGACCTCCTCCAACACCACTCAAGTAGTGTTAAACTGCTCAAACATCCATTACGGCATCGATATCATCCACTTGCTTTGTATACCGATAATCAATCACGATCTATTATAATAAAATAAATATAAAATATATATTGTAACTGTCGTTTATGGTGTGGAGAAAATAAAACTTTACTCTATTCTATTCTATCTTGTTCACTTGTACAGTCACGTTCGACTCAACAATCAAGAAATTAAAAACATAAAATAATAAACGCAAAAAGTGATTTGGTTTATATTCATAGCCAACAATATATTATGAATAGCCAAACGTCAGAAATTCAAATTCAAACAGCCTGCATACCGGGGCCGCCCTATCTCTACAGTTGAGTAGAGTAAAATTACATTTGACTTTAGACGTAATTTTGTCACGGTTGTAGATAAGATGCTTTTCACTTTTGCCACAGCTTTTGCTTTTAGAAATGAAATTTTACTCTTGTCTATCGTAAATGTAAAAATCCGTCATGGTAAATCAGACAGGATTTACCATGGCGGACGTTATTATTTATCTTGGCATTAAATACTTACCGTTCGTATGCTTTGGTCTGCAAAAACCCTCGCGCGAAGTAGTTGATCCCGAGTACAGAAGCTATGCCCTTGCATTCGATGCTACGCAGCAGGTTTTTGAACCCTACTAAATACCTGGAGGTAGAAAATTTATGTTCACATCAAAAAATACATAATAATATTGCATTTATAATATTAATGTAGTGTAATGGTATAGGTATGCTAACACGCAATGCAGTTTATAAGCTCATTTTTACCAAGAACAAAAATTTAACATAATTATGTAAAAAAACGAAAGAAATAAAGATATAAATTATCTTGGGTTTCCCGTACAACAGTTTCAATACAGTGCCTCGAAATGATTGTATTCCGAAATCATTTTTGAGTTTAAATCTTACTACTAATTACTAAATGCGAAAGATTGGATGGATGAATGGATGTTTGTTATTTCTTCACACTGAAACAGCTGAACGGAATTAAATGAAATTAGCTTCACTAGGCCATTACAGCTCGCCAATACGCAGTTATTTGATTTAAAATATAGTTACAGAAACTACTACTACGTTTTTACATTCGTAAACCGATTTCTAGTAAGTAACCTGTAATTGTTTCAGGACAGAAAACCTATGGCGCAGTGTATTCCAGTTTTTATGTATGTTTGTTTACCTATACATCCATCAATAACCAAAATACAAAATATAATAGAAGTCAGTTATCAGTAAATTATATTATATTGATAGCTCAACTGATCGGTCATTGCCAGTCGGAAGCGTGCCCAAAACACTGGCGGCATTACCACGCTGAATTGCAATGCTGACTTAAAATTGATATCAATCTAATTTCCCTGTTATAAGATTATTGTGTATAAAATAAGGACCCATATACATGGAGCGTGCATGAGGGGAAGTATGCAAACAATTAATGTTAGTGTCGGGTCGCCTGAATAGATCCCAGATCAAGTTGTGTTCAGTTTAATAAGCAGTTATTGCATCCGACCCAGTTTCTCCATGATGTCACGATAGAAAATCAACCGAGAAAATCTAGCATGGATAACCACGTTCAAAAAAAATGGCTGAACTCAATGCCTACTAAATATCCGGATAGTGTCAAAAAAATATAAATGAATATTAAAAGAAGTTGCGGGATTCCCCACGAAATCTTTGTAACTGAACTTTTCTTTGCATAAAAAATAATGTACTCGTTTAACCTGCTCATTAGTGCCCATGGCCAATCGATAGCTAGGTACAAGGTCAACTAATAAACAAACATGTTATGTTATTATATTTGTATAATTTATTCTAAAAGGGTGCCGCTTGGATGCATTTTGCCTAACATGATCTGATTACGAGGTGTCAGACATACCGTCAGATTTCTATTGATGGCCATGCCATCACAGATTTAATAAATAAGACTATCTAAAAATATTATATGGGGATAGTATAGAACTATAGGTTTTTAATTAGGTACCTACAACTGGCCCTCCGTCGGCCCTATTTGATCAAATGTTTTCGCCTTTAATATGGTTTCTAATAAAAGATCTCTTCATAGGTTTCATTGACCTTGTCGTATTTCTAAGTTTGTGACGAGCAAATAGTTCTCGGCTATTTCTTCAAAAGGGTGATTCAGCATTATTTATTATTTATTTATTTATCGCTCGCGTTGGTTATTTATTGACTTATTAAATTTTTATGGGTACAGGGAGTTTAGAATTTCAAACATGTACAAAAGCAATGAGTCCTGCCCCATTTTATCACTGGGTATTTTGTAGGTAGACCAGTGGCCACTAGGTAAACATTAGCTTTGAACACTAATGTGAGTTAAAAATTCAATATTTACTCGCAAAGTTGGTTACATCAAACTACGTTAGTCGACGAGAGCGTCTATGTCCATTTTACTATTGGTAGGTAGGGGTAATATTAGTTCGGTACGATTTTTTCTTGATGATTAAAAACGACTATCTTTAATGTTGTTTTTAATCATTATAACTTGATTTACAATTACATACACTATCGAATAAGGAAACTAGTCTACCGCTAATGACGGATAATAAATTGAGTAGAGTCGGCGCCACACAACACACGTCTCAAGACGCATAAGTGCATATTTATAAATCACTAGCTATTACCAACGACTTTATACGTTAGAAACAAACCGATTATCAAGTTACTATCAGTTATTAAGAAGTTCGTACAAATTTTGATACCCCTTTTTACCCCTTGTACGGGTTACATTTTGAAAAATCCCGCTTTGGTGTTTTTGTACCTCAGCAGTTTCAAATAGGCGATAAGCAAATAGTCAGTTTAATTTCTTTTCTAGAGATAGGTACAGTTAGCAACGAAAGACGATTAACAGTTGGACTTTTTAAAATTGCTTTTGTTTTCGATAACCAAGAAAAATCTAATTTTCTTTAGAAATTATTATGAACCAAAACTTTATCTTCAGATATTAGTAAAAATGTTGGTCATGATGTTACGGACTTCGGAAATACGACTTTTGTTGCTGACTGTACGACTGGTTGAACAAGTTTTCGTTTAAATCCTTTTCAAGGAATTAAAGTCAAAGTCAGAAGCAATAAACATTTATAAGTAGTATAATCAAAACCCTGTCTAATCCATAAAGCGGTTTTCTGGTATCGAAATGCAAATCTCTTGAACTTATTGATATTTCTAGGAATTGTCATGGATTTTCCTGATTGCTTACTGTTTGGACAATGTTACATACATAAATGATCCATGCATAAAACACGAGCTCATAACGGTGAAGGAAAACATCGTGAGGAAACCCGCAGCTTAGTCAGCTCCACACGTATTGACGTCATCTTTCCTGTGGAACAGGCTGATTAAAGCTGAGAAGATGGTTTAGGTGCTGGGCAAGCCTATTTCATCTCAAGCAATGTCCCCGGCACTACAGCGTCCCGTTAAGTGTAGGCATAGGTTGCCTCCTGACGCTGTATAAATCATCTAATATGGATGTAAAGGCCTACGGTTTTTTTATTTTTGTTTGGACAGTGTTACATCCATTACATAAAATGCACGCTTCCTTTATATTCTTTTCCGTACGGGTAGGCAGAGACTAATTTCCTTGAACAGTATTTTCTTTAGTTATCTAATGTATTAGACGAGTTTTGATGGTAAGATAAACTACTTCCACATGGCCCCAAATGAATCTTAAAGTTGGGATTCACCTGTCATTAGAATGGATGATCATCACAATGTTATGAAGATAACCAGTTTGATTTAATAACATTTGAGTAATTACGTGCCCATCATAAAACCTTGGTAAAACATTTGTAAAACCCGAACGGGAATTACCAACTAAATGCTTCACCTCGGATTTGTGTAGCTTCTTATTTGCATAATGACGAGTTGTAAGCAAGGTAACAAGTGTGAAGTAAGTGAAGTAATTATTGAATCCACGATCCTTTAGTAATTGATTTTAATGTGTAATATTTAGAGTAATAAAAAACTTGTTTTGTATTGTACCTAAGTACCTTAGACTTTCTCTAAGGCCGCGTTATCACCTGCCAGAAAACTTTCGCAAGACAATGTCCGACAGTTTAAATCCGACAAAATCTATTTTGACTGCTAATGCAATTTTTACCGTTTCAGGCACTGCGGCAAGGGCAGTAAATGTGTCAAAAATGTGTAAACTCACAAACACGTATGTACATTTCTTGCAAGCTCAAAAAGTTGAAAGACTTAAAATAATATTCCTTTCTGGACAAAATTTAATAAGAAAACTTTTAATTACTTCTTATTAAAGGCTTGAAAAATTGTTGGTGTTGTAAACATTGTATGAAGGATTAAGTTTATTGCCAGCCTCAGAAGTAGCACTTCACGTTTTCAGAATTAAGAAATGCCGGATATAGAACAAAAGTTGTTGTGTATGATAATGGTAATACAGTCCTGAGAGGTTACCGGTATTTTACAAATAACCCTGCATATTTGCACAAGTTTTAATTGAAGCACGAAAGCCTTAGCGGTCAACCACACATTTAGTGAGCGCGCAGAATGTCGCTTCTATTTGAAGACAAATATGAACGAAGCTACGCGCAACGTTTACATGGAGGGAGTTTATTGCACGTTCTGCGAGAAGTCTTTCATTTTGTTTACTCAGAAACATCGAGTATTCAATGACATGGTGGCTATCGTACTTTTGTTTACAATATGATCATATTTTTTCCTTTCTGCTATTACTTAATCTTCGAGGCAAGTGTAAGTGGCGCTTAACAAGCAATAAAAGTCAAAATGTATGTCGTACCAACCTCCAAATTGTGCTGCTATCTGTATCCTTAATTTCCTTCGTAAGGTGGTTGAGAAGTGCCGCGTTCGCGTTGGTGTACCACTCCACTGCTTCGGTCATGGAGGTGCCCGCGTTAATGCTTGCCCTTTAAAAAAAATAAATTAAAAAAAGCGGATTGACGTTTCTTTCCTGAGGACAAGGCCGATTAAGCTGAGAGGATGGGTTAGGTGTTATCAAGCCTATTCCATCTCAAACAATGTACGAGGCACTACAGCGTCAGTTTAGGTAATGGCTGCTTCCCGACGCAATCTTTGCCCGACGCTGTATAAATCGTTCTATAGATGTTAAAGGCCTGAAAGGAGGACCAATTTTATTCAACCTTATGTTCCCACGCCCACGATTTTCTTCTTTATCGAGAATCAAATATAAACCTAAGTTCCGATGTTCTAATGAATTTTAATTAACTTTTAAGTCGATCTTTTCAAAGTATTGTGTGTATTGAGCGGATGGCGGAAATGTTTATCGCACTGCTATCTAACCTGTGGCTCTGCCAACATTTGCCCCGAGGCTAATTTGAGCCGGACTAATAAACGGGTATGGCCTGTGTCGGTGGTCATAATGTTCACAGATAATGTTACGGAAAGTTACTGATTTACAAAGAGCTTAGGAAAGAAATTGATAGAAAATTAAAGAGCTTCGTTTCTTTCCTGTAGGTAGCTCGCCCAACGGATCTAAGCATTCGTAAAGTTAGCCGTTTATCTGCGCAGAACACAATTTTGTCTGAAAAAGCGTTCACTGCGCAGACAAACGGCTAACTTCACGAATGCCTAGATCCGGCGAACTGAACATCAAAATGTTTCAGAAATAAATTATTTCGTGATATTTTTCTAGTTTTTAACGTAAGTAAATATTAAGCTCGTGTGAGTCAACTCTGGTGACGGAGCCACCCTAAGGCCTCTGTTATGGCTTAACGAATTAATAGCCGGGAACGACAATGTAACGTGCATTACGAAGCACAGAAGCGCTGGCTTTTCCCGTAGGCATTCTTTATACTAGACTCTAATTTAGATTACTAACCTTCTAAAATCACACGGTCTTACTACAAAAATGTTAAGCATCCGTTGAACACCATGACACATGTCGGGGCTTATTACAAGAAATGAGCCAGGTTTAGACCAAGTCTAACTAAAAAACTGTCCCTAGAAAAATGATCTTTAAATACTCGTACATAGAACGCTTTTTTTTGGTAACAGTTTTGTTTTGACATGTGTCAACATGGGGTTCAATTAAGGTTTAACGTTTATGTAATAAGCAGCGTCATGTCTAAACAAAACTATTACCTACAAAAGCGTTCTATGTACGAGTATTTAGACATCGTTTTTCTAGAGATATTTTTTTAGACAGTGCTTCGCTAAACATGGTATATATTTTTTATAGTAAGACGGATAAAGTTTTTGTTGATAGGTAGTTCTACTATGCATGTAAAGTAAGAATGAGTATTTTTATTTTAATAAAAGAATAATGGTGGTCGCAGACTTATCCGCGCCGAACTGTCAATTCAATAGAAGAAATGCTGAGACGTCAGAAGCCAGCCGCATTTACTGACGTCATCAGCATTTTTTGTATAGAAAAATGACTGCATGCGTATGGCGCGGCCAAATGTGCGATCAGGTTAAAACAGACAAAATATTCATAGGAAAGCGCGGAAGGCTAACGTTTTGGCGTTTCGCATAATTCACTGTCAACATCGATGAGAGGCGTGAATGAACGCTAGGCTTGTCTTCCACTACAAGCGAAGTAGCTTTGAGCTATTTTCGATATTGTTACCTGCGACGCAAAAGGTTGTGGGTTTGATCTTCGGTACAAGTGTCTGTGTGATATACAAGAATCTGCCTCGTGTCTGGGTGTTTTCTATGTACATACGACCTCTGTAGCGCAGTGGGCGAAGGTCCGCCTGCGACGCAGAAGGTTGCGGGTTCGATCCCCGCTGCGGGCCAAATGTTTGTACGACCTACAGATATTTGTTTCGGGTCTGGGTGTTTCTATGTATAATATATATGTAGTAACAAACACAAAGTATATAAGTAGTATATCAGTTATCTGGTTCCCATAGTACAAGCTTTGCTTAGTTTGGGGCTAGATGATGCTGTGTGAAAATGTCCAGCATTATTCATTATTTATTTATATAACGTATTCCAAGTTAAAGTCAAAGTGGTCTTTAATAATTGTGTGTGTAGATGCATATGCATTGTTTCTGTGTGCGTAAGCGAATTGAGCGTTCTCGACTAGGTGTTGTAGTACCATGGTGTTCTCAGATACTGATACCCAGGACAAGGGGATTTTTATAATTTAAAAAAGTCTTTGCTAAAGATATGGATTACAAAAGCTAAAATATAATTGCTGCTCTCAGTGGAAGACGAACGATTGAAGCTTCGTGGAAGCTGTGGATTCTATTTTGGATTCTATTTCGCCTTGTGAATTGTGTTGTGTCCTTGTTTTGAATCCCAGTAGGTATGGAGTAACAAATGTATATCTGTAGTTTTGTTTAGAAGTCGATTTAAATACTAACAAATGTATAAATTATTTGTTTAATTGGTATAATCGTTTGAATTGAGGAGATTTAAAAAAATTGTATCTCCACAGAAAAACCTGTTAAATAAAGTATTAATTACCAAAGTAGCAAGCCAAAGTATGTTAGCAGCGCTCAAATTAAAACATTCTATTTGTTTTCCATTTTTGTTGCTTTTTTATGATTTGTCAATAAATTGATAGTAAAATTTTAACGAGTGTTTTATGAGTAGGTGGTTCGTGTCCTCGATCAACCTTTGATACTGCTATGGGTCGTTTAGGTTGAAGATTATGGGAGTGTCTGTCAATCCAACTTTATAATGGATTTCATAGTGACCGTAGGTTAACTACGGTCACTAGAAATAAAATAAGTATAGCATGGCCAAACATACATCGTGTAGTAAATTAAATAGTTAAATATCAATTTCATAATTACATTTTACGTAGATTGATCTAACTTATATGTATATGACTTCTTTTTTTTAACATTAGGTCTGATAGGAAACAGAATTTAATAAAGCGGACGAGGTATGGCTATTGTGTAAATTCAACAATAGAGTCGTGTATCGATACATTCTAGAGGGAATTCAGTCCACACAATGTTTCAACTCCGTTTGCATACAATGTTTAGTAGACTCATGATAACAAAACACACACACACACCACACCACATAGTGTATTTGAATACTAACTTTTTTCCGTTGTTTTGTTCGCTACTGTAAGTACAAGAGCTGTCTTAGCACAGAATATTACACTTAAACGTTAAACATCCATTGGCAAGCTACACACCTAAATTCTCAATCTTGTCGCAAACTTTTCTTCTCAAAAATCTTGAATTTTATACATTATACCGCGTTTATGTTAGTACGAGTACTCGTAAAATTACTCTTACGTGTTGATCGACCTTTATCATATCTACCTATACATCTAACAATATTAAGTGAATATGCCATTACAGTTTTTTATACTTGCGTCTAACGAGTATAGGAGTGGCAAAGCTATTAGAAAGCTTTTACGGTATTCATAGAAAATATCATTATACGGTGACACTCTGTATGATTATTCGAATACTGCAAGAAAATATGAAACAAGGTTCCATTTTATAGATACCATATCACGAGGCTTTAAGTAATTGAAATTTAAATGTGGTTTACTGAAAACTATGAGGAATCTTTCAGGTTTTCATATTTTTATCAATTTTAGCTGTTTCTCATTTCACTCTTCAGGTAAATAGGTTAACAGTTTTCATTTTCATAAGTAAATAAATGTATAAATTGATAACAAAATCAGTGGGTACAATACTCACACATCATTTCAGAATTAGGTACTTTAAAATTGGCTGTAAGCTACTTAAATGCCTTGCTTTTGAACATAAGTTAGGCAAGCTTTTAGCTGCCTTGACTCCACATCTTACAACTTTTAGGCCATTTCAGTTTTCTGTTTGATAATGTACTTTTGTTGAATACCTTGTACTCAACAAAAGTATATTATCAAAGACTGTTTGACTCGACTGAAAAACTGTTTTAAAATAAAACAAAATCACACAAGCTAATTATAAATGTAGAATGGGTTAATTGAAAGTAGCAAGCAGAATATTATGACTGACAATCCGTTCCCCGGGGCGAAAAGCGTTATCTACGGAAAAAGCTCCCGGAACGCCGCACAAAATGTTACGTGAGGAAAAAAGTAGTTTTTTCTTAACGAAGCAGCTAGTAAGTGGAGCATGCTATGAAGATTAAACATTTTTATTTTGAAAAAAATCACTTATAAAATTCCAAATTCAAAACGCATTAATAACCTGCACAGAGTAATAATGAAATTCAGTATAATGGTATACCATCCAGCCGCCATTGCCGGGCAACAATGACTTACGTTAGCGTTGCATGCAAAATGCTTTGATTACCTTTTGCCTCTCTCCAAAAATAAAAACTGCATTCAGTAACATTGTAATTGATCCTGTGTATCTAAAACTTATAATGACAAAATAAAAGTCGCTACCGGAGCGATCGTGCAATCGATCAAAGCTTGTCACGACTTCAGTTTAATCTAACTTTTCCTTTATACTTGGAGTTTACCTACTTAGTTAATGGAATTGCCTGCAGTGGTCTGCGGTACTTATAGCTGCGTATTACATAAACATTAAACCTTAGTTGAACCCTATATTGACACGTCAAAACAAAACTGTTACCATAAAAAAGCGTTATATGTAAGAGTATTTAAAGATCGTTTTTCTAGGGACAGCTTTTTAGGTAGTCTTAGTCTAAACTCGGTTCATTTTCTTGTAATAAGACGGATAAAGTCCAACTACATGAGTATCATTATCTAAAATAATAAAATTAAACAAAAAGATAATACCTAAATTCCAAGCTTCAAGACGTAAATTACGAATACTATGTAATAGTATGTAGTATGTCTCTCACTGAAAATGGCTGCTCATTTAAAGGATTGGTCTATATACAGGCTATAAAAAGACATTTACCGAAGCCGAAAGGCACAGCATCCCAACATACAAACAAATCCAAAAGGATTTTCCGAAAAACACATTATATCCGGAGAAAACAACGTTTGAAGATTACTGTTTGCGTATTTACTGGGCGCGTTGTTTTACGTAGATTGCTGGATTTTGAGTTTTAACTGTTTTTTTCTTTTATAAATGAAATTATTAGGTAGGTATGGTCTTTAACCGATTTTTATGTTGTACTAGTAGTAAATAACCGGAAATAACATAAAATGACTTAGGTAAGTAAAAAAATATTTTGCGTTTTTTTTTCGCTTAATATGTTTAGAATCATGGTCTGATGCAACCCCTCAGTTTTCAGTAGTTGTCTTTTTACACCCTGTATAATAACCATTTTTCCTGCAGTGGGACACTTGTATTTTTTATTATCTTGTACTCATATTTATTCTGTATTTCTCTAAGAAAACAATCACGAAAATAAATATGCGTCTGGGAAAATTATGCTCACCCCTTCAACATAAACTCAATTTACATTTTAAATCGCAAAACGCCTTGTCAATTTGTTAAGCAGATTTGAAGGCTCTTAACATTTCATTGACCTACATAATGTCCTTCCATTATGGTTTCTCAAATAACAGACTGAACTTATACCAGTCTTCAAACATCCATATTATATATTATAATCCATACTAATAATATTATAAAATGTGAAAGTAATTTTGTCTGTCTGTCTGTTTGTTTGTTGCGTTTTCACACCCAAACCACAAATGAAAAGATTAGGCTGAAAATGGCATGGATAAACGTTGTATCCCTGGGAAGAACATAGGCTTCTTTTTATCCCGAAAATCCAGAGGGGCCGCGGGTCACACCTCGGGAGCAGAGCTATTCCATATATATCTGATGACATAAATTAAATTATAGTTCTACTCATATTAAACGCATTCATTAATTTAATTCGAGTCTCACTGCAGGGATGGGTTTTTCATGTCAATAAAATGTATTCTCTTCTCTCTCACTCTTGTCTCATTTTCCTGTCGTGTGGTAGTGAAAATTTATAAAGCTAAACGTTAAATAGAAAAGATGTAACAACCAGCAGGTAGATACAACATGGTTAACGTTTGCTAACTTGTAGTTTTTTTACAATCAAAGCTTCGTGTTGGAATTTTCCCAGATGTGAAAATCCAGTAATGTTTATGGAGTTCATTGTATTGCAACATAAAACACAATACAGGTACTTGATTACAACGATTTGTCTCCCGCCGACAGGTGAAAGAGATCTCTTGAAATTAAGATTAATTGTTCCATTCGTCTGCATTCTATTAGAAGCGAATTTATTTGTTTTTTAGACGGCTGCGTTATTTATCTGAGGCCACTGGATGTTGTAACTTTTATCCTGGGTTTCCTGACCCCAATACCAGGTCTATTTCAGATATTACACTTTTAGATTATTTTCTTAGATCGAAAAAAATCTGATTTTCTGGCAATGTTGGTTCTAAAGTCGTTAATTTATTTTAATTTTGGAAGAAACAGCCTTGTAAATTAAGAAAGATACTATTTCCGAAAAAGTTCGAAAACATTGTCAAGTGCAATAAAAGAGCCCCATTGATGCTTATTTAGGATCTTTTCACCAAGCGGCAGCCCAGAGCACAACCAATCACATAATACGAAAATGACAATTGAAGCCCAGAATGGGTTTCAAATGTCAAAATGGAGTCCATCGCCAGTTGAATTACACAATAAGGTCCTAGTGGCTCGACAAGAAGAAAAGCTTTATGTACCTGAGTTCACTAAGCTCTGTGAGGAAGACGTCACCGGGTACTGGTTTCTGCCTCGTCTTGAACACCAAGAGTGGAAGTTCACCCATCTGCTGGATTGCATGATCGGTGCCTGCGAAACGCTGCGTCAGATTTGATCTGTCAACAAAACAAATAACTAGAATATTGTAGTTATGATTAGGTAGCTGATAATTTCATTAATAAAAGAAAAAAAAAACAATTAAAACTCAAAATCCAGCAATCTACGTAAAACAACGCGCCCAGTACATACGCAAACAGTAATCTTCAAACGCTGTTTTCTCCGGATATAATGAGTTTTTCGGAAAATCCTTTTGGATTTAGTTGTGTGTTGGGAAGCTGTACCTACCCCTTTCGGCTTCGGTAGACGTCTTTTTAAACGCTGTATACTTACATTTCTAATTTTCTCAATTTAAAACACATAAAAAAAACACAGTAGCACACATTAAATTTTATACAGGAGAATATGCAAAAAGTTGTTGACTAAAAGCCCGCGTTCTATTTTTAAATTTATTTTTTATGAAACAAAAGAAGACCTAAGTAATTGACTACAGAGTTTGCTTAGCTAAGGAGATTAGGACTTTTTGAAACGGAGACATTTTCTTTGCTCTTTCATTTCTATCTGGTTTTTCTTTTGTTTTTGTTTGTTTTCATTTTATTAATGGTGTGTATTGGCAGAATTATACTGTTAATACAATTTACATTTAGTTGCCATTAATAAAAAGAAGAAGAGGAAGAAGGAATAAAGGGAGGAAGAAGGAATAAAGAGAAGAAGAAGCCGGGGAATGAAGTGAAACCAGAAGAAACCAAGAAGTGAAGTGAGAGAGAAGAAGAAGAAGACTGAGCCAAGATGTTACTGATTGGGCGGTATAGTCGCTCAGCGACAAAGCCCTTTTCTGTTTTGTTCATATAAATAAATAAAATAATGGTGTGTAATAAAGAATTTTCATTCATTCATTCGTTCTATTGTTTTTTCTCGCTTGGTTCACTTTCGCAACTGATTTTCACAACTGGTTAAGAAAAACCTACTTTTATTCCTTTTTTGAGTACTGGTTAAGAAGAAGCAATAAAAAGTGCTTTCTCTAAACTGACATTTCGGGAATGGTTAAGAAATGAGTCTTTACCTCTAGATAGAGGTAATAATAGATAATGCTTTGTTTGAACTGTTTGTAAGTAGATACTTACAAACAGTTCAAACAAAGCATTATTACGAACATTATAACGTAGGTATATCTAATACAGTCTAGTACAGTTTGTTTGTAAACATTTTAGACGGAAATGTACTGAATTCATTTACATTAACTAGTACGTGCTTATTCATAATTCGGGTGAATGAAACCGATACAGAGCGAATGCTTGGAAAATTTGATGTGATTGCATTATTTTTACGAGTCTGAATTTATTTTAGTCTTATATTTTGCGTACACACCACACATTTTGTTTTGGGAAAGTGTATTAAATACACTATTAAATTTTAATCGTATGTGGGTGGGTAAAACCCCGCTTGGGATGCAGAAGGTTGCGGATTCGATCCCCGCCGCGGGATAAATTTTTCGTTTCGTGTTTTTTTGTATAAGTAATATGTATATCAGTTACCTGGTTCCCATAGTACAAGCTTTGCTTAGTTTGGTGCTAGATGACGCTGTGTGAAATGTCCAGCATTATTTATTTATTTATTACCGATTTTAAGTGTTATTATGTAAATCAAATCTCTCAGAGTGAAGAAACTTAAATGATTTACTTACTAACACTTCTTGAAATTAGTCGTTATGCGAAAAAAACTGCGAACTTCTTTCATAGGTACGTATGTGTTTAGGTACCTTAGAGTGCTTCCATTAGTGAATATGAAGAAAGCAACTTCAGATCGCTCCTGCTGAAGTCTGGTCACCAGCTTTCCCAGTTCCGTCGCTCTGCTAACCTGTCCATCAAAAATAATCATGAGTCATGTTGAACTACAACAAAGCCATAAGAATTTAGCCTTTCGTTTTCGGAGATGTATCTGCTCATATCCATACCATATCAAAATTGGTTTAGGATTTAAAGATACAACACAGTTTGTTTCACATCTCTAATTATTTGTTTGAATTTAAAGTTAATTTTGGAGGTTTATCCAAAAATTACGTTTTCTTCTTCTATATTCTTCTTCCTGATTCCCTTCCGTCCGATTAACCAAACAGATTTTTCTTTCATTGGATGTAAATATGTGACCTATATAACTAGGTCACGCTCACACTTACCAAGACTACGTATAAACGACAACATTACTGAATACATAAACAAACTTCTCATAACAGCATCCAAATAGGAACGAATTTTCTATATAGGAATTCATAGTGCAGGACGGTCTATGAACAGCCGTTTAGCATTTGTCAATTTCAATTTCAAAGTCTTTATTTACTGAGATTTTTTACAGTTTACTTTTTTTTTTACTCGCTGAATATACAGCTAAATAAATATGTCATTTATTTACACGAAACAATAATCATAAAAAAATACATAAGTAGGTATATAATTTAACTAAACTAAAGATAAAAAACAGTGTTCAAATCACCGACCGCAGGTAATGTGCCCAAAAGGCTGGCGGCATTACCTCGTTGGATGGCTATACATATCCTCTGTCCGAGGTAAGCAGTTTACTTAATTATATTTTTGCACGTGTCGACAGGACACGCTTAGAAATAGCCGGACTGGAGTACAAAAAAAAAACATTTTTCTATTTACCAATAAGTCGCTTGAGTTAGTGGCAAACTCTGGTGACGGAGTTTTTAAGCCGCACAAAGGCACTCGTCATGGCTTAACTTCAAAGCCGGGACCGACGGTTAAATTTGCCTTCCGAATCTATTATGATCCTAGTCATACATCGGTGTCATCATTGCCATTTTCAAAGATAAAAAATGTTACATATGGGGTCATGACACACATATGGGTGGGTTTATAATTAAAGCCCAAGTTATCTTAGATTGTATTGCTATCCGGCAAAACTGAGATGAAAACCAATGCTAAGTTTTGAGACAGATATGTCAGACATACAGACGCCACATTCTACAAGTTGCTGCTGTGTTCCAATTTTTCCCCATTTTATCGTACCATAAATACATTGAGTTAATGCTATTCTTTTACTACGTATCAGTTTCTTTTCCTTGTTACTGAAAAAGGATTTTATTGCGAGTTCAAAATTTCTATAAATATACATTCCTAACACAATAATACCACTCTCCACTCTTAAATATAAAAATGAACAGTGTTTTATTTTATTCCGTTTTTCTATCACATCCTACAGCAGGACAATGGATTATTTATAATTACCAACCCTTTTCAAAATACATTAAAAATACAAACATTTAGCTTTCGCAAAGGACTTTGGTACTGTGAAAAGCCAATAAAACATTTTTGGAAAACTATTCCCTCTTTCTGAAGCTAAGTCTAAATAGTGCACACACAAACAGACTGTTAGCATTATACATAATTCTATACATTTCTTGATAATTATTTATATAATATTGCTTATTTTAAACTAAGTTTGTAGTTATTTGGTAATAAGTATTGTGATTAGCGCCATCTAGTGGTGCAGTTAGTTAACTAGACATTTTAGTCGTGGCGATATTGAATAGAGGTCGCCACAGTATCTTTAAAAATACAATTTAGTATTTTAATTCAAATGTAATTATTAGGTATTATTCTGTGGATTATTTATTAATTGATTTGTTTATTTTTATTTTATTTTACATCATGTTTTGTAATTTAGTATGAGAAGTTTAAAAAGAACAATTTATTTTCTGTAAAATCGGAGGGTGGAGCAACATTCTGTTGCTGGACGCGAGGAAGAGAGATTGTAAAACTTACTTTGAGATTTATATGTTAATAAAAGCGAATTAAAGTCGGGAATTATCATTAGTAAGTCTAAATCTTTTATTTATTAGTGTCTAGTCTAATAAATTCAGAAGTGGTGGATGAAGATCAGCTCACTCTGGTATGTACTTTATAGTTTTATAAATCTGATGTAGGCTTGATGTAGGTAACTAGCACACCTTAGTTACCTACACTTACACTAACATCGTAAGATGTTATAAAGACATTATTAGGTAATTTGTAATAATAGATACCTACCTATATTGCATGCAACATAATCTACCTACCTAGCATAAATGCATGTTTAGCCGTTTTGTTGCGAAGAACGAAAATGAAATATTTTAACCCTCAAAAGCTGCAGGTATAAAGTTTAGGTACTTACATTAGCTTATAAACGAACCTACAACTACAACCAAAAGGCAAAATATGTACCCAGGTAGTCATAGGTACTTATACCTACCTACTTTCTTTCGCGTGCTAGGAGATTACTCAATTGCATGCATTTGGCGAGTTTATCAACCGCGCTTAGGTAGGTGCGTTACGTACTTACATTGTTTCTTTGAATGCATCTGTTCTGTTGAACCGGGTAACTGATTCGACAAGCAAGAGGTTTGCTATGTCGACAAATCTAAGAGTAGGTGTTAGTTACTTAACCGACGCTTTGGTATAAAAAAAATACATAGTGGACATACGTACGACAACTTTGTTACCTACCTATATAGCCCATTAGAGTGCTACGGGATGGAGAGACACGTTCCCGCGTATTCGGATCTAATATTGACAATGACAGCTAAAAAAAACGTTCCGTTACTACTGTGTTGTGTGCGTGTGCGTCTCCCGTTCATGTACTCGCATTTTATTAGGTATTTACTATATATAAAAAAAAAAAAACTATTAATTTTAGACAAATTGAAATATAAAATTAAAAAATGCAAACTAACTATAAAAAAAAAAAGCCGTTCTCAGTCGTTTCCAAAGAGTACGGTCATGGTTCCGTAAGGGGACGGATGACTGCCAGTGACATTTGCATCTAGGGCCCTACTATGATCTCATAATAGCGATCCAGTTTGGGTCGTTGACGTATGATAATAAAATTTACTAATAATCGTCGTTTTACAATATAATACTTAAGTAATACAAGTAAATCAATTTTCTGCTTAAAATGTCACGTTGTCACGATACGAAAACTTTGCGGATGGCACCCAAACTGAATTGTCATGGCACCTGAGCGCTTCCGGGCTCTCAAGGTTGGCCACTGACTCATACGAACTTACTTTAACCTATTGGTAGTTATATAAATGTAATGTTGATACATGTTTAGATAGATATATAAATATATATATTCGTTGGTGTATATTATTATGTACCTACATAATTTATGTTTGAGTGAATTTAAATGAAAATAACATTTGCTAGGAAATACTATTATAGATAATGTAGTGTAAGTAGGTACTCGTACAAGTTAGTAGCCAATTCATAACATACCTAATGCACTATATTTAGACAATTAAAAAATTTATAGATTGTGAATTTGTGATCTAATATGAACATCCTATCTCCCCTTAATCCCCTGTTTGACATTTACACGATAGTTTACCTACACCTAGTCGCTCTTTAAGATGTCTGATTCAGAGCTAAGCAGTTATACACCAGTATTGACAGATGATATGCGTAAGAGGAAAAGGAGTAGAACAGTTTCCCTAACTAAGAAGAGACCTAGGCACGAATCGTTTTCTTCACGCGGCCGATCTCGATCTCGGTGCCCATCCGAAGATCGGAGGAAACTACGAAGAAACAGACGATACCGATCACGCACTGATCACAGTGCGAGCAGACGAAAGGCTAGAAGTAGATCTCGTAACGCACATAAACGTCGTCCTAGTAGGAGATATAGTCGCTCTCGTAGTACACCGAATAGAAGAAGCAGTTCAGGCTCAGAAACTTCACATAGTTATAGTAATGATACCATCAGCACTGCAACTTCTTACTCCGACTCAAGTTTTGATCGCTCTCGCTCAATATCTAGGCGTTCAAGGTCGAAGTATCGCTCTCGTGGGACTGATCGTAGCCGGAATAAGAATAAGCCTACTGGCACTATAAAACAAATTATTAACGCGATAAGCAATCAGAGCCGAAATACATTTGTAGGCGCTCATGAGGTCATACCCAAATTTGATCCCGGTCAAAAGACTCAGTCTATTAAGTCTTGGCTTAAAAAGGTTAATGAAATTGCTGCAATATACAAATGGAGTAGCAAACAGACCATCTTCTACGCTTTACCAAAATTATCTGGATTGGCTCGTCGATGGTATGAAGGCTTATCTTCCGTGAAGTTGTCGTGGAGAGAATGGCAGAGGAAGCTACTACAGAACTTTCCAGACGATCGTAACTACGCCGACAGAGTTATAGACATGCTTGCAAGAAGAAGTCGGCGAGAGGAATCACTCGAAGAATACTTTTACGATAAAGCCAAGCTTGTGAGATACTGTAACATTAAGGGTAAAGACGCAGTCGACTGCATAATCCATGGGATTTATGACAATAATATTAAGTTAAATGCTCAAGGTGCTAATTTCAAAAGCCCAAGTAAACTTCTTAGATATCTGCGCAGTATCACCACAAAGAACTTCAATAAAGACACAAAGAAAAGTCTTCCAATAAGAACGAATAGTACACAGAAAAATAATGATAATATTAAAAGCAAAAAGACATATCCTTATCCTACTACTCGTGTATGTTATAACTGCGCTGAACCTGGTCATACTGTACCTAAATGTCGCAAAGAACTTCAAAAATGCACCAAGTGTAGTCGGTTGGGTCATCTTTCGGAGTATTGCAAACGAGAACAGAAGATGGACAATTCAACAGTGAATCTCAGCGAAAATAAGGTAGCCAGAATACAACGCATCACGGCGCAGGAAGCGAAAGGTGACTTATACGACAAGACTATTGTTGTCAATAACAAAGAATTTTCTGCGTTTGTAGACTTCGGTAGTCAATGTACTATCTTGAAAAAGAGCTTAGCTGAAGAACTGGAATTGAAAATTGATCACACAGATCTCCCCTTAATAAAAGGTTTCGCTTTTGGAAGTTTACGTCCCATAGGCAGAGTAGAGATCGATATTGTCCTGGATTTTCTCGAAAAAAATATCGAAGCTTATGTGGTGCCAGATGAGTTCCTGAGCACAGATGTACTAGTTGGACAAAACGTTAGTGAACTACCAGATGTTATTGTCTACAAAACCAACTCGAGTCTGACACTATACTCAGACAAAGCGGAACCAAATAAAATTTCAATCTACAATACAGAAAATGTTGTTGTCAAAGATATGCTAACTGTCAAAATACACTGTGGAACTAAATATACAGGACTCATATACATACCTGGAAGTACGTCTCTTAAAAATGGCGAAGAGATGATGATTTTACCGGGCGTCTATCTCGTACAAGAAGGCGAAGGTCATATTACTGTTTTAAATATGTCTGGAGAAGAAATGACACTAAAGAAGGACAAACTACTAGCCCGAGCTCGCACGTTGCCTATACCTACAGACATATTTTTCAAAAAGTCTCCATCGACAGAAATTCAGGTACAAAGTATGACATTAACAAATACTATGGATTGTGACAAACCTAACAAAAACATAACTTTAGACATGTTAAATATAGGCGACGATTTGACAGCGGAACATAAACAACAGCTAACGAAGTTACTAAATGAATTTAGAGATTGTTTTGCGTTAGATTTGACAGAATTAGGGAAAACTGACATAACGGAAATGCACATCCAATTGCACGATAGGGCTGCGGTATCCTACAAGCCATACAGACTACCCTATAGCGAAAGGCTAGTGGTGCGTGACATAGTAAATGAGCTCTTGGACAATAAAATTATCCAAGAGTCGAACTCGTCGTATGCCAGCCCGATAGTTATAGTTAAAAAGAAAAACGGCGAGCATCGTCTATGCGTTGACTATCGAGCCCTAAATAAGAAAACTGTTAAAGACTCGTATCCGATGCCTGTGATAGATGACCAATTGGATCGTTTGAGTGACAAGGTCTACTTCACAAGTCTAGATCTTAAGTCTGGATATTACCAAATACCCATGGCAGAGGATTCTAAGCACCTGACAGCATTTGTAACGCCTGACGGGCATTACGAGTATACACGCATGCCGTTTGGCCTCGTAAATGCCCCAGCCGTATTCCAACATATGGTTAATAAGGCACTCGGAAAAGATAGATACGATCTAGCCATACCATATATGGACGATCTGTTATCCCCTGCCTCAACCATTGAAGATGGCTTGATGAAACTACGCAAAATTTTAGAGTCGCTTCGCATTGCCGGTCTTACGTTAAATCTAACAAAGTGTTATTTTTTTAAACGACAGCTTGACTATTTGGGATATGAAGTATCTAGTGACGGATTACGTCCTGGAACTAGAAAAACTGAAGCTGTTGCCTCTTTCCCTACTCCTACAAACGTACACCAAGTGAGGCAGTTTGTAGGATTAGCAAGCTTCTTTCGACGATTTATCCTCGGTTTCGCAAGTATCGCAAAACCACTGACAATGCTAACTAAGGCAAACATGCCTTGGATGTGGGGTCAAGATCAAGAAACTGCATTCCAAACCTTAAAAGCTCAACTCGTTACAAGACCTATCTTGGCACTATATAATCCAAATTATTTGACAGAAGTACATTGTGATGCTAGCAAATTAGGTGTGGGTGGTATCCTATTACAGAGACCTGATGAAAAATCTCCACTCAAACCGGTAGCATACTTTAGTAAACAAACGACTAAAGAGGAGGAGCATCTACATTCGTATGAGTTGGAAACTCTTGCTGTTGTCCTTTCACTAAAAAAGTTTCGAACATACTTAATGGGGATTCAGTTCAGAGTGTTCACAGACTGCAACGCACTAAGAACTACTTTAACAAAAAGAGACCTCATCCCTCGCATTGCTAGATGGTGGCTCCTATTGCAAGAATACAATTTTAATATTGAGTATAGACCTGGTGAAAGTATGCGTCATGTGGATGCTCTCAGCCGAAATCCCATCCAAAACACTCGCGAGGATTCAGAAGATACCCGCGCATTTGAAATCATGAATATTACTACTACCGAATGGTTACAAACCGTCCAATACACTGATCCTAAATTAAAACTAGTTAAAGCTATCTTAGAAAGTGACAGTAGAGATATTAGGGATATAATAGATAACTATAAAATTAAAGATAACAAAATATATAGAAAAGTTGGTAGCGATCTGAGATGGGTGGTACCGAATAATGCAAGATGGCGTGTGTGTCAGCTATGTCACGACGAATCTGGTCATTTTTCCGTAGATAAAACTTTAGACAAGATGAAACAGGACTATTGGTTCCCTAAGATGAACCGATTCGTGCAGAAATACGTTTCTGCTTGTTTAAGTTGCGCATACAACAAATCTTCAACAACTAAAAAGTCTGGTTTCTTACATCCTATTCCAAAAGGCAATATTCCATTTCACACACTACATATGGACCATTTGGGTCCATTTGTAAAAAGTAGATGTGGTAACTCTTACATCTTAGGCGTTATTGATGGATTTAGCAAATTTATATTTATAAAAGCTGTTAGAAATCTGAAGAGCAAGACCACCATAAAAATTCTAACTGACATTTTCGGCACGGTAGGGAGTCCGAAAGTAATAATATCTGACAGAGGAACTAGTTTCACATCAGCAATATTTAAAAAATATGTCACATCTATTGGCTCAAAACATATCTTAAATGCGGTCGCTACTCCACGAGCTAATGGACAAATCGAAAGGTACAATCGTACCATATTAGAATCATTAGCCGCATCAAATCACGGCTTAGATGAGAAAGATTGGGATACTCATTTAAATAAAATACAATGGAGCTTAAATAATACTGTGAACAAGAGTACTGGAACTAGTCCATCGGAAATTGTTTTCGGACGGAGGACTATCAACCCAACTGAAGGACCAGTCCTGAATGCTATTCAAGATGTTCTAGAACTGACTGATACCATTGAAACCCACGGACAGAAAGAAGATAATCAGGATGTTGACCGATTAGACCTGGGAAGAAACAGTATTCGTGATGCAGCTGTAATGAATACTGAGAAGAACCAAAGTGCCATGAAAGCTCGATATGACAACAAAATGGCACCGACAAAATCATTCGCTCTAAACGATTATGTGATGATCCCAAATCATCACCTCCCTGCTAATGGAAAAAGCAAGAAACTATGTCCTAAGTTTAGAGGCCCTTTTAAAATAAGTGCTGTATTCGATAACGACCGCTACGAAGTTTCTAGCATTGACGGATACTCTAAACGAAAATACAAGAGTGTTTATCCTGCTGATGCACTTAAAAGGTGGATAACCTTCTCGATGTCTGACAAAAATGATCGCGACGATGACGTAGATACGAGTGACGATCACGACAGTACTTACGACTGATTATTTATCATAATATATAAATATATATATATGTGAAAATATATATTCAACTTTATTAACACACCTTCCATTCAAATCCTTATATCCTGCCACTATTACAGTGTGTCCAAGTCCTTTGATCAAATTTTGCAGGCTATTTGCTAGATCAAGCAATGTTATGCTGCATTATGATGTCTACACTTCCTTAATGTTTGAGGACTTGTTTCTACGGGAATAATAATGTGTAAGTGTTATGATCATTAGAAGAAAGGCGACACTTACCGTAATGCTGCAATGTTCAGTAGGCGTAAGCATCAGTGAAACATGCTGCGTAATGCGGTGATCACTAATAAAACACAAGTGAAATATGCTGCATATGCAGTGATCGCTATAAGTAATAATAGTAATAATAAGTGAAACATGCTGCGTAATGTGGTGATCACTAATAAAAAAAACAACAAGTGAAATATGCTGCATATGCAGTGATCACTATAAGTAGTAAGTATAATAAGTAAAACATGCTGCGAAATGCGGTGATTACTAATAAAACGCAAGTGAAATATGCTGCATATGCAGTGATCGCTTAAGTTGTAAGTATAATAGGTGAAACATGCTGCGCGATGCGGTGATCACTATGCTTATTTATTAAAGTATAAACTCATGCAAAATAAGTGAGACATACTGCATATTGCAGTGATCACTGTAGTAAGTTAGAATAATAATACTACTTACCTAAGTAAAATTGAAAATTACTAAACTTAAACTTGTTTCTATTTAAGTTTATAGAAGAAGTCTTCCAAACCATACAGCTATAAAAGCTTACATTAAAATCCAGTCAACTGGACATTTTTCTAAGACTCTATAAAAGAAAAATGATCAGAGCTTTATGAACGAATTGTGTAAATTTTTACAGGTATCCCAGCTACCAGTACCTGTCTAAACAAACCAATCATGCAGTATAAATAGATGCCGATCTGCAAAACTAGAAGCCCACTTCATGCGTAACGCAGAGCTCAATAATATGAATGATGAAACGTGTTATTAAGTATAGATAATTAATTATATATTTTACGGTCATATCCTATTACTGAATTATTCTAATAAGATCATTTACATTATTATTATGTACCTATGTACCTATTATTACAGCTTATATTTCTTTTTTTTCTCTCTCGGTATATATGTTCCCATCTATGTAAAAAAATTGAATACCTAAAAATTTTGTAGGTACATGTTATACATATTTTTAGAGGGTAAATTTCAATTTTAGTAAGTATAGAGGCATACAGTTATCGAATGGCCGAGCCGGAATAGAGACATTCCGTTAGTAGGACGGCCGTCTGTTAGCATTATACATAATTCTATACATTTCTTGATAATTATTTATATAATATTGCTTATTTTAAACTAAGTTTGTAGTTATTTGGTAATAAGTATTGTGATTAGCGCCATCTAGTGGTGCAGTTAGTTAACTAGACATTTTAGTCGTGGCGATATTGAATAGAGGTCGCCACAGTATCTTTAAAAATACAATTTAGTATTTTAATTCAAATGTAATTATTAGGTATTATTCTGTGGATTATTTATTAATTGATTTGTTTATTTTTATTTTATTTTACATCATGTTTTGTAATTTAGTATGAGAAGTTTAAAAAGAACAATTTATTTTCTGTAAAATCGGAGGGTGGAGCAACATTCTGTTGCTGGACGCGAGGAAGAGAGATTGTAAAACTTACTTTGAGATTTATATGTTAATAAAAGCGAATTAAAGTCGGGAATTATCATTAGTAAGTCTAAATCTTTTATTTATTAGTGTCTAGTCTAATAAGACAAACACACAACCTCTCACCCCAAACGCATACTACATCTCCGTTCCGTTGTGTGTAAAAATGTTTTCAACAAAATTGTAAAGAATTTGCTAACTGGAGAATACACAATTTACCACTTGCGAAATGTAATTTGTCACACGTCAGCCCATAGCACCCAGTGAGGTGAGGGTGAGTTGTGACCAGGCGACATTGCGATCGGCTTTTTGCAAATTCATCAGTTCACAGGAAAGTTCTACTCAATTTAGTAATTAAATTGTTCTTACTATACCTACAGTATATTTTTAAAGTGTAAACCTCACACTTAGGGATCACTAAAGGGTACCTCTCACTTAATTGTACAAAACAAAAATAGCATACGAAAACGAACAAGTGCACGAAGGCAGTACAATTGCAAATTTTTACTTATTTTTTTCTTATCAGTATTTTAAATATGCATTGTTTCAAAAAAAATATTCGTACCATATCTAGCCATATTTCACAGCGAGCTCCAATTAAAAAAGCCATTATATTAAATGTCAATCTTATGACAAAAAGGGTCTGATAAAAATGCTGACATAAAACACGTACAAAATGGTTCAAGGGCCTTATAAGCCTTAAATTAATGTAAATAAATGACTCGTTGTGATACGGATATTGACCTAAGAATAGGGTTACCATCTCTTTGCCAAAGAAAAAAAAATATCAGGACAAATGCGATGCGATTTACAATATGAAACCACGGGACTCGCTAAGACAACGTTTTAAAGAAATTAATATTCTAACAGTATTTTCACAATACATTTATGAAATCCTTTTGCACACTCATAAATATATTTGAAAAAAAGTGACGTGCATAGAATTAATACTTAAAATAAGGATAAACGTTGTGTGCCTGAATTTAGATTAGAAAAACTGAAAAGTTCTTTCATGGGAAATACCGTACTCTTTTATAATAAACTTCCAGATAATGCCACTAAATTGCCTATTCGAAGATTTAAAAGTTACATAAAAAATAATCTAATAGAGAAAGCGTACTATTCTATTGGTGATTATATCCATACATAATATTATAAATATGAAAGTAACTCTGTCTGTCTGTCTGTTTGTTACGCTTTCACGCCCAAACCGCTGAACAGATTAAGCTGAAATTTAGCATAGTTAAAGGTTGTATCCCAGGGAAGGACATTACATGACTACTTTTTATCCCAAAAAAATAAAAAAATCCCGAGGGACCGCGGGTCACACCGCGGGAGCGCAGCTAGTTAATGATAAATTCGCGTGGCCTGATGTCGCTCTGCCCCTCGACAGCTGATGTGTGCACAATGCCTTTGCTATCTTGCTAAGCTTTTTGAATTTTACTAACTTTACCTTTAATTTTACAACTAAGTTAATTAAGAAATTAGCCTAAGTTTAGATCTACGATGGATCACCTGATAAACGCTAGGCCCCAAACCGTGTTTGTTGCCCTGGTTCTTCACGGTATTGGTCGCGAAGGAATAGGATTAGAATCACCTAGTTTTAAGACGTTTCAAAGTGATCCCAGCGGTCCTACTGAATAAAAAAAAAAAAGAACAAAGACATGTAAAATGTTTTTTTTCGCGTCGTTAGATCGCGGAAGCCTACGCCTGGCACACCACCGCGGTGGCCCATCTTACTTTTGTATTGTATCGAAAATTTTATTTTATTTTATTTCCAACAGAGTTTTCGCCCAAACGCTCTTTGCCCACTTAACAAAACCGAGGCAACCCTGATGGATGGCAACCCTACCTGAGTCCAACATATTGGATAGCTCTGGAATACCATGAAGCCACTCATGTTACAATTTTATGTTAGGTAAAATCGAATCGTAAATATTTGAAATCAATCTTCTTTTCAAAAGGAAATTTGAGAAACGGTTTTCAAGACACAATTTACTCGCGGGCTGCGGCTTCACGTTCAGTCACATAAGTCCATAACCATTTTTCCTCATTTTATTTTGCTACTAAATTAAAATAAGTAAAGTACACAAATCTGCCACAAAATAGTCATATTTTAACCCTTTCGTAATACGAGCTTAGTAACGTCCCCTAGTTTAAACGTTCCTAAATAAAATATCACCGACGGATAAAATGATTCTCAAAATGTTAATTTTGTAAATAAAAATGTTAAGTTGACATTATATCAGAGATTAACAGGGTTTATGAATAAAACAGCCCTTAAAATACATATTCACATATTATATCGAATATGTATTATAGCCTAAGTTGTAAATAAATAAATGTCTAAATGTAAAAGGATGTCTTTATCCTCACGTCGTTGATCCTAGATACCTCCTATGTGAACATGTTCTAAGCACAGGTATTGGTAACATCTGCTACCTATAATAGAGTGTAGGAACGAAGAAATAGCTATTATTTTATCCTACGCGTTTCAATCATAATATATACCTATTACAATATAATATAATATTGATATCTTGTTTCGTTCGAATTCTTTAAGCTAGGGCTTTCGATACGATCACAATTGTACGTGATGTAGCCTTTTTTGACTTAAGCCTGGGTTTGGAGATGCTGTTGATTTATAAATAGCTTTTGTAGCGAACAAGACTGTTGACCCTGTCAAAAATATTGTGTATTCGATCTATGTAGTTAAATACTAGAAAAATTTAATACAACAAACGTAACTGACGAAAATATCGGTGCACTTTTGTAATAACCAGCTGCGTTCTACAATATCGGACCCTAAGGAATACTTCACTTTTATGTGTGCCTATGTGTTATTTCAGACGTTCTATCTGTAAGCCAAATTTTATACAAATCTTTTCTGTAGTTTTTGCTTGAAAGAGGAACAAACATTAACACATCCTCACAAATTTTTGCTAGGATAAAACATATATGCGAACATAGCAACTCCTTTACCTGTTCCTCAACATCAGCGACTTCCCGTCCATTATTGATGCTGTTCTCCAGCGAGAGCGTGGTCTGTACGATGAGGGCCAGGATCGGGATAAACGGCAGCAGCAGCAGCCGCCACAGCTGGCAGTTTCGGCTGCGGCACCAGCGCCGGAGCTGTTCGCTGCATGACATGTCTTCGGGCTTCGACGGTGCTACCATACATTTGAGCATAGCACTGCGATTCATACTACAATGGAAAGCATCGACGAAATCGTTCCGTGTTATTCGTCCTAAAGTTTCGTTTCCTACATTGTTTGCGGTCGGTTGAACAGTGGAACGGTTTCGTCTGAAGTATGAATCGCTATGCTGGTCTACTAACGTGATAAATCAAATATTTTGTCTGAATTTTCGCGGTTCCAACTACGAGCTACATTTTATTCGTTATGATTAAACTACGCGGTCCAATTCTAGGGACCAAGTATTACGAAACGAAATTTTTTATTAAACTAGAAGTCATAAGTACCTATAATACGGCAACTGTGGTCGTATTTTTGTCAGGCTCAAACATTTAGATTTGTCTGTAGATTAAGGACAACAATGGAAGCAATGAGTTTTTGAAATCGATGAGGTTTTCTGACCTAAAAGAAAACTAGGCCCCAAACCGTGTTTGTTGCCCTGGTTCTTCATGGTATTGGTCGCGAAGGAACAGGAGTAAAACCTAGTTTTAAGACGATTCAAAGTGATCCCAGCGGTCCTATTGTAAATGCTTTTTATTTTGACATTGACTTTGTCCATAATATGCAGTAAAAGTCAAAGTCAAAAAGCATTTATATGTATGTATTTACAAACAAAAAGTATATAAGTAGTATATCAGTTATCTGGTTCCCATAGTACAAGCTTTGCTTAGTTTGGGGCTAGATGATGCTGTGTGAAAATGTCCAGCATTATTTATTTATTTTATTTATTTATTTATTCAGTAGGACCGCTGGGATCACTTTGAAACGTCTTAAAACTAGGTGATTCTAACCTAAGTATTAGAAAATCGTACCTCTCACTCAAACACAAAAAAACAGTTTTTCCCAAACTTTCCAAGCCACTTTTTGAAAATCTATAAAAACTTTAAAGAATTTCCAAATCGGTTCTGATATTTTCATAATACGCTTACGAACCAAGATCATTATACTTATATTTAAAGTTGGTCTGACTCTATTTAGCTTTCGCATAACAAAACACTAATCTCGCAAACTTCTAAACACAAGCATCGATTTTTTGTCAGATCTTTAGAAATCGAGTAATGAACCATCGACTGCTTGAGACTAT
Organism: Epirrhoe tristata; assembly: GCA_951394285.1. Classification (NCBI taxonomy): domain Eukaryota; kingdom Metazoa; phylum Arthropoda; class Insecta; order Lepidoptera; family Geometridae; genus Epirrhoe; species Epirrhoe tristata. Next base: position 9,370,850 of record OX596149.1, read on the forward strand.
TAATATGCAAGAGTATTTAGAAGCATGCAAAAAACATGATTTTTGAACTAGGCAGGCTTTTAGCTACTACCTACTGGGAATACAGCCAGGAGATGTCAATCACGAAGTGTTTTGACATTTTAATTTATTTAAAAAAAATAAAAAGTTGCCTGATACTGGGAAAGTTCCATGCCCAGGTGTGGCCTAAATCATATGTCATCTTATTTTTGATAATTTTTTACTTCTTCACAACCTAAACGATCAAAACTGTAAATAAATGAACGTCATTAATAGCCAATAAAACCACTATTTTGAACAGTGGTAATTCAACTTTTTGATCTTCATAGATAAAATACATACAAGTCGAATTGTGTACCTACGTTGTTTAAAAGCAATCTCATTCATAACCAAAGAAACTTACCCATTGAGTCGGGACCACAAAGTAAACACGAACGAGACGAGCTCGACAGAAACGGCCGCCACCCGCGAGGGATGAAAACCTACTGGGGGTAGCTTTAATTCTCCCAGTATACTAAGGCCAGGTTTCGATACGTTCACCGATAAAAAATCTGGAGTCTTCTATGAGTAAGATATTTCTCGAGTTTTTCTATATTTCGACGCAGTTGCATACGCCATGATCACAGAAGAACTTACTTAGGATTTAAAAAGTTGTAACAGTTATTTACAATTTTATTTAAGTACTTACTTCATTATTAAATAATGGAATAGAACACTATAGCGATTTTTCCGTACTAGGTTCTAGTAAGCATATTTAGCAAGGCTTACTTATGAATATATAAACATAAATCGTACAGTATGAGTGCTTGAAAGCGGACTGAGCGACAAATCTTTTAGGTCGTCTTAACTCCACGGCTAGGTATAGGAAAGGAATAGGTTCTTACAGCCAAAAAGTAGATTTTATTCTTCTTGTCAATCGTGTAGAACGTCGCCAAAATGCATTGATTATACGAATGGCTAGACAAACTTGAATTCGTTACACATTCGAAAATCGAAGAAACACACCACTGAACACGATATCATGGTTCACGTTTTCCACACTATTGTATAGTCGTACGTACTAAATAACTTGTACCAACAAAATCACTATCGCAAATCTCAAGTCCAGCTCGAATGGTGTACCTATGTAATGGTGTAACTATCATTTCACTGTCAGCTCTACTCGATACGTGTAATCCGGCCTTACAGTTATGTTTTTATAATATTCTTATTCAAACTAACTAAAAAACCGTTCCAGAGTCAGTCTATTTCGTTATTTTTTATTAGAAACACAATCAAAAGGCGCACGTTCTAAGAATAAATAATCTTAGTTTCGCTTCTTGTGTATTCAAACCATTACTGTGAACTTGAGAGTCTTGGAGTAGGTACCTACTCCAAGCCCTAGTTGTATGGACATTATAAATAAGCGTGTCTTGAAAATAAATAATGGTTTTTGATGTTTAGAGGTGTGTGAGATAGTATAAATCACAGATAAATACATCACACTTCGTCAGACAATGACATTCAAAATGGTAACATAATGGGCCCTCTACATATTCGCCGATGATAGACGAATGCCGACGTCAAGCCGTGAACGTCATCGCCTGTATTCACCTGTCGTCGTCTTTCCAAATAATAGTTCGGCGAATAGTTCGGCAAACAGTTCGGCGAATGTGTAGAGTGGCCGTTATAATCAGTTTAATATTTTGTATAAGTACGAATTATAGCTACATACAATAAGTACCCAGCCTTTATTGTGTAGCTACTCTCTGAATACAAAGTGCCTTCGAGATTTTAATAATCATCTCAAACCAATTCATCAATCAACCACCTGACTTGGCTGAAAATGTAAATGGTTCGCTATTATTACTGGAGCGCCAATTATATATATTATGTCAGCATTTGTATTAAATTCGTTTTGTTAATCACTGAGACAAGATTCACTAAATGCGAGCCTAATTATTTATTATTAGTAGTATAGTCATCAGAAGAATGTATATAAGTATGTATAATATATATCTAAAATCTTAAAAAACCGGCCAAGTGCGAGTTGGACTCTCGCACGAAGCGATCTGTACCATTATCTATAAAAACGGCAAAAAAATCACGTTTGTTGTATGGGAGCCATTTTATTTATTTTATTCTGTTTTTTAGTATCTGTTGTTAAAGCGCTAGCGGCAATAGAAATACATCATCTGTGAAAATTTCAACTGTCTAACTATCACGGTTCATGAGATACAACCTGGTGACAGATGGACAGACAGACAGACAGCGAATCTTATTTCGCGTTGACCTTCTCTCATAAAACACTAATTTACTCGCTCAGATTGTGCGAAGTCCCAGGTGAACTTATAGGTTGGAACCGTGCCAAATGTAGAGTTGACTCGGAAAACTTTTATCGATCAAATGAGCTCATAATACTCGACTGTGTTTTGAAAAGAGTAGAATAGAATAAAACTTGATTTTCTCCACGCAATAATTTATTTTGCGCGTATTAATGTCCATAAAGATCGTGTACCAGTTAAAAAGTTATAGATGAACTATGTATCGTTGAGCTGACTTTTTTATCTTATGCCTAGTTCGGACTAGGCTTGTATTTTAGTCGAGTAGCGAGTAACTTAGTACTAAAACTTGTCCGAAAACCAAAAATTTTATCGAGTGTTAGTGAGTAATTTAGTCGATTCGATCCATTTGACTCTATTTTTTTTGGGCGAGTAGCACCTCACACCCTACTAGTTCACCGACTAAACAAATCCGAACCTGTCGATTTTAGTCGAGTACATGATGTACTCGCCACTCGACTACAATAGTAGCCTAGTCCGTGCGAACGATTTCTGGGCAGTAGCGAGTAGTTTGGCGACTATATATTACTCGCCACTCGACTAAAATACAAGCCTAGTCCGAACTAGGCTTTAGAGATTACACAGCTCAATCTATCATTATCATCATTACATTCTACGGAGGTATTTTTCATTGTCATTTTGACGTTTTATGTTTTTTTTTCTCTGACTAAGTACCTACCTACTATCACAAAAAGTGATTAAGCTTATTACACCCAGTATCTATTACAAATATCAAAATACCTAACTGACAATTTGACGTAACGGAAGGTTTAGGGGTGGGAGGAAATACGATCCGCAAATAAATGAAATTCCTTTAAAATTATGGCAATCAAATAATTATATTTCACAACAAATTTTCCTTTCTACTCGTCTTATCAAAATTATAAACTAATTAATTGTAAAGAGGCAGTGGGTAGTCATCTTGGTGCTAGAAAATGTTCAATCACTAGAAAATAACTAAGCGCAAAAGGTCAGATCACACATACCGCGTTGGCGAGACAGTGAGCTCGGCCATGTAGACACATCACCGAGCACTCCACGAACGTTCGACGACGTTCTCTCATTCTTATGGGGCCAGATGATGCTGTGTGAGATGTCCATTGTCCAGCACTAGTCAAATTGAGATGTGAACCAAACGCTCCTAACCCCATTATTTATCTATGTATTATTATTAATGAACTTAATCAGCTCCACACGTATTGACGTCGTCTTTCCTGTGGGCCAGGCTGATTAAGCTGAGAGGATGATTTAGGTGCTGGCAAGCCTAATCCATCTCAAACAATGTCCCAGGCAATACAGCGTTCCGTTAAGTGTAGGCATGGATTACCTCCTGACGCTGTATAAATCATCTAATATAGATGAAAAGGCCTAAGTCTTTTTATTATTAATGTAATTTTGTTGTCTCGCCCAACTAATCGGTATGTGTAATCCTGCCTTAACTTCCATTTGGCAAGTCAGTACGTAATAAAGTTCATATTTGTTCGTGTTATCGTTAAAATGCACGTCTTCATTTAACATTCGAAAAAATATATCATCTTACTTTAAGCACTCACACTGAAAGATTAATCTTGTAGCTAGTATTTTCACTTTCAGTGGCTTAGTAGCACTTAAACCGTCAAGTAGTCACTTTTAATGGCATGTTTATCATTGGCAAGTGGTAATACCGGGGCCAATACACGCAGCATATGCTATCGCGTGAGGGATGAAGTTCTGTTCATAGCTGCCGGAAAACAGATGGGCCCAGGGTCCTGTTGCGAAGACCGCTACATCTTCTCCCCCATGAGCTTCTCTCGCCATCGGCACCAGAGAAGGATATGTGTAGTTGGGAGACTCTGAAAGAAGAAAGAAGTTTTAACTTGTTTTTAGGGTTCCTCCTCAAAAGAAAAAAACGGAACCCTTATATCACTTGTTTTCACTTTGTTATCCTTTGTTGTGACAGACGTCGGTCTGTCTGTATGTTTGTCTGTCTGTCTGTCTGTCAAGACCCTTTATCTCGGGAACGCCTGGAGTTATCGAGGTGAAATTTAAACCGCATACTCATGATCTAACAAGTAGTATCGTCTTAGACTACAAGTACAGGGAGAATCTGAAAACTGTATATTTTCAGTTAAATCACAAAAAAACAGGGCCTAATACAAGGGGGTCGAAATTTTGAAGCTAATTAACCGTGTCATATGGGGTATCGTATAAAAGGGCTAAACATATTTTTAATAATTTTTTAGTATGATTTTTCGATTTATGACTAAAAATTTAAAAATAACATCCCTTCTCATGTGTAACTTTGGTGTACAAAGTTACACATGAGAAGGGATGTTAATTAAGGGATGTTTTTGTAGGTAGGTAGTAACTAACAGTTTGCACTGTTATAGGTACATACGTACCTACTTAGTCCTTAGTACAGAACCCTCGGTGGGCGAGTCCGACTCGCACTTGTCCAGTTTTTTACAGAAAACTGCGCTCCGCTAACCGTGGCCCTCGGGAATACTCCACTTTTTTTTAAATTAAATAGGTCAGCATTTGACCTCCCTCTACCTGATGTTAAGCAGTAGTGTGGTCTAAGATGGAGCATGCTTTCCTAGAAGGAACTCTTGATTTGAAGACCCCTATATACCCCTATTATACAAGATATAAACTACTTCCATGAATCTTGGGTTCTGCTAGTGAAGGGTAGATTAAAATACATTCTAAGCAACAAGACTAAACTTACTGATATCATCCATCATGATGTTATGCCTCACGTTGTTCGAAAGACTAGGCTTGTACCCCGGTCCGTTCGCGTAGCTCAGCGTCGTGAATGGAAGGTGGTCGGATGCATTGAGCTAGATATTAAAAAACAAATAGTGAGTACTAGTGGATCCGGGCACGACTTCGTCTGCGCATTGTTTCGTCATACAAACTTTAGAGACAGAACTACCTTGTTCCATCCAACCCATGAAAACACTAGCCTATATGCTATTTTGGAGTGATACCTTTTACATTACCAAATTTCATTGTAAACTTGAATTGTCGTTTGAGCCTGATCCTTAAAAAAAACGTAGGCCTTTACATCTATATTACTTAGATGATTTATACAGCGTCAGGATGCAATCCATGCCTACACTTAACGGGACGCTGTAGTGCCTGGGACATTGTTTGAGGTGGAATAGGCTTGCCCAGCACCTAAACCATCCTCTCAGCTTAATCAGCCTGGTCCACAGGAAAGACGACGTCAAATACGTGTGGAGCTGACTAAGCTGCGGGTTTGCTCACGATGTTTTCCTTCACCGTTAAGAGCTCGTGTTATAGCGCATGTAAATTTTAAGAAACGAAAAATCCATTGATGTACGGCCGGGTTTCGAACCCACGACCTTCAGATTGAAAGTCGAGGCACAACCCCATTCGACCAACACGGCTTCACGGCTGAGCCTGATCCTTACACAAACATATAAACATCCAAATATCCAAACATCTAAACAAACTCTCAAACTTTCAGCTTTATTATATGAGTGGGATGCACATTGCACACTGCACAATACAGGAAAGTGTAAAAACCGACTGAAGTCCGGGTAAAAACCCAAACGGTGCGCTTATAGTTTTATTTACAATTATAAATTCAAATCGCTTGCAATAAAGCTTATTTTGCAATACTAGCGTTTCACATAGCTAAAGCACACCCAAGCCGTAAATGACCCATTCGCCCCTCCTAGGTGATCGATTGGTCGGCAGGATGCGCGGGCGCACACTATGAAACGTTAGGCCAACGAATGAACATGCGGGCCCTTCACTCTTTGAGAGGTGAGTGAGCGAGACAGAATCGTTTGTGTGCTCTTTCCCTTCTCTCAAGTTTAGCTTGGTAGGGTATCGAAGCTACTGGAAATCGGTGGTTTATTTTGTCTAACGTATTTACAATATTTTTAGAACTGGACAGGGCAAGTAAAAAAAACAGTTTAGGTTAAAATGATTAAGAGGCTGTAACGTCCGATTTTAACAATGGTATTGTGAATCGGTCCATTTTTGATTTGTCCTGTCCTCTGCCAGATTCAAACCTTGGCGGCAGCGAGATAGGTTATAATATAATAAATTTTTAAGTCTAGCAACACTGTATTATTAGGGAAATGGTTCAGTCATGTCATATTTGCTATCTGTGCAATTGTCAATGTCAGTCTGACAGGCAACTTGATGTCTATGAAGGATTGGATTGAAGTTGAAGCTTGACTGACGCCATCTTGCTGAGGCTTGATTGCGTTGCTTTGCGCGTGAGTCGGCAAATCGATTCGTCTGCTAACTAAATTATTAAATATATTAAATGGAGCTTTGAGTTTGTCGCCGAGTTGTACCTACTGTGGCGTGGCCTACAACCGGATTTCATAAGTGAATTTTATACGACCTCTGGTAAGATCATTGTCATCTACTCCTATTGTTCAAACTTTTCTCTCGCCGTGCGAACGAACCTCAGGCATGTTGTCTTTCCTTCCTCTGTTCGCATGGACTCGCTTGCGGACGCATTCGCTTACCGAGACATTGGTTTTTTCCAGAGAAAGAGGTTTTTTGTCTTTTCCTGCCTACTAGCTGAACACGTGGCACGTGTTCAAAGACTCCGCGCGGGCCATCAGCCCCGCCCTGCTGCTTTCTCGTCTTGATGCTTGCCTGCTGAGTCTGCAGCCAGCCCTACTTCCGCTTGCCGCATCTTCCGTCAAGCCTTGGGAGCGATTCCGTCGCCGTAACCTTCAAAGCACAAGCTTCTACCCTTGTGAATTTGAGAGTACTGTGAGTTATATGTAAGGGAAAAGCATTTAACCTAGGGTGCGTGCGAAGATTTTCCTACTAACCAAAATTGACTCTATCCAAGGAATTCCACCGTGACGTTTTAACCATATCCCGTCCCGGAGTGTGAAAAGTGTTCGGACAAGTTTTCATCTGTATCTATTGCTACCTCGGCAAAGGTCAAGGCAGATCACCAACCCTATAAATTACCTTTATCTATGTAAGAGTAGGTCTAAAAGAAGTTATATTTTGTCGACATCACATCATTAGGTATTTATTATAATCTCTCTATTGTTTGTTAGCGTGGAGATTCTTGTATAACATAATGTTCTGGTGTAAATAATAATAAAGTTAGGTTCGTTTTTGTGAAATATTCTTTATTTTTGTGTGACCTACCCTTTCCCCTATCTATCCCTATCAGGCTAGGGAAAATAGCATTACAAGGCATATCCATAAGTACACAGGGTGTAAAATTTTACCGCAGTTACCTTTTCTTTTGTAGTTAAAGGTTTTTCTAAGGATACCTCACGTTATAACCTCACGCTTGAGGTCATTGGCCCTAATCACTCAACTTATTCCAATCTCTGGTCATAAAAAAAATTTCTGGCTTTCTTCTTACCTTGTTAGTAAACCCGAGTATATCCGAGCCACGTTTGCTGTACCCGCTGTACGTCATAGTGTGGCTATGGTCTGACGTCACCACCACCAGCGTTTCCTCCAAGTCCACCAGTCTCATGGCTGCTTCTACTGCCTTCGCCAGCTCTGCTGTCTCGTCTAAGGCTTTGCGGGCCTTGCTTTCGTGGTGCGCTGTGTCTATTCTTCCACCTGAAGAAAACAATGTGGGAATGTGTGGTAGCACACAGCGAGTCAGAGCAGAGGCATGTCCAAAAAAGTAAGTTAGTATGAGTCAGTGGCCAACTCTGGTGACGGAGTTTTTAGGCCGCTTTAAGGCCTCCGTCATGGCTTAACGATTAAATAGAGAACGATTAATAGGGTTTAACGTGCCCTCCGAAGCAAGGAGGCGCTCAGATGAAAATGCCACTGGCGGTCACCCAACGACCAACCGATCACGACCGTATGTCCTAATACATGACATGAAGTGTCTACTTCCTTAAATCTGAAAGTTTGTGAGTAGGTATGTTTGTCTTAGATCTAAGATGGATCACCTTAAAAAAGCTAGGCCCCAAACCGTGTTTGTTGCCCTGGTTCTTCACGGTATTGGTCGCGAAGGAACAGGAGTAGAATCACCTAGTTTTAAGACGTTTCAAAGTGATCCCAGCGGTCCTACTGAATAAATGCTTTATGACTTTGACTTTGACTTTTCAATCAAACATTAACAAGAGAACTGGTGCCGTATTATGGCCTACAATTCAGTTTGGGTGCTATCCAGTTTAAGTTCCTAGCTGAATCGCAAAGTTTTCAAACCGTGACAACGTGACGTTTTAAGCAGAAAATTGTTTTATTTGTATTATTTAAGTACTTATTATATTGCAAAACGATTCAGTTTTTACGACAAGTCTAGCAAATATTATTAGTAACTTTCCTTATCATAGGTCATGGTACGTTATAGCGAAGCAGTTCAATTTAGGACTTAGACTGGATCGCTATAAGAGCCCATAATAGGGCCCCAGATTTGAATGAAACTTGCAAGCGATCTGTGAGTGAAAGTTAGTTTTCCATAAACCCAACTTCTGCGACGCACCGTGATGATCAAAGCAAAAACTTGAAATTACCTTCAACAAACAAAAAGAATCCGTTCTTCCGTTTCGACAGCATTTGTATAGCTTTGACGGTCATCTCAGTGAGGGTTGGGTCATCATCACCTGCCTCCAGGTGGTAAGGCAGGTGGTCGGGCGAGAACAGGCCAAGCACACTCGAGTACTTATCCACATCCAGGGATAATAGGCTCTGATGAGAGAAATGTGACTTTCAAAACTATGAAATGAAACCTAGTTTTAAGACTCCCATTGGTCCTACTGAATAATTATTTTTGACTTTGGCATGCTGCAAAAAGTAGGTATATCTACTGAATCTGCCGTTGGACAGACACAGTCAAGAAACTCACCGGCCTATAGCTCTAAAGGCTGCTGAAGACATGGAGAAATGGAAAGGCATGATGCATCGAGTACATAATCAACCAGTCCAAACTATACACGACCTTCAGCGATGAAGATAACGACTAAGAAAACGAAGATCTGCTGAATGGAAAAAAATATTTTGTCCTTCTTAAAATGTATACAGCGTCAGATAATCCTCTAAGAGACAATGTAGTGCCTGAGCCGATATTTAAATGGAATAGGCCCACAGAATAGGCCTGCACTACACCTAAATGTATGAAAAACGTAATGAAATAGTTACGGTGTTTTTCAACAATAACCAATGAAAATTACTTAATCAAGTTGTGTTGAAAATAGTCCAAGGTATAATAACGAGCTTGCTATGTGAATAAATTGTTATGATAGGACCAATCAAAATATTAAATGGGAGACTGTGGGACAATATTATTCTTTTATGTTACCTTCTCTACGTCGATAAAGATAATAACCGACATCAAAATCAGGATATTCTTAATAAAACTGTATAAATGTAAGAATCTAGTACCTACACATCTTTAGAAATGTTATGAGATTATTTTTTTTAGTTTATAACTTATTTTGATGATTGTTTTTGTTGGAAACGGTCTCTAGGTTGGCTTATAATAATTTGATAAAACGCCATTCACACGACACCATTCTGGCATACCATTCTTGCCTCATGCCACAGAAATTTAGCTCTTGTTCCGTTGAGTCATACCAGAATGGTATCGTGCAAATGGCGTTTGAGGTCTGTAAATAAATCTCAAAAGTTACCTGGCGGTTGTAGATATAGTGAGGAGTACCACCCAGAGAATCCTTATTCAGCTTCCACTGCCGGATGAGGTTGTTGCCGTCATTCCTCCGGCCTGGGTAGCCCTCCTCGTCTCTCTGCGTCTTTGGAATGAAGTTGCGACGCCCGCCGCCAAACACCAACTGGGAATCGTAGATTAAAATCATACATCTTGTCAAGTCACTAGTTTTTTCGAAACAGTGAGGTAAAAAAAAATTTACATAATATTTTTTCAGTAAGGTCATACAGGTGCGATCCTGCTACACTTTTATTATCAGATATAATTTTTTACGATTATTAAGTTATGAATAAGTCCCTGCGACGGCGCATTTCAAGCATTAAATTTTTGTAGATCCAATAGGTACCTAGATATCTATCTATCGGGACGAAACTCGTTTTGCAACATACTCGTACCTAGTTCAATTTTACGTGAAAGAGAGCCCCATCACGCCTAATTAAATTCGCTTAGTAAAATAGAAGTGTATCAGCAATTACATCATGTTTATTTCAAAAACTCGTTATTTCTCGTGAAATCATGATTTCATCACAAGTTTCCATTAAACTTGAGTTCTGAGTAATCGTGAGACTAAAGTATCGTTAGCAGTAGTCGGATTAAGTCGTATTTCGTAATTGATGGACTTCTTATTTTGTTTCAAAGTGTGTGTATTGAAAACTAAACTGAACTAACATTGACATAAATTATTTGATTGTCAGACTACCTATCTAATTCTAATGATTTGACTATTATACAAATGCTAATCTTATGTCCAAAATTTTTGCACACCATCTAGTTGGTAGAATATAAGGCACAAAATGAATCAATAACAACCGAACTTGTATACCTACCTATATTCAGGCAAATAAAAATTCTGATTCTGATTCTGATTCTGACTAATCAACTTTCAACGCTTCCGACTGACAGTGACCTGGATCAGTTGAGCTATCTATAGATCGTTTCTAACGATCCTTAGGTAGCTTGACTAATCCTGTTGTATTTTGTAAATATATGTAAATATGATAGAGGCGAATGGCAAAAGCGAAGAGAGGCCTATACCCAGCAGTGGGATGACAAAGGCTGATGATGATGATGATGATGATGATGATGATATAAATATGTAGTAGCTTAGGTTCTGTAAATAAATTTATTAACCTTCTGTGCAGTCATAAATGGATGGGTGACCGCTAGTAGCATTATCAACTAAGCGCATCCGTGCTAGTGCAGGCATGACCCGACTGTTCAATGTACCTAATTCTAATTCATTTTTTTATTTTTTTTTATTAACCTATTTCGTCCCACTGCTGGGCAAAGGTCTCCCCCAAATCCCTCCAATTAATTCATACAAACTAGTAAATGTTAATGGACTTTAGTTGCTAAACTTACATCGATATGACTCCCGACTCGTCCGTTGACTAGTTGCGAGGCGATGTCTTCGCACTGAAGCTCTTTAGGCAGGTCAGTATCACATTCCCATCGTCTATCCGCCGAGTGGGCATACGATGCTGCTGGTGTCGCGTGAGTCACCCGGGTGGTCGTCACTACACCTGGAATCAGAATCAACAAGATCTTACTGTTTGTTATACATATGTTATGGCAAATAAATTATCTTATCTTAACGTAATCCCAAAAAAATGTAACGTAAGCCTCTTTGATGCGTACAAAATCTTTTCACTGAAATGAAAAAAGCATGTCTGTATCACAATAATTACGTTTTTATACTAAAAAGAAAACCGACTTCAATGTTTGACTCGAAACGCGGTGTGACTCAGGGCGTCAAGCTGTCGATTCGATTTCTATTTTTGACATGGCTAGGAGGGAAGGTGTTTAGAGTTTTACGGGGAAACTATCAATCCCTCAGGAATAAAATTTATATGGGACCACCTCTGGAGTATAACCTTTCAAACATGAAAAGAATTTTGCAAATCGGTCAACAAATGGCGGAACAATCGCGTAACAAGATACAAAAAAAAAAAAAAAACATACAGACGAATTGAGAACCTCCTCCTTTTTTGAAGTCGGTTGAAAAGTCACTAAACTTTTGGAAAGCATCCTGATTTCTGCTTTGTCACAGGGTTCAATGCCAAACACCTTGTTCGGAAGAATTGGCGTAATCTAGTTTTATGCGATGACCTCAGTGATGCTAGAAGGGCTAGTTTGACTCTAACTGCGGAAGAAACCAACTCCATAATTACTTAAAACTTAATGTCCGATTGGATCCCCACTTCAATTTAGTACGAGTATTAAATAGGATCGCCTAAAAGATAGCTAATCATCAACTGATTTTGACTTTCTCCGGCTCTTAGTCACTTAAGTGCATGGTTTCACTGTTGGCCTGACTTTACATACCAGTGGCTTTCCCGCTTCTCTGCGCCCAATCAACCAGCCCCGTGACCGAGTTCCTGCCTCGCCGTTGTGCCTCGCAGTCCCCCCGACGTACCCCCGGGCCCACACCCACGGTGCCACTGTTGGCCTTCACACCGCTGAGGTACGCTGTGCCGCTGCAAGCGCTGTCCGCTACGTTACTGTCCACGCAGTATGTCTGAAACAAGAGTTTTTGTTATCACGTTCGCACCAACACACAAGTTGTACCTACGTCTAACTTGGGTTCGCATGTCACGATTAGGCACTGATCTACTAGGCACTATATCTATGTGGTATAGATTGTTAGTTTTTTAGTAAGTAATCTCTGGAACTATTAAATCTATTTCAAAAGTTATTTTAGCGATATTTACCTATAATGGTGATATTTTTTGCAATACAAGTTGACCACGGGTGGAATCCCACTGAATCTACTGAATAAATTTTAAAAGTGCTTTCAACATTGACCATCGGATGTATCGAAACCGCAATGATTCACTCTCTAGTCTGATGTATGGTCTAAATATAGACGTGAGGCACCCTCAACAGATGAAGCTTTCTTTGAAAACGAAGTTTGTGCTGGGGAAACGCATAATGATATACATACTACATACTCCTTCATTCCCTATAATGCACAAATGCATATGTCTGACACCTAGTGACTGCATTGATATTTTTGCCTGGTCGGTATGTGTTTGTTGGTGGACTGTATTTTGGGGTGCTGGTTTGTTGGTGAATATAAACACGTAGGTAGGGCGAGTTCACTGAGTTTTATTTTATTTTGTTACGTACAGTTGCAAGGGTTTCTACATGGATTCAATCATTCTTTATTCTATTATTATTATTATTACATTCTTGCTACTCTTGACAGTTTCTTATTATTTCTACCATAGACAAAAATATAGTTCTACAGACGATAAAATTAAAAATAATTTGGTGTTGTTGTTGCAGTCTAACAACATGCTGGGGGCAGCAAAAGGATCTAACTTAGTTAACACTTATTATTATTATTTTTTAAATTGACACAGAAAGTAAATTTCTTATTCTTAATTGGCTATTCTAAAGGTAGCTTACAAATTAAATTGACACCAAAAATAAATTTCTTATTCTAGAGGTAGCTTACAAATTAAATTGACACCAAAAATAAATTTCTTATTCAACTAGACATACCTACTTATTCTAGAGGTAGCTTACAAATGCCACTCAATGACCTTTTGTATATCTTTTTATTTGGTGTTATAACCTCTACTACACGAACCTTATTATCTAGACCAGGAAAAACTTTTACAATTCTGGCCATGGGCCATGTTAGGGGTGGAGAGTTAGGCTCTCTTAAAATTACTAAATCGCCTACCTTAACATTAGGTAAACTGTCCCGCCATTTGGGTCGAGACTGTAGAACATTCAGATAATATTTATGCCAAATATTCCAAAAATGTGACCTAACTTTATTACATAGTTGCCAAAACTTAAGCCTATTGGTAGGAACTTCTACCACATTCCTCTCAGGGAAAGAAGTTAGTGCAGTACCAACTAACCAATGTCCTGGTGTTAGATAACTAAAATCGTTTACATCATCAGCTGCCAAAGGTAATAATGGCCTAGAATTTAGGACAGCCTCGATTTGACATAAAATTGTGTGTGTGTGATCTCATAAGTGAGCACATAATCTTGTATTACACGTTTTAAATGAAATTTCATGCTTTTGACTGCAGCTTCTGCAAGACCAGCGAACACGGGTGAGTAACTGGGTGTAAAATGAAAGTTTATCCCTTGTTGAGTTGCAAAATTTTGCACCTGTGTCTGGTGGTCCTTAGAAGCTTGCAGTTCATACAAACGAACTAATTCGTTCCTTGCGCCTTGGAAGCAACCGCCGTTATCGCAGAATATATCTGTAGGCAAGCCTCGTCGCGCTATGAAGCGTTTGAAACAGGCAAGAAAAGCGTCTGTACTTATATCGGATGAAAGCTCTAGATGTATGGCTTTTGTAACAAAGCAAACAAAGACACATATGTAGCCTTTTGTCTGTAAAGCCTTTCGTATGCGAGAATTTTTGACAGTAATGGGACCCGCGAAATCTATTCCTATCTTTTGAAATGGACGACAGGCGGTTACTCTTTCAGGTGGCAAGGAACCCATTAGCTGCTTGGCGCACTCTGCTTTCATTCTAAAACAAACCAAACATTTATGGATTAGTTTTTTAACATGTTTATAACCATTTACAATCCAGTACTTCTGGTTTAAGCTAGATAATAATAACCTAGGTGCGGCATGTAACAATCTGACATGCTCGTGGTTTACAATGAGATCAGTGATGCGAGATTCTTTAGGTAGTACGATAGGATGTTTTTGCGAGAACTTGACAACTGAGTGCTCGATTCTACCGCCTACTCTAAGTACTCCTTTGCCATCGATAAATGGATGCAAGGGTTTTAAAGAACCTGTGACATTTTCACTCTGATTTATTAATTTTCCTATGTCATCTTTGAAATGGATGCTCTGTTCACGTTTAATAATGCTATGCAGCGCATTTTCTAACTCGAGAGAGGATAGATAAGTGCCTGTAATGCATTCATTTTTATTTTTAATGTTATGACAAAACCTACGTACATAAGCCATGATACGTATCATTTTATTGAGATCCGAGCATTCGTTTATGAAACGTAATGAATCATTTATTTGTGTGAGGAGAGATACCTTAGCATTCGATAATGCTGAACCCTTCTTGACTTCAGGTAGGTCATCAATGGGGGCTGTCATCGCAGCATTATTAAAATCGTACTTACAGTTTTGTAGAAATTGTGGACCTGTCCACCACAACTTACAGTTGATCAGCTCGTCAGGATCAGCACCTCTGCTTACACAATCAGCAGGGTTTTCTTTTGTGGGCACGTACAGCCAGCGCCATCTAGCGGTTTGCTCTCGAATCAATCCCACTCTATTTGCAACATAAGCATTGAGTTTCATGGGCTCTGTAGCAATCCATGCTAGCGAGATTTGTGAGTCAGAGAAGAGATAGACATCATTTATCTTTATTTTTAAGCTCAGAGTGTCGTAGACTCTGTTTATTAATTTTGTGAGCAGAAGCATTGCATTTAATTCTAATCGCGGTATAGTGAGTGCCTTATTATCGCGGGGGTTGATTCGAGACTTAGAGCAGAGTAAAGAGATTGTAGCTTTACCTGAGTCCTCCACCACCCGAAGGTAGACACAGCAACCATAGCCGGTTGTGCTCGAAGCATCAGCGAAGCCAATGAGTTGCACTGCAACTGCATTGTGAGAGACCTGTATGTTCCTATCAATTATAAAAGGTTTCATAACAGATAGTTTTTTAGCAAAGGAAAGCCATTCAGATTGTAGTGATTGCGGAAGGAAATCATTCCAGCCGATTTTTTCGCACCATAGCTTTTGCATAAAAGCCTTAGCTTTCATTATAACAGGCGACATGAACCCTAAAGGATCATAAAACTTAGAAATATAGCTAAGCACTTGTCTCTTCGTAGGAGATTCAAAGTTGAAAGGTTCTGGGCAAGAGAATATGAAACAATCCTTGCTAACATCAAGCGTAAGTCCCAAAGCCTTCATGCATACATTATTCTTTTGAAAATCTAGCTCATCAAATTGTAGCTTGTCTGGAGATATTCCCGTTAATACATCCTGACAATTGGATGCCCATTTGTGTGTGTAAAAACTACCCTTAGCCAATAATTCACACAATTGTTTTTTCGCTTCAACAACTACCTGAATATCTGAGTGAGAATAGCAGGCGTCATCTACATAAGTGCAGTTTCTTAAAATATAAGAAGCCAGTGGGTACTCTTTCTCATGCTGTATAGCAAGTTCGTATAAGCAGCGCGTAGCAAGAAATGTCGAGCTTTTTTGACCGTAAGTGACCGTGTCTAACTGAATACACTTGATAGGATCATTGACATTGCTTCTCCACAGTATATTTTGTAAGCTTGCATGCTTAGGGTTTAAGTTCACGCAACGAAACATGCGGCGTATATCAGTGGAGAAGGTGTATTCACCTAGTCTAAATAAAAGCATTATATCAAACAATTCGTTTTGGATAGGTGGACCATTCAGTAGGAGGTCATTGAGAGAA
This sequence comes from Epirrhoe tristata, assembly GCA_951394285.1. NCBI lineage: Eukaryota > Metazoa > Arthropoda > Insecta > Lepidoptera > Geometridae > Epirrhoe > Epirrhoe tristata. The sequence goes on from OX596149.1 coordinate 9,387,237, forward strand.
AGTTTCCTATCTGTTTTCATTGATGCATCGAAAACTACTCGCGTTTTTGTGCTTTTGCTATTTTCATTAATGACAGCATGGTGTGGCATAAAATATAACGGATCTCCATTAAAGTCTAATGTATTTATATCAATATAGTGCCCGTGTCCTAACTCAATATATTCATCTATGAATTTTTTATACTCGCTGAGTAGGTTGGCATTTTGTTGTAATTTTTTCTCTAGGCTTAGATACCTGTAGTATGCAAATTCAAAAGAATTACCAAAGGAATTATTATTTATCTCGCTCATTGGTAATTTTAGTGGCAAATCTACTTGAAATTTGTTGTTCTCGAGCACAGTTGTGCTTTGAAAGATGTCCTCACATAAATCATGTTCTGAAACTTTTTCAGAATAAGTTTCAGGCACCTTTTCAGTTTCAAAAAACTGTTGAATTGTGTTGTTAATATCAGTTTTACAATCTAAGCATAAAAGTGAGACCTTACTTGATTTACTGAGATTTTCCTTTGTAGGCTGTGGCAAAGCCCCAGCTATTACATGCCCAAACCTGGTGTTTATGAAGCGTGGTTGCAGGACGTGCTCGTTAGATTGCAGAGAGGATTGCAGCGTTGTAGCTGATTGCTCTGGAAGCAGCGTCTGGAAAAATACATCGGCTCCAATTAGCATATTTATTTCGGATGGGATATGAAAATCCACATCAGCCAGGTTCAGATCGTTGGGCATGTTAATAGACTTCATGTCTACTTTGTATTGTGGTATTTTACATGTGATTCTGTCAAGCACATGGCAATTGATTGACACCTTATATGGTGTGGACAGTGAGAATACTTCGAGGGGGACAGAATAATTTGTCATATTATTTGTGTTGCTGACCCCTATAATTGTTGTGTTATCTTGGTTCGGAGTGATACCAAGAACCTCTATCACCTTGCTTGTTACTAGAGAAACCTGTGAAGCGGAGTCCAAAATTGCCTTCACATGCACCTCGGTACCATCCTGCGAATAAAGCTTTACTTTTACAGTGGGGAGCAAGACTCTGTCAGTTTGGGTGTTGGAGATCAGTGTCACATGCTTTGGAGCTGGCTCTTCAACTTGTTTTGTAGCTGGCTCTTCATGAAGCAAAGCATTGTGAACTCCTTTGCAAATGGTGCACCGGAAATGAAACTTACATTTGCCTTGGTGAACATTGAGACAAACATTACACAGATCTTGGTTCTTTGAAAACTGTATTCTGTCTGCAGATGGCAGAGTTTTAAATTTGTTGCATGCAAATAATTTATGATCGTTGGACTTACAGTATCGGCAGCCGTTGACGTTGGGTTTGCTCGCTGCAGCAATGTTTACCACTGCTCTCGTGCTGCAGGGCTTTGACGATACCAAAGGTTCAGCATTTTCCAATGCCAAGGCTCTCCTCTCCATGAAGTTCAAGAAATCCAACACTGTTGGATCATTGTCGGTGCATCTTTCCAGCTGATAAGCTCTTGATGTATATTGATCTAGTTTTCGGAACAAAATAGACAATATAATAGGATCCCAAGTACTAGTATCTACCTGAAGATTTTTCAAGCTAGCTAGGCACTGTTTTACAAGAGATACAAAGTCTCTCAATTTGATCGGAGAGGACTTGATCAGAGCATTCATGTCAAGGAGTGAATTTATATGTTCATTTATTATTTTGAACCTGTGATTGTATCGCTCTTCAAGCAGTCTGAGCGCCTCATCATAACTGGAATTTTCCAAAGGGAGATTTTTGATTATATCAAAAGGTTCTGTTTGCAAGAAGGATCTCAAATAGTACAATTTTTGAATGTTATCAATTGACTTATCTTTATGAATTATTGCCTTGAAGAGGTTTATAAATGGAGTGTACTCACTGTATTTACCTGTGAAAGGTTGAATTTCAATTTTTGGCAATTTTGTGCGAAAAGAAGGATTACCTGTGTCCGAATTGGGAGTAGCTTTGGTCTTTATAGCCTCGTTGAGTGACGACAATATTGTGAAATATTTAGATTCAAAGTCCCCCACATCCTCGCTGTCATCTTCGTCAAACGCTAGGATTTTTTTATTGTAGGACTCGTATTCGCTAAACAATTCCGACACCCTTGATCTCTTTGCTTGCAGAGTGGACAACGTAGTCAACTCAACGTCTCTTTCGTTTTGTACAAATTGATATAAACGAGTGAGGGAAGCTTTGGCATAGCCCCTTGAGGCCCTCAATTCTTTTACAGTTTTCTCCTCAGACATTTTTACAACTTAAATTCTTAAACGTTATAAGTAATACTAGATAACTAGTCGTTTAGGTACAATTTTTACAGTAAAAATACAGTATTGTTAGCACTTTTAGGTAAAATGTTACTTGCTACGCAAAGTTCGGAAACACGAATTCAAAATGGCAGTTCGTTGTATTGTTGCATCACCTTTTGTTGAAAACGTACAAACCATAGATTATTAGGCGTAGTTGTTGCGTATCAAACCACGAATCACCGATGTGAAGTATTTCGCGCGGTCCAATCACGTTGCAGCGTTTTGACGTTTCGCAGTCTATCGACCGTGCTGAATGGATCGCAGCTTGTTGCGTCAACGCAGAGTGTTTGGCGGCAAAGTTTGAAAATTGTTGCCACTATCTTGCGTCTCGTTCAGATTCCTCGCTTGCACGTATCTTTTTCCCTGTCACACCAAACACGAGGAAGTGTTGCGTAGTTTGGCGTAGTGTTAGTGTAGAAAGAACTTGTAGAACGTGGCAAGAAATTGCTTCAACTTCCTTGAAACAATTTTATGTTGGAAAGAGCGGACGAAATTTGTATGAATGCTTGAAAAATGATGTAGGAACCTTGATTATTGTAAACTGATTGCTGTGAACTCACTTGGTTGTAGGTTTCAAACCTGAGCTTGCACGAATTTTGAGATTTGCAGTTCCTCGGAAGTGTAGCGAGAAATCTGGGGTTTGCGTGAAGCTTATCGCAGGTTCTAGGCCCAATTGCAGCAGTGTAGAAAGGCTGATCGCAGGTTTCTTGATAACCTGAGCTTCTCCACCACGCCGAGACGCCACGTGCGTTCTTGATACCCAACAATATTCACAATTTTGTTTCACTTGTCGAAGGACCATATGTTTGTTGGTGGACTGTATTTTGGGGTGCTGGTTTGTTGGTGAATATAAACACGTAGGTAGGGCGAGTTCACTGAGTTTTATTTTATTTTGTTACGTACAGTTGCAAGGGTTTCTACATGGATTCAATCATTCTTTATTCTATTATTATTATTATTACATTCTTGCTACTCTTGACAGTTTCTTATTATTTCTACCATAGACAAAAATATAGTTCTACAGACGATAAAATTAAAAATAATTTGGTGTTGTTGTTGCAGTCTAACAACAGTATGTACAGGCAGCAACGTGGTTTATTTGGCATTTGATGTTGCACAGCTCCGAATATTTTAAAATTTAGCAACATCATGACTAAAAATTTGAAATAATAAATGAAAAGTCTGTCTTATTAGTATACAATACATATGATTAAGTAAGTATCTTTACTTTGGCAAGTCCAGTGTACGGGAAGACTTCGAAGCTTAGCTTCAGTTCTTCACCAAGATGGCCGTGCTTCTGGCCTAGGTAGGCTCTGGTGGCCGCCAGCGTCGTCACACTCATCCCATCTCCGAGAAAGAGGATCACGTTCTTTGCCACTTTCCTGTTCATTGGAGCGTTTACCTAGAATTAACAAAAAGTAATTTGTGAGTTGGTAGAAGGTAAATCTGCAATTATGCGATTCTCAAACAAAACACAAAAAATACGCTCGTTTAATTCACACTAAACTTCTGTATTTCGAATAATTGTTGGTCGATATTTTCTTAAGTGAGTCATTCCCGTGTTGTATAAAGCCTTATACGGACTGCACCTTCCTGTGTACGCGTACATTAGAATGCGTAGTCTGTACAAGGCTTTACAATGTCCAGAACATAAAGCCTTGTGCAGACTACACAAAAGTTTTTTTAAATTTTTAATATTCGTTTTTGCTTGGCGAAAATTGGGAATAGACGAGTAAAAGTACAAGTTTCATACAAGTTACATACAACGTGATTAAAAACTAAGTATTATTAGTCGTAAGAAAAACTATCTGATAGATGTCGATCTATCACAATGTAAAAATAAATATACATCACAATGTAATGACTAATGGATTTCGAAACTTTTAATCTTATTTCGCAAACTTTCAACACCTTGTGAATATATACATTTGAATATAGGTATTCTTCTTCTTCCTGCCCTTATCCCACTTAAGTGGGGTCGGCACAACATGTTTCTCTCTTCCATTTCCCTCTTTCACCCGTCATATCAGAACTCACTCCTTTCACAAACATATCCGCAAACATTTGAATATATAATATAAGTATCTGTATTAAAAACATGTCTAACTAGTTATACAAAACAAAACATTATAATATGCAAAACTAGCTATTTCCTTGCGGTTATTCACATCAATTGTATAAATTGATCAGTAGGTCAGTGATAAATGTTACGTAAGCATAGCAGTTCAATGTCACGACCACTTGATGTAACTATAGTAAACGATGACGAGGGTTGATAAATATCATCAAGGAAAAACTATCTAATAATAATAATAAATAATGCTGGACTTTTTACACAGCATCATCTAGCCCCAAAGTAAGCTGAGCTTGTGTTATGGGCACTAGATGACTGATAAACTACTTATATCTTTTTGTTTGTAAATACATACATATTATACATAGAAACACCCAGACCCGAGACAAATATCTGTAGGTCATTCAAACATTTGTCCCGCGGCAGGGATCGAACCCGCAACCTTCTGTATCGCAGGCGGACCTTCGCCCACTGCACCACAGAGGTCGTCGAATCTACTTACCTTATTTCGTAAAGTCCATTGTGCTTGTAAATTCCAGTGGTTTGTGTTTTTTTCATCAAAAAGCAGCGTGTTAGAGGCGTCTGAAATAAAATAAGGCGTAAATTCAAAAGATCTTGAGTGACTATTATTAATCTGAGATAATAAATACCATTTAACATTCTCTCAACTCCTTTGTGTTTTCCTTGTAAGGCAAACACAATCATCTTTAAGAATGGTAGCTTAGCTTAGCTCTAGTACGAGTATAAGCTGTCTCATTGAACAAAACCCCTCAAGGCCATAGCATTCTGAATGCTGCATTCATAGTTTTGTGCCGTTTCTAATCGTAAATACTCGTATTACGTGATGTTATGGAGTTATAAATTGTAACTGAAAGTTTACTGACCCTCACCCGGTTAGTTGTGGTTAAGTCATTGACATTGAATTGAATGGAATTCTGTGAAATAAAGTTACTGGTTATGTTATGGGTAAGGGCTATTTACATGATTCATGTTTCTTTCTTGATGCATACAATAAAATTAAAGCCTTATATGACTTGCATGATCTAAACAACACGTTCAATTGTTTTCAGTGACGAATGTAAAATTTTATTACGTAAGTGGTGTCGTTCACTGAAAGTGCACCCGCATCTTAATACTGAAGTCGGAGATCCAAATCCACGCGTCACTCTCCCTCTACATTATACACAGGGGTATAATGTAGAGGGAGAGTGACGCGAGTCATATTAATTTTTATTTTATTTTATAATTAGATTAAGAACATTTACCTACATTTCAAACTCACACGATTTCAACTGATTTTTTTTATTGAATGGAGAAGAACACTGGTTGCCGCGTCCGCTAATTATTTTAATCATAGAATTAATCAGTTTGGTTGATGTATTATATTGTCTGTGATTGTATGCACATAAAATCTGAATACAAATAAGATAGATATATTTGGCCCTAGGGAAAAAATGATTTTAGGTAGGTGTACATTCCGACTAAGCATAATTATAACTAGAAATAACTAGAGTATTGAGTAGGAAGATGGTTTCTAGGACAAAAAACCCATACAATAATGAATCGCCTTAATTAAATCAATAAAATTCCAAAGGATGACAATGATAGTGACAGAAATTTCCAATATATGATCTCATCTAGAACTACGTACCTATTACATTCTCAGAACTATGCATTAACATACGTAAACAAGGTACGAAAATACTACGAGTACAATGATATTATCATTTATCACTTTTCTATAATCGCTAACCTCTAATATTGCCTGGGACAGTCATGATGAAGTCAATGACCAACTCCTCGTTAATTAAGGCAAGTAAGTAATATAACACATTAAATCGTTGGCCACATCTATGTTAATAGGTAAACGTTCTAATTTACGCGTTAAGGCGCAGCTGGAGCATGTACCATTACAGATTTCAAAAAAGGAGGAGATTCTCTATACGGCTGTACATATGTTTTTTTTGTAATGTACGTTCACTGCTTTTACCGTCAATTGCAGACTGATTTTCAAAAATAAATTTTGAAGGGGTATCCTGATTTGGTTATTCTAAGGGATTTTCCCGTAAAGTTAAAAATGAAACTCCCTAGTAATTTTACCTTGTAACTGAGTTGAAGTGAGTAATGCCAAAAAAACCAGCATACTCAATACTCAATGCATAATATGAAAGCGAATTCGATACTACGAATATTCTAGTGAACTAAATGAAAGACTGCAGTAAACACCATTTATTAAAAACAATTTTTATTATATTTTGTGACATCTGCCCTCTGTATGATTCAGCGTGTGCCGTAACATGAGGGAATTCTCAGAGCACTACCAGACGCGTGTGAGTCTGACTCATACGCAGTCAATTGTTACAAAATGTAGGTAATAAAATAGTTGAAGTGTTTACGAGTATTATACCTACCTACTACACTGTTTTTTTTTCTCATTCTTGGTTCATTTAATTAGGGCTCTGTACCTCAAAAAGAAAAAAACTGAACCCTTATAAGATGTCGGTCTGTCTGTCTGTCCGTCCGCCCATCCGTCTATCTGTCTTTATCTCTGAAACACGTTGGAATTAAAACCATATAAGTACTCAGATTAGGTTGAGTTGTCTGCGACTCAATAAACGGTCCAAGAAGCTGTGAAAAAATTAAACTTTTAAGTTAACGCAAAAAAAGATACAGAATCGTATTAACTTTCATAGTATGTTATGCATTAAGTCAATATACCGTTCCACTTTACATAAATAACATTTTTTATAACCTACCTACTACATTGTAGGTACGTACGTACGATGTCTCATAGTACATTTGTATACCTAGTCCCCCGGCGCCTGGGTACTATAGGATAATTAACTACAAAGTCTGTGTGATACATCAATCAATTAAAATTCCAATACATCAATCAATTAAAATTCCAATTAGTGTCTAAACTAATAATTATTAAATTTATTACAGCGGGCACGCGAGCAGATAATAACTAATTATAGTTATTTACTTAGTTAAAGATAAATTAGTACTTATTTTATCTTAGCGAAGCGCTCGCGGTTAGCTTAGTCGTTCATGATAATAAACGAATAATAATAATAATAATAAATAATAATCGAAGAATAGCAACGACTATAGTATAGATAGTGGATATGTAACTGCTAGTGGTACCTATTATCAACTAACAGCTTCTATGCTTCGGAGGGCACGTTGACCTAAAACCATGACGGAGGCACTAGTGGTGAACTAAAACCTCCATCACCAGAGTTGGCCACCTTGATCTTTGCCTCGACGCCGTTTGAATGAAGTTTGTCGTGACGCAAATCAACGATTACAGCAATGATTATGAGACAATGAATCATATTATAGGTACATCACTGTCACGTGACACCGTGCAAATCACACAATAGAAAAACTCACATCAATTAAACGGTTACATCAATTAAACTGTTGTTTTTAAGAAGAGAGTAAATAGGCACTCGCTCCATCGTAGACCTTACTCTTGCCTGTGTAAGTTTCGAGGTCAAGAGCCGACCCATTCATCATTAAAAAAAAACTCAAAGTGTTTTATTATGTACCTATCTACTTGGGTTTTTCATGTTGTTATCAAAATTTTATAATAATACACAAAAAGCTTACGAATGTTGTTTGTACAAGCATGTTAGATAGCTTCTAAAGTTTGTAAGTAACAACCAGGAGAAGCCTTGTGGTAAGACTATAAAATAAGACCCCCTTGGTTTTTGGACATTAAAGATTCTTTAAAACTATTTATGTGATCTCGATGATTGCTGATGAAAAACGTGCAGACGTTTCCGCCACTGGTCAACGGCCATTGTAACAATCTCCCAAACAAATAACAGGAAAAAAAAACAATACTTTAATAACGTGTTTCATATCCGCAGTTTGGTTTAATAACAAAATAAACACAACTGAGTATTGAAAGTTTAATATCCTTAAAATTTCTGAAGGGTAGTCAGAGACGTGCCCACAGAACAATATTATCCTGTCGGAGGACGTGCCCATATTGAAGAAGTTAAGCGTTCCATACATGACAGGTGACAAGCCCATCGCTGCTTATAAGTACACATATGCCTACTCTTCACATTGTTTTTCTTCAGTGTTAAGTTTTTTTTATCTGAACGTTGTTTTATGTCAATATACAATTAATCTAAGTAATATAGAAGTGTTTTTTTTTGTAATAGAAAAGACATCAACGCGTTCGTCTTGCTACGAGATGTCTACGAACTTAATTATTGAGTTTTAGGTAATAATTTTACTGAATCAAATTTATGTGAGGTGAGACCACCTCGAGTAGAAGACCTCGACTTTAAATCAAAAACTTCAATCGGCCTTCAAAGTTTATGTCAAAGGAACCACAAACCGAAACATTTTGTTTTTTTAAAACTTTATCCGCGCGCGCTTAGATCCGCGTGTTTTTGCCGCATGTTGATACGATTAGTGTCGTGTATCGCAGTATTAACTTGGACTTAGCTGATTCTGAGGACGAATTGCGGGTAGATCCGGATCCTATCCTCAATAGAAAAAGCTGAGTGTTCGAAACGTCGGGACCAAATAAAACAATGTGATAAAATCCCGTTTATTCAAAAATAAATTTAGATCCGCGTTTCAATAGTTTCCACACCTGTCCGACCGCGCGCGACAGCGGCAAGTTATCAGTGAGTTTATCGCTCAAGAGATGAACAAAAGATATAAGATTTCGTGTCATTAAAAGATTTACAAATATTTAAAGTCCGACGCCGGCCGTTCACACCGCCGCGGCGGTAGAAGTTTTATCGCGGCGACAAACGTTTTGTCGCGGGTGACAAAATTCGCTCGGCGTAATCGCGCAGCGTTCAAAACTCACGCTGAACGATGAAAAAGTCATAACTCAGCGATAGAACTATACTCGCTTCAACGCTCACGCTCTTCGCCCGACGCTTTACGCTCAACGCTTGCAGTCAGGCTACTGCCCTATGAACCCATAGGCTAGGTAGGTATTCCGGCTGTGTAGGAAACCTCCTACACATCCGGAATGTGCATATTCGGGAAAACCAAAGGCACTATTCGTTTTATAATTGCCTGGTGAAGTCATCAACCTTACAAAGTAGTCGCACTTGGCTCACTGCATCTTTCGACATTTCTAGCGCTTTTGTGATGCATCATTAAACTAAAAATTTCATAGGCAATTTTTATTTATTTTGGGTCTGTTATCATTCGACTACACAGGAAAATGATAAAAAAAATTTTTTTTGCTTCGCACTATTTATTTTATAAATGAAATGTCACGTTAGATTAAATTAAAGTTTTTTTTCTGTAAAAAGTAAATATGTACCTACAATGAAATGGGCAGGTTTTATATAATCAAGAAAGATCGTACAAACCTCATACTTATGTAAAAGACTAGCACAAGATAGTGTTGGATGGCTTTTAGAAAACCGCTCAGCTACATTAGTCTGTGGATGATGATGATGCACATTACTTTTTATAGCTTTTGTTTAGTTCTAAACAACTTCATTCAATATTATTTCTCAATGCAGGGCTTGTAATATCGTGGGTTATTTTGACCTTGAATAAAAAAAGTGGGTACTCACCGCTGCCTTTTTGTATAATCCTTGTATTCACACTTTCTAATATCACTAAAACTATAACATAAATCCAGTTTGATCCCATTTTACTCCAGTCACAGAAAAAGTATTGATTAAATTACAATTAAAAAGTATTGAAAAAATTGGGGTTCATCGAGATCAAACACTTTGTTGCCCTTCGACGCTGTCAATCACACTGCTCGAAAATTATCTTTTACAACATTTAAAATGTATTTGGGATAGGACAGAAGTGCCGTGGAGCGTGTTTGCCGAAAATTCCCTTGAACTCAACCTCGTACGTGCAATCGTTTCGATAATCGAAATAGCTGTGCTGTTAGATTTCTTTTTTATGTTTGTATTGCAACATTTGGTCGGTTATTCAATTAATTGGAATTAATTATCGGAAATTTACGTAACACGGTTATCTTGAGCAGTCCTAGATATAGTTAACGAGTACTATTTGGGATTACAATTTTTTTTTTCATATTTATCAAGAATACCTCCTCCACTAACATGTATCTATAATAATATGTAGGTGCATACCTACAATCTTCATCACCGCTTCAGCCGGTTGGCATCAACATTATAGCTACTACCTCATCATCATCATCAGCCTATGGCAGTCCACTGCTGGACATAGGCCTCCCCTAGTGCGCGCTATTGCGCCCTGTCCTCAGCTCGACGCATCCAGCTTCTGCCGGCAGCCTTTCGCAGATCCTACCTGACTCTCAGCTAATAATTAAACTAATAAGTACACACTAGGTACTAAATAAAATAACTATCCTCATCAATAACCCCTCTAGTTCTCATTTCCTTTTAAACTAATAAAAAAAAAAAGGCCAAAAAATATTTAGTCAAATAATCTCCATGAGTTTTTATGTTCAATTGCGTTTTCCCACGCGTGTTGATAGTAAATCCCCAACAATACAAATTTATATTCGCGTGGGTGCCGATAATCCCGTGCTCGCTGATTCCTGCATATCTTACCTACCTACAACTACAAGGTCTGCCTTACCAACTAAACAAAATTATATGAAAATTTTAGACGTCAAAATTGTTTTTTAAACATTTTCCTTCTTTTACAATCAACCAACAGTCTCACCCATACTAGTGTTTCTTTCATTTCTAGAGTAGAGATTATCAGAATCTGCGAGTAGGTATGTACGGTCAGCGTTACCTACTGGTAACCCCCCTGCAGGTCAAACTACCATATTAGGGGGGTTACCAAATTGGTGTCGCTGACTGTACATAACCCGGAATAAATTATTGTACCGCCAATTTTCCTAAAATTCTGGGTATGTATCGTAGAGAATTGTGTTTTAAACAAAAACATTAAATAGTTTGATAAATCGTGTAATTCTCACAGAGAATTTTAACAACAGTAAACTATTTACAACAGCCGAATCAAATCTAGACAAGTTCTTAAAATTCGTCATCTTGGTTTTAATAGGGACCAGGTTCCATACATTCGCACAATTAAAAATAATAATAAGTAAACACCCAACATACCTACATAAGTCCTAATCTCGCGCTACGATTCCCATGTCATGGGCATCGGAAACTACCAGTAGGCATAAGTACCTAAGCTCGTATGAGTCAGTGAGCAATTATGGTTACCGAGTTTCAAGGCCGTCATAATGGAATCCGTCATGGCTTAACGACTTGAATAGCCGGGACCGACAATTTAACGTGTCCTCCGAAGAACGGAAGCGCTCAGATGAAAATGCCCCTGGCGGTCACCCATCCACATACCATTTAGAACGTTGCTTCACTTCGACGATCCATCGAGAACGACTAAGAAAGCACGACCACGAGCGCTTCACCATTAAATAATGCTGGACATTTTTCACACAACATCATCTAGCCCCAAACTAAGCAAAGCTTGTACTATGGGAACCAGATAACTGATAGAATACTTATAAACTTTTTGTTTGTAAATACATACATATTATACATAGAAACACCCAGACCCGAGACAAATATCTGTAGGTCATACAAACATTTGTCCCGCGGCGGGGATCGAACCCGCAACCTTCTGCGTCGCAGGCGGACATTCGCCCACTGCGCCACAGAGGTCGTCAAAGTAAGTATCATGGTAGGTAACACAACTTCAAACTCGGATAAATACCTATCTGTAATTATATGGTTCAAGTAGTATTTGATATACTTACCCAAGCCTATGTGGGTCTGTACATCTAATGAAATGTTACTTATACTTATTTTTAGATTTGCGCGAATGTTTGGAATCGGTAGTTAGTTTACATAGTAAGTACTTACAATTCTTTCATAATCAATTCATAATTATGCAATGACCAAACAATTCATAATATTTTTTCAATTTACTTTAGTCATTTACTTATAAATACAAGTATCTAATATCCTACACCATTCCATGTAAAGTTCACAAACCCTATTCGAATCAAAAACCAGGGAATGTAACCCTAATTTTCAACACCACTTTACAATGGTTACTTACACCAAAATATCTTAAATAACTACAGACCATAAAAATCTTGAAAAGTATAATACTGCTCGGTCACAAAAACATCGCTTATATATTGTCATCTCTTACCTTTGTAGTCAACAGACAGTGACAGGTGACACGCATTCTTTAATTTCAACAACAGTTCAAATTATCGGCGTAATAGGCTGATAGAGCGGAGTGGAAGAGGAAAACCTGTTGTGCCGACCCCACATAAAAGTGGGATAAGGACAGGAAAATTATAAGTAGATAGAATGGAACATCGTCCTTTTCAAAATTGTTAATTGATGTACAGCGTGAAAATGAACAGAGTTTAGACCAAGTCTAACTAAAAAACTGTCCCTAGAAAAACGATCTTTAAATACTCGTACATAGAACGCTTTTTTGTGGTAACAGTTTTGTTTTGACATGTGTCAACTTGGGGTTCAACTAAGGTTTAACGTTTATGTAATACGCAGCTATGTGTCGGGGATACGTTCATACGTGAAAAACACTATAACAATTGTATGGGTAACTAGGTCCTTCATTATGTTAAACTTTTAATAAATAACTCTTCTTTCTATAACATAACCACCATATTCAGTAGTCTCCATTACACACAAGTTAACAGTCTTGAGTACTCCCAGTTTTTTCTCTTCTCATTGATACAGCCACTTAATGTAAACTTTGATCATACAATTACTTTTCTTCAACTTTCACAATCACAACTCGCACTTAGATCATACTTGGACTCGGTTGGTTCGCTGTTTATCTATGCACTTCAAAGTGTATCATTATTCGTATAATTACATAACAGTCAAAATATACAAATATTCATTAATCTATTATACATTCAAAATATATCTGCTGGACAGGTTTCTGTATATATTTTAGGAAAATATTAAATTTTAGTAGGTACAGTCAGCAATGAAAGTCGATTAACGTTTTATGTTTCACAAATCTGAATATTTCCGAAATCCATCAACATGAGCAACATTTTTACTAATATTTGAAGATTAAGTCTTGGTTCATAATCATTTCCCAAGAAGAGTTTATTTATTCTTGGTTATCGAAAACAAAAGCTATTTAAAAAATTCCAACTTTTAATCGACTTTCGTTACTGACTGTACCTACTCCTAGATGATTTCTATAGCGTCAGGAAGCTAGTTTAACTGTCTTTTTTTGTTTTACACAATAATTTAGAGGGTAGATCGATTCGTCTGCGAATAAACCTACCCACTCGCAATGACTAGTCAACTGCGCCGGAATATCAGGAAACTCCAAATAAATTGAATCATGATAAATATCCCGTTAATAGTGTTAAACTTAGGCCTTTACATCTATATTAGATGATTTATACAGCGTCAGGAGGCAACCTATGCAACCTATGAAAGATGACGTCAATACGTGTGGAGCTGACTAAGCTGCGGGTTTCCTCACGATGTTTTCCTTCACCGTTATGAGCTCGTGTTAAAGCGCATATAAATTTCATGTGATGCACGGGCGGGTTAGAACCCACGACCTCGGATTGAAAGTCGAGGCACAACCCCATTCGACCAACACGGCTCTATGATAATAGTGTTAATAGTGTTGATAACCATGATAGTTTAAAAAGTGATATAGTTCGTTTATCTTATGAGTATTTCGAGTAGATTATGATCGTAGTCGTGAAGCCGCAGTCGTTGTGGACTGTCCGGCGCGATACCACCCGCCTTGCCGAGCAGCCAGAACGTCTCCATCTGACCCTTGCCCTGGAACAAACCATTACATGATAGATAGAAAGATAGATATATAGATAGATAGATAGATGGACAGAGAAATGATTTATTTGACACACATAACATTTCAACACAGACACAAAAACAAAGACAAGTAACAAGTAGATAGGTGCAAAAGTAAAAACAGACTAGAAAAAAAATGAATGAACAAAATTATTATTATACATAACATACTATTATCTCCTTCTTCTTGTCGTGTCACCAGCTCTTTCGAACCAGTGTGGTGAAAGGATTGTAAGTGCGCCTCAAAGAGGCTCCTTTCGTGCACTTGACACAATGTTTTCGAAGTTTATAGGTTCTACGACATGCCGGTTTCCTCGCGATGTTTTCCTTCACCGTTTGAGAAGTACTGGCTTATTTATTTAGAATAGAATAGAATAGAATAGAATAGAATAGAATAAAGTTTTATTTTCTCCACATCATATACAACAGTTACACAATAGGTACTTAAATCTACACAATTTTATGTGGGTGAAAATACGGCTACCCCTCAGCATTTGCTCCAACAGCTCGAGAGTGTTGGAGCGCTGGTTTTCAGTGGCGCCATTTCTGGGAAAACCAACAGCTGCAGTAACTAATAGATACACATAGACATAAACAGAAAGCCAATAACAGGTTTTCATGTATAGGAAATAATTTAGGACACCATAAAGTCGTGGACCCCAACAAAAAACAACTAAATAACAATTATTATTATATACTATACTATATAGGCTTCTTTGTAACTTACAGCGATATCAACCACTCCTCTGGGCTCAGTCTCATAGTTCCCGATCTCATCTAGCGCTAATTTCGTTGTAACCGATATGTGAATTTTCATTGCTGCAACAATAACAATAATTTAGAATAGAATAGAATAAAGTTTTTTTTTCTCCACATGTACTTAAATCTACATAATTTTATGTGGGTGAAAATACGGCTACCCCTCAGCATTGCTCCAACAGCTCGAGAGTGTTGGAGCGCTGGTTTTCAGTGGCGCCGTTCATTTACTGCATACAAAGTTTGTTTCTAAGTATCTTCAGTACGCATAACCAATCTTTAGCTCTCTGAAGTAGCTGCGCAGAACCCATTTTAGATAACGCATAAAAGACGAAGACAGCGTTGTATAGCTGCCTCGCTCACTCGCTTAGTTTGTGGCATCGTCCTATCTCGCCTACTCGCGCAAACCTGCGCAATCCTTTAGTGCACCTAAAGGATAGCTAAAGATCGGTTGTGCGTACTGTACCTATCTCTACAAATAAGAGTAGAGAGAGTGTTGATAATATTGAATACCTTTCCCGGTGCTCTCTATCCTACTCGCAGTATGTCTACAAATATTTGTCTCGGGTCTGAGTGTTTCTATGTATAATATGTATGTATTTACAAACAAAAAGTATATAAGTAGTATATCAGTCATCTAGTACCCATAACACAAGCTCTGCTTACTTTGGGGCTAGATGATGATGTGTGAAAAGTCCAGCATTATTTATTTATTTATTTGTTTATGTATTGTATTGATAATGTCCCCGAAGAAAAATTAAAGAAATTAAATTTATTTTGCCAGTTGAGGCATAATGGTCGCCACGATGCTGGGGAAGCAGGGTCTCAGATTGTTAGCAACATAGATACGATACTAACCGTGGCGCTTGTGCACGAAAAGAGTTCACGAAAAAACAAACTCACAATTAGTGATCCCGCAAATACGCTTGTGCGTGCACGTTTGCAAAAGAACAGGAATAGCCTCACGTGCCTTCTAAGCTCTGCAAAAAAGAATTGTAATAGCTACCTGCCCCTGTGCTCTCCATCCTACTGGCTGTATTGATGGTGTCTCCAAACAGGCAGTATCTAGGCATGGTGGTGCCAACGACCCCGGCGACGCAGGGCCCCGTGTTGATGCCGGCCCGGATCCGGAGCGGCTCGGCCGGCCGGTGCGGCACCGTGGCGCCCTCCAGGCTCTGCATCAGCGATATCGACATGTCCGCTATCTCTGACGCGTGACGATTGCCTGCACCATTTCGATAGGAGTGAGTATTGTGATACAATTGTAACATTCGAAACGGTCCGTAAGATGGATGACCAGTGGCATTTTCATCTGAGCGCTTCTGTGCTTCGGAGTACACGTTAAATTGTCGGTCCCGGAACTTAAGTCGTTAAACCATGACGGAGGCCTTAAGGCGGCCTAAAAACTCCGTCACCAGTAAGGTCACCAGAGTTGGTCACTGACTCATACAAACTACGGATCTAAGCATTCGTTTAGTCTGCGCAGTGACCGCTTTTTCATACAAAATTGTGTTCTGCGCAGACATTGGCTAATTTCACGAATGCCCAGATCCGATGAACGTATTGTACCTACTGATAGTGTTTTTTTACTCAACTAGGGAGTTCTTTTTATCTTTTTTTTGGGTGTTACCAGCTGAATAAATAGTGATTAGAAAATGTGCAAACGATTAGTGTCGTGTAGAAAAATATAAACTTAACTCTGTGTATCTGTAATCTGCTCACGTCTAAACCATTGGACGTTATTATTTTGATAGAATTTCATAAGAAAGCTTGTATCCTGGGGACGATTGTGATCTGATTTAAACATTCCCAATTCAAGTTTCTAAGTTGTAAATAAGGGGTTTCAAGATAATTAATTTAATTAAATTAGACAATCAGGGTCTGTGTGACAACTAGGAGAATAAAATAGCCTAATAACTTATGTGCGGCTTAAAATAGTCGCTTAGCAATACCTTTGCCTGATTGACATTATGAACTGTCTTAAAAGTAACTGCTTAAAATACAATAACTAATATCTGTTTGTGTTTAACAGGTTTATTAGCCATTCTAGGTCCTAACATACCTAACCTAACTGCCAAATTAGGTATATTTTATTTTATTATTAAGGATTAGCTGCGCTCCCGCGGTGTGACCCGCGGTCCCTCGGGATTTTTTCGAGATAAAAAGTAGCCTATGTCCATCCCTGGGATACAACCTTTAACTATGCCAAATTTCAGCTAAATCTGTTCAGCGGATTGGGCGTGAAAGCGTAACAAACAGACAGACAGAGTTACTTTCACACTTATAATATTATAGTAAGTATATAGTATGGATACCCAACACAGGTGTACGCCTTACATACGAGAGTTAAAACAAAATGTTTTAGGTCTAGTGTTCCCATAATTACAGGGTATCACAACATGCGTAAAAGAGGGCACAACAACGTATTTCTAGATAGGTTTACTTAAGTAGTACAACAAAGACAAAAATATACAATAATTAAAAGGTAGCTAGAAGCACCTACTTAGGTAAGTATGGTCATACTTGTGGAGTACAGTTTATGTCAGGATCATAGAGCATATTTTGATAAGTTACTCGTGAAAATGTACTAAAAATTATAAAATAAACTTACCATTTCTCTGCGGAAGACCAGAGACGACCATGTAGGCGTCTCCGATAGTCTCAACTTTGTACACGTTGTACTGCATTATCTTCTCATCGAACAACCTGTAATCATTTATTAATATCACACAATCCTTCTCACGTCATTACTTTAAGGGTAAATTGCTCCAATTTTTGCTGACTTTTCTGACTGCCATCAGATTTTTATATAACGTTTCATGCATAGATGGATGCTTTTATCATGATAATTTGTACAGAAGCAACCACCCAATGACTATTACTCAACCACTACATAAAATCGTGGACACTAAACGGCCCAATTTGGCGATGTCATGAAAACCGAAACTAAGCTATTATGTGGCACTATGAAAGGTACTTCGACGTCACGGACTCACGGGGCAACTTGATCATTCCTTTGACTCACTTTTGCACATATACTTAGGTATAGGTAATGCAGGAACATTAAGGGTTTTTGTACTAAGTACAACGTCAAACTCAGGTGCGGTCGCAACGTCATATTGGGTTAGCCCATTAGTCAAACACAGAATGAGTAATCTATTTATTTATTACTTATATATAAATATGTAATACTAAAAAGGCTTTTTTTAGATAGGACCAAAACATTAATAATTCTAAGTCAATTCTACCAAACAAGGTTTCCTAGCGTAAAAATAAATAACCTACCTGTAGAGCATATTGAGCATATTGATGACTTCCATGGGCGTGCTAGAGGCCGATATGTTGGTGAAGCCGACGATGTCACTGAAGAAGATGGTGACAGCGTCGAAAGACTCCGCGGGCACGGCTCGCTGCGCTCGCAAGCGACGCAACACAGGCAGTGGCAGCATTCGCGAGAGAAGCAAGTCACTCTTTTGCTTCTCCGCCACGAGTCGCTGTGTGCTCATCTCTATCGAATGTGTGAAAGTCTGAAACATTTAAAAAGTCCGAAAGTTTTACTTACTGTAACTAACATAAAATAAACTAAAGTCACTGTAAGCCCACGTGCAATTATAGACATTATTTAACAACACCAAGATAAAATTATGGAAAAGTAAAGTGGGAGAAGATATGACCTTCTATCTCTAGATTCACCTAAGCAAATAAATAAACAGTTGCCTATACTGCATAATAATAGTATGAAATTAAGAAAAAACAATAAGGCATCATGAATCATTGTTCTCAAATGGGTTGTTGCTTGCATTGCACCTGCACACTATTGTGAATGAAAGATGTTTAAGTATTAGGTAGGTAGTCATATTTTAACCTAGCTGGTTTTTCACGCGCCTTACAATCATTTATGTACTAGTTATAAAAATGCCACATAATCATATAAACAGGTTATAAGTCTCGTAGCCGCCAGTGCTCAGACAACATGCAAGCAAACAACATGAGATTCTTGCTAGGTGTGCTTTTTGTCGCGATGTGTGTATTGTGTGTTTGCGCGGTGCCGGCGCCGGCCAATTGTGGGGCTATTAGCAATTACAACTGCCCTGTGAAGTACATACGTGTAGGATTTAACCAGTGCTCTGCTATCTGCCTTCCCGACTGTGATAGGTACGTAAGTGTGTCAAGTTTCACGTATAATTTCTATGTGCGTATATGCTTAGTTACAACTTTATTATCTGTTAGTTTCCTCATCTCCATTTTGGTGTATTTTTCACTTGTTTGGCTCACGACAGATGAACTTTAGTTAGACCTCGTAGTTGGTGCATCCTCTAGCTAAGATGTCCGACTATCTCGTCTGCCCATCCCTGGTCCTTCCTTCACTACTTACCACGTGCATGCATAAAATAATTGATAATATCAGCTACCACAGAAAAAACACTTAATTAATTTCTTTTTTTTTTTCAGGTACCCGAATTTGCAAGATTGTATAAACAGCAACTATCCATGATTACATAAAGTTAGTAAGTATTTACATTTTAACTTTAAGCCACTCATAATATCTCTTGTGAACTAATTTGTAAAATAGAACTGCATTGCGATTCACAATACATTTCATATTCATTATTAACATAACTTCTAAAATATGTAGTGAAACGTTATTCGTAGGTCATTTAGGTAATTGATAAATTAAAGCTTTGTTTGATCAAAAAAGATACACAACATAGAATAAAAGGCTAACTGTTTTTAAATAAGGTCACAACGTGTTTTACCGGTAAGTGCCGGTTCGCAAACTAGAAAATAGAAAAGGTGTGTCAAAATTATCATTTTGTCATAAATGGATTATTATTAGGTAATAATCGTTGTGAAAATATAATCCTCAAATTAAATTTAACTTATTTTACGTGTTACTCAGACTGAATGTACATTGTACATACCACAGAACTAAATAAATAAATAAATAAATAATGCTGGACTTTTCACACAGCATCATCTAGCCCCAAAGTAAGCTTGAGCTTGTGGTATGGGTACTAGATGACTGATAAACTACTTATATACTTTTTGTTTGTAAATACATACATATTATACATAGAAACACCCAGACCAGAGACAAATATCTGTAGGTCATACAAACATTTGTCCCGCGGCGGGGATCGAACCCGCAACCTTCTGCATCGCAGGCGGACCTTCGCTCACTGCGCCACAGATATAGTTCTGTGGTACATACCTACAATTTAAGTACTTACATCTATTAAAAAAGTTAGGTAAATTATATACCTTTTGAATGTGACATTACAAATACAGTAACCTAAACTTAGCCATTTACATTACATCTACAGTCTTTCATTTTAAACTACACAAACTGATAAGGCCTCATTTTTTAACTCAATTCCTCAATTAAGTTAGTTTAAAATGAAAGACCCTGTATATTAGATGATTTACACAGCGTCAGGAGGCAATCCATACCTACACTTAACGGGAGGCTGTAGTGCCTGGGACATTGTTTGAGATAGAATAGGCTAGACAAAAACAGTAGAACGAGAGTAATAGATAAGGCAGCTCTTACAAACGAAATAGATAAATGCAGAGGTGAACAATTCACTCCATATGACACCAGCCACTAATGCCGGTTTACCTAACACACGATAATTATGGTCATCAGGTGGGTCACTTGGCAAGGGTTTCCCGTGATTACTCATAACATTGAATAAAAGAAAGCGAATCCTGAGCTTAATCCCAGTACCTATATGACTAGTGTCGCCGGTGTTTGTCTCAAATTGTGTCATCTCGCAAAAGTGGTTTTTGTTACAATTGCGATTCTCATTTCATAAGATGAAGACGTCACTATTACTGTGCTTACTTGCCATGTGTGTGTGTGTATTTGCATCGCCTATAGGCTTAGATTGGAACGCTGTGCTTAGTAAAGAATATGGAGTAAATAAGACAGAACATAGTTTTTGGAGAGAAAAAAGATTTATCGAAGCTTTTAAATGCCCGGAATGTCAAGTCAAATTTGCGAACACATGTCGTACAGATTGCCACAAGTAAGTTACGAGTACCTTTATACTTGTATTGTCGCTTCCGTGCTTCGGAGGGCACGTTAAATTGTCGATCCCAATTATTTAAAAGCCGGCCTAAAAACTCCGTCCAGTGGCCAACGCCACTGACTCATGCGAACTTCCTTTTGAAACGAAGTTCCTTTTCGGACAGTATCAAGACAATATTCTAGCCCTAGAAGAAAAAAAGCGTTTGATTTTACTGTAACGACACATACATGTCAAATTGTCACAGTGCGAAGGGCCCAGTCGCAAAACAGTCTATAGATTGTTACATTGTTAGTACCTGTGTACGGAAGAGCGTTCCTAGGGTTAGTAAAAAAAAAGTTTGGGCGAAGAGTACGCAGTGCTGCATGAAAAAAAAAAGATGCGCAGACTGCGCATCAATGTGCGCATAGTGTGCAAAGTGGTGTGCAAAATGTCAATGTAAAAAATGACAGAAATGTCAAATGTCAAAGTCAAGTTGTAACTTCGTTCCAACCGAGTGTTTCACGACACTCACTAATTTTTTTATTGTTAATTGTATATGTATACTCAACAATGTTACGAATAAGTAGGTAATTCGTTCTGTTCAACCAACAAAACGATCACGACCCTGCGGCCCTGTATCCCCAAGCTACTACAAACATTCACTCAAACCAAGTAGAGTCCTAGGTAGAGAGGGACATATTTGGCACATTTTGTATTGAATTAGTCGAAACCAACCCGAAAAATAGGTATGCTTAACTTACAAAAACTTTTTTTATTCTTCGATGCACGGCTGGAATTCAATCCCACTAACTTAGGATCAGAAGTCAAAGCTGTCAGCTGTCAGTCATCCGTGTTATTGGGAAATAACACGGATCTTATTTAAAATGAAATTAACCTACTTTATTTCGAAATGAAGGTGTGTTGTGTATAAAATTAACCTTGAGTTACATAATAATAGAAAGTAGGTATTTTTTATTATCTCTAAAATAGGTACATCTATTTTATTAGCGTTATTTAATCGTTTAGGTAAAGCAAAATATTATGCAACGATTGCATTAAAAGTGCTTTGAAAACCAGTTGACAAGCTGTATTCTGAGTTGACAAGTATAGTTTTATTGATCTGTGGCGTGGGAAATGGCATGAGCAAGTTCGATTCTCGCAGTGGGAATTTTTTTAACATAACGTGCAGTTATTTCCGGGCTTGAGAGTTGTGCATCATGGTGCTCGTAGATACACACGACACAGGGAATCCTTGTGTGGGGTCAGGGACTGGTTTTGTAATTATTGGGTTTTGTTTACCTTTGCACGACTAATGTCCAAAATCAAAAATGTCCAACTAGAACTAATGACCAACACGAATTTTGTCCAATATGAATTACGTCCAACACGAATTTAATCCAATATGATATTCGTCCATCTATGAAAATTGTCCAATACGAAAATTGTCCATGTAAGAAAATTGACATATATAAATTATGTCCAAATATTAAAATTGTCCAACCTAAAATTGTGTTAGCATACAAACGAGATTGTCAAATATCTTTTGGAACGAAGTTCCTTTTCGGACGCTGGGGCTGGAAAAAAAATTTGTTCCATTCGTACGTTTTATTTTTTCAGATGTCCCAAACTCAAAGCTTGCATGGATAATATGAACTACCCTTAGATGCCAACATGGACCAAGAAAATGAATACGGAAAATAGCAGGCCCGGCTACCAGATTTCTAAGCTTGAAAATAACTTGACCCGTTAGCTTAGCACGTACCTATTAATTGGAAAATCACTAGTTAGGCTCTACTTTGTAGATATTTATTTTTTATATAAATATTTAAAATAATAGGAAACCAAAAAGTTGGGCTAATAGGTCCCAAGATTATTTTGTAATGACGACGGGAAAGCATTAAATTCGACTGGCACAAGATCGGAAAAATGTACCTTTATATAGTTTTAAGTAGTATTTATTGTAATTTTAATAAATTTTAAAATTATAACACAAAATATCTCTGTTGTTTCTATTGATTACATTTTCTTTAAAACCACTGTATACTCCACAATTGTAGGTAAAATGTACGTATATCTCTTACTCTATCGAGCGAAGCAAGCTAATACCTTTATACAAGCACAGTATGCAAAACCGATCTTTAGCTCTCTTGAAGTTAGATGCAATAATGATTGCGCATGTAGAGTAGGCGAGATAGGACGATGCAACAAACTAAGCAAGTGAGCGAGGCAGCTATACAACGTATTACGAGTATCTCCTGGTCGTTTTCTTCATTGCTGAAGGTCGGGTCCTTGAAAGGCTATCATAGCCTTGTGAATAAGCTGCTTCCACTTAGTCTGATTTTCGGCTTTTCTTAAAGCGGTAACAAGTGACCAGTAAGGTAACCTGGTCACACCAACGAATTGGTGATCGACCTTGGGGTAATTTTCCCATCTACTTTGCCTACAACAACCAACTTATCTCTTTTAGGCGTCATCAAAATCGGTTTTGCGCAGCTACTTCAGAGAGCTAAAGATTGGTTGTGCGTACTGTACACACCTGTATAGTGTGCACGGTGTGTCTGAGGATGAGCACCAGCACGGGCGAGGCCAGCAGCACCAGCACCAAGATGGCGACGCCGACGGCCAGCGTGCGGCGCGCCATCCACACTTCCGACCGGACAGACTCCCTGGAAATAACAGGAACAAACATTTTATAGATACAGTCAGCAACTCGATTAACATTTTCATGTTTCATAAAAAATTACGTTTACGTTTTTTTTATGAAACATGAAAATGTTAACGACTGTATCCCCAAGGTGTTAGACTTTCTCTTAAATCTTTTTATGTTACTTATTCCAGATCCTTTGAAGATATCTAAGGAGGGTAGTCAGAGGCATGTCCAAACACATAATTTATCCATGCCCACATTTTGCAGAAGTTAGTATTCCATACGTGACCGGTTGCAAGCCCATCGCCGCCTATAAGAATAGTAACTGGTTTCCTCACGATGTTTTCCTTCACCGTTTAGAGCACAGCGCATATAAATTTTACACCATTAACCAGTTAACACCATTCGGCCAACACGGCTTTTTCTTTATCTTTCATAAATCTGAATATTTGAATATTTCCGGAATCCGTATCATGAGCAAAATTTTTGTAAATAGGTATTTGAAGATTATGTCTCAGTCCATAATAATATTCCAGGCAAACTGTATTTTTCTTAGAAATCTCAAGGAAACGGCATTTTAGGATATGAAACTGTTGATCAACTTTCGTTGCTGACTGTACGTACATACTAAACACATAGACCCGAGAATATATACATGTCGGCGCAAAACCGCTGATTTTAGTAATCAGATTGATTATAAAATTAGTCTAGTGGTTTAGGACCACGTAATATGTTTTACAATTGTTTAATTGATTTATCTTCCATTATTCTTTATGTAAAAGTAATAGTTGAAGCCAAGTTTTAAATTACAGACGAATAATTATTTATGTTGGTTGGCAACATCAAATAATTATTAACGATTATCTTAAGATTAACTTTAACCACATGTTAAGTGTTTCTAAATTCATGTTATGATTTTTGATCATTGAAATGTAATTTAGTTTTGTAATTTTTAAATCCAAATTCAAACTAGTTTTGCGGTTACAACTTTTGAAGGAAGTTGTCTGCCTAATTAATGTTTTAACTGAATTATTTAACTTTAACCACATGTTAAATGTTTCTAAATTCATGTTATGATTTTTGATAATTGAAAAGTAATTTAGTTTTGTAATTTTTAAATCCAAATTCAAACTTGTTTTGCTGTTACAACTTTTGAAGGAAGTTGTCTGCCTAATTAATGTTTTAACTGAATTATTTAACTTTAACCACATGTTAAATGTTTCTAAATTCATGTTATGATTTTTGATCATTGAAAAGTAATTTAGTTTTGTAATTTTTAAATCCAAATTCAAACTTGTTTTGCTGTTACAACTTTTGAAGGAAGTTGGCAGCCGAATTAATGTTTTAACTGAAATAATTAAAAGTTATCTTTAGGAATAGCTTTATAAATGTTAAAATGAATTTAGGGCTATTTTAAAATGATTGTAAGCTTACTGTTTTTGAATATTACGATTTATTATTTGTAATGACTACACACCAGCCATTTGGTTTTGTTGGACTGGGTGGAGTCACATTCTTGTGTGAGCCTTCGTGAAATAAAGTTGTGCCTTGAAGTTTGTGTTAAATAAATAACCCCGGTGAGTACCTACCTATTTAAGTTACATAGGTTTAAGGATAGGGTTGATAAAATTAATAAAAGTATTGTTGTTTGAACACTTGTTTTTCATTGTTTGCAATGAGTGAGCTTAGTGGTGGAGATAGTGACGTCAGCAATGCTGACGTCACTCTTTCTAAAAACTCCAAGGGTCAGGGTCCTTCGTTATACATTATACTGTAGCTATAAGTGTAGTCGCTTCTCGCCAAAGCGGTGAGACAAGTGAGTACCTACTTCAATGCTGAATGAATGAATGAAACTAATCGAGAGCATGTAATAGTAGATTGTTAGGCCGGCCTTACACTTGTAAGTTTTACTCATGTAAGTTGCTTACATGAGTAAAACTTACAAGTGTAAAGGCGGCTTACGTTTGCAAATGTATTGCAAGTTTATTACGTAAGTTACTTACGTGAGTAAAATTTACGTAAAACTTACAAGTGTAAGGCCGGCCTTAGCCTAGGGTGGAAAAGAATCAATTCCCGAGGTAGTTAGACGCCCGAGCTTAGCGAGGGCGGCTATAGTCCGAGTAGGAATTGATTCTTTTACCCGTGGCAAACACTCTACTTTTCATTTAGAATATGAGGAAAAAGATTTTCTGACACAATTTGCCTCGTCTGTAATGGAATCTGGTGTCAATATTTAGCTTGAACTCATTTTTAAGATTCAATTCAAATCTTAGTACAAAAGTCCGTCACAGATACATACTCGTACACATAGATTTAGCATGGTACCTTTTTGGTACATAACAAATTTTAGTATTCCGCCAATTTGTGTTGACTTTTTAAATTTTAAATATGGAATTCACACTGGCTGTTTAGAAAGTCATGCATGACATTTTTTAAATTAGTTTTTTTTACATGAAACTCTTTCTATTTTTAAAGTTAAATTTGTACGAGTTTTTCCCTCCCTATGAAAGGAAAGCAGCATTTTCCACCCAATAATAAAATCAAAACAACACTACTTTCCGAGTATGAGAAATGAAAACAAATTTTAAAGAATTCAAGTATACTGAATCTATTTTTCCACCCTTCATACATTTAACAATATTTTTATAGCTTTTTCATTGAAGTCATACCTTGCAAAAATCCACAGTCCGAACTGAATACCGCGTAGCTCCCGTAGACAAGTTCGTGAATGACTAATGTAATCGAAGTTGTGGCGTGCATCGTCCCTTCCTGGGTCGTAAGGCGTAAGGTTGTAGCTGAAATGAAATAGAAATATATGCTCTGATTATGTAACTATTTACAAAGTTAGGTCCATTTGTTTACAATAGAATTAATTACATATTAAAATTAAGCCAAACACTTACTCGCCAACAATGCAAGAAAAGTGTATCGAGCTACTTGCAAAGCTTAGACTACGGTCTGACAGAGGATCTGCTATATATTCAATCGTTATTTTGGGCTATTATACTTAGTATATTAAGATAATATATAATATTTTTTACGTACCTATCTATTCACTTGTAATTAAGTGTCACTCTTTCTCGGTGTTATATTTTTAATACCTACCAACTCTACCTAGTAGCTACTGTTGTGTTTTTATTTTATACTCTTTTTTTCTTTGGTTGGATTTGACTCGGTTAATAAAAGTAAGATTAAGACTATAGCATAAAGTACCTACTCATATTTAAGCCGAAGGTTTTTGAGCCCTCGCGTCTAAACACAAGTGAAAAGTTAGTTAGAGCGAGGAGTCACTATTACTTTGTAAGGTTTAATACAAGTATGTTTACTTTTGTAAACTAAGATACTTTTACAGTTAAAAAAAAACACTTTGTAAACCTTTTTTGTTAATAAATACTTTTTTATTTTATTATTATTATAGTTTCGAAAAAATCTTGTAAATCTATGAGACTCTACCAGTCCCATACTGTATGGGTAAACCTCAATTTAAAAAAACCGGCCAAGGGCGAGTCGGACTCGCGCACGAAGGGTTCCGCACCATTATCTATAAAAACAGCAAAAAAAAAAAAAAAAAAAAAAAAAAAAAACACGTTTGTTGTATGGTAGCCCTCTTAAATATTTATTTTATTCTGTTTTTTAGTATTTGTTGTTATAGCGGCAACAGAAATACCTGTGAAAATTTCAACTGTATAACTATCACGGCTCATGAGAGTGCCTGGTGACAGACGGACAGACGGACGGACAGCGGAGTCTTAATAAAATATGGTCCCGTTTTACCCTTTGGGTACGCTACCCTTAAAATTACTTAGGGATCTTTAAGATTTTACTCTTCCCCAGTTCTCTCAGACCTTCAGACCATCATTATTCAAATTGTCTGAACTCACAACTTACTGTACAAAGACTTCCTTGATGGCCGCCACTTCATGCCAGAGTTTTTCTACCTCCAAATATTGTACAGAAGAAGTTATGTGCTCCAAGGAGGATCTGTAGTGCCTGAGGACCTCTGTGTGTAGTGGGTCCTGACTGTCGCTTAGTACCAGCGATGTCAGCGCTAAGGACATGTCTTCTAAGGCGTTCAGTACCTCGTAGCATGCTGATAATTGTCTGTAACCATAAAATGCTAGTAGTAGCTTTAGTGGTTTTTGATATTGTGACACTAACAGTAACAAAGGTCAAAGTTTTCAAAGAGCAAATTATTCGGTAGGACCCCGGAATATCACTCAAAATAAGTATTAAACTACGAGTATGCCACTTCGCGACTTATAACGTAAATAGTCGGTAGTGATCTTGTTTCATTCCGTTTCGTGAAAAAAGGTTTTCTCCCAGTACATATAACACATATACTCGTAATCATTTATTTCGGTAGGTAAATCCAGCTACGCGCTTCTTCACCGATAATAAAAATAGTAAGCTCAAAGCAAATAATTTTACACTCGTTTGCTGCGTTTAGACGTTGGCAAACCCCAAATCTTGGTATTATTATTACCAACGCTGAGCTCGCGTTTGGTTTACGTTTACACGTTCGAGGTGCATCAGTATGTTCCAAGATGGCAAGCGTGGCGGACACTTCGGCTTGATTGTTTCGGCCATTGTTTTCGTATGCTTTTATTTAAAATATATGCAAAACAAAAAATAAAGCCCACCTAATTACATTCTGATAACTTTGTGTGTATGTATTTTCTACATTCAAACCACTATTAGATCACCAAACACACTGAGCGCGCACCAAAATGTAAACGGTCCACAAACGCGTTTGGCAAACGCCTTTGATTTGTGCTCAAAAACCGACACCAGTCCGGACCGCGGCAAGCCAAAACCAATCATAGCAAACCATGACAAACCACCCCGTTTACACGTCTAGCGTCTGGCTCGGTTTGCCGATATCTAAACATAGCATAATAAAACGCTACTGTGATATTGAATTTCATCTTGTTTTCGTATTTACCTATCCCAACAGACAGGCGTCGCGTGTTATTGGGACACATAATTTTAATCTTGTAACAGGAGATATACATTTTAGTTAAATAACCTAATCCTTTTGATAAGGGATTTAGACTTATAGAGGCAAGGGGTAAATATTTCATCATCATCATCATCATCATCAACCTTTCTCATCCCACTGCTGGGTATAGGCCTCTCTTCGCTTTTGCCATTCGCCTCTAGCCTGAGCCAGTCTTGCCCATGTAAATATTTATGAATACAATATTCTGTTTGATTAATAAAAAAGACGAATAAATCACAAAGGCATTTTCTAAACAAATCTTGAGAAACCAAAGTATCTTCAAGACTTTAACTTAACATTCCTTTACACTTCCCCACTTTAAACTTTCAACTTGAACGTTCTAGATTATAAGAGTTAAGTTGAATGGTGGAGGAAAGCTGTTACTTTACTAGTACACCCGTACTGGTAAAGTGGTATTTTGTAATACGAATATTTTTCAAAACCGCTGGCGTGTAGAAACAAACGCGGTGTCCACATCGTTTGAGCGATAATATGACTAATAAAAATAAAACGAATACTAATACACAAACACACCCAAGTCTGTAAGATCAAAATCATCAGAGGCATGTCTTAAAATGCCCTATTCCACTCTACCTCTGGGATCACTCTGATCCACTATCAAATCCATTAAGGGATTAGTTTCCACTTTTTCTTCCACTCTAATCCACAACCACGGTGGATTATTTTCCACTCATGTTTTTTATTCCACTCTAATCCACTACCACGGTGGATTATTTTAAACTCATGTTTTTTTATTCCACTCTGATCCACTACCACAGTGGATTATTATCCACTCATGAAATTTTGGGAAATTCCCACATTTTGCAGGAATAAATAATGCAAAAAAATATATAGGTAAAGTAGTTTTTAGAGTTCTCATCGCTAGAGAATGTTCAAATTCCTTCTTTAGTGCTGAGCGCATCGCCCCTCGCCCGGGCCGCAGGTGCCGCAGGGACGACCTACATCACGTACAGCATCTGCGTCCTGGGGCCGTATTCCCGTTCTTATTTTCGTTCGTTTGATGAATATTCGAATGTTTCTTACTACGATTTCTGACTTTAAGGGCCAATTTTTCGGTTTGGAATATTTGGTCTTAGGTTAGGACCGTGTTTTAACGTTGATCTTATTGAATGAATACAATGTAGCTCGTGGTAAGAAGCATCCGAATATTTATCAAACGAACGAAAAAACGAACGCGAATAACCCCCTGGGCATTGACAGTGATAACATAGTAAATTCAATTACTTAATTTAAGTTTTCAAATATTGTTTTCTTAATGAATGAAACTATTATTATAGATACATTAATACATAATAATAAAAAAGACGATTACGGTTGTTTTCCTGAGGCACGGTAGAACATTCTCTCAGATCTAATAGGTAAAAGGTGCATTTACACGATGCGATTTCCCTTACGATATCGTATCGCACGGCAATTTTTCACGTGTTAACGCTCATCATATGCGATTTGTCATAGTAAACGTGACGCTCGTCGGCACGTTCAATGGGTGGGGTTAGCAAATCGTAAGAAAAGAGTAAATAAGTATAGGATAGAGTTATAGTAAATATAGAGTTAAGCTTACTACTCTAACTCAGGAACTTTAGATGAGGAACCGTATTCAAATTAATTTACAGGCGGATTAAGTCAAAAGTACAAGACCCCGAAACTTAGAAAGTTACAAATCTAAATAACATGCCGAAGTTACTTAACTATAATAACCTTAACCACCCTTATCATAATAAGCGGCATGTAGCCCGAAGCCGGAAAATAAAAGTTTAACATCGACTCTAAGTAACAAGTTTAAAGGCATCAGACAGATGTACCAAAGCTTCCTATGAAAAATATAATTAATAAATACCTGCAAAAGTTACCCCCAAAACATAATATTACCATAATCCAAATTAATGTGAGTGTAAAACAGATAACTTACTGCACCGAAGACGAGTGGCACAACGGGCCATGGAGCGAGCCATGCTCGGCATAACTTTCTTATATAGAGTCCGAAATACTGAGATCCGCCGTCGTACCAAGATCTATGACGTCGGCGAAAGAGCGATAAATCTCAAGTGGAGTTAGGCAGGACACCTGGCTAGACGTGGTGATGGCCGGTGGAGTAAATCTTTGACCGAGTTGTGGCCAAGATCGGAACTGGAATCGAGGTCGTCCGAGAGCACGTTGGGTCGACGACATAGTGAAGGTCGTAGGAAATGTTTGGACGCGAGAGGTGCAAGATAGAGGAGACTGGCATAAAACAAGGGAGGCCTATACCCAGCAGTGGGTGTTACCAGGCTGAGATGATGATGATGATGACACATGGAATAATATCCACCAATTTTGCAAACTCTTAGCTTCGGACTTTCAAGAAAAATAATTTTGGCACGTAACAAACATCAAAGAAACGTAAACAACCTACCGCCACAGCGTTGAAGTGGTCGCTTTTACTCGTCGAATGACGAACTGCAATATGTATGCGTTTGTTTCTTCGTAAACGAGTATCCTTCTGTCGCTTTTGTGGAATTCTCTGAAACGGAAAAAGATGCGTTTAGGCTACGAGTGTACATACATTTTTGATGGTAGATGTATTATTTTTATAACCTCACACTTTGTGATTATTTATTTAAAAGTTTTATCCAAAAATGTCACCTATGTGGAATTTGAGTCCACGACCTTTCCGATCCATGTAGGTAATAGAGATTCCGGCTAGGTAAAATCCGCATGGGTGCGATTTTATACACTGAATGAAATAAGGTCGAACGACGAAGGAGTAGTTGGTTTACATGAGAGATGATGTAACAGTTGACGAATGATAGGATTATGTGGAAGAAAACATGTTATGCCGAGCCCACTCAGCAAAGGAGAAATAATATTGACATGATAATTCTAGTTCTAGTAACATTTGTTTGACGCCCATTAATAATAATGGAAATACAATTTGAATTGACAAAAGTCAACAGTGTGAAATTGTATTGTTACAAGACTGATTACTTCACATAACAATATCATAACCACAGAACTAGGCTCTTTCCCGGGATACTACGAGTATAATAAAGTAAAAGACGCAACTGTGCAGAAGAAAACTGAAGAAAAGTTGTGCAGCCCGACTTTACTAGTGGACAAGTACTCTTGAGATGCTTGTTGCTGAGAATTCTGTTTGAATTATTTCGAAGCCGTATTTTTGTCTATCTTCCAATCATAATCATAATCATAATCATAATCATTTATTTAGTTATTTTATGAATAACACGTCAAGGATTTTTACATAATATTGTTAAAAATTCCATGTGTTGTAGGATCTTGGTTACTTTTCTACTTTTACGTAGAGTCGCAGCCCCTGCGAGCGAGTGCTCGACATACGATTAGTTTGACGTATCGTTTGATCAAAATAAAATATGTTTACAGACAGATTCCCGATATTTCGAGTTTATTACTGCGAAATACAATCCCTATATTTGCTTCCTTTTTTATTCAGAATAATAGACATTTAGGTTACGCATTCAATATTATTTCGTCTCTAGAATCAAACACTTTGAGTCCTAACTTCTTGAAATATGATGCAAAATGAATATACCTTAGTGAATTCAGAGTGGAACGTGCTTGGGAGAGCGGGAGTTCACATGTAAGTGGTAAAACGTACATTGCAGTAATGAACTTTTGCGGTTTTGAACTCCAAATGAATTCCACAGAAATTCTATTCAGTCCAATTAGTATCATGTGTACTTCGTTCCGAGCCAATTTTGTTGTTTTGTTTACTTACATTATTATAATAAAAATATGTAAAATAAAGTTTTGAAGATGCAAAAGAACTCGCGGTCGCTAAACAACCTAATTGTGTTCACGTAACATACCTGAAACTTTAATCATAGCTATTAAGCTTAGCGGAGTTTCCTAAGCTTATTGTAACACTCAAGCCCTAATATTTATAACCGGATTCGATAAAACATGCTCCGAAAAATAAACATCGAACAACATCAATATGTATAAATTCTGAAATACTCACGTTAAATTAATAATATCCTCTCTGAACCGGCTGCATGCAATAAAGGCTTTATGGGTCATTTTAAACTAATACGCCGTAAAAGCATTGCTAATCATAATCATTTGTGGGTAATGATATGGTACATTGAATATAATGATTGCGGTCATTGTTGTTAGAGTGAGCAGTCAGTTGAAAATTATTCAGCATTTCAGGCAGAACTTTTCCAACAATTTTTTTTCTGAATTTACACAAAATTTTCGCTTGTTTTATTTAATGAATTCAATTATATGGATATACACCGGTATTTGGTAACTACCAAAAAAAATTTAAGGACAGTTGCAGCAGATGCAGAAAATGATAATGACATGGTCAGGTTTTTAAGCTATTGCATAGCTTCTATCGCAGGCCTGAGCGTGGAGACCGAATCCAGAAATTCCGTAACGAAAATAACACCTAACACCCCCCACTCCGACCGAAACTCAACCGTATTTCAATGGCATTAGAAAACTATTTTGAAATATCATGCTTATCTCTTTAGTCCAGCAGATTTTTTTTATAGGTACCTAATCGTATTCATTTGGCACCGACTTCAAATTATATTCTTATTTTTATCTTTTTAGTGTGTGGAAGGTTCTTCTGTTTGTGTTATGTGAAGGCGGTTCAATTTTTTTTTTTAAATTTTTATTGAACTATCACAAAGTTATCGAGGATTGTATTCAACCAAAAGCGAACAAAATTTTATGAAAACTGTACAAATAAGTACTACAGACAACAATCGCGTACGCACTCTCATTCAAACTATGCTCTCGCATCATCCTCAGTCAGTGAAACCGCAGTAGCTATCACAAATCCATATATGTCTCGTCTCGTCTCCTTTTTAGGTTATAATTTATTTTCTTTTATTTTTAGTTTGAACTACATAAATGTGATCAGTAACAGACACCAAGACTACGTTTAAATTTTTTTTTATAATAAAAAAATAGACGTGTATATGTACTTCATTATAAGTAGTAGTACGTACTAAAAATTCACAAATCCTTACAATCAATTATTTCTAAGACAAACGAAATGTGTGATCAATGTCGTCCAAGTGTACATTCGTTACGGTATTTTATTCACGATGTCGTATTAGAGACACGATGGTATTGACAGACAAAACTATCTTACAGTCAGCCACGAAGTTGTTGATTAGTTAAAGTTTTTAACTTGATAATTACGTTTTAATACTAAAAAGAAAACCGACTTCAATGTTTGACTCGAAACGCGGTGTGACTCAGGGCGTCAAGCTGTCGATTCGATACGACGGGGAAACTATCAATCTCTCAGGAATAAAATTTATATGGGACCACCTCTGGATTATACCCTTTCAAACATAAAAAGAATTTTGCAAATCGGTCAACAAATGGCGGAACAATCGCGTAACAAGATACAAAAAAAAACATACAGACGAATTGAGAACCTCCTTTTTTGAAGTCGGTTGAAAACTATTTAAGTACCTAGATGGCATTTGAACATAACTTAAGTTTTCTTGTTAAAAGCAAAATACTTCTCACTATTTTCCTATGCATTCAACATGATCCTTTAAGGAACAGAACATACTTATTTGATGTTAATATCCAAAATCTTGATACAATTTCATGCCACTGAATCGACGCAAGATTAAATATCATAACGTTTGACAATCTATCTAACACAAATACCTATAGGTACCTACATAAAATTCACTATAATACTATGCAAAATTGGTAATATAATAGGCACGTCCTTTATCTTTTACCAAAGTAGACAATACTCAGGTCCGTCCTATTCAAAGTTATGGCATGTGTAAGTCGTAAACAAAAGTAAATAGAACAGTGATGTCATAAACAACAGACGTAAAGACGTGGGTGTCAAAATTAGAAACCTGGAAAAACTTATAAATAAGTTTTTTATTTCCCTTAAAACTTAACTTGATTTTATTTAGCGATTGCTTTAAATATTAAACCAATCGATATTGAAGACGATGTTAGCAGAATAAAAAAACTTTTTTGTCTTGTAACCCCATTAATAATAATGTAGTAAAGATAAGGATGGCACAACGCGATAACGTAACTTTAATGAGAAACCGTAGACAACTTTTGTTGATGCATGTACTCGTAGGTATAGTAATGCGAACGCCGACTAAAGCTTTTATGAAAGCTACTAAACTCGTAAAAACCTATTACAGGAACGGATACAAGGACATTAGAATGAATAAATAAATGATGTGTCATCAGTACTATTTTCTGTGTGGAAATAACAACGAATGACACTACCTTACTTAGTGCCAGGCGAACCTTTGTAGAGGCATTAATTTATTGTAGTTACCTCACTTTTTTTTATGGAAGAGGGGGCAAACGAGCATGTGGCACACCTGATGGTAAGTGATTACCACCACCCACAGACAACTGCAGCTTCATCGTAAACTTACTTTGACACATAGCCTTCTTTTTCGATTGGTTCCCTGAAGCTTGAATATTTTGTTTTAAGATGGATTACCTAAAAAGAAGATGACCCCAAACAGGGTCTGGTGCCCTTCACGGTATTGGTTGCGAATGAACAGGATCTATCTATGGCCGCCATAACAAAAAAAATACTTTATGTACAAGAAATGTTTTTTTTCGGCGTACATTGCTTATGCACTTCATTTGAGAGAGA
The DNA here is from genome assembly GCA_951394285.1 of Epirrhoe tristata. NCBI lineage: Eukaryota > Metazoa > Arthropoda > Insecta > Lepidoptera > Geometridae > Epirrhoe > Epirrhoe tristata. The sequence continues at coordinate 9,422,482 of OX596149.1, forward strand.
GTTGCATACTCGATAATGTTTGTCTATTTTAATTTTTACTACGTTTTTTTAATACTGCTAAATTCTTACGAGAACATCTTAGTATGCGTTTATAGCTGCGTTTACGATAACGTGATCGAGGAGATTAAAAACTTCGTACTTAGTACCTGATCAGGTTTACGATATTTTACGAGTTCACACTGAAATATATGCCGGAGGCAATGCGACAATTTTCAGCGTGTCATGTTTTCACAATGATTTCCTGCCACACCAATTATTCTGACATCGATAAGTTCATTTTACAGAATGTTTATGCTTCATGGTTAATTTTGTTATTGCTGTTTATTAACCTGCCAACGCCGAAAGAAAGTAAGTAATAACTTTGATTGTGTATTATGTTTGTCTGTGTCTCTGTTTATCTGTATGCGGCATGGTAGCTCCTCAGGATAGTTCTTAAGTGGATAACCGAATAACCAACGTAAAAAACAGGGGAGGAGATTATATTATGTTCGACTATGTATTTTCACCTACTTAATGTTATTTTATTTATATTTTAATAGTAAGTAGTAGGTACTTATCGGTATTATTTTTGCGTAAACCTTAAAGATTCTCGAAGAAGGTTCACGTTTTTAAAAAGTAATTCTAGTGACAGCATCACGATTAAAACGATAGACTAAGTATTGCACGGTAGACATAATGCTGCTTATTACATAAACGTTAAACCTTAGTTGAACCCCATGTTGACACATGTCAAAACAAAACTGTTACCACAAAAAGCGTTCTATGTACGAGTATTTAAAGATCGTTTTTCTAGAGACAGTTTTTTAGTTAGACTTTGTCTAAACTCGGCTCATTCTCTTGTAATAAGCCCCAATATCTTCAAAACTAAAAGAAAATCTTCGGAATATTCTCGTAGATTGAGCGAGTCAGATTGATACCTATCACACGAAAAAACACCCCTGACAGAAAAGCTGCTATGAAAACAAATGCTGTAAATTGAAATGAAATACGCAGCGCCCGCTTTTCATGTAACCACGGAACACATTTTGAATAAGTAATAATGAACTACGAGAGTTTCCGCTTTCAGTTGTACCTATCAGATAACGTTGACGTATGTTTTATTTTCTAATTACTAACCTATATTAGATAATAATGTTTCAGGCTGGTTGCAGAGCATTTAGTGCATATAGTTTATGAACACCTGCACAAAGTCACGTTGTTCAAAAAAAAATATTTAAAAAAGTTGAGATGAGGCTTGAAGATTTAAAAAATAATCTACCACACTAGAGTAGTCATGATCCTAGAGAGCCGAATAGAATTCGAGAAAAATAATCGACATTTAGCAAAGTTGAACAATAAGTTTGATAAGTCTCTGAAACAATCTCCCCGGGGATTACGACCGTAAGCCTATTTAAACTTTAAGTAAATCTACTCCAACTGAATGCTCCTTTAACTTTAATTAGGTAGGTTGGTTATTTACAAAGGATGGAGGTGTAAAGGTAAGGTGGGTGTCACACAGGATCGCTTGCAGTGGTTCCGATAAATACACCCTCGTTCACAACAAACAAGCTTTAAAACATTTTTTATTCATGTATACACTTATTTTTGTTCACACAGTTAAGTCTCTTGGTAATTAGGTGATCGTTTTTTACTAATCTTGCAGAAACATTTTCAAAAAATGTTCGCTTACCTACATAAAGCAGCTTGAAGTCCCAAAGTATACAAATTGTTTGTTGATATGAACGTGGGTTAGTTATAGAAACAGGGTAAATATTGAATTTATTCCATTTCATCAGAGCATCGGATTGCATTTTGTTTGTTGAAATCACGACCAGCAGAGTGTAGTGCTCAATCTCTAGTAGTTAAAATGCTTGTGTAATAAAAATTAACAAAAAGTGTATTATATAGAACTACAATTCTATTGGTACCTACAACACAAGCAAAGACGAAACGAAACAATACTGTGGCAACAAAAACATCGTCAGCATGTTCAATAAAATGAGCGAGAATTAATTGTGCTGATATTCTGTGGCGCTGACATCTGTGGTATTAAACTTGAGAGCTTAGAATGCTTAGAAGAAATTCTAGTCTATAATTTCGTGCAATCACTTGTGAAATGCCGATGAAATGCTAAGGCTGATGACAAATACCGGTTCGAACTAGCAAATAGTTCCAAATATTGATACTAGACCGCACTTTGCGATGCTGTGTGTTTCTGGCTTGATGTTGGAACTTACTAAATCCGTATTCTGTGCTCTCTCACCGAGGTCGGCGGCAAGTGCTGGAACAATGAGTCCGTCACGGAAAACGTGTGGTGTAGGCTTCCCCTGGAAAAGTAAACGTATTTTTGCGAATTTTACGGCAAGCTTAATCGAAATATTTCTGATTTTTAAAGTTCCGTATTATGGGCCGAGGCAGAGATGGTAAATCGATTTTTAGTACAAAATGTGTGGGAAAAGTTTTTGACAATTTCTGACTTTACTACTGTTGAAACCTTCAATGACCCCATAGAGTCTTTTGATCCATGAAACTGAATTGATGGGCATCAAACATTTTTTTTTTTTACTTTGGGCATTCTTTTCGCTGACTAAATTTTTTTTTAATCTGTGCAGTTCAAAACATCTCAAAAAGTTAAGGAAGGTCTCCTAAGAGCGTTTTCTTGTAGCTCCAAGGGTTAGGTACCTACCCTCCGTGGCCTATCTCCAAAATTCACCTGTATATAAAATTAGATATCTTTTACCGAGGACACCGTTATAAAAAAAATTACGAACAAAAAAATATGAATTTGGTCCACAATCGACGAAGACTTGAATCACGTGCACTTGGCCCGTTAATTTTAAGTAGCGATACAACATAAAAAAAAATAGAGTCAACAAACCGTTTTTAAATGTTTTAAAAATAATCTTTTAGGACACATTCAGCTGTTGTAATGCGTTCATAGCTTATGTTTCAATAAATCAAAGCAACTGAGCGATGTTCTCAAAGAGAATAGATAATTATAAGCGCATAATATGCTATGAGGAAACTTTCAATAATTGTCTCGGCAGTTGTGTGCCAAAAGCATCATGCGGCCTGTTCAGTTCATCGCCAAAGGCTTCCAAACTACTATTTATGCTCGTATAGTAGGTATTTATCAATAGGACTTTGTTATTTTGTTACACCTACACACGTTTTTGTATTTCTTATTAAAATGGACGTAACCCATTCAACATCGTTAAGGGGCTTCTTACGTTACCATGAGTAGTTGCAAGGTAGTTAGTAGAATAGAATAGAATAGAATAAAGTTTTATTTTCTAGTAGATTAAGTTATTCGTTCGTCGAGCATACTATTATTACAATTATGTAATATGAATAAAGATTGAACACACATACCCCCAGCAAAGTTTTCGCTGGGCTATATGAGCTAAAATCTGGGTTAAAATAGCGACGGAACAGCAAATATAGGATCTGTCTGACTTATACTTATCACTTTTATTTAATGAAAACGTAAAACTGATCAAAAGTATAAATTAGCAGCTATAACCAGCCTATAAAGAGATTGTGTAATTAGAAGTAAGATCATTCAAGCAATAAAACCGAAGTGATTAAACAATCTACAAATATTTCTGCAGACTGCCTTGGTTATTTATTATCATACAGCGAGTATTTTTTAATATAAAAAAAAATAACAAAATATTATACCTACTACGACTACCACAATTCCTACACAAAAATCAAAGGCTCGTTGAATCTTCTAATGAAAACGGTATTTTTTATGTTTTAATCTCTAGATAAAAAAAGTCACCTAAACTAAACATAGTTCTGCCTGACCCCACACTATGCATCCATGTGTCGTGGGTATTGGAAACTACCAGTACCATGGTACCACATTAGCAAAACACGGAATAAATATAGATGAGAACACTCCGTTGTGAGAAACGAACTCACGTTTCTTGCTTCTCAATCGAGCATTCCTCCGCCACAACATGTTCCTGTTTTTTTACTGCCCATGGTCAAGAAGCCAGGAGAAAATAATAAAAAAAGTACGTGAGTGTCGTGGAACACTCGGTTGGAACGGAGCAAAGAGTATTTTTCTATACTGGGAATATAATAAATTAATTGTCAATTAGGTATTCTAGAAACGCTCTTCCGTACTAACAATGTACCAATCTATGGACTGTGTCGGGGCTGCGCATTACGCACTGTGACGATTTGACATAATATACATGTGTCGTGACGGTAAAATGGAACAATTTTTTTTCTAGCCTCAGTCTTTTTTTTCTTCGATCCGTCCGAAAAGGAACTTCATTCCAATAGATACATCCTAATCCAACATACCTGTTAAAAGAACTAAAGTGATAACTTTCAGAACACTCAAAAGTCTTTTGTGCTAGAACTTGAGGAATTGAACTTTGTTAATTGGCAATAAAAAGTCAAAAGAGTTCTTTCCCAGTTAGAAAAATACTAAATGTAGTCAAATGGTTTTCTTTTCCAAATTGCGGCCCTTTGAAATTGAATACAGGAGCAAATTTTCGTAAAGAGAGGTTTCATAAAAACTTAACACATAAAAGCTAATGACCTCTGTTTATGTAGATGAATCGGAAATTGTGGTTTGCTCATGAAGGGCAACACTCAACATTCGCAACCGAATTATGCATTGTTGGGTATTCAGTCCACATGTTTATTAGAGGATGTAATGCGACATAATGATCCATCGACCGCAAATATAAACTGATAGCAGGATATGAAAACCCTAACGGAAATACGAACAACAGTTTCCAAACATGCCTCTTCCTGGAATCGAACGTGAAACCGTTGTTGGTTTGTATCACAAATAAATTAATTTCATACCTAGGTAGGTAGTCATTATCATTAGTTTTATTAAATGAGAGAATATATTTTATATTTCACTTATGCTGTATGGACAGCGATGATAACATGAAGATTAATTTAATTTTCTAAAATAAATTTAATTCCTTGACAGTATTTATTATTCATAGCACTTGGCGCCAACATGTCCACAAATGTATGAATGAGACTTGATTGCACACAGAGCATGACCAAGGTCAGATATGAATAGAGTCTGAATAATATCGCTTGAAACCCTGTTTAACCCTTTGAATAAGCCGATCGATTCGCCCAAAAACTAACCCAGCATGCCAGACGTCTGAATCTGTTTGAGAAAAAAATCTAAATCTTGAACCATCCAGGTGACACCTAAAATTGTCACACGTAGATACTACGGTATTTACTAGTATAACATCTTGCTAGTACCTTTAGGTAACAAATAAATAATAAGCAATATAGTTAGTGAGTCTGCATAAAACGCAAACATAAAACAATTGCTATAAAACTAAAGCTTATGACCATTTTGTGAGAAAAACTGAGCTTTTAGAACTTTATGAAGATAAATTATACAAGGCTCAACGCAATATGAACTCCATTTGAGCAAAAGACAAACGAGGGCCTAAGTTATGGTGGTTGGTATTATAACTAGCAACCCTGAAAGTCGATGGCACGTGTTTGGTGCAATATTTTTTTTTCAACTTCAAGTGGAAAAACATAAAATCGAATGGGAAAACCGAAAAGGGTAATTTTTGATGCTTTTTAATTTTTTTCCGCGTTTAAAGACATGTCATGTTATTAAATAGCGGATACAACAAACCTTGAAACAAACCCAAAGGAAAGGAAACAGTTTCAAATATAATATTGGTTTCACAGAAAACGCTTGGTTGGCGCTTATTCAAAAGCACTTAAATTCTAGTTTTCTGAGTTGCTGTGACCGTCATACGACGTCAGAACAAAATCAGAAACAAAAATTCAAAATCGTATACAGAAATATTTGGATGGCATTACAGCCACCATTATTAGGTAAGAAATAAGTTTTCACACTGGTTAGATTAAAGTTTTATGTAGGTAGTATTTTATTATTTGGTGCTATCTACGAGTAGATGCACCACTTTGAGGAAAAATACACAAACTACAACATTTTTTGTTCATCAATTAAAACAATTTTTGGCTTTATACTCGTGTTTGTTTCAAAGTGGCATTTTTAGTATTAAACCAGTTTTATTATTTAGATAATAGGCTATTTAACACTTTTTTGAAAACTGGTTTTAAATCAATCCTGAGGTCATAATAAACCAGTAGAATTTGTGTTAACAAATTTTTAAACCATAAAATGCCTTAAAAATGCATTTTAATTTTTAAAATTGAATCCTAAAATGTATATTGCATTTTAGGAATAAATATCGACGTTTATCGTTTACTTTTAACGAAACCTATTGTATACATGCATTTTTATATGTTTTCTTACATTAGGGTAAAATGATGTGGTTTTCCCAGTTGCAAAACGCCCTTATTATCAAATGATGTTGAATAAATTTTGCATCTAACATTGATGATCGTTTATTTCCAAGTGTGTTTCAAGTAAGTGACGCAAAATCTCGCGAAATAACGGAATAGCCGCGTACCCACCTAGCGCACAGGCTCGCGCGGCAGCCTCGCGAGCCAAATGCCTCGGCTGGTGTGGACGTGCCTCGGCCTGCCTCGGGCGCGCGTTTGCTCGACCGAGCACGGCTCGGCCCCGAGCCATCTGTTGTCGGTAAACTTGACGCGCTCAAAGGTGCCTCAGTGAGCGCTGTGCGTTAGGTGGGGACGGTTATGTTACGACTGTCCATTACGAATACTCGCGGACTTATGATGGCTCAGCCTGCCTCGCGAGGCGGCCTCGTGTAAATTGAACAAAACTACTGAGGCTGCCGCGGGAGCCATCGCTCGCGATCCGGACACCGAGGCTGCCGCGCGAGCCTGTGCGCTAGGTGGGTACGCGGCTATTGACTATGAAAGAGTATATTATAACACTGCGTTTCATAGGTATAAGAGGGTGGCGCATAAAATATGAGAGGTTCTAAAAAAGTAGTGTCGTCGAATGCATGCTAGCTCATTTGGTAGAACAATGCCCACGTCTAGGTTGCGTGGATCAACCATTTCTGTATGGGATTTTTAAAATGTATTAGGTAGTCATTTGAACATTTTTAGGTATTGGGTTCAAACTATAAACGGAATTTATATTTGCTCCTCTTCGACCTTAATATGTCCTTGCCATCATGGAATGTAAACCTCTTTTAATTAGAACTATTCCCAATACATTTCATTATTGGAGCTATAGCGTTTCTCTAGCGTTTTCAACCCAATAGTTCCAAACATTTCAACTATTCTGATATTGGAACAAATAATATTTCCTGCCTGACCAAAATTACTGAAAGTCGTAAATGTTCAACATTAATTGAATAGTTATGAACACTCTAATGTGTGGGACATTGTTAGATAGGAATAGCCTTTCTCGGAACCAAATCCGCAAAGTTAAAGTTGGTCAAGAAGGTAAACAAGGTTTATGTGTTTGATTCATAGCATTTTCACAATAACATAATTTATCTTTGTTTCTCAAGTTTCCAAAACAAATGATCAAGTTATGCAGTGCTTGTCTATCCATCATCTACTCACAAATAAGTAATATCTACTATAGCACGAGTATTTATTAAGGTTCCTTGGGACAAAGAACAGACATTGACACGTAGTGGAGCATTACGCTGAAGCGGTCACGGGACGTTTCCGAGGTCAGACTGAAGTCAGATCGAGATAACAAACATGTAAGACTTTGATGGTCCCCCTTAGACACTATCGAAGGATCTTGAACTCACATATCTGAGAAGACATTCCCTGACAGTACCTTGGGGATACAGTCGTGATCCTTCATCACAATCTATACGAGGAATATACAAATTCAAGTGAGCAGCAACGATAACTGAAGGGTTATGTGCTTGGAAGGAAATGTTTGTCGAACACGCGAAACAGGAAGTCTTCAGTCAATTAATTAACATGAAAATCAGATACGGTTTTGTTTTTTCAAGCCGGCCCGGTCCCAATTCGTTGTAGCATAAATAATTCCCGAAGCGCTCGACCTTCGAATTCTTCACGCGCTGCCGTGCCTCTTCCGACGTAAAGGTCACAATGTCTTTACATTTCGTATCTTCTAATAACACCTTTTATTCCTAATTTTGGGTTTTCTTTTTCAATTTATATCTAGTGTACTTCAACAAAAAAGTTATGAATATGAAAAGAAAGAAAGAAAAAGAAAGTATGAAAGATAAAGTAGTGGATGAACAGTTATCGGGTGATAGGAGTGAATGGAGGAAGAATACATGCTGTGCCGACCCCACTTAGCGTGGGATAGGGAAGGGCAAGGAAATAAGATGATCTTGTGTACTTAACCCCACTATTTATATTGTCCCCATTACCTGTGAATTATTTAGCTGTCTTAGTATATGTTTTTAAAGGATTTGGCAACAAACTCGTTTTTTTTAGTATATTGGTCCACATTAGCTCACAATAGGGAGGAGTGGAAGAAAGGAAGGGAGGCCTTTGCCCTGCAGTGGGACTTCACAGGCTTATAATAGTAATTAAGAATAAGTAAGTAGGTACTATAAAAATCACAGTCCATTTCAGCGTCATCATCGTCATCGTGACTTTTAGGTTATATTTTTGTATATATGAGAATCTTTTATTTACTTTTAAGTATATTAGAAAAGAGCAGAATGGTATTTTACATTTATTTATAAGTTGTATATTTATGTTACTCTACTACCGTTAGACATGCTTTGCTTAGTGCGGGGTCCTGGGTATTTTTTTATGAAATAAATTATCTTATGTTATCCTATCTTATCGTCAGCCTAAAGCAGTTTACTGCTGGACATAGGCCTCCCCTAATGAGCGACATTGCGCCCCGTCCTTAGCTCAACGCATCCAGCTTCTGCCAGCAGACTTTCGCAGATCGTCACTCCACCTAGCCAGAGGGCGTTCTACACTACGTTTGCCGAGTCGCGGTCTCCACTCAAGAACTCGTTTACCCCAGGTTATCGGTTCTTCGGCAGATATGGCCAAACCCACTGCCTATTTATAATTATTTATATTATCTACAACCTTAGTTAAGTAGTTCTATTTTAGAAATACTACAGGAACATAAATCTTTTCAGTACGCCATTTTGCTACGATTTTACGTAAGACGGAGGTAGGTTCTTTTCCAGAGTCCTTCAAAGCTTCAAACTCTCAATTTAAGTGAGAAACGTCTCACTGTGCCTTACTTTCTAAAAAACTGTTCTTTACTTAATTAAAACGTTGTACTTTCATTGTTTGCTTACGATCTAATGCTTAGATAGGAATAATGGAGAGGTGGAGTACTTTTTTTTAGTAGCCCATTGGATCCCACTATTGAACTTGACGGGTAATGCGCAAATTAGCGAGGCTTTGGACCGGGAGGAATGGAAAAAAAGAAGGAAAGCCTAAAATACCTTTGCCCAGCAGTGAAGTACTTATTAAACATTTTTTTATTTAAATTACATCGATATTTGTGTTTTTATGCGCGCTAGGGCTTCTTGAAAGACCTGATTGGTTTTTTTTTTTATTTCCAGACGCAATCAGTTATTCGTTAAAAAGTTTATAAATTCATCTAAACTTTTATGGACGGTTGGAATAACTTACCAGTCAGTGGTGTTTTCTCTCAACGTCTCGAAAAAGTACTGCATGACGTGATGCCGCTCATCCTGGAGAGCCACCATCAGCTCACCCATGGTCAGGATCGTGTCCGCCTGAACAAAAAACAGTAACATTAGAAGAGTTGTCTGAAATAGATCGCTTCTTAACGATAAGATAAAACCGTTCATTTTAATTCAACCGACTTCAAAAAAGGAGGTGGTTCTAGATTCGTCTGTATGTTGTTTTTTTTTTTTTTTTTTATTTGTATCTTGTTACGCGATTGTTCCGCCATTTGTTGACCGATTTGCAAAATTCTTTTTATGTTTGAAAGGGTATACTCCAGAGGTGGTCCCATATAAATTTTATTCCTGAGGGATTGATAGTTTCCCCGTAAAACTCTAAACACCTTCCCTCCTAGCCATGTCACAAATAGAAATCGAATCGACAGCTTGACGCGCTGAGTCACACACCGCGTTTCGAGTCAAACATTGAAGTCGGTTTTCTTTTTAGTATAAAAACGTAATTATAAGGTTTATTATTCCATAATTTATTTTGAAGATGATGTGTACCATAAAGAGTTTTCATGCATTTGTTTTCATTAGAATTTCTCAAAACACTTCTACAAAAATAGCCTGAATAATAAAAATTAATAATTCAATTGCGAACATCCCAAACGGAGCAGCGTAAACAAGATAAGACCGATTCATAACCTTCTAAAACCTGTGAAACAAATAACAAATCTGAAGCGGTTTTCGACAAACCTATGAATAACTGGTACATCGTTCGTTATTCCAAAATGTAGGTACCTATTCCTTCACTTCCACTTGATAGGCTGACTTAATATTTGTCCTCTCCCCTGGATAAAAAGTGAGTGCTCCACAACCTCTTACCTATACAGGGTCTTTTATTTTAAACCGCACAAACTGACACAGCCTCATTTTTGGGTTGCAAATAGACGTTTGACCGTATCAATTTAATACCTAAGCAGATTCATTTATTGATTTTTTTTAAATGTTGCATAGTGGTTTTCAAGGATAACAGACGTTCCACCAATCGCAGTGTCGCTACATCACGAATGGACTATATTATTTATATACAAGAAGCAACAATCAATTGAATGGATAGTCTTTATCGATTTTCTCAGGATTTTCATAACACAACAAAAAATAAACACTACATAGATATTTTTAAATTTATTTGTTGAACCCAATTCCTGAATTAAGTTAGTTTAAAATGAAAGCCCCTATATCTTCCAGTGAAAGTTTTATCAAAATCGGTTTAGCCGTTCCAGAGATTTGCCTGGACAAACAGACAGATCTGTCTGTGTGGACAAACAGACACACAAAATTTACAAAAGCTTGTTTGTGTTTTAGTATCGTGTATAACTAATATGCACTTGAGAAAACACAGTAATTTGAAATTAAAGACAGACACTTCAATTTTATATGTATTGATTGATATCCAAACTCGATCACCGTAAAGTTAATCTTGCTCCATATAGTTGGAGACATACTCATTTATTTATTCTCAATTCGTATTCATGAATAAATAACTCTTCATTTTACCAACGTCCTATAAAGTTAGATAGAGCTTTCTACGTTTTCTATCAACTAGTATCTACAAGTGGGGCACAAAGTTCTTCCTGTATTACAGTTTATCTTGAATGTGAAACCGCAAACCTTTCGCATCGAAATACAAACTAATATGCCAGATCTCATATATCACACCCACGGCTGCGTTTATAATGCCAATATGCCTTATAATGCCTATGTCACTCAGAGAGGTACCTACCTACTTTAGATTTCCACCTAAAGTATCTATCCTTATTCAAAAAATGTTTGGTATTTTTGGAAATCGGATGAATCGTTCAGAGATATCTTCCATACAAACAAACTTATCATCTTTTTATTATTAGTGTATCACCACCAAAAAATATACTTACATGCGAAAGTCAGTGTGTTTTTGTTTAGTGTTTGCGTGAAGAAGTAATTCTTCTCGCAATTACTGGAAATGTGTTATGAAATAGCTCACCCTTTAACACAAAGGCTATTTTTTATCCCGAAAAAATGTAGTATTCCCGTGGGATGTCAAACTTACCGGGTGTAGCGATTGCATATAAAAACAAGTAGGTATGTAACAAGCTACACGACATTGCATCTCTTGTTTTGCAAACTCCCTAGAGAATAGGTATTAGAGGAAACGCTTTACATCTTACATATAATACACGAACTGCAAGTTAACAGAATTTCCCTTTGCACAGCTTCGTAAACAACCTCAGGTACAGTATGCATCAGTTCAGCACGCGTGAAAGTAGTTTGAATCATTTTCAGTGGGTTGGGTATTGAATAATAATGGACTAAGTTATACAAGAAGCAACAATCAATTGAAAGGATAGTCTTTATCGATTTTCTCGGGATTTTCATAACAAAACAATAAAAATTCATTGCATAAATATTTTTAAATTTTTATGTTGAACCAAATTTCAGAATTAAGTTAAAATGAAAGACCCTGTAATAGTAAAACCTACCCTTGCTCTATGATACCTACTTGTCTATTCTGTACGAGGAAACGAGTCGAGAAAATTTTGTCACGTTACGCATGCTAGGCTTAATAGACATGATGCTTCTTGCCATTTCGCGAGCACTTCTTCCACTCAGGATTCCTTAAAATCAGCCATTCAAAATTTCCACGAGGTGAACGATGTAGGTACAGTTCGCCCAACGGATCTAGGCATTCGTGAAGTTTGCCGTTTTTCTGCGCAGTGACCGCTTTTTAACCGACTTCAAAAAAAGGAGGAGGTTATATGTTCGGCTGTATGTATGTTTTTTTTTTTTTATGTATGTTCACCGATATTTCCGTCAGTTGTGGACCGATTTCCAAATTTATTTTTTTTCATACAAAATTTTGTTCTGCGTAGACAAACGGCTAACTTCACGAATGCCTAGATCCGTTGGAAGAACTGTACTTATAATTTACGAGTTGCAAAAACACGTCCTGTTTGAAAGTAGCGAACTACGTTCAAGTTACGTTTCGAAAGTTAGGACATTGTGTTTGTTCAGTCACATTCATTTGACCAAGCACTTTCAAAGTTTCAATCATTCTAAAGTTACATTTTTAAGACGAGAGAGTTTTTAATTGGTTTTTAGTTTGAATTCTTCATCTTTCGTTTTTAATCTAAGAAAGCTTAAAACAGTTTTGAAATAACACACTGAACTGAACAGAATCAGGGCGGTATCCCAAAGAGGGTAATTATACGAGATATCGAAAGAGGGGAGATAATTATCTTCTTAAATCCTCAGCTATTTATAGAAAAAGATAAAAATATTGCCGAATGCTCCAATTTTGTTACTTTTCTTTAAATATAATTAGGGCTTACTTTTGGAGTATTCGATGAAAATCTAGATGAAGTTTCTGAAACCAAGAGCCGTAGGTACTGTCCGAAAACCTCAGAATCATTACTTTGGTCATCACTGTCTCTATCTTGTATGATCACAAAAAAAAACAACAGCAAAGCCCAATTCACAATTTTCCCAAAACGATTATGAAGTAAAATATGCATGCAATATTCTATTGTAGACTGTATGGATCAGTATCCATTCATGTCTCTTCAAAACAAAGTACAAAAACTTTTAGATCTTGTATTGGTCTAAAAACATGCAAGTGGCCTTTAGTTAACATATGTTTTTGATGTTCGTAGTGAAGTATTAGTGCCGACACAGGTGTGTGATAGTGAAAGTTGAGTAAAAACATATTTAAGTAAAGTGTTGTGCTTGTGCATGCTACTGAAATTAGAGTGTTACCTGTGTTATATGTATGAAGGTAACTTTGAATGATGCCAATGGCATTATGTGTAGAGTAGATTATTGAAAGACGTTTTACCAAACAGGTACAGGGTTATTTGTAAAACACCGATAAAATTCTCACTACTGTATTACTATCATCATAAACAACTTTTGTTTATGACTTATAAAAATTCATCATATTTTCAACCGACTTCAAAAAAGGAGGAGGTTCTCAATTCGTCCGGATTGTTTTTTTTTTTTTTTTTGTATCTTTTTACGCGATTGCTCCGCCATTTGTTGACCGATTTGCAAAATTCTTTTCATGTTTGAAAGGGTATACTCCAGAGGTGGTCCCATATAAATTTTATTCCTGAGGGATTGATAGTTACCCCGTAAAACTCTAAACACCTTCCCTCTCAGCCATGTCACAAATAGAAATCGAATCGACAGCTTGACGCCCTGAGTCACACCGCGTTTCGAGTCAAACATTGAAGTCGGTTTTCTTTTTAGTATAAAAACGTAATTATAGTTCATCAGATTTTCATAAAAATTTAAATTGAACGCTCTAAATGCGAAGCAAAAGAAAGCGATAGTACAATAGCGAGGGGAGCGGAGTTAGGGCGGCGGGGGCGCTTGAAATTGACTTATTTAATTACAGAGTTGACATGCGTTAGGTTAGATAGGACAACGAAATCTTGAAGGTTTGTTTTTGGTATGTATTATGTTTTATATAAAGTCATAGAACAAAATTTGTTGTTTATGATGATAGTAATACAGTCCTGAGAGGTTACCGGTGTTTTACAAATAACCCTGTATATCCGGCGAAATGTATGAAGAATGTAGGTACTTAATAAGAGTTGATGAGGCGAATGATTTGTGTCAGAATCGAAGAAAGTAGAAATATTTGGTCTCCTCTACGGGAAAGAAGCGTGATTTTAAGTATGTACTAAAATCATACGTAATTATAAGTGGTTTACTAAGGATGTTTTTCTTCGTCGTTTAAAGTTCATATTAAATTAAATAAATAAATAAATAATGCTGGACTTTTCACACAGCATCATCTAGCCCCAAAGTAAGCAGAGCTTGTGTTATGAGTACTAGAATGATGATATTAATGTCATAAGCTGAGCTAAGCTTGACACAAACCATCCCTTAACTTTAACCCTTTTAGTTACAGCAAACAGCCTGCACAACCCTAGTTCATACATACATGGTAACATGTGCAGGCAATTTAAAATCTGTTTCATTTTCTAGCTCAGTTGGTTAAAAGATAAAGTAAGGAACAAAATCATGACGTGATGATTCAATTTGTGCAGGCTACACTCGAAAACCCAATCAGAAAGTTCTTTTATTATGCGCACTGCAAAAATTTGGAATCAGCTTCCAGCGTCTGTATTTCCGCTGAGCTACGACCCTATTGTTTTTAAGAAGAGAGTTAATAGGCACCTTCTGGGTAGGCTCGCTCCATCGTAGACCTCACTCTTGCCTGTGTAAGTCTGAGGTCAAGAGCCGACCCATTCAACATAAAAAAAAAAAAAAAAAAAAAGGCGATTTAAATTAAATTCAAATATATTGTAATACTCGTATAACTGAAATTCAGCGCGGTGAACTCGTTCACAGCACATGCTGAGGGAAATTTTCGCATAAATACACGGCTTCAAATTCAAAACGTTTATTGCTTCATGTTAGTAAATAGATCTTAAAATAAAATTGTGTTTCATAACATGAGCCCCGCTGGGGCACTGCAACATTTGGTACTTATTTTAGGTATTTCTAACTTACAATCTAACTTAACTAACAATTAGGTAATTAATAAATTGGCACAGCCTTTTTCTTAACTTTATCAAAAGAAACATTTTTGGTTTAAGGTTTAGGTACAATTGAATATATATTTAGGAACCTGAGTTTACTTTTTGCATCTTTTATCGTCTTCTATTCATTCTAAATCTAGTTAGGATTAGTTTTGTTAAAATTTAGGTAAAATCTTTATTTATTTAAGTTTTCAATTATTTTGTTTTTGTTGTGTACAAAAATAACACTTTTTTGACCTTATTACAAAAAAGTTAAACTTTAGATGAACACCATGTTGACCCATGTCAAAACAAAACTGTTACCACAAAAAGCGTTCTATGTACGAGTATTTACTCGTAAAGATCGTTTTTCTATAGACAGTTTGTTAGTCAGTGCTTCGCTAAACTCCGTTCATATTTTTGGTAATAAGACGGTTTATGTCTAAGCCTACGTATGATAAACATAAAATTTTAAGTTTAATTAAAATCAAAATGTTCAATAAAAAAAAAAGAGGCCTACAAACAAAGAAAATAACTTACTAAAAATGGTTAATTATTAATATTTACAGCTTAGAACTAAGTTCTATATTTATTAATATCTTGGAATCCCCGAGTAGGTTATCTGAGCTATTCAATTCAATCAGATCTCCGGTGCGGCGTGGAAGCGATACCTACACCTGTAAAACTTTATGTAATGTATAACCATGAATACAGACTGACCCGATTTATTTAATACTCGGAAACCATTCTATAAAGCACATTAATCGGTAGGTATGTACAAAAATCACAAGATTACAAATCCAGGCCTCTGAGAATGTGTCCCGAGACCTATCTGAATGTCACAGAACGTAAAAATTGCAATCATGGCGATTTTACTCATTAAGCTCGCTTGCTTTAAATTCTTGTCATTAAAACAAAAAAGTCAATGAAAAGAGAAGGCAATAGATAAGAAGACGTTTGAGCTATGGTTTAGGTTCTCGACAAGCCTATCCCAACTTAAGCAATGTCCCAGGCACTACAGCGTCCCGTTGAGTGTAGGCATTGGTTGCCTCCTGGTCTAAGGTAATTCTCGGGTTGAACTGGAAATGTAAATTTGCTTTAGGACCGGAGTTTGTAGTTTAAATATTCCGTCCGTGCTTATCGATATATGACGAACTCTGTGGCGCAGTGGGTGAAAGCCCGCTTGTGACGCAGAAGGTTGCGGGTTCGATCCCCGCCGCGGGATAAATGTTTGTATGATCTGCAAATATTTATCTCGGGTCTGGGTGTTCCTATTTATAATATGTATGTATTTACAAACAAAAAGTATATAAGTATTCTATCAGTTATCTGGTTCCCATAGTACAAGCTTTGCTTAGTTTGGGGCTAGATGATGCTGTGTGAAATGTCCAGCATTATATGTTTGTACGATACGGTATGTATTTAATACTCGTATTAGGACGTACTCTCGACTTTCAATGCGAAGGTAGCTTCGTTTGAAACATCAAACAATTTTTTTTGTTTTGTTTTGTTCTTTAACCAATTAAGTATAACTAGGTCAATGAGGTTACGTTAAAAATAAAGTGTACGTCGATGTGGAGACAGTCACTTGACAGAGTTATTATTCAACTTTCTTGGCCCTTGTTTATCTGATCTTCGAGATAATTACATTTTGTGATTCTCAAATTCCTAACTCTCAATAAGATTATCTCTCAATAATATATTCAATCGGACTTATATGTAAATAGACGTGGTATAAAGTTGTTCCTGAGTATAAACTAAGAATAGGTAAGTATGCTTATTCTTAGTTTAAACTCTGAAGAAAATGCTGGACATCTCACACAGCATCATCTGGAATCAAAGCTATCTGTATTCTGTGTCCCAAAGTAAGCAAAGCTTATGTTACGTACCACATGATGACATAACTGATAAACTAAGAAGGTACTTATATCCTTTTTCTGTTAATACATAGGTACATACCGATTATACATAGAAAACACTCAAACCCGAGACTAATATATGTATACAAACATTTTGTCCCTCGGATAACTTTATACTACGTTTATTTGTCGAATTAAGGCCGAATAAGTTTATTACTTCAGTTTGATACGAGTATAACCCCAACTCATAACCTCAAAAACTGACACCAAAATAAATCAACTTAGAACAGTATTAGATATACCAAAGGGTTAAGTTTAATGTGAATTCGAGTTCAGTGTAGTCAAATTACAAAGAAAATGCCTATTTCATTTTATCATTATTCGGCATCAAACGAATTTTGAACCCAATTTTCGATAGATATGTCTAGTTTATCGTTTATTTTCTGAATTAATGTCCTAAAACAATACTGCTACCCCGATTTTTTTTTTAAACTCATTTGTGGTTCAATTGTATGGTTTATTAATTCCAGAACAAAACAAACTATACCTTCAGAGTGCAATAATACTACTCCATTAAACTGTAACAGCAACAGATATTTCAGACCATATTATAACCGAAAAACATTTCTTGGAAACAAGTTCCTTTTCGGACGGTATCGAAGAAAGAAAAAACTGAGGCTGGAAAAAAAATTGTTCCATTTTACCGTCACGACACATGTATATCAAATCGTCACAGTGCGAAATGCACAGCCGCGACACAGTCCATAGATTGTTACATTGTTATTACGGAAGAGCGTTTCTAGGATACCTAATTGACAATGAATTTATTATATACTCAGTATAGAAAAGTACTACTCTTTGCTTCGTTCCAACCGAGTGTTCCACGACACTCACATACTTTTTTTTTAATACTACTGCTACCGACCGACAACGCTAAATCTTGCAAAGGACACACAGTTGCTTTCATTCAAATACTGGAATTGCAAAGTCGAACTATAAACGTTGCAGTTGTAATCCTGTAAGGCATTTACAGACAAAGCTCGAGTCTAAGTTTGACAAATGCCTTGTAATACCAATTAGCCTTATGGCTAGGACATTTGTAGACAGCAAAAGCTGTTGAATCTAGCAGTTTATCACACTAAGCTTAGAGCGTGATGTGACTTCACCATAGTGAATATTTTTTTATCTGTTAGCAGAATGCCTAAATTACTCTTATGCCACTTAGTACAACGAAGAAAATATACTTTTAAAAACACAACCCAAGTTGCAATTGTTGTCCTACCGTAGTAGACAAGTTGCGATTCGCGTAGCGTACATTCGCACAGTGTCAAAAGAAAGTTCGTGCGGACTGAATTCATCCAAACGACCGAACACAATGTAGCTAGTTTTTTTAAAAATCATTTATTCCTTTTCGTTTATAGAATATGGGATTATGTAGTTCGTAGTAAGAAACGTTGGAAACTTTAGTCCACTTATCGGATTTATCTTTTCGTACGAACCATTCCGGTCTTTAAACAAATTCTTGAGCCTTGCCATTTAGTTGTTATCCACTGGGGGGTTGTTATCCAATGATAAAGCTATCAATACTGATAATTGGCCATACAAAACTTATTTCGTGCAAGTTATAATTAAATTCAAATCCACTGATTTAATAGCGATAGCTTAACTTTGTAAAACAAGCCGCGTTTGTATTATGTAAAGTGAAACTAATACTAATGGTTCTGTGAGAACAGTAGACCTCGGGAACGAATTTTAATTTCAGGTGCTTGAATTTTTCAATAAGCTTACTATGTAAACTTTAGGGGTAATTTATATAAGTTTTAGTTTTTACTCGCGTTCCTTAGCCCCCAGGGGGTCGAATTTTGTGTCTACGGGTTCGTCTCGTAAAGGCGGGGAGAACTGCGTAGTCTGATTGGTAAAGAGAGGTATAATTTTTTTCCGAAAAACGTCCTACTACGAGTATAACGCTAAAACAAACCTTCCTCCGCTTTCCATATTTTCGATATGATTTTATGACAGTACATTAAACATAAATGAAATTTAATCGTAGAAAATGAAATCCATAGTTTAAACAACCTTTAATTTTACGGCCCCGATGAATTGTGACTTTAATTCTAAAACCTTTTGAATGCTTTATTTGTCTTCACAGTATGCCAACAAACCTGATGTGAACTTTATTTAAAAACCCGAGGCAAGTTACATTTCCCGGGAAATAACATTTTCAACAACATTAGCAAACAATGTATTTACCTACCTCATTTTTACAAAAACAAAGTATATAGCCAATACAAACGCCAAAGCACCAATGCCTCTCGACAGTTAATTCAATTTGTTTCAATAAAGGAAATTCTTAAAAATCCAATCCACTTTTCCTCGTATTAACGACATGTTCCATTTAAAATCCTCTGTACTGAACATTCCCGCGTTCATGTCAAAGTGATATTGATTTAAACTACATAGTTCACACTTTAGATTGATGATAATACCTGGATATACTCGTATCTAGTCACTTTGAGTGAATAACGAATTTTAAGAGTTTTTAAATTATAGCATTTCTTCTTCAACTTGATTTCAGTCAGTTTTCATTACTTCTCATTGAGATAATAGATGCGAAACAAGATTCCCACGTGTTTTAAAAACATTTGTGTAAAATCTGATAAAGTGCTAGAATTCACTGAATATTCAGCTGCACTCACATTTCTACACATTTTTATTTGAATCTCTACACAATTCGAGCACAGTTGTTTATGAACATTCTCAAGACTTTCAAATAATCAGGCATCAAGCAATTTGAAATTTAATATTGATGGATGCTGAGGAAAGTGAATTTCTTGAAGTATTCATTATTATTAGGTATATATGTA
This sequence comes from Epirrhoe tristata, assembly GCA_951394285.1. NCBI lineage: Eukaryota > Metazoa > Arthropoda > Insecta > Lepidoptera > Geometridae > Epirrhoe > Epirrhoe tristata. The sequence goes on from OX596149.1 coordinate 9,442,269, forward strand.
TATGTACTCGTATATTGAACAACATGACTGGAATTATATTTAGAACTGGAAAATACCTGAAACTTTCAGAGCCCGCATCTTAACTTCAAGGCTGCTAATCTAAGTTCCACAACAGAATAATGAGACTTTAAAGCCAAGATATGAAATTATCCGAAGCTTCTAAAGGCTGAAGTTACTTGGGATCCAGAGATCTGCGACTTGTTAAAATCTGATTTAAATAGGTACGACAGATCTTAAAGTATAGGTAGTGTTTCATTAACATGGTTCACAAGTAAGTTTAGTAAGTACTCGGTTTATTATCGAATTAAGAATAGTGACAATTGTTTCAAAATGCGATCAAGTCGCCGAAGTTCAAAACAACTTTTAGCTTCGTTAGTGATTTTAAGTTAATTTTATGTAAAACCATTATGAAAATCAAAAATATAAATTGTTTTTTCTTTCATAAATCATAACAATACATTGTTTATTCGTACGGGCTGCCCCGATTTCAAATACAATAATTTCCCTAAAGTCATTTGATTCGTAAGCTATGCTTTTGTGAGCTTTACAATAAATTAACAAGGGACAAAATATAGATACCTATGTAGCTATTGAAGGTATACCTAGAAGTAGGTAAACATTATTATAAACCATAGATTATAATAATTTTATATTATTTAACCATAGATAACGCTATATAGACAATGGGCAGGCCATTTGGCATGGCGTGAAAACGGCAGATGGACAAAGGCCGCGAAGTGATCACCCGAGGGTCAGGGTACCAGTCAGTTGGTCAGATAGTATGTATGAGCGGAAAAGCATTAGGGTATTTTGACTGAAAAAGATAATAAATCAGCCTTAGGAATGTCCCTAAATACATATATTGTTATTCCATGTTAATTAAACAGTTATTTACCACAGAGAAATGAAAACATATAATGATAAATTGGATAAAGGACCAGAGTGAGTGAGACGAAACAGTATAAAATTACGGTTTATCGTGCGCCGTAACAATATTCAATCTTCTGCAACCAACATGTTTCAACTTCATCATAACTTTATTACTTGAGTTTGTGGCGTAAGTGAAGGCGCGGTAGAAAATATGACTTATTCAATTCTTATTCATAATCTTCTGTATCAGTGTGTGTGTGTGTCACAAATTATATTTTTACCCTTCGAAAGTTTCATAATAGGTACGTACTGGGCGCAGAGAAAGAACAAAATGAAGCGCGGAATGCTTTAAACAAGGACAAATTAATTCGTTCTTGGCTTCAAAGGGTTAAATAAAGTTACCAAACCCAACTGCGTTAAGCCATGACCGAGGGATTCTAACTAAAAACTCGGCCTAAAAACTTTAGCCTCTCTCGTACATACGAACTTAAGTACTTTATTTACTAAAACCGGTAAAGATATTGAGGTTTTTAATCTCTACGAGTAGATACACTTTTGAAACATTAAACTTATTTTACCCCGGAGAGTTATTGGTTCCCGTGGAAATTGCTACCACAGGTGTTACCTATGATACTGTGGTGTCTACATGCCTACTTAAAATCCTTTCATCGCACTGGTTCGAAAGAACCAGCGAAATAACGAACATAGAAGAAATCCTGTATGCTGCGGACGGCAGCGGGGAGCTGCGCGGAGTGAGGAGGCGGCGGCCGCTGCCAGCGCGCCGATAAAACTACTTGCGCAGGCGCCGCGACACACACTCGCCTAGCGCGTTCCGACGGAGAACACGTATCGCTTGCGCTCCCGGAATAATAGAATATTACGCTAATTTCACATTTTCCATTCTTGTATCTATCTGTGTCGTTTCTCTTCCAAATTCTAAACCTGTATCTTTCGGCTATCTTCATTAAACTTGTAAATTCCGCTTGCTGTTTCATGTTCATCGCCTGCCTACCCGAAGCTAGGAATTGTAGGATTCAATTCTCCTCAAGCTAACACTTCAATACAAAGCTACAGAATTTGTTATTATAAAGAGGCTTGTTTGTTGAGAGAGTTTGTGTCGAAGGTCCATTTTGGGAGATAGTTATCAATATAATACAAGTTTTTCAAACGTGGATGCAGAAATAAAAACTTCTATTGCTAAAGGTAACAGCTGTTGAGTAATTTAGCTATCATAAAAGCCATCTGTTCAAAACGTGCTGATTTTAATGGTTGGACATATTTTTTAAATTCACTTTGCACACATTTTTATTGTTTCGTTTTTTGTTACATGTCCTTTCCCGGGTGTTCGCGAATGGAGAATACGAGATTTTTTTCTACTTTATCTTTTAAATTATTCTTAGTTTTTTATTTACACATCTTCAAACGATTCTGGGATACAAAATTATTTAAAATTCTGCCTAGAGTGTGTGTATTCACAAATGAGTGAATATTTAACTACTACTTGAAAACAAACAATAGGTCCGTCCGACAAAGTGAACTGACTTTGATGTCGTGCAAGATTTTTAGATGGTTGTCCGTAGCGTGCACGATTTAATGACACGGATGTTAAGAGCTCCGGCTAAGAGGTCGTGTTAACATCGCTAGTTATCAGTAAGCTATCAGTATACGCTTATGGCTTTTATCTCTTGCGGTTAATTTAAGGTGACTAATCAATATTTTATTGGTTATCATGGCCAACGTTGGCGAATGAAGAAAAACAATAAGTTAAGCAATCGGTCGATTCAGAAGGGATGGGGCATGATCGGCAAATGAACAGGCAGTCTCAATGTGGCGCCCATGTGCAGTCCATACCACATATAATTTCATACGACGAATTCAAAATACGGTGCATGCAGTGTGTACGCCGATGCTGATCGGATGCCTTCGGAAGAATCGAAACATCGTCGTATACGAAGCACAACGGATCTTTAGCTCTCTGAAGTTAGGTGCAATAGACGATTGCGCAGGTTTGGTAGAGTAAGCGAGATAGCACGATTTTAGGCGTCATCAAAACTAGGTTCTGCGCAGCTACTTCAGAGAGCTAAAGAACGATTGTGCGTATTATACCTAGATAGACGATATTTTTAGTAATCAATGCCGTGAAGTCTAGTACCATTCAAAAAAGTTCTAAAAGCTCTTGTATGGATCCCGAGCTGAGAACAAATCCAAGTTGTAAATCGTTTTGTACGAGACATCGTTATTACGCCCATTTCTTGCGTGCTTAGAATATCCACATGGACTGTAGGAAATTACAGAAGAGGAATTTCACCACCACTAGGATAAAACCCTAGTATAATACGTATATCGTACGATGATAAGTTATTAATGAATTCCTATCTTTATTAAAACTTGAAGAAAATAAATCGTGGTGTAGCTCGCTTTAGTCGTTCTCAATAGATTGGCAAAGTTAAGCTATACTCGTAATGTTCACTGCAGTTACTGAATCGATCTCATGTTCTTTAGTCTAGCTCTAAGCTCATTTTCTTTCTCATTTATTTTCTAATAGCTAGAACTTTTAACGAATTAAACCTAGCAAAGCCGTTCAATCAAGAATGCATTGCAGTAGTTCATTTTACCTTAACGATTTTTAGAAAGATAGTTATGAAAGTATGCGTGAAAAATTTCAATAGTGATTGAAGGTAGAAGTTTAAAATCTCTTGTACCGTAGATTAAAACTAGTTCAGAAAGTTAAGCTGTCTTGTAAACTTAATAAAATACATCTTGCTTCAAACTCTTGCTCGTTACGAAGAATCCCAGAAGTTGCAGGCATGAAACTACAGCTTTCTAAAAGTTTTTTATTGATTTTTCTCATATAGATTGTAGGTTGTTATTTATATGGTATTTCGACGCAACACGGAATAAGAAATATTAAGTAAAATATTGTCAGTACCAAAATTGACAATATTTTTCATTTACGAGTACGTGCTTGATAAGTATCTAATAGGTACACTTTAAAAAGGAAATACTGAAGCATTTCGCTAAAGTTTAAGTTTAGTGCCTTTCATCGGATGGTCGTATAAAGGCTCCTTACCTCAGAGTTGAGGTAGAGCGCCGAGTCCAGGGTCTGGGATAGCTGCGCCATGATGGTGCAGTTTTGCACGATGAGCGCGGCGTGTGGCACGAAGCATAGCACCAGCATTTGTATCAGGAACATCCGCCGGCCGCGACTGTCAACAAGAATAGTAATGATCTTTTGGTTTATAAATTGAAAAAAGAGGTAATTTTATTGATTTGGTATGCATGATATGCATTGTAGTGTACATAGAAACAATGATTGTAATACTTCCACCCGCGACTTTACACGAGTGGTACAGTATTTTCAACCGACTTCAAAAAAGGAGGAGGTTCTCAATTCGTCTGTATGTTTTTTTTTTTTTTTTTATCTTGTTACGCGATTGCTCCGCCATTTGTTGACCGATTTGCAAAATTCTTTTCATGTTTGAAAGGGTATACTCCAAAGGTGGTCCCATATAAATTTTATTCCTGAGGGATTGATAGTTTCCCCGTAAAACTCTAAACACCTTCCCTCCTAGCCATGTCACAAATAGAAATCGAATCGACAGCTTGACGCCCTGAGTCACAACGCGTTTCGAGTCAAACATTGAAGTCGGTTTTCTTTTTAGTATAAAAACGTAATTATCTATAGCCTATTATTTAAATCCTGCTACGCTTTACGCTCCACATCAACTTCAAGTTTCATCCCTATCACAAACATAAGTAGTTTAACCAGTTACATAGTAGGAATCTCAGTTCGCAAAATCTCTGTAACACTACACCCGATTGTTCTATTGAAAATTAATGTATATTGACTACTGAAATTCCCGATAAAACAGACATTTTCACAATTTCATCAGGCTATCGGGCCGTATCAAAGGTTTGGAAGCAGCTGTCTATTTTCAATGTTTAATGAAAGGCTTCCGAAATCTTGGACGAGTTGGATGAGAGTCTTTTCTTTGACGTAAATACTTTAAGAGGTACGATGGAGCACCGGAAAAGTTGGCATTTTGATAGACAGGATTTTTTGTGAATTTGTTTTGAACATTTTCAGGTTTATTGTAACTACTACTCTATTATACCATATGTAAGAACGTTACATTACATAGAAATGCTCGAGAAAGTGGTCTAGTGTATAATACTCACCTTTTGCTGACTTGATCAACAGTCTTGTTTGCTAATTTATATAAATCTGTTCAGGTGTGTTCTGTGTAGGGTTTTTTAAATGTCGTGTTAGTAAGGTTTATCATATCATGTTGCGCGTAACCCGACAACCTCACGCTCGTGCAACGTTGGCAAACGTTTTGTTGCGTCATTGTTGCCTAGTGATGAATACATAGCTAAACAGTTTCATTTTATTACCGTAGCACGACTACTCTAGACAAATATATCTTTTGGGTAGCTTTATTTTCTTAATAAAATAGAGGAATATGGAAAAAAATATGTTCAGCTATTTCAACGTAGGTAATGGGATAAGCATAATTTAAATGACTTATTCATACTCCTATTTAAGTAGATTTAGTTCGTTAAAAGTTTCTAAAGCTCTTTATAGCTGAAAGAACTATTTCCAGCGAGTTGGAAGATGTCTTCCAACTCAGGTCATTTCAGTAGTAATACATACGTTTGTAGAATACCTTATGTATTACATACAAAACCTAAGAAAACTGACAACCTTATCTCTATACAGTGGGCAAACTTTATAATCTTCTGACAATAAAAACTTTGAAAATGTAGGGGTAGTCAGCGGCTATTCTAAATCATTGACGCAAACCCACAAGTACACAAGTTCTGCAAGTAGTAAGTTTTCTACGGTGTTTTCATTCACAATGTAGAGGTTGAGTCATGTTTCGGAAAACTCATCATAAAAATATAATGAGGCTAAACGATTGACACATGCCCACAGCCTGCAAACAGTAAGCAGCCCACTGTGTTTTCATTCAGGATTTTAAAGTCGTGTTGTCGTGCATGCTAATATTATAATTTTTCCAAAACAAAAAATGTATACACGGTTAGGACTCAAATGCTCAAAAACTCACAGCCCTCAGCTAGAAAGTTGAGAAAATATTACACTGCTCTTTACTCCGAAAAAGACATACATCCAGTAACAATTTCTATGTCCCATGTGTGATAAGGTAATAATGAACCTTTATGAACCAAGTCTGAAGCATAGCTCTATATGGGTGTGAGACGTGGACAATAACAAAGAAGGATGGGGAAAAGTTGGAGGCGTTTGAGATGTGGCATTGGCGTAGAATGGAAACAATCAGCTGGACGGAGAAGATAACCAACATTGAAGTTCTGCGTAAAGTCGACGAAAAGAGATCACTATTGCAAGTTGTCGAGAACAGAAGGGGAAAGATGATCGGCCATCTTATACGACATGACAGTTTCATTAAGAACAATATAGAACGGAAAGTGGAAAGAAGAAGAGGAAGAGGAAAACCGAGGATAAGCTACATGAGCCAAGTAAAGGAGAAGGTAGCTGTCATGTCGTATAAAGAGGTCGAGGAAGCAGCCCTGGAAAGATATACATAGAGAGAGATTCATCATTTGTGCCGTCAAGAAGTAAATCCTTAAATAAGAAGAAGAAGATGAACCAAGTGCTTACTAGGCGCCTTAAAGAGCCTAAATATGAGTATAAGTAAAAGTTCATAACCCCCGTATTCCTCTTACTCATTCACCGATGACACTTTCAAAGTTGCACTGTACCTACTCATTCCACGACTGTATCACAGACAGTGGTCCATCGGAATGATATGGACCTTCTCATTAAGAGATCGTTTCGGGTATTCCTTTGAAAGAGGAACAATTTCCGCTGCTATTAAGGATCTGAAAGCTCAACGCTCTTGGGATTGGCTTAGTTTGGATTCTTTGCAAAGCAATGTCCGTTACATAAGTTTAGTCGCTTCTGCATGCGATTTCGCTTTATCTTTATCAGTAAACAATTTCAAAGTTACGGTTGATATTTATCTTTTATCTAGTTCATAAGATAAACTATATGATATTTAAATATTTTTTATATTATTTATGTGATCATGTGTGTGTGTAATCTTTTTGTTTGAAATATTTTTTTCTATCGATCGACATAAGTTTTATACCTTGACCTTATGTGATAAGTGTATAATTACTTATAATTTGTATAGTTTAAATACTTACTTACGTGATTTATTAATTTTCAAAATCAATTCAGTAGTTTCAGACGTATAAATTATGATTTGTGGCTTACTTATACCACAAATCATAATTTATACTAGAAACAATTTATATTACAAACAAATATATACCTCATTATTGTATGTAATAGCACAGTAATAGTAACCTAATTAAATAAAAATAATAAATATAAATATAAATATAAAAGTAATTGAATAAAAAAAATGAAAATTGAAATTGAATTAAAGTAATATGGGGAAATACTTATACACAGATAGCATTATGTTTAGTTTGGTCAGAAATACTTTTAGAGTAAGCCCGCAGCCCGCGTTTATCTCTCTGATGAAAGACTAAAGCCTTTTGTAATTTTGTGTTAAAATAAATAAATAAATAAATAATGCTGGACTTTTCACACAGCATCATCTAGCCCCAAAGTAAGCTTGAGCTTGTGGTATGGGTACTAGATGACTGATAAACTACTTATATACTTTTTGTTTGTAAATACATACATATTATACATAGAAACACCCAGACCCGAGACAAATATCTGTAGGTCATACAGACATTTGTCCCGCGGCGGGGATCGAACCCGCAACCTTCTGCATCGCAGGCGGACCTTCGCCCACTGCGCCACAGAGGTCGTCAAATTGTCGTTTTAATTGGAGTTAGCGTGATTAGATAAAAGATAGCAAAATAATCCCTCTCCTCAATTATGAGAATTAACTCGAGCATATTATCTCGTGACAGCGCATGCACGTGTTAACTATTACTGTGTACAAGGATCCCTGCCTTCCTGAGGGAGTTTTCCATAATTGTGGAAACATTTTCTTGACCCTGCGTCTAAGGCCGACCTTACACTTGTAAGTTTAACGTAAATTTTACTCACGTAAGTAACTTACGTAATAAACTTGCAATACATTTGCAAACGTAAGCCGCCTTTACACTTGTAAGTTTTACTCATGTAAGCAACTTACATGAGTAAAACTTACAAGTGTAAGGCCGGCCTTATGTTAGTAACGTAATTTTTGACATTACATGCACACATTTGCATGTATTATCGCTGGTCCCTGACATGGAAAATACATTTTAAACTACATAAACTGTCAGGGCCTCATTTTTGGGTTGTAAATAGACGTTTGACCGTATCAATTTAATTCCTAAGCCCATTTAAGTTTTCACTTCGAAATTAATCTTTTATTCATTTTTTTGAATTGTTGCATACTGATTTTCAAGGAGAACAGACGTTCCACCAATCACAGCGCAGCTACAACACGAATGGACTAAGTTATACAAGAAGCAACAATCAATTGAAAGGATAGTCTTTATCGATTTTCTCGGGATTTTCATAACAAAACAAAAAAAAAACATTACTTAAATATTTAAATGTATTTTTTTGAACCTAATTCCTGAATTAAGTTAGTATAAAATGAAAGACCCTATAGATGAGTTCATGAATTTCGTGTTTTTTGCAACTGAATTCAAACCAACAAAGTGGTGTTCTACTTGTGCATCTTAAGGGTTTTCTTTCACTAACCAAGTACACTCGGACAGATACTACTCGCACGAGCTAGATTTTATAAGAGTTGGAATTGGGTTGACACTACACAAGATTAACAGTAGCCATTATGTCCTTGTATAATCAAGATGACATCTAATTTGCTATAACCTAGTTGTATAACCTGCGTTAAAAAATTACGAAAAGGAGAAAAGTTAAAGTCTGAGAAAAAATTGTGTGTATAAATTAAATTGTAATAATATAAAAAAAATATAAAAAACACGCGCTTCAAATAATTTGATACGTGAAGTAAAGTATAAAATCCTACAACACTCTTCATATAACCTACTCTAAAACCTTTGCTAGTTACATTTTCTTCTACTAGACATTTTATTAGACATTGACAGTTATTAATCCAAGCTCACTTGGATGAATAACTATCAATGTCCAAGTTCAATTGGATGCGTGTTTTCACGCATCCAATTGAATCCAGTAGCTTCCAAGTGGCAAGTGTACTCAGTACGAGTGTAAATTGGATAGTGAAAACAAGGCTTGTGACTCTAGATTTAATTGCAGCTTATACCAGTCAAGTCTAGAAGAAATACACAACAGACCAGCACCAGCCAGATGTTTGGATGTTATTGTGGCGGGGAAGCATGAGTTCGACTGACACAGGATCGATGGAGTGACGTAATAAAAAAACCCAGCAGTGGGTGGATATAGACTAATTGAAAACTTAGACTTGTCAAAGGTCCTTGAGTTCCCTATCGAGCTGAGAGAATATCTATCATGCCTTGGAGATACAGTCATGATCCTGTTTCGATATTCGTTTCATAATATGGATAATGAGTGATACTCACACAGTGGAAGGATTGATGTGGAGGCAGCCTACTTTGACAGTAGCCACATTCGTGTCCGGACGGTCTGATGGCGTGGTGCAATGTGATGAGCAGTCTCCCCTCAGCGGATGTGCTGTCATCCTGAAATTACATTGCTTTAGGTCTCTAGGAAACTGAGCAACAGTTTTAGGTTGATACCTACGGGATATTATCATCACGTGATCACGCACACTAGAATTTACCAATCACAAAGCTCAAACGGAGATCAACATTTCGAAATCTCCGCTTGAGCTATGTGATTGAACATTAATGACTTTGGCAAGTCTTTGGGACTCCTTAGGTCTCTATCGTGGATTAATAGCTAAAAACGACAACAAAGAGCACAGTTGCCAAAGTCATAAGCCTAAAGGCATGACGATAAAACGTAGATAGATAACACACACTAGAACTCTAGAAATGTAATATTCCGCTATAAAGGATAATGCCAATAATTTGTGCAAAAAACCCAGGCCCGGCGCAAATGAAATGTAGCTCAAATTATAGGCAAGAATGAGTAAATAAATTCTGGATATGCATTTAAATCCTCACAGGGGACAATTTATTGTTTTCTAGAAGGTGAGTGGTTGTGTTCAAACTCGGCACATATGTCAAGTTCCTTAAAAAATTTAAAAATATACTGTCAGTGAGCTGATCTGATGATAAAAATCAGGAGCTGTTCAATGTAACTCCTCACAAAATAAGCCGCTTTAGCTGAAACTTAGCACATTGCTCAAGCTCTATGTACAATTAAAAGATATGGTGACAACGAGCTGTTCTGATGATGGAGTCAGGTGCTGCTTAATGGAACATGAAGCATTAAACGTTTTGAATTGAATTGAATTGAACTCCCATCATCATCATGATCCCATCATTAAAAAAAAAACTTGGAGAAAAATAAGTGTCTATTTTTTATTTATTTTATAGTAAGCACTTATAAATCACAACTGCAAGCATTAACCAGCACTAAAACAACACTGTAGGACGAAGTTTCAATGCGACTTTTACGAAAACAATCAATATTGTCGATTTTTAAAATTCAAAAAGCAATTTCCCCCCTTTAGACATCTCTTTCGATGAGGATTTATCTACTCATTTTAGCCTGTCATTTGCGATTCATTTCGTTTGCGCCGGATCTGAGTTTTATTTCATTACCCTTTGTTCTATTTCACGATCTGCCTAGGCATATCATGATATGCCCTGACTAATGACTCAAATTGACGTTACATAAGTAATACATATTTGAAGAAAGATTTGAAGTGAAGTCAAAGTGAAAAGAAGAAGAAGGAATAAAAGAAGAAGAAGAAACCAAGAAGTGATGTGAAACCATGAAGAATATGAAGACCTATATGATGAAGACTAAGATGTTTGTTACCGATTGGGCGATATAGTCGCTCAGCGACAAAGCCCTTTTCTTTTTTTTGTAAATAAATAATTATAATAATGATATGCCCTAGTATCGCTAGCCAAATCGCCTACAAACGAAATGGCGAGTGTGAGATGGGCAGATCGTCGAATGGCGTCGTTGAACGATATGTATAAGCATATCATGATATGCATAATTCAACGATCTGCCGACGACAGATATCAGGACGTTGTTATATCAAAAACATAATTACGATAAAAACAAACCTTTAATAAACTAAACTCCTACTTATAATATTCGAGTATTGTTATGAAAAGCTAAATTTCCCTGAAGTAGATACTTAAAAGTGATTGGATGCTTACATGAAAAAAACTCGAATAATAATTTTATTCCAGGCAATCAAAAATTCTTGGAACAATTTACCTGCCTCTAGAAAATATGTTGAATAAATATTATGTGTTGTATTTTCGATCCAAATATTGTTGAAATGAGGTCATAGATCACTGGAATTTATCGTTTCGGTTTATATGCGAAAACATTTCTAAGAAAGGTGTGGCTTTGATAGCTACACGTGCCTTTCCAATAAACAAAACAAGCAAGGTAACACTTAGACATTCCCTAAATAGTCTAGGACAATTTTTTGAGTGAGTGTCTAGGTAGACACTACAATATGGTTTTATTCAAGACTAGCTGTCCGTCGCGGTGTTACCCGCGGTCCCTTGAGAAAACTTCACTTTCCCGGGATAAAATATAGCCTATGTTCATCAGGGATAATGTAGGATTCTAATGGTGAAAGAATCGGTCCAGTAGTTTCAACAAATATTTCCTCTTTATAATATTAGTGTAGAAATACTGGGATCTCAGAATTGTCTTAAAAGCTAGTTAAATCTACTTCACCTTTCGCACTTAATACCGTGAAAAGCCCGGGAAAAAAGTTTTAAATTTTTTGAGACTTGGTTTAGACCCCAAACCGTGTTATTGTCCAAATTGGAGCAATAATCGTATATAACCTAGAGCAGATATAACGGTATAAATAAATAAATATTCAAAAAAGTACGCGAGTGTCGTGGAACACTCGGTCGGAACGAAGCAAAGAGTACTTTTCTGTACTGGGAATATAATAAATTAATTGTCAATTAGGAAAATTCTAGAAACGCTCTTCCGTACCCACTAACAATATAACAATCTATGGACTGTGTCGCCGCTGCGCATTCCGCACTGTGACGATTTGACATAATACAATATACATGTGTCGTGACGGTAAAATGAAACAAAATTACCGTCCGAAAAGGAACTTCGTTCCAAAAGCATCTGCGCCCCGCGGTGATCCCGTGATCTCTTCATGTTTTCGTGCTAAAAATTCGATAGTGTTCAGCCGTTAAGAACAAACATACCGACAAACTTAACATCTTATTATGTAATGTAGTGTTAAAGTGTGATAAATCTTACCCGTTCCCCGACTGCGGCACGCCTAGCTTGTTTCCCTCGTAGTTGTTCATAATCTGAAAACAATAACTGTTGGTATTACGGTTCTCGGATGATGACAATCAAGTGGACCAGAAAACCGGCTATGGTGGAAGTTTTGGTAGAGTTGACACGAAATTGTTTGTACAGTCAGCATCAAAAGTCGATTAACATTAAATGAATGAAAAACTTTTTATTGTACACAATAATTACACAACAAGAATTAATATAACCTAATGAGATAATGTACAGGTGGGCGGTGTTGATGCTCAGGGGGACATCAATGAAACATCTAGAACTGATTTTACACTTGTATTACTCGTTTTACATTAATTTTAAGAAATTAGGTTCGGGAACAATGTTAGCCGTAGCGCGTTTAAAAATGAAGTGAAAAATGTAACGGTGTTTAGAAATAATAGCGCCCATCCATCAGGATTGAGCACACGCACACGACGTTGCTCCCAGGTAAAGCGTAGCCGTAAACAGGCGGTCTCATCGCTTAGAACCAATTTCTTCCAGAGAAAGAGATTGATGTTTCTAAAATCTGAACATTTCTGAAATCCGTAAACAAACCAAAATTTTGACAAATATTTAAAACTTGGGTCTCAGTCACGTCTCAGACCATTATAGCCAGGAAAAGTTTCATTTTTCTTAGAAAACGATTGACTTTTAAAAAATCAAACCGTTTACTTATATATTTTTTTTTGACCAAGTGGTGGCCAAGCGAGGTAATCCAACTGCGCTATGGGTCGATTAGATCAAAAAACATCGTAGATTTTAGATGCGTGAAGTAAACAGAGAGAGGCCTACCACTACACCCAGCACTGGGATATTATTGGCTGTGGATGATATTGATGATGATGATAAATATTTTCCAAATCCTGAGGCTCACTCATAAAGTATACGAACCTACCCCAACGTAATATATTGTGAGAGGGAATAAATAAGGTTAAGCAATATGTCATGATCGGCGCCATACAGGTGCTGGAAATAGGATACAGAAATTCAATTACGTATACTGCAGCAGGTAATCTGGTTGGATGTGTTCTTGTCAGAAGTAAATCCACTAGATCAAAAATCTGAAGGCAAGTCACATCCAGCTATAAACATTAGGCCCACCAATTGAATTACGTAACACTCTCCCAGCGAAAGTAACCAGATTGATTAGATGGGTTTGTAAGACGATTCAAGAGTTCAAGTTACAAAGAAAGTTGAGTTAGTTGCCTAGTTTGACAACTATGGTGACGCAGTGCCTGATGTCCTTTGAGTTGATCGCATATTGTCCGCGCCATACTCGCCGCAGTCATTTTTAACCGACTTCAAAAAAAGGAGGAGGTTATATGTTCGGCTGTATGTATGTTTTTTTTTTTTTTTTTTTTTTTTTTTTTATGTATGTTCACCGATATTTCCTTCAGTTGTGGACCGATTTCCAAAATTTTTTTTTTGTTTGAAAGGGTATACTCTTATAGTGGTCCCATATAAATTTTATTCCTGAGGGATTAATAGTTTTCCCGTAAAACTAAACCAATCACTGAACTTTTAGAAAATTGTGGCCCGATTTCCAAAATTTTTTTTTGGTTAGAAAGAGGTATACTCTCAAGGTGGCGCCATATATTTTTTTTTCCTGAGGGATTAATAGTTTTCCCGTAAAACTAAAACAATCACTGAACTTTAAGAAAATTGTGTACCGATTTCCAAAATTTTTTTTGTTAGAAAGTGTAAAGGACACACTCTCAAGGTGGCGCCATATATTTTTTTTCCTGAGGGATTGACAGTTTTCCCGTAACATTCAAAAAACCTCATTCTCACTACACAACACACCCTGACTCACAATCTGAGTCAAACATTAAATAGTTTGAAAGGGTATTACACCCGAGGTAGTCCAAAATATTTTCTTTTCCTTATGGATTGATAGTTTTCCCCCTTGCTGAACTCTGGTGTGTCCTTTAGTAGGTCTGCCCATGACTTCTCTTATCCTTTCCTACTTAAGCTACGATAAGCAAAGTCTTAATGTACTCGTAGCTTACTATATTATTTACACATTCACTTTTATTTACACAGTATTTATTTACTTACACTAAAAAGAGAAAAATAAAACATTTTTGAAAAAAAAATTGAACCGACTTCACAGAACACAAACAGAAGAACCTTCTACGCACTAAAAAGAGAAAAATAAGAATATAATTTGAAGTCGGTGCCAAGTGAATACGATTAAGTACCTATCAAAAAAAGAAATCGAGCGATAGCGTACCAGGATACAATTTTGCACCCAAGTTCTTTTGAATTTCTTAGATGTAAATGAATAGTTGGCACCGACTTCAAATTATATTCTTATTTTTCTCTTTTTAGTGCGTAGAAGGTTCTTCTGTTTGTGTTCTGTGAAGTCGGTTCAATTTTTTTTTCAAAAATGTTTTATTCTATACAAAAAATAATGAAACGTCAGAAAATGCGGCTCTATTCTGACGTCTCAGCATTTCCTCAATTGATTTGACAGTTCGGCGCGTTTGGCTCGGCTGGATCGTACGACCACCTTCATCGTGACATAATAACCTAGCTGAGACCATCAGTTTAACGTGCACTCTAAAGTATGAAAGTGCTCAGTTACGTTATTAAAACAAGCGATCACCTATCCATTTTGAGACCGCGCAGTACGTCTCTTAACTTCGAAGACATATAAAAGTGAATAAGCGACGAACGCTTAGATAAAGAAATGCAGGTTCATAAAAATGCAAGCGTTTATTATGAGGCTCCCCTAGCTGTATATCACGGTAAGTCATTAAGCCATGATGAAGCTTCAGACAGCTTAAAATCTTCGTCCCTAGAGTTCTGTAATAGCTTATTTTAACTTACCTAAGTACTTAATGCTATATTGTGACAAGTGATATAATACAACATAAATAAATAATGGACATTTCACGCAGCATCATCTAGCCCCAAAGTCTTGTACTATGGGAACCAGTTATCTAATATCTTCTTCTTATTTAAGGATTAACTCCTTGTCGGCACAACTGATGAATCCCTCTTATCTAATATACCACTCTCATATACTATTTGTTTATTAATATATTCATTTATGCATAGAAACTACCAGACCCGAGATAAATATTTACAGATCATACAAAAATTTATCCCGCGGTGGAGATCGAACCCGTCACCTTCTGCGTCCCAAGCAGGCTTTCACCCACTGCGCCACAAAGGTCGTCATAATTACAAAATCAGCTTAGAAACAATAACACACTCACAATTTCATCCGCATGCACGGTAGACAATGTAGACATCTTAATCGAGACATCAAATCTTCAGGATTTTAAAATATTTTTATTTTTAATTGATAAATGAACCGAAAGAAAAATTAACAAGATGCTGAAAAAAAACAAACGCCAATAGAGCATTCCATTTTTAAATTCAAACAATATTTTTTTTCATAATTAGCTCAATATAATTTTCTAAACAGTTCCGTTCCTTTTTCAAACCAGTAAAAAGGTTTCATGTAAAAAGATTATTAATGCTTGTAGACCTATTGTAGACTGATACAACGAAAGGGATTATTTTTGCAATCCAACATTCTATTTGATTTTCATTCCTACACTCCAATGAATAAACAATACATTTAGATTTGATTTTTTTACATTAGCTTCAGTTTTTGTTTATCCACTACGACAATGACTTTCGATCTGAAGGTCGTACGTTCGAATCGATATACGTGTGCTCAATAGTCTTTTTTCTAATTATAAGTAAGACGAACTTAAAGTTTTAAATTTTCTGGCCTTTTTAAAAGCTACAAGAGTTAAATTGGTTCTGGACTATAGCTTTCCTAGCTTCACTGGTTCCGACTGAGGTTCTTTTAAGAGCGAAGCAAATAGCTCAAGAAAAGCCAGGCAACAAGCAAATTCAAATAAATAAATTCCATTTCGATTCATTCGTGCTTCATTTCACTCATGCTTTGAAAATAAGGGTTGCAATCTACGATCGCCAATTTATTGCTTACAATGGACTCAACGTAAGTACCTACCCAAAATTGTATGTAACTTGACCTTTTAAATTTTTATTGTGATTGTAATTTAATCTTTCTTCTTGTAAAATAATGTGTAATGCTGTGTATGTACCTACCCTTACAATATTTTGCATGCTGCTAAGCTGATAATGGCTGTGCTTACCTATTATACCACTATCTTTGTTAAACTTGTTGCTTAGTTTGGGGCTAGATGATGCTGTGTGAAAATGTCCAGCATTATTTATTTATTTATTTATTTAATTAAGTATAGCAGAAATAACCAACACATATTGAACACACGTATTAAAAAATATGGGAATAGGTTTGCAAAATCTTGCAGAAATCTTGTCTCCATGTGGTGTTTTGAAGTTTCAATGAATACACTATAATTTGTTTGTTGGTTTGAACGTAGAGTTCGTTTTTTTTATGATGAATGGGTCGGCTCTTGTCCTCGGACTTACACTGGCAAGAATAAGGTATACGATAGAGCGAGCATACCCCAGGAGGTGCCTATCTTAAAAACATCAGAGTCGTAGCTCAGCGGAAATACAGACGATGGAAGCTGATTCCATTTTTTTTTAGTGCGCATAATAAAAGAGCTTTGAAAGCGCGTATTTCTAATAGATGGAATGAATGAATGAAAGAATGAAAATTCTTTATTGCACACCATTAATAAAATTAAAACAGACAAAAACAAAAGAAAAACCAGATAACAATGTACAAAGGGCGGCCTTATCGCTAAGAAGCGATCTCTTCCAGGCAACCTTTGGATGGAGAGGAACATCAGTGAAAAAAAGATTGGTCGGGTGCATATGATGACATTATTGAATTTTTAAAGCAATAAGACAGACTACTTACATAAACCTAA
Organism: Epirrhoe tristata; assembly: GCA_951394285.1. NCBI lineage: Eukaryota > Metazoa > Arthropoda > Insecta > Lepidoptera > Geometridae > Epirrhoe > Epirrhoe tristata. The sequence goes on from OX596149.1 coordinate 9,459,387, forward strand.
AGCTATTAAAAATAAATACAGAGGAAATGGAGTGAGGATGATGAGTGAGATAGTCAACTGTGCGTCTGAAGTTGTTAATTATTCCTAATTTTTAACATAAAGTATTTTAGGTGGTTCTGGAGTAGGTATACCCTCCTAAACAAACAAACACGATTAGGACCATAAGCGGATTGGTTGAGTGATCAGTGGGATTAAAGCTGGGCGCAAACGAGCTACCGACCACAGCCACTAGTGGCCAATGATAAGCAGTTCATACACTTTTTCATGCAGTAGCGAGCGGCCGTTAATAGATGTTTGTTTGGGTTTCGTGGGATAACTTGAGTTTTAATAAAACGTAACTTTAGTTTTTAATCGCGGATAACACCTCGGCTCTAGGTTAAGGTGCTTTAACACAATGATTTTTCGTACGATTTGCTTAGCCCCGTCTATTGAACGTGCTGACGATGACAAATCGCATACGATGAGTTTACACGTGAGAAATCGCATTGTGTAAATGCACCTTTATCTGCAAAAGCTAGAGATATTTGTTCCGTGTGTAAAACTTTTAGACGAGGATTAACCAAGCGAGAATCCATTCATTTCTATTTGAGCCATAAAAGTTTCTTTACATATGCACAGTTTGCATAAAATGCACTGTGTAGGTTATAACTAGCCAATAAATACGTGCTGAATCACGTACACAATTGGGTTCCGTAGTCGATTTATTTACATTACCTACATTAGACTGCGCGAAATACCAAGTCTGTACCCGAGGATCACTCTGTAGTCTGTACCAAATGGCCTCGAACGTTTTTTTGAACGGATCTCAATAAAAAGAATCTTTGAATAGAAACTCTGAGTTTCTAGTCTGTACCTACTGAATATAGCAGGATAACTTTACCTCGGAGCTCTAAATATACCCTAATGAACTTAATTATAATTTTAATTGGAACCTAATTAGTGTCGACGGACGCACTGCAGCGAAGAACTGGCTCGAAATAAAATTGCATTTTAAAATAGAAGTACAATACGCACAACCGATCTTTGTCTGTCTGAAGTTAGGTGCACTACAAGATTGCGCAGGATTGCTAGAGTAAACGAGATAGCGCGATGCAACAAACTAAGCTAGTGAGCGAGGCAGCTATACAAGTCATTGAAAATGGGTTCTGCACAGCTACTTCATAGAGCTTAAGATTGGTTGTGCGTACTGTAGTATTGTGTATTGTGTGTGTAGTAATAGTAAATAGTAAATAGTGAAAAGAGTTCGGTCCAAAATGTAGGTTGTTTCTAGATTATGTGAAGCTGAAGGTACAATCCACCATTAAAATAGTAGATGTAAGGCTATAAAACGAAATGATATCAACGATTGGTATTTTTATAGTTTCTTAGTCCCCTGCCCCATCCCATTTCTTCTTCCTCTCACGCCTATAATCCTGTGAATACAGTCCTTTCACCATTTCTCAAACAATCTACCCACTTCTTTGTAAACCTACTTCTTTGCACCCAGCCACACAATTCACACACGGTTTCACCCCTCCGCATCACGTATAAGCGTATTCGTTTATACATTTCTTAGCTCTATAACAAAACTTATTTCGTAATAACAAATTGCACAGATTAGATTGTGTAGGTACTGCGACTTCAGTGCTAAACCAACCATAGGATATCGTATCGCACGGTAATTTTTCACGTATAAACGCTATGCGATTTGTCATAGTTAGCGCGACGCTCATCGTCCACACGTTCAATGTGCAGGGCTTGGCAAATCGCAAGAAAAATCGCATCGTGTAAATGCATCTAAAGCGCGAGCTGCAGGCGGAAGCTAGTCAAATCTACGAGTGTTTATACTACGTTTGATCATAATTGCTCTCATAACGTAACTTGCTCTACAAATATAGGAAAGCTTCGAGAAAATGAAAAGCTAATAGTTTTACTGAATTTGGTCACGTTTATAGGATAAATAGCTGGAAGCGTAATTCGAGTGCTTAGTACATTTTTGTATTATTAAGCAATTTTTATTGCTGCCATGATATTTTTTGTCATCAAAATTAGATGACACACTTGGGTCTGATTAAAATAATGTACAATCGACCATAGAACCTCCTTTATGAAATTCGGTATAAAACTCAAAGATTGATACACCAAGATACACTCAAAAGAGAAATAAGGGAAGAAGGAAGGTTGAAAGAGTCTAGGGTATTAGATACTAAATTGTTTTGTGATTCTTTTTGTCCTGCCATTAGTTCTTGCGAAACCACCAAAAGTAAGTTCATATGAGTCAGTGGCCAACTCTGGTGACGGAGTTTTTAGGCCGACTTAAGGCCTCTGTCACGGCTTAACGACTTACATTAACTTAACTTAACTTAAATAGCCGGGAACGACAATTTAACGTGCCCTCCGAAGCACGGAAGCGCTCAGATGAAAATGCCACTAGCGGTTACCCATCCACTTACGGACTGTTTCGAACGTTGCTTAACTTCGACATTCGACAATCGTCTTGATCGATTGAACGACTAAACAAGACGTTTACCTGCAGCGTTCATCCTAAAGTTGTCTGGAAGAAATCGTTCACAGCGATAAGACCGCCCATTGTACATGGCTTTAAATATTCTCCTGTATCTTCGTTTGTTTTTTCAGAAATGTCCATGTGGTGTACAATAAAGTATTTTCTATCTATCTATCTACCTGCGTGTCCTTTCATCAGCGTGGCGAAAGGAGTATAGTGGCTCTTTTCATGCACTAAAGTGATACAGACACTAATCTTCGGTCTAGACACTTTTACCTCAGCATTGAAAGCAAAAGCTCTTTTGATGCACTAAAGTGATACACACTAATCTTCGGCTAAATAAAATAAATAATGCTGGACATTTCACACATCATCATCTAGCCCCAAACTAAGCAATGCTTGTACTATGGGAACCAGATAACTGATATACTACATACTTATATACTTTTTTGTTTGTAAATACATACATATCTACACTTTTTTACCACAGAATACAGATAGCTTTTACCTCGGCATTAAAAGCAAAACTGCTGTATTCACACACAATCATAATTATCCAATTTTGTACTATTTTAATATGCTTCTCCTTTTTATTTTGTGCCTTGTACCTTTGTGATTGTATTGTGTGCCACAGTTGTGTCTGTCTATCTAAATGTCTATGTTATTATGCGGTCAATTCAACCATAAAAGGTCAAAACGAGCTCAGATTACACGTATAACGTCGTACTCGTAAATAGACCAATAGAATACCTTAAATTGAATGAGCCCTAAACGAAGTTAATGTTCGTATAGGTAAATAACAAATTGACATTTTGATTGATAGTAAACAACAAGATTTTTGGAGGGTCAGGGGACGTTCTTATTTTCGTTCGTTTGATGAATACTCGGATGTTTCTTACTGCGATATTTATCGGTTTAGAATATTTGGTCCTAGGTTAGGACCGTGTTTTAACGTTGATCTTATCGACTGAATACAATGTAGCTCGTAATAAAAAGTATCTGAATATTCATCAAACGAACGATAAAACTAACGGGAACAATCCTCAGGTTTATCGCAGGATCGTGGTGGATGACAAAATCCTAAAGAGGTTTACCTATAGCGTGGATACCTAGTGGTGAGGTGTAGATGATGATGATGATGATGACGATAATGAAACAAAGTTATAACAGGCCCTGTAGGTATAATTAAAGAAGATATATAATGAGAAAATACCCAACTCTGTCTGTGCTCTTAGTTATAATTGATGTGAAAGATCAAAGGTTCTGCCGAAATATTTACAAATAAAAAAACATCAAGAAATACAAAATGAAAACATAATTAAAGGTACTTTGATCCCGTACTAAACAATTTCTATAGCTTCTTAATAAAGAACCCGTAGGAAAGCATCACGTTGTGCCGCCGGAAAGTGGGTGGGGAAATGAAATAGTCACGTGTAGCCTTTTAAAGGTGGCAAAATCTGCTATTTTGAACAAAATTGTGTATTGCACACCTACATGAAAGGTTTACCTATTATATCAAAAGAACGTCAATTTCGCATGAGCTCTCATCGGCCCATTAGCTCAGTTGGTTAGAGCGTCGTGCTAATAACGCGAAGGTCGCGGGTTCGATCCCCTCATGGGCCACTATACCTTTTGCACCAATATTGAGCCATCTTGACGACTTCAACTTTTCTGATTATCAGATCTTGATCAATCTAAACCAAGCTCATTTGGAAGCAAAACAAATTAAATTGTTTTTATCAAAATAATCCTAAAAGTACTTTCCTTAAAAATTTCTGTAAGTACGGTAGTGTTTTTTTTTATATAGGTCCAGCTAATTTGAGTACGGCTTCTTTTAGTAAACAGTCACGTTATTAGTAACTTTCGCAAATAAAAAACTTTTTTTTTATCTTATAGGTATGTAGGTATAAAGCCGTTCTCGACCGAAACACGTTATCAAGAATGAACGGAGCCGGCAAGAAAAGTGTGTGCAGGCGTGCAGGTTAACTGAGTTACCTGCCCGAATTTCCCAGGACTAGGTAGGTGGTCAATAGTGGTTGTTGATACTTTTTAAAATAAGGATAGTAACTTCAAAGAAAGTGCGTTTGAATGAACTTACCATATTTGCAAGTTGCTCTTATCACCAGCATACCAAACAAACAAATTACAATCGATTTTTCACTAATAATAACTTTCGAAGGTTCGATATTCACTTAATAATTTAGTTACATTGCTAACAGTAACCTTAGACTTGAAAAAGAGTAGGTTTTATTAACAGTTATAAAAATTATAGGTTACCTACTGCTTAGGATATTTTAAATATTTAAATTAGATACAAACAGAGTTGCACTTGGATAAGAAAAAAATATTTATTCCAAAATAAATTAAAAATATTTATTTTAGGTCGGTATCCCAATCCCAAATCTGTTCTCGCGTTAGATAATCTCCATCTTGATCAATATTTCGTAACGAGAAAGACAAAATTAAACTGGTTTATTTCACGATAATTGATTTTGAATTCTTTAAAATGCGATAAGAATTCAATTATACGATATGATAGTGGAATTTATTGTGGTGAGTCGAGACGTGCGCCTAGCGAGAACGCCGCGGCAATACTGACGGGTTGCTCAGCTCATGAGCTCAGTCACTGGATGGTGCGGGGCGAATGCGTCTGTTCTCTACTGATACGCGAGGGCCACATTGGCATTTAGGTATACGCATCGTCTCCCATTGATATGTACTTCCATACGACAGTGATTGCCAATTAACTTAAATTAGCACAATAATTCGAGCGAACTTATTAGCAATCTAACTTTATGCTAGTTGCACGACAGTGGAAAATTGCAATTTGTGAAACTCTATTTGGTCAAGGATTCTCCCTGGTACTTTTTTTTTAATAATTTGCATAAGTACCTATATGAATCGTTCATTTTATTATGCTGGGTCAAATCGTGAGTCAAATAAATACAAAAAGCCATCTCCTCGCCCCGCCAGCCGTCGAGGAAGCGACTTTATAGAATATCTATCGAATATTTTCTCATTCAAGACAAATGTATAAGTCTGTGTCAAACCCTCGTGGTGTGTTTCATAACAAATTAAAGTCGAGATATATTGTACTGTGACGTAACGTTTTACGAAACATACCATGAGAGTGAAATAGCTTTTTACGTCACCTAATGAATGAAATCGACATAGTCAGTCAATGCCAAGATCGCGAGAAGTCAAAGAACGAGTTATTAGGGTTAGTGGTTTCTAAGATTAAGAATCAGAATAATAGAATACTTGTCACTTCAAATATGTATAACCAATCCAATAATTAAGAGTAACATAAACAACTGAGCCCTTCCGTGTAAGGGAGCACGTTTAATTGATTCCTCAATCCTGAAAATCCTGTCTCATTGGTGACGAGCTTTTCAGAGCTTTGTCATTGGTCCACTATAGTTCTTTTTACATAGGAACGGTTCCGTGACAAGTCTTTTTTATGCCAGCATCTGAAATATTAAAAAAAGAAATAGACAAAATCCTTTTTTTTTAAGTTGTATCTTTTAGTACCTACTATCACCTGTATTCTGCTATCTGTGCTATCACTAGATTTTATTTATTTCAATAATTGTCTTTGTTGTACAGCTTAAAACGTAAAAGTTCTATGTGTCAGGGATACGTTCTTACGTGAAAAATACTATAATTTACCTTACGAAACAAAGTCACGAGGCCGTAACCCAAAGCGTGGTAGACATCTTTTCGTTGACATGTTTTATAAAAAAACGTAAAAACAGGTTCACGACTGTATCCCCAAGGTGCGGTAGACATTCTCTCAGATCTTTTTATGTTACTTATTCCAGATCCTTTGAAGATGTCTAAGGGGGGTAGTCAGAGGCATGTCCAAACACATATTTGATACATGCCCACATCTTGCAGAAGTTAGTATTCCATACGTGACAGGTTGCAAGCCCATCGCCATGTTTTATAAACCTTTTAAATTAGATTGACTTATGTGCAACTGCCGATTACTGTTTACCTACACGTGACAAGCTGTAGTGATATGATAATCGTATTGAAATTCTTTCGCGTAGTTGGTTGAGGGTTGGTTAGTGGTACGTAAAACTTACCTACACTTGTCGAACCCACGACCTTCGGATTGAAATTTCAGGCGCTATCCAACACGGACGTTTACTTATCACAACGGGTATTAGGCTAGCGAATAGCCCAGACTCCAAGGTCAGCTTATAGGTTTGTTTGTTGCGAAAAGGAAAAATATTCAGCATTCTCAAGCAGATTTTGTTAGATTCAATGGGTTAGATACTCAAAATGCGAATGTTTTTCGAATCTCTGCGAATGCTGCAAAATTGAGAACCTCTTCTATTTAGAAATCGGCTGAACAACATGGACTCTCTTCAGACGTTATATCCAAATATGCACAATTATTTCTAAGTGAAGGTTTTAAAAACCTATTGAAAAAACCTTTTTAAATTATTTCTCGACGCACAAAACTTCTAGATGATTTACATATGAATGAATACCTACCCTTGGGTAGACTCGACAAACAATATCTTATATGCTCACATATTTGCATAGGCTTGTAGAATACCTAACATAGGTAACTCACGGGTTTTATTTATGAAAAACTAGACTCATCATTATCACCTCAGCCCGGTATTACCCACTGCTGGGTATTATAGGCCTCCCTTCTTTTATACCAGCCTCCTCTATCTTGCGCTTCTCGCGTCCAAACATGCCTTAAGATCTTCACTATGTATGTCGTCGTCCCAACGTGCTCTCGAACGAACTCGATTCTGTTGGTCCAATCTTGGCCACCACTCGGTCAAAGATTTACTCCACCGGCCATAAGTACCTTATAAACTAGACTAATGCTAGATAATATTGGTACCCCAGAGCACGCGGCGCCTGAGGGAAATGGACAAGGTTGGTTTTACTTGCACGAGTGACGGGTGCAACGTCGAGTCCAAGGTTATTTCATTGTCTTAAACACACAAAATAAACCGATTTATACCTACTGATTTCTTTAAATCTTTTTTCAAACAATTCAATTATTTTATCAACTGAACTTTTCATCACTGGAGCGAAAGAAGAAACCTTTTGCTCTTCAGTGGAATACTACAGGAACTTAAAAATAATGTAATTTATTTTCCTTTCAGACAATAAGGGGGAAAACTTTAAGAAAATATTAAAAGGAAGAAAAACATTTTATTCAAAAACAAAAAACAAAACAAATTGTAAAAATAAACACAAAAGATTTTTTATTGAATAGGCCGCCACTCTCGCCTCTACTTATGTTGTACTTAAGATATTAAAAAAAAAAGTTTATAAGTTAGAAATAAGTCAAATAAGTACCAAATGTTGCAGTGCCCCATCGGGGTTCATTTTATGAAATTACTAAGTATCTACTAAACTAACATAAAGCAATAAACGTTTTGAATTGAATTGAATTGAAAACCTGTGAGTGGGTACCTAAAGAGCCTTCAAAAGTAAAAGTAGGTAAGCAGGTACATATTATGCTCCGTAAGTCACCAAAACTGTAAACTAATTTAGAGGTACTTAAGGTAGCCCTAGTACCTAGGTAATTATTTTACCTACTACGAAAATTTAGGCTTTGAAGCCTACAAAGGGCCGGATATACTTTGTTCAAAAGCAAAAATGCTCTAAGTAAAGCACATTACATAGCGCAACGACCCAAAGAGAATCTTTGACTCGCTCGCCAAACGCTACTTACTGTGTCGCAAACGTAGATTTAGCGGCAATTTTCCATTATGTTGAGTAGGTAGGTACCAAAAGATAAAAGTATTATACCATTTTATAATACGAGTCCTGGGAAGCTCTACATTATCCACAGCTCGATTTAGCTCACTGTGCATAAGCCTCCCTTTTAATTTTGTGTCAAATATACCAACACAACACACACTATGTCTAATATCTATTGGACATAATTATTGTGTGTGTTATACCGTTGTGTGTTTTATTCTTGTAACTTGAACGGTTAGTACCTGCCCTTACAGTCCCGTCTCAAAAATCAACCCCGGTATTTCTTAAGATTGCTGGGTCAGATTTTGATGTCCCTTTGCACAGGGATGTAGTTTATGTAGTTGCGGTATCTCTACAGAAATACCGTTACAGTATCGCTATTGGTTCATAGGAACGTCTTTATACAACTTTGAATAGTCTCGCTTCAGACACAATTTCCATAGGTATTTTAGCATGTGCCTTATTTATTGCCCTGGTTCATAAGAGTGTGCGATTTAAGCAATTTTGTACTTAGTTATTTATCTTAGAATCTGTGAAAGCTTCTTAATTAGGAAAATGATACTTCGAACTTTTATTGTGGATTACGTGTTTTAAAAACACAATTGGTGAAAGTTTTCTAAATCATATATTTTTTGAAAAATACATTTTTTGCACACATTTTGCTATTTATCTCAGGAACAGCACACTTTTTTTGGTGGGTTTTTGTTTTGTCAAGAAACCTATAAGTATTTCTTTAATTGTGTCTTTTTATTTTTCGATTGGTTGTTTAATTAACTTGTAATTGGGTAAAAAGTGTTTTGGCGCAGTAAATGACGTTGCGTAGAGTCTGGCAAATGAAAGTAGACCCTGAAAAATCGCGGCAAATTCAAAAAATATTAGCGTGTAACCCCATAAGGACATTTGGAAGAACACAACGTGATACTTGGTTATTATTTTCATTATTTAGAGTTATTAATTAATGGGTTGTCACGCTTATATTTTTGAATTTGCCGCCTCCTTTTCAGGGTCTACTTTCATTTGCCAGACTCTATCTACGAGTAAGTATAGCTCTGTACTTTTCACACGCCGAACCAATCACACTCGCTGTCCCGCTTACAAAATGGCGGCTCCTGCACACTCTTAACGGTTATAGTGGCGAAGGAACAAGAGAGGAATCACCTAGCAGCAGGAAATTGCATCATTGCACCGACAAGAGTTTAGCTTAACACTTTTACACTTTTTAATCAGTAAGAGAAACCACGGCCCTTAGTTATTTTGTCTATCTTTTTACTTTAAGTCAACCTCCCTCGAGACTTTACATTTTGTTCTGGGACAAATATGAATATTACTTAAAAAATTTCAATTTTGCTTTTTCTACCAAGAAACAGTTGACAACAAAAGTTACCTAGTAATATTTTGCAAAATACAAAACATTTAAAGATATTTGTATAATACATATGTACCTACCTACCACACAAGCTCTGCTTACTTCGGGGCTAGATAGTGTTGTGTGAAATTTCCAGCATAATTGATTTATTTATCTATGATGTCTATTTCTTTGTGAAGGCACGTTAAATCCTGGCTAACTGCGATTATACCTACTAGGCGTTTCAGTTTCCTGGGGGTGGGTATATCCATAAGTGCTAGCGTCTGACATCGCGCGGGGCAGATGGTAATAATTCATAGTAAGAATCTCTGAAACGAAAAGTCTGTTGATGCATAACAAACACGAAAACCCAAGCAAAATGTTAAATGTTGCTAGAGTAGGTAGTTTTTGAGCAGGTAAGGGGAATTAAAAGGTTTGTTTACATACATAAGCTGAGTATACAATGTCTACATAATTAGAACGAGTTTCTAAAACCTTCATTACCTTTACTTTGTGTTATGTTTTTCAAAACATGTGGCTTGATATTTAAAGGAGCACTTGAGCTGATTAATTATGTTAATTAATGAATTGTTATTATAAAATAGTAAGCTTTGAGGCTCAGTGGTTATGCGGAGTTCAGACCATAACGTTGACTGCTATTGAATCTGTGGCTGAAGGCTGAAGGTTCGGCTGGATGACGTCACTGCGACCCGGGATGTTACAAGATTCGGGACTATGTCAACAACGTTATATGGGTTGTGAGATATGGCATAATTAAAGGTTTGTTTATAGAAGGTCTTTATAATAATTGAAGTAGGTACTTAGATATGTACTTTTAAATTAATTTTATATTGCCGGCGCAATTTTCAAAACTTATAAGTATAGACTAAGTCACTACACTGTCGACACCTCATTGCTGTTTATTACATAAACGTTAAACCTTAGTTGAACCCCATGCTGACACATGTCAAAACAAAACTGTTACCACAAAAAAGCTTTCTATGTACGAGTATTTAAAGATCGTTTTTCTAGGGACAGTTTTTTGTTAGTCTAAGACTAACAAAAAAACTAAGACTAAGTCTAAACTCGGTTCATTTTCTTGTAATAAGACGGTATAAAGCCGTTTGGGCTGGGCAAGGGCAGCTCGAAAACCATAGGTACGCTTGATAAATGTGTAGCAGTTTCTATAAATACCATATAGCAATATAAGCTAAGCTAGACCCAAAAAGTAAACTTCCGACCAATTCAGGTCCAGTTTCAAGGAAAAACAACAGCGAAATCCGATTACTAACTTCACTAAACCCGCCACTAACGGAATCTTTAGGCGTTTGAATTTCTATGTACTTACATAAAACTTTTGGTAAATCCCAGCGAAGATCGGAACTTTATTCGAAGTGACCGAAAGTTAAAAATTAAGGACGATTCCATGTATTTACGTAACGCAACAAAAATTGTCCGGCGTCGAAGCCACATGTCCCGCCCAGTCCCATTTTAGTTTTGCTGTTTTGTAAGTGACGTCAACAGTTTTTGTTTTTGAGCGTAGTATCAAATTTCGTATGCGGTCTGTGAGTCTGATGGTCTGACTCCTAGGATACTACGCTCCATGGACCATTGGCAAACCTCTATTTGGTATACATCAAAGGATGTCGCGGCAGACCCCGGAGAAGATGGCGGGACGATCTCGACAGTCATGCAAATGATGATGCAGTTTGGCTCAAGATCGGTGTGGAGAAAGGGGAGAGAGGCCTTTGCCCTGCAGTGGGACAATGCAGGCTAAAAACTAAATAATTAAATAAAATTAAAGATCTGAAGGCGCGATAGACATTCTCTTTACGTAAGTATTTTTTCAGATGAGTATTCTGAAAAAAATACGTTAAGTCTCGGCACTCCGTGGGATAAGTGCAGGAAGTTGATGAAAATGATATTTTCGGCCTTGAAAAAACAATTTTCTCAACAATACATCTACATAAGCATATTCACAAAACTACGGCTCTTCTAAGGGACAGCTACGGTGTCTCTACGACACCTCTACGTGATAGCTACGTTGCCTCTACGAAATGGCTACAGGCGCCTACAAGATAAAATTGAGCATCCATCAATGTATTTTCGTTGTACCTATTAAAAATCGGTGTAATTGCTTTCGAAAAGATATACCTTTGGCTACAAAATACAGATAGTGAAACATGGTGAAGTGACTGATTGAATACATAAGAAATTTATAATATTTTTGTGATTTTTCTGTTGGATGTCCTAAAAAAATAAAATAAAATAAAACAGATACTTATCTAAACATAATAATAAACTTACACCCTAGTGTATTATATTGTCTTTGCCTACCAATGATCTTACCTACTTCTTATTGTCGTGTCACTAGTTCATACGAACCAGTGTGGTAAAAGGATTAACTACCTAACTCATACGAACAATGTTCTACGTTCCTATCTGTATTCTAAGTGACGACAAATATTAACTCGGTGTTGGCTTGTTATTTTTCCGTATCAGACTTCAAATAAGAGGTAAATCAAATTTAATTATTTACATTTTAGTCGTGTGGTTAATAAGGGTGCATTTACAATGGTCATAATAAATGTAAAGGCCCACAGGGCTCACTCTGAGACGAATTATTTTTTCGCTAGCTATGTAATTAGTTGTGGTGCTATGAATTAATCATTTCTTTCTTGTCGAAAGGTCACAATTTTTTTTCTGTTTCAAACAATAAAAAAAACTTTTATCAACTTTTGTTGCCTAAAAATTAGGTATCAAACCTAGACCGTGTCTGTTGCCCTGGGTCTTTAACAGTATTACTTGCGTGAAACAAAAATATACTTTTTCTGGGCATGTAAATTAGGTCCTAAACACATAGTTCTGTGGTCCTAAGTATAATATGACAATAATTTTATTGTGATATTTCGTAATGTTAACTGTTTTCGAATAAATAATTGTCTAAGATAAAATTATCGTATGGAACGGTCCTAATAGTACAATTAACATAACCATTCCGAATACAATCTAAATTGAGATCAGTCAGTGTCGCCCAGACTGTCGACGCGGGCGCACGACAAAATGGCTTCCAAACTATGTTTGTTTATTTTATCTGTGGTCGCGGTATCAGCACAGGGCCCTGACCCCATAGTGAGGGTTCCCCATGGCTCGCTCCAGGGTACATGGAAGGTTTCTACGAAGGGAAGGACGTACGCTAGCTTCCAAGGAGTACCTTACGCAAGACCGCCTGTTGGAAAATACCGGTTTAAGGTTAGTTTGTTACCCATCTATGTATCTGTCATAACAAATCTGAAAATGTTTTTTCCATGTCACTTTCATGTCAATCAAAAGGGATGGCACGAGTTTTGGATGCTGTTTGGTGCATTATAAATACTTTTTTTGAAACGAAGTTTCTTTTCGGACGGTATTGAGGATGAGGGCTAGAAGAAAAATTTTACCGTCACGACATATCGCTGTCTCCGGGGTATAAAATGATAACTGCAAAAACACAACTTTACAGGAGAAGCAACAAACAAGTTTTCGTTGATAACTTCAGAAAGAGAGCAAAATGTTTTTTTTTTTTAAAAACAAAGTTGAAACTTCGTTCCACCGAGTGTTCCACGATACTCACGTACTTTTTTATTATCTCAATAATAATCTAGTTAGTTCAAGTCATAATCGTAGGTTCAAGCAGTCACAGATAGGTATAAGGTGTATTATAAGGTGTTTATTATTGATAATTTTTTATCGTGAAAATTGTTGAGCATAACAGGCTATTTTGACCTCAACTTTCAATTTCAAAGAAATGCAGCCGTGCAATAATTAATTTTTCGTTTCGACATAAATTCGTAAGAACACAAGCTTTATACCTACGTTTGAAAACATTGAGAGGAAACCAGTAAGGAATGCAAACTTCTGCAAAATGTCCATTTGGACACCGCAAATACGTAGCCGAGCTTTACTAATAGGATTCCTCTTCAGTGCAATGGTCATTCTGACCATTTTTATCAGAAGTTTCTGGAACGAAGCTCTTAACATTTGTACACACTGGTAATGTAACAGAATGTAAGACAAAATATCTATAGGTAGCTTTTGCCTGACCTGACTAGATAAATAAATAAATAACGCTGGACTTCTCACACAGCATCTAGCCCCAAAGTAAGCAGAGCTTGTGTTATGGGTACTAGAATGACTGATAAACGACTTATATACTTTTTGTTTGTAAATACATACATATTATAAGTACATAGAAACACCCAGACCCGGGACAAATATCTGTAGGTCATACAAACATTTGTCCCGCAGCAGGGATCGAACCAGCAACCTTCTGCGTCGCAGGCGGACCTTTACTTACGTTCTCGTCCTCTCGTAGTTACCACTGCAACTGAGCTTAAAAATATTACATCAGCTCCAAAAATAACGCCAACACTTACTACATAATGCGGTGCTGCTGATTCTCTTTCGAATAGAATCAAAATTGCTGTGAAAGACGTATACCTATGATTATGATGATGAAGGATCCAAGCCGAAGTTTGTGAAGTGTTTAGCTATTAAATATTCATAGGAAATCGTGCCCAGCATCAGAATCTCCTTACTTTAATTTACTGAAGTAGGTAATTCGTACGAAAGGCTAACGACAACATACTTATTTAGAAACATACGACAGTTATGTATTTGATTACATTTAAGTAGTATGTATCACACAATATACACAGCCATACTTAGATCTACTTACTAGCATTTAATTCCTTTACGTGTAGGCTAGGGTGTTAGTTCGAGGCAAGTTACCTACTAGTTTCTTCAATTTTTGTATTTATTCCCTTTTTAATTTAGCATGACAGTAAAGCATGTTTTTTTCTTCGCTCTCATCTCATGTCGATGAAAGCAAAGGCAGCCAAAGCTATAAGTTCAATATGACATCCCTGTGTGTGTAAGATATAAGATTAATATCCATACTAATATTATAAAGCTGAAAAGTAGAGGATTAGCGAGTTTATATGTTACGTTCCCCAAAACGCAACGATAGCGCGATCAAATTTTTCCTGTGGCGCCATTTATTATGTAGTAAAATGTGTCAGTCTGTCTGTCTGTTTCTTACCTTTTCACGCCTAAACCACTGAACAGATGATGCTGAAATATGACATGGATAAAGATTATGTCCCAGGGACGGACATAGGCTACTTTTTTTTTCAAAACGAATCATAAAGGGCGTGAAATAAGGGTTGAAATTTTGTATGGGGGACTTAAAGTGAAGTTCCAGTTGAAGGCCACTAGATGGCGTTGCTGTCCTATGGCTGAGGTCGCGATGGCGCTATTATTGCATTTTTATTTTTAAAAGTATCAGAAGAGAATCTTCTGAACAGCAGTATTCAGTTCTATTTTTATTAAGTGTGTTATTTTGCTGACGAAGTTGCGGGTACCAGCTAGTTATTAAATAAATAATATAATATACTCAGATATCGTGAGCTAATTATTTAATTAAAAAAGTACGTGAGTGTCGTGAAATACTCGGATGGAACTAAGTTTCAACTTTGACATTTGGTATTTTGTCAAATACCTACTTATTAAAATCCTAGAAACGCTCTTCCGTAATAACAATGCAATAATCTATGGATTGTTTCGCGTCTGCGCACTTCGCACTGTGTTTTGACCTATGTATGTGTCGTGACGGTAAAATGGAAGCCTTTTTTTTCTAACCTCCATCCTCGATACCGTCCGAAAAGGAACTTCGTTCAATTAAATATTAAGTACTTATAAAAAACATTGGAAATTGTAATAATTATCAATACTAGTAACAATCAAGATAATACAGCAGGCAAAAGAAAGAATAAAATAAAATACATTTATTCAACAAACAAAATACAAATCTACTTATACAAGAAAAAAAAACAATAAAAAAAAATAACACAAGTACGAATACGTACCGCAGCCTGGACCTGTTTTATTTAATTAGGTAGTTGGAGTTTTAATTGATAGTAAATGTACTGGACCAGAAACGAGGAAATACATTAGTGGAGACCAATTTGCGTTAATAGTTTTTGGGTTATTTGTATTCAAACTGGTAAACATAGTCCTTCCCTGGGATACAACCTTTAACTATGCCAAATTTCAGCTTAATCTGTTCAGCGGTTTGGGCGTGAAAGCGTAACAAACAGACAGACAGATTTACTTGCACATTTATAATATTAGTATGGAAGTATGGATAGTGTTTCATAACATGAACCCCGCTAGGGCACTGCAACATTTTGTCTTAGCTTAGGTATTTCTAACTTACAATTTAATTTAAATATGTAAGTAATAAATTGGCACAGAATAAAATAAATAAATACCTAAGTAAGTATACCTACTGTAGTAGGTAATATATTAGCTGCGGCTAACTAAGTACCTAGGCCTACCTCTACCTAATTAATTATAGTTTGGTAGAATCTCCATAATAAGTAAGGGCAGGAAGTTGTGTTATGTAAGCACGATAATGTTTTAGGGCTTGTACACAAAACTGCGATGCGACGCGATGCGAATTCGCAACGCAGAAAATTACGACACGAATTGCTGCGATGCGATTTTGTGCGGCAAGGCGTCTCCCAGGGTGACCATTCCTTCGACGACCATTAACCGTACTAAACGTATTTTGAATTGAAAACTAGGTCGTGACATGGATCGTAAAAAGAAATGTGCACTTTTATTATTGCTTAGGAGATACAGGAAAAACAAACAAAGAAGATTTTGGGTTCATCCATTTATTACTATTATGAATCCCGATGGAAACTATTTTCTTCTAAAATATAAAGCTTTGAAAACCGACGAAAAAAAATTTTTGGAGTATTTTAGAATGAGCATATCTTCATTCGAAGAGCTTTTAAGTTTATTATCACCATATCTTCAGAAACAATCGTACAAGGGGAGAATTCCTGTTATGCCTCTGGAAATGATTGGCCTCACTATCCGGTAAGTAAAGTAAAACAATAATTGTTTACATTAGTTTTTATTGAGAAAAGAGTTTTTAAAATATTACAATCCATAAAATTTACGAAAAATCAAAGTCTTCTTCAGTTGAAAGTGTGCTTAATATGCTTGAGTTAGAAAAATCATTACTGGGTGAATCAATTTGATCTGGTATGTTAGATGACTGTGGACGTATCAGTGGCGTTTGTTGAGATGTCGCAAAATGTTGAGTTTGATAGCCACCCTGGTAGTTGCTATTCGGATAGTAGTAGCCATGATGTTGTAGTAGGTTGATGCAATTCTGTTAAAATTTGAAGAACTCTGCTCTGAAAGATTAATGTTTTATTGTCATCTAATCTTTCAAGTGATGGTAGAATACCTTTAAAAAAAGATATGTGTCTATTCTCAGGTTCCTTTAAAATCTTTACAATATCATCTTCAAATTTATTATTAACCATCTTTCTTTTTGGTGGCTGCCTTTGGTAACGTGTTTTAGATGTACCTTCTTGATTATCTTGCTCATTTTCTGACTCATTTATACTAGTAGTGGTCTCATATTGCAATTTTTTCTTAAGAAATTGTAATTGTTTGTACAGATGGTATTTTATATTTTTGGATCCAGACCCTGACCTACTTGCATCTTTAAGTTTCTTTTCAAATTTATTAAAGGTATCCTTAATCCCCCTCCATCTTTGTAATACTGAATTACCTGCAAAAAAAAAAATAATAGACAATATTTAATTTATTCATTTATTTATTAATCTTTATTATTCATCAAATACCAATTGTACAGAACAATAGGCGAACTTAACGCTAGAAGCGTTGTCTACCAATTAATTAAATTAAAATTATTTATGTATGTTTATGTCGTTTTAGGTTAGTGTTCTTTACTTTTCAAGTTTGTTATATAAATTAATCCTTTTTTTTTCTATTTATGTTACAGATTCCTAGCGACCGGAAATGAAATCAGAAATATACATTTAGATTATTATCGAGGAATAAGTACAGTTGCTAAGATAATACGAGTAGTTTGTAATGCAATATGGAAATTTTGTTTAAATGCAAACATACCAAAAATAACACAACAGCTGTTTGAAGAAATAGCTGCGGACTTTGACAAGAAAGCCAACTTCCCTAACTGTATTGGAGCCGTTGATGGGAAACATATTCGTATTCGTAGTCCCCCAAAAAGTGGATCACTTTTTTTTTATTACAAGGGCTACAATTCAATAGTTTTGTTGGCTATTGTGGAATCGAAATACAGATTCATCTATGTGGACATAGGAGCATATGGAAAGGAAAGTGACTCCACTATTTTCCACAACACGAAACTGTACGACTTACTGATGAGAGGTGATTTGCCTACACCAACATCAAGGCCATTACCGGGCTTTCAAGAACCGGTTCCATTTGTTTTTGTCGGAGACGAAGCTTTTTCTATTTCGAATAATGTCATGCGTCCTTATTCTGGCAAGCATTTGTCTGTTAAACAAAGAGTATTCAACTACCGTTTGAGTAGGGCAAGAAGATATGTCGAGTGTACTTTCGGCATACTGGCCAATAAGTGGCGAATATTTCACCGGCCCATTAACGTTTCATATGATTTTGCAATAGATATTGTTAAGGCTTGTTGCATACTACACAACTTTGTAATTAACCGTGATGAATTAGACACCCCTATTGAAATGATCATAGATGATTCCGAACTACAACCACTTCAACAAGGGTTGAATGTAGGTAGTCAGGTGGTAAGTGCAAATATAATTAGAAACGAATATTCGGATTACTTTACTAGTGAAGTTGGAGCATTAAGCTGGCAACTACAAAAAATTTAAGAATATACAATGCGACTTGCATTGTTGCTCGCGTTCTTGGTAATAAGTCAATACAACAGGTACAAAAGGATCACATCGTAAAACATTAAAGTAACTCGCTGTCGACGCCTAAACATGTAAACAATTTAAAGAATATTTTTTGTGCTTATATGAATAGAATGTTTGATTTGTAGGTAGTTTTAGTAAAAAGTAAAAAGAAGTTATACTTAATAAATGTATTTGTGTACTTACCAAGTTTAGTTTTTTCATTGTTTTCTTTTTCCTCGAAATTTGGAAATAAACTTTTACACACGTCCTTCCAAGCATCTTGTTTGATGAATTTGTTTTTATAATCTTCATTACTAGTGTCCCAAAGAACAGGGCGCTCCTCAATCAGTGATATTAAAAAATCAACGTCGTATTCTGTCATTTTTAAAGTACACGTCTTGCCCACACGCTGTCCCTGAGCGAACTAAAATGGCGTCAACAAGTGTGACGCAACATCGCAGGAATGCGCGATGCGAATCAATTCGCAAGTTCTTGCGAAGCGTAGAGGGAGCTCGCAGATTTTTGCGATGCGACGTCGCATCGCAGTTTTGTGTACAAGCCCTTAATTTTTAACTCTATTGAAGAGCAAATCAACCTACTCACTTTGACTTTGACTTATAAAGAATTCCAATCTTACAACACCCCTTACCAACTTCGCCCAATTAATACGAGACAACATTGCTTGCCAACAAACAGTATTGGCAGACGTATTTTATTTTACAAAGTATTTTAATTACTTGTAAAAAGTTAAATGGCGTTTGTTTGCATAGAGCGGCAGAAAATAGTCGCAGTCATTGATATATTTATATATCGTTAGACTAGCGACAAGCTGCCGCCCGCGGCTTCGCTTACGTGCAACAAACTTTTTTCCCCTTTTCACGCACGGTTATTTTTTAGCCGTTCGCTATATGTTGCATCCACAGACCAGAGTAAAGCCGTGGTTGCATCCGATAAGGATGTATACCTAATTAACATTTGTATTGCATAAATACCCCGGATAATATAACCAAGCTAGTAGGTAGGTAGGTATCTACTGTACCTACTAATCGGTCATCCAACGCCTGTAATTGTAAACCTTGAATGACCGATAACGGAATACCTGTATTTGCTTCATCTGATAACGTTAGAGATAGTAAAGTTTATTTTTGTTTATCTTATTCATACATTTTATTGCCTAGTGCCTAGGTACACTTTACATAGGTAAATACCTATGTAAAGTATGTATAAACCTACTCTGTCGTGCTATATGCAGGCTACCTATATAAGTCTTTTCGTTTATTGCTTCTATTCCAGGAACCGCAGCAGCTGAAGCCATGGCCCGGGACCTGGGACGCCTCCAGGGTCCTGTCGGGTTGTCTGCAGTACGACCCCTTCGTGAAGAAGATGACAGGTTCGTTCCTACATCTAAAGCTTTTGCGAATGAGAGAGCCTTTTAATCTTCGAACTAAAATATTCAAGGTATTACAACCTGACTGGCGACGCCATCTAAATCTTCTTTAATGGATAGAAAGGGCCTATGATAAGTAGGTACCTACCTAAGTAAGTTCGTATGAGTCAGAGGCCAACTCTGGTGACGGAGTTTATAAGCCGCCATAAGACCTCCGCCATGGCTTAACGACCGACAATTTAATGTACTACCCTCCGAAGCACGGAAGCGCTCAGTAGAAATTTCTTTCTCTTCACTTACTGACCGGTCAGAACGTTGCCTATCTTCGACGACCAAGAGCGCTTCTCATGATGACTCTCTTTTAGGAAGTGAAAACTGCCTCTTCCTGAACGTGCACACTCCGAAGCTACCGCCCACCTCTGCTGGTCTTCCTGTCATCGTGTTTATCCATGGAGGAGCGTTCATGTATGGCGAAGGGGGCATCTACGACGCTTCGAATCTCATGGACAAAGATGTCGTGGTAGTCACGCTCAACTACAGGCTGGGACCTCTAGGTAAACTTTGACTCTACGAGAAAAGGCTATAAGGTAACCATTTACCCCAGATAAAATATACTCCTTTACCCTAGAGATCGTACAAAGCTTCGTCTAATCTTCGGAAACATCGTACCTACCTGCAACCGATTAGAAAAAAATACTGTTTTACCCGGACCCGGAGCAACAGATTTTTGGAGACGTCCGTTATGGTCAAGTTTATCATGTGTAGGTTAGTAATCTGAAAACCATAGATTAGGCGTAAGAAAGGGACCGGCCCTTCTCGGAACCATTAGTTTAGTTTGTAAGGACTTTGAGAAAGTTGTTTGCGTGAAGATCATGTCTAACTTCCCTAAAGATATCCGATTATTTCCATTCCAATAAACTTATCAACAAGCAACAAGTAAAACTTATGGATAAGTACCTGCCTAAGTGTTCACAATACTTACCTACATCCAAAAAATATTTCCAATAGGGTAGTTCTCAAACCTAATCACATTTGAGAGGTTTCATCTCATCTTGGTAACTATTTTCAACATAGGTAGGTACCTACCTAGGTACAGTCAGTAACAGGGCGCATGACTCCCCCAAAATCAAAAATCTTCTAATTTACAAAATAAAATTAAATCGTTAAAATAAAGTAAAGAAGATAGATTAGTGACCCCCCCTAAAATTTCAGGCTGCGACCGCGCCTGATATCCGTTTGCCGGATTTGTAATTTTAGGTCAATTTTAATCATATGCCCTATTCCGACTGCGGACGCCACCGCACCTGTATACTGCGCCGGAATCGAAATCTGGGCAAAAAAAATCCGAGTTCATGAACTCTGATTTATTTTTGTTATTGCTACCGTAATATATTTTTTTCTTTATAAAGTCCTAAGTAAATAAGTACCTACCCACTTAACCTTTTTTGTCCAGGTTTCTTGAGCACCGGCGACGAAGTAATCCCAGGCAACAACGGACTGAAAGACCAGGCCATGGCCCTCCACTGGATCCACTACAACATCATGCTGTTCGGTGGCAACCCTCACAGCATCACGCTTACCGGCTGCTCCGCGGGAGGCGCTAGTGTGCACTACCACTACCTTTCACCATTGTCTAAAGGTAGCAATAAAAAAAAAGGAACCCGCGTTTGCTTTGCACCATTGATTTGCCCCAATAATGGTGCAAACGTAACTAGTAAGATATGTTTTATGTTATAACCACGATTGTACCAAACCGTATCGCCCGCTGGTTCTTCACGGTATTGGTTGCAAAGGAATAGAAATAAGTTAAAATGAAAATAAAGGACTATCCCAGCGGTCCTAGGTAGGTAGTGGTAGTAAGTAGCCCAGATAGTAGTAGGTACCTACTCAATAAAGGCTTTTTCTTAATTCTTTATTGTACAAATAAAAACCTACAAAGAGTTTTCTTCCAACAAACCTTTTTGATGTTGACTTTTGGCTGTGGCACTAAATATCTGCACGTACCTACCTACCTCTACACAGTAGATATAGTACCTACCTAGGTATATTTTATCTGGGCTACCGCCTATAATGTACCCTTAGGTCATTGATAATACCACGCAAACGATGGCGCACGAGCGCCTATCAGTGGCAGGCTATGGCGTTAGACGGAAGGCTTGGAAAACTCGAGGGGAAGTGATCCCAGCTGTGGGATAGTACAGGCTAAAACTACTACCTTTATTATGTAATGTCAAGAGTGTATAAATGAATGTCTAAACTACACCAGATTCGCAGTTCCTATAAAATCGGCGTCTAGTCTAATCAATAAATGAACCGCTCAAATGCGGCTAGTTCTCGTTAGGAGCATGGTTCTAGTTACTAGTGTTGGCTAATTAATTCAGTGCTGAAGCTCTGCAACTAAATTACTATGCTTTCGTAATTGGAAAACTAGAAAATACCTATTTATAACATTGAGTTATGATGTAAGTACTACATTATAACTCAATGATTTATAAGGGTACAAAGTCAAAGTCAAAAAGCATTTATTCAGTAGGACCGCTGGGCTCACTTTGAATCGTCATAAAACTCCTTATTTTACTCCTGTTCCTACGCGACCAATGCCATGAAGAATCTAATACTTACATAACACTTATAATAGGCAGTATCTTAGGTAGGTATGTACCTACATAACAACATGTTATTCCAATAATTTTTCTACGTAATAGGTACTACATAAACATCAGCTTTGCACTGCTTTGGGCGAATTTCAAAATTGCGACTACCACGCTTTTTTGGTAAAATTGTAGGTAAAATTAATCATAACATAACATCAGCTTTTTGTGTAGGTATAGTAGGTACCTAGGTACCTATTACCTACGCACAAGTATTACGTAACTCCGAGACGATGGCAAAAAAATATGCATTTCGTGAATTCAACACAAAGGATCGGAAAAAATTACAATATATATGACAATTACTTTATTTTTCTAGGCATGTTTACCCGGGGCATAGCGTTCAGCGGCTCCGCATTCGCCTCCTGGCCTCACTCTGTCAAACCCGCCCAGAAGGCCAAGGCGCTGGCCGCCCTCGTGGGCTGCCCCACTGGCACAAGCCGGGAAATCCTCGACTGCCTTAAGTTCAGACCGGCAGAAATGCTTGTCAACGCGCAGCTTGAGATGATGGTAAGTAGGGTAGGTACTCAAATATGGGATGGATGCAATGAGGGTCGCAACGTGTTCGATAAAAAAAAAATCGAGAAAATTACGAAACGAATCATCACATTTGGATCCTCAAGACAGCGTAGACATTTTCAATTTTTATGGAGGACAAGATCCTTTGAAGATTATTTAGGGTCAAAGGCAGAACTTCTGCAAAATACCTATACCTATAGGCGTGTCTCTGACCCTTTCATCAAGAATATTGATCGAAGCTCTGACCTGACAATACCCACTCAGACATCTTTGACTTGATACCGCGACGAAAATCGTGATCCTGTAAATATTGACGTTTTGTACCTAATTGACCGGATAAATCATATTTTCCAACCACCCACTTACAGTATCAAACCTAAAACTTATTCCCAGGAATGGAAAGTTCACATGTTCACACCATTCACACCCACTGCTGAAGCATCGAACGTGCGGGACCCGTTCCTCACACAGTACCCGTACCACGCCGCCAGGATGGGAGCCATGCAGAACCTGCCTCTCATCACCTCGGTCACATCCGAAGAAGGATTATATCCTGCTGCTGGTATGATAACTTTTTCACTTAGTTCTATCCCAGATCATATACGGACACGGACAGCCTCCTATTGACCTTTATTACCTATACGATTCCATCCCATCCCACTTCGGAATGGAGATGGAGATATTCCGAGTTAATACCTACCAAGTGGAAAGCTCTCAAAGCCTCCAAAACAATTTTCCATAATCCCTGATAATCCTCAACCAATCGTATGTCTGCTCTAGTTTACCTATCAGAGCCTGGTCTGCTCCCCGAGCTGGAAGCCCATTGGCAGACGCTGGCCAGCAATATCTTCGAGTACAATGACACCTTGCCCCTGGACCAGAGAGCTGCGGTAGCTGCTAAGATCAAGGAACGGTATCTTGGCAACCGTCCTGTCAGCCTCGATACGTTCCCTCAACTCATTCAGGTGAGCAGGCAAAGATTTTTACGGTAATGTTCGGTCCAGGACTGGTTTAAAAATATAAAACCAGAGTTACCTACTGATAATGCGTATGAGAGCTTAGTAGTCTGGTGGAAGCAACCGATACCTAAGGTCGGAAGTTGGACATGAGCTCGAATCTAGTTCTGTATTCAAGTAGGTACACCTATTAATTAATTTATGCAGTAGGTAAAAGAAAAGTGTCAACGAAGATACGGTGTCAATTCTACTAAAGCAGGCGCTGGCTAAACTTTCCATTCCTGGGAATAAATACGCTGATTTCTTTGATTCCCAGGCCCTCGGAGACCGCTTATTCGTGGCCGACGTGGGTCGTCTGGCGAGCGTGCACGCGGCAAGGTCCAGCCAGCCCGTGTATCTGTACCGGTACTCCTATCGTGGGCCCATGAGCCTGACTAGTCTGATGGCTCACAGCGATGTCAACTACGGTAATTACAAGACTGTCCAATAGACGGTCCGCGCCATAAGCTACAAATAATTTACGGTAGGTACCTACTTACCTACCTATTACCATCTGTCCTGATCTGCCCACACTAACACCTCAACGGTGGTAGGTAGGTACCTAATATCAAAATAACTAGGTAGGTAGGTACTGGATATTTGCCGGATTGAAAATTCATCCCAAACAAACTAGGGAGGATCCATTAAAATGCCGATCAGTGGTTGGTTAATGGAAACACGATAAAAATAACAAACCAAGGAGTTATTGACCTTAAAGCAGCAGACGTTGGGGTTATCAGTTCAAATTGAACAATTTTTTAAGTTGAATGTGCTAGGTAGCTACCTACAAAAAATCTTCTTGACTTCTTATGATAGGCTCAAAAAGTTGTGTGAGTTTAATATTTTTGTAAATGGGTACCCACCTACCCATTTACAAATATATATGTATAGGTGTGAGCCACGCCGATGACGTGATGCGGATCTTCAAGTTCCCGGGGCTGGACGTGACGAGCGCTGAAGACTTCGCCATGGGTGACTCACTCATCAACATGCTCTACAGCTATGCTTCTACTGGGTCAGTATCTCAAGTTTATACCTCCGAATTGTTTTATTTTGTGCCATCATTCAAAACTAGGTAATTCAGCGTCCGCCTTAGACTATCTTGATTAAGCGGCTCGACTTTCAGTCCGAAGGGATTTCCTGTGGATTTGAACCTTGCTTTTTCAATTCGGAAATGTTCATACGTTTACACGAGGTCTAAATAAAATTAAAAAATCTAAAAAATCACCAGAGTTGGCCACTACCTATTTACCTAAAATAGGATTTTAGGGTATCTTATAAAATTTATAAGTAGGTAGGTTAGGTAAGGTACCCCGTAAGGTAACGACTAAAAACCCCAGGTTAAACCTTCGTTTTCTTCAAAGATTAGGTGGTGCCTACGTTTTCTTGGACCTTAGTCCAAGGCACTAGTTTAAGGCTAAATATTTATTTACCTTCCTATTTATTTACAGAGTTCCAAGGTTCAGTGCGTCTGCTCCAGAATGGACCCCAGTGAAGCCCGGCTCCAGCGAACTGAACTACCTGGAAGTATCTTCGCCCAAGAAGTTCGAAATGAAGAGCAGCGCTGACTTCGGACTAAAATCCTTCTGGGATAGTCTGGGATTCACAGAAAATGAAAACTATCAGCTCAACATTAGAGATGAACTTTGAAAATGCTCAAAAGTTGAATGCAATGAATAAAAATAAATGTAAGGGTAGGTACCTATAGGTAGGTAAATCCATTGATGATTTTAGAGTAATTGCCTAGCGATAGTATTTTTTTAGTGATACAAGGGGGTAACGCAAGGACATATTCTAGGACCATTTTGAATTAAAGAAAACATATAGAATTAATAAACCAAAGTTTTTACAAAAGTGTTTCCTTCTTTTATTAACTTACCTAAATCTTTACCTACCAAACTGCCAATTTTGAGATAGAGGGCCTAATGGAGCACAACAAATAATACAAGATGATGCAACTTTAAAAATAGACGCAGACTAGTCTTGGCGAAAGTATATGTTTACCGATGAATCATTCATCGGTAAACATATATCTACTTACGTGGAGACTACCTATTGAACTAACCATAGCTAGATTGGTGAGTTCTGTGACGTAACGAAGGTGATGTATGATGCTGTAAGAGCTGCACTACACTGATCGTAATATTATATTCGTAAACCTACTCGTCCGAGTAGGTAGGTCCTACCTGTAACAAATTTTATTAAGTTCGCAGTTCACATTAGGTCGCACCGACCGACGTTTTACCGTCGTTGGTCGGGCACTGCCACTAAAAGCCTATACAAGCTACAAAAAGTACCTATCTAGCTACGTCAATGTTGACCTCAAAGTTGGCTGGTATAAAATAAATAAATGTAGGTAGATACACCTCTACTCTCGCCAGACCCAAGATGCAATTAGCATTGCTTTGACAGTTCAAATCTGCTGATAACAGGAATGGAGAGGAGAACCTATACAAGCTACAAAAAGTACCTACGTCAATGTTGACCTCAAAGTTGGCTGGTATAAAATAAATAAATAAATAAATAAATAAATAAAATAAAAATCATTTATTTCAGACCCATTTGATCCATAGAATAAGTTTTACATTAGGTACATTAACACACATTTAAAATTAAAAATAAATAAATAACAATGCACAATAAAAATAAATAAATTTAAATAAAATAAAATTAAGTTACATAAAATAAATACATACAATGAATACATACATGGCCGGCCTCAAACAGATCATTGAGCCACTAGCGATGATACGGTTTCAGCATCATCATCCAGTGGCCCATGATGCTGGAGCGGATGTCCTGCGCTATGGCGGCCAGGAGGCTGTTGGAGCTGCGGCGCATGCGGCCCACCAGGGATGCGACCCGCTTGCGCATGATTGCGTTGAACCCATCCACATGCGCGTCCGCTAACATCCCTGATGCGCTACAGTACCGCGGCAGCCCCAGCAACATCCTGAAGCCGTTATTATATTGTACACGTAAGGCGTTGTAGGCTTTTTGTGTATATCTGGCCCACAGACTGCATGTGTAGAAAGAAGTACAATAAGCCTTAAAAAGTGTAATTTTGACTGGCGCTGTACAACGTGCGAATCTGCGTAGCGTGCGAATAAATGTAGGTAGATACACCTCTACTCTCGCCAGACCCAAGATGCAATTAGCATTGCTTTGACAGTTCAAATCTGCTGATAACAGGAATGGAGAGGAGAACCTTATCATGTCTGCTGCAATTCTATTTACTCATACTGAATGTAATGATAAATTAGGTACAATAGGTACTTATAAGGTTAGGCAAGGCGACATTTAAAACCGCTGGATAACTTTTAAGGTGTCTCTGGTATGGTAGTGGTGAAGTATCATCACTGATAGTGCCTATATCTTCTAGTTTATGTACAAAAGTCTAATAACCCTTATTTTTAATACAAAACAAATTAGTTTTCCACATAAGTTTTATTAATAAACACTTCATCCCATTTACATGGACACAAAACCATAGCATACAAAAAGAAAACCCAAATAAATAATATTCAGACTTATCATAAAAAATACTTAAATTAAAACTTTTTTTTACATTCAGAAAAGCAACTGGAATCAAAAAGTTTACACTTGAAACAATTTGTTACGATAATTCTGGCAAAGTAATTTTTTAAATAATGATTATACAATATATCTTGCTAATTCTTTCTTAAATTTTAATAGATAGTTATAGTAAAATAGAAAGTCTTATTAAAATAGATATTTTTTCACATTTTCAAGGCCATTTTGTTCATTAATTCATTTCTGCAACCAACATAATTTGAAAGATTACACAAATTACAAAGTGTAAATAAGTACAAAGATGCGCTATAAATATTAATATTTTTATCTTTTTTTTAAGCCTTGACCCATCCCTTTGTACAGTTTGTACCTTGACCTTAAAGTATCAAGTTCAAAGTTATGCGGGTTAAATTACAAGATGGAATAAGATTTTACATAGAAAAGCTTTTAATCTTCTTAGAATACCAAATGCTATTTACAATCCAATATTTCCTGATCCGGCTTACTCGTCCTTTTTAGAGTCTCCACCGCTGGCAATGGTAATCTTCTTCTGCAACTTGCTGTGCTCCTCAGCCAGTCTGTCATATTCCTTGTTGAGACTCTCAGCCTGAGATTTGACAGCCTCCTTGTCCTTCTTCTCCTTGGACAACTCTTTTTCTAGCAAAGAGATTTTAGACTGAAGTTCCTCAACCTCCTTTTTGTTCTTGTCGTCACCAGCGCCTGCTTGTTGAAGCAGGGACTTGGCAGCCACGGACGCACTCTGAGCTTGCCGGAAGTTAGCTTCGCACTGCGCGGTCATTGTAGCCAATTGCGAGATCATCTGCACAAGCCGACGGATCACGACGAGCAAAAACAGCGCGAATCCAGATATGTAGAAATTTCTCTGTGCGCGGAAGAGACGCATGTTACCTTGCATTTCCGCATCCAAATGCTGGTGCTGTTCGGCCGAGTCGAGGCTCGAATACTTCTGCATCTCGCGAATCGCGTCCAGTAGACATAGCACCAACACTCCGATCAGGATGAAAAAGTATATAGAAGCTTGTCCGCTTATGTAAGCTAGGAATTTGGACTTGAAGAATTTAGACCATTTACTCGGGCTCGCGATCGGCAAGGTGAGAAGGAGCACGGCGGCTATTTCTGCATAGAGAAACGAAGCGATTATGGTCCACTGGAGACTCATTGTGGCACTTGTTTTTCACTTTGTATCGTACTAAACGTTAATCGACACCGGCTACTAGTTTGTGTATGATGCTAGTAGGAATATACGACGAAAATATGTAGAGGTCGGAATTAGCGGTGACTCAAACACGAAAGTAGAGGAAGGAAAAAAAAATTACGTGACGTCAAAGTTGACCGAAAGAAATGACACTGCTGCCTATTAATTTTTGAACGAAATATTGTATATACTTAGCTGATGAAACTACTAAAAGTTCTTTTTCACATTATTTTTTGTTAATATATTTTTTTTAATAAATGAGAGCCTTTATTTTTACTATGCCATAACCTTAACATGGCAGAATACACTGGACATACTCTGAAAAATAACATCTTTATAACATGTATTTCTTGCAATAAATTCTATCATGTCGATAATGTTTTAAACCGAACGTCCATGTTTCAAGCAGGTTCAGGTTTTCGTCAAACTATTAACTGTCAATTGAATGACATGTCAAACAGACAGACAGAACAGCAGTGTACAATGTCAAAACTTCCGTTTGAAGTTGTAGCAAGTGACGTCATTATTTTTATTGTAGTTTGGTAAAGAATTACGAATTACGAACGAAAAGTGAAGAAAAAGCAATCAGTTATTTTATTTGTACGTTACCATGGCCATGGCTGACCCGAAGTATGAAAATCTCCCAGGAATCGTAAGTATTACGTGGTATTACCAAACCCCACGTTTAGTTGACTATCGATTTTTGATTCTTGCTGTAGTTTGTTCCTCAAAACTATTTCTTTTTTCAATCACCTGAACGTCGGAAATAAAACTCATCTTCTACCATTATAACGAAATAAATTTTGTTCACAAAACCTATTACCTACTTACTAAAACTTATTTTATTACAGGCATACGACCAACCGGATGTGTACGAAACTGGGGATTTGCCAGAAGCGGACCAAGTGGAGCCCTACGAGGAGGAAGAAACTGAGTGTATAGAGAACCTTCACCTCTCTGTAAAGGACTCCTTCAATAAATTCAAAGGAAAGTTCCTTACAGGGACCGTGGACTTCTCCGATAGACTAAGTAGAAAGTCTAGGATTGGATACAGGTAGTCCATACGTTTTAGATTTTTTACTATTTACGGAGGTTTCTGCATATTATATTTTTATAATAATTTGGTAAGATATTCCTAATCAATTAAAATGTCATACTAAATATACAGGCTTGTGATTATGAAATTTAAAGCTGATTGTATCTTGTGTAGGGCAGGAGAATGGGAGCTGGCAGCTGATGGCACCCCGGAGACAATATTGGAGCGATACAATCGTCTCCGTTGTGAGTTCTCAGAGTTGCTGGAACAGGTCACTGAACAGCAGAACAAATCAACAGAGAGTGACAAGGTAATTTTTATCCATACTTCCAAACTATGTATATAATCCTCCTGGCCAATTTCAGCTACGGAGACTTGGCTTTATGTTTTTTTTTTAAACTATCTATGGGCTTGGATGTTTAGCCCGCATATGTCTAAAATAACCTATTTTAGCGCTAAATGTTCGGTTACAAGCAGCACTATGACACAGAGAGAGACAGACAGAGTTACTTTCACATTTATAATATTAGATGGATGAAGAAGATTATTATTATGATAAAGTAACATCTTGTTGTGTCACTACTTATTTCGAACCCGTGTGGTTAAAATCACTGTCTTTGTCCATCTTTCTCATCTACCTGCCCTTACCCCACTTAGTGGGATCGGCGGAACATCTATCTTCTTATTCTAAATTTTATAAAGGCAAGCAGAGGTATCAATACACGGATTTAATTTCTCTGGTCTGTGTATCAATATAAAATATAACTTCTAAGCAAGTTTTTTAAAAAACATTCTATATTTTTAGGATGATTATGCAAAACTGGCAGCTCAGATCACTTCAACAAGAAAACTACTAGAAGAATTAGGTCTTGAAGAGGGAGAACAAATTGATCCTAAGGCAGAGAAGCTACGGTAAATTACTCTATTTTAGAATTTATTAAGCATAAAGAGTAAATCTTCAAACAGACAGGATTTAGAAATCAAAAAGAAATGAGCCTCGAATTATTTTAGTTTGTGCATCTAAAGTTCTAGATTCCAAAGACTTGCATAATGTATGCTCCTATGCATATACAAGCAATAAAATGTAAATTAAAATACCAAGCTTGTAGCATTATTATTTGTCCTGTTTCATATTTTATTTACAATGTTTATATGAAATAAATTTATGTTTATTGTATCCTCAGGGAGATATTGACAACAAACAGCAGAAAGAAGCAGGGTGAGATAGTGACGGCGCATCTTAAGCTGAAGCCGGAAGTGAGCCTGGCTCAGACGACCCGGATAGCTCAGCTTGAGCACAGGTGAGCTAGCTTTACTTTACTTTACATAGTAGCTCGCCACTGACACTTGACAAAACTCATACAAACACCATGGTATACTCTAATTTGAATGTTCACTTTTTCAGACTACATAAATTGGAGCAAGCAGCTGGTGTGAGAGATGAGGAGGCGTTCCGAAGATTACAGGCTTCCACTGGACAGGTAAGGCGTCCTCGTTTATATTTTCTTACAGACTGGGAGGGATCTCCTAGCCTGTAATATATCCCTCCCAGCCAGTAATGTATCCCACCCAGCCTGTAAGATATCCCCCCACTCCATAAATTATCCAGCTGGTAATATATCCCATTTTGGAATATATCCCTCCTAGCTTTCTCTTTAACCAGCATGTAATGTATCCCTTCCAGCTTGTAATATTATGTATTAGCCTTGTAATATTAGTATTATTATGTATTACTGACTAGGATAAAAATCCTAGTCAGTAATATACCCTGCCTGTTATAATTATGCAGGCGACGTTATGCGGCGCAGCGGCGACGTTAGCAGCTCAAGCGGGCTTGTTACGGGGTGGCGAGCTGACGGCGGCCGAGGCGCGCGTGGCTAGCCTGCTAGCTAATGTAGATGCGCTCAAACAAGCTGCAAGACCTGTCGAGCCAGAATTGGATGCTAAGGTAACTGTGCTAAGGTATACATACATCTCACTTGTACGGTAAGTCAATGTTGTTCATCAACACAATTATTTATTAAACAAGATGAGTATATTATTTTATTATCTTCGAAACTTACTTGCGCTTCGCCGCGGTCCCTCGGGAATACTTCAGTTGTAAAGGAAAAAAGTAGGTAGCCAAGCCAATGTTTCCAGACTAGATATAGCAGATTCGGCTGAGGATCTCAAAAGGCGCAAATATATAAATCTTGATAGGGTTTATATATTTGAACCATTTGGGGTTGAGACCCAAGGTCCGTGGGGTTCTGGAGCCCTTCGGGTTTTCAAAATTCTTTCAGGGCGTCTGGTCGAAGCGACGCGTGATCCGAGGGCTGGCACATTTTTGGCTCAAAGGATCAGCATTGCCATCCAGCGTGGTAATGCCGCCAGTGTTTTGGGCACGCTTCCGACTGACAGTGACCTGGATCAGTTGAGCTATCTATAGATCGTTTCTAACGATCCTTAGATAGCTTGACTAATCCTGTTGTATTTTGTAAATATATGTAAATATGGTGATGATTACCTATAGTCCGGAAACATAGGCTTCTTTTTTTTATTATGAATCGGCTCTTGACTTCGAGACTTACACAGGCAAGAATGACAAGAATGATACTTTTTATAGTAATAGATTTATCAATTTACAGTCAGCAACGAAAGTCAATTAACACGCCATTTAGTTTTCGATTTCTAAATAATTTGAAATTTGGGAAATTATTATGAACTAACAATAATATATTCAAATATTTATCAAAATTTTGGTGATAGTGTTGCAGATTCCGGAAATATGTGGATTGGTGAAACATCAAATGTTAATCGACTTTCGTTGCTGACTGTACCTTTCTTATAAATCCATTTACATACAGTAGTTTTTGCACAATATGTTGTGGTAGGAATGTATCCCCTAGTAGTATATATTCTCACAGAACGTGTATCAAAATTTATGTTATATTCTCAAATTTTCAAATTTCCAGGTGAATGAGTTATACAAACTATTGAAGCAGATAGAAGGCATATCACATTCCGAGATCTTAGAGCGCATGGAGGCGCTGGAAGCTCTACACAATCAAGGTAAACTGTCCGTTTATAGTTCTTGTTGTCTCACTCGTTATTTTGAACCAGTGTGGTAGTAAAATAAAAAAAAAACACAGGTGTTTAAGCTCCTCTGAATCATTCACCTAATAAAAGCATAGTTTGATAAATATTTTAACAACGGAACTTAACTGTATGTTGCTGATACACTATGTGGATGATATAAAATCTCCCACCCAGATAAATTCAAAAGCACATCTAACTGATAAGTTATTAATATGCCATCAGACATTATTATTATAATAAAGCTGAAACTTTATGAGCATGTTTGTGTTTCAATCACGCCTAAACCAGTGAACCGATTTGGATGAAACTTGGAATAAGTGTAGATAGTAACCTGGAATAGCATATAGGCTATTCAAAATGTTGGTTCCGCTCCAGCTAGTTAGCTATAATTGAAACTGGCCCAAACTGTTTGTAATACTTATTCTCCTTCCACAGCGAGTAACTTCGGCAAGTCCTTGACTGAGCTAGAGACGCTACAGAGCTCGATAGCGAGTGGCGTGCAAAACAACAAGCAGTTGCTGCAGGGCGTACAGGAAGTGTTCGCGATGAACGTCGATAGCGTGCAGAAGGAAATCAAGAAGCTAGATGAACGGATCTCGAAACTCGCGTGATGTGAATGTTACAACCAATGATATTTTAAACTATAGATATGTTATGTTCGTTTAAAGCCGGGCTTGGAAAATGTGACTGTCACTGACAAAATCGCTCTGTTTGACGCAAACTGAAGTAAAAGTTGTGCTAAGAAGACAATTTCGAGTCTTCAATTTCCACGCGTTTGTAACTTAAGTATCTATATTTTTAACATCATTGGTTACCAGTATTTTGCACTTGCGCCAATATTTTGTCTGTGGCACCGAGTTACCTATTTTTCATAGCGCCATCAGTCATTGCTGTTTTTAAGTATTATAAATCAATATTAACTGGACATGCATGGGTGGGGAGATGACCCGTGTACCCACTGGCTTGACCCACCGGTGGGTCTAGGGGTAATTCGTGGTTGTTCACTATACACCTAACCACTCGTCGCTTCGCTCCTCGCAACCTATGCTATAGGTCTGTTAGTTGTAATTCCGGAATTACCCCTCAGCCAGTGGGTACATGGGTCACGAGCTGAAATGGCGGCTATGCAATTCCTTATTAATGAGATTAAAATTCTAAGACCAAACCAAGGAAAAAAGATCAGGCAACCAGAACATCAGGCAGTCAAATGGTCAACATTTGACCTCACTCTGCCTGATGCTTAAAGCCAGGGATACACTAGGGGGCAAATAAAGCAACATGTTGTCGAACATGTCCCTCAACAACTACGTAGAACATGCCGAAGTGAATGTCGCGGAACATGGTGTTGACCACACTAGTCAGTGTTTATAGAAATGTCGCCCGAGGAGGTTGTGGCTATCGGTATCATTTCCCCACACTAAAGCCATGTGAGGCACGTTGCGTGCGCGACTACACTTTGTGACAAATGGCGCGACACACGTGCGTTCGCTCTTGAGGCGGGAGCAAGCAACATGCCCCGCGTCACGTACAATGTTGCGGGGCATGTTGCGGGACAATATGCAACGTTGCAGCGTCACGTAAATTAAGTGTTGCGCGTCATGTTGCGGGACAAAATGTTCCCTAGTGTATCCCTGGCTTATTTCATCAAAATAAAATTCATTCAGCTCCACTGTTTAGTGAAATCAGACTCATTGTACTTTTGCTGTGAATCAGTATGTTAACTTCATGCAGTAGGTATTTGATATTTCGTTAGTCGTCGTTATCAAAAATATAAATTTTGCATGGCTATTAAAATTATAACATTTATTTAGGTAGGTAAAATTATATTAGGTTTCATTGAACAAAAATATACATCAATTTTGCTTGCTATGTTCGTTATTTGGCGCAAGAAAAAGTTTATTTACTTACCAAGCTAATGTAATGTAGTGATATTGGACATAATTATTTTGTAATAAGTAAAATGTTCTATTCTGATATTTATAAAAATACTTCATAGACTGCTTATAAATAATTTATAATTGAAATAAATTGATTACTGAATATTGAGATACCTTTTTTTGTGTGCGTTACTCTAGCTGGAAAGTGTCTCCTAGAGAGATTTGAGAATGAGGAAAAAAATGAGTGCCTAGTGAGCTATAAATACAAGTGCTATATAATTATCAAAGGCTAGTATTTACTACTTACATACATACTTGCTATTTCTGTTTATTAATATTAAGTATCTATTTATTCAGTTTGTACCATAATTATTTTATTTATTTATTTGTCTATGTGTATGTACATAATATAATACCTACCTATATATACGTATATGTTATATTATACCTTATACCTACTTATAGAGTTATTTTCCATTTAGCTTTTATAATAAATAACTAATTTACCTACCAGTTATTGCTTTGCTCTTATATTACGTTGTTAAGTTGTTAGTTTTGTTGTTTGTTATGAGTCCGCTACCTAATCATGTAATATTTTCGGTTCCAAAACGGCCCTAACGGAAGACCAGCGCTGGTTGTTCACAACCCAGCATATGCTGAGTTATGGCCCGTTTTGCAACATTTCGTTTCTTTCTTTTATTATATCTTCTGTGTACCTATTTACTCATATGTTGCAAAATAAAATATTTTCTTTCTTTCTTTTCTTTCTTTCTTTTATAAATGTGCGCCAAATTAAAAATTTGTGCATATTGTACACAGGACATAATTTTGTATGAAAGTTCAGACAAACAGCTAACTTCACGAATGCCTAGATCTGTTGAACATAGTGTATATTTATATAAATGGAATAATAATTGCATAAAAGAAGGGAGGCCTATACACCTAGCAGTGGATGATGTTACCAGGCTGAGATGATGATGATGAAGTCATTGAGAGGTTGGTGGTTTTAGCTTAGAGTTGTTTATTGAAGGATTTTAGTTAATTAATTTCTTTGATTTTTCGAAATATGAATTTGATAGGTTGGCATGGTAGGTAAACTAGTGGATATTTTGTACAGAAGTTACATAGCAAGATACTACATGCAAATAAAACAACAGATACATTACAAGTAATGTTTATTTTAAAATTATCTTAGAACCTAAGCTTCTGGAAGAACCATTTGTTCTTTCCACTTTTGTATCTCTCTTCAAAGCGTACCCTCGTGTTAAAACGCAGCTTCTTACGCTTAGCGGGGTCTTTCAGGTCCTTAGCGACGAACTTTTCAAAGCTGAAGTCTACGGAGTAACGGGTAGGCATCAAGTGATTGTAGTTTACAACCTGGAACAAAGAAAAAAACTAATTAGAAATTACTTCAGACTTGCTGGCTGCTGTGTTAGTTACTGTAATATGGTACTTTTTCATACTAATAACAGCACATGCCTAATAGATCACTTCACAAATGCCTATATCCGTTTACTGCATTGTGAAAATAATGCTATTTTGCAGCAGGTACAAATGATACTGCTTATATTTTGATTGAGATAAGGATTATTATTGATTTGTGGGCCTAAAGCAGGCAGTTTGGGTAAATCATATTATATTTTATGAAACATATAAGCAGTTTTGTAGCAGTTAAAAAAAGTGGCCGCTTTAGGCCCCCTAAACCTAATTGTCAGAACAGAATGGAAGCGGTAAGAGGAGGCCTCTGTGTCGACAGGACACACTGAAGGATAGCCGGACTGGTGTACATAAATAGAAATAAGTAAACTGTAAAAATTCTTAGTAAATAAAGGCTTTGAAATTGAATTGATCTGATGATTTTGTAATTTTTCCACAATACCTACGGGTTGACAGATTGATTCTATGGCTTGGTATTTTCCATATTTTGAAACTACTAAGTATCAAGAATTAATTTTAAGACCAGTCATTACTTACTGAGAATTATTGAAAGCCTGTTGTATAGAATAATAAGTATGTATGTACAAGTGTAACACTTCCAGAGAAAACTGCACATGTTCAACTTCCCTTTACAAAATCAAAACAAACCTACAGGTTGTAGTAACTTGTCTTATAGTTTCAACGTACCTTGACGAAGGGCTTGACCTTGGAGCGCTTGTGGATTTTGTTTTTGCCCATCCTCTTGTGCACTTTGCGAGGATACCTGTCGATGCCGGCAACGAAAGCGTGTCCATAGGGCTTGTCTGATGTGCCTTCGTCGTAGTTTTTGACAACGATGGCTTTACGACCTGCGTACCGGCCGCTCAGGACCAGCACGACTTTACCAGGCTTCATAATTTTACCCATCTTGGATGGATCTGCAGAAAACAGAAAATAACCTTCAATATCGTATGTTTATCAACTTACATGAACTTCAAAAACAGGCTGCACTATAGATTTAGAAACGGAGCACTCCACTTATGCTTCATAGACGAGTAAATCCACGTAAATTACAAGAAAATCACTATAAACTTCAGCAATAACACGAAACTAAAGTGTCTGTTTTAGACCAGACATTCACAGAACAGGTTACAAATATGTGCACGGGGAGATGCTCTGTATCACAGGATAATTATTTCAGCACAGAATCCTCGTGGATTTCTACTCCATTCACAGATTTTTAGAGATATTCCCGAAATTTTTTTGGAAACTCACATTCCCTTTACCAGTCGACAAGAAAAGAAACTGTATTGCCAATGTAAAAATAATTATTTGACATGACATGTGACAGTTCGTATGAATGTCAAAGATTTTTTTATTTTTCTTGACTGGCCACACTTTGATGGGCCCTTTTACACATTTCCGGAAATTAGGTAGGACCTACCGATTTTCTGACTCAAGCAAGCAATGCTCATGCTTTATTTTTGCGATTTTTAGCAACTACGGTATCAGGAAGCCTTTATGATATAAAAATGATATATAAAATAGCTAGTAAACTGTCAAGGTTTGTCTATGCATTATTTGAACTAAAAAAATGTACCAACTTGGAGGTAAGTTTAACGGCATATTACGCATACGCCCACTCATGGTTGAGTTACTGTATTATACTGTGGGGCAATAGCTCCGAGTCAAATAAGTTATTTGTCTTACAAAAAAGATGTATCAGAATCTTAGTCAATATATCAGAAAGAGAGAGCTGTAAATTCCATTTTAACAAACTAAAAATCCTAACTTTAACTTCAATATATATCTATGAAATCTGTAAATTTGTGAGAACACATAAAACTTTATACACATTATCTAAAGAACAATATACTAAACCACACAATTTGAGAAACAAAAATAAAATAGCCCTACCATACACTAAATTACAAATAGTTAAATCAGGAACATACAATATGTCAATCCAGATTTATAATAATTTACCCTCAGAACTACAAAACATTGAAGAAAATACAATATTTAACAAAAAATTAAAATCTTATTTAATTGAAAAAAGTTATTACAATATTCAAGATTATTTAGAAGACAATAAAAGATGCAAAAAGTAAACTCAGGTTCCTAAATATATATTAAATTGTACCTAAACCTTAAACCAAAAATGTTTCTTTTGATAAAGTTAAGAAAAAGGCTGTGCCAATTTGTTAATTACCTAATTGTTAGTTAAGTTAGATTGTAAGTTAGAAATACCTAAAATAAGTACCAAATGTTGCAGTGCCCCAGCGGGGCTCATGTTATGAAACACAATTTTATTTTAAGATCTATTTACTAACATGAAGCAATAAACGTTTTGAATTTGAATTTGAATTTATCTAATCTGTAGCCCCGTTAGTACACCGACGCATTCGCATGCGATTCGCATCCGACAAGGATGCACCTATGTCATTAGGTATGTGCTAGAGTGAGACGTGGGTTCACATCGCTTCGCATTCGCATACGAATGCGTCGGTGTACTAACCCCGTTAGAGTCTGGCAAATGAAAGTAGACCCTGAAAAATCGCGGCAAATTAAAAAAAATATAAGTACATTTGCAAGAACACAATTTGATACTTGGTTATTATTTTAAACATAGTGCTATAATATTTAGTTATAATTCCTACCTGTATCCACTACCTCTCCTGACCCCGTCCTAGTCCGCGGTATTTCATAACTTTTGTTTCCTTAATTTTTACAATGAAAAATGGCGCACGCACACTTTTTGCGAAGCCAAAAAAAAAAAAAAAACATAGTTCTACAAAATGTACCCTGCAGACAAAAAAAAAATGTAACTATATCTAATGTGTGACACATTAGATATAGTTCTGCGCCTGCAGATTTTAAATATTCTTACATATTTTACATTTTTTTTTGTTTTTGCCACGCTTATATTTTTTTAATTTGCCGCGTTTTTTCAGGGTCTACTTTCATTTGCCAGACTAACAGCTTCTAAAGAATTAGTTAAGATTATCTTTTTGTTAGTTACTTAGGTACCTACTTACTTTATATTCAACCCTAAAGACGCCGTATTTATTAAAATTATAAATACAATCACGCTGGTTGCCGTGTTGGCCGAAGACCGAATGGGGTGTACCTCGACTATCTGTCCGAAGGTGGGTTTGAATTCTAGCCGCGCATCGATGCCTTGGGGCGTAGACAGTTTCTCTGTCTACGCTTTGGGGATAGGTACATCAATTGTTGTTTTTAACGGGACGAGATCGCGTAATGGTTTTAGATAATAATCGATCTATTACCTTTGATTTTCTCGACGTTTCGACCGGGTTGCACCGATCGTGGTCACGTGGTGAGTTTAAATCGTGTGAGTTTAAAAAGTGATAGGTACAGTTGTTAGTGTTTACTTAATTGAACGAGCTTAGATTCTCTGTATGTACCACATCAGCCTATCATACGATTCAAATACGTACCTACTTAATTGAATCACCAGACAGCAGGGTAGATAAGAAAATAAAATATTAAAAATCTTGATTAATTGAGTTTAATATCAATAAAATAAGAAAATTATTTACACAAATTTTATCAAAATACAAAAATAAAACACTGTCACATACATACACCATAGGTAATAACGACTTTGTGGAGGTTTATAAATACATTAGTCTTCAAACCGTTGCATCTGTACATATTTCAAACTACGTTTCTCTTCCAAACGGACAAAAAAATTCAAAATACAAACACTATTTTGTACATTGTTTATGTTACTAGTTGTCCATAGTTACCCCTGGATCACAATGTAACAAGTGGAACCTCACATGATCTAATACTATTTTGTTTACAATGTTAGGCCCTTATTAATAAAAGTGGTGTAAAATTACGCCAGGTGTAACTTAGGTTAGGAGTAACCATAATTAAATTTTTGGAGTTTAGACCTGGCGTAACTTTACACCACGTTGTTTAATAAGGGCCTTAAAATATAAATCTGGCACCAAGCAGTTGCCAGCAGGTTTACTCGTTTCACGATCTCGTTTAAGAGTAGACCTACAGGAGTTTATCTGCCAAGTCTTAGCATGACCACCGAAACTTTTTGGCTAAGTTATGTACCTACTTTATGAGCTGGTAACACTCTAAAATATTATTAATCTATGAAATAACAGGTTAACAATATCAAATTTGGTAGATGTTTTGAATACGTTCAAATTCAACAATATTTCATTACATTCTTGTTGTGATCTCCATGCTTGAATAGGTAATTATGTTGTAAGGTGTTGAAGATTTTTTTTTATAACATTTCCACAGAGATTGCATAATTATAGCAATCATGTGAAGAGGCAGGATATTTTCACCTAGGCATTGAGTGAGATGATAGCTTCATGATACTTTTCAAACTAAAATATATTTTAACAACAATATTGTCTTAACCTGTACACAATAATTTGGTTTGAATGGACAATATTTTAAGGCATGTTATCAATTCGTTAGGGGAACTTCAAAAATTATACATCTTCAACTTATATTACCTACATCAACAACTCGATTTTATACACTTTGGTTCATTGATATTCGGTAAGTTTGCGACTATTTATAAAATTTGCACATCATATTCAATCAATAGAATCATTTAATAAATGAAACATCTTGCGACGAAACCTATCAAGACAAAACAAATAGTGATTACTTACAGCTAACAATTTAAATCATTTACGTATAATGAAACGTTAGTTATTAATTGGTAACAATAGACAGCTGAACTTGTATTATAATAATAAACCAAAATAATTTAGCTCACGTCAATACAGGGTGTCTAAATTAAATATGAAAACTAAGAACCTCTATAGATAACCGACGTTATCCACACCCTGTAATAAAATTATCATATTTTTCTAGTGTCATTTAGTGTGGCTTTAAAAATGATATTTCAACATTAAATACACCTAGGTTAAGTACTCAGTAATCAACACTTATGTGTCAAAATTATCTTACAATTAAAATTATGTAAATAAAATTGGATAACGGAATGTGAACAGACTTGAAAAGGATATTTAGCTCGATGATTGGGAAGAGTGATCATTACAAACGAGGATATGACTCAGTGTTGCCAGATGTCCTGATTTTGACACTGACAGTAAGACGTCATGATTTTAACCCTAAAATATGTTTCGTAAGGTTTAGTGCGAACAGCATCCGCCCTTTCCTCGCATACAGGTTTAGCCGTTCTTTAAGAGTTCAAATGCCTCCGAATTTTGAACATTCATGTTTACATTTAGTCCTTATATTCGACACGTCCTATTAATTTAGGGCGCATTCATTTCATGTTTTTAAATGAGTTTTCCTCTTTACCTAAGATGAGAACATAAACGTAGGTATCTAAAATTAAATGGTTCATGACTACAAAAATGATAGCAAAACATGGAGACTAACACCAAACAATTTCAGAATAACTATCAATACTCTTACTTGTGTACCTACTATTTCTTTAGAGTATGGAGTACACTTCCATACAACATATAGGCATTATCATTGGTCATTTGAATCTAACAAATTGCAAGGATTAATACCCACTTTTAAACGCTATGAATACATTCAGTTCACCACTAGGGCCCTCGAACTTGAACTGTCTTTAAAAGGCTTGTAGTTAGTTTGAAAATATTTATTTAATTTCAACAAATAGGCCGCAATCCTGTTTATTTACAGTAATAGACAATTTCTGGCATTACAAATGCAATCTTCTTTCGTCAGCATAATCTTCTTCGTTGACTCAAGTCAAAAAGCTGTTATTGTTGGGACACCAGTTACATAACGTTATATTCAACAACTGTTATAAATAACGTTATCTCTATATATAAAAATGAAACCCTTTTTCCCTTGGTCACGGGATCACGCGTGAACGGCTGGACCGATTTCGCTAATTTTTTTTGTTGTGTTTGTTATTGTCAGAAGGTTCTTATGACAGAAAAAATGTATATATTAATCATGGAGGGCGTGAAATAAGGGTTGAAAGTTTGTATGGGGAGTTGGTAGTTCCAGTTAAAGGCAATAGTATGTTATTTCGCTGACGAAGTCGCGGGTACCCGCTAGTAATTTATAAAACTAGAATTCGCACTGTCGCCATAAATTGTCATACTGTACTGGTATTCTAATGAGAATGACATTGAAGAACTCAATAATGTAGTTATTCAAATATTTATAAGTATTTATATTATAACTCTATACAAAATTATACTTAGATATTCTATTTACATACTTATAGCTTATTAAGACAGTGTTTTTTTATACATATTGATAAATTTATAATGCCGCATCTCCATTACACTTGCCTGTCATAAGTGGCTAAGTTTGGTGTCAACCTTAACCGCGCTTATCATCTCCGCATCGCTAAATTGGGAACTCAGCTTAATGTATCAAGTGAATGTTTTTATACAAACTTGTATAAATAGGAAAGAACTTGAGTCAAAGCTTCAATGAATTCTATTTTAGTGAATAAATAATAGGGAAGTGTCAAACTTAACTATAACGTTTCACTTGACACATTTTGGTATCTGTTATATTACATTACACAATAATATTAATATTTACAACTTATAATCTCAACTGTCGCTACTTTCTTTGCATCTTATGTACATAATAAAAATATATATTATTTACTATGTTGCAGTGAAAGTGATGAATTCCAGCAAATTTTGACCACTAGGGTTTTGGGTAATGATATGCATCTGACTATTATGCTTCCACTGCACATCTATACTTCTATACTAATAACATTATTTCTGTTGTTATTTGTTATGGGGAAATATCTGACATTACTGTAATGCTGTAATTTTTTACAATTAGGAATGCGGCTTACATCCCTATTGTTTGAGTTTTATTATTATCATTATTTTGTCTATAGTAGAAATAAAAACAAACTGTCAAGAGTAGAATATAATTTGAATCCGAAACTATGTATACTAGACAACCCTTGCAACTGTACGTAACAAAAAGTTAAATAAACTCGGTGAACTCGCTCTACCTACGTGTTTATATTCACCATGAGACCAGCACCCCAAAATACAGTCCACCAGCAAACAATTATTTCAGATAAAAATCTAGTTTTGCTTAGCAATTCACCACTTTGACTACAATGTTATATAAAAAACTAAGTACAATGAATGAGAAAACAAATTCGGCGTAGAGATCTGCGAAACTGCCAATTGATACAATTAATTAACGAATAAACACAAGTCCAATTCACAACCAAAAAATAAACTATTCACACGCGAACTTTTACAAACCTAAATAATTTTGCAAAAATAACAAGAATACTGAAACCTGGAGGCATTTTGTCATGGCATGGTTATTTTAAAGTTAGTTATATTTAAGTAGATGATGTAGTATATAATTTTAGTTTCATTGGTAAATAAAGTCTTCTTTCATACAATCGGTTTACATTTTTTCTGTAATGAGGTATCCCATTAAGAAAAAAAACCCGAGTGAAGACTCAACCTTTTTATATTACATAGGTAGTCTCATGTCATGAAGTTAGTAATGAAACAGTCAAGTGTTATAAAAATACAGTTATAATAAAATTATAATGTTCTTAGTAAACTTGCTAGTTGAATGTAAATAGTGTAAGTGATTTCTAAT
This sequence comes from Epirrhoe tristata, assembly GCA_951394285.1. NCBI lineage: Eukaryota > Metazoa > Arthropoda > Insecta > Lepidoptera > Geometridae > Epirrhoe > Epirrhoe tristata. Next base: position 9,503,065 of record OX596149.1, read on the forward strand.
AGGTATGGTATCGTATAAGTCTTGATTGTCCAATAAGCCATGCCACGTCATAATAGGACCAGGGTATATACAAATAAATAACGGGAAAGGATGTCAAAATGTGTGCTAAGCTAACTGTGACTACAGAATATTTGGCACATTTAAAATTTCATTGTCTCTTTCTAACTTATTATGTTCTACGAAACTAGAAAGAGAAGATGAAACAAATCACTTTGCTGCGCGCGCAGAAAGAGTCAACTAAAAAAATTGAGGCAGATTAACCAATCAGTCAATTCCTAAGCCTGCGTCAATCGCGTTCAATACCTAATAATCAGCTACCTGCCCAACTATAACACAACAAATTATACCAGATAATCTATCTAAGAATGTGATAGAAAGTCAGAACAGAAAACCAGAACAGAAAACTCTGATACTAGTTTTAGTATTGAAATAATTAAAACAAGGAATCAAGAGTCTGGGTGGTAAATACAAAATCGAATACCTACCGGCACAATATACACACATCGTCACAGAATCACATCACGGGGGGGGGGGACTATATACAGAGTCAAATACAAATATACATACATACAAAACTCCCACTCACACCGGATATCCGGTACACGATACAAATGCTAGTTCACTAAATACTAACGCTGTGCGCTAAAGTTTCCGAACCGTCTATCAGACGGAGATTTCGTAGTTGCAGTCGTAGACAGACGCGCGGTCGGGGGGTTCGGGGGGAGGGGCACGTGCTTCCAGCTGGTCCTGAACCTCCAGTGCCCGTACGAAAGATAAAGGTCGAGGGGGGTGGTGGGGAGGGGCGGGGCGTGGCGGCTGCGGCGCGGGGGGCGGCCGGCGTCGCGGCAGAGGGGAAGGCTGCGGGGGGAACACAGGCACGCCACCGCGGGGCGCGTGCGCGTGCCGGTCCGCCCATAAATAGTTCCCGCGCTGCGGCGACGCGGCCAGTTCGCGGATATCATCCGCGGTGGGGCGGTGCGGCGCGGCCGGCTCGCACCTCAGCAGCTCGCCTTCTGACAGGAACCGGCGCTGCGGGCTCTGCCGGCCGTCGCTCGCCACACTGATGAAGTCCGGCCGGCGCGGCTGGGTCGGCGTGCCGGGGTTGGACCTGCGCGGCGTCAGGGGTATAATCGCGCGAGCTCGTCCGAGCCCGAGCTATCGTTATCGTACGCCCTACGGACAGAGGAAAAGGGAGCTGCGGGGCGAAGCGTTTGCGCGTGCGGTATGTACGCTACGCACGCCGCCGCCGGACCGTCCCGTTCAGAACTTTACTTTTATGAGAGCAAGGTTCAGTTTCGAAAAGCTTTCTCGGAAGGATTCTTTCGCTACAACTGAAAAACATAACAAGCTGAGCTATCTGAAAGCTCAGCCTTTAGTCTGTGTGTGTTAAAAGCTAATTAAAATCCTTGATGAGAAAAGTTTTTGACCTTGCATACTATTGCCCATTTATTTCCAACAACTACCGACCCTTACCGCTGTCCCGTCTACTAATTACCATTCTCCGAACGAATCTTGCGACCTGATCAATCATTATCTGCCAAAATCCACTAAGTTTAATTAAATTATTTCTAAATAACGCAATCTATGCGTTCATCAGTAAATAGGGTCGTTATTTTTAAACCAAAGCAAATTATACTGAAAAACAGTAAAAATTGCAAGTAAGTAGGTTGCAAGTAACGTCGGGTGGTAAAACTAATCTACAGTAGCGTTAAGAGCAGCGCTCTAGACAAATCGCATTCACTTTAGCAAATATTTTAAGAAAAAATGTAAAAAAAAGCGTAAAATCATATCAACATGATCAAACTTTTCAGTAACTTAAAACTGCGATTTAATGCCAAAATTGGAATATGATTTTATAAATGAACGTGTAGGTAGGTTCTCTCAAATCTATATCTATCCCTTTAACCCATTGATGTCTCTGTATGTTTTATCTCTTTCTAAGTGAATGCCCGTCTAGAGAACAGGGTTCGTAGTTTATGTATTCGGTTCTGAACAGCGCCCAGCGACGACGGCTGGAATGCGACCATGCCAACGCACCATGCCACGACTGTACACATTACAACTAGCTACAAGCATGCTAGTCCTGAATGAACCCTATATTTACACATTTAGATATCAAAATCGCGTGCACTTTAGCTGCTTTGCCAAAGAACTAATATTTGTTAGAAAATAATATTGAAACTACTTTCCAGGCTTTGACTAACTGCTACGATTGCTTTCATATGAAAACGAGCTAAAAAATATCATTCAAAATAAACGTTTCACGTTTCCTATGATTTAGGCATTAATTCCTATAATTTATCTCATATTCTGATTGTAACAACTACTTAGGCCTTTACATCTATATTAGATGATTTATACAGCGTCAAGAGGCAACCTATGCCTACACCTAACGGGACGTTGTAGTGCCTGGGACATTGTTTGAGATGGAATAGGCTTGCCCAGAACCTAAACAATCCTCTCAGCTTAATCAGCCCCCCACAGGAAAGACGACGTCAATACGTGTGGAGCTGACTAAGCTGCGGGTTTCCTCACGATGTTTTCCTTCACCGTTATGAGCTTGTGTTAAAAAATTCGAAAAATTTATATTTAACAACTATGGTATACCATTATTAGTATGTAATCTTAGCCATCTTTCAGCATTCAAAGTTTTATGTTATCTTAATTCAGTCAGTTGGTAAAGGCGCTGGTGAGTTTATAAAATAAGAAGTGTATATAAATTCCATCAGGAGAACATGCAAAAAACCCAGAAAACGATAGCGCGACATATACAATGGCTGAGGTGAATGCAATTATATGCAAAAATATATACAATGCTGTGATCTACTAAGTATGGGAAATTATTAGAATTTTAGGAAAAATAAAGGGCCTAAAAGAAAACTGGCCCAAACGTAAAATTTACCATAGACTTGGGTCTATTACTCGGCCATAGGCAAACGTTGGTATGCACCAGCCATTGTATAGTGTCTCGATCTACGTTTTCGCTCCTTTTTGGCATAACAGCTTGTAAATCAAAAATATTATGATTATAAACAAAATTTATGTGAAAACTCTTAAAGTGACAGTAATTGGACAAGGTTTTTTATTTGGTCAAACCACATATTTATATTGTAACTATGTAGTTTTAAACCGAGTGGAACTTCAAACTCATATTGGGACATTCAAGTATTATGTGGTTTGATTCATTACTTCCATGGATTAATGTCTGTAAAAATCTGTTTAAATAATATTTTGATTTGAGCTTAGGAAGAATTTAAACTACATGCATTTATTGCAACAGCATCTATATTACATTCGATAAGAAGCATTCCAATCTAAATAATCTATTATTATAAGATATTACTATAAGTCTCAGTGTCTCGCTGCAGATTTGATAAAGCATGTTGTGCGTACTGTGCGTAGTGATGCGTCCATTAATTATGCACTATTAATAATAATAATAATAATGCTGGACTTTTCACACAGCATCATCTAGCCCCAAAGTAAGCAGAGCTTGTGTTATGGGTACTAGAATGACTGATAAACTACTTATATACTTTTTTTTTGTTTGTAAATACATACATATTATACATAGAAACACCCAGACCCGGGACAAATATCTGTAGGTCATACAAACATTTGTCCCGCGGCGGGGATCGAACCCGCAACCTTCTGCGTCGCAGGCGGACCTTCGCCCACTGCGCCACAGAGGTCGTCACTATTGAATTGAATATTAAGATATTGAAGATTATAATATATTTCAGACAGCGCCATCTAGTCCCAAACTAAGTTTGAATTTTGGGAAACAGGGGCCGTATTCGCGTTCCTCTTTTAGTTTGTTTGCTGAATATTCGGATGCTTTCCACTACGATGGCTGACTTCAAGGGCCAATTTTTCGGTTTGGAATATTTGGTCCTAGGCCCGTGTTTTAAAGTTTGAAAAATTGGCCCTTGAAGTCAGATATCGTGGTGGGAAGCATCCGAATATTCATCAAACAAACGAAAAAAGGAACGCGAATACGGCCCAGATAACATAACAAATACTATATTTACTTTTTTGTAAATGCATGCTTCGTTTACTTTGCAAATGGGTCATGTAAAGTGCATTACTTTTTTTGTTCACTAATACATCACTATGTATATAAGAGCTTCAAGTGCGAGCGAGCACGCAATATGCTCCCCCCGCACGTTATATAACTGAAACTGCAGCGAGAAATTGAATGGTATTTGAGAAATAAAAAATCATGCTTTACAAGACAATATAACTAAAACAAAATGTGCAATATCATTATATAAAGATCTATTAACTGTTTTACGTATGGATAGTAAACTTTTGTCATTTTCTATTTTACGTAACAATGGACGGAAAAAGTAGATTAGTGTTTCTGTAGGGGACTTTTTAATCTGTGGAAAGTGAAAATAATTAACAGTGCACAAAAATAATTGTATAAGTGCAGGCAATTCAATTTACAATTTGGATATTTGCATTGGTGGACTTGTTTATGTAAACTAGAATTATTTCATTCATAACTAGATGGCGTTGTTCATAAATTGCATTTGGTCCAAGAATTTGTTGCTGTACTGCTGTATTTCACGACCATTTAGTTATGTGTAGTGCGTTAATATGCACAGTGCTTTATTGTGCGTAAGCGCAAAACTCAACCAATCAAACTTTAAGCACACTAAAATGCGTTCGTGAAATACAATTGGCCTGTCTCATAAACTTGCCAATTTAAAGCGACTTTAGATACCTAATGTTTTTTTCTTGACACATTAGTGTTTATGCAAAGAGGTGGCAGCCGTTTGAGACAAACCAGATCTTGAAACAGAAAAGCTATCAAAAATTGTATTTATGCTTTGTTTTCAGTATTTAAAATAGAGCATTGCTCTTTGTCCACCAACACACACATCCATATTTACAAACACACACACACACAAACCATAACATAGTAATTTACCGTGTATCGCTGTACGCGTTACGTCCACCTGCACGTAAGCGGGCAAACGGTAAACTTATCTTGCGTGACATGGAACTTTTGTGAATTGTTATGTCAGTGGTTTGCTAACTGAGATTGGCGGGAACTATTTTATTATGACTGAACACTTTTATGTCAAAAACGCAACATAGTTTTGATAGAGATTGAGCGGGAAAACTTATGAGCAGTTTTATGTCAAAAACTCAATCCTTTTTTTCCCTTTTTCGCTTAGCGAATATGGGGAAATCATATACCCTAAGGACACGATTAATATTTTTTTTAAAGTTCAAATTATGATGTTACTTTTACGATTTAGTTGGACTTTAGAACAAGTGTCGTTTGTATTTTTCCATAAGTACAGCCGATTGAATTGAATTGAATCATGAAAAAACTGATTTGACATATTTTATTATTTTCTCTACAACAACTGTCAGAACTCAAATATCCTAAAGGTTATATATCCGGCCTTGATAACAAACACAACTAACAAGTAGGGGTTTAGCTAAGAGGATTTCACGGGCATTTAGGCAAACCACATGACAATGAAGCACATAATACACATTATACAATCATATACAGTGTTCCCAATATATCCAACTAGGACTGTGATATTGCAAACCATTTTACATGCAAATAAACACTTAAACAAACTAAAAGTTGAAAGCGATGCATTTGGGGGGTAGGGGACTATTTTTTCTCATAAATTAGACATTTTACACAAAGATTTTTGTTGCGCGACTAAATCACTTAGAATTTATTAGAAATCCCACACATTTATCGTTAATAATTGCATTCAAGTAAATTAACATCTTTCAAATAATTTGAGAATTACTAATAGTTCAACTCATTTATCAGCTGTTTTAACGTGAAATAAGTCACAAACACCTTCAAAGTTTCTTATTTATATAATTAGTATGATATGATGCGACTATTGATTATTAAATTAAATTATTGATATTGCGATTATTGAATTAAAAATTGCTTTATTCTTTAAAATCTGAGTATGGGCCGTTTCTAAGGAATTCTAGAAAAGTCACATAACAAACAAACATGAACACATTAGTCAAATGAAAGGAACAGGCATGACACATGTGAAATTATAAATACCTATAACAAATGGGAACTTTTCTTCATAATAATCGCCAATTCACCCAATAAATTTTGATCTAAACATTGTAAGCACAGTTGTGTAGTTTAGTTACGAATTGACGAAACTGATTAGCCTGTTATTATTTTAATCGGGGACTAAATACTTAAAAGCACATAGAATTGAATTTAATACGGGGTCCTTTCACCACCATATTTTTTTAATTCAATAAAAAATTGACTCAATTTTTTTTCTGCCAAGCCTACCATGTCGTTTAGTGTAGGCGACGATGTAATAGCACCCGATTACACAACCCGGGATTTTAATCTACCAGTTTACCAAGCGACCGGGCAAGCGATTTCATAAAGCAGAATCACCTAGTTTTAAAGCTATTCAAAGTCATCCCAGGTCCTACTGAATAAATGATTTTTGACATCGACTCGCCTTGGCTAGGAATACCTATAATATTCCTGTATTTCGTTATTTAAGTATGTCAGTCCCCGCTGTATAAACCATACCTCCGAACAGGGCTGCTGACGGCGAGTGGTGTTGGCACCCCGAGAGCTTTGATTCGCTGCTGCATAGTGGGCGAGGGCCGCGCGCCGTTCGTCTCGCAACGTAGCGGCTCCATCACCACTCGGTAACCGGTCGTGCCGCTGTGGCTGGAATTTAATGGTTTCTTTTTACACGACGGCAAAGCGGGTTTAGGAAAAAGGTGTGTTTTAAATTGACCACTATTTGTGTGTGTGTGTGTGTGTGTGTGTATGAGAGAGAGCGTGAGTGAGAGAAAGTGTGTGTTGATGTGTATGTATGTTGCATCATAGCTCTGAAACTAATGGACCAATTTGAATTTAGTTTTATTTGTTTGAAAGGTGACTTTATCGAGTGTTCTTAGCTATGAATCATTGGTTCAGCAGTTTGAAATTTATCAGCAAGTGAAATTGCTGGTCCTGGTGAAATTGAGGCCTAAAACCTAAAATCTCCATCACCAAACCTGGAAAATAACTCATACGGACTTATACTTATAATTATACGTATAATACAACAGCAGTTTAAGAAATACCTCGTATTCCTCGACAGCGGACTAAGTCTAGGATAATGATGCGGCCTAGGCGGCAGATGATGGTGCTCTCCGGGCGGAGGGAACAGGTTCGCATTGGAGCCCCGTCGCTGAAGGGGCGGAGGCGTAGGCTCGCAGTCTGCGCTCTGTGACGCTCCTGGTCCTTCCATCTCACCCTCGTGCTCTTCCCGGCCGGGGGATAGCTGGGGAGGCAACTTGTTAGTTGTACAGCCGCTGTTAGGAGTACCATATGAACAGTGCGACTGTTTCCTACGCACTGTAGATATTATCCCAGATCTTTAATACCAAAAATATCTGTAGATCCTTAAGATATCTATTTATACAGGGTGTAAAAAGACGTCTACCGAAGCCGAAAGGGGTAGGTACATCATCCCAAGACACAACCAAATGCAAAAGGATTTTACTTAAAAATCATTATATCCGGAGAAAACAACGTTTGAAGATTACTGTTTGCGTATGGGCGCGTTTTTTTACGCAGATTGCTGGATTTTGAGTTTAAATTGTTTATTTCTTTTATAAATGAAATAATTAGGTAGGTATGGTCTTTTTATGTTGTACTAGTAGTGAAAAACTAGAAAATAACATAAAATGACGTAGCTAAGTCAAAATTTTTTTTTGCGTTTTTTTTTTCGCTAAATATGTTTAGAATCATGGTCGGATTGAAAACCCTCAGTTTTCGGTAGCAGTCTTTTTACACCCTGTATGCCCCACAAAAAAAAATCCAAGTGAAAGAAAGTAGTAGGTCAACCTTGGAAGGTGTGACCCGAGGCAATGCAGATTAATACGGTACTAATATACTGTGAAAGTGATAAAAAGGAGGTAAGCTAGATTAGTGCTATCAAACCAAGTTTCAACTTTATAGTTGAATTTCTTTTATTTTTCTCTAAAATGCTTCATAAGTCTACTTTCTACGGTAGGTCTGTCATCATTAAAAACTTTATTTGTAAAAAAAAACTGTCATTGACTGCAATGCTGCTGTGTGGTACATTGTAAATTAATTTATGTTCTTCAAAAATAAAAAGTAGAGATGCATCCAACCTTTGAAGTATATAATTATAATTAGCCACCAAATTGTCAGCGCAATGAAACCAGATCTTCATACATTTATATGGAGGGTTTAACATGTCGATTCACATCTGACGGAAGAAGCGTCGCGTAACGCCAGAACAAACAATTATATGAGAAAACATTCAACCTTTCACACTTATACAGGTTGTAAAAAGACGTCTACCGAAGCCGAAAGGGGTAGGTACAGCATCCCAAAACACAACCAAATCCAAAAGGATTTTCCGAAAAAATCATTATATCCGGAGAAAACAGCGTTTGAAGATTACTGTTTGCGTATGTACTGGGCGCGTTTTTATACGTAGATTGCTGGATTTTGAGTTTTAATTGTTTTTTTCTTTTATAAATGGAATGATTAGGTAGGTATGGTCTTATTATGTTGTACTAGTAGCAAAAAACTAGAAATTAAAATAAAACGACGTAGTTAAGTCAAAAAAAATTTTGAGTTTTTTTTTCGATAAATATGTTCAGAATCATGGTCTGATTGCAATCCCTCAGTTTTCGGTAGCAGTCTTTTTACACCCTGTATAATAATAATGCTGGACATTTTTACACAGCATCATCTAGCCCCAAACTAAGCAAAGCTTGTACTATGGGAACCAGATAACTGATATACTACATATATACTTGTTTGTAAATACATACATATTATACATAGAAACACCCAGACCCCGAGACAAATATCTGTAGGTCATACAAACATTTGTCCCGCGGCGGGGATCGAACCCGCAACCTTCTGCGTCGCAGGCGGACCTTCGCCCACTGCGCCACAGAGGTCGTCACTTGACCGATGATATGCGATGATGATTAACGAAGACCGCTGAATACGCTCGACGCATTTTCCGTCAGATGTGAATCGACCCTTATTTCCTGGCAGTTTTTAAACTACATTTAAATTTAGCATAACACAGTTTCGAGAAACGTCGCAACTTATCATGTACGCAATATACTATTGCAGTCTTTAATGTGCAAGCGAGAGAGCATGAAAAGTGTCACCATTTTAGATTCGTTTCTTTAAGTCAAAATTGCAATACAGTTCAAAAACTACCTGGAATTAAGAGTTCGTAGTAACCCCTGATGGGTTAGGAGCGTTTGGATCACATCTCAATTGACTAGTTAGCTAATATGACTAGCAGCCTTAGGCCCTTACTAATAAATTTGACATAAAGTTATGTCATGCATAAATTAAACATTTGTATGATTATTCATATGTTATGAATGACATAACTTTATGTCAAGTTTATTAGTAAGGGCCTTATTGTCTAACTTGAAATCCATTCCCATTTGTCATCACAATAGAGATCAACCAATCACATAATAGGAAAATGTCAATTGAAGTCCAGAATGGGTTTCAAATGTGAAAATCAAGCCCAAGTCCATTGCCAGTTGAATTACACAATAAGTCCAGATGATAACAAGAGATTATACTAAAATGGAAAAATGATGTTTGCTATAAGAGCAATTCTCGATATGACTACATCGCATTAGGTCTAGATCACATTTGGTCCAAATCGCAATAAGACCAGTAGCATTATTGTCTAACTCAACTGGGAATGGACATGGGCTTCATTTTGACTTTTGAAACCCATTCTGGACTTCAATTGTCATTTTCCTATTATGTGATTGGTTGAGAATTTTCAAAGATATCATAAAAATATTGTTAACATACCGAAAACCTGAGTCACAAAGAAACAGAAGATTAGTAGAGAGCCAGACATTCATGTCTTCAATTCACATAGTATGTGCAAGTGCAAAATTGAACCGTATTGAAGTGAATTGAAGGTATGTTTCGCTCTACAAGCATGATAACTAGATGATTATCTACAGTTTTATGGCTTCAAGCTGTTTTATCTAAGACAAGCGTGGCATTAACTTTAGATTTAAGTTAAATAGATAAACGAATAAAAATCATTTGCATAACGAACAATTTCTTGGTTGCGCACAAGCGCAAACGTATTCTTGTGGTTAGAAGACGTACGTACGTTCGCTTTTCTTGTAAAACCTTGATGTTTTGCAACGTGATTGCTTATTTTCGTATTCGTGGGCTCTTTACTGTTCACACAAAATTGCATAAAACAACTTCGCTAACCTTAGTTTCTGTCGTGCGGATAGTAGTGGGTATATGTCTGTTCTGGATACCATCTATTCATCACACCATAGACTACCTTGTTCCGATACTGATGAATGCATCATTGTGAATGCTCATGCGAATGGATCTAAATTAAAGGTGCGAACACTTGAATAGATCATTATCTGAGACCTAGCGTTTAACTGATTCGAAAGGAAAGAGGCCAGTTGAATAGGATCATAGGGCTGTTAGGATCGGTATCGAACAGGGTAGTCTATGGTGTGATGAATAGACCAGTTAAATAGATCCGATCGGTATCGGAACAGGGTAGTCTATGGTGTGATGAATAGACCAGTTGAATGGATCTGATCGGTATCGGAACAGGGTAGTCATTGGTATGATGAATAGACCAGTTAAATAGATCCGATCGGTATCGGAACAAGGTAGTCTATGGTGTGATGAATAGATGATATCTAGAACAGACATATACCCACTACTGCGGATATTTACAGCATTATTATAAAACGAAGACCGAGGTAGCTTCAATGTTTTCTGATCAAAGGAGGTCAGTCATTTTGAGCCCAAAAGTCAAAAGTGCCGGCCAATGAAAAAAAGGCCTCACCACTCGAGGAAGTCAATCAGAGTATTTTTCAATATGGCACCAAGTCTCTAAGTCAACTACTTTGCAAATGATTTTGTAAGTCAAAAAATGTAATTGTATAGAAATCCAGATTTTTCAATTTAAGAAATATTTTAAAGTAGTGGATTAAGAGACTTGGTGCTATGGCACCAAATACTCTAATTGACTTCCTCGAGTGGTGAGGCCTTTTTTTTATTGGCCGGCACTTTTGACGTTTGGGCCCAGCCTTGAATAGAGCGTGAATGGCCTCCTTTGTTAATAAATAAATCTTTTTTTTTAATTTGAGTTCTCGCCTAATGACCGCGTAACATACACACATTTTAAAATGGATAACGTGTGTCTGTAGGCTACACCGCGAAGTTGACAGTTTTATGGACAGTTTGAAAATGGTCTTGGTTTTATTACATCTAACTGAAATAGCAGTAAAGTGAACTAGCCGCAAGCGTCTGGCTCTCACCTTGTTGTAGTGAGCGTGTGGTCCCAACGGCCTGTGCGCGTTCCCATTGTCGGCCGTGTACGTCTTTACCTGGTGCGTATCCGTTGCTATAGTGGATATCGCGGACGCAGAGTGCGGTGGCAACTCGCGCCGTTTCTTCCCGCCCTTGTATAAGTACTTTGACGGACGGGCGAGACTGCAATGGAAACAAACGTATGATGGATTTATATATTAAACTGTAGTGTTGAAGTGACACATACAGTACAACTGAATTAATAAAATGCTTGGGGCGGTTTCGTATTTCTCTCAATTTATTAATTCAGTTGAACTGTACCCCTTTTTTAGCCGTACTCTTCTTTTAACAGTGAGCTAAATCCAAACATACAGAAGCTCTAATGTTTTAAGAGACTACCATTTCTAAACGCAGTCACTCCTACACAAATTACAATGAAAACGAATTGCTGGCTAACCTTAGCAGTCAATTTCACTATCAGCTTGAACTTTTCAAGGGTTTCATGTTGGCAACCTGAGAAAAGGAAGCTATGTCAATTTTCTAATTACTTTGTTTTTACTGTAAAATTGACTGCCTGTTTTGTTTAGTGAAAAGAGGTACTACGAGTATACTGGAACTTAACTATCCTTAAATTAATATCATTGATAACAGTCGTATAATAAAGAATAAATAAAATTTAAATTTAAATAATGCTGGACATTTTCACACAGCATCATCTAGCCCCAAACTAAGCAAAGCTTGTACTATGGGAACCAGATGGGAACTGATATACTACTTTATATACTTTTTGTTTGTAAATACATACATATTATACATAGAAACACCCAGACCCGAGGCAAATATCTGTAGGTCATACAAACATTTGTCCCGCGGCGGGGATCGAACCCGCAACCTTCTGCGTCGCAGGCGGACGTTCGCCCACTGCGCCACAGAGGTCGTCAGTAATAAAGAATATACCTATTAAAATGTTTATGACTTGTTACGTCCATAAATTACGGTAGGCGTTTAGGGGAGAGGAGGGGGGGGGGAGCCAAATCTCACCAAATCTTACGTGGGGGAGAGGTGGGCCTCTCCCGCACGTAAGATTTGGTGAGTTTCTCGAAATCTCACGTAATTTTTTTCGACAAGAAACAAGTGTGAAATTGCTAAAATATCGAACATAAAAAAATATGCGGCCTGTAGGCGAGAACAGACAAACTGACTGACGGACATAAACATTTTTGGCCAATCTCGAAACAAATATGCAATTTGAATTCTCACGTGAGATTAGAGGGGGAGGGAGGGGGTAGAGCAAAATCTCACGACAGATAAGGGGGGAGGGGGTCGAAATTTACCTCACGTAATTTATGGACGCCCCTTAATGACCGATAAGACTGTTCCCTCTTTTCGATATTATACTCGTAGAAGTGACAACAACGAACGGTATTAAATTAATGTATAAATATATAATAAACAGTAATAAAACAAAACTATTTGAATTGAAAAACGTGTGAGTAGTTTTAAATATGAGAAATGATAGATGGATGAACAAAGTAAGAAAATATGTGTATAGACGATTTAAAATGGAGGAAATAGTCTGTTGCGCCAACCCCACACCGGATAGAAAAGAGGAAGACAGTCCCAAGATATGAACTGATGCATATCTAATAATGCTCAAATGAATGTAGTTCGTGTGAATGAAATGAAAACTTCTGGACACAGTAATGTCTCGATAGAAAAACACGTCCAGTTGTAAACTACAATCTGGGTCTTGATTCATTATACAGCGAAATGCATTCGGTTCGGAATCGACCGACAGCAACCAATCACAGTGCAAGAAACGTCAAATTCGGATGAAATACTGCACTGTGATTGGTTGCTGTGACAAAATGACTAACCTTGGGTGAACGTGGCTTATTCTGGTGAGAAGAGTTATTGACCAAGGTGAAAGTAAGACTAGCTGTGATATGGATAACTTGAGTGACTGTGGCAAGTCTTACATTGTCAATAGTTCGGGCCACCTTGCTGACGTGAATAGGTTTGGTTATAAAGTGGCTATAGTGATTGACTGGTCAGCCTTGGTGAAAGTGTAGTTCAAAAGAGTGTCTAACCATATCCACAGTGGTTAACCTCAGTGGTAGTGGTTAGAGTTGTAGCTAACTTTGGTGATAGTGTCTATATGTGTCAACAGGGTAGCTAACTCTGGTGATAGAGCAGCTAGGTATATTTGGTGACAGTGGCCAACATTGGTGACTATTGCTAAATGAGTAGCTAACTCTGGTGATAGAGCAGCTAGGTATATTTGGTGACAGTGGCCAACATTGGTGACTATTGCTAAATGAGTAGCTAACTCTGGTGATAGAGCAGCTATCTTTGGTGTCAGTGGCCAACACTGGTGACAGTGGCCAACATTGGTGATCAAACCCGGTGAAAATATACAACAAGCCACTGCTGAATCTGGTGAAACATACCTAGGATACTGAGGCCCGCACTGCGCGTAACAGCAGTTGTACCAGCACCCCCTTGAATAAGGGTTGTACCCCCCGGAGAACCTGCCCATCACCTGCTCGTTGGTGGTGGACCCTCGGCACACCAGCACCATGTGGAAACCGCTCAGACCAAGTATCGGTATAGCGAGGACTGTGATTATACCCATTATAACCATACTGATATCTAGTTAAGGAATTCTTGGTAATGTTGAGATCTTCCGGTACTTTTGCTGAGAAACTGATATAATATCTATTTTGATCAGAAAAGGTAAAGAAAGAGTCCCCGTTATAATCTTACTCCCATTTATCCTATAGGAGAGGTCAGCACAACAGATTAATCAAGTACATAATTACAAAAGTACATTGTTTCGTTTTCCGAGTTTAAAATGAATACCTAAATAAATAAAATACATCTTAATTCCGTTTATGCAATACTAATATACAGGTGATGATGAAGGTGTGAGAGAACATTTATATAATTTTATTTTCTTTTTTATATAATTATTTTTGTATTAACTAAGTATTATTCACTACCCGTTTTTGATTTAAGTAATGAATAATTTACATAAATATCCTAATTTCATTCAAAAATAGGGCTCCACTATGATTAACTATAAAAACCATGATAAATTACATAAATATGCCTGTATGGTATTAATTTTACTATATCGATATCGGTGCAACAGAAAACTCAATCGCTTCGATGAACTAACAACTAAAGCCTCTTTTAAAACACCATCATAATAAATATATAAGAGGAGTACTTATAATTATAAGACAAATAGGGGCATAAAAATCACTTACACGATGAGAAATAACTCAGTTTTATGGGATACGAACGAGACAATTTCAAAACAAGACATTAAAAAATCATAACCATTTTCAATATTTATAAGTAGGTATTTGATTGGAGGGACTTGGGGGAGACTTTTTCCCCAGCAGTGGGACGAAATAGGTTAATAAAAAAAAAGTATGTATAAGTGATGAAAGCATTTTGGATAAGTGTTTATTCAAAAACAATTAAAGACAAAACTGAACTAAACAGCAAGATCGCATTGGAAATGAACGGAACAAGTTAGAAACAAGACCGTGTCGGTAGCGAACTGAACAAGTCAGAAACAAGACTTATGTCGGAAACGAACTAAACATGCTACGAGTAGAAACAAGATCGCCCCGAACAAGTCATAAATAAACTTAACGATCTGAACATGCTAGAAACAAGACCGCGTTGGTAATTAACTGAACAATGCAGAAACAAGACCGTATCGGGAACGAACTAAACAAGTCGGAAACAAACTTAACATGCTTGAAACAAGACCACATTGAGAACGCACTGAACAAGTCAGAAACAAATTTATCAATCTGAACATGCTAGAAACAAGATCGTATTAGGAATGAACTAAACAAGTCAGAAACAAGACTGTGTTTAGAACGAACTGAACAAGTCAGAAACAAACTGATCATTGTAGAAACAAGACTGCATAAAACAACTAAATACGTAGAAAACAATCTACAAAAAACTGTCTTACCTAGGGTATTGAGGGCCGAACTGCGTGTAACAACAGTTGTACCAACATCCTCTTGAGAACGGGTTGAAGCCCCCAGTGAACTTGCCCGTCACTTGTTCGTTCGTGGTCCTTCCTCGGGAGACCAGCACCATATGGAAGCCGGTCAGACCGAATATGGGTATCGCCAAAATCGCGATAATGCCCATTATTACCATTCTGATTCTGCATTCAGAAAATTATTTGTATTTTCGACTATAATACTTCAAATAACTTCACTTTTTTAGGGTTCCGTACCTCAAAAGGAGAACGGAACCGTTATAGGATCACTTTGTTGACCGTCTGTCTGTCTGTCAAAACCCTTTTTTATTTATGTCCTTTTTTTTTCAAAGTTTATGGGACGAAGATTGTCAAAGCGTTAGTAAGTACTGCGACCGCGGAAGCAACCGGTTCAGGAAATTATGATGGTGTATGTATCCATAAGTTCAACCTAGAAATAATTTGCAAAATAAAATTTGTGTATTTACTTACGTCTAACGTAAAATGATGTCCTAAGTAAAGAATGTAATAATGTAATGAATCTGGAATCAGCTTCCAGCGTCTGTATTTCCGCTGAGCTACGACCCTATTGTTTTTAAGAAGAGAGTTAATAGGCACCTTCTGGGTAAGCTCGCTCCATCGTCTACGATCACCTCAAACTTACACAGGCAAGAGTGAGGTCTACCTCACTCTTGCCTGTGTAAGTTTGAGGTCAAGAGCCGACCTATTCATCATAAAAAAAAAGAATGCCTACAATACAACGAAATGTAGGTATAACATACATGCGGTACCTATGTCTCTTTTTGCCCTCACATTTTATTAGCATAAGAATGACAAAAAATTATATAGGAAACCTTGATAATACACATATTTTGGAGCCAAACGATTTTTTTTTCAAGAATTTTAACTGAATGAATCCCTAACAGTAAAGATCCCCAATCTTTAGCCACCAAAGATAGTAAAATCTCTATATGAGCCAGGAAAATATTGGCCCATCATACAGTCATGATTCGTAGGTAAGATCTTCAGACAAATAAGATCTACTGAATATCTTAAGGCGTAGTCTGAGGCATTTATATCTAGTAAATCTCGTTTTAAAAGGATACGACACAATAGGCTGGACCTCAGTCAACGTTTTCCCGCCATAGTTCATGACGAAGTATAGACTAAGACCGAATATACTAAGCATGTGTATAGACAGTGATATGAGGAAGAAGAAGAAGAATCTGTAGTTCCGCCGGCCAATGCAGTTGTTCACCCACGGACAATGGTGGTCAAACGTCTGGAAGGAAAGATACTTTATAGTAAATAAATAAATATGTTTTTATTGAAGAGGAATAGTTACATAGTTAACACGGTAATGGTTTCCAAACTAGGTTAGCCTGTATTATGGAGACCTCCTTCCTAATTGAACAAATACATAAGCTTAATTCAAAAAACATTCATGTAAGTACATTACTTAGGCCATTACATCTATATTAGATGATTTATACAGCGTCAGGAGGCCACCTATGCCTACACTTAACGGGACGCTGTAGTGCCAGGGAAATTGTTTGAGATGGAATTGGCTTGCCCAGCACCTAAACCACCCTCTCAGCTTAATCAGCCTGGCCCACAGGAAAGACGACGTCATACGTGTGGAGCTGACTGAGCTACGGGTTTCCTCGCGATGTTTTCCTTCACCGTTTAGAGCTCGTGTTAAAGCGCATATAAATTTTACGAAACGAAAAATCCATTGATGCACGGAAGGGATTGGAACCCACGACCTTCAGATTGAAAGTCGAGGCACAACCCCTTTCGACCAACAAAGGTAAGAATACTAAAGACATTACTAAAGACAGTAAAACTAAGGTCTTCAATATACTATACTACTAATCTATACATTCCTTTCAAACATTTCATGGAGGGGCTGAAAAAAGTGATGAAAGTTTGAATGTGAAAACAAGTTAACAGGATTCAGTGTAGACGAAGTCATGGGACAACTAGTACATGTATACGAATGATTATGAGCTAACCATCCCCGCGGGGGTGGATAGCCATAAGTGTTACCCTCTGCCACCGCGTGGAGCAGTTGGTAATAATTTAGAAATCGAATTACGCCTCTTTCCCGTTGGGGTAAGTTCGTATGATTAACGGACAACTCTGGTGACGGAGTTTTAGGGCTGCCATAAGTTGGGATACGTGATACCACGAATTGGAGGCCATTATCCAACAATCCAAATATCTCTGGCTAATAACCGTTATCGACGCTTGAGTCCAGAGCGAAAGGAAGAAAAGAAGGCCTTTGCAACAGTCCAACAGGCTGATTATACTAGATATTCTTTGCCATTGATTACCTCTATACAGTGATTGCAGACTGAACAGTGCGAACAGCGCGGCGGCCGGTAGAACTTGCATGTGACGCACCATTTCATTCGCACAGTGATGCCGTTAACCTCCACGCTTTTGTAAAGAGGCGCGCGGAAGTCATCCTCACGGTCCTCGTCAGGAGGAGCTGAAATAAACACGATACCATCACGACTGGTATCCTCAAGACTATGGTAAGCATTCTCTTAGATTTATAGGAAGTTTAAGATCCTGTCAAGATGTCTTAGTGCTCGTTTACGGATAGGCGGAGCTGCGTGCGACGCGTCAGGCGTCGCGACACGCGCTAAAGTCAAATGTATGGCGATGTTACGGAGAGAGGTTTTTGCATGCGTTTATTTGACATTGCCGTGTAATCGCCGTCGCTTCGAACGTAGTGGCAGCCGCGGTGACAGCCGCCGCCACCGCCCTCGCCTGAACGTAATCGTCACCATACATTGCTATATTTGTGATTAGGCGTGCGATGATGCATCGCCTCTTCGTAAACAGTCAAAACGCTTAACGCGTCGCACGAAGACACGCCTGACGCGTCGCAAGCAGCGCCGCCTGTCCGTAAACGCGGCCTTAGTCGGCAGTCAGAGGCACGTTTGTTGCCATGGTTCTTCACGAAAGAAAAGGCGTAGAATCGTTTTTGAAGACCATTTGTGATCAGACTGGTCCTACTGGATAAATGATCTTTGATACTTATTTGGTTGGATTTGTATTGCCCTAAATTTTGCAGAAGTTAACATTTTATTTTGTACAATCCCATCGCTGCCTTTAGATTTTTTATTTAATATAATTTATTTTAATTACTAACCCCTAGAGAAAAGGTTACTAGCACAAGTAAGCGTAAGAATTAGGACATCAAACAAGTTTTTTTTTGGTGACTCATCTCAAATAGTTCCTCTAGTAAAGTGCTGTTCAAACAAAGCAAGACTCCAAGTAGGTATCATGACATCGATAAATTACATGAAAGGTTGAAGGTTGAAGTGCAAAACTAGCGTTTGATAAGTACTCTCGAGTATGTTATTCTCTGAGTTTTATCATTTGTAGTTTGTATCACTGGGCCTACGGCTTTAGAATAACGTAACTTAGGCCTTTACATCTATATTAGATGATTTATACAGCGTCAGGAGGCAACTTATGCCTACACTTAACGGGACGCTGTAGTGCCTGGGACATTGTTTGAGATGGAATAGGCTTGCCTAGCACCTAAACTCTCAGCTTAAACAGCCTGGCCCACAGGAAAGACGTTATTGACGTGAATAACGTAGTAGTAGTTTAATGCTCCTATCGCACGCATAAAGCATACGATTAAGTTCATGCCATTACATAAAAAAACTGTTATTACCGGGGCGTTTTTTTTACACAACAGAGGCATGTACAGTATAAAATTGTACAGACAAAAATAGACCCAAGAAAACAATGTGTCAATATTGTCAATATATTGTTAATTATTTGATGGAACTTCGTAGAAGAATCTTATTTGTATAAGGTTAAGGGCAATCGTTTACAACCGTCGACTTTACAGCGTTATAGCAAGTGATGTTTATTTCAATGAAATACCACAAGCATAAAGCCCGACTACTACTTATCAACAACCCACATGGGTGCAATTTTTGGGATGCATTTTATAAAGACCTCGTGGAAGGCCCAAGCGACGATGGCGGGATGAGCTGGACTCCTACAAAAAGGATTGGCCTGTTGTGGCCCAGGACCGGAAGACGTGGAGGAAGGGAAGGGAGGCCTTTGCCCTGCAGTGGGAAACATCGGGCTTATAATAAAATAATAAAAAAATTTAAAAAGCTTAAAAATCCCTATAAGGTAGAGGTTTAGAAGATATCTAAGAAGGTAGTTGGAGGCATGTCGTGAATGTATTTGACACAATGCTCACATTTTGCAGAAGTCAGAATACATTTTTTTAACGAAGATCTCTTTACATGTTAATGAGCTCAACATCAAAATCAATGTTTGCTTACTTTAAATGTATCTCATTTCTAAATAGAGTTATGGATAACGTCACTATTTATACAACATGGACATTATCAGTTGATACTAAATTACTTCAATGTAATCTATTAGATAACAAAACTTGTGAAAGGATTTTGTGTGGCAGATTAACTGGGTTATACACTGATTACTATTAACGGAATTTCCCGGATTAAGTTTCCGGGATACACATACATATATGATTTACATAAATAATTAATGTATACCTACAAATAAAATTCAATGGCTGCATGTATGTATGAGCATCATTTTTGAGATCAGCTTAACCAATTTCAGATTTGACTGATTCCTTTTTTGTAGCGCTTATAATTGTCAGAAAAAACATGACTGTATCCTCAAGGCACGGTAGACACTAAGATACTTCGAAAATTTTTTTGGAAAATCCCCATGCAAAAAGTTGAAATTTTGATGAACAGAAATAAAATTATTCACTTTTACAGTAGTGCTTTCAAATGATACATAGATTTTTTTCTGTTTTTTAGGCCACAGATTTTGTTTCAGTAACATCAAGGCATACTAGCATACATAATAGTCACAAATACATTCACATTTTTATACAATGCCTTTCCAGGTACTGTGACTAATGGCACAATCACTTTGCAAATAAATAGGTATAAGAATTGTGTGGTTTCAGTACAGCCTGTTTGAACTTGAGCCAATAGCATTACTCATTTTCTAATTATGTTTCACTTTAAGAGAGCTGTTTTGACATAAATAAATAAATAAATAATGCTGGACTTTTCACACAGCATCATCTAGCCCCAAAGTAAGCTTGAGCTTGTGGTATGGGTACCAGATAACTGATATACTACTTATATACTTTTTGTTTGTAAATACATACATATTATACCTAAAAACACCCAGACCCGAGACAAATATCTGTAGATCATACAAACATTTGTCCCGCGGCGGGGATCGAACCCGCAACCTTCTGCATCGCAGGCGGACCTTCGCCCACTGCGCCACAGAGGTCGTCAAAACATAGTGGTACTGTGTCATCAATTATAAGGTTTGAATTCCATAAGAAATTTCATTTACACTTCAAGTCTAAGTGCACATTTCTATGAGAAATCATTTATCTAACTTATGTAAGATTAACTGGCTAGATGTGGGTCTGTCGCAGAGCGTGCTAGCCGCTCAGACATCTGATGCGGCCATCATGCTCTACCAACAGACCCTCAGGCTATTGGAGGAATAGTTTTGTAAATGAGAGACTACGGGACCGACATGTTCGATAATCGATCAAGGTCCCTAAATTGAAATAGATAAAAAAAAAAGTCTAAGTGCAGAAGAAAATTGTGTATAACATAGCTTTTTTTTCCTTTTAATATCTGCAATCAGCTGTATAGCCATAATCAGATCTTTTCATTGGAGTCATTGTTTTAAGGCGCCATTGAACGGCACCACACTGGCTATTAGTTAAGTCAGCTTCGCATGTCCTGGTTTAGCACCTGCCATCTCTTTAGACGATTTACGCTTTCTCCGTTATTTAGGAGGTTCTGGACTAGTGTGTTTGTGTGTGATCTTAGTCTTAGAACATAGCTAAATAACAATGAAAGGTTGAGAGGACACTCACTAAAGCTGCATCGTGGGACAAGTACCAGCAAACCAAGAGAGCACATATTACCCAATCGCGTCGTACACAATTGGAACCGTTTACCAGAGTCAGTGATAAGTGCCCCTCAGTGAACTCTTTCAAAAATAGACTGGACAAATATTTAAAGCGCACTGACAAGGACTAAGATATACACGCATCAGCTCTGAGAGCTGCCTGTGTATTATAAATAATAATAATAATAATAATAATAATAAGCCCCTCAAAGCCCAACCCAACGTCCGTGCTGACCATCTAAGCCACGTGAGGGGCGGACACTCGCAACGTAATATCTTAGCGGGTGACTAAAAAGGCAATGGCAAACCCATCAACATGGAGAATCGTAAAAGTAAAGTAAGTATAGGATCGCTTCCCGGGGGTGATCGCCGGGGCGCGCCTGGAGCCGATGCTGGGCGCTACAGCATGCAAGCCATCGGTGGCGAGGGTAATGGACGGCCCTCAGCCGGGGAACCCGAAAAAGGTGAGTCCAGTAGAAGGTATGACCTACGACCACTGACTAGAAGCCGAAGCACATCTCGAGTCGGCACCAAGAAGATTGTGAAAGCTACGCAGCTTGCCCCAATTGAGGAAGGGGGCCAAAATTGCTGTATCGATAGGGCTGAAGTGGATCAAGAAGCCCTATCATCAAATTCCTCGAACACATCTCTTTTCCCCTTACTTTCTTCTTCCCCATCTTCATATCTAAATCATTGTTCTGAATCTTCTTCTCTTTCTCCCCCTTCACCGAGAACTCCGGCAACTCTTAGCCGACCAAGAAGACTATCTTCAAAGCAGATAGTCGAATACAGTAGCTGTAGAGCAGTAACACCAGCTGAGGATGTTTCGCAGGAGGCTCAAGCCACCCAGCCTGCGACCACCAAAGCAGGAAAACCAAGAGTACGCATGAAGTGGAATGATGACTTAAATACTTTCATCATGCGTACATATTTATACATAACTAAACTGGAAACAGACCGGACAATGTACTGCAAAAAACTATTCGAACAGTTTAAGATCCAATACCCTCATATAGAAGTGTCAGCTCAAAGAGTAGCTGATCAAAGAAGAGTTATTGTAAACAATAAACTTTTGTCAGACGAAAAAATTAACGAAATAAAAACAGAAATAGCAGCACTATTGCATAATGATGACGTAGAACAAACAACTCAAACACCTGAAACTCTAACAACACTCACATTCGGGGCCAACAATGTTAGCGAAATTAATCTGAATACACCTTTAGAAACACCGATTACACAAACAAATGATGTTTTTACATTGTCATATGAAGAACCAACCAATCCAATAGATCTGGCACCAATAACAAGTGATTCTTTAGGAGCACTAATTCTTAAATTCCAAGAAGCCCTAACTTTATACGCAGATATTGACCCTTCATCTCGACCTAAGCTTCCACGTTTACAAGAAAATAAAAAACTTTACCAGTTAGTTCACGCTTTCAATTATGAGATTCTTAGTAAACATTTGAGAAATGAGTCTGATCTAGAACATATACATACACTTGTATACTGCTCCGCTGTAGTGATATGTCAAGAATTGAAGTACAAACTAACCGGTATGGGTACTATTAGGAAAAAGTTGGCGAAACTAAAACCACCTTGGCAGTTTAGACTAGAAAAGGATATTCAAACTCTTCGTTCTGAAATAGGTAGGCTCACACAATACATAAATAATAACAGGAGTTCAAATTTAGTTAAAAAAGTGCAAATCATTTTTGATAAATATAAAGTTCATTCTACTCACGAGAGAAATAACATAAGACCAGAAGAATTTCTTGATACCCTAAAACAAAAGTTAGCTCTTAAGTCACAGAGATTAGCACGGTATAATAAAGCATTGCAGAGAAGTAATGATAATAAACTATTTACAACTAACGAAAAAGGATTTTATAGAACTTTAAAAAGTAGAATAGATAATAGTAGTAAAGAAACGCCAACTGAACAGGATCTTACTAACTATTGGACTAATATTTGGAAAAAAGACAAAGACCATAATGAACAAGCTCACTGGATTAAAGACGAGGAAGATAATTTAAAAGACATAGAGGAAATGGAGTTTACAGATGTTACGAAAGAAGATATTGCAACAATAACCAAGAAAATGAGCAACTGGAAAGCAACAGGAGTTGATGGGGTCCATAACTTTTGGTATAAAAAGTTTTATGTGCTTCACGAAGCATTGGCAAGGACAATTTCAAATATCCTGAAGGGTATAGAAGAACTACCAACGTTCGCTACAAAAGGTATCACTTACATGATCCCAAAAAGTATAGATACTGCCGAGCCTTCCCAATATCGACCTATCACCTGCCTCCCGACAATATACAAACTAATAACATCTTGTATCACCTGTAAAATTAATGACCATTTAAATAAAAACAATATTTTAGCAGAAGAACAGAAAGGATGTAGGCGAAACCACAAGGGGTGCAAAGAACAATTAATCATTGATTCAACTATTTTGAAACATGCAACCACCCATAACCGTAATTTACACCTAACCTACATTGATTATAAAAAGGCATTTGATAGTGTTCCCCATTCCTGGTTAATTCGTGTTCTGCAGATCTATAAAATTAATCCCGACCTCATAACGTTCCTAGAGAATGTCATGACCAATTGGAGGACTACATTAACACTAACTAACACTGACACCACTGTTATAACAGAGGAAATCCCAATTGCAAATGGCATTTTTCAGGGAGACTCACTGAGTCCCTTGTGGTTTTGCCTGGCTCTTAACCCATTGTCTAGTTTACTCAACCATTCAAAATACGGATACAAAATAACAGCAAGTACAACAGTTAATCATCTCATGTACATGGACGATATAAAAATTTTTGCAAAATCAGAAATAGAAATGAGTAAACTAATTAAATTAACAGCGCAATTTAGCAAGGATATTAATATGTCATTTGGATGGGAAAAGTGTAAATCTTTGCACTTACGCAGGGGTAAATTAGCAACTACAGATAATAATGACAGACAAGAAGATTTCTTTGCTACAATGGAAGAAAATGAGACGTATAAGTATTTAGGCTTGCAAGAAGGTAGAATAATTAACCATATACAAATTAAACAAGATCTACAAAAAGAATACTTTCATAGATTAAGACAGATATGTAAACGGCCACTCTGTTCCAAAAACTTATTCAAAGCCATCAACACCTATGCTATCCCAATTTTAACCTACTCCTTTGGAGTAGTGAAGTGGTCAGCTACTGATATCAAGAATTTAGAAAGTAAAACACGAGTAACATTAACTAAGCATAATAATTGGCACCCAAAATCAGCTATTGAGAGGATGACTATCAGACGAGAAAAAGGGGGTAGGGGGCTAATTGATATAAAATGCCTATGGGAACAGCAGATTAAGAATCTTCGCGATTTCTTTTTTGATAAAGCAAATACTAGTCAAATACATTTAGCAATAACTGAATCGGATAAAAATTTTACACCTATAAATTTAAGCGATCGCGAGCGATATTTTACAACTCCTCTGGAAAATACAACTGCAAAAATGTTAAAATGGCGAAACAAAGAACTACACGGGAGACATCTTAAAGACCTCGAGCAACCACATGTAAATTTAACTGCATCTAATAAATGGCTTAAATTTGGTTCCCTTTTTCCTGAAACAGAAGGCTTTCTCATTGCCATTCAAGATCAAGTTATAAATACAAGAAATTATAAAAAGTTTATTCTAAAGGACCCCACTGCACAAAACGATAGATGTAGGAAGTGTAATCGGCAGTCAGAAACAATCCAACACATCACCGGCGCATGCCCCAGCCTCACTCAATCTGATTACACACATCGCCACAATCAAGTAGCTCAGGTGATTCACCAAAATCTTGCCAGGAAATTTAATTTAATCCCAGGAAAACTGACACCATACTATCAGTATGACCCAAAACCAGTTCTGGAAAGCAACAGCCACAAAATGTATTTCGATCGTGCTATACTCACGGATAAGACAATACACTATAACAGACCTGACATTACTATAATTGATAAAGTTAACAAAATAGTCCACCTAATAGATATAGCAATACCAAATACACATAACATACAAAAAACTATTTCAGAAAAATTAAGTAAATATACAGAGCTCAAAGACGAAATAACTAGAATTTGGAAAATGAATAAAGTATACATTGTACCACTTGTGCTCTCCAGCACAGGAGTCATCCCGAAACATCTGATAAATGCCCTCAAAATAATTGACCTGCCTGAAAATACTTATATCACCATGCAGAAGGCTGCAATTCTAAATACATGTCGAACTGTTCGAAAGTTTTTGCAAGAAGACACAAACTCCCCAAATGATACTCACTTGGTTTAGGCCCGTGAGATTCATTAGTACCGAAATTTTAATTTCGAGAAAAAAAATACTCAAAAAATAATAATAATAATAACTTATTTGAAGATAAAATTAAATTACCTTTTGGTATGACGCCCGGGTCCATGAAAGTGGCCAGCGTGAAATTTGCCAAAACAAAAAACGTAATGACACCTTGACATGCTGGTACCCATGAATGCCTTAGGAGATAGTATTGACATCTGAAACAAATAAAAAATAAGTAAGTATAAAGCGTTTCGGCGGTATAAGGCCACAAATTAAAATGACCACTTATAATTATGTCCTACTTACAATGTCCCATTCTAAACATAACCATTTCTAACAATTAAGGTTGTAAGGACAGCCGTGAGAGCTTTCATGCAGAGAAAAGAAAATGTGATTTTAGCAGCTGTGTAATATCTTAACTTCATTATTCTAACAGCAACTTTGCAAGACACACTAAGCCAATTCTTGTCTTGTGTTTTGTAGCCAGTTCTAGACCTAGTTAATTTGATGAAGAGTAGTTCTGTTCTTAGATATTTAGGTTTAAAATAGCAATTTATCCACACTAATGTTCATTGATAATGAACACATGACATAACACATTTTTTTATTTTGAACAACAACTGTTTGATTAAATAACATTAGCTTCCGATTCAAATGCCCTATTCCACACTGATCCACTAATTAAATCCACTAAGGGATTTGTTTCCACTTTTTCTTCCACTCTAATCCATCAATGGTTTTGTTTCCACTTTTTCTTCCACTCTGATCCATCAATGGTTTTGTTTCCACTTTGAGTTCCACTCTGATCCGTCAATGGTTTTGTTTCCACTTTGAGTTCCACTCTGATCCATCAATGGTTTTGTTTCCACTTTGAGTTCCACTCTGATCCCTCAATGGTCTTGTTTCCTACTTTATGGACATTTGCAACACTATGATCATTAGTGGAATAACATAATTGTGAAAGTCAACAAGACAATTTCATGTGTCAAGACATAGTCCAGTACCCATCAAGAACACCACAATTTACTATAGCTATATTAGAATTCTAATTAGGAAAGCTGGTTATGTTTATTACTAATGTAATTGAATAAAGTGTTGTTTACATAGGGCCTAGAAAATTAGCAAATATATGCAAATTGATGATTGAACTTATGTATTCACAGAAAGTCAGTAGCATACAAACAAACTACTTATTAATTATCACGCAGAATGTATGTCTAATTGATAGCCTAAGGGTTTGTTGAAAGTAGGTACCTATTTTAATAAATTTCATGCTAATTTAGCTATGATTCTTTATAGTTTCTTGGTAAGTCTTGAGCTGGTTTAGGAAGGTCATGACTATCAACAATGCTGCATCGTGAGAATGTAGGCCACACAGGCTCACAGGGCAAGGGTAAGGGGCCCACGATATTAATAGAAACACATCAACAAATCCTGTGTGAAAGTTGTCAATCCAAAAATGAGAATTTCATACTTTGATCGACATTGTGTACTTACGGGAAATAGAAAAATAGGGACGTTGTGCCTAGTAATAACGTCCAAGCGAATGTCGCGGGGATGTATCTCGTCTTGAGGTCGCATTTGGGCATATTGTGTCAATAATAATTCCCTAAAAGCAAATTATCTCAATTTTATTCACTACAGATCAACATGGCCGCACCTAATAATTTGACAGATAGCGAACTGAACTGACTGATTTGATTAGCTTGATAAACCGACTGATCGAAGTGAAGTTAGCTAACATTGAACCGATTGAACAGTTTAGTGTTAGACTATGAGAATCAAATTGTAGACTCACCGGTTTTTTTTAATTGCTCGATTGCTCGCCAGTTGTTTATCCTATGTTGGTTCTATGTATTTTATTTTCAAACTATCCTTGGCATTCCTAAATCTTACCACTTTGGTCAGTCGATACAATGTAGCCCAACTCTAATGCGGTTTAGACGTTGGCAAGCCTGGGCAGACCTCGCCGGACCGGCTCTTGCTGTCTTGCAGATCGTGTCAAACCAAGAAGCTTAAATGTGTCTACTATAAGCTTCTTGTGCCTAACCAAACATATTATTATCTCTATGAACCAAACTCCTGCTAAAGTCCTGAATGTGTATGGTTTGGCACGATCTATATTATAAACCAGCCCTAAAATGAAATGCTTGGCTTGCTCGTGTAATAATCACCTAATATTATTTTATAAAATGGTAGCACTACTAACAGCCAATCATTAAACGTATTGTATAGTTCTTTTTTTTTCATTACATCGTCATTCGTCCAATTTTAATAATTGTATTTTGATTGGTCCATATTTAAACGTCACATTTGACGTTAATTTTTATTGGTTTCATTTCATTTTCTTTCATTTCATTTTATTCAGTCAGTCAGTCTCGCGGAGAAAAATGGCCGTAGTGTTGTCCCCGTGTTGTGCATACGGTGTGACATTTTTCTCGTAAAACTTGAGGAATTCTCATCCAACATACTTACTAGAGGCTAGAGGCAGTAACAGAAAAGTGTTGACTTCGCAGAACATTTCAAACTATAATGTCTGATAGTACAAGTCCAAGTGTGTTGAGTTATCTGAGGCAGTATAGGTTTCAGAGGAAACCCAATGGGCCTTCAGGGCCTAGTGGTCCCGTAACAGTTACTTCTTCACCATCCAACTCACGTAAGTAGCATTACATGCCTCTGTCGTGTTCTAGCTAGCAGCCCTACACGTGTTACCCTAGACTTCATGGCATGCGTGTACGGTGACCGTTGTTTCAAGGTTCCATTTTTTATCATCACGCTTTGAAGGTTGCTACTTGCTGCTATAATAGTTTTGGACATAGTAGAAATTCTTGTTTTTTTTTTTTAACAATAACATTGCATCAGCTGTTCATGTTTTAAACCAGTTTAACCAGAGCCTTACAATTTTATAACCAAACTTCGTTTTGCTACTGTTAGAGCGTTGCTATTTTTTCATGAATTCGGCGTTTTTGTTGTAGAAGATGTAGGTCGCGTTAAAACAGTGACATTCTGAAAGATTTACAGACCATATTAGTATAGACTGTTTATATCTGGGATGTAATTATTGAAATAGAGACATTAGGCTTAGTCCACATTTGCAGAACAAAAATCAATACTCTTGATTTTTGTTGTTGGTTACAAATACTGATTTCTAAAGTGTACTCTTACCAGAATCATAATTAGAATCATGAAAGATAGCTTGAAAGGGAATATACAGAGGTTATGATTGAAATAGAATATGACAAAAAACTTGGGTGAATGCCTGGATCTCAAAAAAACTGTTTATTAGATGTAAGAGCTAGTGGCTTTCTACTATGATTTACATTATGATTTCAACATAATTTGATAAAGTATTTTATCGCAATTAGAATTTTAGTGTTGTCCTTGTAGTGTGTAATGTTCTAATGAGGTACACTTCATTCAACCTATAATCATACCTAAATCTTTAAGTAAATAAAAACTATGTTGATTTTGTGGTCCTTTGACAAATCCTCCCCTAGATTATACCATTCATTGGCTAGGGAGATCACCCAATGAAACTGATTCTAAGTTCCACTGAAATAAGATGTCAGTCATCAAATTACAAACACCTAGTAAAAAAAACTATTGTAGATCTTTATTGTGTAAACCTATTGCATCTAAAACAATTTTTTTTTGAGACAACAATTGAAACAAACAATTGAGAGTAGTCTCAATGCTGTATGTAGTGCCTGGGGATGCCTACGCATAAGATGCCTCATAACCCTGTATAAATCATCAATAAAGATAAAAAAAAAATTGGTAACTCAAAACTTTTTAAACAGAAGCTCAAATCAGAATGCTGGCTCCGAACCAAGTAGTTGTTCGTGCTCCGAACCACGTCGTGATCCGTAATGGAGGGCCAGCGGTCTACAAACGTATCCGCCTTCCCGACTCTGATTCTGACGATGCAGCAACACCGGCCAAGAAAAGTGCACCAACACCGCCCTCACCTCCCGTGGAGCTGACTACATTGGTGAAGGAGCGTCGGTTTAGGAACATGGTAGAAATGTTCCCAGATATATCTCCTATTGTAAGTGTTAATTCATCTTATTTTATTTTACACTAGATTAGATGGTGACATAGAACAAATTTGACTGGGCTATTGTTGCATTTTGTGCTATGTATAATACATATTCCAGTCTTATCTGAGTGTCAGTACTGATTTATAGAAATAGAAATAGAAAAACATTTATTTTGTGTTTCATAGAGCATTAAATACAATTAGGAACTATACTAACACTTAATACTAGACACAAAAATGGACACCACTTAGCGTGTGCTGCTGTGATTTATGTTCAACTGAATTTTTGTTTGTTTAGTTTAGTTTGATGTGAAAGCGGTCAGTGCTTTTCTAAACGCACGCATGGTTTTCATGGCTATAGCTACGGAAGACTGATGGTCAATATTACTGCTAACTGTCAAATGATCACTAATAGGGCATAACCAATATCGCCATTTTTCGCCCGCGCATTGAGGTATATTGTCTGCTGGCAAACGTACGTAAACAGGATTTTCTTTTTTACATTTTCTTCGAGGCGATATTTTATGTATTCCAGACCCTTTGATGTCTAAAAAGGGGTAGTCAGAGGCATGTCGCTGCCTATAAAAGTTATACTGGTTTCCTCACGATATTTTCCTTCACTATTCAGAGCACGACGTTAAAAGCAGCTGCTGGCAAATCTAATAACACCATCCATTCCAGTTTGTAAAGAACACACTAGTGAAGCACGCATGGAGCGAAGAGCGAGCGAGGGATGAGCTGTTAAAACACGACCCGGAAAGCAACGAGAGACGCGCTCCGCCCACCACTACGTATTTCGGCTCGCGACCCGGGAACTCCGGACAGATACAGGTTTCTATCTATCCAGAACACTGTGTAAATCGAATTTTCACGCAAATTTTCCCTCAAACCACTGCTGAGTACATGAGCACTCAGCAGTGGTTTGAGGGAAAATTTAAAGCACTGACAAAGTGTATATTGTACACTTTGTGTATGTACACTTTGTCAGTGCGTAGTGTAGTATGCAGGTAAACTGAAATAAAATACCTTATACTGGAAATTTCATCAAGCAACGTCTAGCCCCAAAGTAAGCAGATAGTTTTATGGGAACCACTTGACTGTTATACGTAAAATAATAGAAAACAGCCTGATACAAACACCGTACCATGGTACTCACAGTTTCTGACACAGAACCTCTATCGAGTCCTAAGGACTATGATATGACTGTGAATTATACAAGGTGTAAAAAGACGTCTACTGAAGCCGAAAGGGGTAGGTACAGCATCCCAACACACAACCAAATCCAAAAGGATTTTCCGAAAAAATAATTATATTCAGAGAAAACAGCGTTTGATGATTACTGTATGCACGTACTGGGAACGTTGTTTTACGTAGATTGCTGGATTTTGAGTTTTAATTGTTTTTTTCTTTTATAAATGAAATTATTAGTTAGGTAGGTATGGTCTTATTATGTTGTACTACGAGTAGTACAACATAAATAACTGGAAAATGACAAAATGACGTAGCTAAGGCATTTTTTTTGTTTTTGCATTTTTTTTTTTTGGCTAAAGATGTTCTGAATGCAACCCCTCAGTTTTCGGTAGCAGTAGTATTAGGGTTATTTAAAAAATAATGTTAAATGTTGAACAATTTGTAGATGCAAGCGACCGGTCAGCGTCCCAGTATGAACATGGCGAGGGGCAGCGCACCTCGACACCAGAACATTATCGTTGTCCGCAAGGCTCTCGAGGGGAAAGGAGGGAAGGCGAGACGAGGGAGTAGCGGCAGTGAGGACGACGATTATGGCGTACGGAAGGGGAAAGATGACCGCGTTTATGATAGGTAAGATTTTTTAATAACGTTCCTACTGTATTCCAAAAAACAAATTCATAAAATTTGAACTTAGAAGATGTATAAGGGACAAGGACACGTCCAAATACATACACATTTTGCACATAATAATGTGGAAAGAATTTTACCTCTTGACCTATTTTGCAGAAGTATTCTATAGGTACATATGTGACACGCTGCAAGCCCATAGCCACCTATTACTACCTAATTATTGGAACGAAGTTCCTTTTCGGACGGTATCGGAGCTAGACGAAAGAAAGCGTTAGATTTTACCGTCACGACACATGTATATGTCAAATCGAGAAAACAGTCCGAACCGAGTGTTTCACGACACTCATGTACTTTTTTATAATCTTTACTTTGACTTTAATTTAAACTTTCTTCCAGTGATGACTCAGACAACGAAGTGACAGATGATCTCATTGGTGATAAGAAGAAAGTGTTTGAATTCCTGAACACCAGCAACTTGGCCGAGCTGTCCCTACTGAGTGGATGTTCGCAGAAGAAGGCCGAGGCTATCATCGCTCTCAGACCTTTCAAAGGCTGGCTGGATATGGTAAGTGTGAACTAAAAAAAACGAGTTCCTTGCTATTCGCTGTGCTGCTTCAGAGAGGGGCAATAGTAGTGTTAATTTATTATGAGCAATGGTGGTCTGGACATTTATACATTGAATATTATGAAATCCTTTTGCACACTCATAAATATATAAATGACTTTAAGAAAAAAAGTGACGTGCATAGAATTAATACTAGAAATAAGGATAAACTTTGTGTGCCTGAATTTAGATTAGAAAAAGTGAAAGGTTCTTTCATGGGAAATACCGTACTCTTTTATAATAAACTTCCAGATAATGCCACTAAATTGCCTATTCGAAGATTTAAAAGTTACATAAAAAATAATATTATAAAGAAAGCGTACTATTCTATTGGTGATTATATTAATGATAAATTCGCGTGGCCTGATGTCGCTCTGCACCTCGACAGCTGATGTGTGCACAATGCCTTTGCTATCTTGCTTAGCTTCTTGAATTTTACTAACTTTACTTTTAATTTTACAACTAAGTTAGTTAAGAAATTAGCCTAAGTTTAGATCTAAGATGGATCACCTAAAAAAAGCTAGGCCCCAAACCGTGTTTGTTGCCCTGGTTCTTCACGGTATTGGTCGCGAAGGAACAGGAGTAGAATCACCTAGTTTTAAGACGTTTCAAAGTGATCCCAGCGGTCCTACTGAATAAATGCTTTTTGACTTTGACTTTAACTTTGACTTTGAATGGCAAGATGCTTAATCACACTTATCTTAACAGGTGGAAAAATTCAACACTATGAAAGGTCTGAGCACAGAGTTGCTGAACTCTACACAGGAACTTCTAGCAACTCGAGGGAATATACAGAGACTAATGAAGAAATGCGTCGGACTCGCGCAGCAATTGGAGGCGGCAGTAGCGGCCGGCGCCGGCAGATTGAAGCAACCACAGATATTACACAACAGGTGATAAATTCGTAAAAAAACACATGTTTTCTTGCTCACAACATAACAACTAACAACATAAGTGCAATAAATATTTCTATTTCTATATCTCCTCAACTTTGCAGTCACCGCTACTTTCAGACTTAGAATTTTGTCACCTACTTCCATCTCAACATTCGTACTTCTTTTTTCATCCGTCCAAATCGAGCGCGTGACTCCTAGCAAAATAACTAATAACTTTTACTTTACATCTATATTAGATGATTTATACAGCGTCAGGAGGAAACCTATGCCTACACTTAACGGGACGGTGTAGTGCCTGGGCCATTGTTTGAGATGGAATAGGCTTGCCCAGCACCTAAACCATACTCTCAGCTCAATTAGCCGCCCACAGGGAAGACGACGTCAATACGTGTGGAGCTGACTAAGCTGCGGGTTTCCTCACGATGTTTCCCTTCACCGTTAAGAGCTCGTGTTAAAGCGCATATAAATTTTTACGAAACTAAAAATCCATTAATGCACGGTCGGGATTCGAACCCAGCTTCGGATTGAAAGTTGGGGCACAAACCCATTCGACCAACACGGCTCTTTGAACAAAATAACTAATACCTGTCTAGATTTCCTCAAAGGCTAGTGGAGTTAGTGTATAAAAATGCACTAAAGTTAGTTCGTATGAGCCCAGATAATAGGTATGAGTCAGTGACGCAGTTTTTATCCCGCTTTAAGGTTTCCGTCATTGCTTAACGACTTAAATAGCCGGGACCGACCGTTTAACCTGCCTTCTGAAGCACGGAAGCGCTCAGATGAAAATACCACTTTCGGTCACCCATCCACTTACAGACCGCTTTTAAAGTTGATTTACTTCGACAATCTATCAAGAGCGACTAAGCAAGCACGACCACGAGCGCTTCTAAACGCACGTTAAAAACGCACTAAAATATAATACATACATACATACATAAAATCACGCCTCTTTCCCTAAGGGGTAGGCAGAGACCACGGATCTCCACTTGCTACGATCCTGACACACAACTTTTGCCTCATTCACTTTCATTCTTCATACATGCTCGCCGGTTTGGAGTACTTTTGACCTGGCCCTTCTCCAAAATGTCGCCAATTTGATCCAAGGTTCGCCTAGGCCTTCCCCTTCCAGCTGTCCCATACACACTTGCCTCATACACTTGCTTTGTCAAACGACTGTCATCCAATATAAGCATACCTGTAATATATAATGTAATTGTTCCAGCCTCAAACTAGCCCCATACCAGCTAGTAGGTCTCAACTGGCTAGCCGTGCTCCACAAACAAGCTGTATCCGGTATCTTGGCCGATGAGATGGGACTGGGCAAGACGGTGCAGGTGATAGCTTTCCTTGCCCATCTGAAGGAGACTGGGCAGGCCAAGGGCTGCCATTTGATTGTTGTGCCCGCTTCTACGCTTGGTAAGAAATGTTAAAAGTAAGCTGGAGTGTTACCCGCGATACTTAATTTTTCTGGGATTAAAAGTAGCCTAGATTTTAATCGAGTTTATAAGCTACCTAGATAAAAAATTACATTAAAAATCATGCAGTCATTGCAGCGTGAAGGAGTAACAAATCTACATCCATCCAACTTTCACATTCATTAAAGATTTTAAAATAAAAATTGCACCCATTATTACCATTTTTAACCATTAACCATTATTACAAGAAAATGAGCCGAGTTTAGACCAAGTCTAACTAAAAAACTGTCCCTAGAAAAACGATCTTTAAATACTCGTACATAGAACGCTTTTTTGTGGTAAGTTTTGTTTTGACATGACATCAACATGGGGTTCAACTAAGGTTTTACGTTTTTATAATAAGCAGCCATAGGTTTAAATTTTATAATTTTAAAGGAGAATACAGCAAAATGGCAAAAATTTGTAAATAAATAAATATCCTTTTGGGATGCATTTAAAAATCATCTAGTACAACTAACTACGCAGACCCCCTTATTATGTAATAAAACTGGCAATGGACATGGGCTTCATTTTGACATTTGAAACCCATTCTGGACTTCAATTGTCATTTTCCTATTATGTGATAGGTTGAGCTATTGGGATGACAAATGGGAATTGATACGGCACGGCATTTTAAATTTTTATAAATTCCCAGTCTGTGTAGGCCTTCGGTAATTTTGCGCCAGTTATGGTTCGCAAGCTGCAACATATGATGTATGTATGATTTGATGTATGTATGTGTTTAGATAACTGGAGTACAGAACTAGAACGTTGGTGCCCCGCTCTCCGCGTCAGCAAGTATTACGGCGTGCCCGAGGAACGGCGTCAGTTGAGGATTGAATACGCGCGCGGATTGGACAAATTCGACGTTGTGCTTACCACGTAAGAGCTATTTTCCTTTGTCCTGTTTCTATCAAGTTTGACGAGTCGCTATTCGTCCATTATTCAGATTCAGATATTAATTTATTTAACCATTATGTTACATTTCATAACTTTGGCAAGTCAATAATACAGAGGTACATAATTGAAATTAAAATTATAAGTCATAGGTAGATAATCCAGAGGTACATCATTGAAATTAAAGTTAAAAGTCATAGGTAGGTACATTTCGTTACAGTTAAATTACGCCATATGCATTTAATTACAATATCAAATTATATAATATTCCATCTTCTTCTAATTACATTTTACGTTCAAACGAAGCTACAAAACATGTATGCATATTTTTCGTACAGAACTTTTCGTATTCCGTTTCAGTAGATGTGAAATTCGGTAAGGCGAGTCGATTTGCCTGATTCGAATGACTGAATCGAGTTCATTCGCAACTCGAATCAACTCGCATACCTAACTTTTTGACGCTGTATAAATCATCTAATATAGATGTAAAGGCCTTAGTTTTTTTTACAGTGCCGCCACTAACTTGGTAATTGCTTGCAGGTATACCATGGTGAGCAGTTGTCCGGAAGAGCGTAAAATGTTCCGTATAACTCCGATGCATTACGTCATATACGACGAAGCTCACATGCTCAAAAACATGTCTACTCAGAGATACGACAATCTGCTCAAAATCAAGGTAATCTATACTAATATTATAAATGTGAAAGTAACTCTGTCTGTCTATTTGTTACGCTTTCACGCCCAAACCGCTGAACAGATTAAGCTGAAATTTGGCATAGCTAAAGGTTGTATCCCAGGGAAGGACATAGGCTTCTTTTTATCCCGAAAAAATTAAAAAAACTAACATGTTTTGTATTTTTTTTAGTTAGCCTATATTGTCCCACTGCTGGGCAAAGGCCTCCCCCGTCACCTTCCAAGTTTTGTGTATTTTGTTAATTATTGAGGAATTCCGTTGAAACTCCACCAACAGATCAACTTGTTTGTCATAAATTTACTTTGCCAATTGCATACAATCTTAACAACTACTCAAATATTTAACAATTTGTGGTTGAGACCCTAGGTCCGTGGGGTTCTGGAGCCCTTCGGGTTTCCAAAATTCTTTCAGGGCGTCTGGTCGAAGCGACGCGTGACCCGAGAGCTGGCACATTTTTGGCTCAAAGGATCAGCATTGCTATCCAGCGTGGTAATGCCGCCAGTGTTTTGGGCACCGTTCCGACCGTTCTAACGATCCTTAGATAGCTTGACTAATCCTGTCGTATTTTATAAATATATGTAAATATGTAGAGCTTAGTTTCTGTAAATATGCAAGAATGGTCTCAAATAGGAGTAATATTCGAAATTGCAACAAGAATATTTTCCTTTTGCCATCTCGAAATTGGACTCTAAAACTATTGTCATCATCATCAAATTTAAGAGCTCAGCTCTTGTCGGTGCAATGATGCAACTTCCTCCACCTCTCCCTTTCCAATGCGGTCTCCTTTACTTCTTTATACGACATGACAGCGATCTTCTCCTTTATCTGACTCATGAAATTTATTCTAGGCCTTCCTCTTCCTCGTCTTCCTTCCACTTTTCCTTCTATGATGTTCTTGATAAAGCTATCATGTCGTATAAGATGTCCAATCATTTTTCCTCTTCGATTTTGAATGGTGTTCATCAAAACCCTTTTCTCCTCAACTCTTCTCAGCACTTCCTCGTTGGTAACCTTCTCCGTCCAGCTAATCCTCTCCATCCTTCTCCAGCACCACATTTCAAAAGCCTCCAACCTCTCTCTATCCCGCTGTGTCAGAGTCCAAGTTTCGCATCCATAGAGAGCTATGCTCCACACATATGTTTTAATGAACTTTTTCTTAACCCGTTTTGCTATTTTCGAAGTAAATATGTTTCTTTTATTATGGAATGCCTGTTTCGCCATAGCTATTCTAGCTTTTATATCAGGCGTACATCTGGAGTCACTAGTGATAATGCTCCCGAGGTATTTAAAACTGTCTACATTTTGAAGTGTTATATTTTCTAATGTTATTGGTTGTACTGGAGGTATTTGCATTTTAGAAGTTATTAGTATTTTAGTCTTATTAATATTTATTTTTAATGAAAATTCCTTGAAAATTGTATCCATAATGGAAATTAAATCTTGTAGGTCTTTTTGTGTTTCTGCAATGGCCGCTATATCATCTGCGAATCTTATAAACTTGATCGTGTCACCGTTGAACTTAACACCGATATTTGAAGTTTCCGATATTTTCCTCATAGCTGTTTCTATGAAGATGTTAAATATCAAGGGTGAAAGTGAGCACCCCTGTCTTACTCCTTGTCTGATCTTAGCTTTAACTCTTTCGTTACCAACTTCTATTATGGTTTCCTG
Organism: Epirrhoe tristata; assembly: GCA_951394285.1. Lineage (NCBI taxonomy): Eukaryota > Metazoa > Arthropoda > Insecta > Lepidoptera > Geometridae > Epirrhoe > Epirrhoe tristata. The sequence continues at coordinate 9,540,815 of OX596149.1, forward strand.
ATTTTTATACAGCTCGTATATTACTTTTCTGTCTCTATAATCTATTCCGATGTTTTTTAAGGCTGTCATCATTTTATTCCAATCTACTTTGTCGAATGCCTTTTCTAAGTCGATGAAAGCTATGTGAGTATTTAAACTTAGGTCCATTCGTCTATCTATAATAAGTCTCAATGCCAAAATTGCTTCTCTGGTTCCTTTATTTCTTCTAAACCCGTATTGGTCTTCACTTAAATTTTCTTCTATTTTTGTTCTTATTCTGTTTTGTATAATTTTAAGTAAAATTTTGGAAGCTTGAGAAATTAGGCTAAGTGTTCTATGTTCTTCGCATTTAAAGGTGTTTGCTTTTTTCGGTAGTGTAACGGTTTTAGTAATCTTAAAGTCTTCTGGTATTTTTCCTAATTTGTAAATATATTTAGTAATTTCGAAAACTTCATTCAGCAGAAGGTCATTATCCGAATATTTAATCATTTCAATGAAGATTCCGTCATCTCCTGCTGCTTTACCATTTTTTATGGATGCTAAAGCTACGTCAAATTCGTCTCTTAATATTTCGGGACCTAAGTTGTCTTCTTCTACATCCCTTTCACTTTCAATGTCGTTTTCTGTTAACCCATTACCCTTATATAAATCTTCTATATATCTTTTCCATCTATTTACTACTTCTCCATTATCTATCACTAAATTGTTCTGTTCATCGAATATTGCCGTCGATTTTGTTTTTGGTATCTTGCTTATATTTCTTATAATATTGTATGCTAAATCTATTTTACCTATGTTCATATAATAATCTATAGTTTCACAGTCTTTCTCTATATCTTTTTCTTTGCATTCCTTGCATTTAAGTGTTATTTTATTGGTAATTTTTCTATATTCTCTAATACTATCTTATAAAACTATTGTAATAAAACTCAATATTGTTACAGTCGAAGCACCGTCTGCTACTAACGGGTACTCCACTTCAGAACAATCTTCTAGAACTGATGTCGCTGCTGGCTTTTGTAATGCCTCACATGTTCTCCGGTAAGACGGACGATCTGAAGAGCTTGTTCCAGAAAAATGCCGTAAGTAGTCTCTATACCTCTATTCTCTTGAATATTACCTCGATATACTTGAATATACACAAAATTGAAGAGTTCTAGAACATTACATATGCTGGTCTTCTTTTTGTGTTATGGGTACTAGATGACTGATATACTACTTATATACTTTTTGTTTGTAAATACATATTAGACATAGAAACATCCAAACCCGAGACAAATATTTGTAGATCATACAAATATTGGTCCAGTCGCGGGGATCGAACCCGCAACCTTTTGCGTCGCAGGCGGGCCTTTGCCCACTGCGCCACAGAGGTCTTAATATCTTATTGATTATAGAAATCAAAAACAACCAAAAAAGCGGATGGCACCGCGGAGGATGAGCCAGCGTTCGAGAAGAATCAAATAGTTCAAGCCAAGCGCATCATGAAGCCGTTTGTACTGCGTCGCCTGAAGAGAGATGTCCTTCAAGACTTGCCCAAGAAGACTAACCATACTGAGTTGGTGACGATGTCGGAGAAACAGAAGGCGCAGTATGATGAGCTTATTGCTGGGTTCAAAGCTAAGGATGGACTTGTGAGTATAACCTTTTTAATTGTAAAGAAACTAGCTTCTGCCCACGGCTTAGCTCGCGTAGGACTAGCATTTTACATAGCTTAGATAGGGCGAGTTCTCAAGACCTGCGGGAAAAATCTAAACAGCTATAGTAACAGACAGCAAGTGTATGAGGCGAGTGTGTATGGGACAGCTGGAAGGGGAAGGCCTAGGCGAACCTTCTTGGATCAAATTGGCGATATTTTGGAGAAGGGCCAGGTCAAAAGTACCCTAAACCGGCGAGCATGTATGAAGAATGTATTGAGAGTGAATGAGGCAAAAGTTGTGTTTCAGGATCGCAAGTGGTGATTCGTGGTCTCTGCCTACCCCACAGGGAAAGAGGCGTGATTTTATGTAGTAGACATTTATACCGAACGATTTCGCTTTGGGAACAGTTGTCCCCAGGAGGGTTGAGACTTTTTTCATTGCGAGAACAGTTGTACCCAGGAGGTTTCATTCAATGGACATCCACACAAACTCATAACTATCACACTATGCAACGTATATAATAAAACTGACATTATGTGACCAATAAATTAACGAAACCTGAAAGCAATGTCCCAAAGCTTGCGAATTCAAAACCAATGGCACTTAAACCTACGAGAACTTTCCTAATAAAACGACCTCTGTGGCGCAGTGGGTGAAAGCCCTCTTGGGACGCAGACTTGTTGCGGGTTCGATCCCCGCCGCGGGATAAATGTTTGTATGATCTGCAAATATTTGTCTCGGGGTCTGGGTGTTTCTATGTATAATTATGTATGTTTTTACAAACAAAGTAGTATTTTTTATTTTTTATATCTGGTTCCCATAGTACAAGCTTTTTGCTTAGTTTGGGGCTGGATGATGCTGTGTGAAACGTCCAGCATTATTTATTTATTTTATTATTCATTTAATATAATAACATTACATATCCGTACATTTACAGATCCGCGCAACACAAGACCAGAGTGGCATGTCGATGATGATGGACATGCGTAAGCTAGCCAACCATCCTCTCCTACTCCGCTACCACTACCAAGGCCACCAGCTCAAGAAGATAGCCTCCCGCCTTGCTAAAGATCCCACGTATAAAGAGAAGAATGATCACTACGCGTTTCAGGATCTACTCTGCATGTCTGACTTTCAGATACATCAGTTGACCTTGCAGCATTCTGTGAGTTTTATCATTCATTTTATTTACTTACTGGTGGCGTTGAGTCTAACAACACGAAGGCTCAATGCACATTGAATTGGTTAGCCGTTTGTCTGCGCAGTGAACGCTTTTTTTCATATAAAATTGTGTTCTGCGCAGACAAACTGCTAACTTCACGAATGTCTAGATCCGTTGAACGAAGTGTACACATTCAAATGCGCGCTTCTAGTAACTAAAATCTTACATCGTGCGCCTACGCAGATCTCCCGATCTGCGTAGGCAGATAGCATACGGCAAAGCACGGCATTTTAATTTCGACCTGCGCAGCCTTTACACGCGTTTCAAAACTCACCGTCAAACACACATGTGACAAAATTTGCGCCCTAATTGCAATATAAAGACTTTGATTTGATATTATCCTACAGTGCATAAGCCAATACTCCATACCCGAGGACCTGATCCTGGACTCCGGTAAGTTCCGTCACCTGGACGCGATGCTGCCTCGTCTGCAGGCGGAAGGTCACCGCGTGCTGGTCTTCAGCCAGTTCACCATGATGCTGGACATCCTGGAGCCCTACCTCTCCATCCGGGGGTACAGGTACCTGAGGCTAGATGGCAGCACCGCTGTCGTTGACAGGTAAGAAAATAGGAATGACAGATAAATAATGCTGGACATTTCACACAGCATCATCTAGCCCCAAACTAAGCAAAGCTTGTACTATGGGAACTAGGATATAAGTACTACGTATATACTTTTTGTTTGTAAATACATACATATTATACATAGAAATACCCAGACCCGAGATAAATATTTGCAGATCATACAAACATTTATCCCGCGGCGAACCCGCAACCGCAGAAAGTGGGTTATTCCCGCTCGTCCCCACGCTTCGTCCCCATCGGGGACGAGCGGGAAGTTTTTTTCCCGCTCGTCCCCAAAGGGACGAGAGGGAATTATTTAGTAGCGTTCGTCCCCACTATTTTATTTAGTTAGAGGATTATTTTAAATAAAATCACAAGCTTTTGTAATCAACTTTATATATTTTTTTTAAATAAAATTATGTAGGTATCTACTAAATATTCAACATTATTAAGAGTGATTATTATTATGTTTGACATTTATTTACAGAAACTAAGCTACTACATATTTACAAAATAAATAACAGTGATTACTTATATAAAATAAATATTGAACATTATAAACAGTGATATGATATTATATAATATAGCCGACCCATTCATCATAAAAAAATAAATAAATAAATAGTGAACATAAGAAAAAAATACAAATAAAAAATGACTAAAAATAAAATCTCTCTGCATTTTTGGACCGCTATCTCCAAATCATTTCTGATTGAGTCCGGTGCACACCTGTGACTTTTTTCGTGAATTATGTAGTTGACCTAAAAAAATAAGATATTTAACCAAGAATTTATTGTCTTTATTTATTTAACCCATAATTAATATGAGTACCTATGTATATAAATGAGTTACCTAACTAATATAGTTAAAAGTAATCTAAAACGATCAAGCCATTTTGTTTAACTAAGCCTTTTTATGTTTAACTAACTAAAATATAAATAATGATCGCGAAAGTTTAAGAAATTCTGAAGAATAATAAATATTCAACTTAAGTAAAATATAGCCTAGTTTATAGATAGTGAGTTTTACTTACGTGTATTTTTAAAAGTCCTGAGCACTTTAGTTGCATCAACAGTTTTTAGTGTTCTTTTTTTGCAATATTGGTAGCCCGCGCGTAATAACAATGCACCACCTTTTTTTGCTAATAATATCAAAGTCAGCTACCGCAACCCCACTTGAAACGTTTGCCGCCATGGCGGGTGGTGTACTACTGATAAGACTTAGCTTAGGGTATATTCCTTAGTCTTTATGTCATAGGAAGGGGTTAGCGGCTGGTAGCAGGTAGAAATTAATCCTATTCGTGTAATAAAGAATGTTTGGACAGATTCAATATTAAATAGAATGAGGTATGCTAGAAGAAATCTTGTTAAGAAAAAAATTTTACCCATGTGAGTACCTGCTTCTAATATTAGTAAATTATGTAAGTTTTAATATAACCCATATGTAAGTATTAATATTACCTATATGTAAGTATTAATATTGCAGTGGGGACGAGCGGGAAAAAAAACTTCCCGTTCACCCCCATCGTAAGAGCAGTGGGGACGAGCGGGAAAAAACATTCCCGCTCGTCCCCGATGGGGACGAAGCGTGGGGACGAGCGGGAATAACCCCAGAAAGTTGCGTTTTCGAAGATCCCAAGCGGGCTTTCACCCACTGCGCCACAGAGGTCGTCAATACAATGTTGTATTTTTACACCTAACTAACAATCACATGCATACAATGTTTCAGATGAGAATATGGAACGAAGTAATTTTTTTTTTTTTTTTTTTTTTCCAAATAATCCTATCGTTTCCTAAGAAAAAACCTTTTAACTACTAAAAAAAAGGTGCCTTTTTTGGTAAACTATTACTCCAATCTTTATAAGTCGTATATCAGCAATGTTCCCATAACATAAGCTTTTACCTTAGGGGGTAGATGATGCTTTGATCTGATGGTTTTTTTTTTTCAGACAAGACTTAATAAACCAGTACAACCAGGAAGATATCTTTGTATTCCTTCTTTCCACGAAGGCCGGTGGACTCGGCATCAACCTGACTGCGGCTGATACCGTCATCATTCATGATATAGACTTCAATCCTTACAACGACAAGCAGGCTGAAGATAGGTTAGTATACACCCCTATTTTTTTATTACTAGAAATAAATTAAACGAGGTCTCGGTGTCTGTTCCGATCGATACTAGTGAGACATAGATTTATGATAGCTACTGCGGTTTTATTGACTGGAGATGGTACAAGAGCATAGTTTGAATGAAGTGTACACGTTTGATGTCTGCAGCATTATTTTGTAGTTTTCATAAAATTTTCAATAAAGAAACTAATCTTAAATGGCGGCGATAATCATGCTCACTCGCTTGCACACTAATGACGGCACTATTGTGCAAGTGAGAGAACATGATTGTTGCCGCCATTTTAGATTAGTTTCATTGAACCGAGTATACCTCCACTTTCAACCCGAAGGTTGGTTTGGAACTTACATCAATGGATTGTTCGTATCGAATTGGTTCGTTACTTGTTTTGATAAGTTGTTAAAAACCTGGTGTAAAGGAGGGTCCTCAAATAAAACGAAATAATGGACTGTAACATAGACTGGTATAATAATCGGATGAGTACAAATATAAAGAAAACTGACAATGTTAAATTAAATCGGGATGTATGTCTCCGTGCGCGGTGGGGTCCCGAAGGCGAGTGCAGGAGTGGGAAATGGAAGGGTTGCGTAGCGCTGGCGGTGGCCCGACACGGCCTCCCCACACGTCACGTCGTATATGGTCCGGTCTCAGACAACTGGGCTATCAGACACTTTGTCAGCACTGTGATTGACAAAAAAGTCAAAAGCATTGATTCAATAGGACCGCTGAGATCACTTTGAATTTTTTTGAGCTAGGTGATTCACGAGTTTGCCAGCGAGCTATGGAGCGCAGCATCCTAGGCGTGAAATTAGCTGATCGCATCAGAAATAGTGATCTGCGCTCCAAAACACAAATCGCAGACGTCGGTCAACAAGTTGGCAATCTTAAATGGGATTAGGCGGGCCCCATCTGCCGCATCTCGGGTGAGTTGTGGGCACAAACCACTACAAAGTGGATCCCACGGGACAGAAACGAGCATGCGACGGTGGAGAGACGAACTTGACTCTCACTCTCCTGATTGGACCACATTAGCTCACAATAGAGAGGAGTGGAAGAAACGAAGGGAGGCCTTTGCCCTGCAGTGGGACATCACGGCCTATTAATAATAAATAGGTGATTCACGACAACGCTTTGAGTATTTATTAAGTACTCTGCAACAACGGTTTGAGACATAGCTTTGCTCTTTGTAGCTGGCTTCCAAAGGCTAGTTTAATAAAATTGTAGCAATGTTATTATTTTGTATACAGATGCCACAGGATGGGTCAGACCCGGCCAGTTACAATCTATCGGTTGCTCAGCGCGGGAACTATCGAGGAAGGGGTGTATCAAGTCGCGCAGGAGAAACTTAATCTCGAAAAGCATGTTACTGGAGCGGATGGTAAGTTGTTTTATACAGATGCTAGATGGCGTAACGGTCGATTTTTTATTTTCTTCGTTTTTAATCAGAGTAGAAATTCCACCTAATAAAAATCCAAATACTTATAAAACGAAACAAAATATCATGGGATAGGCGCGATAAAAAAATTCTTCATTCTAGTATTCATAATTATTCATATTCGTATATTCAAAAAGTGTTACATTACATTAGTTTTATTTAAACAATATAACATTAGAATCGCTCTACCTTTACAGGTGTATAAATAATATTGAAAATTGTAATAGGTAAAATGTCAAAATACTTACTGGGTCAAACTTAAAACATGCAGAATATTCATGCATAAAATTCGACGACCTCTGTGGCGCAGTGGGCGAAGGTCCGCCTGCGACGCAGATGGTTGCGGGTTCGATCCCCGCCGCGGGACAAATGTTTGTATGACATACAGATTTGTCTCGGGTCTGGGTGTTTCTATGTATAATATGTATGTATTTACAAACAAAAAGTATATAAGTAGTATATCAGTTATCTTGCCCGTTGAATTACACAATAAGGCCCCTGGTTGGTCTTAATTGATTGAGATGCACATGCACGTTGTTTCTGTGTGCGTAAACTCGGAGACGCTCTATGAACAAATGAGTGCTCATGTTCGCTTACGCACACAGAAACAAACATACTATTAAGACCATCCCGCCTTCGTGAGATAGAACAACTGTAGGTACCCTGAATTAGAAAGTCATTATATTAATTATTTTCAGAAAACGAGTCTACAGACCAAAAGAGCGTGGTGCGTCTCCTATCGGCCGCTCTTGGTCTCCACTCCACTACATGATTGTAGCTCCACTGCATTTAAACAGAGTGTAAACCAACATTACGTAAACAAATCTATTACATGTAAACACAACAGTTCTTTACTGCACAATGTAAACAAGTTTACTTCATCTTGCATAACATGTTCCTGAACAGTTTAATTTTAATTAAAATGTATTACTTGACAACATAGTGTGAACTGAAATGAAACTCAGCAACAAAATGTAAACAAGATGCGAGCGATGTAGTATAAATGTAGTGATAATAATTATTTATAAATGTGACACAAAACTCGCTTTAAGCTCATGCCAAGACTACTGTTTTAAAGGCCACCAAAATAATCTATGTACTAAATAAAACGCTTTAAACTTTACGCATTTTTAAGTATGGCGTGAGTTTTGAGCTGACTTTAAAAAGGTATGCAAAAAAGGTATTTTATTAACTCTAACCAGAACATAGATTTTTCATTTACTTAAACGTTCAAAATACAAACGAAAACTATAATAATGTAGTAAATAGAAACAAAAAATAGAGTAATATCTATATTTATAATAATGACTGTCTATCGGCTGAACTGACTGAAATAGTAGTAAATGTGAAAAATATTTAAACTGCCTGAAAGTATACCATATGTAAATTGTAAATGAAATGTAAACATGGTTATATTGCATTGTTAAATCTGCCGTTTATAAATAAACTTAAAGTGATGGAATATGATTTTTACTAATGGTACTTATGGATATTATCAGAAGCCAATCATGGTCCTCAAATAAAAGCTTCAGGAGTTACGATAAAAAAAAAAACAACTTTTCTACTTTGAATTTTGTATAATACAACTTTTCTTCGCTTGGACATGCTGGCATGTGATGATCATGTGAATGGTTTGAAATCAATGAATGGAGCTAGGAAGGTTATTCTGATTTCAATAAAAAATAATTGTCTCATGACATTAGTGAAATTTTAATTTGGCGCTGAAGTTTTCTAATTTTCTGTCTACAAAAACACTAATTTTAGTTGGTAGTGATGGGGAACAAGTTGTCAACGAAGTGTAAACGTTTGTAGTTTGTTCAATAAGTAAGTAGGTAATACAAGTTGCATTGTAAACATCAAATATGGTTGACAACAAGTTGTAAACAAAGTGACTTTAGTATACATAAATTTTACATTTCAGTTTACTAGCTTTTTTTCGACACAAAAATAAAGAATTTATGAAATGCCTTGTGTAAATAATGCAAAGTTGAATCAGTAGGTTAATGAAAGTATACTCTTAATACTGACATTATTTATTTGTGAAGTACTAAATAGTTTTAGGCGTAGAATTTTATAAATTAGTGTTGGTTCTCGTAAGACATTAAAACCAAATATCCATTTCTGAACTCCACTAAAGTTGAAATTGTTTTTATACTGAAATAATAATGAATGAACATGTTCGACAAATATTTGTTCCAAGTTTGGGTTGAGGTACCATGGGCCTCGTAATTTCTGATACCCAATTTATTATCTACAAAGAATCTCCTAAAAAAAAAAGTATTTTTTTATCTATTTTTGTTCTAATTTTTTTTGGCAGTAAAAGTTTAAATTATTACATTGTTAATCAGCTTTTTTAGTTACATTTATCACGAACAAACCACCGAGTATCAAAATTTCAATACTGGGTGTAAAAGAACGCCCGAAAACTACAATATCTTAGATGTTTAACAACGCAGCAAAGTGATTGTTGTCAGCCAACAAAAAGCATCGGAAGCCTCGAGTTACCAAATGAAGGAAAATGAAAGAATAATCTTACACCCAGTCCAAAATCAAAACATCTATCAATTTATGTCCTTTTAGTAGTTTTAAATAAGGCTGTCCAGGCCCAAGGGGCTAAAACTGTTAAAATGTAGTAATAGTTCAATTAGTGTTTAGTTGTAGTATTTAGTATTGTATTTAGTTTAATGCATTCCTTAGACAATTTTTTCCCATATTATTTTGTTTTCTCTTACTGTTTACAACGTATTGCCTTATTATAAAATGAAGATTAGAGAAAGTTCTGCAGCCTTATTGTCTTACTTGAAATCCATTCAGTTATCATCCCAATAGAGCTCAACCAATCACGAATCACGAAAATGATAATTAAAGTCCAGAATGGGTCTCAAATGTCAATATGAAGTCCATGTCCATTGCCAGTTGAATTACACAATAAGTCCAGATGATAACAAGAGATTATACTAAAATGGAAAACATCTTTAGTACTAACGGCCGCACTCACAGTCGCTAATGACTACTTTTAAATCGTTCCTTAGTAGATTCAGGGAGTAGTGCAGAAGTCAAAAAAAGGTAAATGGTTTCAATAAAAAACCGTCAACTGACATATGTGAGTGAATCTGGGTACCGACATAAGCCATTCACTATGATGATTTCAATTTTTTCTCTAGTTTTAAATTTTCTTAAACCAGAGTTACTTTCCGTCTTTGTTTTATAATAAGGAGGAAAATGTTATTTTTTTTTATAACAAAATGGCTGCTTCTATTGCCAGCGCCCTCCATTGACATGGAAGTAACATCAACTTTAAAATCAATTAAGAATGTGGAAAAAGTACTTATTAGCTTTGCATAATATGAACCATCTCACTCAATGTTTATATTGAAGAGCACGATTTTCGAAATCACTTTCGTTTTCAAAATAATTTGATTATATTACGCGTAGTTTTTCCCTCTAACACACTTCATGTATTTTTTATTTCAAATAACATTCAACAAAAGATATAATATTAAACAAATACAAATTATTCAAGTGTTAAATTAAGTGAGATTGAATCCTATAATAATGCACTTACTGTAAATGTTTCGTATGTAATGTGTTAATAGTTAATGCTGTTGTTCCTTGCGTTGTAAAAAATACTTCATAATTAAATTTTCTTCGTAAATTGAACAGAAGAAAGAAAAGATGCTATCATGTTATATTCGACCGAGTGGCATGGCTGAGACACAACAGACATCGATTCTCAATTTCTCACGGCAATATTTGTACATATGCTTATATTTTCTATGTTGCAACACGTGCTCTAAACGGTGAAGGAAAACATCGTGAGGAAACCAGTTAGTGTTCTTATAGGCGGCGATGGGCTTGCAGCCTGTCACGTATGGAATACTAACTTCTGCAAGATGTGGGCATGCATCAAATATGTGTTCGAACATGCCTCTGACTACACCCCTTAGACGTCTTCAAAGGATCAGGAATAAGTAACATAAAAAGATCTGAGAGAATGTCTACCGCACGTGTCTTTTGACATACATGAATACCTACATTTAAATCAAATATTGCGCAAAATAACGGCATTAAACGCAGATAAGTCCCTTGTTTAAGATATCAGAATGTAAAAATCAATAGAAGTTTTGATGCAATGCAATGAGCAGCAGTTTTGTATTAAATATAACGGGTTAGTTTGTATGAGACATGCCACAGGTATATTTTGATAAATACGACGATAATTGACTTGGTCTTTTATTTTAGATTGTATTTTGTAACTGTCAAGGTATTTTGTTAAACTAACACAAACAAAAAGACGTAATGACTAGAATCCAGCTAAGACAATTCAGTTAAGAGCTTTATTTTGAGTCATATTTTTGTCCGTTTTGCTAAATATCGGAATGAATATTCAACTTAGTCTCTACTTAGAGACCGTACTGGTCTGGTCATTGCAATTCCCATGACATGAAGACTACATTGATTGAGTACTATGTAAGTATTGTTTCAACAAATGGTTGTTGTACACATTATTTAAGAATTTTCCTTATATGTTCATTTTGTTTCAGTTTATCATCTCAAGGAATAGGATCGGTCTGCTTAGAGCCCAGAAAATCATTAGTGAAGGAAGACTACAAAGTTAAATGTAAGTAAATACTATTTTTTATGAAGTAAATTAGTTAGTTCGTTTGAGATAGTGGCCAACTCTGGTGATGGAGTTTTTAGTCCGCCTAGGGTCTCCGTCAATGCATGGCTTATAGCCTGATTACATTGACCGAGTAGAGTGGCGAGACAGTGCCCTCGGCCGAGCGCTTCTAAATCCTGGATACTACTGACTGTCTCGCCGAAATTGAAAATATACGTCTAAACACTCACTCGGCATTCAGGCGTATGTACGGCGCTGGATAATTCACTGTAATTAGTCGAACCTTTCACTAACGTGACAACATTGTTGTGTGAGCTCACAAGATGCATCCGAAATTATAATGCAAATGTCTAATTACTCAAAACCAACACCCAAGCCGCATTTGTTAAAACATTGCTAATTTATCGCGCGTCTGTAAACAAAATAATTTGCTAACATTTTTCGCAGTATTTCGTTAAAACGAAAAATTCCGGGCACGGTATAGATTTATTCTCAAATCTTTTTTGATTCAAGATCATAATTTTTACGATCTTTTGAAAATTTTTAATACTCAGAGGCGGGTCAAATTCAATAAGAAAAGCAATGCAATCGCACGTTTGAAAGCCACACTATATTCTAAAATCTTAAAAGACGACCTCTGTGTGGCGCAGTGGGCGAAGGTCCGCCTGCGACGCAGAAGGTTGCGGGTTCGATCCCCGCCGCGGGACAAATGTTTGTATGACCTACAGATATTTGTCCCGGATCTGGGTATTTCTGTGTATAATATGTATATGTATGTATTTACAAACAAAAAGTATATAAGTAGTTAATAAGTCATTCTAGTACCCATAACACAAGCTGCTTACTTTGGGGCTAGATGATGCTGTGTGAAAAAAAAAAAAAAAAAATCTTTTTTAATTCATTCAAGATCATCAAGCATTCAAGATCCTTTTAAAATTGGTAGTCAGAGTTGGTTCAAAAACCACACAGAAGAGCAACGCCATCGCCACTGCGTTTGAAAGCTGCACTAGTAGGCGTATCCAGAAGTTGATTAGTGTAGCTCTGTGCAGCGGCCGCCTCGTCCCTCGCGTCAGTAGGCACACCGCCCGGGCGGGCGCCACACGACCGGAATCTGCGCACGCGACGGCAAAAATAGTTTCAGTGAAATAAACACGCTTTGCCGAACGAGCTGCCAGCAAGCGCTAGATTCTGGTAAGACTCTAATCACTTTAATATTGCATTGGTAAAGTTTTCTATAAATATAGGTTAGTTTTCGGATTAGCTTTTCGCGTTCGGAAAATCTCTTGGACAGCCGCGATGCGTCATTACAGACTATTTTAAACTGAATAAAATGAAAGTGCAGTACAGTTTTGTGTCCGATTTTTTGTCACCTCTCTAGCTATGAATTCCTGTGCTCTAAATACCAGTGCTTCAAATGTCAACTAATTTAATCAATGGTCTACCTACGCTCAGTGTCACTAGTCCTTAGGAAGTGACTACCTACGTGCGGTTACTAATAATGTATTGACCTTCATATTAGGAGCCCTTGTGTACCTACTACATAAATACTTCAAAGAACCTTGGTCTTTTATCTAAAACTAGCTTCGCCCTTACACCAGTGGTACTTTTTATACATTGTTTTAGTAACTAATTACTAAAAGTGGATCTTAATAGATCATCCTTTTTCCTAAATCCAAACACACAAACTTTACCTGCCTCTATATCACCTGTAGATGATGGTCTTCTGCGCGTATATTTGTGATCACACATTACAAGGGACAACATTAAACTTAAGTGCATCTTTACCACTAATCTAGGCCAAACTACATGCTGTGTGATGCAGAATCGATGGTACTGACGCGTGTTTTGTATGGAATATTAAACACGTGCTACGTGTGAATGGGATTACAAGAATCAAATATAACTGAAGTTGTTGAAGGTGATTGGTAACGTAACGTCATTTAAATTGATTTTGTACAATGGAGCTAGAACTTAAAATGAACTTCAACCGGTTGAAAAGTATATTTTGCAACCGGTTGAAGTACGGTCAGCGACAGATGTTCATGAACATTTCATGTATTTAAATCTTTAATATCTTCGAAGTTCGTAGGGTTTTAGATAAAACTTCAGCTTACATTGGATGTTTTGCCTTGCATACTATTATGAAAAAAATAGGCAATTTTCCCACAAATAATGATGAAAATGAAGCTTTTAAATCTCCAATTGTTCATGAACTTCTGTCGCTGACTGTACTAAAACTTACTAAAATAAGGACGACTTTCAATATAGTGTTGGCTTATTTATGTTATGTAGCCAATGATCTTCTTACCATCATTGTATGTAGCTAAAGAATTTAGTAAGGCATTTAAAAATATTTTTAATAAACATCAATCTAGTCCCGACACTCGTTCTCGCGTAACACTAATTAGCTATCTAGGACACGTACAGCCTGAGTCAATAGACTTGTCACTAAACTAATAATAGGTAAGTTACCTTTTCGAAATCTTAGGTAGTTAAATATGAATGTAGGTAAACCAATGAGGCTTACGACTGCATCCCCACGGTCTTATAAACCTTTAAAAAAAAGTTTTAGATAGGCGGGCGATTAACTAACACACAACTAACACCACTGCCACCAATAAGTATTCCTAGGACTTACCCTGTTAGTACACCGACGCATTCGCATGCGATTCGCATCGACAGATCGCACCCAACAAGGACGCACCTATGTCATTAGCTATGTGCTAGAGTGAGACGTGGGTTCGCATCGTTTCGCATTCGTATGCGAATGCGTCGGTGTACTAACGGCGTTAACGTGGGCACAACCAATCTTTAGCTCTCTGAAGTTAGGTGCATTATACCATTGTGCAGGTTTGCGTATGTTGTACATTGCGTGTGTAGAGTATATAAAGAACTATGCAACAAACTTAGGCGAATGAGCGAGGTAGCTAACCAACGCTGTCTTCGACTTACATGGGTTATCAAAAATTCAGCGCAGCAACTTCAGAGGGATAAAGATTCGTTGTGAGCACTGTACCTACTTCTTGTCATGTCAATAGTTTATTCGGAGTTCGGAGTGTGATAATAAGATTTTATATGTGGCTCAAAAAGGCTATGAAATGAAATGAAATGAAATTTATTTGCCAGAAGCATGGTCATCATAAATAGATGGTAGTCTATTTTTAATAGTCTATTTTTTGCTCTACGTATATTGATACGCAACGAAGAAAAAACCAGGATCAATACTGTATCCTCCAGGGTCGGTAGACATTTTCCGATCGTGAGACCAAGGTCCTTTGAAAATGTGTTGGTGGTCAGATCAGAGGCACGTCCCAATACACGTTAGGCACATGCGCACATACTACAGAAGTTAGCATTCCATACTGATATAGGTTGCAAGCTTAACCCCGGGAGGGCGGCGGCGCTCCTGTGGCGAGCGCCGCCGTAAGCACCGCGAGGGTGCCGGGCGTGGCTATGGGTGTCATTCCCGGGACAGTGCTTAGGCAAAATGCGAGAGGGGCACCGGCGTGTTCCGTAGGAGATCCCGGAGCCCCTTGACATGCATGGAGGCCGGCCACACGTCACTTTTTAGTCGGTGAGAGTCCGACATAACCCTTCCGCCGTCCCCACGGCGGTTGGGTATCCATAATGGATTTTCTGAAAAAAAAAAAAAAAAAAAGGTTGCAAGCTTATTAGTCATCATCATTATACCAATATTTACTTTTACGGCCTTACTCTCGAAAATTCTTAGGTTATTCTAGTACATCATCAGAGTAGTTCGTCGTCTTTCCTGTGGGCTATTTAGGTGCTGGGCAAGCCTATTCCATCTCAAACAATGTCCCAGGCACTACAGCGTCCCGTAAAGTGTAGGCATAGTTTACCTCCTGGCGCTGTATAAATTATCGAATATAGATGTAAAGGCCTAAATGTTTTTTATTCTAGTACATACCAGCTTAATGACCACGATTATTAGTACCTAAGGCAACTACTTATGTCACAAATCACTTTAAACATCACAATGTCTTCTCTCGTGAGGACTTAACAGCATGAAGTGCTCAGTTTCATAGGTGAACGACCTGGAGCGTTCGTCTGTCCGTTCGCTTCTTTTTGTTTCCAGCGAGGTATTCTAGAATGGTGTTGATATCTAGACAGAATCAGCAGCTAAACTGTGGCTAAACTTAATAAACGAAATGTCATGACTGTGTCCCCAATAATTGTGTGGTAGAGAATATCTTCGAGCATTTAATATCGAAGAATTAATTTATTATTTATATATACCCAACAGTGAGTGTTACCGGCTGGATATATAGATAGATAGATTTAATATACAAGCTGAAGAGTCTGAGGCATGATCAAATACATATTTATTACGTATTTGTCCAAATGTTGATAGCATTCCATAGATGAACGATTCGATTGCAAGACCACTGCTTTTCCTTGAACAGTGTTGCTGACGACTCTCTGAAAAGAATCTTCATCGTATTTTTGTGCTCAAATTCTTTAAAATTATCTGCAGATCTTCAGGATTCTGTCGTGTCAGATTGGAAATGCAAAAACAGCTTTAGAAGATGTTCTTGTCATGAACGATCATCATAATTAGCGATATAACGCGATCCCGTTTTATTTTCGCGAAAGTTTGAAATAAAACAAACATGTACACAACATGAGGGTTCTCGGTTTTAAATTCGTATTTCTTGCATTTCGTAGTAAGTAATTATGTTAAAATTAACAAGTTTATCTGCTAATTTCGGCGCGTCATGCCTCGTTGGGTGTAAGGCATTTTGGCAGCCATCTTTAAATTGAAATGCAGTTGCTATGTTTCCTCTGAAAATCGAATTTGGTAGGTACATCCTTCAGTTCCTATATTTTTACTACAAATGTTGTGCATGCCTATAATAATAATAAATATAATAAAAAAGACTCATAAAATGTTAATAATAATGTGAATTATGTATGCTGTTATCTTATCTTATCTTATCTTATCTTATCTTATCTAACCCAATGATTCATTGTTAAATTTCCATATAAATCCATGTTCCATGTCTTAACACGTTCTATATCTGTAACGCACTTGGTACCGGTACTGCAGCCTCTTCAATCCTTCCAGTGATTGTCATACTATTCTATTAACCGAACTGAACACCGTTCTAGAATTAGCATTATTCCTCTCATCACGCTCAATCAATCAAATTGTGTGAAATGAAGCACCTTACCAGTTTACGAAACCGGCCTTGTAAATGCATGTCCTGCGTGTTTGGATAGCCTAGTTATGCAAATGCTAGGACAACAGCGCGAATGCTTGTGTGCGGATACCTTAGCATTCTTTCCAAAAAAGCCAACGTCGAAAGATGGCAGTACGTAGAGTTCATGCACAATAAATTCAACACGCGTATGATGGGTCTAAGTGTTAGGAGCTTAAACGTCGTCCACAACCTATGTTAAGTAAATTGATATGAGTTTGTAGCCAAGTATGACGACGGTAGTTTTTAGACCACCTTCATGGCTAAACGACTTAATAGCCGCTATGGTAACCGCTTCACATCAGTTTGGCCGGTTGCACCTACAGTGGTATAAAAGCCGTGATCTGTGTGCTGCCGTGATACAACGGCTGCCGTTTTTAGGTGGTCATGGCTTTGGAATAGTAAGTGCATTGTGTGCCTCCATCCAACATGGCCGTCGTGACGTATCATGCCTTTTAGCATCCCACACAATAACCCACGCATTGTTATAGAGCTTTCTGTTTTAAAAATCAATGCAATCGTAACTATTAAATCGTAAGAATTATGATGAACAGCCTGGATTGTAAAACCGCGTAAATGACGAAAAATAAAAATCATGGTCAGATCAGATCTTCAGGCATCCAACACTCATATAAAATCAAGAAAATATTCAAGTTTTTCAGGAATCCAAAAGTATGAACATCGAGATGAAGTCAATCTTCTATTCGTCCTTAGTAAATTGACGAAATTATTACCTTAACCATTATCATTTAACTTAACGTTGCTATTTACAGCAAAGAAGGTACCCATTTATAAATTTGCATCTGCAAATATGCTAGTATGACATAATTCCCTTGCCTTGAAATTTGAATGAACATTACCAACGACACCTCAATGCTCTGTCCACATCCAATGCAGAATGTGATATCTTTGCCGATAGGTGGCCGGTGCTCGAGAGAGTGTCTGAGTTATAGCGAAGAGCCTAGCTCTTTGATGCCATGGTAGCCTTGTTAAATCTAACATAATATATAAATCTAACCTACCTACCCTTCTTGAATGTGTACTAGTTTTTTATTATTTTTCTACTGTACCTATTTATTTTTTATTAAGTACCCATATTGTTTTTTTTTTTTTAGTTAATAGTTCAATCTGTAATGTTAGCCTAAGTTGTAAATAAATAAATGTCTAAATGTCTAAAAATGTGTAAATGTCTAATGTAAACAAGGAAAAACTTCGTGGGATTCAAGTTGTAGTAATGCGTCTACACGTTATTTTACACTTATTTTTAAGTGAACTTGATTTTTTATAATAAACTGGTCATAGGACAATGGGATTAAATCTGTTTAATGAGCCGTAAAACATTCAGTTTTAAGTCGTCGTGTCGTTAATCAAATAAAACAAATCTACTACATTAACTTTTGTCATTCATGAAAACACCATAGACGACTTCATAATTATTTCCAAAATATATTAGCGATCTATGGATAATTTATTTTCGAACCATCCTAAAATTCAAAACCCATGAAGCATTCACTTATTTTCATTTCATGATTGAACCACATCTAAAGAAAGATAAAGTAGTTAACGTTTTTACGCCAATGAGTCACGAGACCTTCGGCTGATGGGTTGGGTCTATTGCGCAGAATCTGAATTTAATGTATTTTTAGACTTATAGACACTAGACATTACGTACCTACTAGATATTTTTATGGACCGAATTATATAGGCCAGTAGTTTCACACCGATACTTTCAGAAATTGCGGTCAACTATAAAACCTAGACTATGCTTTTGAAAAGATTTTGAACAACTTAGATCCTTCGTCTGGAGAAGTATGCTTATTGCGTTCGGATATCATCTTTTCAGTCGTCTTTCTTATTCACAAACTGCACATGTAAGGGATATAGTTCATATTAATGGAGCTGACAGCGTTTTTCTTCACAATCATGTTTACAATACAAACCTACCTGAACATAGCCTTTAGGACACATCCGCCAGATTCCACATTCGTCAGATTATTTATTTATTCCACATTCGTCAGATTTTTTTACCTCTGACGAAACGATGATTCCTCTTTCGTCAGATTCCATTATTCTACATTTCTGGCTTACCTAACCAAATGGGTCGTTGGTTAGGTTATGTTAGGATAGTGAAAAAACCATGCGCAAGGCGAGCGAGCGAAGCGAGTGTGCCGCCGCAGCGGCCGCCGAAGCGCCAGAAATAAATAAATCTGACGAAAGGGTCATTAGAAGTTATCCACATCCGTCATTCATGACGAAACTGAACTGAAATTATACAAAAAACTATTTCTGACGAAAGTGGAATCTGACGGATGTGTTCTAAATCGAACATAGTAGTCTTATTGAATTGAGAACCAATTTTTTTATTTAATTAGGTACTTAATGTATTATGTAGGTATAGTTATGTAAATAATAACAAACAGAACATTGTGTTCAACTGTCCACAATCGATACAATCATTACAACAAACCGTGCCCATTGACCTAGAACCTTTGCAGACTAGCAGTCATACTTGAGAAGCCATAGCATCTACACTTAAAACTAAATCTTCAGCCTCACATAATAGAGATCTTTGTCTACTGACCAGAAATTAATAGAATCCTAGAGTCATTCACGCAAGAACATACCTTATAATAGTGTTATAGAGTATGAAATTTTGTGAAGTGTTATGCAAAGGATGAGACATAGAATGATGTCATTGCATACCGCAAAGTTTTCCGAGTTTTCAAATTTGTGTGCTATTATGCATCGCGAATCATTATGTAGATGTGAAGTAGTGTCGCTTGTATGGCTGCAAAACGTAGAGATGATGACATACTCAAGTAAAATTAAATATTCATCAGAGCTAGGTGTTAGGTACTGTAGGTAAATAAAGACTTGCTTGTTTACACAGTAGTGGGCATGTTTTTACATAAAATAGCACAGCCGCTTACTTTGTTCACATTCCACAATTTTTTAAATTACTTTCCCAGTAAATGTTTTCTACTGATGCATTTATTGACTAGTCTATTGATAAATGACATTTGAGCTCTTGTTAGTAACACCTTCATCTACAAATATGGTTTCATTGTTTTAAAAAGTATGATTTGTTATGAAACCCCAAAAAAAACTTAGGCCTTTACATCTATATTAGATGATTTATACAGCGTCAGGAGGCAATCCATGCCTACACTTAACGGGACGCTGTAGTGCCTGGGACATTGTTTGAGATGGAATAGGCTTGCCCAGCACCTAAACCATTCTCTCAGCTTAATCGGCCTGGCCCACAGGAAAGACGACGTCAATACGTGTGGAGCTGACTAAGCTGCGGGTTTCCTCACGATGTTTTCCTTCACCGTTAAGAGCTCGTGTTAAAGCGCATATAAATTTTACGAAAAGAAAAATCCATTGATACACGGCCGGGATTTGAACCCACGACATTCGGATTGAAAGTCGAGGCACAACCCCATTCGACCAACACGGCTCTTTGGGACTTAGCTACTACGCTTCAGTATGAAACCCCATCCTCGTAATTTTCTTCCTAGTCCAACATTGAAGGCTTTTGAAACGTAGATAATATTATTTTCTGACAATGCATTGTTTGTTGCAGTGAAAACATACGAGTAAAGTGAACGAGTCTCGAGTGCAGACGTAACGACTGCAGCACACAACGAGAGAGCGGTGAGTTACACCTTTATTTAGATCCAACAGCTTTCTTACACTAGGATTCACATGATTTAGCTATGAAGCCTAAATATTTTTCATACGAACGCAAGTTTTGCTGTTCACACACTCCCCTTTCTATCATCATGTTACAGTATTAGCTATTTAATCATCACGTCTGCCCCAATTTCAGCAATTTTGGAAGCTATTCATAGAGCTCTTATAGTTTTTTATGAGTTTACTAGTTTGCTGATAACAAACATTACGTAATGTATTTTTGTGTTCGATTGATTTGCTCTTCTTGAGGTATTTTTAATCCCAAATAAAAAGAGAAAATTTAAAATTTCGTTGGTTGTAATCGCACGAAACCGTTCGCCATTAATTTTCTTCGGATATATTGCATTTGTATGAACAAAAACTGCTACGTCGCCGATTTTAGGATACAACAATATTATAACCACGGAACTGACTAAGCTGTTACAAGATTCCGAAAGATAAAAGGTGCTTCGAATCTGTAGCGTAACAACAGTTCATTGCTCTACGGACGTTCAGTTTATTTTTACCTGTACTATCGACTCGTGCGCAGCGATACTCTGTAATACTTTTACATGAAGATTATTTATCTATCTGATCTCTGACATCATTTCATTAGTTTTTATTTAGATATTTAATTCAGGTCAAATAACATCAGGCAATCAAATATCATCATCAATAAT
Source organism: Epirrhoe tristata (assembly GCA_951394285.1). Classification (NCBI taxonomy): domain Eukaryota; kingdom Metazoa; phylum Arthropoda; class Insecta; order Lepidoptera; family Geometridae; genus Epirrhoe; species Epirrhoe tristata. The sequence goes on from OX596149.1 coordinate 9,561,977, forward strand.
GATTACATACTTTTCTTGTCCGACCATATTTTGTGTCCCATCTTATGAAGCAACTTAATTTGGTGATGGATCGTCAAAAGATCTTGAATATCTAAAGATATGTGTTGATGTATGGTGCTGTTCTTGAAAAGAGTCTCCTTTTTACACGATAACTAAAGGTATAATTGAATGAAATGAATGATTGTAAGTGATTAAAGTAAAAAAATTAGTGAGTAAACATTTAAGAGGGGCTTGACAATAAAATGAAAAAGATGATAAATAAAATAAAGGTTGTAGACTCTTTCAAACAGATTAAGATAGAGTTTTCCTTATAGGAGCAAAAATAGACAACAGATATTTATTATTATCAGCAGAACATAAACTCTTTGATACCAAACGAAACAAAAAACGGATCTCTCCCAAACATCTATTTAGGAAATGAGGCCAGTGCGCAATATACGGTTTCGTCGGCATCGCTGGGACTGCCGGTCAATTTGCTTTTTATTTTGCCTCTTAAAATCATCTCTAGAAAAAAAGCCAGCTGATAAACCAACAGATCTCTACGATGGAATGGAGTAAACGGACAATTGTATGGCAAAAGCATATTTTCTTTGAAAACATTTTAGCAAAAACTCCAGCACTAAAGCCAATCATCATCATAAGGTCAAATAACACCTATTGCTATTGCTATTTTTCAGCAGAAATTTCTGCAAGATGTGGGCATGTATCAAATATGTGTTTGGACATGCCTCGGACTACCCCCCTTTGACATCTTTAAAGAATCTGGAATAAGTAACTTAAGAGAATGTCTACCGCACCTTGGGGATACAGTCGTGAACCTATTTTTTTTTAAAGCGTATATACAAACGGTGTATTTCATAAAAAGTTAAGTCGAAATAAATTTTTGATTTTACTGCAATTAATATGACGTTATGTCTACTCTTAACCTAGCATTGTAGAAGTGTCACAGAACAAAGTGTATGAAAACCTAGTGCATCCGCAATAATCACGCGCCGGATTGTCTCGGCTTCGTGTTATTACTGAACACAGCTCCTCCATACGACAGACAGGATCACTACAGCGGATGTTTTAAAATATACACAAACTAGATGTTTCCCGCAACTTTTTCTGCATTGAATGCTGTATTCTCGTTTGGGGAAACGAAAAAAAATAAATAATTATGTTATAAAATAATTATTATTAATTATTAAAAAAAATGTTATTATGGGGGGCTGAATCCCCATAATAACTATTTTTTTTAAAGTAGCCCATATAAATACGTCCTTTCTTTCTGGGGATAAAATCCATGCAATATTTTATCGAAATCTGTTCAGCTGATAAAAAGCTGTTCAGAAAGAAAAGACAGATTTACTTTCACATTTATAATATTAGTATGGATAATTGGATAGGAAGGACTTCTAGTCCTTGACATTGATTTGTCCTGACACTGCATAAATCATAGAGTATCAAAATATGTGAAAAGGTGTTGTAAAGGCCTTTTCTTTCTAATAGTCAATGGTCCAACAGCCGATGGTTGGTATACCTACCCAACATGGTATTATGAGAGTAATGCGAGTGTAATTGGCTATTTCCTTTTTTATACGCCTAGCGCAATGTTTGTTAAACCGGTTCGGGGTTAAAATACTTTGGCAGTTGCTCAGCATTAGATAGTGTGAGATTGTTTTTGTGGTTGATTTGATAGAACGATTTTTGTAAAAGATCTTATTTTACGATTCGTTTCTTGTTCGGTAAAGATAAAGCTATTTGGGCCAAGTTAGCTGAGTAAGATAGATTATGCTTTAACTTTAGATCTAAAGGATTAAATAGTGAAGGCCAAAATAGGGTTTTCAGGGCACAATGTTAGGGCCATTGGTGTTTGTCATGGTTATAGGTAGGTAGAGAAAGAAGAAATCTCAGTAGAGGTGTATCAACAATTTGGGACTGTTCATTTCAGCCTCTAGAAGTCCACTGCTAGGCATAAACATAATGCTAATGTGAATTTATTTCTTTGTTTCAGATTAGGGTCACTGAACCCGTACAACGAAACGATTCGAGTTCGGTGCTGAACCTTCAGCCCCTCGAAATATTGTAAATCGCTCGGTGACTGTCAGGAACTGAACCTGCACCGCTCTATTTAGTCGTATCAAACGAAAACTCGAAACACCCTCTATCTGTGGCCACGACAGTAGGGTTGTAATTATATATGCATATATAAATCGGAGAAAAGTGATCTCTAACGTGACGTCACAATATAAATATTGTGATTTATATAACTAAACTGCTTCGCTTATAAAAAGCGCATTTTGCATATTGCCCGTAATTAAGACTTGTATATCTGTAAATACAGTTTAAGGCGTGCGTAAACTATAATACTAGTCATTTATCTAGTGTATTTATTTGTTTTTTAATTAGTTTAAAACCCGCTATTTATTTTCCCATCACTAAATGCCGAGTGCGTAACCAAAGAGGAATAGCTCTGAAAAAAAAAGTCATAGACAGGGGGAATAGTAAATCAAGATGCAAGCGCAAGTAGGTGTGGGCAACGAGCTGCAAAGGAGCTACAGGATGCAAGACTTCGCCTCTCCTGGAGTCATCATGAGGGAACGGAGCTTCATACGCCCGCAGTCGCATCATAATATGCATCATAACCAGGTAACCAAACCACTAGCTTATAACTGTTTTATCGACGAATCGAGAGGAGAGGAAATCTTCTTGCATCTTGCTGTTTTTTATTGGCACTGGATGTTCGTTTTGAAATCTTTTGTCAAGAATCAAAGATTAATGAGGAACAAAATAAACATCGACACACATTTTTTGCTAGTATTAGGCATCTTATATTAGTTATTAATTAATTCATATTATAACGATTTATTACAAAACATGACTAAATAATTGTGGGCGAACTGGCACAATCGCATTAGGCTTTACACCCACATCCTGTCTGCGCACTTTAATGGTCGAAGTTTTGATTCAAAGTCATAACACTACGCCGGATACCTTGAATACCTATAACATTACTTATTATATGAATATGTACTTACTTCCCTGAAATAAATTGTTTTTGTTTCGATATAATAAACTAAACCCTGAACATAATAAGTAAAAGATATTTCGCAAAAATAGGTTAATCATGCTAGATTAAAACCTATTTTTACTCCCACCATGCAAAAGTATTAAAACCTTTTTTAACTCCCTGGCTTTTTTATATGAATATGTACTTACTTCCCTGAAATAAATTGTTTTTGTTTCGATATAAGAAACTAAACCCTGAACATAATAAGTTAATTTAAAAGATATTTGTCAAAAATAGGTTAATCATGCTAGATTAAAACCTTTTTTTACTCCCACCATGCAACAGTATTAAAACCTTTTTAAACTCCCTGGCTTTTTTGTGGTGCAAGACTTCTTGTTTGAAATTATTTTTTTTAAATACTTCACGCGGTAACTAGGGCTTGCTAGGTTTATATTTTGCATCGATTGTAATAATTCGATTAGGCCGTTAGATTTTATCGTAAAATGTTTTCTTATTTATTTGTGTGTATTTTCTAAAAGTAAAGTAATCTTGAATGCATTACTCAGAGTCACAATCTCCACTCTACGTTGATATGAAATCTGGCTCATCTCGTCAGATTTTATAGCTGCTTAAAATAAATCCTGACAGTTCATCTCGTCATCATGAACGTCGTAAACTATACAGATTATGTACATCCATTATTATGTTTAAAGATCCATTAATTTTTCAGTTTCCAAACAATGGGAAACGGCGGAGCATGATTCTTACAAATGCTAAGGGGAAACCTACACTTGAAATCTACAGACCACCAGGTGCGTGCCGCGTAAATGTATCTGTCTACATCAGTAAATTTCCCTAACACAGCTAGATCCTTCCTTACCTCATCTATCTGCTCTGATATCAATCACTTCATCACATTATATTCGAATCGTTAACCGTGCAAATTACAAGATCAAATTCGTGAACATTACAAACAACATTACCATTAAAAACAAACTTTTCTAAATAATCGATCTATATCTTACGATTATTTTTAAATCAGGGAATGTTTGTCTGGTGAGCGTCACTACGCGTAATTGGCGCCAAAATTTAAAAATAAACAAACTTCATATTTGGAACAGCAGGTCGACAGTCTGATGTTTGTAGCGGCGGGCTCTGTTTGTTTTTGTCGCGAATGTGATTTTTTCGTGAAGTTTTGTGGATTTGTGGAAATGTCTCGGTGTATCGTGAAGCAGTCGTTGTCTCAGCCGGTAGGCCCGGTGGTTGTTGCGCCACCCTCGGTGGTTACGTTGCCTTCGGTGGTTACGTTGCCCTCGGTGGCGTCAGTGACGGCTCAGGTGTCGCCGGTGTCGGTTTCAGCCGTGGCCGTGACGCCGGTCTCTGTGGCCGTCACACCAACCGTCGTGGCTAGCGTGGCTGTGACTACGCAACCAGTTTCTGAAGCTGCACCTAGCGCAGGTATCTTTACAATTTCGTTTTTGCATTTACCACTTTATAATTGTATTTTGCAACAGACAAAATACTAATACCAAGGAGTTTGAAAGGAGCTTAGAAATACCTTCGTAAAATGACTTCAATCCAGATGCGCCACAAACATTCGTCACGCCCCGCAACACCAAATAATTCTGCGATAACGTTCATCAACTTTCTTGCTTTTATTGCAAATCACCCAATTAATGATCTTCGTAAAGTAAATGTTGCACGATAGTCGGAGAGACTGAGCGAGACGCTCGTACCTACTTCAGGCATCAGTATCTCGGTAACCCGATTAGAATAGTACCTACTTGTCGATCCATGGAATCGTTTTTACGAGCTGACTAATGACCACTATGCTCTACCAAAAGTCATGGCTGAGTGGCTGGTAACTTGGTAGATAGTGGACTTTTTCAAAATACTATTTTCCATATCATTCCAATGGTGTGTGTCGTTACTCGATAGTGACCGAATTATGTTACGTTTTACGTCTCAATTTTTGTAAAAAGACTTTTCTCGAAACTTACAACAATGCAAGAATAAATAAAATAAATAAATAGATAATGCTGGACATTTTCACACAGCATCATCTAGCCCCAAACTAAGCAAAGCTTGTACTATGGGAACCAGATAACTGATACACTACTTATATACTTTTTGTTTGTAAATAAATACATATTATACATAGGAACACCCAAACCCGAGACAAATATCTGTAGGTCATACAAACATCTGTCCCGCGGCGGGGATCGAACCCGCAACCTTCTGCGTCGCAGGCGTACTTTCGCCCACTGCGCCACAGAGGTCGTCGAATGAGGCCTACGATGGAGCGAGCCTATCCAGAAGGTGAATCTGAATTCTGAAATAAATCTCTACATTTTTAGAGGAAGCTAATATTGGCATACTAAAAGTATGATCAATCAAGGTCTTCGACGAATCGATATGATATTTTGCGTGTTCTGTAGAGCTTGTAACGTACCCAATTTATTAGAGACACTCGTTGTTTATTTTGTTGGTTTATGGACGACCTTCAGAGTCTTCATATTTCCAATACCTACTTTATCTAGTCAAAACTGCATTTAGATGGTAGCGTTATTTTATTTACTTAGCACTTCTGAAGGTTGGTGGTTCGTTCAAGTAGGAAAGATGACATTTACATAGACGCGGGCCAGTGGGATAGCCTAATACTATAGCATACCTAAGATTCTCGCTGAGAGGCAAACCGAGTCGAAGAAGATGATATCTAGGACTTGACGAATAGGTACAAAAAGCGTAAACATTGATGTTATCGTTTCAAATTCAAATAATAGATTGATGTGTATTTTGTTGATCTTCTTACGCTTCTCCAGCTGATTGAAAGTTGCGATATTTTCGGCGTCGCGTCAGATTTCTTTGGCCATGTTCCATTATTATTCATTCAACGGTATTCACACATTATTTCCGGCCGTGTGCCTTCCGGGGAACCAGCTCACTATGATTAGTCGAGACTATAATATTGAGTATATTATGCTCATGGTGGTCAAGCATATTTGACCAAGTAGGGTGAAACGACTTATTAAATAATCCCAAAAGTCACCACCACACCACAAACGAAACTTATCCACGCAACTTCATTTTCTGTCTCCATGATAACCGTTTACTCATAGCCATTATCATCATCTTCTGTCAGTTCTCGTTCAGCACATTTCTGTACTTTCCAATCACCCTCTTCTCTTGACGAGCGATGTTGACCGCCAGGTGTCCGCACAGACGGCGCCGCTGCCAACGCTGCTGCGGGGAAGCTGAATGTGCACGCTAAGGAGTTCACTATGGCTAAGCCCAACGACCTGCAGAATAGGTGAGTCTTTTACTGCTTTTCTAGACTTTAACTGAACAAGACAAGTCAAATGTAAGTTTACTCTATTATTCCGAAGAGATATTGTGGTCAGAATATTTGTGACTATCTTATAAACTTCATAGAAGCCACAAGTTTTTCTATGTTATTCGATAAGTAGGTAATGTAGGTATACATCTCAAAATTGAAATCAGAGTGCTTTAATATCTGTTAATATAATAAATTTGTAGTTTTTAAAAAAACGACACAACGTACCTAAGTATAAATTTCTATACATTAATCGATTGGGAAATACTTCAAAGAGCCTACAAATCTTGGCATATCACAACAAAACACTGTAACGGTGAATCGGGCACTAAGGAAACATGATTGCGTCTTTACGCTCAGTTGCTTTTTAGATTGGCACGGTCGCTGAATCAGGCCATAGTCCGAGATCAGCGAACAATCAAACTATACGTTGGATAAATCTCGTGATGAGTGGACGCTTTAGCTTCATTTATTTTTATGGTAGCTAGCCGGTATGGTAGTCATCTTACAGATCTTACAAGATGATGCGATCTGGTTTAGGGATAATAAGCTTGAAGATATTTCTCACGACAAAATTTAACTTGACCATATTTTCCATTGCACGATAAGTAAGACATATAGACCAACAATGTAAATTATCATAATTTTTGGCAAACCCATCATAGATTTACTTAATATAAAAAAAAATACAGGAAGATACTTCTAACAATATTTGGCTTGATGATTTCATCTTGGTTTCGAATAATCTTGATTGCGTAATAATTTGGTTGCACTTATTTCAATTTTACCTTTTATCGAAGTCCTGAGTATTATGTTAATCGCTCAATGAATTTTGATTTGTCGATGCATTTCACGCCCTCACAGAATGAATGGCATGCTAAGGCGTTGTCATACAACTCGTCACTATTTACCTGAAGTGAGTTGGAATTTTCCGCTAGATGGCAACAGACAGAAGAACGCACGAGACCTTGACTTAGGATCGTTCATGACGTACGAGGAATCTTAAAATCCCATTTTATTGCACTACGATACTCAGATCGCCTGCATCTTAAAAACCATTGTCGGGGCTGAGCCGGCCGAAAACACGGATGAATGAGCGTTTTCATAGATCTGTCCTCACCGCTCGGAAAGCTTTGACCTTGCGCCTGCGCTAGTTTAACATCACCACCGGGAGTAACGTAACCGGCAGTACATACAGCCGTTGGCCCACATCCAATTGAGGCAAAACAGAAATCTTCGAGATATTCTACGTAGCCGTGATGTCCCGTACGTAGGTGCGACGTTGCTGTAGTATCAATTGTGAAGTTTTTGTTATCACTTTGTTCTCGAGTGCGGTGACGCTTGCACGCCCGCGCGCCGAAACCGGCCAAAGTAGACGGCCCGCGCAGTGTGCGCACGCGCCGGGAGTCGCACGGAGTTCCCGACACGAACGCGACCAAACAACGACGAAATAATCGCGAACGCCTTCGAACGAACTAACTACAACCGAACTCTCACTATTTATAAGTACAAATCCGATAGTGCCGTAGTTTGAATACTAGTCGCCTGATCTGCTCTTGAGTTTATGCTTAAGCTCCGGAATACGCGGCGGAAAGAAGCTTCTATTAATAAAGGAACGCTAAATGGGAAATGAGACGTAGTTCGTCCGAAACATTGCCAAGTTTGCGCTAAGATTTGCTCCGAGCTTCAAGATTGTGATAAGTTTTATTGTTGCTCATGTAAACATTGGGATTTATTTATTCAGTGTGTGATGTAAGATTGCTGTCAGCATTTCAAATTAAAGTGAAGTAAAACAGGCAGAGAAAATGGTTCGCGGGAGATACTCTACTTCCGATATGTAAGTTTTACTTTTTCTACCCTCGTTTTCAGCAACACTCACCGGAAGCAGATACCCATGTTTCACTCGCGTTTTACTAATTATTTATTATATAATTCCTAATCTCTCTTTATATCATAAGAAACTTGCATACTACCTACAGCACACAAAGAATTTGAAGTTCGCTATCTTTTCGCACAGGTTGCCAACAAATTCATGTAAATTTTGTTTGTAATTTAGTTTTTAATGTGAGACGACTCTTCATTCCCATGTCTCGACTGCACTGTTTTGATTGTCTTCGATTTGTTTTCATTCTGTAGTCAAAATAATCTGATGATTAATATTTTGATTCACAGTTTTAGTACAATGGCTCTACCTGCTCGTCTACCTACAACTATTCTTTTTTTCGAAATAAATTGTCCTTCACTCAGTATCACGGTCATATTTCTAAGGGTATATGATTCAGAGTTTTAAATTTTAGGTCCCGTGGATGCCCTTTAGTATTTCTTTGTTTGATTTATTTAAAACCTTACCTGAAGGTTTTTAATAGTTCCGGATTTCTTTAACCTTAAATTTTCTGGTAGATCTTCATTATTTACATAACCATCATCTCGTGTCTCTTCTTGATACTGTCCTTATCTACGAATGTAGAACAAAATATACTTTAATGACAGTGAGACAAACATGCATCATATTCTGTATCTATAGCCTCTCCTAAACCATACATCTGATTATCTTTTATATTCACCACCTGCATTCTAATGTTGCATTAGATGTGCGTTTCTGTACGCTTGTGGAAATATTGCATCCAAAATGTCATACTACATCAAAGTTAACTTCTAGCTTGCAGGTTTACGTTTCCACTCACCAACTTGTTCCATGCATGTCCTTGTCCTTGCAAAATTAAAAGCAGCTTGGGATGACTCTAGCCGTGTACCTAAGCTGTAAGACTTATCAATGAAATTTTTTTGCTGTCGTTTGTTCTACAAAATGCTTAAAAGTTCACTACAAGTAGGTAATAATGCGGAGCTTGGTGGTAATGCTTGTGTATCGAATGTGTCTATACAACAAGCGATTCAACACCTTGCTCATTTAGTTTATACTCGTATAGTTATCCCGTGCGTCATTAACAATCATCTAAGTTGAGAGATCATTGCGCTCTATCGGCGTGTTTTCATCTGTACCAAGGTCAATTGGACACTTTGCTTTCAGTTTTTAAACATGACTTCATTCATTTATCATGTTCATTAATTGATCTGTTGAGCTGCTGTGTCTATTTGGTTCAGTTTTATTTAGCTCAAGGGGCTTACACTCCTTTTGCTATTTTAATTTACTTATTTCAAAATGGTGGCTGCTCTATGTAAAAGAATATAGATATTACAGCATTATTAACATTCCCCTTATTTGGCTTTTGATTGACTTTGACTAATCTGCAATTTTTTCTGAGTAAGTGCGACTTTGATCTTACACACGAAACCATTAAATCTCTCAAACTTGTATTGAATTGTTTTGGTACGAGTAGATTGATACCTGCCATAATAATTACTCGTGAAACAGTTTTAATTACATTTGCTTACTAGGTTAGACTCAAAAATTGTATAGTTCTAGTTCTAGGCTGTGTAATTTGTTTTTAGATTTTTAGCCAGATGAAATCGCCAAGTATGTATTTATTCGTACACGCATTAGCACTGCAATTATAGGTAATATGAGACACGATCTTGTGGAATGTAACACAATCTCCACATATTGTACTTATGTTTCACAAACACTCACAAATATAGATATGCCTATCATTACGTTGGGAGGGACAAACTAGATTATCATCTAACTAAAGGCATTATGCATCCTCTTTTTCCCACCAAATTCTCCATCTAATCGAGCTAGATGTCGACTAATATTACACAGTCACACGGTGTACCTATGTATTACACAGTCCAGACAGTTCTATGGATGCTTAAGGCCTGCAATGAACCTTGAAATGATCCTGTCTTTCTTGTCTGACGGGATGACATAGGAATTTGTTTTAAGTCTGCTTTAAATTAAATGTCTGCTCATATCTCATCTATTTGGAACTATGTCAGTTTATAAAACGTCGTTTTTAAGCGCGTTATCTTCTGCATGGTATGCATGGTATTTTAGAATATGATTGCATTTTGCCTGCAAAAGAGTGCACCAAAGAGGGTCGAGTAAGCGAGCAAACTGACAGGACATGCCACTTGGCCTAATTTCGCTCTCGTCAGTCCGCTCCGCCGCCGGTAGTCATTGCATTCATAAAAAAAATCAGGCATTTATGCTCAGCTTGGTAGGTCCTATACGTTGACCATTTTGAATGAGACTAGGACTGTTCGTACGAACACTGAAATTAAGAGTGTTGTGACATGTTCTTGTGGGCGAAACAAAGCTCACCGTTGAGTGCCTTTTAAAGAAGTCGATTATTGACAGGGATTTGTAAAAAATGCAAATCAGATGTTGCATCAGAATTAAAACACACATTTGATAGTTTTTCTTCTAAGACTGTTGTAACCGCGGTTGACTTTGAGTGAAGGATTATGCTGCTTAGCAGTTCCCCTCCACTCACAACAATTTTAGTAACTGCGTTCCAATATCATATTCCGTATTTCAAATACATTTGATTATGCTGTCGTAACAAAATGGCTTGCCTAGATGGCCTGCAGAGTTTCATAACGGGCCAGCGATGCGAGCAGCATTGGGACAATGACAATAATGGACAATGATTTATTAATAAGCATTCAGAGCATGAGACACGCGCCGTTGGAAGCCATTGTGTATGAATAGTCATCAGGATTACGATCAGTAAAGCTACTGGCCTAACATGAAATTTCTTTCGTTTAGCGAGCATCATAGGTGCCACAATTCTTAAAACGCTTTATAAACATAAACTCATACTCAGTAAAGTAACATGGTCACTTAAAAAGCCCGCAACTGATTGGCTAGAAAACTTCGCAACATTACGCGACGTGAAAAGCGAAACTTGCAAGATAGATCTAGCATACGTCTAAGTTTACACAGATCGCGAGACATCTTTGTCTAGCAACACACTGATGCTAAAATCTTCATCGCGTGATTCATCTAGCGGCAGGTCATTCACATCCCCAACGTTAGAGAGTAGAAGACGCAGTTGCACCGTTTCAACTGAAAACTGTGCCATAGCGTAAGATAAGAACAAAATAGACTATAGATAAAGAATATTTGAAGACGTTGTTTGTATTGTCATTACTTTTAATTAAACAATTTAAATTGCACGAGGCTTATTCTTAAATGGAGCGACCATTGTTCCTTATTTAATTACATGACTACCAAGAATTTTTATCTATTCGGTGTCTTTTCTGTATTTGACGTGTCTAAAAACTCATTCAGTGAGGCATGGTACTCGTTGAGCACTAGACTTCTCTATAATTTCATCAAACATGTTCCAGCAATACATGAGTTTTTTGTAATGCTTGTGCTTCAAGACCTTGACCAGGTTACTGGCAGGATATTGGGCTAGTATTGGCATGGTCAGTGCACATGCATTCGTGCTATCCTTCCCAGTGCCCACAGTTAGCAATATACACCTAATTAGTCTTAGAAAGTGTTGCTTAATTATGAGCATCGCACGATATACCTACTGCTCATTAAAGTGGCTTATGTATTTTTATAAAAGTAGCACTACATAAAAAAATCCGATAAAATTGGTTGTATAGCATCTAGGAATCCTAGGAGTGCTTAGAAATATGTAGGTTTTATTTCTATATGATCAGTAGATTGGTGTCAAGTTATATGGGTAGAAAATTTATGTGGTCATGTTAATCCCTTAGCACAAACGGATGTCCTGTATGGATACAGCTTCCTCGTATTAGTAGCACGACTCTCTACGGAAAAATAAATATTATCGAAATGTGTGTACCTTAGCTAGGACGCAAACTTTTAGGTCAAACACCTACAGTTTCTATTCTATAGATAGACCGATCGCTTTGCAATACGAGAGTTCCCAAACTCAAAAGCATATTCTTTTTTTTCCCCAGAAGTAATTTTGTCACGTTAAGGGTAAGGTGCCTTTAGTATACCGAAAGCTTTTGTAAAGATTAATTTATAGAGGAGGCAAAATATGACGCTAACGCATTCTTTCCTATGGATAAGGTCGATGAATGCCGCGGATTTCTAAGACAATATTCGGCATTAGTCGTACAAAGCTATAAACTATTCTCTCATATATTTCAGGTCGGCAATGGGCATCGGGTATGCGAGCGTGGGGCTCCAACACTCGCGCTCGGCGGTGTTGCACGCGCAAGTGCCGCCACACTACAGGCCAGTCATGCCGCATGGCCTGCTCAACACCACTTCCAGCGGCAATGTGCCTCAGACACAGGTAATTACCACTTTCAGACACATGTATTATCTCGGCATTCGTGAAGTTAGCCGTTTGTCTGCGCAGTGACGCTTTTTCATACAAAATTGTGTACTGCGCTTCGAAACGGCTAACTTGAATGCCTGGATCCATTGAAAATACTGTACTACTCCAGGAGCAGGAGAGGACGAAAGGAGCCTCTTTGAGGATCACTAAAAGTCCTCTCACCACACTTGAAACCACTTTGAAAGAACTACACTGAAGAGGGAGCTCACTGTTTATGACCAGGGTCTAATCTGAAATGACACATCCGAATGTACAAGCTCAAATATTTTTAATTGGCACGGCATAATTAGTGTCTGGTAGTGTTTTAGCAGCAATAAAATATTGGTATGCAAGTGTCTCTCGGAGTAACACTTCGCATAGCATCGTTAATCGAAGTTATCTTGATTGTAATTTATAATTTGATTTAGATGCCATAAAAACATCTTGCATATATTTACCCTGCCATTATCCTCTATCACTCGTTCTCTCAGCACTTTTTTAACCGACTTCAAAAAAAGGAGGAGGTTCTATGTTCAGCTGTATGCATGTTTTTTTTGTACATTTACATTAAATATTCGTATTTAAAGTCATTTTCCTAGAGCTGATACTCCAATCGAAAAATATATCTTGCACACATTAAAATTTTAGGTCAAGTGAAATATAAACTGATCAGCCGAACGTCAATTTTCAGTCTGGAGGACCCAGGGTACACTTCAAACTCCAGCCACAGCAGGTGATCATATCGGAAAAGAAGAAGTCGCCTCCATCGTCGCTTATAAATGGGAACAGCAAAAGTATTCGTCCGCAATCATTCACTCCTGGACTGAAGAGGTCCAAATCTCTGACCTCTGCTGATGCTCTGGCCAGTGGAATGGCGGCGCTGGGATTGGCTGCAGATGCTGGAGACCTTGGAAACTTCCCCGCGGAGATACAGGAGTGCATTGACAAGGCTTTGGAAGGTGAGCGATAGATCATACTAGTGGACCTGGGCGCGACTTCGTCTGCGCATTGTTTCGTCATACAAACTTTAGAGACCGAACTACCTTGTTCCAATCCAACCCATGAAAACAATGAATTAATTTTTGGATTTGCGGTCTTTGATAAATATAAATAGGTAAGTACCCATCTTAGGGGTTGGGTAGTTTTGAAAAAATAATAAATACGTGTTTCGCTATTGATTAAAAAAACTTATTTAGGCATCACAACCCCAGAAATAGTCTTCTAATTTAAGTTATAAAAATTGTTCAAAGCATAGTAGAACGAAATGACTCATCTTCATAGGATCTGGAATAAGTAACATAAAAGATCTGAGAGAAGGTCTACCGCACCTTGGGGATATAGTCGTGAACCTGTTTACGTTTTAAGCTATTGCATAGCTTCTATCGCGGGCATTGAGCGTGGAGACCGAATCCAGAAATTCCGTAACGAAAAAAAAAACCTAACACCCCCCACTCCGACCGGCACACCAGTGATACTTTTTAGTTTTGCCATCTATCGAAGAATAGCAGAACTTTTAATGACTTTTTGAAATATCACGCTTGTCTCTTTAGTTCAGCAACTCGCCTCTAGGTGGCATTGGTTATATCAAAGAAAAAAAAACTATCTATCTATCTATTCAGCCCGGTTACACTCACTGCTGAGTATAGGCCTCCTCTCTATTACGCCACTCTTCTCGGTCCTGTGCAGTCCTTTCCCACGCTTTCCCAGCTACATTTACGATGTCATCCGACCATCGGGCGGGTGGTCTGCCTCGTGGTCTTTGCGCATCTCTGGGCCACCATTCCGTAATCGCTGTAGTCCATCTCCCGTCTTTCCGTCTAGCCAGGTTAAAATATTATAATTGCATAAGTTGATAAAAAATGCTATGCAATAGCTTTACCGCGGCAGTCTCCGAGTGTCACACGTCTTTTTTATTTCAGATCCGAACGCAGTATGCGCCCGTACCCTGATGGACGCTGTGAACCACCTCGTGGGCCGCGCGGTCGAGTCCCCCCGGTACGCGCTACCGGCCGCGCGTCGGTGCATCGCTGTGGTCGAACGTGAACAGACCGAGACCTTCCTCGAGTCGCTCCTCAACACCTGCCAGCAGTGGTACCATGATCGGGAGAAGGTATGACTTCATTAATTTGTATTGTAACCTCCGATTTTCGCCAGCTATTAGGTTACTTCGTAAATCACACCATTTTATGTTTTCCCGCATCGGATTCCTAAATTTTCTTTCAGTGAGATGTGGGGTTTGAACCACGATGAGATCAGTGGTAACGCATTTCATCTGAATCTGATTACAATATTGGTTTCACCATTCAACAAAATTCAACAAAAAAGTATACTTATATACTTTTTATATTGTATAATTATCAGTTATCTAGTTCCCATAGTACAAGCTTTGCTTAGTTTGGGGCTAGATGATGCTGTGTGAAAAATGTCCAGCATTGTTTATTTATTTATTTCTGCATTCTTAGACATCTTAGTTCTGGACCAACCCAATGTGTTCTTCCTCTATAAGCCATATCCACATTCACCCTTTTTATATTTATGCGCTTCTTAAAAGAAAAAAATTACAATCACTGCTCGGTGTTTTTAATGACGGTACCTATACCATTCCTCTCAAGAATGCATCTGCATTCTTGGACAGCTCAGTTCTGGATCTAATCTGCTTCTCATTCTGCTGCATTCATGAAGAGCTTAGTTCATCACACCATTCTGTTTCCAGCTGCTCGGCACAATAGTGAGCGGCGGTCGACCACGCCTCATGGCGTTCCTTTCCTTCCTACTGGAGATGTACTGCCAACTGCGACGGCGTGCCATCCAACGTCGCGGGGGAACCAACGCCAGCCCTCAGCCGGGGCAGGTGCTGCTGACGCTAATCTGCAAATGCTGCGAGGACTGTATCCGTCAGCCTGTGCCTTCGCCTAGCGACGTGAGTTCTGCTTCTGGACACACCTACTTCGTGTGACTGTATCCGACTGGATCCATCAACCAGCACACTTCGCTCAACGGATCTAGATATACGTGAAGTTAGCGCAGTGACCGCTGTTTCATACAAATCTTGTTCCGTGCAGACAAACGGCTTCACGATTGCCTAGATCCGTTGGACGAAGAGTAGTTACCTTCTTCTTTCCGGTGCAACAGCACAGTAACAGCTGTAGATGTTAGGAAGGTCCGCTGATTTGTGCCCAGAAACGTAAGATCTTCTCGAGATAACGTCTCATGACACTTCTGTACTTTCTGCTTTCAGGTGCAATTTTGTCCTTGGACAAAAATGTCGATAGAGCCGTACTCCATCAAAATTTTTAGGGTTCCGTACCCACTAAGATTCAGACTTACTAAGACTTCGCTGTCTGTCTGTCTGCACTTCACGAATGCCTAGATTGGGCGAACTTTAGTATTATGTCTTCTAATATGTACAAATTTGTTTCCAGACTGAGAACCTCTTCTTCGTCCTGACCTACATCGGGCGCGACCTGGAGTCCCAACTGCCCGGCGACCTGGAACGGCTGCTCAGCGCGGTCCGCGACGCGTTCCTGAACACGGCGGCCGCCCCCTCCATCCGGCGCACGCTGCTCCAGCTCATAGAGCTGCATGCGTCGCGTTGGCAGCTGCCGGGCTGTGCTGTACTTTATTACTACCCTTCGTCGAAATAGTGGAGAGATTCTCATGATCGTCCGGGAATCTGAACCTTAGTCCATGTAGAGTTGACAAAAATCTGTCAAAATCTATGTAGGACTGTGGAAGAGAACAGAAGATGGGCGTTAGGTCAGATTATTATTTATTATTATTTCTAGCCTGCTTCGTCCCACTGCAGGACAAAGGCCCCCCTTCCACTTTTCTCGGTCCTGTGCTATGAAGGATCAACTTTCCCTAAACGAGTCCAGCTCGTCTCTCCACCTTTTAGGTCAGATAAATAAAAATAAAGAAAAAGTTTTATATTTCAGACCCTTTTATGGACCATAGCTTCAAATTAATCTAACATAGTTACTTATTGAATACGACAGTCATAAAGAGAAGACCCAAGTAGGTCAGTGGAAGGTATACTCGGTGATGATACGCCTGCTGTCTTGTTTAATGACCAGTAAATTTCACTAACATGTTTGAAACATTATTCGACATGAAATTATTTTTGGTGTGGAAAAATTGAGCGTTTGCTCCATATTTTCTATGACATTTTGTCTACCATTATTTTAAACTGTACTCTATCAACTCTACATGGCACGCTCGCAGTATTTTGGATTCTCAAATGCTTGATTTTGAATGTAGAACCTATCTCTGTAAAAATCAAGCACAATGGATGATTCATGTATATTTTGGGTAGTTGGGATGTGATCATTTAGATCGGAATCTAGAGTCGTGACGTCTGGAGAATCGTAGATGGTCGATGTAATGGCTACAAGCATTTCTGATTGTATAAAGTACACTATTGAAACTATCTTTCTACATTGATGTACGAAATCGTAAAAGTTGTCCCTAAATTGTAGGCATAGCTGCCATAAGCTCACTGTATTGTGCCTTTGAAGATTTTATTCAGTAGATTTTAAAAGTATTTTCAAGTAACAAAAAAATATATAAAACAATAAAAACACTTGAAAATACGAATAAGAATGTTGTTTAAATAAGGTGTTAAAATTTTAGCTTAAGGTGGATTACTAGATTAGTGGTACATGATATGCCTTGAAAGTATTAAAGAGTAAAGTGTAATTTAGTTGGGCAAATTGGCGATGTACGTTACTGTACGTTTATCGCATAGTACTTCGTGCATTGAATCCTTTGTCAAATTTATTTTAATGTAGATTGCCATCCTGTTAGAAGTAGCTCTTTATTTTGCTTGTCCTATGCTTAAGTAGCGTCGTTGCTTTCAGCGGTTCATTGCACTGAATTGATTTTGTTTTAGTTATCGCACTCCGGTATTTAGTTTGAACACTTTTTTATGTTCACAACAAAGTCCACGAAGTAGACTTGTTGGCGGTTTCAAATTTGCTTTCAAATGCAAAGATTTAGGTGATTTGATTGTATTGAATGGGTAATGTAAAGTGCATGACTGGGTTTTACGTAAAAACTTAAGTATTTCAATGTTTATGCTTGTGATATTATTTTAAAATTAAGTTTTATAATCTCTTATACCTACATATTCTGTCCTAACCAAAGACTGTAATGATGTGGAGATTCTTAATATTTTATTATCCAAATTTTGTTGTTGAAGCTGGACCAAATTATCTATGACAAAGCTCGAAAACAGAAGTACCTATAGCTACTTCAGTGGAGCTGATATACAGAATGTAATTAAATATTAGTAATCTGTATCCCATTGTAAATGGTTGCTAACATTATTGTTAAGTTAGCTACTCTCAGATAAGGAGTTAAAAGACCTAAACATTATTTAATGCATTCGTAGCAATAAGGTAAAGGTAGTAGTTATGTTTGTAAAAAAAAAACAAAAAAAATAAAAAAAATGGTGCTAACAAAAATATTGGTGTAATAAAATAATATTTTAAATATTAGGATACGGGCAATATCGTTGTTCTCGTTACCGCAGCTATAATTTTTTACCAATGTAATTTTCTATAGCCAATAAAATTATAATAATGTACTTTTGAAATTTTTATTTCACACTATCACAACTTATCATTAAGTTAGATAGTACCTACAGCTATACTTACATCATTATGCAGTTATTTCATTTACCGATTCAACTCTGCCAGAAGAAAACAAGTACTTGGGTGGCCACGAACTAATAAATCAGTGCTCATAGAAGTATAGACATATCAGATAAGATAAGATAAAATAGTTTTCAACACACTTGCTCATAAAGTGGCTCTATGGTCACCGCAATTGCACATAATGACACCCATAATCAAACTGTGACTTTTTCATTACTATAACTCACTAGTGAGTAATAGAATTTTTTTTTAATTTTATTGGTTGAGTTGCTTTGTTCTTTAAAAAGTTTTTATTCAGAAAAAAGATCGTGTTCAATAGAACAAATAAATTAATGTTACTATTGCTTGCTCATTTCATGCAACTTCTAATTTAAATAGATAATTTTAACTCGTACGTGTTTAATAAATAAAACTTTCACTCAAATATAACTTTTGTTTTCTCTATAATAAAAGAAAACTTTAAATTCCCCATTTTGTCCGTGGCAGAATAGGCCGCAAACCCTATGCGCGGCGCGGAAATATAGTCTGTGGCCGATCGCAATGCGCGCGCATAGGAAAACTGATTAATTTTTCCCGCAATAGCGAAACATTTTTCACAACTCGTTTTCACTGTTGAAAATGAGTTTTTATTGTTATTTTATTCACAAGTGTGTTGAAAAACGTCGTATGATACATGTGTGTATTGATGATTACCGTCCTCTGTTCTATTATGAGCCTCGCCTAACGGCTCGGCTCATAAAAACACCTCGGCGGTAATCACCAATGTTACACACTAGTACCATAATGTACTATTATTTTGTGCCACAAAAAAAAAACAATAAAATACATAGAATGAAGAAATAATATAAATGGCAACAAAATTGGCCGCCACTCAGCATATCAGCAACGTGTGTATCTGGATTGAGGGCCCACTTTTTTAAATCCTTTGAAACGAAATAATACTTGGAGGCAAATAAGTTAAAAATAAGTAAAACTTAAAGCAATGGGCCATAAATTTATGATCAAATAACGGCCCTCAATCCAGACGCTTGCATGAAGTGTACCATTAGGTACCTACTATCTCTGGATTAATAATTTTTATTTAAGTAGGGAATTTGGTTAAGAATTTCTTAAATGAAGTCGGATAAAAAATTAAGAAATTTTCATGTTTGTAGACTATGATATAGCCCGATTTATAGCGGTTTATCGTTTATCAACAGCTGCTCGTCTATCATTGATAAATAAACATTTTTTCTTCTCAGCATTTCTGTTCCTTTTTAACCGACTTCAAAAAAAGGAGGAGGTTATATGTTCGGCTGTATGTGTTTGTTTTTTTTTTTTTTTTTTTTTATGTATGTTCACCGATATTTCCGTCAGTTGTGGACCGATTTCCAAAATTTTTTTTTTGTTTGAAAGGGTATACTCTTATAGTGGTCCCATATAAATTTTATTCCTGAGGGATTAATAGTTTTCCCGTAAAACTAAAACAATCACTGAACTTTAAGAAAATTGTGGACCGATTTCCAAAATTTTTTTTGTTAGAAAGTGTAAAGGACACACTCTCAAGGTGGCGCCATATATTTTTTTTCCTGAGGGATTGACAGTTTTCCCGTAACATTCAAAAAACCTCATTCTCACTACACAACACACCCTGACTCACAATCTGAGTCAAACATTAAATATGTAGTTTGAAAGGGTATTACACCCGAGGTAGTCCAAAATATTTTCTTTTCCTTATGGATTGATAGTTTTCCCCCTTGCTGAACTCCGGTGTGTCCTTTAGTAGGTCTGCCCATGACTTCTCTTATCCTTTCCTACTTAAGCTACGATAAGCAAAGTCTTAATGTACTCGTAGCTTACTATATTATTTACACATACACTTTTATTTACACAGTATTTATTTACTTACACTAAAAAGTGAAAAATAAAACATTTTTGAAAAAAAAAATTGAACCGACTTCACAGAACACAAACAGAAGAACCTTCTACACACTAAAAAGAGAAAAATAAGAATATAATTTGAAGTCGGTGCCAAGTGAATACGATTAAGTAGGTACCTATCAAAAAAAGAAATCGAGCGATAGCGTACCAGGATACAATTTTGCACCCAAGTTCTTTTGAATTTCTTAGATGTAAATGAATAGTTGGCACCGACTTTAAATTATATTCTTATTTTTCTCTTTTTAGTGTGTAGAAGGTTCTTCTGTTTGTGTTCTGTGAAGTCGGTTCAATTTTTTTTTTTCAAAAATGTTTTATTTTTTATTAGATTCAGATCAATGATTAGATCATTGATTTGATTCAGATCAAATAAATAAAACGCATTTTGAATTACTTTGAATGTGTTTTAGACAGTTTCTAGATAAAAAGGATAAAAGGTTTCAGAACGCTGCTATTTTCCTATTGGACGATTCTTGCTTGCTAACTTCTCATTAAATGTCACTGTCAATGTCAACTGTCATGTCAGTGATGTCTCGCACACAACTTCAGAACAAACATTGCGTTTCGGCCTTCGCCCTACGCTCGACGCGTTCGAGTTTTGCTTTGTTTATTGTCCGCTCGCGTACATGCTCCGCGCCGCCTCCACCTCGTACAAACAAGCACTCTGTTAAATTCGTGAAACTGTAACCTGTTGATAATAATTCGTGGTTGATTTTCTGTGATAAATATGTCGTGAGTTTTGAAAATGTGATCAGTGCTTGTGTTTTGTGTAAAATGGGTTTGATTACTTCGAGAGATCAGACAATGTTGGACGGGCCGGTTGCGTCGGCGAAGAGTCACCATGTCCGTCAGCCTTCTACCAGGAACCGGACGAAGCCCCCGATGCCGGACAGAGACGAGCTGGAGAATCGTTTCATCAAAGTTCTGGTGAGTACTCCGTAATTTGCCGGTAAATGTTTACAAACACGGACATTGTTTACCGTACGAACGGCAAGTTACCGTCATTACATACTGCAATGCAACGAAATGCGGCGGAAGCATCGATATTCGAGACGATCGTAATAACATGGTGTAAATTCTAATTAGCATTGTCGTTGATTGAGCTCATGAGTCGTCAAACATGGGTGTCACAAAATCTTATTTGAATCTATTCTAAAACGTGTTTTTCGGAATCGGGCATCGGTACTTACTTTCGAAAAATCTTTTTATGTACCTGTTTGTTGGTCCTGTAAGGATAAAGAGGTAGATAATGTAGAGGTCTAGAAGAAATCGCTCACAGCGATAAGACCGCCCATTGTACTTCGCTTTAAATATTCTCCTGTATCTTTGTTTGTTTTTAATGTCCATGTGGTGTACTATAAATTATTTTCTATCTATTTTCTAGATATTATTTTATGTAGCTAAGTAATTCAAGGAAACTTTAAATGAGGAAATCAATCTGCATGTTGGGTAGCTTTCTTTGTTGTCTCAGGACTTACCACCTTGTTGAGAACCTGTAATATTTTAGAATAAAAGAACTGACCTACAACCTAAACATAAAGCTAAATCATTCTAGATACTGTACAATTTACAAGAGCTTAAATCCAAATCAATTTTCTGATTTATTATCAAACTCATTTCCAATTCAGGTAAATCCAGAGAGAAGCTTTTTATTTACAGAAACTAAGCTACATATTTACATATATTTACAAAATACAACAGGATTAATCAAGCTATCTGAGGATAAATAAATAAATAATGCTGGACATTTTCACACAGCATCATCTAGCCCCAAACTAAGCAAAGCTTGTACTATGGGAACCAGATAACTGATATACTACTTATATACTTTTCGTTTGTAAATACATACATATTATACATAGAAACACCCAGACCCGAGACAAATACCTGTAGGTCATACAAAGGATCGTTAGAAACGATCTATAGATAGCTCAACTGATCCTGGTCACTGTCAGTTGGAAGCGTGCCCAAAAACACTGGCGGCATTACCACGCTGGATGGCAATGCTGATCCTTTGAGCCAAAAATGTGTAAAACCCAGAGTATAATGTACTACCAAGTTCAATTTGTATAAAATTTTTTGAACTTACAATACTACTGAGATGTTTTTAATAAACTTGGATTTGCACATCAACTTAAAAAAAACTGTTAAGGTTACAATAAGCATCAAAAATCTAAAACGCACACAAGTACTTATTTAAAATAATATAGCATTCCTCTAGACATTAGCCTATACCACTGTATAACTATTTGGTTTCTCATGAATGCAACATAATGATAACATTCAGATGAAATGTTCATTTCCTGCCCTTATCTATTTGTCATAGATACATAATTGAAACACAATTTGTAGTTCCCGGAAATGGTTTTTTCAATAGAAACATAATCATGCTGTGGTTCTATCTGATGTTCTTGGCAGATTTACAAACAAGATTTACAGCAAAATCCATCCAGCTATTCCAGAAAACTTGGTAATAAAGAATCACTGCTACCAAAAATACTTAGAAACTCAGAAATAACTTAACTCTTGCCACATGATAGACAGCAGTAAAAATAGTCAGACAGTTAAAATGAAAAGTAGCTACATACTCTGAATTTTGGCCATGCCCACAAACCTATTTACTCATGTCTGGTCTATGAGAGATATTTATGTTTAGTAAAAACGATATGATGAACAAAATTTGTATATAAAACTTGTTTACGTATTAACTTGTGGCTGTTGTTGGTCACTGACTCAGTGAAGACAGCGGCGCCGGCGATCGCGTCACGTCTCACAGAGCTCCATTGATGGCTATTT
This sequence comes from Epirrhoe tristata, assembly GCA_951394285.1. Taxonomy (NCBI): domain Eukaryota; kingdom Metazoa; phylum Arthropoda; class Insecta; order Lepidoptera; family Geometridae; genus Epirrhoe; species Epirrhoe tristata. Next base: position 9,584,879 of record OX596149.1, read on the forward strand.
GCGTTTATCAGCGGATGACATGACAGCCTGTTCAAATATAAACTGACTTTAACTTTGCGCTTGAATTAAATGGTAATATTAAATAGACCTTTTGAGTGCAAACACGATGTTTCGTAACAATTATCGAGCTGATCTAAGCTCCAAAATATTTATGTAAGGATGGATACACATGCCTGTAGCTGGCATGCAAGCTGTTGCTGTTGCGCGTGCCATTTTGCAGCCACCAGCCAACAGGCATGTGTAATTCTAATGGCATAAGAGAGTAAAGTTGTCAAAACCTGTTCTGGAATACTACACTTGTTGGTCTACCTTCCTTGATTCTTATATTAATATATTAATGAAAAATATTTGGCTTAATTTAGCTCTATAACTCACTTTATTAAGCATTTCAAAATGATTGTAGCCAATCAGATAATGTCACCTGCAGACTCACCATGCATCGAAAACAGGAAGCAGTCATCTAACAAGGTCGCTTGTCAACTGTTTAATGATATCAACTCATCTATGACTCATTCGTATTTCGGTATACTATCTGGTGGTCGGTGGATACTCCCGAAGCCTTATTTAGAAGCCAGAGTTAGCCACTAACACATACGAAACCTAATGTAAAAAAAAATCGTATACATGTCTTAGAAAGGAGCCTCTTCGAGGTGCACTTCAAACTCTTTCGCCACACGGGTTCGAAGCACTATTTGCTTCAAACCAGTGTTTTGCTTTCAAGATGATTCTCTAAAATAATGCACAGTAGTATGCATTGTGGTTTAAACCAATTATTCGGGACAACCTAGTTTTTAAACTCTGATCAGCAATTAGTATAATTTGTTCGCGGAATTTCAAGCAGTTTAAAATGTTATGCGAAAATACCCGTGAAATGCAAAGCTAATTCAATCTATTTTGTTTTAACTTTCTTTGCTTTCGTGCTGTCTTCTTTTCCGACTATGCTGTTTGCTCCAAAAATTATTGTTTAATATTAATTTATATTCACTTCATAATTCTGTTCCACTTAAGGAGTCTCTTGTAGTGGGAATGAGAAACTCATTCCCACTTACACAAACATTAATTGAATGAAAGTCAAAAAGCATTAATTCAGTAGGACCGCTGGGATCACTAGAACCGCTAGAATCGTCTTAAAACTAGGTGATTCTCGCGACCAATTCCGTGAAGAACCAGGTTAACATGGTATCTAATCAAATGTGATGTCCATTGAGCCTTTCACGCCGATGCTCGTAATTTTCACGGCACCGTCTATGGACGGCTTATGGGCGCATAACGCGGCCTCTCCGCCGATTCTAAAGCAACGCTAAGAGAAGCAATTTCCTCTATTACCGCTCACGTCAACCGCAGTATACTGGGACAGAACCAGTGTTCCAGCTTACATCATCTCGAGCACACCCACGTAACATAGGTACTGTGAATGAAACAGTTTATACCTAGTTTTTGTATGCTCCAATTGTTTACGCTGACTGTGCAACATGTGGTACAAAAACTACAATACATTGATTTATTTGATAAAAACAATTACTAAGAAGTTGCATTAAAACAATGTCAAAAAAGCTGCATTTTAGGACTACCATAAGCTTAGGTACGATAGGTACTCACGCCGCAATAGATGTGTAACTGTACAACATGTTCCCGTATTATACCCCTTTACCTACTGTTCCCCAGTACTATGCAGTACAGTACAGGTTTTAATCAGACTGCGGTGGAGCAGTGGCCGCGTCGCATTCCGCAGCATGGGGTGCCGACGCCATGATATGGAATCTCATTTAATTAGGGACGCGGGTGGAATAATCATAGGTGGGATCTTGGAGGACTTAGCTTTCAGTTTCATCAGTTGAAACATTGCAGACTATTAAACTTATAAAACGCAACATACAGATACATTTGCAAATAATTTTCCCATTCAGGACGACTTTTAAACTACGCTTACCAAAGCTTAATATGTTAATGATATTTGCTGACCTAACAAACATAAAACACAGTATCATTCGCCAATAATAAACTATTATCCAAGTCATATTAACGTATCTGACCGCAGTAATCACTTCTATTGTGTAAAACTGCCTCATCACATCATTGTCTACATTGTATTCAAGAAAATGATGCTGGAGGAAATCTCCGGCAAAAACGCAAACGCGTGCGGTATGTCGCATTATGATTTCTTGTGTTTGTGCATCGCGACACGCTGCATAGCTCTTGTCGGAACGAATTTGCACCTGTCGATCGTTACATGCAAGGCGTTTCGTGGTGTCTCTTTTTTCCCGACTGCCAAGAAGGGATATTATGTTCCTCGCGCCTATATTATATGAATGCATTGAGATGGGCAGCCAGATTGACTTGTCTCATCTTTTCTGTTTCTTTTAACCCTACTGAGCACAAAATACGAGTAGATTTATGAGAAAAATGATGCAATACGAAGTGCGATTGCTAATAAAGTTCAGAAAGCTCACATTATTACTTACATCGTTATCGACCCGCATAGGGTATTTCGAACATTGTAGTGGACACACGCAATCTCCAACAAAAAGGACATGATGATACCGCGCTGAGTTACCACCTGCTTATGTGTGATCTTGCAAAGATTTGCATGCTCGATGAAAAATTTTATGCAAATTGACGACAATTTCATTATTTTTTTTTAACGTGTAAGTTTTTTCGTAAACTGAGGACAGAAAATTATACCCGAATTAAAATTTGGATTTGTTCTAGTAAATTTTCGGTTATCGCATAGGTAAAAACTGTCGACTGTGGGAAACAATTAACATAATTACAGTTCTACATGCCTTAGCATTTGCTGTTTAGTACTTCTCTACTGTGACTTAATAAAGCTTTTATTAAAGCACCTTGGCCCTGACCTACTACAGTTCGACCATCCAGTCATACGGCTTTTAATATTGCTAGAGAAAACCCATAATGTATACTGGTTGTGCGAACACTACCAGTATACCATCGTGCAAAACTGCCGGTTGAAGTATCTAAGCAAGCATACAGTCAGTGTTACGTCAATAGTACTGGGCAGCTAAATGATTTATTACTAATTGTTTATTACTCCATTATGAATCTAATTGCTAGCGTTTAATACGTGTGCACTGTGCAAACAAGCAGAGAAATTTCATATAAGAGTTTCATTTCATTCTCGTTTGAGACGTATTTTATGTCCTTGTTTTGCCGCTTGGAATCTTAGGGAAATCCTACGAGTATTTATTTGACGTGACACAGTTATTCTGAAGTTTCTGTTGAAGGGCTGGCACAATGGCCAACGATTGTCAATTGTTTTCTTGTAGGAGTTGTGATTTTGTCACGCGCATTGTTCATCTCTGTACAAAAAGATGTTCCTATTTTGCATGCTCAAATCCTAGAGTAGACATGTGCAAAAGTAGGAGCTCATCTGCGTTTATGGCATTAATTATTTTTGACATTTTATGTCAAACATCCAATCCGGCAATGTGATTTTTATGCCGTAGAAAAGTACTCTTAGCATAAAAATCACATTAGCTTCGAAAGGGTATCTTGTCACAGTTGTCTGCTCTATCCACGTAACAGTTCAGCACCGCAAACTATTATCGTGGAGTTCCATTTTGCTGTTGCATTATGTACGAAGGACCCTCGGCTCATGCGATCGTGTTTCGGAATGCTGATGCACTGCAGTATTGCAGTTTTGGATTTTTTGCGCCGCTTTTATCGCCCTTTGTCAGACATCGAGTGTAATCGGATAATTTGATACTGTTAGGGGTATCGTGTTGGACATGGTTACACGTAGTTCCTGAGTTTACGATATGCTTGTCCTTCCATAACTTTGAATGTTCGTTTCTTCTTCTTGTCGTGTCACTAGTTCTTTCGAACCAGTGTGATGAAAGTATTAAAGTACGCCTCTATGAGGCTGTAGTGTACGTTTCAGTTGATTGGGCGTAAATTAGTTCATAGGGTATCTAAACTCAACCTTGGCTTAGAGAAGTGGGGGGTTCATTAATGTAGGATATTGACTGTAGGTGCCACCTTGTTTTAAGTTGACAAGTACACAATGTTAGAAAGCTTGTAATCACGCAAGCCAGATTGATAGGACAATGGTGGCGTGATTCCAACTGTGCCATAGGATTGCACCTTGCAGGTTCACGCTGCCGTAATTATTGTCAATGAATTCTACACTAGACTCAGCCTGGCTTTGCTCATGTACGAAAACTATATTTCTGCAGTAAATAGATAATTTCAACCGGGAATGGAAGAAGCGAAAGGACGTTGACCCATCCTTGGATCGAAAAGGCCGATTGCCCTTGTAGCCTAAGATGAGTTATGACTTGTAGTATGAATATTACAGAAATTGTCTACTCCCAAAAACATTAAACCAAAAATCCTTCTTGATTTATTACCAGCGTAATATGACAACCAAATCACTCCTTCACTTAGTGAGCATCAATTTTGATAAAGGGTATCAAAACGCTATCCCCAGTTTCTGAAATCATTGCAAACAGACGCGGTTCAAGGCCTTATATACATAAGATAACCAGCGCTTAAACTGACATTTGTGTAGAAAATATCAGGCAAAATAACTGGTCAAGCTAACCAGTCGTTTTGTAAGTGACTAGTCTCAATTATCTCGCAGAATTAACACCTGTATAATTGCCCAAGGGAAACGACTTTAATTGGCGCTGGATTGTCGCTTAATGACTGCCATACCTATTGCACGATGTTTACGTCCATAGTAAACATTATTATGATAATTGTTACTGGTATATTTAAATCTGCTTTACAATTTTCAAGGTGTTTGATTGAGATCTACTGGTATACTTAAATTTTGCTAAACATTTTCAAACGGTATCTCTGAAGTTTTTGCTCAATCGTGTTCCATGTGATCAACAAATTGACCTTATCGACACAACTTGATATGGTATTTCAACACTCCAAAAATTCAACCTGTGACTGTTTAAATGGTGACGTAACGCTGAGCCAGTTCTGCAGCAAAAAGAGTCATTATCGGCCTCGAGTTCGAAGTTGCAAGGTCATATGTAATTGGATGACTGGTCGACTGTAATATCAAAAGGGTCAAGTGACTTTAAGTTTTGCCTTTGTGTAGGAGTACTAGGAGTTGCTTGCTGTGAACTTCTTGTTGTCCTTGCAATTTTATTAAATAAAAATTCATTTAAAATATTCATCCCATTCATCATAAAAAAAAAATAGTGATTGGGTTGATATTCAACCCCTTATTGTTAATAATTCCTATTAAGTTAAAAGCTTCAATCTCTACCCGTAGCTGGACAGACGCAATTAAAACACTCTGGCCTACCAGAACCCCGCCGAAGAGAATTGAAAAAGCATGATGCATCGAGTGGTCAATATTTCACACTAGACACGACCTTCAGTAATGAAGATGCCAAATAAGAAGAAAAAGCTTTATTTTCTTTATCAAGTAGTATTGTCTATCAGATGTCTATGAGTTCCCACAGTAGCCCACTGTTGTAGTAAGACAGTTGTGTACTTGAATGCTTAGCCTCCGTGACGGCCTAGGCCGCACCAAGGTCGCAACTTGCCGTTCGTATAATTATCATAATAATGTTTATTATTGTTTGCATAACTTGGTATGTTTATGATTATGACGCGTATCTTGCATCGCAGACGGAAATTAAACAAAATTACTCTTGCGGGCAAAAATAGTTTTAATATGGAAATAATTTTGTCGATGGTTTTGAGGTTATCCAGTTTCACGGGCCAGCTTCATTGTCTCGTCCTCATTATCATTGGCAGTACTTAACCTAAAAATCAAGTGTGGAAAATGAGAATATAGTCCCGGACGATATCTGCTACACATACTCGGCTTAGTTTACTTGCTCGTGTAGAACTGGGTTTGTTTAGCCCGCATTGGCTTTTATGAGAAACTTATCGATACAAGCGAGTGTACCCGAAGCCAATGGAATAGAAAGATTCAATCTAGATTTACACGGCTTTATACAAAGAGTAAAGATAGTCCTGGATATATCGAATCTCTAGTTTTATTTATCCTAGTTTTGCGATAATAGAGCAAATGACATCGTCGCAGTACACCGCAGCGGCCAGTGAAATAACAAAATGACGAACATAGGTAAATTGAAACTAGCCGAGGATAGGCGGGCGCGGTCATATCAAAGAAAACCTTTATCATTTCGCTTGTGATTGCGCTACCGTTCTAAACAGTTATTTTTTCGGTACCGCTATTTTTTTTACTATTGAAATACAAGGGTAACCGGAATATATTGGTAAGACGTCATATCGATAAATAAAGGTAGCTTAATTTTTCGGTTATTCAGTCCCTGCTATTATGCCGTAACATACAATAGTTACCAGATTAGTCTCTAAATAGTCCGTTGCCTTATATCATAAGTTTTTTAACTGCTCCATTTTTCGTGCTAATATTTCTGATACGAAAAAGGAAAGATGTGAATTGTTTACATCCACAACACTCCTTTATCCTCTGGAATGCAAGCTTTTTTTCAATGGGAATCCCATTATGAATGTGCTAGTCTTTGAATGAACAACGGATGAATTGAATAGGCTGTGACAACATTATGATGTCACAGTGGCTACAGAAACACGACTTTAAAAGGACGATTCCGATTCCGAGACTTGGTTTTTCTTTCTAGCCCTTCGGCTGGGTTTTATGCAGCATGTGTACTAGACGAAGTATTAAAATGAATTTTTCAAACAAGTTCCGGTAATTCCCTCAAGACGTTTTTACATCCCAGGCGATATTTATGAACGGTGAAAGTAATATCAGTTTTACAAACCCTGCGCTCTATTCACTTTCATTACTAAGTTCTAAGCACTAAAGTGATAAAAAGCACAGATAGTTTTATGAGCAACTCATACCATTATTACATTTCATAAAATGTAATTGCAGTAATAACCCTTGTTCAATTGCAACATTTTAATGGGTGCTGATGAAGATTGAGCAGTAAGTGCGATTATTGTGCAGATGCTTTCTTAGTATTAACGCATTCTTTATTTTAAACAAACCATTGAAGAGAATGAACTCTGAACGCAACATGATCACGGCTGTAACTGCACGCGGTTAACTTGTCGCAGCTCTTTATACATTCTAACTTCAAAGAGTTCTAAGAGGATTAGTCAGGGCCTTATTTCACAGAAGTTAGTTTTCATACGTGTCAGGTTAAAAGCCCGTCACTACCTATTAATACATCAACTGGCTTCCTCATATTTTCCTTCATGTACCACTAGTGGCACGTCCGAATAAACGTATGACATTTAGATTTACATATTATTATGTTGTTGTACTACCAGACAGGCCGGTACCACGGGCAAAAAATATTTCCTAAGGTAAGTACTGGTTACTTCATTATATAAATACTCTCCTAATATTTTAGCTCCACGATCTTTTAAAAACGTTTATTTTATTGAAGTGCAACTGCAATGATAAAGGGGTGGGAAAGGAAGCAACAAAAAGTCCGTCTGACCACATGTGCTGTGACGTCAGCGCCAATCAGCTGGCTGCCGGTTCGATGTTCTGATTCTACGAATGATAAAGCTTTTGAACTATGAGAGCTTTCATAGAAAATTACGCTGAATTTGCTGGATGTAGTTACTTAATATCCGAAGCAGAAATTATGAAGATACTGTATTGCTAGGGATCGGGATAAAATTCTAGAGTATATTTCAATTAGTTTTGCCAATCGCGCTTTAATCTCGTTCGGTTTTATTAATTTAAAATGTCTTGGAAAATTTTCAATGAATGATGATGATCTAAGTGAATGTTTGCCCTCAGGGTTGCTGTCATTCACGGTATTTTAAGTGAAACCGCAGGCTGAATCTATATCCACTTTACAAAACTCTAAAGATTAATAAAAAGACAGAAAACATTGCCATTTGAATTCCCAAAGCGACCATGATTTAGCATGAATTTACGAGCGCTTGACATTATGGAGACCGATGCTCACCATGGCGATTTATGATTTCATATAACTAGATGGCGACACATATCAATTTAGATCGCGCTATCGTTGCGTTTCACGCTATGTAAGTCCTTGTTTTTGTAATACAAGGTACTCAACCTAATATACCCAACCCAGTCTAGCTTATTATGTCTGAAATTTTTCTGTGAATAGGCTCACGACTCTATCCCCAGGAACCCAAACAGGCACAATAATCTACGTTACTACGTTGCGTCTTCTAAAAAGCTTGAACTTCTTGCAAACAACAGTTCTATTAGATAGACAGGAATATCGTTTTCCCATTAGTATTTTTTGTTCGTTACGCTCGATAAACGCTTAAGACTTTTTGTACACACTGGAAGGCAATGACCTCCATAAAACATCTCCACGCATGCTCACTATCTATAAGTATCGTAAATAAGTTAACTGTAAGTAGGTTTACGAATGAGCGTTAATAAAATCTAAAAGTATCATGGTGTAATTATGTTTTTATGGTGTTTTTATCTCAAATTTCAGTTTAATTAATTTAGTAATCGGAAGATAATAAATAAATAAAGTAATGCTGGACTTTTCCACACAGCATCATCTAGCCCCAAAGTAAGCAGAGCTTGTGTTATGGGTACTAGATGACTGATATACTACTTAAATACTTTTTGTTTGTAAATATATACATATTATACATAGAAACACCCAGACCCGAGACAAATATTTGCAGATTATACAAACATTGGTCCCGCCGCGGGGATCGAACCCGCAACCTTTTGCGTCGCAGGCAGGCCTTCGCCCACTGCGCCACAGAGGTCGTCGAGATATCTAATCTGTACTGTACAGATGCTGTCTCCTGCCAATAAACCTTTAAAACAACTTATAGCATGTGCAATATGTGCATTTAATCATCTTTAAAGATTAGAAGAGGAAAAAGTATTTCTAGATATTTTTCGCATTTTCTTTGCCAATATTAAATCCGTATTGCGAGACTTAAGTGGCGCTGGGCAGGACACTTGGCCAGATTTGGTGATGGCAGGTGGTGTAATGCTTTGACCGAATGGTACCCAAGGGGAAGTGCTAGAATAGAAGACGGGGCAGACCAGCAGCCAGGTGGGTGGATGATATAGAGGCCATTGAGGGAAAGACATGGATGAGATCAGCTCGGGACCGATTAGATTGTGGGAGGAGGCTTATGTCCAGCAGTGGGCTATTATTTAAGCTGCCAATGATGATGATGATGATGATGAAGAAAGTTTAAGATGATATAAAAGACTTTACTTTATCTCCATAAAACCTGTCTACAAGTTCAAAATGATCCCCAGCTATCAATCCCACGCTCAAGATTGAGTGTCGGCGACAGTCGATACACTACAAATTGTTTCTCTAGTTTTTCTCCTTTGAACATCGTTCTATGTGCTCGGGATGCATTTTTCTGTAAAAGAGTTCATGTGTTTTCATGTGTTACGTTATTTGGGTATTGATTTGTGCGTCTCATCTTAAAACTTTATGTATAACTTAAACGCCAAATAATCTAGTTTGCTGTGCTGGTCCACATCTATTCCTATTCAAAGTTCCATCCTTATCAGTCCGTTGGTTTGGTCATTGCTTGTGTAACACAAACTTCTAAACACAGATCGTCTAACATATCGTACACAATAAAAAAATATATAATTTGTTAATAATGTATTAAGATTTATTTCCATCTCATTGTTTCAATCCTTTTAGAAAGCTTTATCATCTGTTTTCTTTCTGCGAGAACCAGTATAGATAATGGTTTATTTTATGAGTGTCTTTACGATAACGATAAGCTTCCGAACTAAAGATACTGAATAAAGTTCAATGCCCTCAACAATAGTAAACTTACAAGTCAAACTTAGACTCAAAAGCGTCTATGAGTTTCAAATTTGTGTGGCAGGTTTTGTCTACAAAATGCTAGAATGTGACTAGTTATACCTTGTCGAGTTCAAGTTCGAGTGAGACCACGTCTAGACTACCGATAACCCATAGGGAGTACCTAAGACCAACATGCTTGGGTACTTTTACATATAAAGGACTAGCTGCGCTCTTGCGGTGTAACCCGCGATCCCTCAGGATTTTTTCGGGATAAAAAGTAGCCTATGTCCTTCCCTGGGATACAACCTATATCCATGCCAATTTTCAGCCTAATCTGTTTATTAATGTTGTTTGGGCGTGAAATGGTAACAAACAGACAGACAGACAGAGTTACTATCACATTTATAATATTATAGTATGGATATTAGTATGGATTCCCGTAAAACTCAATCCTCATCTTCGCTTGTAAAATTACCTACATAGTACAACATTGAAGTTGATTTTCTTTAAGTTTTTAAATCCTTATTATTTCTGTGCAGAGATATCATAGTTAATGCTGTATTCAATTTTACGGAAGACTTATTCACCTAAATATATTGTGTTGGTGGTGTGGCAAAACTATTCGCACTTACTTTCAAAACTCGCATTACAATCATTACACTACATGATTTCGCTTTCAAAACAGTTTCGTTGTAAACAATAGGTGGCGTGACGCTGTACATCATGGTGATGATGACATTGTATCAGAAAATTGTTGTTATTTTGTAAGAGTAACATAATGGAGTCATGTTATTGTCACAGTGCTGGGTTTTGTTATATGGAGTATTTGGAAAGTGTAGGCAATTTTCATGTCTGTTATTGTATTTCCTACCATAATCTCAATGACTAGGGTCCTCTATGTCGTTGATATCAGAAACTATGAGTACCACTACCCACAAGTCATGCATGCCAATATTTATCCCGTACCGGTGGAATCAAAATTGCATCTCAGTATCTCAGTCGTGAGTAATTGCCCACCACGATTCTAAGGTCATCAATAGAAAAATCTTGCATGATACTTGTATTTACGTTGTTGTGCTAATACCAAGCCCCCTTTTTGAATCAAGTATAAAACTCCCTAAGGCTCCGTCACCAAAGCTGACGATTACTTCAATACAAGCTTTTCTACTAAACTTTAGTCTTTAGTCAGATTATGTGGGCTTGGCATTATGTTTATCTCTAACGTTTCACAAAATTTTATTACTAGTTTACGTCTAACGGTTATTAACCCAGCTGGTCCACTAATATTCTTAATAAATTCAACCAAATGACGATTGCGATGTGTACTATTCGCTACCCACTGTCGCTGCTGATTAGATGTGAGCAGGAAGTCACACTGGACCATGATCTAGTTTGTCAACATCATAATGGGTTTGAAACTTATCTGGCTATTGTATTATGTATGTTTGGTCAGCGATAAAAGTTAAATTGATATTTTACGAAAAATCATTGTCGTCAGAACCCTTAATGCTGCAAAATGTGGGCACGTCTCTGAATTCCCCTAAATATTCAATAATTTTCAATTATAGAAGACTAGCTGGTACCCGCGACTTCGTCAGCAAAATAACATACTTAATAAAAACAGAACTGAAAACTGCTGTTCAAAAGATTCTCTTCTGATACTTTTAAAACTAAAAATGCAATAATAGCGCCATCTCGACCTCAGCCATAGGACAGCAACGCCATCTAATGGCTTTCAACTGGAACTTCACTTTAAGTCCCCATACAAAACTCTAACCCTTATTTCACGCCTTTTATGATTAGTTTTGGGAAAAAAAAGTAGCCTATGTCCGTCCCTGGGACATAATCTTTATCCATGTCATATTTCAGCATCATCTGTTCAGTGGTTTAGGCGTGAAAAGGTAACAAATAGACAGACAGACAGACACATTTTACTACAGGAAAAATTAGATCGCGCTATCGTTGCGTTTTGGGGAACGTAACATATAAACTCGCTAATCCTCTACTTTTCAGCTTTATAATATTAGTATGGATAATATGGTCAAGTGGACTTGGCTTTGCAATATCTAGATTACGTTTGTTTTCAAGTATTAGACTTAATTGCATGTACGACCTATTCAATTCATCATGAAATCAGGAAATCCTGACTTTGACTAGTTTTCCTCAATTGCGATTATAGCAATATAAATAACATAAATGTGATTCAGTTCAGTGTCTTATTTTATGTTAGTAAATATTATTGTATCCTTCCTCCGTCTATTGCGTTTGTAAGGATTGTTTATTTCGTCATCCTTATCACGATAATCTTGAACTTCAAATAAATACCTATTAGAAACAACAGAGTACAAAATATATTTATAGGTTTTAGTTTTCTTATCTTATACAACATCATTGAGTCACTACTTCACTAGCCCTTACTAACTTGCTTTATCTGTAGGAACACATTTGCTTTAAAATGATAGCCACCACTTAGTATTCCAAAAATAACTCTTATTCAACACACTTTGGTTTTATAAGTAACATTTGATATCACGATTTAGCAAGAATTCCACAATTTAAGGGCCACTAATAGATGAATAATGAATAGTCATACTGAATCAGAGCGTTAAATTGTTTCCAGAAAAAAAATGAGTTTACGATTATTATTGACGCGTCATTCCCGCTAGCGTCATGAGCGATTCATCAATCGATTCAATTGATTGATTTAATGAGTCCGTGTTCGATTTGATTAAATCGTGTTCAAAACAAAACAGGATCGATTGGAAGTGCCGCGTGCTGATAAGTGTCACAGATTGAACAAAATAATAACGTTTTAAAAGCTAATTAATCCGACTTCAATTTCGGATTACGTAAAATATTTAAGGCAATGATGAGGTTTTAAAAATTATACGGGAAGAGTCAACCCAGGAATTCAATGTAAATAGGTCCATTTCGAAAATATACCTTTTCAAACAACCCCTTCAAAATCGAATCAATTTCGTATTGACAGAGAAATCGGTCATCATTCGAGGACTCTTCTTTTAAGTCGGCTAAAAATTTAAATTAATTTGACCTTAATAAAAACCTCTAATCTTAGGGTTATCTGTAAGGTCAATTAATCAGCAGAAAATAAAAGAAGGTTACCTAATTTTATTCAAATTGCGTGAAGCAACATTTATTATCAGGCAGACTCGGTTCAATGGGAATATAATATTCCAGAAAACTTCTCTTTGAACTATTTGTAAATGTTTCTGGGATAGTAATATAAACTCATACAAAACCGTGTAATTTTTTGAAGAATTCTGTTTAGAAACTTTCGACGAATAATACGCGACAAAAAAATCCTTGTTATACTCGTAGTATACTCGTAGTACATTGATCGTAGCATTTGACAGACAAGACATTCGATTATCATCAGAATCTGCACCTATCTTGCGACATGTTTCAATGCTATTGCCCCTAACGAGTGGTTTTGCAATGAACATTTAAGCACAAGCTGAGTCAGCGTTTGCGAAATGTTTACAAGTTATTGTCTGTGTCGATGTCTACATTTGTTTATCGCAAGTACACGTTACACTGCCGCATTTAATTTTCATTAACCTGAGCAAGAAGTACTACATCATTATGGAGTATATTTTATAGTTTGTTTGTCATTTTGTAGATGTCTCATGTGCTTGTATTCGAATGTTTATCCTCTCTAGAGCCGTGTTGGTCGAATGGGGTTGAACCTCGACTTACAATCCGAAGGTCGTGGGTTCGAATCCCAGCCAATCAATGGATTTTTCGTTTCGTAAAATTTATATGCGCTTTAACACGAGCTCTTAACGGTGAAGGAAAACATCGTGAGGAAACCCGCAGCTTAGTCAGCTCCACACGTATTTACGTTGTCTTTCCTGTAGACCAGGCCGATTAAGCTGAGAGGATGGTTAAGGTGCTGGGCAAGCCTATTTCATCTCAAACAATGTGCCAGGCACCGCAACGTCCCGTTAAGTGTAGGCATAGGTTGCCTACACTTAACGGCTGAAGCTGTATAAATCATCTAATAAGGCCTAAGTTATTATCCTCTGAAAATAACCTGTTACGTAAAGTTTATTTCAATGGCAATTATACTTTAAACACTTGGTTGATATTCCACAAGGACATCTTCTTAGGTCTGTACTAAACATTATTAGTAAAACCCTCAGCTGTCTCTGACTGAACGTAAGGCAAACGCTTTCTCCATCTACTGCGTATTCCCGGGACATTGAGACTCCTAAAGTGTCAAGTCAAATGCAACTGCATTTAATATTGTCGGTGGGTTCGCTTTTAACTCCCAGGAGGAAGGAAGTGGACGACGTGCAATGACTGCAGTATGAAAAGCGAATGGCGATGACGTAATTGAAACTCTAGAGTTTTGGGGCTATATTTTCACGATTATTGTCTACTAGCTGTCCGCCCCGGCTTCGCACGGGTTTATTATAGGTATTTAACAAAAATTTAATAACAACATGGCGATCCCGGAGCGGGATGTATGATCCTTTAAAGTTTAGAGGTTAATATGTAGGTAAGGTCTAAGGTAGGTAAGGGAGTATTGGGCAGTAAGGCAGGTTTGGACACCACCGGCAAATCCCCGTGTTATGCCGGCCATACACCATCATGCCAATCCACCATTAGTCATGCCAATCCACCCCCATACATGGTCAATTCTAACTGATCAAATTCCGATTTGACGATAGGCATGATGGTTTATGGCCGACATGACACGGTGGTGTCCAAACCTCTCTACTGCCCAATGCTCCCCTACCTCCCATATATATTTCATTGATATATTACCACTCCCCTCCATTCATTCCATAATTCCCAGACACTTTTTAAACTATCATGGTTTTCAACATTTTTAACACAGTTAACACAGTTATTTACCATGATTTAATGTTTTTTGAGTTTCCCGATATTTCGGCGCAGTTACATACGCCATGATCAATAGTATCTATGGTATTAACCATGGTTAATATCCCGTTACCTGTGTTAAAAATCCCAGACACTTGTCCTACCGTACTAACTGATATTTATTGTGTGGTCGCGATGTATCTTACATTTTTAAACTCATGATAACTTTTGAATAAAATGTCCAATTTCAATCATTCAAAAAGTAATCGACGGGTACTGAAACAGCCTTTAATACGAAGGAATTTATTTGGATAAGAATAAATACCAAAATAAGAATAACGTGGTCTGCTTTTGGTCGGCATTTTTATTCACTTTTTAAATTATAAAAGTTAATATTCTGACACAACCACAATAGTTGGACATATGCTATCGCTGACTTTTTTGTAGATATTGATACGTTCTTTAATATTGTAGAACATTTTTTTGTTCTATCGTCAATAGTTTTCGCAGCGCACGCGATATGAAGAATTTTATTTTCAAAATTTTACACCTTTGGTTACATTATTGCAATTTTCATAAGGATCTCTAATTTTTTTGAAAATAATTTATAGCCTATGTTCATCACAGATAATGTAGGATTCTAATGGTGAAAGAATTTTTCAAATCGGTCCAGTAATTTCGGAGCCTATTCAATTCAAACAAACAAACAAACAAACAAACAAATGTTTCCTCTTTATAATATTAGTGTAGATATTCCAATCTTTGAGAGTTCTTAAATGTGTTCAATTGTTTTATATCTACTTTGCTATAATGCTGATGCATCATACATACATATTATTATGTATATGTATGAGTATGTGATTATAATGGTTACTTTGCATAAAGCATTCGTGAATGTCGTCTCACATATTTGAACTTATGAACATATGACTTGCCAGTATATCTGTCGACCACATTTTGGGATTGCACTGGTGAAGGTTATCGGTAAAATTTTCTCTATCATGAATACCAAATATATTCGTCCTCTGTTGCAAGATTTAAATTAGAGATATCAATGAACAACATCCTGCAGATATTTTTCAGAGTTGTAATTTATGTTTTTGCGTAGGATAATGGACACGAAATTATGAATTGAACAATTTAACAAACAAGAATTTTAATCCGTTTCCTGTAGGCTTTAGTAGTATCAATAAACAAGTCTATTAATAAATATGAAGTGGATGTGGTTTGTTTAGAACTTAGTTGTAGGTAAATGTTTTAATAACTTTAGCCAGTTTTTCCATTCATTTATATTTAGCAAATTACTGTAACAGCTTTATTTTTAACTTATTCTATGTTTACTTGTTCGTTACTTATTACTCACTAATTGGTACGTTTAGAGATATTAATAAGTAGTCGTATATTTGACGACCTCTGTGGCGCAGAGGTTAAAAACCCGCTTGGGACGCAAAAGTTTGCGGGCTCGATCCCCGCCGCGGGATAAATGTTTGTATGATATGCAGTTATTTATCTCGGGTCTGGGTGTTTATATGTATATATTTACAAACAAAAAAATTAGTAGTATATCAGTTATCTGGTTCCCATAGTATACAAGCTTTGCTTAGTTTGGGGCTAGATGACGCTGTGTGAAATGTCCAGTATTGTTTATTTATTTATTTATGTCTAAATTAAAAATTAATGGAAGTTTTAAATGGCAAAGTTACAGACTCTTCTCTAAAAATAATACTTTGTTGCGTATCATTTCTACTCTTAGTTTCATTTTCAAGTCCTTGGGCACGTTTGCCCTCTCAGAGCTAGCGCATAAGGACTTAACCTGGCTTAGTGAGACGTTGCTTGCCTGACTCTTGACTACGGAATTAAAAGAACTTCCTTGTTTTCTCAATTTTATTTGCAGAAAGAGACTAACGTCAAATTTATTGTACCACAACCAATCTTTAGCTCTCTGAAGTAGCTGCGCAGAACCCATTTTTGATGACTTGTATAGCTGCCTTGCTCACTCGCTTAGTTTGTTGCATCGCGCTATCTCGCTTACTCTACCAAACCTGCGCAATCGTTAAGTGCACCTAACTTCAGAGAGCTAAAGATCGGTTGTGCGTAGTGTACTTGTATTCAAGTAATAATTCTTCTTCTTCTAATCTTTACCAGTAATATCCAGTATAATCTTTACCAGTTAAAGTCTTTTATACTTCTTCTTAATGAGGCTTAACTGAATCATAAAATTGCCGAAATTATTGTGTCTCTTAAAAGCTTAATGTCCTTTGCACGTATTTCGCGTCGTTGTGTTAAGCATTGCCATTTACATTGACCCACTTTTTCTACAATGCGAACGTTTTATCAAGTTCCCTTTCCTAGTCTAAGGGGAATAGTATTGTCATAGAGTTATTTCACACCTTTTCATTGACACGGCTCAATTGTATTTATTTTGGACAAATCCACATAGAACCAGAAAAAATTGCATTATAATGGGAACAATTACCATCATCTTCATTTGCCATAAAAAATCAATTGGAATATGCATGACACAAATAACTCAGTTATTACTAGTTTTTCCCCGATCACAACAATAGAATAGGATTCCTGTCTTTCCGTGTTTCATATGAACTTGAAGTTTCTCAACCTTGTTGAAGATTACGTTCAATCTATATTTTTAGGGATATTTCCGTTAGCTTTCTATTTATATCCATCGTGACCAAATCCTCTTTGAGCTTGGTTTCAATCATCCATCCTTTCAAGTCAACGCATCTTGACTTAGTTTGACATGACAGGCGCCCGTCCTTTCCATTCCCTCCACAATCGGAATCTGCTTAAGCTTCTTCGGGGAATTCAATTATAGACATACCTTTGTAGAAAACTGAGGGGTGTCTTTCAATCTGGCATTGAAATAAAATAATGAAAACGGTTATTTTTTCCACAAATTAGTTATCATTTTCTATTTCTCTATAAGAGTCTAAATCGATGTTTAGATATTATCTTATAGGACTGGGTATTTATTTGTACTATTTGTAAGTAACGTATATAAATGCTTGGCTATTTTGTAGTCACTGTAAATGGCGCGGTAAGGTGTTGGTATGCGCATGTTTTAGCTTATCTATGCGCACATTTAGGAGGGGACATGTTTGTCTAAACCGCTCCCTATTAGGGTTCGACCTTATAACGATACTCATAAAGTTTTGTTTATTACCTGAAAAACATAAAATATGACCAATTCCTTGTGCCACACATGTTTTATTTTATTTATTTGGAAGCCTTACGGAAACAAATAAATAAATCATATCAAAATCAGTCCGCATGAATGGAACGCATCCTTCGCGTCTCATCCGAGCATTCGCCCTCCACGTCTAAGAGGACTATAAAGTGTTCTTCGTATAGTTAATAGGATGCATTGAAAATTATCCAGAATAGATAAGTTTAAGTTTCTCCTGCAAGAATACGATAGCGTTTGTTGAACCGAACTCCATTCACTATAGCAACTATCTGCTACGTTATGCATTTGATGACCAATCTGTAAATTGAGCTGGAATAGCCGACAAATAGCTAACTTTGTATCGATCGGAACAGGTAATGTAGTTGAATAGACAGTAACGGGCCGCTGTCACGCTGAAGGCAAGGTTTCAGCAGCCGTGCCCACTTCATCGGACGACGACCTCCAAAGGGTTGCCTTAAATGTAGCGCACAAGTTACAAGATGACAGGGGATTGTTGTTGATTTTTAATGGATTTGGATACTAGTCCCTTTAGCCAGACATTTAACATCTAGTTCCTCTTTTGTGAGTTGGTATTGTAAGCGAAAAAAAAGTACACGAGTGTCGTGGATGGCACACTCGGTTGGAACGAAGTTTGTACATTTGACATTTTGACATTTTGCGCACCTTGTGCACCACTTTTCGCACTCTGCGCATCTTCACTAGGTACTATGCGCACCATTTTGCACAATTTGTGAAGATATCAACGAAAACATGTTTCTTTGCTTCTCCTGTAAAGTTGTGTTTTTGCAATTATCCTTTTATTCCCCGGAGACAACGATATGTCGTGACGATAAAATTGATCGCTTTTTTCCTAGCCTCCATCCTCGATACTGTCGGAAAAGGATCTTCGTTCCAAAAAATCCACTCTCACCATTTTAATTGTTACGAAAAAGAGTGAGAAGAAGATGAAGAAAGAGATGGTGCAATGACCGCCAGGTCGAGGCAAAACATATTGTTATTTCCTTCGAAGTTTAGGTAATTTAATTTGTTTCAATACAAAAAAAGGATGTACCTATTGTGTCTCCTGCCTTCCCTGATTGTGCTCATAGCTTGCGCCACTGTCTGCCAACTTAGACGTAGACTTGACGAATCAATTGTTTCAGACCTCCTTGCGCGGTGTGGGTGGCCATTTAACTGCGATTTTAAAATGCTTCATGGGAAAAAACGCTATTCTGGGACACCTCGTCATCAAGTGTGTGCATTTAGAAACTTGTTTACCCACCACTTCCGTATACGCAGCTGTAACTGAACTCTATAAACATTACGGCACTTCTCAATTTTGAGAATAACATTCAGTTAAATGTCGTGAACAATTTCGCTGTTGATAAACATGGAAATCGACGAAATGTTTGTAGGTCGTTTATTGAATGTTTGTTTTGCATACTGTTATGGCGTACTGGGATTATTTTGCAGTAATAAAATTTACTTCAATTCATTCAACATTTTATTCGTGCCATTTGTGTCTCGGTCACTTCCAAAACGATTTAAAGTAATTGTTGGCATGTAGAGAAGATGGATGACAGTCGTTTGACAAAGCAAGTGCATGAGGCGAGTGTGTATGGCACAGCTGGAAGGGGAAGGCCTAGGCGAACCTTCTCGGATCAAATTGATGACATTTTGGAGAAGGGCCAGGTTAAAAGTACCCTAAACGGGCGAGTATGTATGAAGAATGTAATGAGAGTAAATGAAGCAAAAGTTGTGTGTCAGGATCGTAGCAAGTGGAGATCCGTGGTCTCTGCCTACCCCTTCGGGAAAGAGGCGTGATTTTATGTATGTATGTATTTATTTAAAGTAATATTACAATAACGCAGTTTATACTCGTACTACGAGCATTTAAAATGATACGTCACGTTGATTCTTTACGAAAATATTCTAATAAAAGTAATGATTGCTCATTGCTCACGTATTTGTTTGGTTTATCAACAGCTTTGTGTGTGGCCCGAGTGGCCTGTCTGTTGTCGTTTATGTTATCAGTTGTTAATAAAGGTTCTATAGCACCTTGTTCTGTTATCCCTTAACTTCAGTTCTGAGTCTAATAAAAAATATACCTACTTAGTATGGATTTTACAACGAAGAAAGCTAATATCGTCGAATTCTAGCGTCAGGCATTTACCGTAAAAACTACAACTAATAGAGAGTATAAAAAGATTTCTGTTCTTTTTAAATGTATACATAAGAACTGTTTTTGTAACTTATCCTTTTTGTTTGGCTCGTCATTCACATTTTAGTACTCACAGTAGGTACTTCTAGACTTCAGACAGTTCCTACTCGCATTCTGGAGTCCAGACGCATATCTAATGAATAGGTGTGAAAACAATAACACTGGCTTGTCATCTCAGACCTTCCTCGGCTTGTCTCAACAGGCACTTCAACTACGAAGCTTATTTTCCAAGACTATTCTTGAAAATTTTATATGGCACAAACAAAGAGATGTCTGGATACACTCACATAAAGTTCAAAAAGCTTCCTGACGCTCTATGATGTCAGTGCAGGCAATCTTCTTGATATCGTAAGTTGCAGTACCTTGTGTAATCTTTCTAAGAGCGCATAATATGTTGCTCTATCTATAGATAATTAGATATCTATAGAACTTTTTGCCAGATATGAACAGTCTGTCTACTCGTTATTGAATATTAGATCATACTCTAAATTTTTTTTTTTTTTTTTTATTTTATAATTAGCAAAAAATAATAATAATAATAATAATAATAATGCTTTATTTGGAACAACATTACAATATGAGCAAAGATACAGTGGAAAACGTTGACTGCCGCAAAAGTTAAAAAACTGAGTAGCGGAGTCAGCGCTCTTCTCCAAAAGATTGGATATTAGAGGTTCCAACGTAGCTATGTAGTAAATATTATACCAAAGACTTAATCTAAACAGGAAAGTTACATCTAACTTAAACAATTTCAAGAGTATGAAACTAAGTGTAAGTGTATAAAGTGAATGTGTGTGCGGTGCGTGTGTGTGTGTATGTGTGCGTGGTGTGAGTGTGTGTGTGTGAGTGTGTGTGTGTGGGGGGGGGGGGTTTAAGTGTGAATGTGTGTGAGTGGGTTTAGGTGTGAGTGTGTGTGTGTGTGTGGGTGTACGAAGCGAGTGAGTGTGGGATTTGGGTTTGTGTTGTGGTGTGTTTGAAAGATTATTCCGAAGACAGACATATTATTAGTAGGAGATAAAGGATTATGATTTATGACAATGATGAATGTACAAAAAGAGAAATGTTCTATGAATCATTTATTGAATAGGTTTAAGAAGTAATTCCGTTTCGTCATAAGTGAGTGTCATCAGCCATGACGTACATTTTATTTTGCATTTATGAGACGTGAGACAGTAGATATTGCATGCTTTGTTAACTTTATTATATAAGGCGCAGCTTAGGTAGAAGTAGTGTCTAGATGCAACAGCAGTTCTGTGTTTTTGAAGTTTACATACAATATCAGAGCGACGTCTCGTAGTGGAATGAGTTGGATCAAAGGTAAGTTGCGAGTGTTTCCGTAGGACAGTTGCCAAGATAAATATTTGCCTGACTGTGAGGACTTGACTTATTGAGTAGAGTGCTGATGTAGGGAATCGTCTAGGATTAGATGTTATTACCTTAAGAATGGCTCTCTGCGATCTCTCGACTCTCAATAGGCTAGTCTTAACCGAACCGCCCCATGCAGTAATACAATAGGACAAAATAGATTGAGCTAGAGCAAAATAAACCATCTTAAGGCAGGAAAGGTCAGCAGAACTTCTGAGGTTTTTAAAGATGTAAAGAAGTTTTCTAACCCTGGAGACTGTGCACTCAATATGAGGCGCCCAGGATAAGGTACTATCCAACCAGACACCTAGATATCTAACACTGGGTACTCGTTCGAGTACAGGGCATTGGCAAGTAAGAGAGGAAGAACAAGTATGGGCACGCAAAGAAATTGACTCAGGTTGGGTAATAAAAAGTGGAGAAAAGGTGATGTATTTTGTTTTGGTAGCGTTTAAAGTAAGAAGATTATTTGAGAGCCAGGTAAGGACCGTTTTGAGTGCAAGTTCAGCATGTTTTTGGGCCTCGTTCCAGTCACGACCGCTAGCTATGAGAGTAGTGTCATCAGCATACGTGTAGATGTCACAGTATGGAAGAGACATTTTTACCAAGTCATTGATGTAGACGAGAAAGAGGGTAGGCCCAAGGACACTACCCTGCGGTACTCCAAAAGTGATGTCCTCTTCCTCACTTTGCAGATTATTGATGACTACTGACTGACGACGGTTTGTGAGGTAACTCTTGAAAAGGTTATTAACGTCACCTCTTACTCCACATTCAGCGAGCTTATCTAGTAAATTAGGAACAGAGACGGTGTCGAAAGCTTTGGTCAGGTCCAGGAAGATGCCAATAGTTTTAAACTTGTTTTCAAAATTCTGCGCAATATTAGTGGTAAGATCTACTACTGCATCCTCCGTTGATCTGCCGCTCCTAAACCCATATTGACGAACAGCTAGGATATTTCATGAACGGCTAATTGTTTAACGACCCACTTCGCTAATTGGCATTTAGATAGAGCATGTACCTCAATTAAAATTCATCTCCTTCTAAAGTGACCAACATTTTTACAGACTTTTAATGTTTTGACTCTTTGAACTTGAAATCTTCCGCCAATTTGTCATCTGCTCTATTCATTTTATTTTTATTGTAACAGAACAGGTAATTGGAAATGTGGACTTATTGAAGTCGAACTAGCTTTATTTGGTAAAAGTAATGCAATTATTGCATTCGCGCCAAGCAAAAATGAACCGCCGTTTTTTATTTACCAACCACATTATGTTCCTAAAACGAGTTGGGAAATATTATTTCGTCATCGAAGGGACATTGGTAACATTAGCAAACAATGATGACTACGCTACGGTTCTACGACACGCTTGGGCGGCGCAGCGTAGTTTCTACCACATAAAAAAGACAAAAAATTCCCGCAACGCTTATTACGATCAACCGAGTAACCTGGTTATTCGGATCAATAGTTTTTGACCTTTCCACAATAGGCTAACTGGTTTTTTGACAGTGGAAAGCGGAGATAGTAATGAAAGCATGTTTGAGTTTCGGTTTATTATTCAAAAATGTTTTTGCGAAGTTCAAAGAGCGAATGATTCTTCTAATCGATCAAACGAAGTTTGTCTGATTCAATTCAATTTGAGTAATCTGACCTCAACCTTTTCTTCGTTTCTTTTTTATGGCGTGTCATTCATAAGATCAGATTAATCAGTAGTATCGAGTTCAATGAATGGCTTCTAATAATATAACCTTCTCAGTACTTCTGTAGCTAAATTTATAATTTACATACATTACTTCGGTCCGCGGATTCGACTCTGCAGCTTTTTACTCCTGAAAGTATTTTAAAAATCGGATTAGATCTACCCTTATAATTCATCAACATTAGATTAAAAAAAAAAAAAAAAAAAAAAAAACCTTAACCTTTAAGTACCTCCTTGCTTAATTGTGACTGTTGTATATTGTGTGGAGAAAATAAAACTTTATTATTTGATGACCTCTGTGGCGCAGTGGGTGAAAGACCGCTTGGGACGCAGAAGGTTGCGGGTCCGATCCCTGCCACGGTATAAATGTTTGTATGATCTGCAAATATTTATCTTGGGTCTGGGTGTTTTTTATGTATAATATGTATGTATTTACAAACAAAAAGTATAAGTAGTATATCAGTCACCTGGTTCCCATAGTACGAGCTTTACTTAGTTTGGGGCTAGATGACGCTGTGTGAAATAAAAAAAATAATATATATATATATATATATTATATAGTCTAGCCTAGAACACAATACCCAAACCCACGGATAAATAGGAAAGTCAACGGCTAGCCAGTGCATAGGTGGGCGAGTAACGGAGCGACGACAATCACTCCATTATATCCATACTGGGTACGGGCATCGAACTCGCACCCACATGTTTGTCATTACCAATGCGTATCTTCTCAGTCGGGAGGTGCGGTGCAATGATGTGTTTCTGTAAACGTAGGAAGTGTATGTAAAAGGACAATTTCCGGAAATTCTGGCTCTGAACTTGTGGCATTTTGTGAAAAACCTTAGCCGTATCTGTAATATTAAGCATTTAGAACATTTTCTGTGTTAATCAATTAAGATTCTTGACCGAAAGATTGTGATTGTAATGTTCAATTAACTTTAGATTAATCCAATAGCTGGCACATTTTTGGCTCAAATGTGACAAAAAAAGGATCAGCATTGCCATCCAGTGTGGTAATGCCGCCAGTGTTTTGGGCACGCTTCCGACTGACAGTGACCTGGATCAGTTGAGCTATCTATAGATCGTTTCTAACGATCCTTAGATAGCTTGACTAATCCTGTTGTATTTTGTAAATATGTAGCAGTCTGTAAATAAACATTCGTTGCTCGAACTTTAGATAGTAAGATAAAATTTTTGATGAAATCTAGATAAAAAAGAGCAAGCAAAATTTTTCCATGTTGGATTTTTTCTTCAATTTTGAAATGGAGAAAGATTTGCTTATTGTTATAGTCGATTAGAATGTTACATTTTAACACAAACTGTATTTTAATTAACCCAGTTTTTTTGCGAATATTACATGACTCATATAAAACTCTGTTGACACATAGAGTTCACATCTGCGATCATTCAGAACAATTGATCTATAAGTTTTTGTGGCCTGTTCCGATCGGACGACGAACCCAGCATATGTGCCCTCATGTCTCCACCATTTCCGGCGCCTTACGATGTGCACTGAATGGGAACATAACTTAAGGAGTATGTGGAGTAGGTTTCATTGTGCATTTCAAATAGACCGGTTGTCGGTTTGTTGTGTATATGCTTCATGCACAGCCATCGCTAGGAAACTATAGGCTGTGAAATTCCCTTATTGTTTCCATACTTAGTGATCAAAAATGATTTCAGGAACACGACCTATCCTCTTATTTTCTTTAAAAATGTCTTTAAATGAGAAGCACTTCCGAATACATGTATTTTTTCACCAAATTGTCCTCTAAGACGTTTCTTAACTCTTCTTCTTCTTCTTATTTAAGGATTTACTCCTTGTCGGTACAACTGATGAATCCCTCTCCATGTATCTCTTTCCAGGGCTGCTTCCTTGACCTCTTTATACGACATGACAGCTACCTTCTCCTTCACTTGGCTCATGTAGCTTATCCTCGGTCTTCCCCTTCCTCTTCTTCCTTCCACTTTCCCTTCTATAATGTTCTTAATGAAACTGTCATGTCGTATAAGATGGCCGAGCATCTTTCCCCTTCTGTTCTCGACAACTTGCAATAGCGATCTCTCTTCGTTGACTCTACGCAGAACTTCCATATTGGTTATCTTCTCCGTCCAGCTGATTTTTTCCATTCTACGCCAACACCACATCTCAAACGCCATCAACTTTTCTCGATCCTTCTTTGTTATTGTCCACGTCTCACACCCATATAGAGCTATGCTCCAAACATATGTTTTTATAAATTTCTTTTTAACTTTCTTGGATATGTTTGATGTGAATATGCTTCTTTTATTGTTAAATGCTTGTTTAGCTAGGGCTATTCTTGATTTGATATCTGGTGTGCATCGGGAATCTGAAGTTATTAGGCTGCCTAAGTATCTGAATGTTTTAACTCTTTCTAAATTTGTGTCTTCTAAAGTTATAGTTTGAAATGTTGAATCTGTTTTGGATGCTGTTAGTATTTTTGTTTTATTAATATTGTTTGTTTCCCCGTTGAATTTTACCCCTTTATTTGATTTTTCTACTATTTTCTTGATTGCTGATTCTATAAAGATGTTAAAGATAAGTGGTGAGAGTGAACAGCCTTGTCTTACACCTTGTCTTATTTTTGCTATTTCTTTTTCTTCTCCCATCTCTAATATTGTTGTTTGATTTTTATATAGTTTATATATTATTCTTCTATCTCTAAAATCTAATCCTACATCTTTCAGCGTCTTCATCATTATCTTCCAATTTACTTTATCAAACGCCTTCTCCAGATCTATGAATGCAATATGAGTATTTAGACCTAGGTCCAACCTTCTGTCAATAACAAGCCTTAAAGCGACTATAGCCTCTCTTGTGCCTTTGTTCCTTCTGAACCCGTATTGATCTTCACTTAGGTTTTCTTCAATTTTATTTCTGATTCTGTTTTGAATTATTTTCAATAGTATTTTTGAGGCTTGTGAAATTAGGCTTATAGTGCGGTGTTCTTCACATTTAAGAGTGTTGGCTTTTTTTGGAACTGTTATTGTTTTAGTTGTTTTGAAGTCGTTTGGTACCTCACCTGTTTCGTAGATTTTTTGCGTTAGTTTAAATATTCTTTTTAGTAAATTGTTATTATTAGCGTATTTTATTAATTCTATATAAATTTTGTCATTTCCTGCTGCTTTCCCGTTTTTTAAATTATTTAAAGCTTTATCAAATTCTTCTCTAAGTATACTGGGTCCAATAAAATCTTGCTCTATTTCATGTTCCTGTTCAATGTCCGAGTCAGACAGTTCTTCTCCGTCATACAGTGTCTCAACGTATCCCTTCCACCTTTTCAGAACTTCTTTAGTATCGACAAGTATTTTATTATCTTCATCTAAGATAGTTGTTGACTTGGTTTTTCTTTTTCTACTAAGATTTTTTATAATATTGTAAGCTATATCTGTCGTTCCTACACTCATGAAATGGTCTATATTATTGCAATAATTTTCTAGGTCTTTTTCTTTTTGTTCTCTACATTTCAGTGTTATTCTATTTGTTATTTTTCTATATTTATTGATACTTTCTTCATCATCTTTATTTCTATATTTTCTTCTTTCTAATATTAAATCACTTATTTCTTTATTGAGCCACTTCTTTCTAGGAATAATAGTCTCTCTGTTTAGAGTGCTTTCAGCACTTATTTGAATAGAATCTCTAATATTGCACCATTCTTTATCTATACTAATGTCTAAATTATACTAAAGTTTCTTAACTAGTGGGGCTTAAATGCGATTTTTTAATGGTGTAGAGGTGCTGGAAAACCCTGCAAATAGGTTTACGTCGGTTACGTTACAAATCATTGCAAAATTGTAAGTATTGTGACAGCACAGACAGTCATTGTGGTTTATGCTTCATCGAGTCAGGCCAAGGAAAGGGGATCTCCTGTCGTGATTTAGGTAAATCGTCACTATTGTGGTTACTTGTTCTTCCATTGACGTAATGAAATGTAGGTTAATCATATTGCAGCATTATTAGTTTTTGCTCTAGTTATCAACTACTAGCTAAGTTAGTGGCCAACTGTGCTGTGACACAATATGTGGTCTGATCAAGCGATGTTTTCGGACTCAATTTAGAGAATTGTCGAGAACTAGATGCTGGCTGATCTCTTGCCTGATTCTGAATATGGCCCTGAAAAAAAAAAGTACGTGAGTGTCGTGGAACACTCGGTTTGGAACGATGCAAAGAGTACTTTTTTATACTGGGAATATAATAAATTAATTTTCAATTGGGTATCCTAGAAACGCTGTTCCTCTTTTATTTATTTATACTCGTACATGTGTAGGTAGTGGCGGTAAAATGGAACATTTTTTTTCAGCCCGTCTTTTTTTTCTTCGATACCGTCCGAAAAGGCACTTCGTTCCAATAAAACTCAGAATTATTATAATTAACCAGTTTTGTTTAATATTCTAGTAAACAAATGCCTAGTGACCTCAACACGAACAAAGGCCTAAAAAGCCATATAGCCACGGTTCCGGTGTGAAATCAACCGACCGAAGCTCCATAACAAATGCTGGGCAAATCAATGATGTGCTACTTTTAATAGCCACCTTAATTAAACTATAGAGGCTTTTCAATTTTAGACAGTATTACTCTTAGGGTCAGCTCACATCAAGATATTTTAAAGTAGCAATACAATATAGAACTTATCTACTATACAAAAGGTACACATTTGAAAAACAGTAGCTGCGTTTCGCGTTTGTGTTATTTGTTGATTATATATATATAACAAATATGAATCTTTAGGCGTTCCAAGCCACTCAACACAGTACAAGGTTGAAGGGCCTGTGCTTTCGTATGGACGATGACGACGAAAATATGATATTTTATCAAGAACATTTTTAAACATACCTAACTGAATAATGAATACTACTATTATCCTGTTTGTGGGGTACTCAAGTAAATTGCTTAAAAAAATTCATTAATTCGTTGAGATGACTTCAAAATTAAACGAACTTCATTTTTAACCGACTTCAAAAAAAGGAGGAGGTTATATGTTCGGCTGTATGTATGTTTTTTTTTTTATGTATGTTCACCGATATTTCCGTCAGTTGTGGACCGATTTCTAAAATTTTTTTTTTGTTTGAAAGGGTATACTCTTATAGTGGTCCCATATAAATTTTATTCCTGAGGGATTAATAGTTTTCCCGTAAAACTAAAACAATCACTGAACTTTAAGAAAATTGTGGCCCGATTTCCAAAATTTTTTTTTGTTAGAAAGAGGTATACTCTCAAGGTGGCGCCATATATTTTTTTTTCCTGAGGGATTAATAGTTTTCCTGTAAAACTAAAACAATCACTGAACTTTAAGAAAATTGTGGACCGATTTCCAAAATTTTTTTTGTTAGAAAGTGTAAAGGACACACTCTCAAGGTGGAGCCATAAATTTTTTTTCCTGAGGGATTGACAGTTTTCCCGTAACATTCAAAAAACCTCATTCTCACTACACAACACACCCTGACTCACAATCTGAGTCAAACATTAAATAGTTTGAAAGGGTATTACACCCGAGGTAGTCCAAAATATTTTCTTTTCCTTATGGATTGATAGTTTTCCCCCTTGCTGAACTCCGGTGTGTCCTTTAGTAGGTCTACCCATGACTTCTCTTATCCTTTCCTACTTAAGCTACGATAAGCATAGTCTTAATGTACTCGTAGCTTACTATATTATTTACACATACATACACTTTTATTTACACAGTATTTATTTACTTACACTAAAAAGTGAAAAATAAAACATTTTTGAAAAAAAAAATTGAACCGACTTCACAGAACACAAACAGAAGAACCTTCTACACACTAAAAAGAGAAAAATAAGAATATAATTTGAAGTCGGTGCCAAGTGAATACGATTAAGTACCTATCAAAAAAAGAAATCGAGCGATAGCGTACCAGGATACAATTTTGCACCCAAGTTCTTTTGAATTTCTTAGATGTAAATGCATAGTTGGCACCGACTTCAAATTATATTCTTATTTTTCTCTTTTTAGTGTGTAGAAGGTTCTTCTGTTTGTGTTCTGTGAAGTCGGTTCAATTTTTTTTTTCAAAAATGTTTTAGTAAATGGAATACTCGTAATTCATATGCCGCGTTTATATTTTTTTATTATGTGACTTGATGGTGTTAGGTACATTAAGTGGATTTTTATATTGAAAATCGTTAACCACTTATGTGTACTGTAACAGGT
This sequence comes from Epirrhoe tristata, assembly GCA_951394285.1. Lineage (NCBI taxonomy): Eukaryota > Metazoa > Arthropoda > Insecta > Lepidoptera > Geometridae > Epirrhoe > Epirrhoe tristata. The sequence continues at coordinate 9,614,125 of OX596149.1, forward strand.
TAGTGTGACGTGTTCGTTAACACCAATCTCCTCTATTCGGTAAACACAAATCTGTTTAGGAAATGCTAGAACAGCTCAATAGTCCCTTTATGCTGATTCAGCAACATTGTTTAATGAAGTATGAAAGCTCCGCTTGTGAGCTTTCATACTTCACCCCTAAACACCGCAGTATGACGTCACGTGAGCGGACGTCCGAAATACCTATTGTTGTCTGACACGACATGATTGACGGCCTTCAGGAGTTAAAGCTATATCAGTAAGTTTTTCTCGAGAAAGCATGTTTATTTTATCAGCTGATATTGCTATAAGATATGCATAATACGCTGATATGACTGTTACACTTAGGGACTCATCTTATTGTAATTTTCGTACTGGTTGTTCGGGATAGGCTTGTTCGCTAGATCGTTACTCAGCTTTACGATCTAGTATCGTGTTCGTGTGTCACTTTTACTGGGCGGTCACAGTCACGGACTTAGCCAGAAAGCAGTAAAGATATTGAACTCTATTTCTTTACACATAAAGAGTAAGGTTTATGTGGGGTGCACCACCCGCATTGTCATGCGACCCTGGCATTCAGGCATGCGAGAACGTGCAGTTACTGATGCAAATATGATAGCTATTGAAGATTGATGGCATGTAATGGGAGAATTTGTGGAATTCTGCGACGGGTGGACTATAGATTTATGACTTGATTTCATATGTATGGTAATGTATTTTAAAGGCTTACGATGGGATCATTTCATTTTACGATTTGTTATTTTTATAAGCACCATTAAGGATATTGAAAATCTGTCCATGATACTTGAAAAGTTCATTGGATCGCGAACATGGGTCAGAAACACAAGAGGTCCTTCAGAACACTTAATAGAAAAATTGGTAGAAAAGCTTTTCTTATTCAAAACCTTTGTTATTTTGTTGTGATACCTGCTCACACATGGTAGCACGATGTGTATTTGTCTTATAGTAAAATTTGTTTAAGCCAGAGTTCCAAATAAGAGTAGTTTTATGAAAGCGATTTAAAAGATTGTAGTTATAATCATGGTTTAACTAGTGGAAAGCCAGCAAATCAGCCAATTATCCAGTTCCATAGTGAAAACCAGTTAACTAACGTACAACAGTTGTGTCTGAATGCCGAACAGCCTTTGAACATTGCTAGACCTAGTCTTGAGATCATTAAAACAACTTATGTATTCAAGTGTTTCCGCGAGAAGTAAAACTTCGTTTGAAAATCAATCCAGTAGCGTTGTCACTTCCGCAGTGTGGTGTCCCGCAGCTTCTCAGTTGAACTCCCTAACGGCATATTAATAGCTCTGTCGCTGAACTATTTGTTCCTATTGGATGTCGTTTAACTGCTTTCGTCTCTAGTTTCTTGTATTCAGTGACTGGTGGGTTCGAATCCTGTCAACCAATAAGTTTTTGAAATGACCTTCAATATTTATATTATTCAACCTTTTTAGGGACGTGAATCCTTTCATCATGCTGATTATTGCCATAAACATTCGTAATTCTTTTTAAGGCTTTTATGTTCAAAGATATATGATCAAATATATATTAAAGAGATACGAGAATGCTCTCTTACAAAAGGAAGCTTCACAATGAAGTAATTTCTTCCCACAATAGACGGACAAAAGGTAAAAAAGTCGATGAAATAGATGGCTTTTATGATATATTTGGGTGCGATAATGTAGATTAATAATTTAGTAAAGACGTGTAAAAAGTCCCAATTTTTCATAAACCCAGATCAGCTGTGAATAGAACCATAAACATCCATACTTCCATACTAATATTATAAAGCTGATAATTATATGAGCGAGTTAATATGTTACACAGCCTAAAACGCAACGATAACGCGATCTAATTTGTTCTGTGTCGCCATCTATTACGTAGTAAAATGTCTGTCTGTTTGTGTACCATTTCACGCCTAAACCACTGAATAGATTAGGCTGAAATATGACATGGATAAAGATTATGTCCCAGAGACGGATATAGGTATACTTTTTTTTTCAAAAATAATCATGGAGGGCGTGAAATAAGGGTTGAAAGTTTGTATGGGGAGTTGGAAGTTACAGTTAAAGGCAACTAGATGGCGTTGATACCCTATGGCTGAAGTCGAGATGGCGATATTATTGCATTTTTAAATTTCAGAAGATTTTTGTAGCTTTCAGTTCTATTTAGAGGTTTAAGTATGTTATTTTGCTGACGAAGCCGCAGGTACTAGCTAGTACATACATATCGCACACACTTTCGCATTTATTGAATCGTAGGTTCAATTTATTTGTATGGGAATACTAGCTGCGCTCCCGCGGTATTACCCGCGGTCCCTCGGGATTTTTTTAATTTTTTATAAAAGGTAGCCTATGTCCTTCCCTGGGACACAACCTTTAACTATGCCAAATTTCAGCTTAATCTGTTCAGCGGTTTGGGCGTGAAAGCGTAACAAACAGACAGACAGACAGATAGACAGACAGACAGACAGAGTTACTTTCACATTTATAATATTAGTATGGATGGATATAATAGTGGTAGCATAAATGGTAGTGGGAAGTTGGGGATCGACAAAACGAGAAAAAGTGCGTGCGACGAACGCTACAGATAGGGCAAAACAAAGCGCTCTGACTCAGAGACCGATTCCAAAATAACCATTGGAACATCTCTTGACTAATCGTATGTAACCATGATATTTTTATTGTGATATGATAGGAACAGATGTGTCACGATTTGTAAAATTAGAAGAAGATACAGTATTTTTAGAAAAAGGCATTGCTAAATTCCTCCTGACTTTGCACGAAATAGTAACGAAGTTGATTTAGGAAGCTGCAAGATGCCGTGTCTTATCAACTTTGTAGACACCACCAACAATTGAACGTTGGTAGGTACCTTCCGACTGAAGCACGGAATCGTTCAAATGTAATTATTTTAACCCTGTTGCAGCAACTTGTAGTTTTTCTACTAACATGTCGAATGGTTGAGTCACACGAAGGTCACGGTCTATATTCGGAAACGGGGCTTGTATAACTTTTTATGAGCTTGAATCATTCGTAGCTATACTAGTGTTGTTCTAACCTGTTTCATATCGATAAAATTTGGTATTATATACTAAATTTTATGAAACAATATCGAATATCAGTATCGAATCGTAATAACAAAATTTCGTTTAGCAGATATGTGGTTTATCAGAAGGCAAGACTACATACGACAAAAAACATGTGACTTAGAAATAATTACATTGACGGATAATTAATTCTGTCTCAAGAATAAACGGTAAAGTCTGTTCGGTTATAATCATCGCTATTTTCCCACAATTACACCGAACATCTTGTTATCGTTGGCGTGACATACAATTACCAGTGACTGACGTACACTGCAAATATTCCATAACAGTTATTATCTCGTCAAGGTCTTTCTGAGTTCTAAGCCACAAATCACACAAATATAGAATTGTTGCGACAAAGCTAGTTACACCCGTGTGTTAAAATTCGACCTCGATTTTTGTATCATGTAAGTAACTAATTATTTTATATCATAACATGTTCACAACACCACGCTAGCTGGCGATGGCAAGCATAATCGATACTTCATGGTCAGTTCGAAGTAGTATACCGAAAATCTTTGCTACAGTAGATACTTCAAAAAGATTTGCTAAATAATGTGCTTAATAAGAAGATATTTTATCGGCTGGATACTTGTAAAAACTTCATCATTTATCATAATCAGATGTGTATCGTTCTGTTGAATCGATCAGCTTATAAGATATAAGCCATTCGAGCATCATTGCGATCAGCTTATCGATAGCTAGAGTGTCACAGCACTGCTCCTCACGAGCAAGATTCAGTGATACGACACGATCCTTATGTCAACTGAGCTTAATAAATGGCTGAGCTTTCGTATAAACCGGAGATCTTCGTGTATCCACGATTTGTCTCGTAATATCTGGTGAAATGACACGGATTTGTTGGAATCTATGTAGGTATGTAAATGTACAGTTTCAATTAAAGCTAGCTCTGAATTATACTGTTATTTATTTTACAAACAGCTGAATGATAGTAGCTTGCTCCTGACTGGTTATTTACATCATCTTTGTTAGTGCGTAGTCACATCCACCAACTTAATACTTATTCGGTTCGAAGTTTTTTCAACAAATGTGATTCAGATAATTTAAATTTTAAATTCGTGATTGTTTATATTTTTTTTGTACTGCGTAGAACCGTATACGATATTTTGACCTATCCGAACCATTGTAAATGAATCCATTCTGATTACAATCAATGGCTGTATTATTCATACTCTACTACATCAAGCTAGAAAACGGTAAAGTTGGTTTAATGCTCTGATACAAAGTCCGATCATTAGTAATTTCTGTCGATGTATTCTGGATCAAAGTCTATTAGCGTTTCATCAATGAACATTACGACATGAATGGTCATTTCGCGGCCATGAATTCACTGACCATACAAATTAGCAGTAGAGTCACGACTTTACACTTTGCACTGTTAGATCAACAATGTCATTGGTTTGAACCCTCATTATCATTCTGACCATACCAAGTTTCCTCATTGTTTTTATGATGATTCATCGATGTTATTGAAATATCTATAAGAATACCACAATCGCGTTTAAGACGCAATTGTCTTTTCTATAATAGTGAATAGTGGTATTATTGATTAATGTAAATTATGGTGCTGTAACTGCAAGGTATATTGAAAACTGTGATATCAAATGTTAATGAATTATTGTTTCCATGAAAAGCTGAATAACACAATCTGGAAAAATATCGAAATCGACAATACGGTGCCAGCAGTCCAGCACTATCCCGCTAAATATAGTATTTTTAGTTTACAAAAGCAATTCATTCACATCCGCGCTACTAAAATAAAAGTAGGGTCATGACTCAGCTACAAATAGAAACGATTTCAAGATTATTTTAGCGTATTTTACGCTCATTGTTTGTTAAAACCTTAGGTACAAATAACAATTTAAGTTATTTCCTAGTAGAGCACATTTTATAAAAACAATATTTATTTATTTCTAGTTTTACCGTGTAATGTATCACAACTTTATGTAGTAAAGTAATTCGTATGGTATGGTGGCCAACGGTGGCGGAGATTTTATGACACCTTTAGATTTTATATTGAGCCTAAAATGTCTTTGGAATTCTGTCTTAGACATATAAAATCTCACATTTATCATCACATAAATTCATAATGAGTTTTAATGTGCTCATGCATACAAGACGAACACGCCATTAAGTCATCTATTAATTTTCTGGTATAACACAGGAATGTACGTTAATGTTAATAATAATGAAGTTATAATATATGGACATGTAGTGTTGTCGGATTTTGTGTGTTACGAAGTGTGAGAAACCAAGTATGTTTGAAAAGTTATTCAGTTTGAAAGATATTAAGTACTTATAGTATTTTATTGTAAGTAGTTAATTTTGAACATATAGTTTTTTAATTGAGTAAGGAAATAAGCTGTGTGGTGCCGGCGGCGAATAGTACCAACCCATTTCATCCCGTGGGTGTCGTAAAAGGCGACTAAGGGAATAAAGGAACACAGAAGACGGGCAGCAGCGTCTCTGAACCGTTTGACATCTTACTGCGATCGCCAACCCGCCTGCCAAGCGTGGCGATTATGGCAATTCCTCCCAAATGTTTGGGAGAGGCCCTTGCCCAGCAGTGGGATCCCTACGGGCTACTAAAAAAAAAAAAAAAGGAAATAAAAATGTGTTCTATTCTCAAAAATAATACTACCAGCAACACTTACCCTGTAATTCCCTGACATCTAAAATATCAAAGGACTTATAGTGCTAAAATTATACTTCATAGAAGTACATTGCAAGGGGAACAGCAATCAGTTTGTTTTTTGTACCCTGTCGAATGTCCAATTTATTTTACTTTCTCTCATAAAAAGTTCGTCTTCAATCAATCGCATCAACTTATTGATCTCTAACCAATCGGCAGATCATAATCTGAAATTGATTGAAACTTCTAGCACAACAAGATTCAATTTGTACGTTTTGATTTACTAGTAGAGTTTCTTATTATAGATATTTACGAAATTGAACTGTCCTGTGCATTTAACCTGTTTCGTTTCCGTATGTTTTTCTCACTGGCCCCCACCGCCTTATTAAGTGGGCAGCTGACACAGCGGGAAGTGTCGATAAATATCTAATTAGAAAGTTAGAAAATCTAATTATTCACGGTCCCTGAGCAGTTCGTGGCGTATACTCTCATGGTTGGATGGACCAACGGATCAATGGTTAGGTGTAAGTGGAGGAAAGTCAACTCTTCAAAGTTGACTTTCCTCTTTCTTTTCTTTTTTTCCAAATTCTTGAAAATACAGCATCTCGTTTGTATCATCCAAATGAGATATTTTTTCGTGCCCCAAATATCATCATTATCATGCTCTGTCTGTATCTAGGCATAAATCTTCTTCATTATTTTCCTATAACGAAGTAGGTAATGTGAACGAATATAATATAATTAAACAGAATACTTATAAGATTTGCATGCTTCCTGGCATTGAAATAAACAAATCTACGACAGCAATCGAATCACTGTAAATCCTTTGCTAAGCCACAGCTCACATCGCCGGCGGTCGTGAGTTATAACGAATTACCGATGTTCAATATTTGCAGTTATTGGGTAGGTCGTTCACCTCAATGATATACAACTTTTGCCGACCTGCTCTAATCCAATACCGGAGGCGTTTTAAAGCCCCATTAAACGCATTATAAATGATGTTTTATTTATACCCACAGTTTTAGAACTCCTCGTTCTTTAGTTAATAAATTTCGCTGTATGATGAAACCCGCAGCTTAGTCAGCTCTACACGTATTGACGTTGTCTTTCCTGTGGGCCAGGCCGATTAAGCTAAGAGGATGGTTTAGGTGTTGGGCAAGCCTATTCCATCTCAAACAATGTCCCAGGCACTACAGCGTCCCGTTAAGTGTAGGCATGGATTTCCTCCTGACGCTGTATAAATCATCTAATATGATGTACCTAAAGGCCTAAGTTTTTTTATGTGATGATGGATTAGAACTAAGAGGGAAGTTTATCTTCATTTTATTTGCAATGTAATCTCGAAAACATAGTCTTCTCTGTCGTGCTCAGGAAGTAACATGTCCTCAACGCTGACATATCAGTATTCATAAAATGCAGGTCTAATTTGATAAACAATAACAGCCTGTCAAAGATAGTCTATGAATGCACCACGTAAATCCAAAACGTGTGGGATCTCGCTTCGCACCATAATTGAACTTGCCATCTATGCCGATCTATGCTAATGCTGCCACTACAACCAAACCCTCATCATCTTCACCATGCACGCAAATACTGTCTCTACATCAATGTTAATAGGGCCCAAAACCAATTTCACGGGCAGCAAAACAAGTTTGTCTTCCAAGTTGTTAACTCATATGAATCATGAGAGATGAGTCTCATTCTTTAGATAAGCTGGCCGTAATGAAATGGGTAATGGAAGATAGGAGTGTATTTTGATTAAGATTGACCACGTTCGCTGTATTGTAAATAAGCACTAGATCTACATAAATAGGTTCATTGAGAATTGAGATAAGTATTGGTTTTGGTTTTACAGCTTTGGTTTTTGTCCATGTTTTGAAGAAAATTTTCTTCGACATACAATAGAGAGAAAGCTTGGAAGCCATTTATTTCCTGATTTTTCGCACACAAATTCTGTGCTTTAGGACTCACCGTACAGGATTTTGTTTCAAAAAGAACAAAAGCAGTCAGTTACCATTTTCAAAACATTTCTGAACATTATATGGAAACCACCGTCCCTACTCGTGTTCGGAACAAATAACAAAGCTGACCAATTTAGCTTTGTTGCCAATTAGTCGTTCAGTTCAAGTAGTTTGTCCTTAAATTCCTTATCCAATGCGAACTCTAGTTGCGCTAGAAGGCTGGGACAAGGAGACGTCAGGGTCTTGACTTTCCCGGTCTAGGTCATCTTTGAAATACAAAGTTGGCTGTATCATCTCTTAAGTTTTAGTTTCTTTTAATTCGTATCCTATAGATTCCTCTTCTTTTAGAACTAAAATTAATAGCAGCTTCCACAACCACAGCAAATAAATCCTTGTTTGGCAGTCTTCAACGTGGGTGTGCCCTAGCAAGCTGTATGACCAGATTATTGTCATAATCGGTGCCTTGGGCTATCATTATGTCATCAATAAAGCCCATTTATCTAATTACATTTGCCCCGAGGGACTTATAATCTTTCATATTACTCGCGGCATTCTTACGAGATTTCCTTATCTCGTAAAACTGCTGCTTTTCATAGTTGCTCCAAACTGGTTCTGTTGTAAAACTTGTAAATGTATCTTGCAAATTGTTACTACTGAAATCGTTTTAGTCAAAATATAATTACAAGAAGATGGTACCTAGAGCCATTTATGAGTAGAAGCGGTTTCATACTATTGCTTACTAATTGATCTAATCATACCAATCGTGCTATCCTGGGTATAATCCAATTAAAAGCACACTAAAGGAGGTGTCAGCCCTGTTGGCATTGCATTAGTGCACCGTTACGTAGGCTCGTATAAACCAATATCTTGGAAACTGGTTCAATGCTAGGCAGATACTCGTTTAGATACGGCCCGGATCGATGACTTGAATATAAAGTAATGTTGCAATATATTAGATGAATAGCTTTATTTATTCACTGCGGGCTTATGAAGTAAGAATGACAGTGACACTAACTTCGGCCGAGAATGTAAGCGAAATTTCCTTTAGGTCTGTAGCTTTGGCACTTAAAAAGTTGGTTGCAATATCATTGAACCCATCAGCTACTTCGAAGAAAATGCCATCAAGCTATTCATAAAACGCGATATGAAAATCTCTCAATGCCATTCGAAGTCCATTCCTGTCCAGCAATGCGGATGGCATTTCTAACGTTCAGCCTCGCTAGAGCTTAATGAGCCTCAATGACGACCGGAATTAATGGCCTGTGAACACACCATAAATCATTGTTTACTAAATATGACCTAGATACATACATTATTCTAACCAAATTCGTATACAAGCAATAGTAAAGAAGGTTATGTTATGTCGTAGTCGAGTCATATTGTAGCTTGTATTTGCTATAGAATACATAATTTAGGATTTTATGTCATCCATTAGTAAGACTTAATTATCCTTGATAATGCAGTTATTCACGAAGATTGGATTAAAGATCTCCGAAGCACGGTTGCGCTTAGCAATTAATGCCACTATAGACTTACTTAACTTTAGATCGTCCAATCTATCGAGCACTAAGCTAGCTAAACCACGAGCGCTGTTTCTACTCGTATAAGTTTTATTTTAATCATGAATAGATTTATCTAAGCTGGTTTTCTTTATTTGCAGGCATCTATGGACCTCCCTCCGGATAAGGCAAAACTCCTCCGAAATTATGACCTCGAGAAGAAATGGGAAATTATCTGCGACCAGGACATGGTGCAGGCAAAGGATGCGCCAGCACACTACCTCAACAAACTTAGGACTTACCTTGACCCTAAAGCTTCTAGGAGTCATAGGGTAAGTTAAATTAGACTTGTGATTAATATTCGTAGACTAACCGTAGGCAATTAGGCATTGATTTTGTAGATAAGATTTTTGTGACCAGCCGGGTGTGATTGCGACTTTCGCTTTGAAGGTTATGTTGTGAGTTAAATTTTCCAATGTATGTATGTACTAATATTCTCATAGGTGGCGATTTGTTTACAACATCATACATATCGAATATATAATACTAGAAATGTGACCATAAGCCGAATGTGTTTGGATGTGCTACTGAAATTCAAAAGATCTGCCTAAATCTGAGAGGATAACTGTATTGTGGCAATAAAGCTGTGATCCTGTTACTCATTCATCCTTGTTATGGAAGCTTATTACACTTTCACAAAGCTTTTGAAATTCAAAAGGCCAATGACTTTAAATAACGTCTATCGTAGATCGTGAACAACAAATAGGCAATGACACAATTTCACTCCAAAATATCATGACTGTAAATTGCAAGCTCACGGCGCCCTACGGCTGAACATTGAACTCTATGGTTCCGTTGGAAATGGAGACAATGGCCAATATATTGAGGATATCGATGGAGAGAAAGCAAGGCCTAAGGCTAATAGGATAATGCCTAAGATCATTATTATCATAGTCTCGGTGCACACAATTTCCACCTGTTACTGAGAATTGCACTTAGTCCAGGCAATATAATTCTTGCATATAACCACGCCCCTTGCTCATAGGAGTATGCAGAGACCGCAGATTACAATTTGCAACGATCCTGAGACATCTTTCACCTCATTCACATAACACTTCATACGAGCTTGTCGGCTAAGATTACGCATAAAATTACGATAGCTTCGAAAGCCATTTGTAGCTTATTGAGAATTTTCTGTGAAAATTATTTAAAAGCAATTTAAAAGCGATCATTGAGAAAGTTTAACAACTCCTAAGGGTACATTACACTTTGACCGCTGTATTAACAATAGACAATAAATTGAACAGGGATGTAGCCGATACTGGAACCGTGCAGCTTAGCTCCTAATTGGGTGATTATGTCCTAGGACAGTTTGATCTCTGTAAAACGTCACTGGCTCTACCTCAAAGGGTTTAAAAGGAAGATATCGTTTCTAAGGGTCCAAAGAATAACTATGGAATAATATAGAAAACAGAGCTTTGAAATAGATGGTGTTACTAAACAAGGACCTCCAAAAAATTTAAAACAGAAATTGGATACAGTTCGAATTATGAATGATTTCCATGCCATTCATAGATCAACAACTTTTTAATATAAAATCAGGAATTTTGCACAACATTCTTTTTCACCAAGTAAAGTATAATTTTTATGATGATGAGTTATTGAAATGCTGCGTCCCACGATGACATCACCATCAAACGCATCGCAGGCGTGGGATGTTGTACTACTGGCATTCCTTTTATGTAAATTGTAAACTAACCAGTTACTTTGCATCTGATTGGGAATTTCATCTGCAGATTTCATCAGTTCATCATCATTGGGTGATGGTTTTGTAATTGATTCTGCATCTTGGTAAGAGTATACTTTCCTTTAAAACCTAACCGTATCCTAGATAATAATCCTTCACGATGAAACAGATAAACGGATTTGAATATTTTTTTTTTATAACTTCATAACAAACATCATGCGTTTCAACGTGATGGAGACACTGGCTTTCACTCAAAGAACCACCTCAACTTTAATAATTTGTCTGCCCTTATATGTATATGTGGAGTCGGCACAACATGTTCTCCTCTTCCACTCTCCCTTAACACTCGTCAACCTCAACTTAATAAGATGGATTAAGTAGAGCCTGATTTGGTTGTAATTGTAACAGTAAGTCCTTCTGCCTTTGAAATTACCTCGTATGTTTTTCTTACACATCCGCATCAAAATCTCACAAGACAAAACATCCCGCTCGCACCAGAGTTATTTCAATAACACTAATCGTATCGTTTTCTCAAACAAAAGAAACGGATTTAGTGATGGTATGTGCAAAGCTATTAAAATATTAACTGGTTGAAGAAGTTATTACCTACTACATGCTGTTTGCAAATCTATAAAAAGATAATGGATATTTTTTACAACGTTCGTGTGTTATTTTAATTTCACGATTAAGTTGCTGCATTGACACTCAATTCTATTTTATTGTTGATGCTGATTTAAAGGATGATTCACGTTACACCGTGTCGGGGCCAGTCACTCATGCTACACCGAGCTTTTTGCGTGTACGGTACGTAGTCTTTGCACGGCAGGGTCTGTGCTGTGATAGGTGTTTTGTGTCAAATAACGATTATTATCAGTCGATAGACGTGATGCTAATATGTAATTTTCACAATTTAGGGATTAATAGATCAGGAGAGCAAGTTTTTTGGTTATTTTTATTGGTAATCTAATGTTATGGGCCGGGCCGTGCCGGAGCCGGGAAACAATACACACGGGGACATTTTGACGCCGTGCTCCGGCCGGGTCGTGCACACGCCGTGCCGGCGGCGCACGGCGTGTGCACGACCCGGCCACGGTCAAGCGTCAATCACTTTATACAAAAAGTATACTAGATATGTTTGACCGTGTCCCGGCCGGGGCCTGGCCCGGTCACGTCACGTTGTAACGTGAATCATCCTTAACAATTTGAGAATTTAAAGTTCTTTTTGCATCAGGCTATGTGGTAATAATTAACATTTTTCCACAAAGCATGGTCGGTGGTTCCGCAGATATAGAAGCTTTAAAAATAATCATAAACTCCCGTCGCTGAGCGTACTATTGTTTTATGCTGTCTTAATAGTTGGATACAATTCGATTGGTTATGCAAATCAAATAACGAATGGTACTTGGATTTGTCACTGTTTCAGAGAAATAATGTGAGAGTATTCATATTCAATGCTGGAAGCAAATTACCATCTAATCTGTTTTGCAATTTATGTTTTATTGAATGCCTCTAGCTCTGTATTAAAGCTTGGAGTTTGTATATTTACTATGTAAAGAAAGATACGTTATACATTTAGGCCCTTATTATTAAAAATAAAAAGTAATCATACAATTTTTGGAGTTTAAACCTGGCGTAACTTTACCTTAAATTTTGTGTCGTTGATAATTGTAAAGGAAAGAAAAGAAAGAAAGAAAATACATTTATTCAGCACGAAAGATAAACAAGATTAAACAGAGTAATACATTTAGGTAATGAAGGTAGTAAAACTAAAATATTCTATGTTGAACAATTACCTACTTAACATGTATGTACTTTGTTACAAGTATGTTTTTTTTGTGATTGCCTTTAAAAAGTGAAATTGCTATTAAAATGGCAATTTAATTTGGACTGATGGATCAAAAAAACTTGGGCCCCGAACCGTGTTTGTTGCCCTGCTTGCGAAGGAACAGGAGTAGAATTATCTAGCTTTTAAGACTACATTATACAACAGATTCATCAATCAATATCAAGTAATAATATATAAGTATAATCAAGCCCAGTCCCGTGGGAACGAAACGTGACATTTCATAACATTAATATTGTAGGAAATGCGAGTCGGTTACCCACGGATATAGTTTCATCACTTTTCACTCGGCTGCTGTCACAAATGTACGCTCGTATGGGTTTGGATATTTGTCTTGAAGATTTATAAGCCTTTTTAATTTATGTATGTAGGTTTATCCGGGTTAAATCTTACAAGTTGAATTTAACCCACTTCCTATTGAGCTGACTTTTGGCAAAACTATGAGACAAGAGCCGATTTGATCGGAGTCGGGAGTTGTTCTACAGAACGAAAATAGGCTGAATCCGTCTTATTACAATATATGAAACGAATTTAGCAAAGCACTGACTAAAAACTGTCTCTAGAAAAACGATTTTTAAATACTCGTACAGAACGCTTTTTTGTGGCAACAGTTTTGTTTTGACATGTGTCAGCATGATGTTCAACTAAGGTTTAACTTTTTTGTAATAAGCCAATTGAGTTTAAACTTGCGCTATATCGGATCGGTCATGTTCCGTCTAAAATTTAAATTAGGCGTCAGTGAGATGATCAGGTAATGTTGTGAGCTGAAAACTCATCAGTGATTAAAAAATAACCGTCTTTGTGCTCATTTGAATCAGCTCACGGTATCAATAATACAAAATTACTTGTATTCAAAGGCCCATACTAATAAACGTGGTATAAAGTTAGTGAGTGTAAACTGTCAAAATGTATGGTTATTTTTAGTTTATTCCGAGGAATAACTTTACACCACGTTTATTAGTAAGGCCGAAAAAGTATTTCTTCAAAAGAAACATATTTATTTATGCATTTGATCTTGTAGGGCAAGCACACGCTCGCCCACGAGGTGCGACGAACGTAACTGATAATTACCTGTAGATAAGATCTGTATTAGATAAGAGGAAATTATCTGGATTCACTCGGAGTTTGAGCTCAGATCTTCAATCAAAGAGCCTCAGATACAACTAATAGTAGCTGGTGAAATTTCGAAAATTTTAAACAAACATTTAATTCAGATATTTAAGTTGACGAAGTTTTTACATGGATATGTAATAGAGGCTACCAACAATCAAAACATTTTTTTATACCTAGTAATAAGATATAATCGAGGTCTTTTTAAGAAAGTAATAACAACGAGCTCTCCAATTTCTAATAAGTTGTAATACTATAGTTGTTAGTTTTCACAATTAGCTAGGCGATGCGATATTTACAACATACTGTAAAGTAATTATAGCGCGTGATAACGACTGTACGATGAAAGTTTATCGCTTTATTATGTACTGTTTTATTAATAGGTATTATAATACAGTTTATACTGGAACAAAATGCGATTGCATGTTCAAATACATAGTGAAAAATCTGTGAGTAGACGTGATATGTTAATAATTATGTGATTGCATTACAACTTACCTTATTTTGCACAAGCTGAATAAACATTAAAGATTCCACTCAGACGTGTAAAACCTATGAAGGTAGAGTAATAGTCCGGGGTATATTCATTTCCAAAATATCCCATATATAAGTTTAACCAAATTTTATCTAAAAGATATACGAGTACTATAATAGTATAAGATTTTGACAAGTGTTTGAAACATCTAATCTTCCCTACTCAGCGATGGTGAAAATCGTGAGCGCGGTACTTCTCTTGTCAGTTTGCTTACTAGTGATCTTACCTACACTTATAAAGCCCCCGGTCTATCAACCTTGTGGGTATATTGATCCACGTTTAAGAAGATCCAGGCCAAAGCAATGAGACTCGAAATCTTAAAGGTCAGGATCTGTAGGATAATTTCTGACTCACACTCATGTCATGTCGTGTACGGCCTGGCCCTTTGACATTAAAATACTGCTTCGCTGACGAAACGTTGATGATCAATTTTGTTCATGTTTTCACTGGCTTGACGTTGTTCTTCTTGTTGTGTAGTTATTTCGAACAAGCGTAAACGGATTTCAAGCCTCAAAGAAAAATCCTAGAAAAATATAATAACTATTAACTATACAAAAACAATTATTTGAAATCTCTTCGCTTACCCAAGCACTTATATCACTAATAAGCACTATCTTTTGGAATCAGCTTCCAGCGTCTGTATTTCCGCTGAGCTACGACCCTGTTGTTTTTAAGAAGAGAGTTAATAGGCACCTTCTGGGTAGGCTCGCTCCATCGTAGACCTCACTCTTGCCTGTGTAAGTTTCGAGGTCAAGAGCCGACCCATTCATCATTAAAAAAAACACACTCCAAATGTAACCTATTTTATGATCCTACCAAAAATATCAACGAAATATTCACAAAATTGTATAATCTCATGGCTTATCCCAAGCATACTCCATGGTAGGCGTACACCGCCGTGTGCAGCCGAACGTATACGGGCATGCACTAATCTTATCGATTCATTTGTTGCTTGTTCCATGCATCGTTAGACTTTCTCTCGTGCTGCTCTTTGGCTCTTTTGTACAATCGTCACGACTTGACAATGTACCCTTGAAATTGTAACTGTCCCTTTCGCATAATCAGAAAGGACGTCCGATCAAAATCGAAGTCTTCGTTCGACTTTGATAATTTTACCATTTGCTGCAAGAAATAAGCGTTTCATATGTTGTAAGTAAGCCAATCGCCGCCTATAAGAATACTAACTCTTTTCCCCATAGTGTTTCCTATATCTGTTACCAGATTAGTAAGGTCAAGTTTTAATATAAGGCTTTATGTTTTCAGAAAAGGAAGATGGTCGGCGATTCGACATCCACACAAGTTCTCAGAGATCTGGAGATATCGTTACGGACCAATCACATAGAGTAAGTCATCCATCACCAACAAACATTATTTTAAATTCTGTTGTCTGATAAAAATGTGCTTAAAAAAGTACGTGAGTCTCGTGGAACACTCGGTTGGAACGAAGTTTCAACTTTGACATTTGGCATTTGTCTAATAAATTATTTATGAAAATCCTAGAAACGCTCTTCCATACAATGTCATAATCTATGGACTGCTTCACGACTGCGCACTTCGCACTATGATGATTTGACATATTCATGTGACGTGACGCAAAAATCCAACACTTTTTTTCGTCTAGCCCCCAAGGTTCCAAAATCTGTTCATACTACCGATAATCCTATTTATACTACGGATTTCGTAAACGTAAATCTTGATCGTAATATCATAGTTAGCAAATTCAACGATAAACACCACATTATGAATAAGTATTATTAGTCAAGAGACCTACGTTCTAAATTATAATTATTCCTGCCTTCAGATGGGTACGGGAATTCCTGAACGATCAGAACCAGGGCTTGGACGTGCTGATAGACTACCTCAGCTTCCGGCTCAGCATGATGCGGCATGAGCAGAGGATCGCGCTGGCGAGGAGTCAGTCCAGCGATGCTATAAACCAGGGTAAGTCTGATCACTTAGCCATACTCTTAAATCAATAACAGGGATCACTCAAATCAACGATCGCCTACTCACAGTCCTACTAAATAAATATATTTTTTTAACTTTGATCGTTCACAAAAGTGGATGGACCATACTAGTAGCATTATCAACCGAGCGCTTCCGTGCTTATCAAGGCAGGTTAAATTGGCCTAAAACATAATTCATTCATTCATTCACTGTCCTAACCTATATTTAACGAAATATACCATCCCCAGTCAACACAACGACATCAGAATGCAGTGGCCCAACAGACGACAGATCTACCCTCACAGCGACTTGGCGACGACGCGCGAGATCCGCTGATTCAGACGGAGAAGGTGCGGCCAGCCCTGCCGTAGCCAGGCGAAGAACGAGACACGCCGCTAGGCTGAATATGGGCGCTTCCACTGATGATATCCATGTCTGCATCATGTGTATGCGGGCTATTATGAATAACAAGGTATGTCTGAACCAAAAAATCTGATGATAAGACGGTTGTCAGAGAGTTGAGTTCGGAATCCAGCTATGCATAAATTCGTTCTGCATTTATATTACACGATGAACACTAATGGAAAGAAAAAATGACGATAGTTACTTATAGGCGTCGATGGAATTACATTGGTGGAAAACTAAACTAAGTACATGCAAAAAGTGGGTACACTCTGACTATCCCCTGGATGTCTTCTAAAGATCAGTATGAATGAATAACTGAATGAACATTTTATTGTACACCAATTAATAACAAAACACCACATAAATAAAACACGTTCAAAATTAGTACAATGGGCGGCCTTATCGCTGAAAGCAGTGGCAGTCGTGGAATACAGTCATGTTTTTGTTTTTGTTTGGACAAAGTGTTGGTTTTTGATGATAATTATCTTTATGTCCCCAGTACGGCTTCAACATGGTGATCCAACATCGAGAAGCAATCAACAGCATAGCCCTTTCTCTCGTCCACCACTCGCTCCGAACAAAAGCTCTGGTCCTGGAGCTGTTAGCGGCCATTTGCCTCGTGAAAGGAGGACATCAGATCATCCTTTCCGCCTTTGATAACTTCAAGGAGGTGGTGCAAGAACCAAGGCGGTTCCATACCCTGATGGATTACTTTATGAATTATGATAACTTCCATATTGAGTTTATGGTGAGTGTGTATTAGAAATTAAACTTTACCTTTCAGAAGTACTTTTACAGCGAGCGAAGCGAGTCACACCAATAGTGGCAAGCGAAGTGAGCCTACCCTCTCTAGTACTGTCTAAACTACATGATTGGTTGGTTATTGACGTTTGAGAGTAAAAGTACACAACTTCTTCTAACTAAATTCATTGAATAGTGTACTTTTCGTGTGTATTTAGTCTGATTCTTTACGAATAGTTCTCATAAGAATAGAGTATTGTTTGATGTAGAATCACCTATCCTTCAAAGTGATCCGAAATATTGATTTTGTCGTTCCCAGGTGGCATGTATGCAGTTCGTGAACATAATCGTGCACTCCGTAGAAGATATGAACTTCCGCGTGCATCTGCAATACGAGTTCACTGCGCTCAAGCTGGATGACTATCTCGAGAGGCTGCGGCTGTGCGAAAGCGATGATCTTCAGGTAAAATTGGTACATCTCGCGAAAGTGGATTGATCTCAATTGTGTGTGTAGATTTGTTTCTGCGTGCGTAAGCTCGCGATCGCTCCATGGACGAATGTGCACTGAGTAACAAATCTACAGACCCACCTGCCTTCGTGAATAACTATAAAATAAGAGACGCGAAGACAGGCTTTTGTGTGAGAGAGAAGAGTGCGGCATGAGCTCGGTAATAAATAAAAGCCTACGGTTGCTTTTCCAACAGAGATGTTCTATGCTGCGACGATGAAAAAGCTAATCTGTTAAAAAATAAAAATCTTTTTCATAAGGAGCATTGACACGTCGCGATTTTTGGCACGTTATGCTCAGCCGATGCCATTTAGTGTCCGAGTGAGCGTCGCACTTACTATGACTTATAACAGCCGATAAGCGTTTACACTTAAAAAATTGCTGTGCGATACTAAATCGTCTTGAAATTCTTCCTTGTGCCACTACAAGTTTCTTCTTCTTAGTCGCTGCTTTATTGCTGAAGGTCGTGTAGTCTGGACTGGTTGATTACTCGATGCATCATGCCTTTCCATTGCTCCCTGTCTTCAGCAGCCTTTAGAGCTTTAGGTATTGGTAGGCCGGTGAGTTTCTTGACTGTGTCTGTCCAACGGGTAGGTGAGCGACCGCGGGGTCGTTTACCGTCGACCTGACCTAATACCATCAGCTTTTCCTGGTTATCCGGGTTTCTGCGAGCAATGTGTCCAAAGTAGCTTAGGATCCGTTGGACCTTGTCTTTATTCCGAGTTCTTGGAGAATTGAAATATTGGTGCGGCGCGCGGTCCAAGGGATGCGTAACATGCGCCTCCAGCACCACATTTGAAACGCGTCTATTTTTGCTCTTTCTGTCGTATCGTCCAGAATTCTCTTTCCAATCGTTCCCTCATTACTGAGTATCGTGACTCCTATTTATTTTGTCAACCAATTGTCTCCATCGGTTACGTTCCGTTGCTTGGTGTAGTGCAGCACTGATAGGCATATATAATTCCTCCGATATCTGGTCTGACCATCGTTTGGGACTTCTGCCTCTGGGTCTTTTGCCTTCCTTCAGTAGCATTAACTTCCTCGGTAGCCTGGTGACACACTATCGAAGAGTCTTCGGTCGCATATTTCACACTCGTCGACCCGGGAATCGGCGAGCGCCGGTGGTCAGTCGGATCGTCCGACGTACTAATGTTTCTATTGTTGACCTTTTTCTTGGAGTTCTCTTGGGAGTTTAATTGTAGTGGGTTCCCATTACCTTCTACATCGATTTGTTTTGGGGGTATTTAGTCCCCATGGCCGTCATTGAGCCTACTACTCGGCGTTGGCGTATTTCACAGCGGTCTTATTCCCTGGTCGTATAGGGTACGTCGTACACCTTTCACCAGCCAACCCTCCTCCTTTCGCAAACCGGGCTTAGGACCGTCTATAGCGGAGTTAACTACAAGATTCAAGATTCACTAAGAGCTTCTTAAAAATGTCAACGATTTTCTGAAGTTTAATGAAATGTCTTTATTTTTATTCCAGGTGCAAATCTCAGCCTACCTCGACAACGTGTTCGATGTGGCGGCGCTGATGGAAGACAGCGAAACGAAGACTGCCGCTTTAGAGAAGGTCAATGAACTCGAGGATGAGCTTGGACATGTGAGTTTACCGTACATACAATTTAGAGAAACGCATCTCCTCAACAATACAACATAATATTGGCACGAAGTTCCTTTTCGGACGGTATCGAGGATTGAGGCTAGAAAAAGAAGCGATCGATATTACCGTCACGACATATCGATGTCTCCGGGGAATAAATGGATAACTGCAAAAACACAACTTTACAGGAGAAGCAAAAACATGTTTTCGTTGATGTCTTCACAAATTGTGCAAAATGGTGCGCATAGTTGTGCGCGAAAAAAATATGCGCAGAGTGCTAAAAGTGGTGCACAAGGTGCGCAAAATGTCAAATGTACAAATTTCGTTCCAACCGAGTGTTCCACGACACTCACGTACTTTTTATTATATTGATCCTTTTTTGATATTTATTTCGGACAACTCAATCCATAAAAGGAAACCAGGAAACGACACTTTTGAACTAATTCCACGGAACGGTTACGTCGCGGATGCGTTCCGCTGAAATATTCAATGCTTTGTTCTGATTGTTAAAATGTTGCCATCAGGCGCACGAAAGGCTGGCGTCGTTCGAGCGGGAAGCGATCGCCAAACTTGCCACACTGGAGTCTGAACTGGCGCAAGTGAGACAGGAAAGGGACCAACTGGCTGAAGCCAGAAGGCAGGTCGTTGAAGAGGTCAGTATTAATATAGGGTCTTTCATTTTATACTAACTTAATTCAAGAATTGGGTTAAAAAAATATTTATGTAAAGATTTTTTTCTGTTTTGTTATGAAAATCCCGAGAAAATCGATAAAGACCATCCTTTCAATTGATTGTTGCTTCTTGTATAACTTAGCCCATTCGTGATGTAGCTGCGCTGCGATTGGTGGAACGTCTGTTCTCCTTGAAAATCAGTATGCAACAATTCTAAAAAATCAATAAAGATAAATTTTGAAGTAAAAACTTAAATGGGCTTAGGAATTAAATTGATACGGTCAATTTGTGTGTGTGTCAGTTTGTGTAGTTTAAAATGAAAGACCCTATATAACTGGTAACATTGTTGCGAAGGCTTCTTTATCACGCTACTTTTGTACACACGATTCCTAGGAAACACTTTAGCTTTCTAAGATAAATAGTACGTTTACGACAATCCAGAGAATGTATAAGCTATGTAAGGTCGCACAACGCACAACCAATCTTTAGCTCTCTGAAGTAGCTGCGCAGAACCCATTTTTGATGACGCCTAAAAGACGAAGACAGCGTTGTATAGCTGCCTCGCTCACACGCTTAGTTTGTTGCATCGTGCTATCTCGCCGACTCGCGCAAACCTGCGCCATCGTTTAGTGCACCTAACTTCAGACAGACAAAGATCGGTTGTACTGTACAATCTGCCTATTAGGGGGACTTGGTGAAGTTGACTGTACATACATAATCTAATATATAAAATTCTCGTGTCACAGTTTTCGTTGCCATACTCCTCCGAAACGGCTTGACCGATTTTGATGAAATTTTTTGTGCTTATCCGGTATCTATGAGAATCGGCCAACATCTATTTTTCATCCCCCTAAATGTTAGGGATAGTCCACCCCTAAATTTTTTTTTATATTTTTTAGACAAAAATTTTAATTTCTATTTTTTTATCATACAACATACAAAAATACATACAATCCTCAATTTTCATCCTTCTACGATCAACCCCTATTTTTATAATGGAAAAACAACGTTTGCCGCGGGTCAGCTAGTAATTAATAAATTACGCATTGAAACGTGTCTCTGAGATAACTATACAATACTTACAATTTATATTTTTAAAGTGTTTCGGACAATGAGCATGAGTTCACTAAGTGAAACATGTAGATGGCGTTACCGGTGCTAAAGAGCTATAAAATATGAGCTTATCAAAAATTTCGCTTGTGACGACATGGATTCTGTGGCCGAATGGTAAGGCACTCCGGCTTTAGGAGGATCGCCTGATCGTTGCGAGTTCGGAATCGAAAATTTTGATAAGACTTTTCATTTCTCAATGATATATTCGTACAATACTTGTTTGAACTCGTTTCGTTCGTTTGTGAAGGAAACTCAAAGTACCCTCACAAAATTGTTCTTGTTGTACAGTCAGCAAAGAAAGTCGGTTAACATTTTATGTTTCACAAATCTGAATATTTCCGAAATCCATAACATCATGACCAATATTTTTACTAAAATTTGGAGATAAAGTCTTGGTTATCGAAAACAAAAGCCATTTTAAAAAGTCCAACTGTTAATCAACTTTCGTTGCTGACTGTACTTCTGCTTCATTGTTGTTTTTAACGGGACGAGATCGCGTAACAGTTTTAGATAAAATTTGAACTATTACCTTTCAGACGTTTCGACCGGGTTGCACCGATCGTGGTCACGAGGGGACTCAAAAAAAATAAAAAATGTACTTCTGTTGTTTATAAAACCAGTGTTTGACGACCTCTGTGGCGCAGTGGGCGAAGGTCCGCCTGCGACGCAAAAGGTTGCGGGTTCGATCCCCGCCGTGGGACAAATGTTTGTATGACCTACAGATATTTGTCTCGGGTCTGGGTGTTTCTATGTATAATATGTATGTATTTACACACAAAAAGTATATAAGTAGTATATCAGTTATCTGGTTCCCATAGTACAAGCTTTGCTTAGTTTGGGGCTAGATGATGCTGTGTGAAAAATGTCCAGCATTATATAAAGTGTGCTATACATTGCAGGTTTCGACCTTGAGACGAGCCCAGCAAGACTCCCGGAACCGGCAGTCGATGCTGGAGTCCAAGGTGCAAGAGTTGGAGACGCTCACCAAGTCTCTGCCGAGGGGGGCTTCCAGTGAGTTCACAAAAAAATGTCAATTCTTATACCTGTAACCCCTATCCTATATACAGGGTGTAAAAAGACTACTACCGAAAACTGAGGGGTTGCAATCAGACCATGATTCTAAACATATTTATTATTTAGCGAAAAAATAACGCAAAAAATTTTTTTACTTAGCTACGTCATTTGATGCTATTACCGGTTATTTACTACTAGTACAACATAATAAGACCATATCTACCTAATAATTTCATTTATGAAAGAAAAAAACAGTTAAAACTCAAAATTCAGCAATCTACGTAAAACAACGCGCCCAGTACATACGCAAACAGTAATTTTCAAACGCTATTTTCTCCGGATATAATGTTTTTTTCGGAAAATCCTTTTGGATTTAGTTGTGTATTGGGATGCTGTACCTACCCCTTTCGGCTTCGGTAGACGTCTTTTTACACCCTGTATGTAGCCGTGTTGGCCGAATGGGGTTGTGCCTCGACTTTCATACGAAGGTCGTGGGTTCGAACCCCGGCCGTGCATCAATTTTTCGTTTCGTAAAATTTATATGCACTTTAACACGAGCTCTTAACGGTGAAGGAAAACATCGTGAGGAAACCCACAGCTTAGTCAGCTCCACACGTATTGACGTTGTCTTTCCTGTGGGCGGCTGATTAAGCTGAGAGGATGGTTTAGGTGCTGGGCAAGCCTATTCCATCTCAAACAATGTCCCAGGCACTGCAGCGTCCCGTTCAGTGTAGGCATAGGTTGCCTCCTGACGCTGTATAAATCGTCTAATATATAAAGGCCTAAGTTTTTTTTTAACCCCTATAACCTTAGGCAAACGATTGTCTAACTGCCGCACTACTTAAATCATTTCTTAGTTAAGATTTTCCCCCTAAAAACTTTACAAACAGATTTACGTAGCTGTTAGTGACTGAGTACATAAGACTCGTGTTTACAAAATAGCTGCGATAAATTGATGAGTCGCAATATCAAATTAAATTGTTTTAGTTGTGATCCTATAACCTAAACTATCTCAATTCCAAATTACATCAAGATCGGTTAAGTAGTTCAGTGGTAACAAACGCATTCAAGATTTACGATACACGAACTCTTCCTAAAGACGTCTGAGTTAGTAGATCTACGAGCTTAGCATCACACTGTTAGAAAAATCAAAGTTTTTGACAGTATACATTTTAAGAATCTGATTAAGAATGAAATCATTCAATAAATAATCTATTTTTTTTTCCAGTGGGCGCGATATCCTCTCACGCGCTCTGCAACGGCACATCAACACCGACCACAAACGGCCCCACCACAAACGGCCACTCCACTCCCAACGGGGTTTCCCACTCGCCCCCTCCCCCTCCCCCGGCTCCCTGCCCCCCTCCACCCGCCGCACCTGCCCCACCACCACCTCCGCCCCCACCTCTCTTCCAAGTTTCATCTGCCCCGTTACCCCCACCTGCGCCTCCTGCCCCGGGGCTGATGATGCCTCCTCATCATACAGATGCGATGACGATAAAGCGGAAGGTCGATACTAAGTATAAGCTGCCGACGCTAAATTGGATCGCGCTGAAGCCTAATCAGGTATGTAGATATAGATCCCAGATATTTTAATACTATATATGGCTACTATCTTTCGTTGGAAACTCAGGTCTCTTATTAAAATAAACAAGGAAAAAATCAAAAAACCCGACTGCGAAATGATATAAGACATTATATTTTTAAATACGACCTCTGTGGCGCAGTGGGCGAAGGTCTGCCTGCGATGCAGAAGGTTGCGGGTTCGATCCCCGCCGCGGGACTAATGTTTGTATGACCTACAGATATTTGTCTCGGGTCTGGTTGTTTCTATGTATAATATGTATGTATTTACAAACAAAAAGTATATAAGTAGTTTATCAGTCATCTAGTACCCATAACACAAGCTCAAGCTTACCTTGGGGCTAGATGATGCTGTGTGAAAAGTCTTTATGTCTTTAAAAAAATAAATAAATAATTCTGGACTTTTCACACAGCATCATCTAGCCACAAAGTAAGCAGAGCTTGTGTTATGGGTACAAGATGACTGATAAACTACTTATATACTTTTTGTTTGTAAATACATACACATTATACATAGAAACACCCAGACCATTATTTTGATATGGTCTTTTCATTCACTAGCTTTCAATTGATACCTATATTGCCATGGTAAAAAAAAAAACCTTATAGCGTTCATGTGCTCATTTGTAATGGGAAGATTACATTGGTTGAATGTTTTGGTTTTGAGACATTGCAAAATTTGGGACTTGAAAACATCTTCCAATTTACCAAAAGCACCCCAGGATACCCCTAGCAATTTTCCCCGGGAGCCCCGGGAGCCCCGGTCAAAGGACAGACGATGTCCAAGTTAAACACACGACACGAACATACGAAAGCCTTAATTTTGAACTTAGAGCTTTGAGCACTGGTGGTCTAGTGGTAGTGGCCCCGCCTTCCGATCGTAAGGTCGTGGGTTCAATCCCGGTCTTGCATCAATGGGTTTTTCCGCCGAAAAAATTATGTGCACTATGCCAGTACTCTCAAACGGTGAAGGAAAACATCGTGAGGAAACCGGCATGTCGTAGAACCTACTAAGTTCGAAAACATGTGTCAAATGCACGAAAGGAGCCTCTGAGGCGCACTTAAAATCCTTTCACCACACTGGTTCAAAAGTACTGGTGACACGACAAGAAGAAAAATTTTGAATAATTGTTGATTTTGTTATTATCATAGGTGCGAGGCACAATCTTCAACGAGTTAGACGAAGAACGACCGCGGCGACGGATCAACTTCGCCGAGTTCGAAGAGAAGTTCCGCATTGGAGGCGTTTGTCCCGCCAGTGAAGAGTCTACCGACGACTCGCTCGCTTCCTTCCCAAGCAAACGTTTCAGGAAACCTGATACCGTGTCTTTGCTAGAACATACACGACTCAGGAATATTGGTAAGTCTTGAGTAGATAGATAAATGATTTATTTGACACACAGACACAAAAACTGTCACAAAGACAAGGAACAGGAGTAGAATCACCTAGTTTTTAACGCGTTTCAAAGTGATTCCAGCGGTCCTACTGAATAAATGCTTTTTGACTCTGACTTTGACTTTGACTTTAAGTAACAAGTAGGTAGGTGCATAAGTAAAAACAAACTAGAAAAAAGAAAAAATGAATGAACAAAATTGTTACAATGCGTAACTAATACCACCTAATACGAGCAGTCGAGTACCTACATAGGCGGGTGCAACAGTGGTCTGTGTGCTGTAGTGAGCCAAAAAGGTCCAGTCTCAGCTTATTGTTACTCCATTACTCAGCTTATTGTTACTCTTTGCCTTCGGGCATGGGCCCGAAGGCAAAGAGTAACGTTGATTTTCAGACTTGTGGTCTTGCAGCGGGATTTATGAGATCAAGTAGATTAAGTTTTCTTATACGCGGGCGATGGACTTGCAACCTGTCATGTCACGTATGAAATACATGTATTTGTAAGAGAGTAGACACCCTCTTCGATATTTTCAAAGGATCTAGAACACATAAAAGATTCAAGAGAATATCTACCGCGGCTTGGGGATATAGTCGTGTGTGACCCCCTTTACGTTTTTTTTTGATCGGGAGAAAAAGAGATAGATGATGGAAGGGCTTGGAAAGACCTTTGCTTAGGGAGGCAAGATAGGTTGGCTCTCAGTTAGAACCAGTGCGGCGAGAGGATGAAATATTTTATCAATATAGAAAAGTTCTTAAACATCTAGAATAAGTGTCGTTTAAATATAGTATCTTATACTAACATGAAGTAATAAGTGTTTTGTGAATTTGAATTAGTCAAATAGAAACTGCGATTTAATACATCATGCATTTAAAAGTAAGTTCATAATCATTGATATCTTAAGATGTATTGAGAAATCTTTTTCCACAGCAATATCAAGAAGAAAACTCGACACGCCAGTCGAAAAAGTAATCGTAGCAGTCAACAACCTAGACCTCAAACAGTTGCCGCTTGAAAGCGTCGAAATCCTTCAACGAATGGTGCCTACAGAGTCAGAACAAAAAGCTTACAAAGAATACGTATCTGAGAAGAAAAACATCGCTCTTCTCACAGAAGAAGACAAATTTCTCATGCAATTGGCTAAAGTAGAGAGAATATCCGCGAAACTTAGTATCATGAGTTATATGGGAAATTTCTTCGACAATATACACATGATAACACCTCAAGTTCATGCAATTATATCGGGGTCTTCGTCTGTCAAGTCTTCAAATAAATTGAGGAATGTATTGGAGATTATATTGGCGTTCGGGAACTATCTAAACAGCAGGTAAACTTTTTTTTAATGAAATAGGTCAGCATTTGACCTCACTCTGCCTGATGTTAAGCAGCAGTGAGGTCTAATATGTACAGTTCGCCCAACGGATCTAGGGATTCGTGAAGTTAGCCGTTTGTCTGCGCATTAACCGCTTTGTCATACAAAATTGTGTTCTGCGCAGACAAACGGCTAACTTTACGAATGCCTAGATCGGTTGGATGAACTGTAATATATTTTTTATTCACAGCAAACGCGGTCCCGCCTATGGCTTTAAACTTCAATCACTGGACACTCTGTTAGACACGAAGTCTACAGACAAGCGCACATCTCTTCTACATTACATTGTTGCGACAGTCAGACAGAACTTCCCAGAACTGCTCAACTTTGATACCGAACTGCTGTATATTGATAAGGCTGCACAGGGTGAGTCTTTTCTTCTTGATGTGTCACTCAGTTCTTTTCTACAGGTGATATGGTGACAGGAAGAGGCTTTGAGGCAGAAGAGGCCACAGCAAAGCCAATGATGGCTTATGATTTTATTAGTTTGTGTATAACGTACATGTTTTCCTGTAGCGTCTAAACTACTCATTCCATGAAGACATACCGTCCTATTACAAAAAATATGAACAGAGTTTAGCGAAGCATCATCTTATCATCTTCCTGCCCTTTTCCCACATTATGTAGTCGGCACAACATGTGTTCTTCTCCTTTCCTACTCCTTTCTTACTCATGTCATCCTTCACACAATCCATCTATCTTTTCTTTGGCCTATCTTTACTCAAAATTCATACCAAGCACTCTCCTAGTTACATGATTCTTCTCTTCTCATTACATGCCCATACCATGCTAGCCTGTTGCTCTTCATCTTTTCATTCACTGTCGCCACTTTCACACTTCCTCTTATGTACTCCTTACTCTGTCCATTCGCGTCACTCCACACATCCATCTCAGCAAGTTTAGCGAAGTAGTTTTTCTCGAGTTTAGCGAAGCACTGATTAAAAATCAGTCTCTAGAAAAACAATTTTTAAATACTCGTACATAGAACTCTTTTTTTGTGCTTGTTTTGTTTTGACGTGTGTCAACATGGTGTTCAACTAGGGTTTAACATTTTTATAATAACGCCAATAATGTTTGTTTAATCTCATTCAATTGATAATTTGGTCCGTTTGATAGGGTAGGTTTTAGACGTTACCCAATGATATTAAAAATGAATATACATATTGTTGCTAACGCGGAAGCCACGTTAAATTGTCGAACCAGATTTTTAAGTCGTTAAGTCATGACGAAGGTCATAAAACTCCGTCACCAGAGTTGGCCACTTAAAGGAACTTACTTTTTAGTGTCTCTGGAGAACGTGCTAGGCGATGTAACTGAACTCGAGCGCGGAATGGAAGCCGTACGCCGCGAGTGCGAAGCACGCGACGCGTTACGTGGCGCACCATTACACGTGCTTCGCGACTTCCACGCAGCAGCGCACGAGAAGCTGCGGAGGCTGCGGGCAGAAGCACGCCTGGCGCAGGTGAACTCACAACAATATTTAAAGACTTGATATTACAATAATGTTTCACAATATCCCTAACAAATAATCGGTACTGATACGTATACTAAGCACAACGGATCTTTAGCTCTCTGAAGTTAGGTGCAATAGACGATTGCGCAGGTTCGGTAGAGTAAGCGAGATAGCACGATTTTAGGCGTCATCAAAAATGGGTTCGGCGCAGCTACTTCAGAGAGCTAAAGAACGGTTGGGCGTATACTTGTTCATACTAATAATACGTTGTTAGGGACACGTGCTAGCCCGAGTAGTGAGGATATCGTTGAGTAGCAATTGTTTAACAATGGTTAGTAGGCGGAGTATGCCGGCTCAAGAGTAGCAAGGGAAAGGGGTTATTTACACTAGTGTGCTAGTAGTAAATAACCCCTTTCCCTTGCTACTAGTCTACTACTACTACTAGTTGTACTATTGTAGTCAATAATGGAAGCCTAGAGCAGGCTATCTTCGACGAAGGGAATTTCCTACTCACATTATTCTCAGAATTTGGAACTGTATTTTAACTATCTATACTAGAGTATTATAACTATATACAGGGTGTAAAAAGACGTCTACCGAAGCCGAAAGAGGTAGGTAGTAGGTACAGCATCCCAACACACAACGGATTTTCCGAAAAAATCATTGTATCCGGAGACTGTTACTTAAGACCTTTCTGAATAAACATTCATTTCATTTCATTTAGCCAAAAAAAAGCAATTTTTTGACTCAGCTACGTAATTTTATGTTATTTCCGGTTATTTGCTACTAGTACAACATAATAAGATCATACCTACCTAATAATTTCATTTATAAAAGAAAAAATCAGTTAAAACTCAAAATCCAGCAATCTACGTAAAACAACGCGCCCAGTACATACGCAAACAGTAATTTTCAAACGCTGTATTCTCCGGATATAATGTTTTTTTCGGAAAATCCTTTTGGATTTAGTTGTGTGTTGGGATGCTGTACCTACCCCTTTCGGCTTCGGTAGACGTCTTTTTACACCCTGTATATAGAGGAAACCTTGATGAAACCATGACTGTTGTTCCAGGATTCGTTCTCCACGTGCGTGGAGTACTTCGGCGAGGCGCCGCGCGGAATCGACGCAAACGCTTTCTTCTCGCTACTCGTCAGGTTCTCGAGAGCGTTCAAGGTATATTCATACATCACTCATATAATAAAGCTGAAAGTTTGTGAGTTTGTTTGGATGTTTGTGCAAGGATCAGGCTCAAACGACGAAACAGTTTACAATGAAATTTGGTAAAGTGAAAGGTATAACTCCAGAATAGCATATAGGCTAGCCTGAAAACCTAAACATATGTAAAAGGACAGCGGGAATATTGCATAAAAACTTTAGCAGTACTCTGTTTGACACTAAGAGCTGCTCTAAGGTTGCCATGACAACCAAAAACTTTGACTTTTCAAAATGGCGATTTCATTTCGTTCGACTATGCTATGAACAATTTTTATTACTTAAATTAAATTACTATTTGTGGGGTTGTGATGCCTAAATAAGTTTTTTTGTTAATAAATAGCGAAACACGTAGGTATTTATTATTTTTTCCAAACTTCCCAACCCCTTAAAATAAAATAATAATAATAAATAATGCTTTACTTTCCACACAGTATCATCTAGCCCTAAAGTAAGCAGAGCTTGTGTTATGGGTACTAGATGACTGATAAACTACTTATATACTTTTTGTTTGTAAATACATACATATTATACATAGAAACACCCAGACCCGGGACAAATATCTGTAGGTCATACAAACATTTGTCCCGCGGAGGGGATCGAACCCGCAACCTTCTGCGTCGCAGGCGTACCTTCACCCACTGCGCCACAGAAGTCGTCTTAGATGGGTACTTTTTTATGGATTATTACCGTCTGCACCGACCGATCGTGTTCATTATATTCGAAGCCTCCGGTAAAATATAATCCATAAAATAAATGTAAATTCCAGCAAGCTGATACCGAAAACGAACAAAGACGTCGGCTAGAACTAGCCGCGCAGCAAGCGGACCACATCGACCCCAACAAAGCTAAGATCATGCAGAAGAAACAACAGGTAATGCACCTTATTACCAACACGCTAAGGTTCACAATACTACAGTTTTGTTAGGAGATAGTTTGAACATTTCAAACAAATATCGACTTTTAACTGATTGGAATAAAGTAGACAATTGTATGAGTCGGCGCCTTTTTTGAAGGAAAATATCTTGCAAAGGATTTTGGACTCTATATTGTATTGAATAAAAAATGATTTTATATTTTCCTAAATAGTCAAAAGTTCTGTACATATTTTTTTTTTTATGGTGAATGGGTCGGCTCTTGACCTCAGACTTACACAGGCAAGAGTGACGTCTACGATGAATCCATAGTAATATTATAAATGTGAAAGTAACTCTGTCTGTCTGTCTGTCTGTTACGCTTTCACGCCCAAACCGCTGAACAGATTAAGCTGAAATTTACCATAGTTAAAGGTTATATCCCAGGGAAGGACATAGGCTACTTTTTATCCCGAAAAAATGAAAAAATCCCGAAGGACCGCGGGTCACACCGCGGGAGCGCAGCTAGTATATCAATACATTGAATAGAATTAACTTTATCCACCATTTTCTTTGCGTGTTTAACACAAGCAAAACTAGATGCATTATAAAATAATAGCAATGTATGTATTGCTTAATAACAGCTCTTGAGGCTTTTTTCACACTCCGTTAGCGGCGCTAAGAGACAGCAAAAGTTCACTAACTAACACAAAGAAGTTTAGTTAAAGCAGCTCAGAATCAGAATCAGAATCAGAATTTTTATTTGCCAGAATATAGGTAGGTATACAAGTTCGGTTGTTATTGATACATTTTGTGCCTTATATTCTACCAACCAGATGGTGTGCAAAATTTTTGGACACAAGATTAGCATTTATATAATAGTCAAATCATTAGAATTAGATAGGTAGTCTTACAATAAAATAATTTATGTCAATGTTAGGTCAGTCAGAGTAATTGACACCTTCAATAAGAAAGATTTTATACTATTGACAATTTTTTTAGATGATTTATACAGCGTCAGGAGGCAACCTATGCCTACACTTAACGGGACGCTGTAGTGCCTAGAACATTGTTTGAGATGCAGCTTAGTCAGTTCTACACGTATTAACGTTGTCTTTCCTGTAGGCGGCTGATTAAGCTGATGGTTGATGGAGAGGATGGTTTAGTTGCTGGGCAAGCTGTCAATAGCAGTTTACTTCAGCACATTTGAAGCTCTCCTCTCATTTGTCGCAATTCTAAATTAAAATTCAAATTTTAGTTAGACGGCTAACAATGCGCCACTAACTAGCACAGTGTGAAAGAAGCCTAAGCTTCAAGGTGAATGGCGTTAGAGTTTTGCTGCATATAACTTTTATCGGCTGGATTATTTTTGATTGAACTTATGTTTATGCTAATGTGTTTTCGATGTTGTTTTTTTCATCTTTCAGTGAAGTTATATGTTTTTAATCGAATTACTAATAGTTGACGCTTATAATTAAATTCGAAATCTTAAAATTAACTATACATATTTTAAACTGAAAGATGATTAATATTTTCAGATATAATAATAATACAATGGCATTTTATTATATTCTAAAGAATTTTAGGTGAAGGTTTGTTACCATCCACACTGGTTTTATTCTATACACATTGTTTTTATTCGGTGGCGGTTCTTTTTTTATATAAATATGGCAACACTTCTATCTTTATAGAGATGTTAATTCCACTGAAAATAAAATCAGGCTAGAAACTTTGGATACATTTTATTCAAATTCTAATTCTTTATTTCCAAAATGTAATAACAATAAACAACCATGGTCCATATTACAGTAAAGCACAGAAATTAGAAAAATCTAATAAAAAATAAAACTATAGCTAAGTATCGATAAAAATAAATACAAGAGCAAGTGACATTATTAAATTCGGCAATGGTGGGCACTATTTGGCCAACCTATTCGATTTCACTATCACTGTTCTAACCCAGTGTAACAAAATTTGACTATCAAATCTATCGGCTATAGTATTCAGAATGCTGTTGTGACTGCCTTTATTATATTTACAAAATAATATGTTTCAGTAGTTATGTGTATTAGATAATAACTTATCGAAACGTTCCATTACCCCTATAATCAATTTTCATTCATAAAGGGTATAATGTGTGAGAACCAAGCTTACACACTATACACCACTTTTTATCTACTCCCGATAACTTAGCTATTAGCTTGCCCAGTATAAACAAGACACAAAATATATCGCAATTGTAATTGTAAACTTTAGATGGTATTCACAACTCTATATAGATCCAGAATACCTTACTTATTAAAATCTGCCTAAAATAGTCTTTTATTTCTTCTTATATTTTCAGTCTGTGTATTTATAAGTGTTGATCGTTTGGTACAGTTTCCTAAACTTTATTTTGATATTAATAAATAAATAATAAATAATGCTGGACATTTCACACAGCATCATCTAGCCCCAAACTAAGCAAAGCCTGTACTATGGAAACCAAATAACCTGATAGACTACGTATATACTTTTTTGTTTGTAATTACATACATATCATACATAGAAACACCTAGACCCGAGATAAATATTTGCAGATCATATAAACATTTATCCCGCGGCGGGGATCGAACCCGCAACCTCCTGCGTCCCAAGCGGGCTCTCACCCACCGCGCCACAGAGGTCGTTCTTATCTATCAAGTGTTGTAGACATGTCAAAGTATGTTTAGAAAACTGCGAACAGAATCAACACTAATGATAACTGAAGTGACTACGTTTTTTAAGAGTAAGGTTTTAGTGTTGCCATACAAAAGTAGCATACAGGTGATGGTAACACCATACAATTATCTCGCAGAGGTTTAACTACGCGACCGTGAGCGCCGGTCTTTTGCAGCAACACTTGACACAGTTGAGGCACAGTCTAGACCCAGTCTAGGTCCAGGGTCTAACCTAGGTCTAAGCCAAAGCTCGGAGTAAGTCGAACAGATGTTGCGGGGCCTACGAGTGTTACTAACGGTTGTGTGGTATTGGTGTGATGGTTTACGCCCAGTTTTGATATTTTTTCTCTGGTTTTGACTGTGGTAGAACGCTCGAATGTTAGTACTGCGGCCGATGGGTCTAGGAAATGAAGTCAGTCGATGCGCAGAAGTCTTTTTTTTTATGAAAATGTGTCTACTGCGCACCGCAACGGCTAACTTCACGAATGTCAAGATCTATTGGCTTTGGTGTAACCCAGTGTAACTCTGGTGACGGAATTTTTAGGACTCTGTTATGACTTGACAATTCAAAAGCCAACTTAGCACAGACGCGCTCAGGTATTGCGACTATAGTATTTTTCACGTAGGAACGTATCCCTGACATATAGATTCTATATTATAGAACTTTTACGTTTCACGCTGTACAACTATGAAAAATTCATACTAATATTATAAAGCTGAAAACTAGTGGATTAGCGAGTTTATATGTTACGTTGCCCAAAACGCAACGATAGCGCGATCTAATTTTTCCTGTGGCGCCATCTATTATGTAGTAAAATGTCTCTGTCTGTCTGTCAATCATCTTCTCTCTGTCTTTTTTTTTTTCAAAACTAATCATGGAGAGCGTGAAATAAGGGATGAAATTTTGTATGGGGACGAATGAAGTGAAGTTCCAGTTGAAGGCATCTAGATGGCGTTGCTGTCCTATGACTGAGATGGCGCTATTATTGCATTTTTATTTTAAAAGTTTCAGAAGAGAATCTTCTGAACAGCAGTTTTCAGCTCTATTATTTTGCTGACGAAGTCGCGGGTACCAGCTAAAAAAAATAGTTTTGAAATAAATGAAATCTAGTGAATACTAAAAGATACAACTTCAAAAAATAAAAATTGTGTCTATTTCCTTTTTAATCCTATCCTACTTAATATGTATGCGAAAGTCTGTGTGTGTGTGTGTGTGTGTGTGTGTGCGAATGTTGTCCTCGCGTATCTCCGTGACGACTTAACCGATTGTGATGAAATTTGGAATGTTGTTAGTTTAAGTTCTAGAATAACATATAGGCGTAACATATATATTTTTTTAATCAATCGGTGTTTTATACAGGGTGTTAAAGTTTATATGAAAAAAAAAAATCTTGCTCGGTATAACTTAAAAGAGCCTTGTCATGGAACCGTTCCTATGTGAAAAGGACTATAGTCATCCATTTTGTGACTGCATACAAGACAGACAGAACATTGCTCAACTTCGACAAGCAAGCTAGACCATGATATTGTACCTAGATGATGTTTCTTCTATACAAAAAAAGTAAGAATATTTTATTTTTGTTGAGCAAAACCACAAAGAGAATATTGAAACTGGATGTTAGATGACGCTGCGTAGAAGTTCTCAAACTGTAGGTTTTCGGCCCCCGTGAGCGGTTTCGTGAGATGTTTTTTAATGATAGTTTGAACTAATCTTTATAAAGTGAACTTTAGAGTTTAGATGCAACTAATCATCATTCGATAAAGTACTCGTAGTATCAAATGCACATAAATTATAAGTATGTAAAAACAAAAGTTTTTTTTTTAAATAATTTTATCATTGACTACCTACCTATGTAGGTTCTAGTTTTTTCCTATCAGCGGTTTTTGTTGATAAGTTGAGAAGTCGCCATTTTTTCAAAATGGCGGACGTTATTGTCATATACTACCCGATTTTGCCAAAAAATTAAAGTGTCATCTTTCCACACACCAATAATGTTGAGTGACTAATTTGATTAGAAGTTTGAAGCATGTCTCGGGAAAGAATGGAATCCGCTGTAACCACCACGCAGATCGCATGTGGCACTCGGTCGTACCATGTAACAAGCAAAATGGACTATACGGCGTAGAAAACAGGGTCGAATTTTAACCAGGTTTTTTTGGAGTTTTGTATGGAAGTGTGGTAATATTTAGTATTGCATGACTAGGGATGGTGTATTACTTCGTGGAATAAAGGAACGACATAGCTTGAGCCTCGGATTAATGTATTTTGTCTTTAATAGTAAGGTAGACTTTCTAGAGTTTTAGAACTAGAGTTCTAGACTGATGAATAAATATTGGAAGACTTCACTCAGCCATCTTGTCCAGAAGCTTGCTTAAATATATCAAAGCAATCCAGAGAGGTGTGTAGCGATTTAAAACTTTTCATTTTTGTGTTTACATGATTCTTCATATCGAAGGCTTATATATAACCTAAACCGAGGCTTAGCTATGACAAGCGTGTTGGACTTGTGTTTAAATAACAGGAAAAGTAGATAGTCTGTAGATTGTTGACGTGTGATAAAGTTTAGATTGACTTCGGGTGGGAATATTGTTTCTTTACAAATACTCTGTTTAAGTGTAGAAATATTTATATGGAATAATATTATAATTAAGTACAAAGTTCAAACTGTCAGAATATGTCATTAGGGGGTGAAACACATTTCTTCTTTTAAAAGAAGTGCTCAAACTCATCTCGCACTATAAGTGGGTTGATAAAACTATTATTTTAAATGATGTATATACTTTTGTTTGTTCCAACGCTGCACTTGCATGGATATAACAGGGAATGTCTATTTACTTATACATTTATACATAACTATATCGATTATGTTATACAATTTAGCTCCTTTTATTTTATGATACTTTGAGATCTGTAAAAGAACTCAAAATCACAATGCACACCATTTGCTAAATATTTCGCACACGTATGTTTTTATAACTATGCAAGCTTTTTAAACATGGTTTATATAGAATAACGTGCCGTTTATGTTGCTTTACCTATACATTATATTCTATCGGGTTATGAAATGTATTTTTACATAGTGATCACTCTCGAATCTTAAGACCAAGTCCATTTTTTTAAATAAAATCAATCTTTACTTTATTAACAAAAGTTGGTCTTCGGATTACATAACTACTTTTATTTCTTATTTCACACGTAGGTACAATACGCACAACCGATCTTTGTCTGTCTGAAGTTAGGAGCAATAAACGATTGCGCAGGTTTGCGCGAGTTGGCGAGTAGCACGATGCAACAAACTAAGTGAGTGAGCAAGGCAGCTATACAACGCTGTCTTTTAGGCGCCAATGGGAAGAAATGGGTTCTGCGCATCTACTTCAGATAGCTAAAGATTGGTTGTGCGTCAATACGCAAAATAAAAACACAGTACAATTACTGTGTTTTTATTTTTCCGACATTAATGAGATTCATCAGATAAACTTTGGTCGTAGTTTCAACATACCCAAACACAAACTGACCGTTCGCATCACCAACAGGAGGCTGTAATCAACGAGCTAAAAACGAAGTCGCAGGCCGTCGGAGAAAAGAAACTGCTTCACCAAGACGAAGTATACAATGGCGCCTTAGAAGACATCTTACACGGTCTCCGCAGTGAACCGTACCGACGCGCCGACGCCGTACGGAGGTCACACCGCAGACGTATCAACTCCCACCGCCTCTCGAGAGGTCTCGAAGAACTAGACGTATGATACGAGGATTCCAGTGACGTGGAATCACTGGAGCCCAAACTAAAAAAGCGCAAAGACTTAGAAATGGTACCCAAAAAACCGATATCGGTCTATAAAGATGATGAGCGCAAAGCTAAATCTTCCATGTATAAAGTGGCGCCCTCTGACTGCGAAGTTGAGGAGCGCTGTGAACTCATAAAGTCAACGTACGATGTGATCTCCAAATATACGCGCGCCATGTTCGATACAAACGAAACCGTCGTTTGAATGTGCCTAATTTGTGTATTTTCCACCATACTTGACTTATTTTTAAATAACCGGCAACACCAGCAGCCGCCATTTTGTAACATGGCTGACATGTTTAAAAATGGCGTTTGCCGTTCTAATTTCGAAAAGTAACGTGAATTATCCAATTTTGATACGCCTAAATTCATTCCATGACACGCAGACAGCGATAACAGTATTTTGCTACCAACAATTTACACTTTAATTTCTATACAATACAAAAGCTAAGCTTTTTGTAGTTTAAGTTCTATCCGAGCGAATCGAATATAGACGTCTCTCTTAACTCTAGAAAGAGATGGAGAATCTTCGTCAACTTTGTATATTTAGTCCCGCTAGTTTTGTAAATGGCCTTTGAAATTGTACGCACATTTATACACAGCTTTTTGAACGGATTTTTAATTATACTGCAGTGTCCTTAATATACATAACTCATTTATACATTTATGTAACATTTGTGATTAGAGGAAAATTATACACGCATTTTAAAGTAGCATTTTTACATAATAATAATAATAATAATTGTAGTTCAAAATTATTTGCATTTACGGATATTACCCACGTCTTTACTTTGTATAAAATGTTATTTTCTCCCTTCAATTATTCTGTCCCTGGCTAATTTATGTTCTGATAAATTATTTTACTGTTTAGTGTATCAACATTTCTTCCAAAATATATGTATTTCGGTTCTATTAGTGATGATTGATCTGATTTGAAGCTCATTTGGTTTTGTGTATTAATAGTTCTGTCACGATTTT
Organism: Epirrhoe tristata; assembly: GCA_951394285.1. NCBI lineage: Eukaryota > Metazoa > Arthropoda > Insecta > Lepidoptera > Geometridae > Epirrhoe > Epirrhoe tristata. Next base: position 9,651,898 of record OX596149.1, read on the forward strand.
AATTTGTAAATAAGTTTTGCTTGTATTAGTACCGATAACAGATCGTTATACGTTAAATATAAAAAAAATGTAAATATTGAATTTATATAATTATATTATATACTCAAGATGCTTGAGATGTTACGCGCAAGTTTAATTATAATATGTATGTATTTTTTATTTAAATGTCTGAAATGGGTACTCATACAATAATGAAGGATATAATTTAAAATAATTTTATATTATTAAGTAATTTAATATATTTTTAGTGAGCACAATGTTAGGTTCTGTGATTGTGTGCAAGTTTTGATTATTACAATATTATCACAACTATACCTATTTATATTTTAAACTACAACTTAAATTGTGAATTTAACTTTAACAATATACATAATAATAATTATAATTTGAAATAATAACTAAACCTTTCGAAATACGACAGTGTTTTGATTGCATAGCCAATTTTAAATTATACTTTTTTCCAATCCAATTTCTTGCATACACATTCACATAGAGGTGCTTTCCGCACATTGATAATTTTAATTAAATATTGTTTTTTTAATGTCATATAAGCATGATTTAGATATTGTTTAGAACAGGGTTTTCATATGCACAAGATTATTTCAAGTTTTGGGATTTTTTTGATATATCAAGTTATGTTTAAATCTTTGAGATTGAATAAAGATAATTATAAAAGTATTTATCTCATTAGCCCATTGCATACAACAAAAACAAAGGCACGCACAGAAGGTGCTATTATGTACTTTATACTTATTTTTATTCAGATTCATGCTTTGGTTAAAGTTTATTCATGTTTTGGCTTAAGCTATCATACCTATTTGTGAATTTAAATTGAATTTTTAGTAGTTTTTGTAACGCATGTAATGTTAGAGTAGACACAGTATTCAGTGATGCAATAAACAACATTTAATTGAAATATCGTTTTATTAATATTTTTATTATTTTGTTTATTTTTAATATTTTTATTACTGCAGCATCAAGAAGCACTGCAGATGCGTTGCCGGCCTTTGAGGTAGGAATAGGCTCTTTTCTTGAAGGTGCCTAAGTCGTATCGGTCTGGAAATACCGCTCAATACTATTTTCAATACTATTTTATTATAAAAATAAATATCACAGTTTATATTTTACTAGCATAGGTAATAATACTACAGAGAAGTTCTAATTTTTTTTCTTGGATTTGACAGCATTTTTTTAATCAATTTGGCCCAATGAATTTCTGAGGAACTAACTACGCTGTCATTTATTAAATACTACATCCCTGATCTTCTCCACAATAGTATCAACCTCAGCCATAGCTCCCATACCCTTGTCACCACACATAAGTGTTTTACTAATCGGTGGTATTTCTGTATGTCCCCATTGCTTCAACACGGCAATCTGTTGGGAGGTGAGTGGGTGTTCCCACATGCGAGTATTCATTGCCGGGCAGAATAAGAGAGGCTTGGACATATCCCAGGCTCTGGTTGTACAAGTGAGGAGGTTGTCGCATATACCCTGGAAATACATAAGACATTACATAACATAAAATAAACATGCAGAATATATAATATGTAATAAATTTAACGACGCAGCAGATCTGGTACAGTGGGCGAAGGTCCGCCTGCGACGCAGAAGGCTGCGGGTTCGATACCCGCCGCGGGACAAATGTTTGACCTACAGATATTTGTCCGGGGTCTGGGTGTTTCTATGTATTATATGTATGTATTTACCAACAAAAAGTATATAAGTAGTTTACCAGTCATTCTAGTACCCATAACACAAGCTTTGGGGCTAGATGATGCTGTGTGAAAAGTCCAGCGTTATTTATTTATTTATTTAATTATTCTGATGGATATGTATAGCCAATTAAATGGAAGGTTTGCTGGGTAAGCATGTTCCAACTCAAACAATGACCAGTGTAGTTAGTAGCTCACTGTAGGCATAGGTTGCTTTCTGATGCTGTCTTAATATCAAGTAAAAGTCTAAACTGTTTGGAATGCACTACCAAATGACGTTGTTACGGCTACTTCGGTCAATTCGTTTAAGAACAAGCTCGACAACTGGCTACGAACTAATAAATCAGTGCTCAAAAAGATTAACCAATCATGAACAATCGGACTATTTCAACACTGAGATATAGACATATCAGCAACAGCTGCTCGTCTATCATCGATAAATAAATAAATAAATAAATAAACTACTGTAATAGTGCTGGTGTAAAATAAAGCTTAGTGTTTGGTAAAAAAAATTACATTTGTCATCTTAGCCAAAGTATTAGCATCCAAAGGCGCTATCACCATCATGTCTGCCCATTTTCCAAGATCGATGTGCACCACAGGATCTCCCCGCTTTGTCCAAGTCTCCCATTCTGTGCTATCTTCAAACATTTTCACATCCACCGGTAACTCAGCAGTGGAGAAGAAATGTTTCGCATGTTCCGTTACTATGAGGCGAACCTGAGAAGATGTATTTTTGTCATTATCATTGAAGGTCAACACCAGTTGAAATAATTACAGCGATTACTATATGAAGATAACCTCAAATTTGCGGTTTTTTAGTGAATTAGATGATTCCAAGAGATATTTAATTAGTACTGGAATTTTCAATGCAGCTACACTTCCAGTAGCAGCTACTAGTAGCTTGTAAGTATCCTTTTCCATTATTATTTTTCCAATTCTAAAATAGGTAAACAAATAAACAAAACAAAACAATTCAAGAAATGAAAACAAAAACAATCATTGAATGAATGAATTTGAATGAGAATTTAGAATGATTTGAATAGAACGGTTGAATGAATGGCAATTGTTTGAGAGCTTTGAGGCCCAATAGATAGGCTTTTCATTCATTTCGTTCAGCCGTTTGTTAGGCTAAGTTTACAGGAACTTAGTTTTTTTGTCTTAAATAGTATTATCTCTTGCTTGCACGATAGTAATGTCGCAACTAATTGGTTTAATCCTCCGTTCAATTAAACGCCTAGCCATTTGATTAAATGGCGTCGTTCAACTAGTGGCCTGAATGATATTCAGCCGTCTAGTTAATTAAAAGCAATTAATGAACTAGCTGGCTGGATGCCTAGGCTATTCATAAATTATAGAATTTTAGATTAGTTAGGTTAGGCTAGGATAGTGAAAAACTATGCGCGAGGCTAGCTACGCGGCCGCTGATGCGCCAGAATGCAGAAATCTATTATTTAATTCTAGTAAATGAATTGAAGCATCCAGCCAGCCAGTTCATTAAATGTTTGTATTTAACCAGACTGCTGAATATCATTCAGGTCGTTAGTTGAATGGCGCCGTTAAGCCGTCTAGGTGTTTAGTTGAATGGCTGATTAAACCAGTTGCCTGCGACAGTTACATAATCCACATTGATAAAAATATAGATAGGTTACTAGCGCGTGGACATTTAAGACTTGAAATTGTCTTATTAGCACAATTTTTAAATCAGTTTGCGTCAAACAGAGCGACTTATTGTCAGTGACAGTAACATATTCGAAGCCCGGATTTTAAACTTTGATTTCTAACTATGAACATTACGTATCTTTAATTAATTTAGAATATAATTGAATATTTAATAGGATATTTATACACTATCCATTAGCAACTAAGCTCGTGTGAATGTGCCTGTTTGTTATTTGAAATTTTAATTTCTTTCATTCACACAGCCAGTTCATTCAGTCAGTCAGTCAAGTCAAGTCAAAGTCAGATGATTTGATTTGATTGTGGCTGTGGCAGCAGCAGCAGTTGATTGCGAACAGCGAAGTTGTGTGTATGTGTAACTTATCGTGTCGCGATATCTGATCGCTCTAAAACTTTATTTACGCTAGAAATTGTGTTCGAAGTTTCAGTTCAATTAAAATTTTTATTGTAATCAATCTACTTTCACGACAATTAGTTGCAGCAATGTTTTGTTGATGAGTGTGAGTGTAAAAACGTAAAAATGGATGATAAGTTCTACGAAGGCTGCGGGCAAGAGGGGCCAATTCGATGCATATTTCTATGCGAGTTTCACCCGACAGCCGGGCCGAAGATAACATGTCAGGTGCCTGAGAACTACATCTCAAAGGATATTTTCGATACCGTGAGCCATTACATCATACCGAAGATACAGCTGCAAAGATGCACTTTGACTGTGTAAGTTATGTAGGTATTAGATTTTAGTAAGATTAGTTTTTGGTATCTAAATAGAAACTAGAAACTCGCTGTAGTTTATCAATTACTTATACCAATTAGGTTATAATAAAGTAGGTAGGGAGCTACCTATAAACTTTGAGTACTACACACACAGCATTAGTTAGTAGGTAGGTACAAATCAGCCCCACATATTTTCTCAACTTTTATTGATCAATTAGACAGGTGGGTAGCATTAGTGGATAGTAGGTACCTACTTTCTTTTACAGAAGTAGCCTAATTAATGTCTACAAATACAGATACATTAGGTAGGTACCTATTCTGATAAGATTGTCTGGTGATTTGACTGATAAAGCACCATATTGAACCTGTTACTTTCTGTATGGTAACCGTAGGTAATTTTTATATCTAATTTACCATTTATTAAAAATTTTGAACTAGTGCTGTTGTAGATACCTCACACAACAGACAGATACAAAGTAAATACAGTACGCACAACCAATCTTTAGCTCTCTGAAGTAGCTGCGCAGAACCCATTTTTGATGACGCCTAAAAGACGAAGACAGCGTTAGTATAGCTGCCTCGCTCTCTCGCTTAGTTTGTTGCATCGTCCTATCTCGCCTACTCGCGCAAACCTGCGCAATCCTTTAGTGCACCTAACTTCAAAGAGCTAAAGATCGGTTGTGCGTGCTAAACAAGAAATATTAAAATAAGTTGTCCGAGTAGTCTAGGATATTCTATTCAAAAGCAAATATATCAACAGTCAAACAGGTTTAGTATGTATTCAAATAAATGGGTAGGTACTTACCTAGTTAGTTACAGACAGACTGCAAATGCTTTGTTTTTATTGGTAGTAGGTACCTATACCTACCTACATTATATTTTGTATAGAACATCATGCTAACGCGAATGGCATTTGCCAGTTTAGTATTTGAACCTGTCCCTGTCTACCCCCTGATATTGATAGTGATTCATACTTCAGCAGAATGCACCCGCGACGTAACCGTTTCGTGGATTCCGTCCAAAAGTGACGTTTTCTGCACTGCGATTGGTTGTGGTCGGTTGAACAGCGGAACCGTTTCGGTGCGAATGCGTTCCGCTGAAGTGTGGCGCTCGTACACAGTCAATCTCAATCTCAATCGCGATTGAGAATCTGTTTTTCTACTCTTTATATGTATTTGCATCAATCCGTCAATCCAATTTGTATAATGGATCGCGATCTAGATTTAGTATGTACCTACGGGCCGGACTGCCTATTAATTGCTATGCTGAGTTGTAAAGCCTTAAGTCTTAAGCTGATTCTATTCTTGAGTCTGTCTTGTTCGCAGTACACTACTGGGCTCCAAGATCCTCGGCTTCCCCGTGCGCATAGATAACAAGAAATATGCGCGCAACGCTTACTACTTCAACCTCTGCTTTGTCTGCGATGCGTGGGCGCGTACTGTCCACTTGGAGCCACTGGTGAAGAAGCTCACAGAATATTTGGTGAGTAAATAATAATCAGCATGGCGATTCAACAGATCTTCGAAAGCATCTGTGACGACCATCCGACTGTCGGAAGAAGAGACCAAAAAGAACGTCAGTCTCCGATCTGACGCTATGAATTCAGAACGGCCCTTTTGGATCAACTTGGCCTGCACGTATGGAAACTATTTTAAAAATACTTACTTAAAATAAAGAAATTATATACTTACTTATTGTGTATGACGAACAAACATGTCCTGAATGAAGATCGAACCTACGTATCGTAGAGGTAGAGCCACTACCAACTGTTTTAGTTTTATGAATTCCATTTATTTAACGACACTCGAACATCTTCGATGAGTGTCGAGTGTACAAGTGCCCAAAGATTACCTACATGTCCTTGATTCACAGTTATCAATGGAGTTGGAGACGGAATGGCTATCGAAGCAGTCGACGTCAGGAGATGCGAAGCTACTAAGCGGTCTCATGCGACAAGTCATGCAAGATATTAACTGCAGACGGATGTGCACACTCACTGGTGAGTTCTGAGTTGTATTATCTATTTTCAAATTAAAACTCAAATAACATTAAGTAAATATGATGAGTGTATGTAGAGTAAGGCTGAAGACGCGGTTGGATTGTGTGAGAGATGTTGAATGTGATTGGAGGAAATATACATGTTGCCGACCCCACTAAGCGTGGGATAAGGGCAGGGGAATGATATTGAGTCATTCGTTACACAACAAACAAGTTAATAGACCTTCGGACTTCAAAACTGTTTCGTAAAGCAAATTTTCTTAACTTTTTTTCTGCAAGTTTATTTTATTCAACCTATCTCGTCCCACTGCTGGACAAAATACGCTCTATGCTCCGCCACGTACCACCAAGCTCTCGGAAGGCATCGATGTCGTCTGTTCTGCACGATTAATAGCATAAAATCTATTCTTACAATATTTTACTTAAGTTGTTACTTGCTTTTGGTTTGAACAAACCAAAAGTTTCTTTGTATGTATGATTCTTATATGATATTGCTTAGATTCTTACTTAATTTTTACATTTTTATTTTACACAACATCCAGTCACAAATCACAAAAATACTTGAAGTAAACCTGTAAATAGAAACCGTCTGTACATACAATCGAATTAGTATATTCAAACATTCAATTGATGTGGTCGACTACACATTGTCACGCCCATATCCAGGCTTAGTGGAAATTGAACTCTAATCATATACCAATAAGATCTAGCTATTTAATTCATAAATTCAAATGAAAACGCGAATCATAAAATGTCACGTTAGGTGTTATTTTGAAAGTGATTTTTCTATGACATGTAATGTTTCGTTGCAGCAGTCGATAAGAGAATTCGATTCTCTAATTATAAAGAACATGTACCTACCTATTACTGAATCAGTAGAAATATAATTACTCAAGCTGAGTGGATGGTTTAGGGATTTAGGTGCTGGGCAAGCCTATTCCATCTCTAGTAACGTCCCAGGCGTAGGCACTACACCGTCCCGTTGAATGTAGGCATAGATTAGGTTGCCTACTGACGCTGCATAAATCATCTAGTATAGTTGTAGATGTAAAGGCGTAAGGGGTAGAATCTACAACATTTTTTTTTATAAAATAGGTCAGTATTTGAACTCACTCTGCCTGATGTTAATCAATAGTGAAGTCTAAGATGGAGCATGCTTTCTAGAAGGAACCTACTTACTCTTGATTTGAAGACCCCTATGTTGTACTTATCGGGAAATACCCTTCAATGAGTTCCACAATTTGGCAGTGCGTATGAAAAATGTAGACTCAAAACGCGTTGTACGAACTCTGGGAATGCCGACCATGTACAATTCTATTTAGTAGATTTAAGTAAATTATTTTAAGTCCCAGTTTCTCCAAAATCAACAATGAGTTCATTCATATCTAACGGTGTATTGATATTCCATTAGTAAACACACGCTAACCAGTCATAAATATATTAGCGAATAGCAATCGCTAAACCAGCCTTGAGAAATTTGCATAAAAATGCTAAAGCTAGTAAGCAAGCAAAAAGCAGTGTCTATGATCGTTTCTATTGAATTTTGTTTAGAGAAAAATCTATGGCAGTAGCACAAGTAAAATAATAGTAGAATAGAAACACCTTCTACTATTCCAGCTCTACGAGCGTCCAGCAGCCCATACTTTTTTAAGTGATCTTAGCTTTCCTTTTAAAAATAAAAAGCACGTGAGTGTCGTGGAACGCTCGGTTGGAAAAAAGCTTCAACTTTGACATTTGGCATTTGTCAAATAAATTATTGTCAAGCATTAAAATCCTAGAAACGCTCTTCCGTACTAACAATGTTTTGCGACTGCGCACTTCGCAATGTGACGTTTTGACCTATGTATGTGTCATGATGGTAAAATCGAACGTTTTTTTTCTTCTAGCCCCCATCCTCGATACCGTCCGAAAAGGAAATTCGTTCCAATACTTTTGACTTTTGGTTGGAAACTCCTCGGTCTAGCTAATCAGCTTCTGTATGTCTATTTTTTACTCCTCTCATTCCTAATCTCTTATTTAATTCCACCTAAAGATTGTCTAAAAAGATCGCTTCTTAGCTGTAATGCCTACTTAATGATAGTCAAACCTGTCTCTAGAAAAACGATCTTTATGTCTATTATACTCGTACATAAAACGCTTTTTTGTGGTAACAGTTTTGTTTTGACATGTGTCAACATAGCGTTCAACTAAGGTTTAACTTTTTTGTAATAAAGCCAAGTAAGTTTCATCTTATTGGAAGTGCCTATGGAGTTCGAAACGAAAACAATTGTAGTTCGAAGTTTGTTTTCCTCAAATATCAAACTCATTACTGTTAGTGGATAACAGATAAATAATTAGGTACAATGTAATTATAGCTTTTATCACAGTGCTTTGTTCAGTACACATGTTCGTGATAGCACAGTATGATACGATATCGCCAGACAGTTGAATTTAATTTCATCATCAAGCTAATATTATCCCACTGCTGTTTACGCCATTCATTCCGGTCCTGTACCACACGTATCCAAAATGTAATATAGTATGTAGTAGGTACCTACTTTCTGATATCGTCAATTTCGTTTACAATGACAGAAAATTATGCCGAGACTGTATCTAGACAAAATAGTTTTATTTAATCTATCTATGCAGCTATTATATGATCGCGATAGTTCAATTTAGTATATACTTACTTTTTTTTTTTTTTTTTTTACCGTTTTTGTACTAAGGACAGTATTAATGCTATGAAGCGATCTCTGAGACTGAATACCTACTCTTTTGTGAGTCGGTTAGACTGTTTTGTAGGCCAATAGGTTAATTTTATAAGCTATAGATACTTACTATCATAATTACAAAGTGCTCAATGCCTTATCTCTCACAGAGATTATTATGTTTGATTATTATGATGTTGATGGCAGACTTCAGTCTTATCTAAAAGTACCTAGGTTTAAGCAATATGCTTGGAATTAGGTGCATGTAAATATTGAATACATATTAATGAATTATTACCGTCTGCCACCACGCGGTAGCAGACGGTAACACAAGGCTATCCACCCCTGCAGGGGTGGTTAGCCCTTAAAAGGGAAGTCTAAAAATTACTCAAAACAATTCCATTAATTATACAAACATTCATCATGAATAAAAAGTAAGGGATGATTTCAATAGCCGCTTACTGACTGAGCGAGCAGCCTTATGCATTAGCCTCAGGCGTTTGCCTCGCAACGTTTGAGGCTGAGCGTGCTTTTGCAGCGGGCGAGACACTTCCCGACCAGTGGGCCTATGATGAGCACCATGACTGAAGTCTCTCGTCTCGTTTTCTCGTTAAAAATCTTCATAACTATGTCGGTAGTCATGCGCAGCCCGTTATTTCATATCGTTATGTCAAATTGTGAGATAGTGTGACATAGTCTCTGTCATGGCGCTCATATTAGCGCAAAATGATAAAAATGCCGGCATGACAAATGTTCTTATCTCACGCCGTGACAATTTCACGTTGCTCATCATAGCCCCACTGGATTTGCCGCTCGCAGCTGCCTCGCGAAACTGCTCGCTCAGTCAGTACGCGGCTACTTAAAAAGTATCTGAGTACTTATACGAGTAGACTATTTTATTGCAAGTTCAGTGAAGTGAAACTTCGCACGTTAATCATGTTATACTAGTAGGTAATTATAACTCAGCAAAAACCGGTGAGAAATTTTGAACTTCGAATGGGTTCGCGGTAGCTTTTACCGGCGTTTTCTTTACTTATAAACACATCATCATCATCAGCCTTTTTTATCTTACTGCTGGGTATAGTAACTTCTGCCATTTGAATCTATCCAGAGCCAATCTTTTTCTAAGACCTGTGGATTCACGATGTCGTCGACCTATTCATATAGTGAAGGTATCATCTATGGATCCATCATGTCTGTGGATGACTGACATCCTTTTACCATCTCCCACCACTCAGTTAATACTTTACATGCAATTAAAATAACTTGGGGAAAATATCACTGTCTATCTGTCCCACTGTCAGATACCATAGACATAAAGTCTATGGTCAACATACAATATGTCGCACACAATTTTTTTCGCTCAAGTCTATGTTCTGTCGTGAGTCAGCAACTACGAGACGACTACTACTAGATACTTTAAAGTAGACTTTAGATGGTTTTTGTTTCTCCAACAGTTGGAACCACCACCACCCACCTGACTGTGGTGCGGGTAAACACCGACCCAACGCCGGTGAAGGACCACCAAGTGCCTGTGTTCCTGTACAGCAGGCAATCGTTTGTCGCGGACCAATGGGACCTCACTACTAACCAGGTAAGTGACGTTTTTTTTAAAAAAACCATCGGATCAAAAAAGATTTTCGGAATAAGAAAAAAAATTACTTACATTCTTTATACTTTTTAGAAATGAATGACACAAAAACAACATTCCAGCATTCTTCATCTCAATTAAAGTTGTTGTTGCAAAAAATGTATATTGGCGCCAATTTTCGCCGCGCCTGAAATAGTGATGTGAATCATCCAATTAACACATTAATCGACTCAATTCAGGACGCGATTACTGTCGAATATATTATTATATAGTTCATTGCGATTATAATCATAGAGAAGATTTGGTTTTGTTTTACGAAAACATCCTATAGCTAAACGATTCACTGACCTGAATTCATTCGTTCGAAAGCATCGATTTTTGTTTTGAAATACTAAATTGTTATGATTTGAAAATTATCCTTAAAGGTTACCTAGTATTTATTTAAAGCAACTTCAAATACTATGTTTTTATGTATATTCTCTTATATTTAAGTCAATAAAGTTGTAAAGAAAGATACCTTGTTTGATACAAATAATTCTTAAATTCAATTTGTTTCCACCTGAACTGTTTGCTTGGCACTTCATTGAACCAAGCTCAGACACCAATAACAATCCATTGTTTTTACATACACATTGTATTTTATATTATGCTAGCATTAATAGTTATAGCAGACATTGACACAGCTTCTTGTGGTTGTTTGCACTTGTGTCAATAATATGGCTCTGACTCTGAGCTGGCTGGTTCGTTGCACTATTTATTGTGTCGATAAGAGCATGCAGTGTTACTTTGCTATTTTACTTTTTTACTATTATTTCTTTATTAAAGACTAGTGACATCCTGGCGAGTAAATAGGCTACGTCCATAAAAACATATTTTACTTTAGCATTTCCACTATCGAAGCTAAATTAATTTCCGTTATAAAATTGTCGTATACAGTTCAAATAAAAAGCAAAACATTTATAAACATCGAATTATCGAGCTGTGGAGTTTCAAAAGAGACTTCAACTTAACTTAATTTTCAATTTCCGTATATTTTATTGCGATAAGTAAAAATGTATTCGTTTCCAAAATCTTCCTGTTGTCAAGGCTCATAATAATATAGAGCACATATAAGACACAATGCTACGCGTTATTAGAACCATTGAGCTGTCATTGACGATCAGCCGCTCCACGCAAATATTCAAATTCATAAGTTCCGCTTTCAGTATTACCTTACAGACACTGTTTTTTTAAGATAAATTTTCTAAGATAAATTCTACACAATTTAAGTTATAGCTTGGGAGGACAAAATCGAATGATAATTAGTTTATATTCGTAGTAGGTAACTATAACTAGGCACATTACAAATTATTTCAATAGATATTGAGAGTGATTGGCATCCGATGAAAAATATTTTTATATTGAGATTGCTATCAAATAAAAGAAAACGACATAAGTAATATTTTTTTACAATATTTATTTTCCTCGAACAGAATAAGCGATTACATATTTACATATACAGGGTGTAAAAAGACGTCTACCGAAGCCGAAAGGGGTAGGTACAGCATCCCAACACACAACCAAATCCAAAAGGATTTTCCGAAAAAATAATAATTTTCCGAGAAAACAGCGTTTGAAGATTTTCATTTATTTCGTCAGCCAGCAATGTACGCTACGCATTCCGAACCCCACGCGATAACTTCGGCAGTGCCTACCTACTATGTGCGTAGCGTAGAAATTTGATTATTGAGAGGTAAGTAGGTACTTAGACTTACCTAATTCCACTGTAACCTCAAACTGAGCATCTGCTCAACTAGCACAGCTGAGCCTGCCTGGCTGTAGGTACCCAAGCGTTTCTCCCAAAAAGAATCAAGACCTGCTCTTCTACTTGCAGATCAGAGCCTCCAGATCAGTGTTGGTTCGGGTAACTACTATCGATCAACCCTACCTATTTTGTGGGCCTATCGCATTACGCGCTAGGCCCATAACACAACGCATTTTCACACACGATCACAACAAGCACTTTTGACCGAACACACTCGCACTAAACAGACACTCACTGTTCTCTTTTTAACAAATGTAGGCAGATACCTACTAGGTAGGTAGATACGATAATTAACTACCTAAGTAGGTACTAAATTATCCTCTAATAAAACCATAAAACACATTCGCGACAGTAGTACCGGTAATGCAATTTGTATGCGCTGCGCGAGCGTCCAATACGTACGAATATTGAACTTCAACTAATTAATAAATAATAAAATCAAACAAAACGAGTCGAGAAATTAGAAAGAAAATGTAGCGAAATAGAAATTTGAACCTTATTTCAATAGTATTAAAAGACAATTTCTTAATATCTTTGACAAAAGCCGCCAAAGAGTCAACTGAAAAATGCCTAGCAAGGCATGTTTCACACTACTCAAGAGTTGAAAACTGATGATTTATTCAATGATCATTTGCTACATTGTTGTACCTAGTGATATTTGATAGAATAAACTGTTAATCTTATCAACCATTAATCTTATTATTTGTTTACTTAGGCAGGTACTTACTTACTTATTATTTGTTTATGTAGTGAACAGTTGATCTAGTGCTGCTGTTAGTATCTTTGACATAATGAATGTGTATCCCAATCGAGGTTAAAGATAAAGTGCTGGTGTTCTTAGTTAGGCCCGAGGGGCTAACTAAGAACACCAGCGATAACTAGTCAAACACTTCGAGAACTCGGTCTTAGACGAATTCTTCGTCAAGCATAAAATTCGCAAACACTGTAGACGCAGCTTTATACCGACCGGCTTTTACGAAGGATTCAGTCTTAGTCTTAGCGAAATAGAAATCTGAACCTTATTTCAATCAAGTTAGAAGATTTTGATGAACCCTTTGAGACTGCCGCCGACACGTGCAGCGTTCAATCTTAATAGTTTTCTAATACCAATGAAATACGGTTGAGTTTTGAATTTCAGTAATTTTATTTTTGAAATGAAGCTTAATTTCGCTGCACACAGTAAACACATGATAGCCGAGCTAGAACAGTCTAGGATTTGAGTGCATGAGCCCAGTGTTCAAATCCTAGAGTCGGAGAATAACTTTTTTAAATTTTTATTTTTTTTGTACTATTATTTTTTGTTTATAACCGTTACTGAAACTTCGTTCAAGTTTTCCTTACTTACGATTTTATGAACTCAATAGTGAAACATTTTATTTATGTAACTAATAATAGCTGAAATAATGCCAAGTTAGGTACTTATGTTTAATTTTTCTAGTTTACGTAACTAAGATTTCGTTTATAGCACTGGTGGAACTGCATAGGTGCAGTAGACACGCGAAGCGAGAGCGGGGCGGGTGCGATGCCCGGCCGGCCGCGGCGGTCGTCGGCCGCGCGCGCGTGCGCTGACCTCGCTCAGCTGCTCGCGCGCTTGTACTAGTCGCGTTGTTTTACGTAGATTGCAAGATTTTGCTTTTTAATTGTTTTTTTCTTTTATAAATGAAATTATTAGGTAGGTATGGTCTTACTATGTTGTACTAGTAGTAAATAATCGGAAAATAACGTAAAATGAAGCAGCAAATTCTTTTTTTTTTTTTGCGTTTTTTTTTCGCTAAATATGTTTAGAATCATGGTCTGATTGCAACCCCTCAGTTTTCGGTAGTAGTCTTTTTACACCCTCATCATCAAATTTAAGAGCTCAGCTCTTGTCGGTGCAATGATGCAACTTCCTCCACCTCTCCCTTTCCAATGCGGTCTCCTTTACACCCTGTATTTACAAAATACAACAGGATTAGTCAAGCTATCTAAGGATCGTTAGAAAAGATCTATAGATAGCTCAACTGATCCAGGTCACTGTCAGTCGGAAGCGTGCCCAAAACACTGGCGGCATTACCACACTGTAAATCGAATAAGCGATTTATGTATATTATCCTCTATTCAGAATATTTACAGCAAACAATTTTGTATGCGATATTAATAATGTTACTGTGGATATTAATAATGTTAATAATGGACTGTGGTGATAAAGAGGTTACTGACCCTGCTCTGATATACAAAGTTTATTTTAAGCCTAGCTCCACGGAACACGTAACAGTGGCCAAACACTAAATTATTGTGTTTGGTAGTTTGTACGTGTTTTTCTTTTAACGCTCTAAACGTTTTTAACACTCGTAGGGGGATATTTAACATGATTCAATGTTTATAAAAGTGTCGATAGCCATGTTATGTACTTTCAAAAGTTATACTGACAGTGCCCTTCAAAGATCGTAAAAAAGTTCAGATAAAGATAAAGATAAAGATGGTTTATTTGCTTGAATACAATGTAGGTTACGTGTTGAAATATTTTGGTTTCAATCATGTTCTACTAGGATTAGCATGCTTCTTAAATCAATTCTACTCTCGATTCTGCTATATTTTTAAATTAAATTGACATTTAAACTACTAATTTATGCACAAAGTCATTGAGATAAGCCTTTGCTGAATAATCTTCAGATGAGCTAAGTAACAATTAACGTTATTCAATGGTTAAATTCCTAAAGCTACAAAATTTTGCTTTCTCATGTCACTGACAAGGGAGTAACAAGAACAACCTCTAGGAAAAGCACTACTATACAGGTGAAATGCATAGGGATTAGTTAGTCAAATAGTTTTAACGAGTGGGTTTATTTTCAGTTTGTTTCGAAACGACTTATGCTTTCAGCGAAGACGGACGGTGATGCAACTAATGCTGGGTGTTGTAAATATTTTAAAGAGATATAACTGGCTTGTGTTTAATTGTAAATGTCATCCTAAATGACAAAGACTAAACTGCGTGTGTTGATTTATTCCTTTATGCTCACAATGCCTACGCCGCGAAACGACTTAGTCGCAAAATAACTCACATTTAAAACACCTACAAAGCAAAATGCCTCAAATCGATATCTCTAACGTGGTTTGCCAAATTTGCAATACGCCTGCATTCTTTCTTGTCTCGGCGGCAAAACGTCTCAAAATTAAAATGACTTTAAAGGATAGTACATCACACGCCATAAGACTAAGGATCATTATCAAGTTAAATGTGGGTTTGGCCGAATGTTTCTTGTGATTTTACAAAAAAAGGTAAAAACATTAAAAGTCAATTTTCAGAGTAGAGAGCAAGCCTACACAGATTCAATAATAAACGGCTTCAATTTGACTAAATAAATGCAAGTGCCAAGATAAGATACAGAACAAAAGATTAACAAACCGAATCTCTGGACCTCCTTAAACTAAGACAATCGAGAAAGAAAATAAATAATAAATAATGCTGGACTTTCCACACAGCATCATCTAGCCCCAAAGTAAGCAGACCTTGTGTTATGGGTACTACATGACTGATATAATAATTATATACTTTTTATTTGTAAATATATACATATTATACATAGAAACACTCAGATAATAACGTGTAATACTTATATTTTGTAAAGTGGAGTAATCGTAGATACAAGAAACTAAACCAGTTTATCATCACGTATCTTGTTGCTATTTGAGCAAGACCCCGTATCAAGCACGGTTAGTCGAGCTCGAAGATAATTGAGTATCTAATTTACGAGAACAGCATATTTGGGTTCTTTTGGTACATAGATTTGTTTTGATCGTGACAAATTTCGTAAATTTCTTTATGGTGTGATGGTTTTCAAACTACACCACGTAAAAATCGACTGTACTGTAAATTTGGCGAAATTTTATCGTAAAAAAGCAGAACATACATCAAATATATGTATCTGTTTGAGTAAAGACAGGTTTTTGTTCGTATGTTAAAACAAACAATCTTCAAAGCTAGTGTAAATATTATTATTAGAGAGCATTGTTCTCATAAAGTCTAGAAAAAATGTTTACGTAGTTTCAATGATTGGAAGATTTACCAATTCTGACAAACAGCCAGCATTATCAATCTCACTAGTTAGTAAATCAAAAAGCGGCATTCAGCTTGCAACCTGTCACGTATTTATGCTACAAAATCTCTACCTTTCGGCCAAAGTTGTCGTGGAGTCGTGTGGATGATGATGACCGTTAGCTAAATTTAGCCGACCTCCAAAATGATTTATGTTTATGTGATAACGCCATTTGAATTCGAAATGTAATACAACGACTTATATAAAATGTGTGGCCTTATCAACAGGCCAAGTTTATTTTATTGTGCTCGACACAGGGATCATACTGATTGTGTATTAACAACCCGAATATGCCAAACTATAAACAAATACGTTCTAATAGCTAGTAGAAGTCTAGCAGGTTTTCTCAAGAGATTTTCTTTCATGGTTTAGAGCTTGTTATAAAACTTTATATGAATTTTCCGCAACTTAAACCTATGAATCTTTAAATTATAAAACTAAATAACAATGTCATATTTATAATGTTGTTCGTTTATTTTCTAAAAAAGTAATAAAATTTAGAGTTTTTTGACAAATTGTACTATGCCTACAAAACATACACACGTATTAAATTAACGCGTTAATAACTCAAAATAATCAGCCTTCTTATTCTTGCCTTGATGAAAGAAATTTGGATCAATATAAAGGATTTCGGATCAATATATGGGTATAGAAATAGGTAGTAGGTATAAAAATATTAAGTCTTTACAAAGTATATTTTATTCGGGTTTATAACGTCATAAATAAATTTAATTTTACATTGACGTCTTCATTCTAAATTCTAATACTGCGTGATTTCGGGATAAAAATAAAATTAACAAAGCATGAAAAACATCCGTGTTCTCAGATAATATCGTGCTACGTTTTATTCGAAGCATTCAAACTAACTGCCTAATTAATCAAATCACTCGGGCTGAATTGTTTTGCATTTTGAATCAATTTTAACTCCATGTTATTTAGATTGAAATCAACTTTAAAATAGGTTCATTATAATTATTTAGTCGATTAACGCAACAACTTCGTCGATTATCGATACGTAGCAATTAATCGGTAGTAAATTATTCAATCGTAAGCATCACTATTCAAAAGTTGGCGTCTAAACTATGAAATGATTATTAATGAACTTGCAAGGGCGCCACTCCTCAAATTCATCTAATAATAGATAACTAGCTTCCGCCCGCGATATCGCGTGTGTTATGACAAGTTTTCTTCAGTAGGACTAGCTCTTCCTGAACATTTGCCAATACTTTATGCTGTTAACCCAGGCTTTGTATAAAAGCCATCGATCAAAAATCTCTGACATTTTTTAATCATAATTACTGCTATCAACGGGATACCATGATTTTTTAGTTTTCTTGTTTCCCGATATTTAAATCTTGGTTTTGTTCAAAGCGGTCGGTTACTAACTGACTGAACTTACCTTTGAAAACTGCGTTGTTCCCCCATTTCCCGGCTAGCAACTCTGTTTTAAATCCCCTGTAATCCCACAGCGCTATAAGCCGTAATAAGAGCTGTTCACTGAGCCAAACACAACACAAAACTTTCAAATGATAATCCCTATCGAAGGTTATTGACAAAGCGGCGCCCACACTGTTACAAATTATTTAGAATAGAATAGAAAAGTATTTATTGACGACATTTATTAAACAGAAAAATAAGGACAGAAAGAATAAAAGAAAATAAGGTGGGTTGGAGATAAATAAAAGCCCTAAAACTTCGACCTTGTTTATCTTAACTAGGTGATTCATACGGCGTCAAGAGGCAACCTATGTCTACTCAGCGGGACGATAGTGCCTGGGACATTATTTGAGGTAGAATAATTTTGCTTAGGCAGGCGTCTCTATAAAGCTGAACGCACGATCCATCCGCGCCGAACGCGCCGAACTGTCAATTCAATAATGGAAATGTTGAGACGTCTGAAGCCGCATTTTCTGACGTCTTCAGTATTTTTTCTTTAGAAAAATGTCTGCGGCGCGTACGGCGCGAACAATGTGCGATAAGCTTAATACCTACATTTAAATGCTACATAACTTGATTCTCATCGCAGCACTTGTCTAAATCCGTCCCACGGATCGCTACTGGCGACAAATCAACCAGAAAATAAAACAATTACACAATGCCACAGTTTAGCTTACACTTTGTATGTAAATACCATAGCTTATGTAGCAGTTCGTATAGATATAAATGAGACTATCACAGCTTAAGTAGTAGTTAGTATGATAAACATCTTAGATAACTGTAGGTAGATACAGTCTCTACACGTGCATCTAAATTGGTCGTGAGATCTGATGTGATTCACTCGACAGTCGACGACACTCACTTGTGTTTATTGGGCTTTGTTTGTAAGAAAGGTTGATTTATGCCATATTCGTCCCGGTGTTTCGGCCCACGCGATTAAAAGTCTTCTTTCGTCCCACACGATAATATTTGTCCATATTCGTCCCGCGTGCCTCAAAACTATAATTTATCATCTATCTACTATCTATTAACGTGATTATCAAATTCATATTTAAAAAAATTACAAATGTCAAATAACTTCACTCTACATGAAAAATTGCTCATTACGTAGTCCTACGAATAGTTTTGTTTTTTTTTTATTTAAGTACAAAAAAAAAGAAAAAAGCTTTGTCGCTGAGTGACTATACCGCCCAATCAGTAACATCTTAGATTAATCTTCTTCTTCTTAGTTCACTTCACTTCTGAACTTATCAAAAACAGAGTACCTACGTAAGTATACCGAAAGTCCCGATTTCTGTAAGTTGACTTTTATGTTTGGAAATTGAACCTACGAATTTTTTATCTTTGATCCCTTTTTACCTTTTTAATGAATCAAAGAAATGTTTTCAAACAAGAAAAGCGTTTTTCGGCGTTTTCTTTTGCCCAGTTTATCAAACGATAAATTGAACCAATTATAGTATGACACTGATGTCCGACTCGAACTTGGCCGGTTTTATTAATCTTATCTCTGAATTCATGTTGCAAGAAAATTATACTAGTTAAATATTTTGTGATAAAATGTTTTGAAAAGTTCGTTGACTCTATATTTTAGTAGTGGCGCCAGTGAATGAAAAGATGAGGAGCAACAGGCTAGCATGGTATGGGCATGTAATGAGAAGAGAAGAAGGTCATGTAACTAGGAGAGTGCTTGGTATGAATGTTGACGGATTTACGAGTAGAGGTATGCCAAAGAAAAGATGGATGGATTGTGTAAAGGATGACATGAGTAAGAAAGGAGTGAGTGTTGAGATGACGGCTGATAGAGGAGAATGGAAGAAGAACACATGTTGTGCCGACCCCACGTAGTGTAGGAAAAGGGCAGGAAGATGACGACTTAAAAATGCGAAATATATAAGTTGACGTCTTGGTCGAGAGATACTAGCTAGCTTTGCGTGGGCATGTGCCAATGTGTGCATTTGAACATGCCTCTAAATACCCATTTTGAAATCTTCAAAAGATCTTCACTTAAGTTTTCAAACTTTTTTTACGAAATAGCAAATATACTTAGCTCATAATGTTGTGTAGGTACCTACTGTTAATATGCACATACATTTTATAACAAAAAAATCATTGGTTCATTCATGACCGGATTCGAACCCATTTGTTTCCTAGACTACTTCTGATACCACTACCACGTGCTTACACCACATACAATGAAAAACAAACACGAGTTATTAAACTTGACCTTGTCTTTGTATGTTATACACTTCTTCCACGTTACGTTCACTACGTTTCGACATGTTTTGATAACAGTTTTTTCGATATCAATACGGTAGTAAACCAAACACGTTCGTTTTAAAATAATTACGTTTTTATACTAAAAAGAAAACCGACTTCAATGTTTGACTCGAAACGCGGTGTGACTCAGGGCGTCAAGCTGTCGATTCGATTTCTATTTGTGACATGGCTAAGAGGGAAGGTGTTTAGAGTTTTACGGGGAAACTATCAATCCCTCAGGAATAAAATTTATGGGACCACCTCTGGAGTATACCCTTTCAAACATGAAAAGAATTTTGCAAATCGGTCAACAAATGGCGGAGCAATCGCGTAACAAGATAAAAAAAAAAACAGACGAATTGAGAACCTCCTCCTTTTTTGAAGTCGGTTGAAAAGATAAGTTTTATTTCAATTCTGTTAGGACCGTGTTTTAACGTTTGAAAAATTGGCCCTTGAAGTCAGAAATGGTAGTTAACAACATCCGAATATTCATCAAACGAACGAAACAAGGAACGCGAATACGGGCCTTAGGCGTGAGATAAATATTGTTCGAATGTTCGATAAAGCATAAAGTTTGGTCCGATTGAAATGAATAGACATTTAGCTGCCAGTTACTTATTTAACTAGCTATTATTCTGATCACTGTTTAATAAAAAAAGTCTCATTTTTCCCTTTATCATTTCATAATCAAATTGCATTAAAACTCGCGTGTAGGCAAAAGGTGTGAATATCATTTCGTTTGATTAATTGAAAACGGTTTTGTTCAGAGGTAAACCACTCTACGGTTATTGCTGTTGGCCAGGAGTATGCAACATTTTCAGTATGTATTAGCGAGAACTGATATGATAATTACGTTTTAATACTAAAAAGAAAACCGACTTCAATGTTTGACTCGAAACGCGGTGTGACTCAGGGCGTCAAGCTGTCGATTCGATTTCTATTTGTAACATGGCTAGGAGGGAAGGTGTTTAGAGTTTTACGGGGAAACTATCAATCCCTCAGGAATAAAATTTATGGGACCACCTCTGGAGTATACCCTTTCAAACATGAAAAGAATTTTGCAAATCGGTCAACAAATGGCGGAGCAATCGCGTAACAAGATAAAAAAAAAAACAGACGAATTGAGAACCTCCTCCTTTTTTGAAGTCGGTTGAAAAGATAAGTTTTATTTCAATTCTGTTAGGACCGTGTTTTAACGTTTGAAAAATTGGCCCTTGAAGTCAGAAATGGTAGTTAACAACATCCGAATATTCATCAAACGAACGAAACAAGGAACGCGAATACGGGCCTTAGGCGTGAGATAAATATTGTTCGAATGTTCGATAAAGCATAAAGTTTGGTCCGATTGAAATGAATAGACATTTAGCTGCCAGTTACTTATTTAACTAGCTATTATTCTGATCACTGTTTAATAAAAAAAGTCTCATTTTTCCCTTTATCATTTCATAATCAAATTGCATTAAAACTCGCGTGTAGGCAAAAGGTGTGAATATCATTTCGTTTGATTAATTGAAAACGGTTTTGTTCAGAGGTAAACCACTCTACGGTTATTGCTGTTGGCCAGGAGTATGCAACATTTTCAGTATGTATTAGCGAGAACTGATATGATAATTACGTTTTAATACTAAAAAGAAAACCGACTTCAATGTTTGACTCGAAACGCGGTGTGACTCAGGGCGTCAAGCTGTCGATTCGATTTCTATTTGTAACATGGCTAGGAGGGAAGGTGTTTAGAGTTTTACGGGGAAACTATCAATCCCTCAGGAATAAAATTTATATGGGACCACCTCTGGAGTATAAACATGAAAATAATTTTGCAAATCGGTCAACAAATGGCGGAACAATAGCGTAACAAGATACAAAAAAAAACATAGGTACAGACGAATTGAGAACCTCCTCCTTTTTTGAAGTCGGTTGAAAATCACGTAAGGCAACGTCGATATTTGCAGAAATACAAAACATTTTTTCTATTTTATGTTTTTTTTATTATAAGTACCATACTTATGTTCAGAAAGAAATGGTGTGAAAAAGGTAATAAATCGGCTGTAGGAGTATAAACAACATTTAGTTACGAGGTGGCTCAAAATATGACTGGACCGTTTTAAAATTACATATACATACGGAGCGTCTTCAATATTAACATCAAAACAAATTAAAATACAAACATATGTTATTCAGCTTAAATATTTCATTGTTAATTGTTAACACACATGCCACACAAATTCTTTGCAATTATATTTGCATTGAATTACGAAAAACATAAACCTTAACCACTTAGTAAATATTACTTAGTTTGTTTTTATAAAAATGTCATAAGTACAATACAAATATTTGATAATTATAAATAATAAATAATGCTGGACTTTTCACACAGCATCATCTAGCCCCAAAGTAAGCAGAGCTTGTGTTATGGGTACTAGATGACTGATATACTACTTATATACTTCTTGTTTGTAAATACATACATATTATACATAGGAACACCCAGACCCGAGACAAATATTTGTAGATCATACAAACATTGGTCCCGCCGCGGGAATCGAACCCGCAACCATTTGCGTCGCAGGCGGGCCTTCGCCCACTGCACTACAGAGGTCGTCATAATGCTTCAAAAGGTTTCACAAAATCTCAAAATATACGAGCGAAGTTTACATTATCAACACAAATAAATTCAATGTATTCATTCCTCCGTAGTTTCCATTCCAACATTTAGAACTTGTAACACAACTGTTCCCATGAAATATTCATTGTCTCTTTTTTAGACGTATTTACACCTACCACATAATACTGTTTTTTTCTCCTCCCTCTGCCTGATGTTAAGCAGTAGTGATGGAGCATCCTTTCCTAGAAGGAACCTATTTACTCTTGATTTGAAGACCCCTATATTGTTACTGTTCGTCTTCTGATCATCCTATATCTAATGTAAACTTTACTTATGGAAGTAGATAGTTTACATATCTGTATTTTTTTTTGTCTTTTCATTTGGTCAGTATATTTTGTGTTCGAACGTATTCAAATTATTTACTTATTCAAAGATATTTTAACTGCTATAATATAAACTAGAGAATTATGCGTAAGATTATATAAAGATCGTATCAGCGAATATATTATTGTCTTTGTCTACCCGTTCGTGTGTTATGGGATGTCTGTATAATTTATTTGCCAATATACATAATATATTTATTGCGAAATGAAAGATTTCATTTCAGAAAATGAAGGGGTTTTTTAAGCGTGTGTCGTACGTAATAAAGTAAACAATCCAGATATACTAAGCAGTATGACACTTTATGTCCCTGATAACTATGTGCGCTGTGGCCGTCGTAGGCATAAGTTGTTCTCCTGTCATTCTACGCGAACCTTCCACGCAAGTAACGCGCCAACGTTACGTGCTTTAAACCTACTAAATAATTTTCTCCACGAGTTCCAGCATATCGACATTTTCAATGACAGTCTATGCTCCATATATAACAATTTAAGAGTATATTTAAGTTATGTTCATTTAAGATAGTTAAGCGCTTTGGACTTTTCTGTAAGCTTTCTATCTATTTTTAATAAATCATTTCATTTCATTTCAATAGACAACGATGTTCTATTTTCGGACAAAGGAAACAGTTTATAGTAGTCTCGATGTCCACACATCGGAACACGAAGTGGGTCGAATTAATTGTGTAAGTGTGTGAATTTTGTTCAAGCTGTGATGCTAAATTGTAATAATTATCGCAGTAGGTGTTTAGCTAGTAAATTATTCAATAATAATCCCCAATGTGTTCTGCCACTTACGGTGCCGAGATGTGGACGCTCACGAAGGAGACTGTGCACAGGATGCGAGTAGCACAGAGAGCCATGGAGCGTGCCATGCTCGGCATCACACTTTTAGATCGAGTCCCCAATACCGAAATTCGCAAGCAGACAAAAGTCCAAGATGTCAGCAAGCGAATATTGGGACTCAAATGGAGTTGGGCAGGACACGTGGCCAGGCGTGATGATGACAGGTGGAGCAAAGTGCTTACTGAGTGGTGGCCTAGAGATGGAAAAAGGAGTGTCGGTCGTCCTCCTACAACATGGGTCGACGACATCGTTAAATCCGCAGGTCGTACATGGGCAAGACTGGCTCAGGATAGAGGCGAATGGCAAAAACGAAGAGAGGTCTATACCCAGCAGTGGGATGACAAAAGCTGATGATGAATCCCCAATAGATGCTCATTATACCTACCTATTATTGTATTATACTCGTAGCCATGAAAGTCGCTTTAAAAAAAACTTAGCTATTAAGTTCTTATGAGTGGCCAACTGGTGACGTAGGTTTTGGACCGCATCCCTAAAGGACCACCGGCATGATTTAAAGCATTTATTATTTTATTTTATTTTATTTATAAAAAGGTACAAGTATGGCATACGTTATGTCTTATGCTTATTCTATGTTTAAAAACATAGAATAAGCTTAATGTTAAAAACGTCCCAAATGTTGAGCACTCCAGCGTTCCGCCACTTTCATATCAAGTGTATAAAGTAGTAAACAATGAATATGCATGCAAATATACTTATAGAACGAAGGCCAACGGCTTTATACATAAATTGTCCACAAAATAATACACATTTGCGTATTATAATTGAGTATTTATGCCAATGGCTTTTAATTTGCGATCCGCTTGTTATGTAAAGTGAAATATAAAATTAAAGGTCAACAGATTCAATTGAACTAAAGATAACTTTGAATTGACATCGGGTGAGCTTGGCTGAGATGAGAGTGCAACGTAGGTGCAAGTTTGATTCTCGTAGTACATCCAAACTTTGGATTCTTAATGAAACTAGAAAACGAATACAACAAAAAGCCAAACATCAGATGGAATCTGTCCCCTCCGTAACAAGGAAGTTGGGCGAAGGTCATTTTATTTTATGGACCCGCCGTCGGCCATGACAGTTTGTATCCGAATCGTGGTCCTCGTTGTGTAACGTTCATTCGCTCCATTTTATGATCTAAGATCATTGGCCATTATAATTCCTATAGAGAATGAATAGAGCTCAATATCGTGCCGTGTAGAGGGAATGGGGGGAGGTCTTTGCCCAGCAGTGGAACACAAAAGACTAGTAATAATAAAATCGCTCCCTGGACCAGGAGTCCTGGTCCTTCACCGATGCCGGAGGATTATATATTTGGCCTTGAACTACTTATAAAAACCACAAAGCTTGATGAAAAACTTGCAATTCTAAAATTATTCATGGACTTTGTATAACTGTACAATGCGAGCAAAGCCGCGGACGAAAGCTTATACACATTGTAACAAACCGCGTCCTAATCTCATGAGACTGAGAATTTTATTTACTTGAATGCTAATAATACCCTTCCACTTTATCTTGACTGATGACATGTGACATTATTTGCGACTTAAAATAATGCCAAAGATATTATCCCACAAATACTTATACTTGGGGATTTGCTTTTACGGAAGCAATGTAAATAGTTGACAGTTTTCAAGGCTAATAAGATGGTCTTATGCATTTAACACGTGGATCAAGTCGTCAAGGTCGATACTTGATAACATGGTAATTACAATACCACATAGTTCTTGTAAACACACTACGAGTAGGTATTTGGTTTAACCTAGTCCAGGGGGCTATATTTAGAAGAAGCTATGTATACAGGGTGTAAAAAGACTACTACCGAAAACTGAGGGGTTGCAATCAGACCATGATTCTAAACATATTTAGCGAAAAAAAAACGCAAAAAAAAAAATGAATTTGCTGCTTCATTTTACGTTATTTTCCGATTATTTACTACTAGTACAACATAGTAAGACCATACCTACCTAATAATTTCATTTATAAAAGAAAAAAACAATTAAAAATCAAAATCTTGGAATCTACGTAAAACAACGCGACTAGTAAGAGCGCGCGAGCAGCTGAGCGAGGTCAGCGCACGCGCGCGCGGCCGACGACCGCCGCGGCCGGCCGGGCATCGCACCCGCCCCGCTCTCGCGTCGCCTGTCTACTGCACCTATGCAGTTCCACCAGTGCTATAAACAAAATCTTAGTTACGTAAACTAGAAAAATTAAACATAAGTAGGTACCTAACTTGGCTTTATTTCAGCTATTATTAGTTACATAAATAAAATGTTTCACTATTGAGTTCATAAAATCGTAAGTAAGGAAAACTTGAACGAAGTTTCAGTAACGGTTATAAACAAAAAATAATAGTACAAAAAAAAAAAAAAATTAAAAAAGTTATTCTCCGACACTAGGATTTGAACACTGGGCTCATGCACTCAAATCCTAGACTGTTCTAGCTCGGCTATCATGAGTTTACTGAGTGTAGCGAAATTAAGCTTCATTTCAAAAAAAATTTACTGAAATTCGATTGAACGCTGCACGTGTCGGCGGCAGAGTCAAAGGGTTCTATCAAAATCTTCTAACTTGATTGAAATAAGGTTCAGATTTCTATTTCGCTGAATCCTTTGTAAAAGCCGGTCGGTATAAAGCTGCGTCTACAGTGTTTGCGAATTTTATGCTTGACGAAGAATTCGTCTAAGACCGAGTTCTCGAAGATAAGATAAGATAAGTTTTTATTGTAAACTGTTGGATTTAACAAAGATGGTATGTTTGTTAACAAATAAAATGTACAAACAGTTTGCCCTTTTCGGACGTACAATATTAACATTAATAGTATGTTAGTACTAAGAAACTAAAAAACGAAGTGTTTGACCAGCACTTTATCTTTAACCTCGATTGGGATACACATTCATTATGTCAAAGTTTATACTAACAGCAGCACTAGATCAACTGTTCACTACATAAACAAATAATAAGTAAGTAAGTACCTGCCTAAGTAAACAAATAATAAGATTAATGGTTGATAAGATTATCAGTTTATTCTATCAAATATCACTAGGTACAACAATGTAGTGAATGATCAGTGAATAAATCCATCAGTTTTCAACTCTTGAGTAGTGTGAAACATGCCTTGCTAGGCATTTTTCAGTTGACTCTTTGGCGGCTTTTGTCAAAGATATTAAGAAATTGTCTTCTAATACTATTGAAATAAGGTTCCAATTTCTATTTCGCTACATTTTCTTTCTAATTTCTCGACTCGTTTTGTTTGATTTTATTATTTATTAATTAGTTGAAGTTCAATATTCGTACGTATTGGACGCTCGCGCAGCGCATACAAATTGCATTACCGGTACTACTGTCGCGAATGAGTTTTATGGTTTTATTAGAGGATAATTTAGTACCTACTTAGGTAGTTAATTATCGTATCTACCTACCTAGTAGGTACCTGCCTACATTTGTTAAGAAGAGAACAGTGAGTGTCTGTTTAGTGCGAGTGTGTTCGGTCAAAAGTGCTTGTTGTGATCGTGTGTGAAAATGCGTTGTGTTATGGGCCTAGCGCGTAATGCGATAGGCCCACAAAATAGGTAGGGTTGATCGATAGTTAAGTTACCCGAACCAACACTGATCTGGAGGCTCTGATCTGCAAGTAGAAGAGCAGGTCTTGATTCTTTTTGGGAGAAACGCTTGGGTACCTACAGCCAGGCAGGCTCAGCTGTGCTTGTTGAGCAGATGCTCAGTTTGAGGTTACAGTGGAATTAGGTAAGTCTAAGTACCTACTTACCTCACAATAATCAAATTTCTACGCTACGCACATAGTAGGTAGGCACTGCCGAAGTTATCGCGTGGGGTTCGGAATGCGTAGCGTACATTGCTGGCTGACGAAATAAATGAAAATCTTCAAACGCTGTTTTCTCGGAAAATATTTATTTTTTCGGAAAATCCTTTTGGATTTGGTTGTGTGTTGGGATGCTGTACCTACCCCTTTCGGCTTCGGTAGACGTCTTTTTACACCCTGTATAAAAGTAAAAAAAAAAACTTAATGTATTTTAACATAAAGTAAGAAGCACCGAAGCGTTTATTTTCCCCGCCGCTTCTTAGCAATATCACATCACATCGTACGATAAATGTCGTTCTGTCCGATTGTATGATGATTTCATTATCATTGCCATATGCCTGCCCTTATTCTTATAGATTGTCACATCAGGTTTTTCTCTACCTCTCAGGTTTACTCACATCTCTACGTTCTATTTTCATTCTTTTTGATTGACAAACAAGATTTAATATAGTTAGTTACGAACTCATTAATCACTCCACGTGGCTTCTCACATCCGCATTAAAAGTAACCAGTTAGCGAGCTGAATCTATTCCTGGGGCCTTGCTATCAAGCGATTAGTCCGAAATTTCGCTGAATATTCGAATGTTTCCCAAACAAACAAACAAAAAAAAAAAACAAACGAGCTACATTGTATTCGGTCGATAAGATCAATCGAAAAACTCCTTAAATATATAACTTGCTCCTTGAAGTCGTAGTAGGAAACAGAGCGTAGGGGAGAGTAAGGCTCGTGAACTAAACGGTTCACAACGAACCAACTCACAAATAACACGTTGCTATGACGATCCACTTCGTAATTTAGAACTGTAATTGATAGTCCTTGACTTTGATTACTCTCTGCTCTATTGACTCCTACGATTTCCGTAAATATATGACATCATCATTTTTTTTAAGAATTATTATTGATTATTTGCCTGTCTTTATTTGATTGAAATACCAATAAATAGATTTTTTATGATTTATTTGAGGAATTGACAGGGATTGACAGGAATAACATGTAACATGTCAAACCGTAAAAGTAAACTGAACGACCCAGCCCACGAATTAACTTTAATTTTGCAACCTGTCACTCATCAATATAAAACGTACATTAATTTTGTGGTACCTATGTTGGCGGTATAAACACGATGCAATTGTAATGCAACACTCGTATTGTAAACAACTTACACGTGTTTGGCTCGACTATTATAAGCATAGATATTGTGTAAACAAAAACAGAATCACACACGGCTGCATCTCTCCCTAACGTTCGACATTATTTTACATCTTTGAAATCTTTGGCCCTTATTAATAAAGCTTTTTTTTTTTGCGCTTTGAAAAATGCGTTACGCATCCCCACCGCCGGGGGGCGAGAGGGGTATGTGGGACTCTCCGGGAACTCCCGTTAACCCAGCGCCATTCCAGCGTCGCCTGGAAATGAGAGGGTCTGGGAAACCGGCACAGCCTTTTCATCCAGTCCCCCTCCGGCGATCCCCGCCCTTAAGGCGACCCCGCGTCATGGTGAGTAATGCAAGGCGAACGAAGGTGCCCCCGCACCTAGCGTCCGCTACTCACCACCAGAGGTCTTCGCTCCACTGCGCTTATTAATAAACCTGGCGTAACTTTACACCACGTTTATTAATAAGGGCCTTTGTGTATTTCAGATCCATTGAGAATGTCTAATAGGATATTCAGAATCATGTCAAAAAAATATTTCTAAAATACTTTGGCATTGCCCACATTTTGTCGGTCCCGGCTCGTCAATTAGGGCGGGCTAAAAACACCGTCACCAGATTTGGCCATTAATTCACACGGACTTACATACCTAGTACTTTTACCAAGATTTATTATGATAAAAATGTCCTAGAACTGCTATTTTCGTTCTGTTATTTCAAGGTAATAATTTGATATCGGATAAGCTAAAGTGTTTGCGTAGACTGTAATATCATCCCTATTCAACGTCTGGTTCTCATGACTACGAAATTCAAGGTCACT
The DNA here is from genome assembly GCA_951394285.1 of Epirrhoe tristata. Classification (NCBI taxonomy): domain Eukaryota; kingdom Metazoa; phylum Arthropoda; class Insecta; order Lepidoptera; family Geometridae; genus Epirrhoe; species Epirrhoe tristata. The sequence goes on from OX596149.1 coordinate 9,681,490, forward strand.
GAATAAGGCTGTATTCCCAGGAAAACTTATTATGACTTTTGCCTGCGGCTTCGTGCTGTGTTCGTGTGGTTTTTATCAATTGAGGCTGGTAAATGAAAGCTGCTTTTGGAATGAACGTACCCTCATGTTCTTTGCTATATCACTGTCAAACAACGATAGACAGTCATCAAGAAACATATTTTTTCAATCGGTTCAATGGTTTCGAAGATTTATCGCCTAGATCTAAACCCAAAACTAATTTGGATTTTTTTTCGGGTATGTATAAAATTACGAAATTATCGTAAAATTTCATTGAAAATAATAATTTTACCAAATTGTCTGACTTCCTACAGAAATTATTCTTTTGAGGTTGTCTTTGGCACATCAAACGATTGGAACAAAGGAAAATCAATGTAGTTTATAATTTTCAGGATACAATAAAATCTTATTTAGCGAGAATTTTTATGAAAAAAATTATACAGAGTGTGAAGAAAATTTTACAACATTGGGGACAGCTTCATTTTCTTTTGTAGTTAGAAGGTTTTGTTCTTAGGAAACTATAGGTTTATTTTTAAGAAAAAAATATCTGCATTTTTAGATTTTTTAAAAAATGTTGTACAATTTTTCCACGCCCTGTATAAGTAAAAAAAAACTGATTGATATAGGTAATTACATCAGGTTTCTTTTATCACATATCTGATGTGTTTACCTAAGTGTGCTGTAAACACTTGGCTTAAGTGTTGACACACTTATATTTATCGCACCTCACCAATGCTCTTACACGTACGTATGTTAAGAAAATATATATATAAATTGATAGCTAGAATTAAACAATAAGATCTGAGAGAATGTCTACCGCCCTTGAGGTACAGTTGTGATGTTTTTTAATAGATAGTACCAGCAGTACCTACATAAGCACACACTTTCGATATCAATCCATTTCGCGCGATGCAAACATTTGTTCAACACACAATCTGCCTAGGGTGACTCTACTTACACTGTAAACAGTTTGCCTATCATTTGATAAATCGCTATGTAAGTGCGCAGATTAATTCGTTTAAGATGATAAATGTATAAAAAAAGTACGTGAGTGTCGTAGAACACTCGGTCGGAACGAAGTTTCAACTTTGGCATTTGGCATTTGTTAAATAAATTATTGTAAATGAACAAAATAGAAACGCTCTTCCGTACTAACAATGTAACAATCTATGGATAGTTTCGCACCTGCGCGCGTGACGTGACGCAAAAATCGAACACTTTTTTTCGTCTAGCCCCCATTTAATACCGTCCGAAAAGGAACATCGTTCCAAAAGCAATCACATTAAATCCAAAGTCAAGCAAGAGCCACTGGGATCGCATAAAATAGGTACCTACCTACTTACTTACTGTTTCTTCTTAACCAATACCGTGCGTGAAGAACCAGCCAACAAACTCGGTTCAGAACCTTGCATTATTTTTCGTGATCTATCCTCCTAAATCGAAATAGTCAAGCTTCAATGGAGAGCCATTCGAACAAAATAAGGCTCGTCAAAGTAAAACTGTGATCCTGGGTTTTAGTCCAAGAATCATTGGTCTAATACGACTTCTTACGAGCATAAAGACTTCAAAATAGGAATAGGTATTGTTTTTATTAACTTTTTAAAGCAGCGGCAGGCAGAATTTAAGTTAATCTTAACTTGACCTCTCATAAAAATATAAATGCACGCCTAGCATAACAAAAACTTAAAAGAATTATAATTTCTAACCCGTATAATAATTAATAATTTTAGAATGCAGTCGGTGCTAATGCTACTAACTGCTAATTTATCACGATAAAGAAAACCTCGGTTTGTATGAATGCATTATGCAAAGCGAATCGTAGAGGCTGCGTTATCTCTACGCGGTCGGGTGACCATAAATTGAGAAATAATGTGAGTAGGTAAAACCCCGTAAAACGATACATAGGTATCAGATATCACGACATTAATCAGTAATAAGTTGTCTATCTCAGCTGACAGTCTTTATTTATATACAAACAAAAATTCGTCAGCAAAATAACATACCTACTTGAAAACCTCTAAATAGAACTAAAAACTTCAAGAATCTTCTAAAACTTTAAGAAAAGCAATAATAGCGCCATTTCGACCTCAACCTCAGCCATACGTTAGCAACGCCATCTAGTTGCCTTTAACTGGAACTTCACCTCAAGTCCCCATACAACATTTCAACCCTTATTACACGGGTTACTGTCGTTTGGGACACAAACGTTTCGGACACTTTGTCCCTATTGACACTTTTGATTTTAAATGTTTTTTTCGTTGTCATTTGGGACACTATCAAAATATTGAAGCTGTTTTGTACAGTCAGATCAAAAAGTTTTTAAATAATTATAATACGATTATTTTAAAGTAGCTTAAAGGGACTAGACATGGTGGCGACGTGTAGGTATAGGTATCATATCATTGTAATTAATTAATTTGTAAGTCTTTTTCGACTTAAAAAAACTACAAAAAATCATTTAAATTAAAAAAAAAATGTATATTTATTTACTACGTTGTAAAGTCCACATCTTCAAAATATCGGTTTATATTAATTAACAATAATAATGACATAACATTACCTACTTATTATTAAAATCTTTTGTGTATACATAAAAATCTTTAAAAAAAATAACCTACAAAAATCACAGTATATTCACAGCATTTGGCACAATACTCTACTAAAGCTAAAATATCAAACAAATCAAAAGATAACCTAAAGATAAAGTATAACCTAAAAAATCACAGTATTTTTTACAATATTTGGCACATTATTCTTAGAATTCTTATCTTTTATGGTATCTATAGCCAGCACGTAGAAGTATCGGTTTTCCGCGCTTCGACGTTACTATTTCGATTCCATTTTGATTTTGACTTGACGATGCTGGTGGATCTCCTGAAAAAACAAATATGCTACTTTATGAACATTGAACAAGAATATCTGTACCTAACCGTCTATCTAACAAAACCATAAATTGATGCATCGAATATAATGACTACGATTATGAATGAAATTAAATATCTCTTACAATACACACTATATTTTTATCAGTTTAGATCTAAAATTTAAAGCAATCAAGTACCTAAAAGCGTATAATACCAATAAAAAAATGCTACGTAAATGGTAGTTAACTTACCTCCAAAAAACATGAACAACAACACAAACCGCCACATGACTATTTTTTTACTTAACCACTGACCATGACTCAGGTAGACTAATTAATGGCCGTGCGTCCGACCAAAAAGAACAAGTGAACCATTTAGGAACAAAACAGAAAGAAATAGAAACATTTCTATGCTTTCTAGAACTAGTTTTGCATTAGCGCTTGCTCGCTCGTTACTGCACCTGAGCGAATACTTTACCTTTTTAAAAATGCAAATTTGATATTGAGATTTCTACTGTTGAGGTATCGTTAGAGGTTTAACTCAAAAATCATGATAATTATCCCGTAGATAACATTAATTATGTTCCTAACCACGATAGTTTCAAAAACTATAACGTTAGAGGTTTTTTGCCTGACTGTACAAAACAGCTTTTTCTATTGGTGTCCCAAATGACAGTGAAAAAATTATTTAAAATCGAAAGTGTCAATAGGGACAAAGTGTCCTAAACTTTTGTGTCCCAAACGACAGTAACCCTATTACACGCCCTCCATGATTATTTTTGAAAAAAAAAAGTAGCCTATGTCCGTCCCTGGGACATAATCTTTATCCATGTCATATTTCAGCATAATCTGTTCAGTGTTTTAGGCGTGAAAAGGTAACAAACAGACAGACAGACAGAGACATTTTACTACATCATAATAGATGGCAATTAGATCGCGCTATCGTTGCGTTTTGGGCAACGTATCATAAAAACTCGCTAATCTTTTAATTTTCAGCTTTACAATATTAGTATGGATAAACTTTTTTATGGGACCATTACCTACTAGTATTTACTAGATCTTACCGAATGCTCCCGTCTTCTTCCATTTTTGTCTTCACAAGTAGGTAGTACCTACTAGGTACTAGCACGCGGCTCCCTTCACATGGTATCAACATAGTCTACTATATTTCTTAACGTATCTTGTGCAGTAACAGGCTTAAATAACACCTCGTATACCACTGGACCTCTTTTGATATCTCGCTCATTGATTTAAAGCCGCTTCTCCGCCAATATCGTATTAGTGTAGAGTGACACAAACATATCTGAACCGGTGAGGGAGGCGCTGTTATTGAATTTGATGTTGGCAGAAACACTAAAAAAAATTCTGACAGTGACCTGGATCAGTTGAGCTATCTATAGATGTTTGTAACTCTCCTTAGAAAGCTTGACTAATCCTATTGTATTTTGTAAATATATGTAAATATGTAGTAGCTTAGTTTCTGGCAGAAAAATAAATTCTAAAGTAATATTCGTTAGTTCCTCTTTTGGCAGATATGTTTGTGGCTCTCTAGTCACTGTGTCCGATCGTCACGCTGCACTATCTTGTTGCTAACCCAGCTACTGCCGCATGTAGACCGTGACAGGCATGCTAATCGATAATTACCGGCTAGCTTGAAGAAAAAAACAACCACATAGATTTTCTATATAGATTTTCCTATTTATAGATGTTCCTCCAATCAGCCTAGAAAATTGACGAACAAAAACAAGTTGTCTCAAACGATACTTTTTCTCATCTTGAATTGAACCACTTTTCCAAAGTAGAAGTCTTGATCGAAAACTTTGCATTCATCAATAAGTCATTGGCTTATATTACCCTAAATATTTATCAACATTTCTATTCCATATTCTCTCTCATTATGCTAAACAGCGTGAACGCTAGAAACCACATCATAAATCTGTGGTTATTGCCCTGGTTTAGTAATGGCTTCATTAAAATGTGCCCGAGATAATCGCTTATGAATATGACACTTGTCTCAGATAAGTAGACACTTTAGGTGTTACACAACATATTAATACTCGTAAAATAATAATCGATATTATGCTAGAACACACAAACAAACAAAGCGAACTGATAATAGGTTACAAAGTTTACAGAGCATCATCTATCTTTAAAGTAAAGAGAGCTTGTGGTATAGGCCCACATGACTAAATACTTCTCAAATCCTTTCTACATCTGTAGCTGAAAGTATTACATTAATAATATAGAAAACATCCAGACCCGAGAGAAATATTTGACTCATACAAAAATTTATCTTCATCTGAAATCGAATCCGCAACCTTCATCACAGGCGGGTCTTCGCCCACTGCATCACAAAGGTCGTCCATAGTATGAGCTCAAGGTAAAAATCGAAAAGCTTTTATTCAGTAGAACCGCTGGGATCATAAAATAGTCTTAAAACAAGTTGATTCTAAGTACTCCTGTTCCTTCGCGACCAGAGAAACAAAGGGCTAGTAGTAATCTAAAATAGATATTCAGGTCACAGTATTTGAGTTTTAAAGGGCACGGCAGCCTGCCCTATAGAATTCGGTTCACCGTTAGGCCCTCGGCTACGCACGAGCGGTCCATTGCTCAATGTCACAAACCGGCCCTTTGTGGCACCATTGCGGAGGTGTGAAAGGTCTGACTGAAGCGAATCAAACACCGTGGTTCCTGTTGATGGCTCGGTAATTAGCAAGACCCTGAGGTTTGGTATTTCGTTGTTTATTGAACTGGGCGTAGATACTTAAAACAATCTGCGTAATTTTTCTAAGAAATAAGGGCTTCTTACTCTTATCGTGTGTCACCGGTGTGGTGAACGGATTTTAAGTGCGCCTTAAAGGGCTGATAAATAAGCTGATGTTGAGGCCAAGCCTGTATTGCGGAATTCCGAAATAATGGTGTTTTATTATTAAAATTTAACTTAATTGTTGTTTTTGCTACTTCGCGTTGGTAAAACATTATTTGTAGGTGCTACGAGTATTATAACCAAAAGGTCTAACCAGTTAGCCATTGCTTATATGTGAAGCTATAACCATAAAACCAAATATAGACACTCCAAAAATGTTGTTTGAGACTGTGGTTGATGATTTTTTCAAAGATAACGACCATGTTAAATATAACAACATCCGGAATTAGTTTTTAGTAAAGTACCCAATAAGACTGTTAAAAATTCACGAAAATCATTGTCCCGCATGTATTTGGATCCTTCAGAATCTCCTTATTTATGTATACGAGTATAAGTGTAGGTACTACCTAAGTTTTCTCCTTTTGTAACCCTCAGTTTATTTGGTTTGCTCCCCAGAGAGCAGTTGGCTGTTTGGAATAATGTGAAAGTAAATCTGTCATATCTATGTGCTAATACCTTTTCAAACCCAAACCGCTGAACAAATTAGGCTATATGGCGTGAATATAACTATACTCCAGCCAAATTCAATATGGAATTTTTGTAAACATTGAAGATCAGCTGATTTCTCACGTAATGTTCAGCCCCTCAGAGTGACAAAAACAACTTCCTAAAATGACAACTACCGAAAACGACTCAGCGCTCACCAAACTATGTTTCACTTATAAATTCTACCAGATTTGCTACAATTTTCAATGTTCATGTCACTGATATGAAGATTCTTAATAATGAAATTCACAAAACTTCACTAAATTACCGAAAACGAAAATATAAATCACAGAGTTTTCATCTTTTTATTAAAAATGACAACCCAGAGGAATTTCCGTTTTGACGTCTTGTTCCTCATTGGTTAATTTCTGCTATCAGGTGAAAGAACTGTCAGTCCAATATTTACAAAAATTCCATGACCAATTTGGCTGTAGTATGGATTGCAATTACAGGGTTTTTTTTAACAGAAAAGTGTTATTCGCACCTAATATACGAAAAGATAGATTTTTTAGGTTCTTTCTACAAGAAAGTTATTTGTTAAGTTCAAATTCATTTTATTTCAATTCATTCAACGTTTATTGCTTCATGTTAGTAGATAGATCTTAAAATAAAACAGTGTTTCATAACACTGTTATGGGTCTGGGTGTTTCTATGTATAATATGTATGTATTTACAAACAAAAAGTATTTAAGTAGTATATCAGTTATCTGGTTCCCATAGTACAAGCTTTGCTTAGTTTGGGGCTAGATGATGCTGTGTGAAAATGTCCAGCATTATTTTATTTTATTTATTTAACATGAACCCCACTGGGGCACTGCAACTTTTGGTACTTAGCTTAGGTATTACTAACTTACAATCTAACTTAAGAATGTAAGTAATAAATTGGCTCAGCCCTTATCTAAACTTAATCATAAGTTCAGACCTTTAAATCATCAGCTGCGTGTCAAATAAAAATCATTCTATTCTATTCTATTAATAACATGTATTATTTTGTTACAGATTCTGCCATACATAGATGGCTTCAACCACGTATCGAAGATAGCTGCCCTAACAGATGTTGAGATAAGTTTGGTGCGGGCGTGTGTGCAGAACCTCGTGTACTACGGTGTGGTGACGCTTGTGCCTATCTTCCAATACTGTGCTGTGAGTAAGCCTACATCATAGACGCATCAGTTGTTTTTTCTACTTCTAAAACATAGGCCTTTAAATATTAGATGATTTATACAGCGTCAGGGGGCAATCCATGCCTACACTTAACGGGACGCTATAGTGCCTGGGACATTGTTTGAGACGGAATAGGCTTGCCCAGCACCTAAACCATCCTCTCAGCTTAATCAGCCGCCCACAGGAAAGACGACGTCAATACGTGTGGAGCTGACTAAGCTGCGGGTTTCCTCACGATGTTTTCCTTCACCGTTAAGAGCTCGTGTTAAAGCGCATATAAATTTTACGAAACGAAAAATCCATTGATGGATTTTAACCCACGACCGTCGGCCAACACGGCTCTTACTCAAGTCTAAATATAAACTGTATTATGAAGGTAATAATAACTGTGCCCTTTGGTTTCAGGTTTACAGTGCAACGCCCAAGTTGAGGCAGCTTACGAGGTGTGCAGGCCTACAACGGCAATGTATAGAGTTCTGTGCCCGATCACGTAAGTAATTTGATTTTTAACCCCCGACGCAAAAAGAGAGGGGTGTTATTAGTTTAACTTGTCTGTCTGGTGTATCTGTCTGTGGTATCGTAGCTCCCAAATGGATGAACCGATTTTCGTTCGTTTTTTTTGTGTCATAGATAATTTTATCCCAAGTGTTAGCCATGTCTCATGAAAATCTGTTCAGCCGTTTGAAGATCATCAGCTCTTTTCTAGTTGATGAGGGGATCTGACTTACTTTCTTATGTCTAATTTGTCTAGAAGTGGCGGGGGTTTTTCGTAGCAGGGTCAACGGCTTGTTTATAATATTAGACTTTAAAACATGATGTAGGTACATTCTCTAGTCTAGATCTTTAATAAGTCAGCTCCGCATGTATTGATGTTGTCTTTTCTGTAAACGAAGCCGATTAAGCTGAGAGGATTAGGTGCTGGGCAAACCTATTAGGTGCTGGGCAAACATATTAGGTGCTGGGCAAACATATTTTAATTCAATTCAAAACGTTTATTGATTCATCTCAAATAACGTCACATCAGTAGTACGTCTACCATGAAGTAGCTACAATTGTGCGGTCGATTCGCACTTTGAAACACATTGGTTCCGAAATCAGTTCCGACGACGTGCTTAAGCAAGATGTGTTAGCGAATGTGTCATGACGTTTTTCGATTTCGTTCCTCGACGAAGTTACGTACAGCCAGCGCCAGCGTCACCAACTGGTAACCCCTTGCACGACGCCGTTGAAAACGCCTTATAAGGGGTTACCAGTGACGCTGATCTTACGAATACGAATGTGTTGATTGAGGCACTATAGTGTAGAGTAGGTTCAAAAAAATTGGTTGCCTGTAAAGTCGGTATACGGGCGAAAGTTTTACGTGACAACACTTTTTATGTCTGTCTCTCTCGCTCTTAGGCGGGCTAACCATGCCCGAGTGGAAGGGACGCGTGCCTCTCACTCGCTCTCATTGTGAGCGCATAACGTGAGCGGAGCGTAACGCAGTTTCTTGAAGTGTCACCCGGCAAACCAATTTATAAGACGTTTGTCACGTCAAAAAATTAAAATTTGATAAAATATCAAGTACTTACTCGCTTATTTTCTTATTAATCTTTGTTAGAACTAGATCATTGTTTTGATTGTTAATTCGCATTTCATTTAGGTGAAAATGTAAACTACCTAACGTACCTACAATAGTTTTTGTTTCTTTCTTTCACTATAAAATAGGTATTAAGTTACAAATATTAATATGGATATGCAAGAGCGGAACAATCTGGCACAAGTACTTTGTACTTAAAAGAAGGTTCCAACCCTGGTTGAAATTGTAACCCTTGGTTAATGAAATAAACTATTTTGATTTTTTTATTTGAAATAACGATTTAAAAGGATAAGTTTGCCCGCAGCGCGTCAGTTGCCCAAAGTAAGCGACATATTCCGCATGTACGCGGGAATGTCGCACGGCAGCACGGTGCGCGACGTGTGTCGTCGGCTGCGGCCTCAGGAGCTCGCCGTGGACGAACGGAAGCTCGTGCTCTTCGGACTGTTGGAGGGACTCATACGTAGGATATACAAGGTATATTCCTTTATAGCATCTAATAGTTATAAGGAGACGTGTTGGCCGAATGGGGCTGCACCTCCACTTTCAATCCGAAGTTTGTGGGTTCGAATCCCGGCCATGCATCAATGGATTTTGCGTTTCGTAAAATTTATATGCGCTTTAAAATGGGCTCTAAACGGTGAAGGAAAACATCGTGAGGAAACCCGCAGCTTATTCAGCTCTACACGTATTGACGTCGTCTTTCCTGTGGACGGCTGATTAAGCTGAGAGGATGGCTTAGGTGCTGGGCAAGCCTATTCCATCTCAAACAATGTCCTAGGCACTACAACGTCCCGTTAAGTGTAGGCATAGGTTGCCTCCTGATGCTGTATAAATCATCTATTAAAGACTAGCTGACCCGCGCGACTTCGTCTACGCATTACATTCGGTCCAGCCGTTCACGCGTAATGGCGTGACCAAGGGATGTAGGGATTCATTTTTTCCGCGCAATTTTTATATTTTTTTCTGTCATAAGACAATAACAAACAACAAAAAAAAATTGTGAAATCGGTCCAGCCGTTCACGCGTGATGGCTTAACCAAGGGATATAGGGATTCATTTTTACATATAGAGTGTAGGCGTTAGGAGTAAAAACACAGATTTAGCGATCTAAAAGAGTGTAGGTAGATAGGAGAGGCGATACGTGCAGCGCGCAAGGTGTGAAAAAGCCACTGGTCATTCGACATTCTACAATGCTACATCAGAGCCCCCTTGCCCCGCGACCTCCCGCTTCCCGGTCAGGCCACTCCTGCGCACCTACCCTCAATGTTTATTTAAACACACACGAATACAAATAAAACAAAATAACAAAGTAGGTACTAAGCTATGCGTCGCCTACATAGAGTAAAGGCCTAAGTTTCATAACCTGAATATATCTTTCAGTTCCCAATCACCCTCCACAACGACGAGTCGCCATCAGGGGCTCGAACTTACAGCGGCGCTGCATGTCTTGACGAGCTGTGCTGTCAAGCGGGACTGTCCGCCACGCAGTTAGAAGACCAGCTCGAACGGGACACCAATGTCGTGTTTATTGTTAAATGATTGTACCGATGTCGTCTACAAGTGTCCTCAGCAGATTTGAACTCGAAATGGTGTAAGATTTTTAGCCAAGTTTATGGTGTAAGTCAAATGATTGTTAGCCAAGTTTATGGTGTAAGTCAAATGATTTTTAGCCAAGTTTATGGTTTAAGTCAAATGATTTTTAGCCAAGTTTATGGTGTAAGTCAACTGATTTTTAGCCAAGTTTATGGTGTAAGTCAAATGATTGTTAGCCAAGTTTATGGTGAGAGTCAAATGATTTTTAGCCAAGTTTATGGTTTAAGTCAAATGATTTTTAGCCCTTGAAGTCTAAATGGTGTATATCAAATGTTTGTTAGACTCTGAATTTATGGACGCGTCAAATGGTTTTTAAGTCAAATGATACATTTAATTTAACCTCTGAAGTCTAATGGTTTTAAGCATCTCTGGAGTTATATACAGGATGTAAAAAGACAACTACCGAAAACTGAGGGGTTGCAATCAGACCATGATTCTAAACTCATTTAGCGAAAAAATAATGCAAAAAATTTTTTTTACTTAGCTTAGTCATTTTATGTTATTTTTAGTTATTGACTACTAGTATAACATAATAAGACCATACCTATCTAATTATTTCATTTTTAAAAGAAATAAACAATTTAAACTCAAAATCCAGCAATATACGTAAAAAAAAACGCGCCCAGTACATACGCAAACAGTAATCTTCAAACGCTGTTATCTCCGGATATAATGATTTTTAAGGAAAATCCTTTTGGATTTGGTTGTGTCTTGGGATGCTGTACCTACCCCTTTCGGCTTCGGTAGACGTCTTTTTACACCCTGTATATTGTTGTTATGGAGCTATTGAACGAGATACATTGTGCAAAATCAATACAATTTTATTTATATCGTCATTAAGATTGAAATAATTATTCGTTTTATTCTTTTTAAGTACAAAACGATCTCTAACTGTTAAGAATGTTAGTTAGTTTAAGGTTTTGTAATGGCTTTCCATGATATGTTAATATGTAAGTCTATAGATATTACATATATTTTAGATTTTATTGAATGTTATGCGACGAAAAACTCAAGAGATCATGGTATTTAGATATTTCAGCTTGGCAAAAAAGAATGACCGACAAATCACTGATAAAAATGCGAAAGTTTGTCCGTATGTTTCACTGAAACAGCGGAGCAGAAAAAATAATACGCACAATCGTTTTTAGCTCTCTGAAGTGCGCAGAACCCATTTTTGATGACACCTAAAATCGTGCTATCTCGCTTACTCTACCAAACCTGCGCAATCGTCTATTGCACCTAACTTCAGAGAGCTACAGATCCGTTGTGCTTTGAACATTGAAACACTTTATCCTGAAAAAGCGAAGTATTCCCGAGAGGGCGCGGGCCATCACCTCGGGGCACAGCTGGTATTAAAATACTTATTTTTGCCAAGCTATAGTAATTACTAAGCTTTAGTAGTTATGTACACAATTTCATAATCAACATAACGATGTTTTACGGAGATTTATCATTTTAGATGTATTTATAGAAACTAAGCTACTAAATATGTGTAAGTTGTATTGGAAATATCGAATGTACATAAGAATTATTAATAATACTATTTTTATACATTAAGATTGTGCTAATCTACTTTCAACTTTAAGTCAAGATATAATAAGGAGTGGTGGTACAATATTTGTGTAGACTACTTCGGAACTTCTTAAAATCACATCTTATGGTTTTTTTATTCAAATAATGACCGTAGTTATTAATAAAAAAAAGGACTTTTTGACTATGCTAGATAGTCTCAGGTTTAATATATATCCTTATTAAAATATGCCTAATATCTATCTAGAGGGTAGTTAGAGAGAAAAAAGTTTGACCGCGCAGCATTTTCTACGTTAACTTGAAGTTCAAATATTGCTCAATATTTTGTAGAAATAAAACATAGATTTTATAACATTTACTCTCAAATAGTTATTCTGTAAGTCATAAGGTGCTAACTTACATTACTGTAGGTACCTAGTGTTTTCGACACTAGATATTTACAATTGTCCATTTTGTTAGTAATCTGCAAAATCATAATTATCAACCCTTAACCCTCCATGCAAGTGTGTATGGGACAGCTGGAAGGGGAAGGCCTAGGCGAACCTTCTTGGATCGAATTGACGACATTTTGGAGAAGAGCCAGGTCAAAAGGACCCTAAACCGGCGAGCATGTATGAAGAATGTAATGAGAGTGAATGAGGCAAAAGTTGTGTGTCAGGATCGTAGCAAGTGGAGATCTGTGGTCTCTGCCTTCAGGAAAGAGGCGTGATTTTATGTATGTGTGTATGTAACCCTCCATTCATTTTCGTATCCTCTTAATATTACTTATATCTGAACGTTTGTATGTGTTATCAATCAATCACAGATTTGAAATTTAAAATTCATGTAGATTGTGAATAGGGATAGGTAGCATTTAGGCTAAGTAAGTATGTGAAAAACCGATCACACGCAAGCGAAGCCGTGGAAGCTAGTTTATATTATTGATATAAGTTTATAATAGCGTCAGTTATGAATGGTAAAAAATAAGACTTATAAACCAAAGACTCATATTTCTATTGTCACTGTTGTAAAGCGCACGATAATCTTTTTGCAGATGTCTTGATATTTAGAGCAATAATATTATACAGGGTGTAAAAAGACAACTACCGAAAACTGAGGGGTTGCAATCAGACCATGATTCTAAACTCATTAAGCGAAAAAAAAAAACGCAAAAAATTTTATGACAGCTTAGTCATATTATATTATTTTCAGTTATTGACTACTAGTATAACATAATAAGACCATACCTACCTAATTATTTCATTTATAAAAGAAACAAACAATTTAAACTCAAAATCCAGCAATCTACGTAAAACAACGCGCCCAGTACATACGCAAACAGTAATCTTCAAACGCTCTTTTCTCCGGATATAATGATTTTTTCGGAAAATCCTTTTGGATTTGGTTGTGTGTTAGGATGCTGTACCTACACCTTTCGGCTTCGGTAGACGTCTTTATACACCCTGTATGTAATACATTCCTTGATACGAATTGTACAATTTAAAAACAAAACATTTTTAGAGACCCAAAATTATTTCTGTTTTTAGTCTATTTACCCACCGACGTTACTCAGTTGAACTATTGATTATTTACTTTGAATTACTGATATAATCAATTGTATTTTTAAGATAAAAATAATCTATTAACTATCTGCTGTTGAAATCGAGTTGTTAAAACCTAATTGAACTCTGTAGAAGTCATTCTTACAAACATTACCTACCTACACAAGTGCAGACAAATCTAAAATTATGTTCACTTGTTTTCTTGTGCTACTGCCGCGTAAATTAGTGTGACATTTGACATTTGACGCATACATTTTATGTCAAATATCGCACTAAGACGCAGGTGACATTTTATGTCAAATATGGCACTAATTCATTCGTTAAGTCGCAGGTGGAGCAGTATCATTGTAGGGAGTTAAAAGGTTCTTGTGAAATCTTTATTTCAATAATTTGTATAGTTTTTATTTTGTGAAAATTAAGAGAAGAATTAGACGACAGATAATAATACTTTGGAAGTGGTATCTAGTCGAGTGTAGAATCCGATATTTATAATTTTGCTAGTCAAGATATGTCTTAAATCTTTGTTTGTAATGTTCAATGCTTTTTGAGATATATATGTTTGTTGTATGTTTAGTCTTCCAAGAGCTCCAAGGAAAAATTAGTCCATTTCAAGTTTTTTTAATATTTTTCCTTGGGGCTTGATTTTTTATAATAATTTTAACCTATATTGTTGTATGTTAAATATTGTTTACAATGACTCATAATTTTAAAATAATAACCTATTCAAATATAATTTGAGTTTTCTTTATACTTATCCAATTGAATTATCCTCTTCTACCCCAGTCCTGTTTTTACCCAATCATGCACAATATAAATACACTAGCGACTTCGTCAGCAAAATAACATTAGTAGGTAGGTAGGTACTTGAAAACCTATAAAAAGAATCGAAAAGCCTAAGCAAAAATCTCCATTACTTACTTTTCAAACCTCAAAATGATCGTATCTCGACCTCTGCTATAGTAGAAACGCCACCTAGGAGATTAAAAAAAAGTCAAAAGCAGTTTTGGCCTCTGCTGTATAGATGGCGTTCTAACCAAAGCCAAGGAAAAAGTATTTTAATATCAAAAAAAACTTAATTTCGGATGTATTGATGAGTGGAAATATACATGTTACATTTTATCATTTATTTTATAACCATTTATCATGCAAAAAAAATCTGGATTGCAAAAAGTGGTGGTCACCTATCATCTTTATGACCGCGCCCAGCGTTGCTTAACTTTGTTCCCCATACAAACTTGCAACCCTTATTTTCTCGCCCCCTTATGATTATTTACAAAAAAAAGTAGCCTATGTCCTTCCCTGGGGTATAATCTTTATCCATGCCAAATTTCAGCTTAATCTGTTCAGCGGTTTGGGCGTGAAAAGGTAACAAACAGACAGAGTTACTTTCACATTTATAATATTAGTAAGGATAAGGATGTCCAGAAGAAGGAATAAAAAGAAGAAGAAGAAAGCAAGACGTGAAGTGAAACCAGAAGAAGACTAAGCTAAGATGTTACTGATTGGGCGGTATAGTCGCTCAGCGACAAAGCCCTTTTTTTTGTTCAAGTAAATAAATAATACTATTACTGTGCCAACTCTTGCTGTCTTTCTTGCACATCATGGTGTGCAAGCAAGATAGCAGGAGTTTAGATGATGACTCATGACGTAGATCCCGCATGACGTAGACTTCCCCCACTCTCCACTTTCGAGGTCACAAGTCTCCGTCAAATACGGCATGCGCCGGGGCGGGGCGTACACTTTATTGCGTTGTGTTGTGACTACGTTTGTGACTTTATTCAAATTTTGGCTTTAAACGTGAAGTGAAAAAAGCAGAAGAAATTGGCTTATTTATTTCCAAAAAAAAAGATACTGATGGAAATATTTGGAATTTATACATAAAATAGATACAAGCATCAAAATGGTAAGTTTTAGCCTTAGATTACCTTATCCGCCTTGGTTTTAGCATTATTATTTTTTTGAAGTTGGTAATATACAAAACGCGGCAAGTCTGTGAGGTGAACGAATGGGGCCCGCCCGGGTGTAAACGTAAACTATTCATAGACTGGCGTTGTTTTGCCGATATTACTTTGGCCTTTGATGATTTATACAGCGTCAGGAGGCAACCTATGCCTACACTTAACGGGACGCTGTAGTGCCTGGGACATTGTTTGAGATGGAATAGGCTTGCCCAGCACCTAAATCATCCTCTCAGCATAATCAGCCGCCCACAGAAAAGACAACGTCAATACGTGTGGAGCTGACTAAGCTGCGGGTTTCCTCACGATGTTTCCCGTCACCGTTGAGCTTGTACAGTGCATACGTATTATAAGTTTTACGAAAAGAAAAATCCATTGATGCACGGGCCGGGTTTCGAACCCACAACCTTCGGATTGAAAGTCGACACAGCCCCATTCGACCAACACAGCTCGAATTAAGTAGGTACCTAACTAAGTATTTTTAATTGTTTCAGATGAAACGTAGTCGTGATAATAGACGAGCATTCTGTGTGGTTCAATTCGTAGAATTGCCTTTTGAAGGTATTGATGATTACGTATGCGTACCGTACACGTGGCTACGAAAAGTACGTAATGAGAAGGCCTTCGTTGCGTACCCTAAAGACGAAGATCCTTTCAATACCAGAGATCGCGCCAAAAGGAAGGAGAGATACAATGACGAGTGGAAAGGTTACATGGCTATCGTTAAATTTGAATCAGGTGAGTTTGAAATTTGAATCAATGTATTAGGTAGTTAATCAGTTGTGCGTAGTATTGTCGAAGTATGTTCGGTTCTAGATCATCTTAGAAATTGAGAGAAAGTAATATTTAGTAAGTATTTATTTTTTCAGATAGTTACAATGATGCAGACTTTTGGATTGCGACGAGAAATGATTATGGACCTTTAAAAGAAGAATTAGAAACAACAGGTGAGAATCAAATCACTATCCGTCTTATTACAAGAAAATAAACCGAGTTTAGACTAAGACTAACTAAAAAACTATCCCTAGAAAAACGATCTTTAAATACTCGTACCTACACAGAACGCTTTTTTTAACAGTTTTGTTTTGACATGTGTCAACATGGGGTTCAACTAAGGTTTAACGTTTATGTAATAAGCAGAAGTCTAAGCGATCGAATTTTCATTGTTTTATTTTAAGATACTTATGTACCTACCACTTATTCTACAATTCAAGTCTTCTATATATATAATAGGTACCTAACCAAACTTTTTTTCAGATACAGAACCAAAGTTCCCGTTGAACAAGAAATTGCGTGAAGGCAACCGAAACCATTCGTTGAATATTAAACAATCAAGAGTATCAATCAAGCGACCAGCACTACCAGAACTGAACAAACAGCTTGATGGAAAACGGATGAAACCAGATGACGCTGCTCAGTCATCTAGCGCTGTTGTTACCGGCGCTAATGCGGAGCCTGGATCTTCAAGACAGGAACAATCGATTATCACCCAGGACAACCAACCAATGGAATCTGCTCAGACAGAAACAACTGCTAGTGATTCGAAAGGTACTTCGAGCTTCTCTCAGCAGAAAGATGAAAACCTCCAAGAATCGTTGCCAATAAAAGGGCTGTCGCAGCCAACTGGTTAAATCCGCCGTCTGATTAAACGACGCCGTTCAACTAGCGGCCTGAATGATATTAGGCAAATGGCTTGGAGCTATTACGTCTAGCCAAGTCATTTCTAAATATTTTGTGGAGCAATTAGTAGGTACCCAGTTTCATAACTAGATGGCGCGACTAAGAATGACCAATTCTTAGATCGCGCTGACGAAAACGCACGGCGTATAATTTTCGTCAAATTACCAATGCTTACTTTATCAGACCTCTCTAGACCAAAGTCAGTTGGTTAGGTTATGTTTTTTTTTCTAACCTATGTCGTCCCACTGCTGGGCAAAGGTCTCCCCCATTATTTTCCAAGCTTCGTCCCACCAGTCAGCCCGGAATGGATCGAGATCGTCACGCCATCGTCTTCGAGGCCTTCCTCCTTCCTTAGGTTATATTAGGATAGTGAAAAACTACGCGCGAGGCTAGCGCGGCCGCCGATGCGCCAGAAATCTATTAAATCTATCTAAAAATCCATAATAAATGAATAGCCTAGACATCCAGACAGCCAGTTAACCAGTTAAGCCAGTTTTAATTAACCAGACGGCTGAATATCATTCAGGCCGCTAGTTGAACGGCGCCGTTTATTCAAATTGCTAGGCGCTTCATTGACCGGCGGATTTAACCAGTTGGCTGCGACAGGGCTAAAAGAATTACGTATGCCGTCCATAGATGTAGATACACCAACCCGTGTTATTGACGACGATGAAGAAGTCCAGCCTATTATGGAACAGCAAGTACCTTCTAATCAAGTTATCTCACAATTTACTGAACAGCCGGAACCCATCCGGGAACCTCGAATTCAAGTGGGCCCGTCAATAGAGATGACTAGCAATAATCAAGGATCCCGCATGGATGACGTCTTCAATAACGGACCTACTTCTCATCACTTACTAAGTTCACCAAAAATGCAAGCTCAACTCAAACGTCAAATGAACGAGGCACGGCGTTTAATACCGACTCAAAAACCGGTTGAGAGAATAATACGCCCCATGAATATCGCAAGTTCGGCCGTTGCCGAACAGAACCCATCGATTTTGGACCAAACTAGATCTATATCGACACGCTCAGTGCCGACTCAACAACAATATCCCACGTGGTCTTATCAGAATCAATATCTACCGACTAATCAAAATAACTTTGAACAAGACCTACTGAGGAAATCTGGACAGGGCAACAATTACGAACAGCGGCCTAACTCTCGAACTATCAGCATGAGTACGCTATCTGTCGAACAAAATTCAATTATCCCTTCCGATCTGTTATATCAGACCTCCGAGCTTCCACAACAGAGACAGTCGCAGGCAACTCAACAAGACTCACAACGGCAACCACAGAAACCAAAGATACGTATTGGCATCTCTATTAAACCAAAAAACAACAGGCAAGGACGTACCCTTCAAGGAGTCGAGCCGACTAATCAAAATAACTTTGAACAAGACCTACGTATGCAATCTGCAGAGGGCAACAATTACGAACAGCGGCCTAACTCTCGAACTATCAGCATGAGTACGCTATCTGTCGAACAAAATTCAATTATCCCTTCCGATCTGTTATATCAGACCTCCGAGCTTCCACAGCAGAGACAGTCGCAGGCAACTCAACAAGACTCACAACGGCAACCACAGAAACCAAAGATACGTATTGGCATCTCTATTACACCAAAAAACAACAGGCAAGGACCTACCCTTCAAGGAGTCGAGCCGACTAATCAAAATAACTTTGAACAAGACCTACGTATGCAATCTGCAGAGGGCAACAATTACGAACAGCGGCCTAACTCTCGTGCTTTCAGCATGAGTTTGAGTACGCTATCTGTCGAACAAAATTCAATTATCCCTTCCAACCCGTTATATCAGACCTCCGAGCTTCCACAACAGAGACAGTCGCAGGCAACTCAGCAAGACTCACAACGGCAACCACAGAAACCAAAGATACGTATTGGCATCTCTATTAAACCAAAAAACAACAGGCAAGGACGTACCCTTCAAGGAGTCGAGCCGACTAATCAAAATAACTTTGAACAAGACCTACGTATGAAATCTGCAGAGGGCAACAATTACGAACAGCGGCCTAACTCTCGAACTATCAGCATGAGTACTCTATCTATCGGACAAAATTCAATTACCCCTTCCAACTCGTTATATCAGACCTCCGAGCTTCCACAACAGAGACAGTCGCAGGCAACTCAGCAAGACTCACAACGGCAACCACAGAAACCAAAGATACGTATTGGCATCTCTATTACACCAAAAAACAACAGGCAAGGACCTACCCTTCAAGGAGTCGAGCCGACTAATCAAAATAACTTTGAACAAGACCTACGTATGCAATCTGCAGAGGGCAACAATTACGAACAGCGGCCTAACTCTCGAGCTATCAGCATGAGTTTGAGTACGCTATCTGTCGAACAAAATTCAATTATCCCTTCCAACCCGTTATATCAGACCTCCGAGCTTCCACAACAGAGACAGTCACAGCCAACTCAGCAAGACTCACAACGGCAACCACAGAAACCGAAGATACGTATTGGCATCTCTATTAAACCAAAAAACAACAGGCAAGGACGTACCCTTCAAGGTGTCACGAAAAAAGCGTCACCATCTTCACTCTCTGTCATCTTAACAAAGGTTCTGAATTCGGTACGACAAGCAGTAAAAAAAAGGTAAATTCATATGAGTCAGTGGCCAACTCTGTATGCACTATAAACTAGGTAGGTACTCATAACAAATGATCTTCTGAACAACAGCAATTGCAGAGAAATCATAGTGTAATTGACAATCCGCAAACAGATGACTGGATGGAAGAAGAAACTCCGTCAGCGCATCATGGGGCAAATTAAGATTCCGATACTGTTACAGATCATGAAATGTCCGCAGATGAAGCACCTATTGAAAGATCGAATATCTTTTACGCTGGAATCCCTACTGGAAGAAGCTGTGCAGTGCAGACCGATAGCTGCACAAAACTCTACGAACCACCAGACACATCGCAAGGTTGTTTTCAACCGACTTCAAAAAAGGAGGAGGTTCTCAATTCGTCTGTATGTTTTTTTTTTTTTGTATCTTGTTACGCGATTGTTCCGCCATTTGTTGACCGATTTGCAAAATTCTTTTCATGTTTGAAAGGGTGAGAGGTCCCATATAAATTTTATTCCTGAGGGATTGATAGTTTCCCCGTAAAACTCTAAACACCATCCCTCCTAGCCATGTCACAAATAGAAATCGAATCGACAGCTTGACGCCCTGAGTCACACCGCGTTTCGAGTCAAACATTGAAGTCGGTTTTCTTTTTAGTATAAAAACGTAATTATGTTGCATATGTTGGACAACTTCGCATTAAAAATCAATGTAGATTGTGAATTGGGACATTTAGGCTAAGTATGTAAAAAACCGATCACACGCAAGCGAAGCCGTGGATGGAAGCTAGTTTATATTATTGATACTTGAGGCATATAAGCGTCAGTTATAAATTTAATGGAATAACCAAAATGGCGGGCTAGGCGGATGTCGGATAGAACACATAGGGCCTTACTAATAAACGTGGTATAAAGTTATTCCTGAGTGTAAACTGTCAAAATGTATGGTTATTCCTATTTTATTGCGAGGAATAACTTTACACCACGTTTATTAGTAAGAGCCTAAATGTGTATATTACTACTAGTATTTCTGGTCTGGGATATTACCTGCTACTACGTACAGTTCGCCCAACGGATCTAGGCATTCGTGAAGTTAGCCGTTTGTCTGCGCAGAACATAAATGGTAAAAAATAAGAGTTATACTTAAACCAAAGATTCATATCTTCTATGTTTTCACTGTTTTAACACATACGGAATATTTACCAAGTATAAAAAAATAAAAATAAATAAATAATGCTGGACTTTTTCACACAGCATCATCTAGCCCCAAAGTAAGCTTGAGCTTGTGGTATGGGTACTAGATGACTGATAAACTACTTATATACTTTTTGTTTGTAAATACATACATATTATACATAAAAAAAATTAATAAATTATAATTATATAAAGATATGTATTCAGTTTTGATAACCATGACACTTTAAAAAGTCTTATTTTCACAGTTGTAAACCGCACGAAAATCTTTTACTCGACTATCGAAGAAAGGGTTATTGCAGATGTTTTGCTAATTAGAGCAATAATATCATTCGTAATACATTCTTTGAATTGTAGAATTCATAAAGAAAAACGTGCATTTTGAATTATCTTTGTTGTATGGTTAGTCTTCTAAGAGTTTCAAGGAAAAAGTAGTCCATTTTATGTTAGTTTAATATTTTCCTTAGGGCTTTAAGATTTATACCTAATATTTTTTTACCTATAATGTTGTAGGTATGTAAAAAAATGTTTCTTCTTAATCTATAACACTTTATATACCTAATATTAAAACTTTTGTTTCTTTTGTAATTTATTAGTGTAGACTTATTTAGTTTTAGTACAAACCTCCGTGGTTTTCTTAATACTAATTCAATTATTTTATATGTAAGATTTTTTATAAGACAAATAAATACAAAACAAAAAACATGTTACATATGACAATGACTCATTTCTATATTATAATAACCTATTCAAATATAGTTTGTTTTATTTATACTTATACATATATACCTACCTACTACCTACCCACGGAAGGTCAAAATCAGAACTGGACTAATTCAGTACTTCCCATGAGCCTAACCTAACCAGCAGTACCTGACTTAATCAACGTTACCAACCCAGAGCACAGAATACAGATAGCCCGAGTTGGTACAATTAAACAGATTCATGAAATAGGTAGAATAGAATAGAATAGAATAGAAAAACACTTTATTGTACACAAAAACACATTACAGGAAATACACGAAAATAAGTAAGTAGGTACAATGGGCGGCCTTATCGCTAAAAGCGATCTCTTCCAGACAACCTTTGGATGGACTGGAAAAGTTACACAGAAAAAACGGCGGTGCACAATAAGTACGTTAAATAAAATAATAAGAATATAGTACTTACACATACTATTAAATACATATACCTACATAAATAAACCTCAACATAAACATAAAATAAGCACATGGTCATTTTAGCATCGTAGCTGACATGGACAAAAAGTGTTCATAGACTTTAGATTTAAAGATGTGAATGGATTTAGATGAACGAATAGAAGAAGGCAATGAGTTCCAAAGAGCTACAGCTTGTACCGTGAAGGACTCGCCATACATGGTGGTAGTATGTACAGGGGTAGCCAGCTGCAGAGTATCAGAGGATCGCAGATTACGATCATTTGCCTGGTGCAGGTACTCAAAACGCTCTTTAAGATAGAGAGGAGAGGTAGAGAGAAAAAGAATGTTATAAAGGAGGGCCAAGATATGAGCATTACGGCGCAGACGGATGGGAAGCCACTTGAGTTTTGCACGGAATTCAGACACATGGTCAAACTTACGTAAGCCAAATATAAACCTGATGCAAAGGTTTTGAAGGCGCTCAAGTTTGTTAAGCTGCAGTTCTGTAAGATCCAGATAGCTGGCATCGGCATAGTCTAGTATAGGTAGGAGAAGAGATTGGGCCAGCGTAACCTTGGTAGCGGTGGGCAGGAAATTACGTAGTCTCCGAAGAGACGCAGATGATGCAAACATTTTGCGACTAATTTCACTGATCCAAGGAACCCAGGAGAGTTTGGTAGGTTGGTACTCTAGTATGTACCTACCACGACATAGAGCCTAGGTCAAAGCGTAAGCTGAAGAACCTTGACTTACAATACAAATGACTAATGCTTAGGTCCTACCTACCTAGAATTAGAAAGTTAGCCAGCCAGCCCCAAGGCACTGTATAGGGTAGTGTACCTACTTGTCTTTCTCTACTCCTAACTCCTAGAAATATTATGAGTACCTACTACCCCAGTCCCGTTTTTACCCATGCACATATATCATGCACAATATTCGTACATGATTTGACTGTCTCGCCGCAATTAAAAATATACGTGTAGGTAATCACTTACTCGGCCACAGCACTGTCTCGGCCGAGTGACATTTTGCTGTCTCACCACTCTACTCGGTAGGTCTAATCAAGCTATAAGCGTCGAGGTGAATATCGCTTAGGTACCATAAAAAAACACAAACTGAAAGATAGTACTGCTTTATTACATTTCACTTAGCATGATATAAGTTAGATACATAAATAGGTATATATAGGTAACAAAACACGTGACTAGCGGAACAGCCAAACTCAAATATTGGGTTCGCATAGAATTTGATACTAAATTTGCAAGGAAATATTTCTAGTCAGCTACATAATAAACAATTCGAAGTTTTTTTTTTATTAGCAAATTTAGAACTGATGTACCTATGATCAAGTGAATAGCGAGATTCATTTTAGACAGACCATCCCCTTTCGGACATTATCATTTCCCTGCCCTTATCCCTTTTGGACTATGCACAAAACAGTGGGCATTAAAAAAGCTTCTAAAAACACTGTCACAACTACATTTTTTTTAATATTTTTGTGTACTTGACCAAAGACATAGTTTAGTCCACAGTTTTTGGTTAAGATTGATCAATAATTTACACTTTTGATTCAATGTTAAGCAAGGTTTAGATGAAGCCAATAACGCTGGCGCCAGTCCTCGGACAAGCCAGCGCTTGCCTGGCCCGTGTAGTTTAGATGAGGCCAATGTATTCCTTTCATTCCTAGATTATTCTTGTGGTGTGCACACGTTTTGTGAACAAAACAATCGACGGATAAGCGCCGGCGACTGGCGCGATATGTCTACGCGGGCGGAGGTCACTGGCTTGAAAAAAAAGCCCGGCGCTCTATCCCCGCCAGTGCTGGCAGTGGCTGGGAAAACTGTTCATACGAGGCCAATAATAAGCCAGCGCTGGCTTTTAGTGACACTGGCAGCCAGCACTGGCTTAATCTAAACTTTGCTTTATTCAATTTCATTGATAAAAGTTAAATATGTGGCATTACCACCCAAAATCGACATTTTTAGATTTGTATCTACAGTGGTTTGAATTGAAACAACTTTAAGTATATCAAGCAACTCCTATTATGTACAATCTGTAACTATTAGGTCCATAGACAACCACAGAAAGTATTTCTATAAATCCTTGCAAATATGTATCAATGAGAAGTCTTAATTACTTTTAGAAAATAACCGCTTCATTCATGAAACTCACATTTTCAGTCATTGCATGCATTTCGGAAATACGTGTAGATATTATGCAAGTTTAATACTAGGTAGGTTCTTACTAGGACTGATTTTTTAATAGATAATACAAAATCGGTACTAACTAAAACGAAGATTAAATATAGCCCTGGACTAAGCCAAGATTTTCGTCTTGCATTGCAACATTTTTGTAAAATTCTGGTTTCTCAAGTTTTAACTTGACCGTCTAAAATGAAAAATAAAGAACAATCTTTAAGTTATTCATTTATCAGACTATTAAAAAATCAGCCCTAAATCATTAGCAGTCTACATGTAAAGAAACCTAAGGAACGCTTTGAAATCTGAAGTCTTTACAAACCGTCTGTGCTACAAACCAAAAAAGGTGGAGGCAAACACAGATCAATTGTAATAACAACATCAACATTGAGTTTTTTTTTCTCATAAAACATCTTCGGTCTTACTACAAAGAAAGTTAAGCATCCGTTGAACACCATGTTGACACATGTCAAAACAAAACTGTTACCACAAAAGCGTTCTATACACGAGAATTTAGAGATCGTTTTTCTAGAGATAGCTTTTTAGTCAGTGCTTCGCTAAAAACGGTTTATATTTTTTGTAGTAAGACGGCTTGTGATTAAAATGTATTTAACCCTAACAATTTAAAGTAACTGAAAATTTAATAAAATGCTGCCACTCTGTACCTAAGTACTAAAAAAAATTAGCACAACAGAAATTGAAGAACAAAAGTGTATATTTTGGCACGGCTGTGTATAAAAGTAGAACACGTCTAAAATATAATACTCATTTGACATCTGTGAAAAATAAATAGATTTTTATTCTATTGCTCTTATAATATGTCAACCGCGCGACTTAAGTCTGATTTACATTTGTTGTGATTAATTTTTACTAAATTTTAACTATTGAATTGTTGACGAAGTATTTTAATAGGATAGGATCACGAAACTTTTCTGCAGATATTTGTTCCGGGTCTGTGTGGTATCATAGTACTCGAAGAAACATACTGACCCATTACATAAGGAAACCTAGGGTGGCATCGAGACTGTAGGTTCATACATATATAACTGTAAGGTGTTATTTAACCAGAGTGGTCAAAGTTCTATAACTTGCCAGATACGATCAGCCACGGTAGGCAAATATCAAATCAAGTCACCCAACAGAAACCTCTGAAGATGCCTAAAGAAGTAGTCAGTGACACTTCCAATTACATATTAGAGACATCCTCTAAACTATTTAAATATATATTAACAATTGCAAGTCACGCGGTTGAGTACATAACTGATTTCAATACTATATTACAAAATCGATTTATTTTTATATTTTATAAATAGAATAAATCATTTATCACCGATAATAAATGATTTATTCTATTTTCTATCTTATATTACTGCTGGGTATATTACATGCGACAAACAAAAAAGTTCGGGAGAAAACTTACAAAGGCACGAATACTTATATAAATAATCGGTTTATTTCAGATAATTATTGTTTATAGTTTTATTATTTTTCTCTAATGTATATTCTAATTGCTTGAGGGAAAATAAAAGAAAAAACATTATTGTCCAGTTTTTTAAATATTAACTTAAAACTCGGTTGACCCACCCATATAATGAATGATTTTTCTTTAGAGATATATTTTATTACAGGATTTTATCGCGTATTACCTTTATTATTTCCCGACGTTAAATATATCTCTAAAGATGAATTGTGATCGCGAAAGTTTAAGAAAGACTATGAATGATTTTATTTTACAATAGATTACTTGAAAAAAAAAAAGGAAATAAAAATCAAATTAATTTTAAAAATTAGATTGTGATCGATTTGCGAATAGTCCTCCGTTAGGAACTAGGAATTTCATGTTTGCACGCAACCATTTTAGCACATAAATTGCAGTACAATCTTAAAAAATAATACGAAGTCACTTTTTGGTCACAATTTCAAATTAAATACAAACTAAATTGACAAAATGTTTTATACACATATCCTCTGCACAACGACACTGAATTCAAAGCAGAACCGCATCAAAATCAATTTAGGTTATAAGCAACCGAAAACAGTCAATATGGCTTAGCTTAAGTATAGTTTTTGACAATCAAATAACATTTTAGGAATAATTTTTAAGGGATTTTAAACGTACCCCCGTTCATTTTTCACTTTAAGGCTTATATAGGAATTTTCCAACATACATATTCGAAACTACGAATACAAAAACACCTTAAATTGAAACAAACATATATATATAAACATACTTATCTGATCTAAGATATTATCTTCTACGTCAAAATCAGTTGGTTATGTTAAGCTAGTGAAAAACTACGCGCGAGGCGAGCGAGCGTAGCGAGAGCCGCGCCATGCGCCAGAAATTGAATAATGTTTATTAGGTACCTAAGAAATGACTTTGATAGGCAAGTTGTGTAACGTAATAGCTCCAAGCCATTTGCCTAACATCATTCAGGCCGCTAGTTGAACGGCGCCGTTTAATCAAATGGCTAGGCGTTTCATTAAACGGCTGATTAAACCAGTTGGCTGCGACATACAGACGGGTTAATAATATGTACTTGTTTCTATGTATAATATGTATATATATACATACAAACAAAAAGTATATAAGTAGTATATCAGTCATCTAGTACCCATAACACAAGCTCTGCTTACTTTGGGGCTAGATGATGCTGTGTGAAAAGTCCAGCATTATTTATTTATTTATTTACTTTTTGACAAAAATGTAACATAATTACATAACACACCAACAGATCTATGTACCTCATTACGCAGTTACTAAGTTCTTAGCATTGCTTGCATTCTTCAGAAGAAACGCAACACATCGTTTCAGTGTAAGTTGACTCTAGTTTGCAGTTATAAATAGCATTAATGTATTCGTAGTATTACTTCACAATCAAGAGATTCACCATACATAGCTATAGACTATAATTTATAAGGCAAAACCTACTTATCGCACTTTTGTGAACGCCAAAGTGTAGCTAAGTCTTATTTTAATATGATACATTTCTGGATTCATAAATATTAATTACAGATTTGGTTTGAAATCAAAGTTGAAATTTGGTACAAAATATATCGAGCTACACTTGGCCGTGCTTAGTTTAAGTTACCATAGTCATAAATACATACTTAGCTGTTAGAATAACTTAGCGATGTTACCCGGAACACATTTCCGAGTGATCATCCCATGCTGCCACCTGAAAAATATAATAAATAATAGATTACAAACTAGTGCATCCACATTTGTTAATGTCTGTTCTCCCTAGACTCAAAGGTTTGCTGGTAGAAAACTCTTTTAGGGTTAAGCTCGCCTTTGTAAATGTACTTTCTAATTATTGTTTTGTAACCATTGTCTTGTGTACAATAAAGAATTACAGAAACTATGAATTGGTAAAAATTGGCGCAGCCGGATGGATACATAAAACACCTCTGCCTAGTTCCATACTGACCTAACTGAGGAAATAGAATTACTGGATGGAAATTTATAGAAGAACATACAATAGTGTCGTTTGCGTCATTCACCAACCAAACGAAGAAGCGCTCGTGGTCGTGCTTGCTTAGTCGTTAAGCAACGTTCGAAACGGTCTGTGAGTGGATGGGTGACCGCCAGTGTCATTTTCATCTGAGCGCTGCCGTGCTTCGGAGGGCACGTTAAATAGTCGGTCCCGGCTATTTAAGTCGTTAAGCCATGACGGAGGCCTTAAGGCGGCCTAAAAACTTCGTCACCAGAGTTGGCCACTGACTCTACGAACTTACTTAATTTACCAACCAAACAAAATACATGTTTTTCAAATACTTGCAAACACTTTATCGGATGTTTTCTATGTATGTATTTACAAAAACTGTGTATCAGTCATAAACATACATAACAGAAGATTTGATTACTGATATGTATCAAACATGTTAGATACCTGACAGTCGCGACTGCAGTACCACTGGTTGGCGCAACCGGCGCACACAAACTGCGCGTCCTTGCGCCGGCAGCCCTGGCACTGCGGCGCCTCGGGCTCCGCCTCGGGCTCGGCCCCCGCCTCGTCGATCACGAGCCGGCCCGAGCCCGCGGGGGAGGGGCAGGCCTCGCCCTCCGATAAGGGAGACTCGTCGTCGTCCTGGGGATATCACTATCGTAAGTCTCAATCATACCCAGCACATAGCTTCATGATGTATAAAACTTATTGAGGCACCACAACCCCACAAATAGTCTTTAAATTTATAAAAAATTGTTCAAAGCATAGTAGAACGAAATGACATCGCCATTTTGAAGAGTCAAAAGTTTTTATGCAATATTCCCGATTGTTCTTATGCATATTTTTTGAATAAAGAGTAGCATATATGCTATTCTGGAGTTATACCTTTCACCTTACAAAATTTCATTGCAAACTGTTCCGTCGTTTGAGCCTGATCCCTACACAAACATACAAACAACTCACAAACTTTCAGCTTTATTATATGAGTGGGATAATATTGGTCAGTTTTATTCTGACAAATGTAATTTTACTACTATTCGTAATGTAAATTTTAAAAGTATCTTACCAACTGAACGACTTCTTCCGTCTTCTCAGGCTGCGGCTCGGGCGGCGGCGCGGGCTGCACCGGAGTTATCGTGATCTCACCGCAGTTCTGAAATAAATTTATAATAAATATAAATAAATAATGCTGGACATATCACACAGCATCATCTAGCCCCAAACTAAGCAAAGCTCGTACTATGGGAACAAGATATACTACTTTTTTTGTTTGTAAATATATACATATTACACATAGAAACACCCAGGCCCGAGATAAATATTCGCAGATCATACAAACATTTATCCCGAGGCGGGGATCGAACCCGCAACCTTCTGCGTCCCAAGCGGGCTCACACCCACTGCGCCACAGAGGTCGTCAAATAAACAAAACACTCACTTTTTTACCACAGTGTAAATCATACCAAGTATGCGATAAGATGCGTCATTGCCAATCGTTTGTACATTCCTTAGAGCAGAGACGATTAATAGTGGCGTCTACACAGTTTAACATAGTTCTATGTCACGAAGGCAGGTTGTTCTTAAATATGTGTAGATTTGTTTGTGTGCGTAAGCGATACTGAACGGTCATTTGCCCGTAGCCCTACGCACACAGAAACAACGTGCACGGGCATCTACACAATTAAGACCAGCCCGCCTTCGTGATTTGGAACAACCGTAAGTAGCAACTGTAGCAAGTTTATTCGAAGATGTGCCAAACGTGTTTGCGACTGTCCACACCCATACAATACAGTGGTGACAATTTTTAGTTGTATTTGGCGTTTATTACAGTCGATTGGCTGTACTGTACGGTACAGTACGGCTAATCGATTGTACTGTACGGTACAGTACGGCTAATCGATTGTACTGTACGGTACAGTACGGCTAATCGATTGTACTGTACGGTATAGTACAGCTAATCGATTGTACTGTACGGTACATTACAGCTTATCGATTGTACTGTACGGTACGCGTCTAAGTGTCCTAGAGAGTTATCTAAAGAAATGGTATGTAAGCTTGTGATAACTTAAAATAAATTTAATAGTTACGAAGCTTTTTTATATCTTTTTACAAATTTTCAGTAAGTGTATATTTTATCTAGAATAAATGCTAATGCAAATGTGTAAATTTTCTTTAAAAGCTTCTAGATATTACACTATGCAATCGTATTATGCTTTTACATATGAATATAGGTAATAAATATTATATGACTATGAGATGGCAGTAATGAGTATTGCCATTCTTAAAAATTTGCACGGCAATTTTAGCCAATTTATTGTGTTAATTTATATTATAAAATATTTTCTAAAACATTCAAGCTGCACTATAAAAATGAGTGCTTCCACATTTTATTCTTATCAGTCATTGAGAATATATTAAGCTGAGGTTTAGGCGCTGGGCAAGCCTATTCCATCTCAAACAATGTCCCAGGCACTACAGCGTCCCGTTAAGTGTAGGCATGGATTGCCACTTGACGCTGTATAAATAATCTAGTATAGATGTAAAGGCCAAAATTTACTTATATAAAAATAAGTAACTGGTAATTTTTGACAGTGTGAAAACACTCAAGAGCACTGACCGAATGTAAACTTAGAATCTAAATTTTGAATTTGGAACGTTAACGGCCAATTAGAACACCAATTGTTTTGATTCGTACATTATTGGTACCTTGGCCTGACCGAACGTTGGCAAAGAGGTCCCCTTCCTTTCCGGAGAGGTGAGTAGTTTCGCCAGAGTTGGGGAGTAACTCTGTGGCGCTGGCGAGACTTGCTGTAAGTGGCAACACTCATTCAAGCTAATTCAATAAGCAAGCGAATTCAATTCATTAAATAAATGAAGCTGATGTGATACTGTAAGCGGTTTTGCTATACTAACGCACGTTTTGGCTTGAATAACCCATTTTTAGGGTTCCGTACATCAAAAGGAAAAAACGGAACCCTTATCACTTTGTTGTCCGTCTGTCTGTCTGTCAAGACCTGATCCAAGATCCAAGATCTGACCAAGATCTCTGGAACGCGTGGAGGTATCGAGTTGAAATTTAAACCGTATACTCAAGTATATGATGCCTTTAAGCTGTGAAAAAAACAAACTTCTAAGTTAACGCAAAAAAAGGTACGGCCGTTTAAGCCGCAAAAAACGTGTATTTCGACACTTATGGAAACCAAAATTGATAGGGTACTTTCCGTTGACTTAGAACTATGATATTTGGCAAGTAGTTTCGTCTTAGACTACAAGTACAGGGAAAAATCTGAAAACCGTATATTTTTAGTTATATCATAAAAAAAACCAGGGCCTAATGCAAGGAATGGGGTCGAAATTTTGAAGTGAATTAACCCATGTGGGGTAGTGTATGGAAGAGCTTCATTAGCACAACTTTAAACTGATTTTGAATAATTTTTATGATGTATAGTTTTCGATTTATGACGAAAAATAACAAATAAAACCCCTGCTCATGTGTAACTATGGTGTATGTAAGTAGGTAGTACCTAACAGTTTGCACTGTCTGTTATACGTACATACATACATACCTACCTACCTAGTCCTTTATACGGAACCCTCGGTAGCCGAGTCCGGCTTGCACTTGTCCGTTTTTCTTTTTCAGTAGTTTTTTTTACGGATAATATTATTTTAAAATTTATTTACATAAGTCTGAAAAACATCCTAGAGTCATCAAAGCTCATTAAGATCTTAAACAAAACTAAGAACAGAAATTTGATTGTATTAAAGCTAAAACGTGCGTGTATTTTAATAATCAACAATGATATTCTTGAAATGATCAGAGAAACAAAGTACAGTACGCACAAGCGATCTTTAGCTCTCTGAAGTTAGGTGCACTAAACGATTGCGCAAGTTTTTGCGAGTAGGCGAGATAGGACGATGCAACAAACTAAGCGAGTGAGCGAGGCAGGTATACAACGCTGTCTTTGCCTTTTAGGCGTCATCAAAAATGGGTTCTGCGCAGCTACTTTAGAGAGCTAAAGATCGGCTGTGCGTACTTTACGAGTGTTACTCAATCACGTTGACATAAACTGCGATTTGTACAAGAGAAATCTTTATTTATCTGTACTCGTTTGTAACTAATGAAAACGCTGTACCTTTGCGTACAGTCAGCGACAGAAGTTCATGAACAAATGGAGATTTTAAAGCTTCATTTTCATCATTATTTGTGGGGAAATTGCCTATTTTTTTTTTCATAATAGTAATGGTGGCAAATATGCATAGGCAAAACATCCAATGTAAGGTGAAGTTTCATCTAAATCCCTACGAATTCCGAAGATATTGAAGATTCAAATACATCAAATGTTCATGAACTTCTGTCGCTGACTGTACGTTGCTGTTACAAAATCTAAGTTTAAGTTAACGCGATCACGTTCAAAATCTCGTACAGCACGGCCAATGGAACTGGGCATTCGTGGAATAGCCGTATTGATCCACAGTAGAAAAAAAAGGTAGCTTTTTCATAGGTTAAAGGCACGTTAAATTATCGGTTCCGACTATTAAGTAGCCATGACAGAGGCCTTAAAGAATTGCCCACTAACTCATACGAAATTATTTTTATACCATGGAACAGTTTTATGGTGAGAATCGCCATGGTAAATATCCCATTGTTAGTATTAAAAATTTCCGTTTTTTTTAAATCATTTATTCCTTTTTGCTTGGCGAAAATGTGAGAAATAGTGTACTGCGTATCAAAACGGCTTCACGAATGCCTAGATCCGTTACTTTGCATTCGTACCTTGGTGAGTATCCCATGCAGCAGTGAGTTCTGTTGTTGCGTTGGACTGGGCTCCGTAGATACAGGCAGAAGAGATATCTCCGGGTAGGGCGGCGGCGGGGGAAGTCGCGGGCTCGACGCTAGTCGCTCCGCTGGTTTGTGCACCTGCGTGAACATAGAGGTGCGATTGTAATGGAAGAATTTATATTGACTTATTGATGAACTTGATCTGCAGTTGGCAAGTTTGGAAAGAGCTAATTTTCTAAACAATAAGGGGCTTATTACAAGAAAATGAGCCGAGTTTAGACCAAGTCTAACTAAAAAACTGTCCCTAGAAAAACGATCTTTAAATACTCGTACATAGAACGCTTTTTTGTGGTAACAGTTTTGTTTTGACATGTGACATTGGTGTTCAATCAAGGTTTTACGTTTTTATAATAAGCAGCTTAGAGTTTGTAGTGACGTTTCATGCGTTCGGATAGGTGCTAGTGGCATTAGCAACTGATTGCGTTTGAGGGCACGTTATATTGTCAAACCAGGCTGTTAACTGATTGCGATTTTGAGGGCACGTTATATTGTCAAACCAGGCTATTAACTGATTGCGATTTTGAGGGCACGTTATATTGTCAGACCAGGCTGTTAACTGATTGCGATTTTGAGGGCACGTTATATTGTCAAACCAGGCTGTTAACTGATTGCGATTTTTAGGGCACGTTATATTGTCAGACCAGGCTGTTAACTGATTGCGATTTTGAGGGCACGTTATATTGTCAGACCAGGCTGTTAACTGATTGCGATTTTGAGGGCATGTTATATTGTCAGACCAGTCAGTTAACTGATTGCGATTTTGAGGGCACGCTATATTGTCAGACCAGGCTGTTAAGTAGCGAAGCCATAGCGGAGGCTTTTTGGAGACCTAAAACCTCCGTCACCAGAGTTAGTTACTAGCTCGACGAACCTATATTAGTTGTGACTCCCTTCTCTCAGGCGACTCTGGCCATAGGGTCCGTCAGGCGAGACCATCTGATGTTCGGCTCACAATTCTCACCTTTTCGTGACTGCTATTGGGTCTGTCAGGCCACCTGCAGCTAACAAGTCTGTCATCGGACCGAATAAAAATGTTTTCAATATGCGGTGTTACCACTCACCGGTTCTTCATGAGTCCTCTCGGGTCTCTCAGGCCGCCGTCGGTTATCGGGTCTGTCAGGCCGCATCTGCTCCGGTCGGATCGGAATGTTCTCGACGCGATTCGGCACTAACGCGGGGTTGTTGTGTTGCATATTAGCGAACTGCACTAGCACGTCTTTGAACGACATGCCGTTTTGCATCGCACCTCCTTGAACCTGCTGAAGGCGTTCCAGCATAGCTTTCTGATTCTGTAATATTAAAAAATATATTGAAATATATTGTCATCCCAATAGAGCTCAACCAATCACATAATAGGAAAATGACAATTGAAGTCCAGAATGGGTTTTAAATGTCAAAATGAAGCACATGTCCATTGCCAGTTGAACAACACAATAAGGCCCTGGGTTGAGAAGTGAGTCAAGTTCGATTCTTGTGATGAAATGTTTACATCATTTGCCTGCCCTTATTTCACTCATAAGGGGTTGGAATAATATGTTCTCTTTTTCCACTGTCCCCTATCACTTCAGTAATATTTGGTCTAGGTTAGGTTAACCGTAGTTCGTAAAACCCACGGCATATTTAAAGCTACGACACAAGGAATCCTAGTAGTGATAGGATAGGTCTAAATAAATTGTTACTATGTGGTTTACGTGTTTTGAAATTCAATTTTTTTAGGCTTATTTATAACAAAATGTTGCCTATATTTTAGTACCTATCTATAGATCGTTTTTACGACGATCCTTAGATAGCTTGACAGATTCTATTGTATTTTGTTATTTTATGTACTTATTGTAGAAGCTTAGTTTTAGTTTCTGTAAATAAATATATATTTTGACTAAATATACTAAAATGCTTTGCACTATTACTATATTTGTAAACAAAATATACCATGATGTAATAGTACATTATGGTACTAGTGTGTAACATTGGTGATTACCGCCGAGGTGTTTTTATGAGCCGAGCCGTTAGGCGAGGCTCATAACAGAACAGAGGACGGTAATCATCAATACACACGTGTATCATACGACGTTTTTCAACACACTTGTGAATAAAATAACAATAAAAACTCATTTTCAACAGTGAAAACGAGTTGTGAAAAATGTTTCGCTATTGCGGGAAAAATTAATCAGTTTTCCTATGCGCGCGCATTGCGATCGGCCACAGACTATATTTCCGCGCCGCGCATAGGGTTTGCGGCCTATTCTGCCACGGACAAAATGGGGAATTTAAAGTTTTCTTTTATTATAGAGAAAACAAAAGTTATATTTGAGTGAAAGTTTTATTTATTAAACACGTACGAGTTAAAATTATCTATTTAAATTAGAAGTTGCATGAAATGAGCAAGCAATAGGAACATTAATTTATTTGTTCTATTGAACACGATCTTTTTTCTGAATAAAAACTTTTTAAAGAACAAAGCAACTCAACCAATAAAATTAAAAAAAAATTCTATTACTCACTAGTGAGTTATAGTAATGAAAAAGTCACAGTTTGATTATGGGTGTCATTATGTGCCTAATTGCGGTGACCATAGAGCCACTTTATGAGCAAGTGTGTTGAAAAACAAATTTTAAATGCAATTGTTCATAGATTTACGTTGCTGACTGTATCGAGCGAAACCACAGACGGCACTTAGCACATCAATAATATCTATTCAACTAAAACAATATTCTGTACATAATTTCTTTTAATAACCCGCCCTGAGCTCGCTGCGCGTACGCCGAGCGCTGGCATTGAGAATCGGGGTCAAGGATCACTATTATAAATTAGATTATTGACTTTTGCTCAAGACCAGCCAGGTTGTCTGTGCATTTGATAAATTAATGCATCTAGTGAAATTATCACTGACTTTCAGTCTCGATAAGTGGGTAGACAGAGCGCTTCTGTACTTCGAAGGGCGAAATTACTATTAGAGTTTTGTTAGCCATCTTAGTTAAGCCTCATTTTGTTTGTTTTGTATCCCACTAAAATATGGATATTTACTTGATTGGGGCGACTGGGAATGCCTTGCACAAGATCGCGACATCTGAGGCCTTTGCCCAGCAGTGGGACAACAATGGCTTATAATAATAAATAAAATAAATGAGGCATAACATTTCACACAACATCAT
The DNA here is from genome assembly GCA_951394285.1 of Epirrhoe tristata. NCBI lineage: Eukaryota > Metazoa > Arthropoda > Insecta > Lepidoptera > Geometridae > Epirrhoe > Epirrhoe tristata. Next base: position 9,717,423 of record OX596149.1, read on the forward strand.
CTAGCCCCAAACTAAGCAAAGCTTGTACTATGGGAACCAGATATATACTTTTTCTTTGTAAATACATACATAATATTACATAGAATCACCCAGACGCGAGATAAATATTTGCAGCTTATACAAACATTTATCCCGGGACCGAACCCGCACCTTCTGCGTCCTAAGCGGGCTTTTACCCACTGTGCCACAGAGGTCGTCATTTAGATTGGGGCGACTGGGAAAGCCTTGCACAAAATCGTGACATCTGAAGCCTTTGCCCCAGTAGACGTAACAATATGCAATAAACAAGGCTTCAAAGTAACCCAGATTTGCCTCCATCTGTGATTTCTTGTATATGCTTAGGAAGTTAGTCAGCGACAAGTCCAAAAAATAATCTAACTAAACTACCCTGCCTTGTTTTTATTTATAGTTAAAGTTACCATGGGAATCATTATTATCATAAATTAGTGTAACCATGATTACTCAACTGCAATTTGCTAGCAATCCCTCAATTTTCAATAGCAATCAGCTATGAATTTTAGATTCATATTGCGCTTTTAACAATCGATAAAATTGCATTGTACTGTAATAACATTATTGTCTACGCCCAAGCAGTAGTATACGTAAAAAAATTTTGAAAAAAAAAATGAACCGACTTCACAGAACACAAACAGAAGAACCTTCTACTCACTAAAAAGAGAAAAATAAGAATATAATTTGAAGTCGGTGCCAACTATTCATTTACATCTAAGAAATTCAAAAGAACTTGGGTGCAAAATTGTATCCTGGTACGCTATCGCTCGATTTCTTTTTTTTATAGGTACCTAATCGTATTCACTTGGCACCGACTTCAAATTATATTCTTATTTTTCTCTTTTTAGTGTGTAGAAGGTTCTTCTGTTTGTGTTCTGTGAAGTCGGTTCAATTTTATTTTCAAAAATTTTTATTTTTCACTTTTTAGTGTAAGTAAATAAATACTGTGTAAATAAAAGTGTATGTGTAAATAATATAGTAAGCTAAGAGTACATTAAGACTTTGCTTATCGTAGCTTAAGTAGGAAAGGATAAGAGAAGTCATGGGCAGACCTACTAAAGGACACACCGGAGTTCAGCAAGGGGGAAAACTATCAATCCATAAGGAAAAGAAAATATTTTGGACTACCTCGGGTGTAATACCCTTTCAAACTATTTAATGTTTGACTCAGATTGTGAGTCAGGGTGTTTTGTGTAGTGAGAATGAGGTTTTTTGAATGTTACGGGAAAACTGTCAATCCCTCAGGAAAAAAAAATATATGGCGCCACCTTGAGAGTATACCTCTTTCTAAAAAAAAAATTTTGGAAATCGGTCCACAATTTTCGTAAAGTTCAGTGATTGTTTTAGTTTTACGGGAAAACTATTAATCCCCCAGGAAAAAAAAAAAATATATGGTGCCACCTTGAGAGTATACCTCTTTCTAACAAAAAAAAAAAATTTTGGAAATCGGGCCACAATTTTCTTAAAGTTCAGTGATTGTTTTAGTTTTACGGGAAAACTATTAATCCCTCAGGAATAAAATTTATATTGTCTGTGTGTGCGAATGTTTGTCCTCGCGTATCTCCGTGACGACATAGCCGATTGTAATGAAATTAGAATTTAAGATACTTTAAGTTGTGGAATAACATATAGACATATAATTTTTTCAAAAATCAACCCCTAAGGGTATTTACAGGGTGTTAAAGTTTATATGAAAAAAAAAAATATTCCTTGCTCCGATCCACTCCAAACTCGGTATAAATAAACTTTAAAGTGAATAATGAAACCCGTATTTTTTTTTTCAAAACTACCCAAGGGGTGGTGCAAGGCAATTTCAAAGTCTGTGACGACATAGCCGGTTGTTATGAAATTTGGACTTAAGAACATATAGGCGTATTACATTTTCGTAAATCAACCACTTGGTGTAAAAAGACGTCTACCGAAGCCGAAAGGGGTAGGTACAGCATCCCAACACACAACCAAATCCAAAAGGATTTTACGAAAAAAATCATTATATCCGGAGAAAACAGCGTTTGAAGATTACTGTTTGTGTATGTACTGGGCGCGTTTTTGTACGTAGATTGCTGGATTTTGAGTTTTAATAGTTTTTTCTTTTATAAATGCATTTATTAGGTGGCATAATAAGACCATACTTATTATGTTGTACTAGTAGTAAATAACTAGAAAATAAAATAAAATGACGTAGCTAAGTCAATTTTTTTTTTGCGTTCAATTTTCGGTAGCAGTCTTTTTACACCCTGTATACTTATGAGGCATTTACAATTTGTGGTCGAAGTTAAGCAACGTTCAAAAAACGTTCAAACGGTCCGTAAATGGATGGGTGACCACCAGTGGCTTTATCATCTGAGCGCTTCCGTGCTTCGGCAAAGAGGGCACGTTGAAATATCAGTCCCTGCTATTAAGTCGTTATGCCATGACGGAGGCCTTAAGGCGATCTTAAAACTCCGTAAAGTTGGCCATTGACTCATACGAACTTACTAGGCATTTACAATTCCAAAGCGGTGTTTACTTATCCCACGTTTACTGGGATCGAATTGGGCGAAAACCAGTACAAAGAAATAAATGCAACTCACCATATCCAAATTGTTGAAGATCATGTTGATATTGTTCAAATTGGCCATATTACTCAAGTTCATATTTGTCATATTGGCAAGATTGTTCAAATTGTTCAAACTGTCCATCTTAGGCGCGATCGGCCGCGGTGAGTTCATCATATTCGGATTCAGGATAGACTTCATTCTTCTCCCTCTCCTAGGTGTTATATCCGGGTTCCGCTGTCTGTAATCTGCTATAATGGACTTCACGTCTTTCGTAGGGCCTTGTCTGCCCATTGGGAGACCATAGCCGGGCAGCTGTCCGTTCATATCCCTAGGGAACCCTTGGAGCGGCCCGGGCAGCATGAGTTGCTGAGGGTATACTGGTTTTGGCATGTTTTGTAAGTGAGCCTTATCGTAAGGTGGGGGTAGTCCTGTCATGGGGTTGTATGAAGACATGGGCATGATAGGAGGCTGCATCATAGGGTTGATAGATGCCCCGGGCTGCTTTATCGCCAGCCCAGATATCTCATCACTCTTATCTATCGCTAAGTTCTTAGCCTGATTGAGATACTCAAATGGATCTTGTCCATTCACTTCTGGAGACTTTTCATAAGATAGCACCTGTTTTCTTCTCAGCAACCGCAGTAGGATCTCCTCTTTGACCTTCTTAAGGTGTAGAATACTGTTCCATTCGTGTTCCTTTTTCTGTGCTAGTTCTCTTAACGTCTGGATCTCAGATAGAAGCTGTTCTGTATGTCTTTGTACTTCGTCTACATTATTTTTTGTTGCGGTTTGTATGTAATCGTTTATCATGCTGTCGTGGTGAGGGAATGTTCTTTCTACTTCTTGACATAGTTTCTTTAGTGGAGATTCTGTTTCTACCTCTTCACTTGATCGTCTTTTGGTTCCTTGTTCATCCTTAAATAACACAGTATATTTTATTTCCTTAAGCCATGTATTTACTAAGCAACGAGAGAATGGGGCGTAACTTTAAATGGCTATAAGAGTTCACGTAATGGATATGTCGCTCGCGGCTAGGCGTTTAATTGAACGGCGTTTTAAACCAGTTGGCTGCGTCAGATATAAAAGTTCACTAGGAAAACAGTTGGGATCCTGTTTACGTTTTATGTATAAGAGTACATTGACCTACATATAAAAATAATAGATAAAAAGTTTAAGAATATATGGTTATCTACATATTTATAGTATCACCCCAGTAGGTATTTTGTTTGATGTCTAGCTGTCTTCTAAATGATGATAGCTGCTTAGTAAGAAAACGAACAAAACAATCTTCTATCTTCAATAAATTAATGGTAAATACATTCAAAGTCACATTTTAAGAAAATGCACAAAAAACAATCTCCTATCTTCATTTAAATAAATATGAATACTACATTCAAATCACACTTTAAAAAAAGAATTCAGATTCATTATAGACTTTTCGGTAAGCACCTTCGAGTGGCCTTGGCAAAGATCAGATGTCAAAGAAGGTCATTGTTGTGAAGTTTTTATTTTAGTCCGCCATTATATGATGACTCAACAATCAACATTCCATTTATAATATAAAAAAAGCTGTTAAAATATCTGATCCTTATCTTAGTAAGTTTAACAGGAGCAACAAAAATGACATTAAATTAACAATTACAAAATACCAACAGGTTCACAACAGTACCCATAGATTTCTTGGGTCCGGGTGTTACACCAAGCTTATAGTTTCTAATACTTAAGACACAAAAAGCCAGTGTGGGGACAGGACTATGTATGTGACATTTGGATGTTATTTATTTACATTTCTATGAAATTAAATTAAGCTTACCTTCGGAATGTCCCCGTTCATCGGAGTCTTAGGTTTCTGCTCAACTTTTTGTTCAATCTTCTCTTCAACTTTAGCTACCTCAGTCATTTCTTGGTCAGTCTCTTCTCTATCCTCCTTCTCTTCTACTACCTCTTTCACAGGACTAGGTTCCTTTTCTAGTACCTTTGGCGGTACTTGGACAGGTTCAATAGAGGTTTGAGGCTCGGATTCTTCTTTTGCTGAGACAGTTGGAGTTTCTGTAGTTTTTGAGTCTGGTTCAGGCTCAGTCACTTGTGGGACAATTGGCGCTTCTACAGGACTTGCAGGTTTGACATCGTCTGAAAAAAAAATGTGTTGGATTTAAAAATTATTCTATTAATGTGGCTCAGGTGTATGTATGTAAATATTGGGTGATTTTTTTTATTATAAAATCTAAACCCTTAAATGCATATAGTTTTTTTGCTTGGGAAAAATATACGTGTTAGGAAAAATGGTCTAATTAGTAGGACCATTAATAAAAAATAATACAGACCACAAAAAAGTTATATTTGCATAAATAACAACATGTATCGTTTTCGATACAATATCTAATTTCTAACTAAATATTGACTGTGCTGTGGATTTAGACTTTTATGAGCACAAATAGGCAATAAATACACATAATATTTAGCACATTTTGTAATGCTGAGTAAATACTGGCATGAGGGCATCATACATCTGCCCCGAGATTCTTTCCTTATCTGGTTGTGATCTGTTTTAACCAGTCTGACCTCAAATGGAGGCAATGTTTGGTACGGTTTACCCTTCCCAAGTTTAGGTGGTGGTCCTTCTGATGTGCTGGAGGGGCTGCTATTGCTTGGACGGCCTCTGGCACCAGTTGATTTAGAATCTATCATCAGCCTCTTTTCCAGCATAAATTTGAATTATTCATCTCAGCTTGTGGAATTTGTCGTGCTGGGGGTGACACACAGGTAAGTAGTTTTCCTTATTGTTGAAATGAAGAATCTTTCGAATTTTTTCAAATTTATTCACCAGCATTGCGTCTTTGATAGGGCCAAAGCCAAACTTTATGGACCAGAAGGATTGTGTGCTGAGGTAGTGGTAAAACACATAAATATCAGGATACCTATTATGTAGATCTGATATTGTTAGAGATTCTGATCTAATCTGGTTTTGTCTGCATATCATGTTGTTTCCGTTACTATTTTTTCCATGGGATCATTTGTGAAAAAGTAGCTAACTGATATAGACTTTGCAATTCCATTACAGCTGCTGAAGTTTTTTGCTTCCTCCAAATTCGATGTTATTCTTATCGTATACAAGCGAATGTTTCTTCCATACTAAATTCCTTTCATACTAAAAGCGGGAAGTTGTGAACTTGTACACTCAGCAAAATATGTGGTCTACCACCCTACGGTTGAGATTCATTTAAACGTCATGAAACAACAAAGTTTATTTTACTATAATGACAGTTAGAAAAGTAAACCTTAGCAATAGTTTTCACAGAAACTGTTGTCAAAAGTGGTAGACCACTTTCTTTGCTGACCGTACCTGGTAATGGTGATTGTATGTTGGATAGTGCATCATCTTGTATCAATGGATCCTCTCCATCATCCGCAGTTGGAAGTTCATCAACTTTCTCTTCTAGCTCTCTCACTAGATCCTCACGAGATGTGTAGTAAGGCAAGCCATCCCCATCAGATTCCATGCCATCATCAGAAACCTCCCCCTTTTCTAAGCAGCCGAGGAGATCCTCTATCTTCCTATCTGAAAAGCACCACACAACAATGCAAACTATACCTTCACCAAGCTCAAAACATAAATAAATAAATAAATAAGAACTTTATTGAGGACACAGTGTTACATGAAATATTTATATGCTAAGTTTCGATAGTAATGTCTTACAATCGGCGGTCTTATCGCTCAAGGCAGTTTCTTCCAGACAACCTTATACTTATACAAAGTAATACTAAAGCTAGGTAAATGTAAGACATAATCAAACCAGCCCAAAACAGTAGGGTATGAAAAGGAACATTATTGCATGATGAAGCGAAATTGATACATAAATGAAAACTATGTTTAAAAAAAAACTTAATTAAATCAAATACACAAACGTCTGCAACAAGTATTTACACTTACCATTCATCGTGTAAAATTTTCAAACAAATTTTTTTTTGTATATTCCCACATTCAAACGGATTGACAATTCTGATTTTCAACTCTGGCACACCCTTTCGACCATAGACAATGAAAGGGAAAAAAACCAGGATGTCTGAACTGTCATGTGAGGTTAGACAACCTAACTTTTTTGGTACGAAATTATGCAAAGGTATGATAGATCATTCTACCGGGCCTGAATAAATAAAATCAGGAAATGGCTCGGAACACATTGTATTGTTTTCAAACTCTATGCATTTAAGGGCTAAGGCATTAAAATAAGGCTACTCTGCAGCTCATGCTATATGCAGTTTGAAATAATTGTTAAGGTCTATGTAGAGAAAACTCAGATAGTTGCTAGAATTAAGAAATCTACAACAATGAGTAGATTCCTATGTATGTCTAATAGCACATTGTAACTTTCACTTAATTCTCAGTTGAAATTCCTCAACTTAAAAGTGCATAGGACAAATAAATGTTGCTAATTATCTGATAATGTTAAGAGAATGATAAAATTTTTGATCCTGACTTGCCTTTAATCACTTCAGTCTCCAAGCTCTTCACTTCTATTTCCCCATTCTGTATCTTGCTTGTCTTTTCTTTGGCATCATCATCACAGCTTCCCACCTCTTCCACAGGTTTCTCCTCAACCGCTGGGCCTTTCACGGCGCCCACCACTTCCTCAATCGCCAAGGGATCGAACTCATTCTCAGTTCCGGCTAACGTTGACGGTGACCCGGCAATTTCTCTCGGACTTTTCGGAGATTCCTCAATTTTTACGCTTATATCGTTCATGTTTATTTATTTACATATTTCCGAACCGCTAGCCACAGTCACCACGCCGCCGCCGCTCGGTTCAATGACTTCGAAATGACCATGATACAATAATATCATCGAAATTTACACTATGAAGACACTGAACTTTTTAACTGTAATTCTGTAGACTCTAGCTAGTTTACGGGCACGGGAATATCGGAGTCTGTAATTCAAGTCCCTTATTGGATAATATTACGATGCGACAGTAATTGCAGCCGTGAACCCAAGGGTCATTGTGACTAATTCGGTATCAACAAACATAAGTCTAGCACACGAATCCGACACTGCACGCTCTATTGATTACTCAATTATCCGGTTATAAAACTCTAGTGCATTTTATTTATTTTTTTGCAGAAAACGCTCCAAAAGGGACGCAAATCGCACGCCAGCCAGCCAGAAAGTTGGTGTGGTGTTGCCGTCTATTTTATTTATATTTTACCAAATTTCGCAAATCTCCCGTATTTTATTGGGGTAAAATAAAATGAAACGATAAAAAATTAGACATTGTCTACACTATTCATTTTATTTTAGCTAAAGTGTAAATTTCAAAACGTTTTTACAATTCTATTAAACATCATTGCGTTTTACACCTAAACAAAAATATTTTTTCTACCAAATTAGTATATATGATTATCTGGCAATAAACAACAGCTTCTTACGTTTCATGACACGCAAATTATGATTTTAGATAAATATAAGGCTATTTTGGAACTTTTTTAATTCTTCTAGATCGTAAATACCACCAATGTAATAGTTAATTTGAAGTTATGCTTTATGATTATATTGGTATTTGGTATCATACATTTTAATGTTTTGTAGTATAGTTTTCGTTGAAGACTAGTAGACACATATTATGAAAGTCTGTAAAAAATGGAATGTATTTCAATTTTCGGAAGTGGAGGCTCATTTGCAAACGGAAGTAGTTTATACAAAAATATTCACAAAACCAATGCTTTTTTGTTAGTTTACAATACATTACAAAAATTTTAAATTTATTTTATTATTTATTCTTATAATTATAATCATAATAATCGTAAGACCAGCTTTCTTTAAAAATATGAGCATGAAATTATGTGCCCAATAGAGTTGAGCTAAAAGACTATCGAAAAACTTACCAATCGAATGACATCATTAGCTGAAAATCTGAGCCTCTAGACATAAGCAGCCTTTAAACGCACAATCTATCGTGAGGGATACAGCCAATCGCGCGTGATAGAACGTGTAGCTTCAAGCTTCAAAAAAAACTATCACTCGCGTTTGCGCGTACAGGCTTACCCGCACGATATCATTTTGACAAGAATCTAAGAACTAACGAGTAATCGCGTGAAAGAACGCGTAGCATCAAAATTATCACTCGCAATTGCGTGCAGGCTTGCCCGTGCGCAATCTTGTACGCTCAACCACTCGCGAAAGATTGTGCGTCTAAAGAATCGATATGCGAAAGCGAAGGTAAAAAAGTCAAATTGTATGGAAGTAATCATTCGATGTTGTCGATATCAATCGATAGCTATCAGTTGATCAATGTAAATCGGTCATATATTATTATGGTACCTAATATTGATTGGGTATCCTAGGGATTAGGGATTGACAAAATAAATAAAGTTTTGATTAAAGTGGCTTTGCAGATTTTTTATCAATAAGAAGATCGTCAGGCACGTGGCCTGAGGATCTCGTACCTACGAGTTGTTGACATGGCAGGGTGACAGACTAACTACGTACCTATGTCAATATTATTTATATTTGATTTAATCGTCCACCTATCTAAGAAAGGAATTTATAAGAGAATTACTACAAACTTATAATTCTTAATAAAAACGTTTTTGCTCAGGTTTCGCATGCATGAGCTTATTAGCAAAATCTTACAATGACACAATATCGATATCGATGTCTGACATGATATTAGTTTTGAGACAACACTAATATGATGAAAGAAAATGAATGACAGAAAAGCAAATGGCTGACTGAAATCGACGTCCTCTGTCGTAAAATAAATCCGATGTTATTAGATGAATTATGCACTATTGATGTCAATCATTAGCAAAATAAGATTACCTAATATCTAAAGATTATAGATATTTTAATATTACAGGCGAACTGCCCTCTGATAGAACCAAAAATAACAAATGTAAAAGTAGCCCCCTAACATAATTTTTATAAAATTTCAAAAATAGTTGGTGTGTGTATGTGATGAAGGCGCACGTCGGTTTATTGTTAAAGGTAAGTCCTCTTTTTTGTTATTGCTAAGTACATGGAAATTTTACTGTGATAAACTATAATTTTTTGACCTGCCTATCTAGGTACATAACCTAAAAATAGTTGTCAAAATACGGATGAAGATTTAGTTTGAAGATTGGCGAAGCTTAACCTATCCAGCTGAAGTAAAATTTGCAAGTACACTTTAATCTAATCACTCACTACCTGGGTAGAAAGTGGTTGTAAATAAACTAAGTATACTTACCTACCCTGATAAGTAAAGTATACCTAGGTATACCTAGGTATATAGCTGGTAGTTATGTGCCTATTTATTTGTAAGTACCTACCTAAAAGTAGTTATTATGGGAAAAATTCAATGAACAAACCAATTTACCCAAATACTTGCAATTACTATTATGTACTCAGTACAAAATCAAACAATACTTATTGTATGTACTTAGTTTCAAATAATTAAGTAGGTAGCCCTAAAATCTTCATCACCTGAGTTGATTTTGCTGGTGCTGAACTAATTTTGTTGTTGCAGAGTGATGTAATGTGAAGTAACGTGCACCCGGCGGGGCTCCGCCCTCCAGTCGACAATGGAACGCCATGAGAAGCGCCACAGCAAACACCACAAGGAGAAGCACAAGAAGAGGACCCACAAGAAGTCCCGGAGCCACATCAGCGGTACTCATGACCAATCATATGCTACGTCTATTTCCCACAAGCCGCTGGTCGAGTACTCGGACGTGAGTTCGGAGGCTCTGTCGGCGCCCGAGGCGGGGGAGATAGACAGCGAGGCCAGCTCGATCAGCCGGCACGTGTCCGACGACCGCCGCCGCTCCAGAAAGCAGCACTCGATCCGCACCCTCGTGGATACCGTGATCTCCGTGACGAACACCAGTCGTCGGGCTACCGAGGACTACACTCTGACCCGTGATTCTTTATCGGCAGCGTCACGGAAGCGCCTCGGAGCCGAGTATGAGGCGCCGGTTGAAGAGTCTGACGAGTTGCGGTATAAGAAGAGAAAAGAGAAGCGGAAGAAGGAGAAAAAGAAGGGCAAGAAGAAGAAGTCGAGGCACCGTTCCGCTAGTCTTGAGAGTGTTTCTCCTGACGATAATGTGCCAGAGGTGACACCGGTGAGGACCTCTCCTCAGAGGTACGAGAAAGTGCCTGTGAGTGAGTGGGAGAAGCCCTCGTCACCGTTGCGGAACGGGTCTTGCTCCCCAGTGTCGCCCACCACACCTCCCCTGCTGAGACATGAGCACCGGCCTGTTCATCGCGAACCTGTGCATCACTCCGCAATTGCCTATGACCCACACCATAGGTCTCCACCGACCAAGTAAGTGATTTCTAATAATTTAAGCACGCTTTTGTTTTGCCCACTTTTAAAAATATGCTCCATTTACTATAGTTTATCAAGCTATATAAGTTATCTGGATCCAAACTAATTGGCCTAACCTTGGTTACTCAAAGCCTTGATTGAAAATTTATTGAAAAATCAAGCTCTTGGTCTAAATAACTTTGAAAGTTGCTCTCAATATAACTATGTTTAGTTGATAACAACTTTATACAGGGTGTAAAAAGACTGCTACCGAAAACTGAGGGATTGCAATCAGACCATGATTCTGAACATATTTATCGAAAATTTTCTAGTTTTTTGCTACTAGTACAACATAATAAGACCATACCTACCTAATCATTTCATTTATAATAGAAAAAAACAATTAAAACTCAAAATCTAGCAATCTACGTATAAAAACGCGCCCAGTACATACGCAAACAGTAATCTTCAAACGCTGTTTTCTCCGGGATAGTGATTTTTTCGGAAAATCCTTTTGGTTGTGTGTTGGGATGCTGTACCTACCCTTTTCGGCTTCGGTAGACGTCTTTTTACAAACTCATTATCAAACAGGATGTAGGATTGTAGGCTATACAGGTAGCCTACAATCCTACATCCTGTTTGATTGATCTCTGAAGTGATCTCTTATAATATTGAACACTAAACAAATACATATAATTACAAAGTTTCTAAAACTCATTTAAATGTAATGTTAGGGCTGGCATACATAAAACATAACCTACCTATGCATGTAGTTGCTTGGACGCTCTCAAGAATGAATCGTTGTGTTAATTGATTTTGGATATTATTTCAATAGGACAATGGTAGTTTAAAAGTAAAAATTATCTGTGCTGTGGTACGTGCTGTGCCATACGTACATGCCATAAGTGCGCCCCGGGCCCTTACGCAGAGGATCTCAAACTGTAAGGTGCAAGCCCGACCTAACTGTCGTCTGGCGCGGACATGGGGCGCTTCTATTCCATTCAAATGTCATACTAAATGCATGGAAATAAAGCACAAATTAGGACACACTGTATGTCGTTGTTCGGACGTCCGATTTGAATGTAATAGGAAGACGCCCGCGTCCGACGCCATTTAGATGTCTGCGCCTTATGTGGGGTCATCAAACACAGATTGTATGACCCAATTTATATTTTACTTGATTCAGTTTTTTGATCATGCTCATAACATGGCGTATAAATAAATATGTGTAGACTAGCTGCGCTCCCGCGGTGTGACCCGCGGTCCCTCGGGATTTTTTCATTTTTTCGGGATAAAAAGTAGCCTATGTCCTTCCCTGGGATACAACCTTTAACTATGCCAAATTTCAGTTTAATCTGTTCAGTGGTTTGGGCGTGAAAGCGTAACAAACAGACAGACAGACTACTTTCAGATTTATAATATTAGTATGGTTGTCTGTCTAGGTGTACAGGAATAGAATAATGCATTTTCAATCATTAGCAATCTATTTGTCCTATTAAAGTTCATGTTTTATTATTATAGCATTAACTTCAAATCATTGACAGTCAATGCATGAACTGCTAAGGCATGTGTGGCTCCCTCTTGGGAACCCCTGTATCCTAATCCTGCTTGCTCATTATACTTTCAGCACCTCATAGTGAAACATTGAGTAACCCTGGATCGCCATTTCATCAGCCATTGTTTATGTGGACTAGTTTGTACATTTTATATTCATTTTGTTTTTACTCGTGCCATAAGCAGAAATTAAAATTTACATGCGGTGAAGGAACATCGTGAGAGACCCCACAGCTTAGTCAGCTCCACACGTATCGACGTCGTCTTTCCTGTGGGCTGCTGATTGAGCTGAGAGGATGGTTTTGTATTTGTATTTGTATACAGCGTCCCGTTAAGTGTAGGCATGGATTGCCTCCTGACGCTGTATAAATCATCTAATATAGATGTAAAGGCCTAACTTTTTTTTAGCCGAAATTAAAATCAAGATTCATTTAGATTTAAATAACAATCAATTTAACTTTTAATCATCTTAATTTTCTTGAGAAATTTGGTAAAATAATTAGGTAGCTTCTGGCGCGTAGTTTTTTTTATTATGTATTGATCATACCTACCTATATTTCAATATTACCATGTTTACAAGTGTAGAGATAATTATATTGTAGGAAAGTGCTGCATGCCGGGTACAAAGACAGCGTTGAACATGATAACAGATTCTAATGACGTGTTGCTGTTAAGTGACGTGTCTCGTAACGATTGCGCGCTAAATCAAAATTAAATATATTATGGTTTAGGGAACGAATATTTGATTATGAATTGGTACAATTAGTTTATTGATTATTTATTGACTATACAGGGTGTAAAAAGATGTCTACCGAAGCCGAAAGGGGTAGGTACAGCATCCCAACACACAACCAAATCCAAAAGGATTATCCGAAAAAATCATTATATCCGGAGAAAACAGCGTTTGAAGATTACTGTTTACGTATGTACTGGGCGCGTTGTTTTACGTAGATTGCTGAATTTAGAGTTTTAACTGTTTTTTTCTTTTATAAATGAAATTATTAGGTAGGTATGGTCTTATTATGTTGTCCTAGTAGTAAATACCCGAAAATAACATAAAATGACGTGGCTAAGTAAATATATTTTTTGCGTTTTTTTTCACTAGATGTGTTTAGAATCATGGTCTAATTGCAAACACTCAGTTTTCGGTAGTAGTCTTTTTACACCCTGTATGTATGAAAGTATATTATCTTAGGCTTCAGAGCTTTTTAGGTCAGCCTAGTGCATATTAATAGGTATCACATAATAAAACCTACAATCTAACGTGACCTGTACATTTACAAAATCAGTGACGCGCTTAAATATGTGGGTTGGTTTCTCGCATAACTAAATCCTTGACACTTGAACTTGTAATTTAAACGATAGGTATGTATTATATTCAAGTGGGATAGTAGACGCAAGTAGAATGAACATTTCCATTGAAAGAAAATTGCTGAAACCCTGATCTGTGTTAGATTGGACTGAGCCGTGGAGGAAAATGAGATTTTTGATCATCCCAGTTGGCTTTGTCGCTTCCGAGCTTGTGTGTTTTGCATTTACTGCTTACGTTTCGCGGCGTAGGCATTGTGATCATAAAGGCTTAGAAACCAAGGAATTTTTGTCCTTGTTAGGAACCAATCGCACCCAAAAGGTTGTCAAGGTGATAACAATTAATAGCATTGTATACTTTTAGTTGTTTCACTATTTTGTCTAGAAAAATAAGTGCCTATAGTATTTTTCACGTAGGAACGTATCCCTGATACATAGAACATTTACGTTTCACGCTGTACTATGAAATGAACAATTTTGAAATAAATGAAATCTAGGAATAATACTAAAAGATACAATTTCAGAAATTGACATAACCTTGTCACGGAACTGTTTCTATGTTAAAAAGACTACGAGTATAATTCACATTTATCCCTTGTTTATCAAGATGTTATCAAGTGATTGTTTTAGTAGGCGCAGACAGAAATCCGCTACCCCTCACACGCCGCCTCCACACCTACCGTTCCACGACACCGTGACGATAGACTCTGACAACGAGCCGGAGTACCACCGGCCCCGGGAGTACTGGCCTGAGCAGAGGCTTCGTGTGGAAATGGGGGGACAGTCGCCTATCATGGTTTCAGGTAAGCATTATCATCATTCCCTTGCCCTTATCCCACGCTAAAGGTGCCTTTACACGATGCAATTTTTCGTACAATTCGCTATGCAATTTGCTAAGCCGTGCAAACGAGCGTCGCGCTATCTATGACAAATCGACGATGAGGTGTTTACACGTGAAAAATTGGCATGCGATGCTAAATCGTACGTGCTCAGACCGTGTCGCGTAAATGGGGTCTTAGGCTGTGTCCCCAGTAGGCAAACTGTTAGCGGCCGACTGAGTTTGCGGCGTATCGATTTAGTACGCCCTTCCATATATATGAAATGGAGTGTCCACAATTTGCTTGTTTTGCGCTCACTGTACGCAGTTTGCCGCTTCGTTTTTTCTTGCTCTTCTTTCAGTCGGCCGCTAACAGTTTGCCTACTGGGGACACAGCCTTAAGTGGGGTCGGCACAACTTGTATGTTTCCTCCATTCACTCCTATCACTCGTCAAATGTGTATCCACTCTTCTCGCATTCATATCATCTCTCACACAATCCAACAACTTTTTTTTCGGCCTTCCTCTACTTGCATAATCTCCAGCCACACATTTAATCTCTTGCTACCACTTCTGGGTAACATGGTTTTCATCCCTCCTCATAACGTGTCCATACCAAGCCAACCTAGCACTCTAAGTATATTTATCATCATCATCATCGTAAAAGGTGCAAACGGGTTGTTGCACCCACTGTTGGGTATAGGCCTCTTCTCTATTACGCGATTCTTTCCGATCTTTTGCGAGTCTAAGACCGGAAAGAATTGCTTTCCAGATAACATTGACAATAGCATCCGATCAACCAACGGGCTGGTGGTTAATTGAGCATATTTATAAACTAAAAAAAAACCAGCTAAGTGCGAGTCTGACTTGCGCATGAAGGTTTCCGTACCATTATCTATAAAAACGGCAAAAAAAAACACGTTTGTTGTATGAAAGCCCCTTAAATATTTATTTTATTCTGTTTCTTATTATTTGTTGTTATGCAACAGAAATACATCTGTGAAAATACATTTGTCTAATTTATGATATCTATCTATATATCACATTAATGAGTAACATACATACATCCAAATATCCAAACATCTAAACAAACTTTCAGCTTTTTATTATATGATTGTATTGTTTCCAGACTCGCCAGTGCACTCTCTGCACGGGCGCGACTACAGCCCGCGCCGACGCCGGCGCAGCCCTCGTCGCCGACATCGCAGCCGGAGTCGCGAGCGCGAACGTGCTAGGGTACTCAAACCTACCACCTCACATAACAGGTAACGTTGTTGGTCTATCTATCCAGCCGGTGACACCCACTGCTGGGTATAGGCCTCTTTTCATTCACGCCACTCCAACGGGAATATTGCATAAAAACTTTAGCAGTATTACTCTGTTTGACACAAAAAGCACTGCTCTAAGGTTGCCATGACAACCAATAACTTTTGACTTTTCAAAATGGCGATGTCATCTCGTTCTACTATTATTTGAAAGACAGCAAATCCAAAAATGAATTCAGTGTTTTCATGGGTTGGATTGGAACAAGGTAGTTCTTTCTCTAAAGTTTGTATGACGAAACAATGCGCAGACAACGTCGCGCCCGGGTCCACTAGTCCGAACTTCCGTACTTCCGTACTAATTCATAAAGCTGATAATTAAAAGGTTAGCGAGTTTTTATGTTGCGCAGCCCTAAACGCAACGATAGCGCGATCTAATTTGTTCTGTGTCGCCATCTATTATGTAGTAAAATATCTGTCTGTTTGTACCTTTTCACGCAAAACCACTGAACAGATTATGCTGTAATATGACATGGATAAAGATTATGTCCCAGAGACGGACATAGGCTACTTTTTTTCAAAAATAATCATGGAGGGCGTGAAATAAGGGTTGAAAGTTTGTATGGGCAGTTGAAAGTTCCATTAAAAGGCAGCTAGATGGCGTTGCTAACCTATGGCTGAGGTCGAGATGGCTCTATTATTGTACTTTTAAATATGTTATAATTGTGTGCCCTCAGGTCACACAGTCGCAGCTCGCTGAAGCGGCGTCGCTCGGCGTCGCGCGGGCGTCGCCGCGACTCCAGCGCGTCGCCGCCGCGACATCGGCCGCGGCATCGCGACGCAGAGCGGGACAAACATACACACAGGTCACTTGTTTATTAAATTTGCATCCAAATCCAGACCCTCTCTAGTTCGTACGACTCGTGTGCGGCCGACACGCGGCGCCATTTTTTTTGTTCACACGTATGTAATGTACATCTGACATTTCAGAGGATAATGTACTTACAGTACGCACAAACGATCTTTATCTCTCTGAAGTTAGGTGCACTAAACTTTTTTTTGCGCAGCTTTGCGCGAGTAGGCGAGATAGCACGATGCAACAAACTAAGCGAGTGAGCGAGGCAGCTATACAACGCTGTCTTCGTCTTTTAGGCGTCATCAAAAATGAGTTCTGCGCAGCTACTTCAGAGAGCTAAAGATTGGTTGTGCGTGCTGTATAACTGTGGAATAAAAAGGCATTTATACGATGCGATTTCAACCCGATATCGTATCGCATGGCAATTTTTCACGTGTAATCGCTCATCTCGTACATATACGATAGTCATTAAGCGCGACACTCGTCGGCGAGTTCGATGGGCGGGTCTTAGCAATTCGTACGAAAAATCGCATCGTGTAAATGCTACGTTAATCGCGGGTAATTAATCTGATATTTCGCTGAATATTCGGACGTATCCTACTACGAGCTACATTGCATTCGGTCGATAAGATCAACCTTTGAACTCGGTCCGAACTTAGGCCAAGTATTATGGACCAAAAACCTTGAAGTCAAAAATCCTATTTTTATCTGGCCCGAATATTAGGATTCACACGAGACTAAAGCCTCAGTTACGATAGGTGGACGTTGCCACAGACACTCAAAATAAGTTCTGGAAGGCTTTTCTAAACGTAATTGATATTGCAGCAGAACGAAGCACTCTCCAAGTCCGCCCACGTCAGCTGTACTTCAACGCAGGATAGACTTCAAGGAGAAGATCAGTGATACCAGCCTCTTTGCTGAACTAGTCAAAGACAAACATAAGAGAGCCAAGGTACTTATTTTATTACCTGACTTTATTTGACGACCTCTCAGTGGGCGAAGGTCCGCCTGCGACGCAGAAGGTTGCGGGTTCGATCCCCGCCGCGGGACAAATGTTTGTATGACCTACAGATATTTGTGGGTGTTTCTATGTATAATAAGTATGTATTTACAATCAAAAAAAAGATATAAGTAGTTTATCAGTCATCTAGTACCCATAACACAAGCTCTGCTTACTAATAAACTACTTTATATACTTTTTGTTTGTAAATACATACATACTATACATAGAAACACCCAGACCCGAGACAAATATCTGTAGGTCATACAAACATTTGTCCCGCGACGGGGATCGAACCCGCAATCTTCTGTATCGCAGGCGGACCTTCGCCCACTGCGCCACAGAGGTCGTCGATTTGATCTTAAATATGCCACTTTAACGCGTTAAGACGCAAGTGGAGCAGTTGCATAAGAAAAACGTGGTCAACGCATTCGTTAAGTTAGCTGTTTGACATGCGCAGCGGCGCCATTTCATAGTTAACTATCATCAGAAACATCAGCTAAAAAAAATACATTAGTTGAAATGTATTATGAATGGGATCACCTAGTTTATAGAGATCAAACTGGTCCTTGTAAATCAATGTTTTTTAACTTTGACTTAATAAATGTTTTTATTTTATTCCAGAAACTGCAAGAGATTCTAAATCAAAAGGAGGAGGAATCTCAAGGCGCCATTTCCAACACATCGGTTAACCCCGAGCTTACTGAAGATCTATCTGCAGATAGCGCACAATCTGTTTTACCGGTGCTTGTTATTCATTTTATACTAGACATGCTTATCTTTTTTGGTTTTCGCCTTATTGGGTTGTATTTGCGACTTTCAAGTCCAAGGCTCACCTGAAGCCCGCCCGTGCTTTAATGGACCGTAAGATTTATATGCGCATTCAAAAAAGATCTAAATCTATGAAGAAAAACCCGTACTTTCATGTTTATTCCGGGAATTACTGGGAATATTTTTAAGAACTAATTTTTTTTACTTGATACATCCCTGTTGGGCAAAGGGCTAGTGGATTATTGAATCTGATCTTAGAGAAATGTGGAAGAAACAGATTACTTTTCCCTATCCACACAGGCGGCAAATGCAGCCTAAAAATCTAAAGTACTCACAAACTAGAATGGTGGAGTTATTGACAGAATTCCTCTTTCAACATTTCTGCCAGTTTTTGCGGGTGACGAGGTAGCACACAAACGCATTTTACACACACTGATGCATAAACAATGACAATAAACCCTCATTTTTACGCAAACACTTGCAAATTTCGTATACGACGTACGTAATACTACAAGACGCACATGATTCGGAATCGTGTACATTTTGGAAGAGGGGAAATACAAGGTAAAGGCGCATCCCGTCTTTATGATCTAAGCTATAACAATAATACTGTTTCCACAGCCGACATCAGTATCGAAAGAAAACGGCGAGACCACAGAACCAGAACCTGAGAAGAAGGTGGTAGACATCCCTGTACCTGGGGCAGATACGGGTGCAGGGGTAGAAGACTCCAATCCCCCGCTACCTTTGAAACCACCCCCCGAGTTCGAGAACTTCTCGAAAGACTCCGCGGACGTCGGCGCGAATGGGGAACCCAGCAATAATAACGTTATTGAACCACCTCCTGTAAGTTAATACACAAGCATAATCCATCCATACTTCCATACTAATATTATAAATGTGAAAGTAACTCTGTCTGTCTGTTTGTTACGCTTTCACGCCCAAACCGCTGAACAAATTAAGCTGAAATTTGGCATAGTTAAAGGTTGTATCCCAGGGAAGGACATAGGCTACCTTTCATCCCGAAAAAATGAAAAAAATCCCGAGGGACCGCGGGTCACACCGCGGGAGCGCAGCTAATATAGCTATACTTTGAAAAACTACAGTCACCCCATGTTTTTCACCAATATACATATAATTACATCTAGAATATATGTTAAGTACACTTCTCTCAACGGATCTAGGCAGGTGAAGTTAGACGTTTGTCTGCGCAGAACAGAATTTTGTATGAAAAAGTGCTTGCAAAGACAAACGGCTAACTTCACGAATGCCTTGATCCGTTGAATGAACCGTAGCTTGGTGTGGATGAGTACAATCATGTTGACTTCACATAAAGCCAAGAGGGGCAAGGGCTGGAATATGGTCTGAACAAGGCGCTAGTTAATCACTCGACGGTATTCTTAATCACTCGACAAATCGGTGACACATCTATAACTCCTATAAAATACAGCAGCTTCCATGAATTGCATGCCCTACCTTTCAAAGTTCTTATTCAAATATCATATACAATACAAATACATTAATAAAGCGCTTCGGTTGGTTTCGTATTTTTCTCTATTTCCGTATACATCCGATTGACGTCAAGGTAGTAATTATATCCCTTTATCTATTCCTTATACCCTTCACCTATCCTAGTATAGCATTTTTTTTAGATAATTACCACCTTGAAGTTCATGTATTCGGAAATAGAGAGAAATACGAAACCAACCGAAGCGCTTTATTAATGTAGTTGTACTGTACCTTATTAATTGGTATATCTATCTTAGAAGCCATCATCTCCGCCCCCCTCCTCCCCGCCGCCCCCCGAGCTGCCCCCGCCCCCGAAGGTGGGCGGCAGCGTGGTGGACGGAGTGTACCTGAACAGTCAGCAGCCGCCGCCGGCCAAACCCAAGAGTCTCACCAAGCTGCCGATGCCGCCTAACACTCAGGTATGCTTTTAAAAACACTTGCCTTTTATATCTGGGTGTTTCTATGTATAATATGTATGTATTTACAAACAAAAAGTATATAAGAGTATATCAGTCATCTAGTACCCTTAACATAAGCTCTGCTTACTTTGGGGCTAGATGCTGTGTGAAAAGTCCAGAATTATTAATTTATTTATTTTATCTTCGACGACATCTGTGACGAAGTGGGTGAAAGCCCGGTTGTGACGCAGAAGGTTGGAAGGATGCTGAAGCAAAAATAAACTGAAAGTCAGCTTGGTTATCATCACCATTGACCCACCCTACCTCTATGGTAGAACAGATCAAAATGAAATTTGAGAAAGATATACATTTGCCTCAAGTGAAATGTAATTTTACTCGTTCTTCCCTAAAGCATAAACCTCGTGTTCCTAATGCAAGGTTTAAATTAAAATGTCGTTCAGGTGGAAGATCTCAAATCTCTGGCGAGCGAAGCCAGCCCGCTCAGCACGCCGTCGCCCAGCCCCGTCAAGAGGCCGGAGAAGCCCAAACGGACTGGCATCATGAACCTTCCCATGCCACCTGGTAAGTTAAGCGGGTATACACGGTATTCAGGGCCGTAGTTCGGGTAGTATTACACTGCATTAAATACTGCCTCTCACTCTGTGTGTACAGTCTGGATTTGAACGCGCGCGGATAGAGACGTATCATGGCACCTGTTTTATCTAAACCATTAAAAAAAGCAATGGCTGCCGTGGCTTTGGTTGTTGGATCCATGAATATTATAGAAGAAAAAAAAAGGAGAAGGATCTGGGTCTAGCAATACTTGAAATTAAGAGAAAAGCACTCTTAATATAAGGATACTGACGTAATTCACTGGTTCCGAACCAGTGAATTACGGACACTCGCTACCTACGCAAGTGCTCTCCGCGCTAGCCGCGCGACGACTGAGTTTCCTAACTGCCCTAAGTGTTAAAATAGGTAGGACATGGATAGTTTGTTTTTATTTTTGTTTATTTTTTTATTATGTTTCTTTGCACCTACTCGTGTTGTCTAAATGTTTGATGTTCTATTTTCATTGTATTGTGTTGTGTGTGTCAAATAAATATATTCTTATTCTTATTACACTACTCGATTGTTAGGGCGATTAGGGAGCAAGGCTTGCGGGACCATCCGGTCGCCCTAGTTAGGGGCTCTCAAAATCCATTGATGCACGGCCGGGATCCGAACCTCCGGATTGAAAGTCTAGGTACAACCCCATTCGGCAAACACGGCTCCTCTCGATAGAGAAGAGTAATTAGTTTGTCTACCTACAGTGATACCCGGCTCGGAGGAGCTGAGCGGCGACGAGTTGGACGGCTCGACGCCGCCGCCCGCGTCCCGCCGCGATCAATACTCGCATGTGTTCGCTTCTAGAAAGCACGCGAGGGACAGCAATGTGAGTTTTCACTGATATTCTATTGTGATAAGAAAGTAGATACGTTTAGGATTCTTACACGTATCAGATGAGAGACGGTGTGTCTGATAATTGAATCAGTTATACGTGACGATAAGTATAATTAAGTAGATTAATAATAGCACGTAAGTTCTAATATACAGGGTGTAAAAAGACGTCTACCGAAGCCGAAAGGGGTAGGTACAGCATCCCAACACACAACCTAATCCAAAGGGTTTTCCCGAAAAATCATTACCTATATCCGGAGAAAACAGCGTTTGAAGATTACTCTTTGCGTAGGTACTGGGCGCGTTTTTTTACGTGATGGCTGGATTTTGAGTTTAAATCGTTTTTTTCTTAAATGAAATAATTAGGTAAATATGGTCTTATTATGTTATACTAGTAGTCAATAACTGTAAATAACATAAAATGACTAAGCTAAGTTAAAAAAAAAAATTGCGTTTTTTTTCGCTAAATGAGTTTAGAATCATGGTCTGATTGCAACCCCTCAGTTTTCGGTAGTTGTCTTTTTACACCCTGTATAAGATGTGTATTGGTTTAGAATAGGTCAATTGGTACTACTTAATTTAGAGGTGAATTATAGAATAACATTCAAGATGTAGCTCTGTAGTTTGATTCCTGCACCACCTCCCAGCTATATTACACTATTCATATCTACTATCATATCGATTAGGACTATCATATTGACGCAGTCTACTTACTCCTCTTGTTTGAAAAAGTTTTTCCTACAAGCCCTAAAGTGATTATGCTTTATCAATGCACGTGTATGAAGCTAGTCAAGGCATCGTATTCATACAGATTGATTCGATTCCGGCCGAATGATTGAAACACGCACGGTACGAGAACAGAAGTTAGCAATCCGTAACAGGTTGCGAGTCCGTCGGTCGTTGCTAAAAATAAATCAAGAATTTTCTGAAAGTAGTCTTAAATTACTAAAAGAAGAAAGGTCTTTGATGCTAAATAGTTAACTTATTATAACCGCTAGTACAAAAAATGTAATGGCTGTATGCATTTTTCAGTCCACATCAAAACTAAAAAGGCCTAAGATATTGAAGAGACGCGGCTCCAAAGTGGTTCCCGTGGCGACGCCGACGCATCACGCTAAAGACTGGGGCGAGAAATGCGTTGACGGTTTCCAGGTAAACATCATTCAATTATCATTAAGATAAGCCATTTTTCATACTTTTTCTCCTATTTACATTATTATTTATTACCATTCCCCAGGTCATAACACAAATCGGTGAAGGAACGTACGGGCAAGTGTACAAAGCTCGGGATAAGAACACGAGTCAACTTGTCGCGCTCAAGAAGGTCCGCCTTGAGAACGAGAAGGAAGGCTTCCCTATTACAGCTGTCAGAGAGATCAAAATCCTGCGGCAACTCAACCATAAAAATATTGTGAATCTGAGGGAAATTGTTACGGATAAACAGGATGCTATGGACTTTAGAAAGGTACGTTAAAACGACTAAACAAAATGTCTTAAAACTTATATTCACTTAGGCGTGTCGCTGACAGAAACAAAAGTCGAGGCGGCTTCGGCCCCGAGTTTGCTGCTAGCGACCTGTCTTACATGCAATTTTAATTTTGTTATCTGTGGTATTGTGTACTGTGTTATGATAATATTTTGACATATTTTTGTACAATACTATACACCACATCTAGAAAATGCCGATTTTCAAACGGCTGAACAGATTTTCATCATTCATAAGCTAAGAATACCGAATAATGCCACCTTTCTTAACAAAATTCGAAATGGTTAATTCTTTCCGAGATTGATCGTAGTTTCCGAGCTACAAGGACCTTGTTCCTTGTTGCTCCCGTATTCCCGTTCTTATTTTCGTTCGTTTGATGAATATTCGGAAGCCTTTTACTACGATTTCTGACTTGAGAGTTTTTTCGGTTTGGAATATTTGGTCCTTGGTTAGGACAGTGTTTTAACGTTGATCTTATCGATTGAATACAATGTAGCTCATATATGATCTGAGCTCGTAGTAAGAAGCATCCGAATATTCATCAATAGAACGAAAAAACGAACGCGAATAACCTCCTGACATACTCGTCAAACTTAGCTACACCCTCTTTTTGGGTTAAACATTACAAAATATCTATAGTAAACAATACTATTGGTATTAGAAACTAGCCATAATATAAATAGATCTCTCTTATTATTTAATTTCCACAGGATAAAGGCTCGTTCTACCTTGTCTTTGAATACATGGACCACGATCTCATGGGCTTGTTGGAATCCAAGATGGTGGATTTCACCGAGTGCCACAACGCGTCGATTATGAGACAATTACTCGACGGGCTCGCCTACTGCCATCGGAAGAACTTCCTGCATCGAGATATCAAGTGCAGTAATATACTTATGAATAACAAGTGAGTGCAGTATGTTGACTTTTTAAATAATTTAAGGACCGGACTTATTTTATTTGTCTTCGCGTTTCGGATGGAATTGCAGACACTGGTTATGAAACGATTCGTGATTGTGAAAATTTTGTTCAAGTTGCGAAACTTTAAAATGTACTAGATTCTGTGCGAGGCTGGGCTCGCGTGGTACCAACATTTTTAATAGCCTATATGCTATTCTGGGTCACTATCTTCTCCTATTCCAAGTTTCAAAATCGATTCAGTGGTTTGGGCGTGATTGAAATACAAACATACAAACTTTCAGCTGTATTATATTAGTAAGATTTCGGAATACTTCTGTTTGTTATTCTATTCATCGATATTGCTACTGTATGTTTGGTCAACTTTAACTTTAAAATGGTTTTAAACTGATTATAATATATTTATTTTTTGGTTTGATTCACACTTAGACTCACAGTCATAAGGAAGCGATATTTATCCTGGGCAGGCCAAGTCATGAGAATTGCAATACCCTGGACTGTCCGGGTTCTCGCAGAGCTTGCGCCGCGATGATTCTTTGTTCCGATACATTTCAATATTATTCTTTGAATGACATTACCATCAAAATATAGATAACTATTGAGTAGCGTAGCAGGTGGTCGTAAGACCACCAGGCAGGTGGACCAGCTGCGTCGGCCTGGTAGAGGAGAGATCTCCCTCTGCAAATATATTTGGGGGAAATACCACCTACCCCAAAAGTACATAATATATGTTGTAAACCGGCGAGCATGTATGAAGAATGTAATGAGAGTGAATGAGGCAAAAGTGGTGTGTCAGGATCGTAGCAAGTGGAGATCCGTGGTCTCTGCCTACCCCTTAGGGAAAGAGGCGTGATTTTATGTATGTATGTATATGTCGTAAAAATATTGTAATGTTTCCAGAGGCGAGGTAAAACTCGGAGACTTCGGTCTCGCTCGGCTGTGGTCGGCGGAGGACCGAGCACGGCCCTACACCAACAAAGTGATCACCTTGTGGTACCGTCCGCCTGAACTGTTGTTGGGGGAGGAGCGGTACGGCCCCGCTGTTGATGTCTGGTCAATGGGCTGCATACTGGGCGAGCTGTTTCTCAAACATCCACTCTTTCAGGTATTAAAAACAGAGCTTCTTATTATAAAAACGTAAAACCTTGGTTGAACCCCATGTTGACACTGTCAAAACAAAACTGTTACCACAAAAAAGCGTTCTATGTACGAGTATTTAAAGATCGTTTTTCTAGGGACAGTTTTTTAGTTAGTCTCGGTCTAAACTCGGCTCATTTTCTTGTAATAAGCCCCAAATTGCTCAGGATACGCGGGATATTGATATCACGTGATCACGCCGCACTTGATTGAATCGACCAATCATAAAGATCGAGCGATATCGAAATCTCCCGTTAAAGTCCCACGTATCAAATCTAATTTAACTTGAGCTATTCAGTCCACTTGTATAGCCACTTTTCTTGCGCCATTCTTTCCGATCCTTTGTGATACTTATCTATCACAAAATTTATTTTATTATAGTCAATGACAAGTGTCCATAATACGATAATACGTCCATAATACAGTTCTTCCAACGGATCTAGGCATTCGTGAAGTTTTTTCATACAAAATTGTGTTCTGAGCAGACAAACGGCTAACTTCACGAATGTCTAGATCCGTTGGAAGAACTGTAATTACTAACATTTTGTCCACGTCACCTTATGCCTTGGATACATGAAGTCTTTATTCTTCATTGATATTATAACAAACAAAAATCTTAAACCTTTCTAACCAACTTTATCCTTCCAGGCGAACGTAGAGATGATGCAACTAGAAATGATCTCCCGAGTTTGCGGGACTCCCGTACCTGGCGTTTGGCCTAACGTGGTCAACTTGCCTTTATGGCACACGTTACGACCTAAGAGGTTCCATAAGCGATGTGTTCGCGAACAGTTCGCGTTTATGCCCGGCCCCGCGCTTAACTTGCTTGATCGAATGTTGGAACTCGACCCCGATAAGAGGATAACAGCTGATGAGGCGTTGAAGAGTCCGTGGTTGAAGGGGGTTATTCCTGACCAGTGAGTATAATATATCATCCATGACTTAACTCACTGCTGAGTAGGCATAAGCTTGTGCCATCCACCATGATCCTATGCTTATCTGACCCATTGTCAGCTCGCGACATGATGAATAATTATTGTCTAATAAATAAATAAATAATGCTGGACTTTTTTTGTTATTATCTATCTGGCCCTTGATTCATAATACAGCGGAATGCATTCGGTTCGGAATCGACCAACAGCAACCAAGTGCAGTAATTAATAATAAATAATAAATAACGCTGGACTTTTCACACAGCATCATCTAGCCCCAAAGTAAGCAGAGCTTGTGTTATGGGTACTAGAATGACTGATAAACTACTTATATACTTTTTGTTGAATTTTTAATTTTTATTTCTTTTTTTTAATTGATCCGATATTGACGTTTCTTGCACTGTAATTGGTTGCTATCGGTCGATTCCGAACCGAATGCATTCCGCTGTATTATGAATCATGGCCCTGGCCTTAGCTCTTTAGATATTTCTTGGCACTATAAAATTGTTAATCTATCATTCCACGATTAAAAAGTTTGAGTATGGTTTAGACCAGTGTGTTAAAAAAATTAAGTGCAATACTATCTAAGGTAGTAAGGATACAAATGTAATTAAAATTGTTAATTTCAGAATGACAGCACCGGAGCTCCCTACGTGGCAGGACTGCCACGAACTGTGGTCGAAGCAGCGAAGACGTCAACAACGTGAAGCCGATCAATCCAAACCCAGCAAGCAATACTACCAGGATGGAGACTCAAAGGACTCCTCCGACCAGCCCTTCAAGTCCTCCACCGACAACGTCCCCTTCAAGCCCGGGGAGGCCCAACCAGAGGCCGGCCAAGTGAAATAA
This sequence comes from Epirrhoe tristata, assembly GCA_951394285.1. Taxonomy (NCBI): domain Eukaryota; kingdom Metazoa; phylum Arthropoda; class Insecta; order Lepidoptera; family Geometridae; genus Epirrhoe; species Epirrhoe tristata. Next base: position 9,744,493 of record OX596149.1, read on the forward strand.
CATGAGGCCGAGCCCACTCCATGGTGCTATAGTGAATAGTGACAGTGAAATGAAGACATTCCTATGCGAATGAATTGATTACAATGGGCAATAATTTGGGACTGAAGAATGATGCCTTTATCTTGAAGCATAATATTTTTCGATGCAAAATAAATGTTTTACGGAGGTGATGACTAGACTCAATAGGAAATGGCGAAACATGCTTCGTTTCTATACTCGTGCCTTCTGATCTAAACACCAAACGACTACAATACAGAGAATCCAATAGTCGCAAGTAACTTTCCATTAGGATAAGTAACAGATAGGATTCAACTTCAACTAAATTGGCTTAGTCAAATAGACAAAGAAAAATAAATCCTGTGATTGTAAACTAAAAATTGAGTTTTTGTTTATACTTGGTTAAAGGTTACTCTTAGCTTGTTAAATTTAAGTTTCTTATTTTATTTTGGATAAGAATCATCAGACGAAATAGGTAACTGTTTTAGTATAATTTTATTATTTCAACACTCAAATATACCTGAATATGTTAAACACCAAAAAGTTTGTTATCTGTTTCGTCTCCAGGCCCTTGATTCATAATACAGCGGATTGCATTCGGTTTGGAATCAACCGATAGCAACCAATCACAGTGCAGGAATTGATCCGAATTTGACGTTTCTTACACTGTGATTGGTTGCTGTCGGTCGATTCCGAACCGAATACATTCCGCTGTATTATGAATCTAGGCCCTGGTTATAAATTAGGTCCAAAACGAAAAAATTGATAGTTTTTTTACTAAATGAATTAGGACCTTCTCTAGTATGGCATTTATGTAGTTAGGGATGGTATGTTTGTATATCTAGGCAGATATAGTGTGTGTGATGTTTCTAGTTTGAGTGTAAATAAGCAATAAGCAATTTTTAATATATCATCATGTTATCGTTTCACAAATGTCTATAGTAAAATTGTCTCTGTAAATTGATGAGCTCTTAAAACTAGGATGGATATTTTTAGTTGAATTGTAAATATGTATGTGTTATAAACTGAATAGGGTTGGAAGTGAATAAGGGTTTGATTTAGTTTGAGAGGCGTGCCAATAAGTATCAAGATATCTTCCTTTAATATAGAGAATTAAGGATTGACATAAAATTGTGCACATTTTAAATTATAACCTGACTGCCTAAATTGTTGATACAGAGAAAAATAAATACACTAAAAATTAATGCTTTTTGTTTTGCTCCTATGATTGTCATTGATATAAAAGTATTTTTATTAAGCGAAAGATAGACTGGTATTGGTGACTCAATGTTTTAAGATTAGTTACTATAATCATGCGTACATCAATTGTGTTCCTTTAAAATGTTGATTATGTAGCTTAATTTGTTAATCATTTCAAACCAGTGTCTTTAACAACGAGAGGTATCACATTTTGCTTATCAAAGATGCGCTTGATAAGTAAAAATTTTATAACAGTGCCTTTGAAAACGTAAGTGTGGTTTGGGATCAGGAAATGGAAATGCCTAATTTGGAATCGTATGTTTGCATTTATGACCAAAGTTGGTGTGAACTTGCTAAGTTAGAATACTTGCGTATTAATTGTATTGGCACCAATGAAAATGGCACGAAAGTTAAGTAATTCTCGCATTTTGTATAAATCTATGTGCGACAGTATGCGAGATAGTTTTGAATACATTAACGTTTCGTGTCAAGTATATTTTTGATAGGATTCAAAACAAGCAACATGTTGTAACCAGAAGAAAACTTTGTCGAGCCTCATTTGGTTCGATTAATTGGCTCCAAACTGGAGCTTGACTACTTATTCCGATTTAGAATTATCACCCCAAACCGTGTTTGTTGCCCTGGTTCTTCATGGTATTGGTTGCGATGGAACAGGAGTAGAATCACCTAACTTTTAAGACAATTCTATGTGATCCCAGTGGTCTGATCTTTGACTATAAAAAGGTGTATTTCATTTTACTAACGTATCTTCATGTCGCTTGTTTTGAGAACATAAAATAAACTTAAATGTGCTGCGGTAATGCAGAATGTTACGAATTGAAGTGACTTAAATTTGCCCATATCTGTACTATAGGTAAGTCTCAATGGCTTGTGTTCAATCGTGACCGCTTCGATGTTTTATATTTCGGCGGCAGATCGATGAATTAATTCATGATATGCCTAGGCATATCGTTCAACGACGCCATTTCACGATCTGCCTAACTTACACCCGCCTTATCGTGTTTGACGATTTGGCTAGGCGATACTTAGGCATATCATATGCCTAGGCAGATCGTGAAATAGAACAAATTTAGAGCTATATTACATTTCTGGCGCATCGGCGGTCGCTGCCGCGGCACCCTCGCTTTGCTCGCTCGCCTCGCGCGTATTTTTTTCATTCACATAACCTAACCAACTAATATGGCGGGTGTAAGTTAGGCAGATCGTCAAATGGCGTCCTTGAACGATATGCCTAGGCATATCATGAATTAATTCATCGATCTGCCGCCGACATAGGTATACATGTTATGAAACAGAGACACAGACATCAATTATTTATAATCTAGTTGTGAATCGCTTCCTAACATCAGGAGGGCGCGCTAAAGACAACTCCTTTGTATTATATAGGCTAAGATGCTACATGCCCTAATAATCTGGAGTTACGGAGATAATCGTCTTGTACTGTTTGATTTTACTTTTAATTTGTTGTTTCATAGTTCAATTGCAATTAAGTGTAAATAATGTTAATGTTAACCACCAAATGTAGAGGATAAGCCCTTTATTCCATCCAGTCCTACCAGTAGTTCGATAGTCGAACTGTTTGGATGTTTTGTTCCAAATTGTTATACTGACGGATCCTACTCTTTGGGCAGAAAAGTAGATGGGAGCAGGGGACTTCTGGCGCTTCGGCGGCCGCTACCGCGGCACGCTTCGCTCGCCTCGCGCATCAGTGGTCACTATCCTAACATAACCTAACCAAATAGTTTGATCCGTCAGTATAACAATTTGGAAAAAAAAACATCCAAACAGTTCTGACTATCGAACTACTGGTAGGACTGGATGGAATATACCGGACGATACACCGACTTTACTAAACAAACATACTTGGCTCAATTTCAGTTATAAACGCTAAACTCCAAGCTTAAATTATTAGCAAAATGTAGTTAAAAAAAATTGTTTGTGCCGGTTCATTTTGTATTAAGTATCTTGTATGAATTCTGCAATTTTTGTCTGAATCTTTGTTATTGTTGAGACTGACCTAAACTTTAGCCTGATGATTGTCTAGCCCTGTAACTCTGGATTCTTATCATAATATAGAATACAATAAATGTAAAAATGTACCTAATTTTTTTAAATAATTAAACTACAATGAAATATTATCTCAGGTTTTCATTTAGCTTAAAGGTTGTAAGCATTTTTTCATTTTTTTTTTTTTTTTATCAGTCATTCTAGTACCCATAACACAAGCTCTGCTTACTTTGGAGCTAGATGATGCTGTGTGAAAAAGTCCAGCGTTATTATATTATTATTATTATTATTATTTATTTTTAGGTAAGAAACATACTTACTAATGATTAAATAAATGCCTAAGTACTTCATGTTGACATGTACAGCATACATGTATAGCATTGACGACCCTTGTGGCGCAGTGGGCGAAGGTCCGCCTGCGACGCAGAAGGTTGCTGGTTCGATCCCCGCCGCGGGACAAATGTATGATTTGTATGATCTACAAATATTTGTCTCGGGTCTGGGTGTTTCTATGTATTTACAAACAAAAGTATATAAGTAGTTTATCAGTCATCTAGTACCCATAACACAAGCTCTGCTTACTTTGGGGCTAGATGATGCTGTGTGGAAAGTCCAGCATTATTTATTTATTTATGTGGTTACGTCGAATCGTGGGTATAAAATAAAAGAAATAATTGTGAAAATACATTTATTAAAAAAAATGACTGAAGGAACTATAGCTTTTATTGTTTACTAAGGCACACATAGCCTATAATAATTATAATAAAATATGGCCTAAATTAATTACGTCTTGTTCTAGCGGAGTAGTATCAGAAAATAATAATTTGGTGTGAATCGTTTGGTTCGGTCTATGACAGAGCCAAATGCATGAATACTTTTGTATTTAGATTTAGATATATATCAAAATATTATCTGGCGATTCTCATTGTGACCAAATAGTACAAGTAGGTACAGTAATTCTATAACTTTACTATGATATTATTTAATAGTAAATCTATCGACGAATCACACAACGCCTTACAGAAAATCTCTAATCCGATTATAATTTAAAATATATATTTTTATAAAGGCACCCTTGATTCAGCTTCTATTGAAAAAGCCTACACTGTATGGCATTTATTAAGTACTTTGTACGTCAATCTCAACATTTATTATCACAAAAATAATATATCAAATAGATTTATTAACATAAAAATAACATTTCACTGCTGATATAAAAATTATAAAAATCTGGATAGATATATTGAACATTTTAATGCCTTATCTTACTTACGAAATTACGTAAAAAACTTAATAAATAATTTATAAATTACATGGAATAAACGGAAACTATTCGTTGTTTCTTAATTACGTTTGTAATTCGTTGCGAATGAATACTGGTCCCTAGGGAGACGCGACCTGAAAAAAAATTAAATCAGAATTTCTGAACGTAGAGAAGGCAGGTAAGCTTAATTTTCATCATGATTTGTGGGGAAATTGTCTATTTTTCACAAATGTCAAGGGTGCTAGGCAAAGCAAAATTTTTTGTTACGAACAACGAGTTTCGAACTTAAACATCATAAACTTCTGTCGCTGACAGTATTTACTTTTTTGTTGATTTTTTTCTATGCTCACGTATGTTTCATAGTTTCGTAATTTCATAGTCTACAATTAATCAATAAAGCTTAGAACACAGGAATACATTCAGAACAGTTCGTAATAATATTAACTTCCTAGATATATATAAATATAAATAAATATATAAATCTTTATAAATAAAAAAAAATATAAAAGATAAATCTTTTATGTGACTATTTTATATAGATTGTCAGACTTACAACGAGCAAGTTCCCGCTCTTGGCGCGCTGTATGGCGGGCTGCGGGCCGTTCGTCACCTCGATAGTGCCACCTTGCTTGCCGTTCACGAGGTTGTGTGCGATACTGTCAACAAAGGTATGTTAAGGCTTGCATAGACGAAACAAATTGACGTGACGTAATACATATTTTGAAGAAAGATTTGAAGTGAAGTCAAAGTGAAAAGAAGAAGAAGGAATAAAAGAAGAAGAAGAAGAAACCAATAAGTGAAGTGAAACCATAAAGAATATGAAGACCTATATGATGAAGACCTAGACCTAGATGATGTTTATTACCGATTGGGCGATATAGTCGCTCAGCGACAAAGCCCTTTTTTTTGTGAATAAATAATAATAATAATACAACCTGTGGTGATAGGTCATGTCCATACTAATATTATGAAAATGATAAGTCATGTCTATACTAATATTGTGAAAATTATAAGTCATGTCCATGTGATAGGTCTTATCCATACTAATATTACTAAATGTGGAGGTATAAGTTGTTATAACTTCTATCTCACGAATGCGGGTTGGTCTTGTGTTTGTTGATTTGTTTCTGTGTGCGTAAGCGATACTGTGCGCTTTGGGCTTTGTCCATGGAACGTTCCGGACATGAACGCACACAGAAACAACCTATAGATACCTATACTCCAGCCAAACTCGATATGAAATTTTTGTAAACATTGGAGATTGCTGATTGCCGAGTTTGTCTAGAAAATCTAAAATTTAGATCACAGAGTTTTCATATTTTTATTAAAAATAACAACCCTAAGGAATTTCCGTTTTAAAGTCTTGTTCCTCATTGGTTAATTTCTGCTGTCAAGTGAAAGAACTATCAGTCTAAGGGCTAGTTTCACCAAACTTTATCTAACAGAGCGTTAGTTAATTTGACATCAAATTTAGTAAGAGAAATAACAACGGATTAAATATTTAACAGACCGTTACGATTGCTTTGTGCTCCATCATGCTCTAACAAAGGAATATCTTCATTAACAAGCCGCTAAATCTAATCGCTGGTCGGCGGCCGGTTAGCTAACTAGCAGTTGACATCGTTTAAAATTAAAAATATGTCAGAACAACCAAAAATCCGACAGTGACAGAGAGCCGTTTGTCTGCGCAGAACACAATTTTGAAACTGGCCCTTAGGGCCAGTTTCACCAAAGTCAAGTTTAACAGCTGGTTAATAAATCGACCGTTAGCCGTTTATCAGCGCAGTGAACGCTTTTTCATACAAAATTGTGTTCTGCGCAGACAAACGGCTCTCTGTCACTCTCGGATTTTTGGTTGTTCTGACATATTTTTAATTTTAAACGATGTCAACTGCTAGTTAGCTAACCGGCCGCCGACCAGCGATTAGATTTAGCGGCTTGTTAATGAAGATATTCCTTTGTTAGAGCATGATGGATCACAAAGCAATTGTAAAGGTCTGTTAAATACTTAATCCGTTGTTATTTCTCTTACTAAATTTGATGTCAAATTAACTAACGCTCTGTTAGATAAAGTTTGGTGAAACTAGCCCTAATGTTAATAAAAAATCCATGACCAATTTTGCTGTAGTATATTATGGATTATAGGTAATACTTACGTCCTCGTGTCGACGATTTCAATGATCTCCGGCTTCTTGGAGTAGTCGGTGACGATAGTCAGAGCCTCGACCAGGTGGTTCACGGAAATGATCAGATCACCCTGGAATACACTCATTTTAATATAAATTTAGATTATTTAGATATATAAATCATAAATGTATTAAGTACTAGCGACCCGCCCCAGCTTCGCGCGGGTGCAATGCTGATACTAAATGTATGTATTATACATATAAACCTTCCTCTTGAATCACTCTATCCATTAAAAAAACCGCATCAAAATCCGTTGCGTAGTTTTAAAGATCTAAGCATACATAGGTACAGACAGACGCGGGAAGCGACTTTGTTTTATACTTTGTAGTGACGCCATAGGTACTACCAGGGGCGTACTAGATAACAAACCATAGATAATCTAAATCAAATAAGCCATACCCTAAATCATACAAGCCATCACCTATATCAAATAAGCCATCACCTAAATCAAATAAGCCATCACCTAAATCAAATAAGCCATCACCTAAATCAAATAAGCCATCACCTAAACCCAATAAGCCACCTAAATCTTGCCATACCCTAAACAAGCCATTCCTCACCTTATCCTTCTTCAACTCCTGCGGGATCTTGATCAGGATAAGCGTGTCCGTCTCATTAGTTATGACAACCTTCAGTTTATCCAATGGCAGGCGATGCTTTAGTTTGAAAGTCTTTCTGTTAGACGCGTCGAGGACGTAAAGCGCTTTATCTGAGGCGATGAGAGCTCTGTCTCGGGGCTTGTAGCCGCGACGGTCGTATTTAACAGCTTCGCATGAGTACTGGGAAATAAACCACATTAGGACAGAATTTCGACTTTCAATCTGAAAGTCGTGGGTCAAATCCCGGCCGTGCATCAATGGATTTTTCGTTTCGTAAAATTTATATGCGCTATAACACGAGCTCTTAACGGTGAAGGAAAACATCGTGAGGAAACCCGCAGCTTAGTCAGCGTAACGTATCGACGTCGTCTTTCCTGTGGGCGACTGATTGAGCTGAGAGGATGGTTTAGGTGCTGGGCAAGCCTATTCCATCTCAAACAATGTCCCAGGCACTACAACGTCCCGTTAAGTGTAGGCATAGGTTGCCTCCTGATGCTGTATAAATCATCTAATATAGATGTAAAGGCCTAAGTTTTTAGCACAGAATACAGATAAGTCGACGACCTCTGTGGCGCAGTGGGCGAAGGTCCGCCTGCGACGCAGAAGGTTGCGGGTTCGATCTCCGCCGCGGGACAAATGTTTGTATGACCTACAGATATTTGTCTCGGGTCTGGGTGTTTCTATATATAATATGTATGTATTTACAAACAAAAAGTATATAAGTAGTATATCAGTTATCTGCTTCCCATAGTACAAGCTTTGCTTAGTTTGGGGCTAGATGATGCTGTGTGAAAATGTCCAGCATTATTTATTTATTTATTTATTTAAGTACCTACAGGTTCACTTCGCGAAAAAAATTCTGGCATTCCTTTGCCGTATTACTCCCGGGGAGTAAGTCCAAATATGGTTCAAATATCCCACTAATATAATAAAGCTGAAAGTTTGTGAGTTTGTTTAAATGTTTGTATGTTTGTGTTTCAATCACGCCTGATTCGGCCGACAGTTGTAGTCGGACAGTTCTATACAGGTTACATGTGCTTAGAAACATCGTTTGCGCGATTCAGGATTCAATACTTTTTGCATCATTTGTATGGGAATCCGCTTATCTGTGATCCCAGCGCATGAATAAATGCTTTTTGACTGTACTTTGGTTCAGAACAAGACTTACAATGAGCTGTTCTCCAGAAGGCCAGGAGGGGGACACCATGAAGGTGTTCCTGAGGGTCTGGTGCTCGGAGGTCAGTCTGTCCTCTACGAAGCGGTCCTTCACGCTGGCTTGGTAGCTGTTCTTTTTGCCTATAAGAAATAGCAATTCAAAATGTGATCTTCGATCAAGATCTTAGATGCAGCGGGACGTACAAAATCAGCAAAATTTTGACCGTGTGACAAAAAAGTTTAATGCTAAACCGAATTACACCCTTTACACTTTGCAATAAAGTCACAAATCCTCAAAACTTACGATCATTATATCACGAAAAACGTCAAATGCTAAACAAAATAACGTACTGAGCAGTTATTTACAGAGACGGTTTTGCTGCGCTGACCACAGAACTAGATATAGTTCTGTGGCGCTGACCCTAAATCTATAGAATTCTTGATCGAAGATGTGAACGCATAAAAAATTACAATAATGAGGGTGTCATTTTACGCACAAAAGAAATTTCGTATACGACGTACGTACGAAATTACAGGACGCACATGATTCGGAATCGTGTAGGTACATTTTGGCAGATGGGAAATACAAGGTAAAGGCGCATCCCGTCTTTATGATCTAATTGTGGCCAGAATGAATGAATGAATGAATGAATGAAAAATGAAAATGAAAAAAATAACAATACAATTACATTATTATTTCAATACATCAGCGGACTCCACACTAGGCAAAGCCTGTATCGTGGAGACCAGTAAAGATTTTACACAAACTTTATAGTAGGTATACCAATTAATAACAAAGCACGTTCGAAATTGGTACAATGGGTGGCCTTATCACTGAAAGCGATTACTTCCAGATTGTAATCCTTATTGACAAGACAAGAATATTTGGCCTATGAAATCTGTAACTGTAAGGTACTGACCCTTGAACATTTTCTCAGCGAGAACCTTCAGCTCAAACTGTTTCTTGTCTTCAGGAGTGAGCGCGAGTCGATACTTGCGAGATAGGTGGACACGGTGAAGCCTGTAACAATATTAACACTGCCAAATGGAAAGTCTTATCAAAATTTTCGATACCGACGGGATTCGAACCCGCGACGATCGGACGATCCTCCTTAACCCCGTGACCACGATCGGTGCAACCCGGTCGAAACGTCGAGGAAAGGTAATAGTTCGAGTTACGCGATCTCGTCCCGTTTAAAACAACAATGAGTTTAAATCGTGTGAGTTTAAAAAGTGAGTCCTAAGTTAGGACCGTGTTTTAACGTTTGAAAAATTGGCCCTTGAAGTCAGAAATGGTAGTAAACAACATCAGTTGCTAAGAAGCCGGTGTCGAAATAAGGCGGCCAATTTGAGTCCAGTAAAAAACTTATTAATTCTCGATTCTATCCGACAAACGAGCCTCTAAGAAGATCTGCTGACTGACTATCTTACCGGTGCAGTTCCTTCGAAGCTTCGGTACATGTGGCGGGACAAGGCGGCCAGCTCAGGTCCAAGACACGGGTGGGCAGCTGTCGTGCGAGACGCTTCAGCCAGTTCACCTTGGCCACTCCTATGAAGCGTGCGTTTTCTGCCGTAGCTGGACCGTTGCGGGTGATGAAACCTGAACATAATTGATTGACAACCTCTGTGGCGCAGTGGGCGAAGGTCCGCCTGCGACGCAGAAGGTTGCGGGTTCGATCCCCGCCGCGGGACAAATGTTTGTATGACCTACAGATATTTGTCTCGGGTCTGGGTGTTTCTATGTATAATACGTATGTATTTACAAACAAAAAGTATATAAGTAGTTTATCAGTCATCTAGTACTCATAACACAAGCTCTATTTACTTTGGGGCTAGATGATGCTGTGTGAAAAGTCCAGCGTTATTTATTTATTTATTTATAATGTTTATTAATTTTCTGTTACCTTCTATTAATTAAAAACAAAGTACGTGAGTGTCGTGGAACGTCCGTGGAACACTCGGTTGGAACGAAGTTTCAACTTTGTTATTTGGCATTTTGTCAAATAAAATAAAATCCTAGAAACGCTCTTCCGCACTAACAATGCAGTAATCTATGGACTGTTTCGCGTCTGCGCACATGTCTCAGTAGGTACCTACGTAAAAAACGTAAACAGCTTCACGACTTTATCCCCAAGGTGCGGTAGACATTCTCTCAGATCTTTTTGTTACTTATTCCAGATCCTTTGAAGATGTCTAAGGGGGGTAGTCAGTGGCATGTCCAAACACATATTTGATACATGCCCACATCTTGCAGACCTACGTAGTAGTACGTTTTGACCTATGTATGTGTAGTGACGGTAAAATCGAACGCTTTTTTTCTAGCCTTCATCCTCGATACCGTCCGAGGAACTTCGTTCTAAAAGCCTATTGAACCAACCTCTGATAAAACTCCTGATGACCAGAGCAGCTTTCTTCCTCCGTTCCCGGAGCTTCTGCGCCAGGAACCTTCGCACCCACTTCTGGATGACGATAGCAGCCTCCCTCATCTTGAGGTACTGCTTCCGCTGCCAGTACCCTCGCCAGCGGCTCTGGATAATGGTGGCGATGTCGTTCTTCTTCAGCTGGAAGGCATCTTCCGTCTCGAAGAGGGTTTTGGGGAAGCGAATGAAGATTTTGGTGCTGGAAGTGAATGGTATATTTAACTAATCTTATATATAAAAATGAACCCCTTTTTTCCTTGGTCACGGGATCACGCGTGAACGGCTGGACCGATTTCGCAAATTTTTTTTGTTGTGTTTGTTATTGTCAGGAGAAGGTTCTTATGACAGAAAAAAAATAAAAAATTGCGCGGAAAAAACGAATCATGCGCAGACGAAGTCGCGCGTGTCAGCTAGTATAATATAAAATATTGTGACAGGAAGTTGATATCCTGATGATGAGTAAGGAGCTGAAACTTCTGAGTGAATGAAAGTATTTATCTGCCAAACTCATGCAAATCTATTATTTGCTTAAATGAGTAAGAAACATCACGTGATCTCACGTGAGGAATCACGTGAAAAATCTTTTTCAAAAGGTTTTAACTAAAGTTTGAAGTTAAAAGATAAAGAAAAAATCTTAGAGCTAGGTTAATCAAAGAGCTCATTTAAAAATTGGTTGTCTATAAAGTCGGTTTACTGACGATAGTTGAACGTGACAACGTCTACGCATCGCTCACTCAAGTAGGAGAGAGACGGATGTCGATCGCTGCCGAACGCAAAGGCCGATTGTGCTTCTTTGTCGCTCGTTCCGCGCTCTCGCTTGCACTTCAAGCCTTACATGGAACGCCTCAGAGCGAGGTAACGCCGCATGACGTCATGTTTTTTCGTGCGTGCAGCAGGCTCTATCGAATTATAAGACGTTGTCACGTCAAAAGGATATACTGACTTGCCCATCCTATAGTCGTCGTTGCTGAAGTGTAGCGAGTGCACGAGGTGCTGCACGCCGGCTCGAGGCGCCGCGCGCCAGTGTGGCCACGTCGCCTTACTCAGGCATTTGTAGCTGTGAAGTAAGTAAGTGAAGTACAGTACAACTAATCCTTAGCTCTCTGAAGTAGCGCAGAACACATTTATGATGACGCCTGAAAGATGAAGACAGCGTTGTGTAGCTGCCTCGCTCACTCGCTTAGTTCGTTGCATCGTCCTAGCCTACTCTACAGACGCAAACCGTTTAGTGCACCTAACTTCAGAGAGTTAAAGATTGGTTGTGCCTATTGTATGTGAGTGTAGTGGGACCTCCGTGGAACATTCGTTTGGAACGAAGTTTCAACTATGACATTTGGCATTTGTCAAATAAATTAGTGTCAACTATTCGAGTCCTAGAAACGCTCTTCTGTAAATAATAATAATAAATAATGCTGGACTTTTCACACAGCATCATCTAGCCGTAAAGTAAGCTTGAGCTCGTGTTATGGGTACTAGATGACTGATAAACTACTTAGGTATATACTTTTTGTTTGTAAATACATACATATTATACATAGAAACACCCAGACCAGAGACAAATATTTGTAGATCATACAAACATTTGTCCCGCGGCGGGGATCGAACCCGCAACCTTCTGCATCGCAGGCGGACCTTCGCCCACTGCGCCACAGAGGTCGTCCATCTTCTGTACTAACGCTTCGCGTCTGCGCACTTCTTACTGTGACGTTTTGTCCTATAAGTCCTATCCATATGCTCGCCAGCGTAAGGCTGAAGGTATTTTCTACTTGCTAACCAATGTGTAAATTCATATATTATCTCGGGGGGGATGAATTAGTTTGAACATCCGGACAATCAAATTTTTGGAATTCAAAATTGGTGGAAACTACTGGAAACTGCAAGACGTTTCGCTGGAAAATAATGATAGTAAAATATAATTGCTGGAAGAAGAATTGATAAGAGATAGAGTTGTGTAAGACTAGTAAGACCTACAGAATGCTAAACACATACCGTTCCAAAAAGGCCTCGTAAGTGCGCCTGTAAGCGAAGCCGGCGCGGCGCACGCGCAGGTTCTCCATCAAACCGAGGTACTTCACCTGGTGCGATACCAGCTTCTCGTCGAATTGCACTAAGGGGAGATAGAATAATATATTACAATCCTAAAAATCTTAGGCCTTTACATATATATTAGAGGATTTATACAGCGTCAGGAAGCAATCCATGCCTACACTTAACGGGACGCTGTAGTGCCTGGGACATTGTTTGAGATGGAATAGGCTTGACCAGCACCTAAACCATCCTCTCAGCGTAATCAGCCGCCCACAGGAAAGACGACGTGGAGCTGACTAAGCTGCGGGTTTCCTCACGATGTTTTCCTTCACCGTTAAGAGCTCGTTTTATAGCGCATATAAATTTTACGAAACGAAAAATCCATTGATGCACGGCCGGGATCCGAACCCACGACCTTCAGATTGAAAGTCAAGGCACAACCCCATTCGAGCAACACGGCTACTAATATGAATAAAGCTGAAAGTTTGTGAGTTTGTGACTTATGTTAGGAAAGAAAAAATAGATAAAAGCAAAACCGATGACTTTCAACTGGTTTCAGAGTGAATTTTATCATGTCAAATTATTATATGGGTAGTTAATTTTTGTTTTTGACTTTGAAACAACCAAAGTCCAAACACAATTTCCGTTTTATTACAAGAAAATGAACCGAGTTTAAACTAAGACTAACTAAAAAAGTGTCCCTAGAAAAATGCTCTTTAAATACTCGTATATAGAATGCTTTTTTGTGGTAACAGTTTTGTTTTGACATGTGTTAACATGGGGTTCAACTAAGGTTTAACGTTTATGTAATAAGCAGCAATGGGTTTATGTAGTGTAGGTAGGTACTCATATTATGTGGTGTACTCACTGGGTGCCTTATTGTCGTTAGGCTTGATACAGCGGATGTATGAAGGCTCCTTGCTGCTGAGGATTTTGATCAGCTCATTCAAAGAGTTCTTGAACTGCGTCACAGCTGTTTCTGGACGCTTCTTACTTAATAGCTTTGCGTCCTGGAAGTAAGTAAGTTCGTATGAGTCAGTGGCTAACTCTGGTGAAGGAGTTTTGAGGCCGCTTTAAAGCCTCCGTCATGGCTTAACGACTAGCCCAGACCGACAATTTAATGTGCCCTCCGAAGCACGGAAGCGCTCAGATGAAAATGCCACTGGCGGTCATCCATCCACTTACAGACCGTTTCGAACTTCTACGTTCTGGAGCGTCCTGGAGAACAATTAGATTTTTAAGCCATGCCAGGGATTAGAACCTGTGACCTTTACCTACCCTTATTAAGTTCTTATGAGTCAGTGGCCAACTCTGATGACGGAGTTTTTAGGCCGCTTTAAGGCCTTCGTCATGGCTTAGCGACTTTTAACCATGTTAAGCCATGACGGAGGCCTTAAGGCGGCCTCAAAACTCCGTCACCAGAGTTGGCCACTGACTCATACGAACTTACTTACTCTTTGAAGTGAAAACTTCTTTAGCCGTGGAGAAAAATATCAAACTCAGTCACGTGACTGTTACCGGTTACGACACCACCTCTTATTAATACGTACCTTAATTTCGTCATTTATTTTATCTTCGCAATGGTCTATTTTGTGCCAACTCGGGTGAGACTGCCCCGAGTTCGAATCCCAGTGGGATAGTAACTTTTTGCACTTTTTTTAACAATACCTTGAAGCAAGCGTTGACGATGGAGTTCCCACTAGAAGCAACAAGGCTCTGGATATCACGGAACAGAAGGTCATTGTTCTTCTCCATGAATGTGCTGATGCTGTATGTAACTTCTCCCGCGTAGTGGACCAGGCAGAACTCCTAATAAAACAACAAATCAGAAAAAGGTCATGACTGTCCCAAGGTACGATAGGCATTCTCTCAGAAATATACCCTGATTGAACCTTACTATTCTTCTTTATACCTACACCAAAAAAACTATCAAAAAAAAAATTTTGGAGAGTTGCAGGAGATGCAGAAAATGGTAATGGCATAATCAGATTTTTTTATATTGAACTATCACAAAGTTAACAAGGATTGTATAACCAAAACGTTTAGTTTGTTACTTCTCTACTTTTGTACACCGCTGTTTTTTCTGTATTCGACTATCCTGTCCATACAAATGGTTGCCAGGAAGAGATCGCTTCTAGCGATATGGCCGCCCATTGTACAATTTGTTTATTTGTTATATTATCTGTATTATGTTCTTGTGTACAATAAAGAGTTAATCTATTCTATCTATCTATCTATCAAAACCGAACAAAATTTTATGAAATCTGTACAAATAAGTACTACAGACAACAATCGCGTACGTAATCTCATGCTATGCTGCATGCAAACTATGCTCTCGTATCATCCCCAGTCAGTAAAACCCCAGTAGCTATCTGACTCGTCTCGTCTCCTTTTTAGGTTATAATTTTTTTTCGAGCCAGAGTGGCAAACCGTGGTCTTGGAGCGCAAGAAGTGGAAGCTTAAGGGGGAGACCTTTGCCCAGCAGTGGGACACGATAAGTTGAAAAAAATAATACAAAATCATTTTTTGAGTTTTAACTACAAAAATGTGATCAGTAACAGACACCGAGACGATGTTTAAATTTTTTTTGGTTATTAAAAAATAGTCTGATTGTTTATATCCAATATGTATGTGCCTTAATGTATGATCTAGCACGGAGGATACGATTTTGCACATAAATTATAATATTAACTGTACAGTTGTTTTCTCACGAAGGCGGGTTGGTCTATTGTGTATTGTGTGTATGCACATGCACGGTGTATCTGTGTGCGTAAGCTTGGGAACGCTCCACGAATGAGCGTTCACGCTTACGCACACAAACAAATCTACACACAATTAGACCAATCCGTCTTCGTGACATGGAACAACTGTAGGTACAGTTCACCCAATGGATCTAGGCATTCGTGAAGTAAGCCGTTAGTCTGCGCAGAACAGAATGTTGTATGAAGAAGCGTTCGCTTCAGACAAACGGCTAACTTCACGAATGCCTACATCTGTGGGGCGAATTCTAGCTATACAACCAGTGGCGTAGCCTCCGGAGGGCTAGGCGGTGCAGTGCACCGGGGCCCCCAAGCTCACGGGGCCCTCGGACTCTGAGTCAGAGCCTGAGAGTCCGGAAGGTTTTGTTCTTATGAAACTATAGGCTATAACTATAAATAAAGCTAGATGGTCTCAATCGACGCTATTTCCCATCAGGAACACTTTTTCCAAAGTAGCATGCCAAATAAAATCTTAGGTTTTTACAAAAAATTCAAAATACGTTTATATTTAGCAATTCCCTGCATATTTTGACTTGATAAAACCAAAACCGTTTAGTTAGGGCCCCAGTTTTATTTTGCACCAGGGCCCTTGGCTGGCCTAACTACGCCACTGTACAAAGTGTACAACGTCCAAAGTCAAGGTTTCTTTGTAAATGGAATACTCACATCGCGTCCCATAGTCTTCTGCATCTTGGTATCAGCCTTGCGATGCGACTTGTAGTGCTCGTGCCCGTCGAGATGCTGGTTCAGTTTTTCTAGTAACGAACGATCTGACGCATCTCCGGGGCGGAGGCATTCGTCGTCCAGGATTGAAATTATACCTGGATATATGCAGACTTTAAAATTAACCAGATAACCTGGAAATGATGCTAGTTCGTTGCGCTCATTGCTCACAGTTTTCATATTTTTTTTTAAGTTTCGCCTTTTAGGTGAAGTGCTCAGTGATTTCTCTGACGACCTCTGTGGCGCAGTGGGCGAAGGCCCGCCTGCGACTCAAAAGGTTGCGAGTTCGATCCCCGCCGCGGGACAGATGTTTGTATGATCCACCAGACCCGAGACATATATCTGTATATTTGTCTCGGGTCTGTCAGTCGCTCTCGATAACTTGATTACATAATATTTACTAGATGATTTATCATCTAAACCATTCTCTCAGCTTCAACTTCACTAGTTCTTTCGAACCAACCAATGTGGTGAAAGAGTTTTTAGTGCGCCTAAAAGAGGATCCCTGTAGTCATTGCTTCCTTTCTCTCAGCTTAATCGACCATATCCACAGGGAACACAATAATGGAAGAACAGAACATAGGTTAAGAGTTGTGGTAGACTAACCGGTGTGCTTGGCCTCAATAAGGTTGCATATAACAATATTGTTGAAGTAGTCGACCGGCTCCCATTCAATGCCCTCGCGAAGGTATTCTTCTTGCTCCTGCTTAAGAGTCAGCTCAATGAACAACTGCTGGAGTTTCTCGTTGCAGAAGTTGATGCAGAACTGCTCGAAACTGTTGGAAACATGTATCCAAATTATATTATTATAAATGTGGCAGTTTGGCGGACGGATGAATTTGCTCCTTCACGCTGTAATGGCTTGATGGATTTTGATGAAATTTTTAATACCGAGTGATAGCAGAGAGTATCATTTTAAATAATAGACCGATAGATTGCATGGAGCTAAACCCAGTAAACAAGTCATGGCTCAAACCCTGGGCCATATTCCGGTTCTTATTTTCGTTCGTTTGATGAATATTTTTCGGTTTGGAATATTTGGTCCTAGGTTAGGACCGTGTGTTAACGTTGATCTTATCTATTGAATACAATGTAGCTCGTAGTAAGAAGCATCCGAATATTCATCAAACGAACGAAAAAACGAACGCGAATAACCCCCCGTTAATTCAAAATGATTGAACTAACTAAGAGGTCAAAATAAAACTGGCCCGTATCACTATAACAGTGATAACTTTTAGCCTTGTAGAGGTAAACAAGCCTTATGAGAAAGAGAAAATTAAGTAAGAAACGCTAGTAAAACGTAAACTTCGGTGCGAGGCAATTACTCCTAGCTCCTACCAACTCCTACCAACACCAAGATACCAATCAGACTATGACTCACCTGTTCTTAGGGAAGATTTCAAATCCATAAATATCCAGGATCCCAATCACCGATGACTTGGCATCCTTCTGTGCGGGGATCAGCGAAGAGTTCAGTCTGGAAACCAGCCAGCTGAAGTGCTTATCATACATGGCTTTGGCGAGGGCATCTCTCGCGTACTGCGCCTGTTCCAGGTCTAAGGGAGTGGTTACTACGTCACCACGTGCTTCTATGGTACGGCTTGTAAGAACTTCGCGGAGTTTCGAGGGGTTGATTTTGATGAGCTGTAAGAGATTTTGGTATCAGACAATGACTGTTTCCCTAACGCTGCGTCTTAAGTGGGCGATCTAGACGCGAACGCGAAGCGAATGATCGTCGCGTCGCTGCCAATTCAATGTGCTTTACTTTACTTTAGCTGGATGGAATAGCAAAAATTTAAACTGACGAATGCGTACAAGCATCGCGTCAGAGCTAGTAATATCTACCCATTGTTATAATTTTTGTTTATGTAAATAGTGTCTATTCAAGCCTATTGTTCTGAGTACGCCATAATACTATGACGTCATTACATAATCTCACTAGACACGTACTCTTACTGAGATAATCTTGACATAATCATACATTCACCTCAAACACTTGTATGATATCATTTGAACAACTTCCAGTTGAATAGCGCGTACAATTTCAATGGTAAACATCTTTTTTATTTATTTATTAGGTATATTGCAACAACTAAGTACTCACATTGAAATTCGCAGAACTTTAACAAGAGCGGTTAAAATGCAGCATTGTGTAAAGATATCATATTTTTCGGTTGCATCACAATCTCTTTCCTATTTAGATATTTCTGTTGATACTTTGTTAAACAAAGGCATATTTTACGAAATTAGCAAATTTTATAAACTGTTTTGCAACTTTTTGCCTTTTTCTGAAGATAAATTAAGTTAATCCTATCATCTCCCATTGTCTGACAAAGACACCTTCCCTTTTGTTCAAAGCTCAAAACTGCCTAACAAAAAAATATTTGCATATTTTTTTCGTTTCAAAGCTAGCTACTGTCTGTTTATTCACATCTTTTCATAATATAAAACGATGTTTAAGCATTCATAGCACATCAAATCAAGTTTTGTCCGGAACTAAGATGACTCACAATGACTTGCTAGAACATACTCCCACTGACCATATCTGTTCAGTTAAGAAATGCAATTCAATAAGATAAGACCTATGCCACTCCAAATGTGTGCTTTCATCTTCAAAGTTTTTTCAAGGTCTAAAGAATCATGGCAAGATCGGACCTCAAATTTTCCACTGATAAAAAATATACCAAATTCAGTACATTTTAGGGGTAAATAAATACAGCAATTATTATTTTTCGGCTTGATAAAAACAAATTACTAGTTGCATACTGCAAGTGGCTCTGTAAGCAAGAAATCAGGCTGTCGGTCAATACAAGCTGTGATATATTTTATCTGTATCTTTGAGGTCCGATCTTGCCATGATTATTTTCAACCGACTTCAAAAGAGAGGAGGTTCTCAATTCGTCTGTAAGTTTTTTTTTTTCTTTTGTATCTTGTTACGCGATTGTTCCGCCATTTGTTAACCGATTTGCAAAATTATTTTCATGTTTGAAAGGGTATACTCCAGAGGTGGTCCCATATAAATTTTATTCCTGAGGGATTGATAGTTTCCCCGTAAAACTCTAAACACCTTCCCTCCTAGCCATGTCACAAATAGAAATCGAATCGACAGCTTGACGCCCTGAGTCACACCGCGTTTCGAGTCAAACATTGATGTCGGTTTTCTTTTTAGTATAAAAACGTAATTATAGCGCTTCTAGACGTAGAATAAGAATAAGAATATTAAAGTTTTATTTAGATTTAAGTACAATAGGTACTTAAATCTACATAATTTTAGGTTGGGTTAAAATACTACTAACCCTCAGCATTTGACGTCCCTAATTCACATTTCAAAGAGAATAAACCGACCAAGTGCGTGTCAGGTGTTTCGTGGTTGTCCGTCATAACATAGGTACATTTTACAAAAGTAACAAATTCAGCTAAGTAATTTTCAATATAATTTGTACGAAACATTTTCTTCTTAAACTTGGTCGACTTTTACTTTTGATCTGCTAGTGGTGAAGACTGCTGTGATAGTTTTCATTTTAACTTTATCATAAGTTTTATAAATTTCTACTGCTGTAAATTTTTCACTATCATAAAATAATCGTTTGGCTTGCAGTGGGACTTTAAAAGTCAGAAGACTTCAAACAGGACATGTAGACTTATTAATTATTAAGTATACATTGTTCACAGTCGTGTATGAACTCTGCTGCTATCCGTTTAGTTGGGAAAGGACTATAATTATTCTGTTTATTACAAAAACGTTAAACCTAAGTTAAGCCCTAAGAAAACAAAACTGTTACCACAAAAAAGCGTTGTATGTACGAGTATTTAAAGATCGTTTTTCTAGGGACAGTTTTTTTAGCTAGCATTAGTCTAAACTCGGTTCATTTTCTTGTAATAAGAGTCTAAATGTTCTTATTTTGAAGATGTAATCGTACATTTTAGTTTAGACATTGATCATACTGTGTGTAACTATGCTCAATCGGGTTCAATGTATCGATATGATCTAATAGCGTCCATTATCGTAACTCTGACCATCGATAGATGTGGTTGTTGTGTCATTTTACTTGACGAGTTATCATGGCTTTTAGATTGAATTAGAAAATGTTTTTCAAGCACTTTCGTATCTTGTATGATCTCTATGATTTCATTCTTTTATGTTATGTTTTGTTGCATAAAAAATATCTCTCCACTCAAATTGACATGGTAATATCGTTAGTTTGTAGGTAGGTACTTCATACCATATCTTTGAAAATAAAAATATTACTCGTAAAAAAAATATTGGTAGGTCGGTAGGACTTACTAGCTACTGAGACTATTTACTAACATTTTGAATTTGAATAGCTATATGCTATTCCAGGCCTATTCCAAGTTTCATCTAAATCGGTTCACTGGTTTAGGCGTGATTCAAACACAAACATACAAACATCTAAACAAACTCACAAACTTTCAGTTTTAGGATAAACGTGTTGGATGACATAGACCATGAAACCGTATTCGATGGCTTGCAATGCACAATCAACAACTTTTAGCAGGGAGGGGAGAATGGTGACCGTGACAATAATGCGAATACTTTCTCTTCCTTGATGAATTTCAGTTCCCAAAGAATAACGAATAGGTACAATCCCCAGATTGAGAAAGAAGTCTCTTACCTCAGCAACATTCCCGCTGTTAGAATCGTGCGATAATATCTCGGCGAATCCCTTATTATTCGTGACAAACTTCACGTTCCCGAGGTGGAGTATAGCGGCGATGATCTCCCAGATCTCGCGTTGTTCTGAGTCTTGGATCTCGATCACTTTCATTGCATCTCGCACGGTCCGGAATTGTTCCTTGTCGTTCATTTTCTGACTCATTTGTGGGGTCTGAAAAGTAGATTAGGAAAAGCATAAGACACGTCGCCAGGTGGGTAGAATAGACATCAAATGTCTACCACGCCTTGGGGACAAAGTCAAGGTGATGGTTTTTATAGGAATTATAGTCAAACTACATATTCACTCGCATTTTGCAGAAGTTGGCATACCAAAAACTGGACCTTTGCGAAATTTAAACCCCCAACCTTTGACGATCCGTGCAGTGTTCGGGCATTAGGTACCTGTAAGTGCCTAAGGCCCCTACAAAAACTAAAGAAATAAAGGCTTTAAACCTTCTACAGCCATATAATAAACTTACTGTATCAGTAGTATATTTATACGCCTCTGGTCTCCCCTGCAGTTTCAACTGCTGCAGCAACTCCTCATCTCCACCCGAAAGCAGCTGGTAGAACACATGAAAGTTCCTTTCCCCGATCATCTGGCTGACAACCCTGGATTTCTCTAGGAGATAGTTCAGGATATGTCCACCTTCAGGAGCCCCTTCGTAGTTAAACTGGATGTCCATGTATTTCCCGAAGCGACTGGAGTTGTCGTTTCTGTTTGTTTTAGCGTTGCCAAAAGCTTCTAGGAGTGGGTTGGTTTGTAAGAGTTTGTCTTTAACGGTCTCTACGTTGCGGAGATGGTTGGTTCTGGACGCGATATACTCTAGAATCTTTTTTGATGCTTCGGTTTTGCCGGAACCAGACTCTCCTGTGGATACGTGAATGCTTATTTGATAGATACACAAGTTATTGATTTGGAAAAACTACACATAGACGTACATTATTTCAAAGGAAAATTGTCACACTAAAAAATTACCCGACTTATACAAAGACAGAAAAGAATGAAAAGATGAAATAGGTTAATTTGATAAAAGTGACCATCGTCGAAGTTAAGCAATGTTCTAAACGGTCTGTTAGTGACCGCCAGTGGCATTATCATCTGAGCGCTTCCGTGCTTCGGAGGGCACGTTAAATTGTCGGAGGCCTTAAGGCGGCCTAAAAACTCCGTCACCAGACTGGCCACTGACTCATACGAACTTACTTTTTTTATAGGTCGGTCGGTGATCTAGTTGAAAAAGTTCGAACCTTCAGAACCTAGGGTTCTGCATTCGATTCTGGTCGTGCTCCAATGGCTTCTTCTGCCAAAAAAAAACGTTTTTTTTCGGTGATAACTTTATATATTTTGTTCTCAGCTTTGATATCTACGCAAAAGGCATATTTTCGTGGGTTAGTTAGTAACTATTTACCTGAGATGAGAATACATTGCTCTCTATGTTCGTAGACCAGTGATCGGTAAGCGTTATCTGCGATGGCGAAACTGAAAAAGACATTTTATTTTAATAACATTATCATATGCAAGCTTAGATCCAACGTCAGATGGCTTGCATATCTAAGCTTGCATATGATAGTGTTTAAACGAGGAAATTACATATATATATACATAAAATCACGCCTCTTTCCCTATGGGGTAGGTAGAGACCACAGATCTCGACTTGCTACGATCCTGACACACAACTTTTGCCTCATTCACTCTCATTACATTCTTCATACATGCTCGCCGGTTTAGGGTACTTTTGACCTGGCCCTTCTCCAAAATGTCGCCAATTTGATCCAAGAAGGTTCGCCTAGGCCTTCCCCATCCAGCTGTCCCATACATATACATCATACGAACATACCAGGAAATTACAAACAGGAAATACAGTTAATATGGAGCTAATACAGCTGCATGTTTTTTCCTTCGTCCTAAAATTCGTAAGAATAACATCCATAACAAAAACCCGTTGATGAATAGGATTTCAAACTTATTGAACCTTCGAAAAGTTGAGGTATAGCAGGTACCTACACTCAAGCGCGGTCGCAGAAGAAGTGGTGAAATGTATACTAATCTATTTTCTTTAACGACTTTTTTTTTATTTGTAAATTTTTAGCAGATTTTTCCATTTTTTGTGTGTGTGGGGGTGGGGGGGGGGTGTCATATCCCCTGTGCCCCCCCCCCCTCGGACCGTGCCGTCCTACAATATGGCTAATGAGTCTAGTCATTTGTGAAGTTAGGCCCTATTCCACTCTGATCCACCAATCAAATCCATTAAGGGATTAGTTTCCACTTTAATCCATCAATGGTTTTGTTTCCACTTTGAGTTCCACTCTGATCCATCAATAGTTTTGTTTCCATTTTGAGTTCCACTCTCAATGGTTAGCTAATGTGCAGTAGACGTTGCCCCTACAGTGATTACATCCCACTTAGACAAGGATTTTCAAAGAGTATTACTTGGTATTTCGATGACTAAAAACCGAATTTTGTAAGCTATTACGCTCATTAGCAATCAAGGACACATTCATATCAGTATTCCTCGGAATAATTTCAGATTACTTATCAGATCGATAATAATGATACTTGTAACTGATAACTGCCTATAAACAAAATTACTGTATGGGTCATATAAATTTATGAATATTTCTACTAACATACTAACAACAGATATTTTATATTGCAACGTATTGCTAAGCGGAGACTAAAACGTCATTTACACGATATCATTCTGGCATACGATTCTTGCCTCTTGCCACAGAATATAAGCACTTGCTTACTTAAGTTTGAAAAAGAAGTGGCAAGAATAGTATACCCGAATGGTATCGTGTAAATGACCTTTTAAAAACATTTTCTAGAGTGAGCGCAATCTGCTCAATACCTTTTACCTAATACGAGTGGTGTCAATTGTTTTGAGTTAGAATATTTAAAATTTAAATAATGTGAAAATACCCAGCATACCTAAGTGGTCATTAGCAAGATTGTTTTGAATTGTCTAGGAAGCTAACTGAGGCTAACAGATAGTCAATAAAGTGCTTATTTGCACAAATGACTTGTTAATGCCAGACATTTTCTCAACATTTGTAATGCTAATGCTTTACAAGTTTCTCGAGATTCAATTAATAAAATAAAGTGCTCTTGTCTAATAGAACCTCTTTACTTTGCAGGTACCTAATTTACTAGACTTTCTCATCATCATCATTTCCTGCCGATGAACCACTAAGTGGGGTCGGCACAACTTTATTTCTTCCGTTTTCCTCTAAATTACTCTTTTCACACATTCCTTGTTTTATTTCTACGTGTGCAATAAAGTATTTTTATTCCTATGCTTACCTAGAATAATAATATTTCCAAGTTAAAGACGTTAAGGAAATTGGTTTGTCAGAAAGTCAATTGCTCTATACGCTCTTAATAATAAATGAATAAATAATTCTTGATCTAAGAATGATAATAAACAATCTCTAAAGTCTAGGAACATTTTTAAACCTTTCTAATTGGTTTAATGAGACAGAGAAAAGGTACTCAATGGGTACTTACACATGAGGCGGTGCTTCGAAGAATGCTTTCCTATAGTACAGTTTCGCCTTCTCTTCGGTGTAGATGGGAAGATTCTTATAAGGGTTCACCGATATCAACACGTTGCCGATGTACGTCTGGTGGAAAAATTGGTCAATCAATTTCTTTAAAAATATCTAGGGCTTAAAATTTTGAGCATGGAGCATTACTTCACAGCATTTATCACGATGTTTTCCTCCAACACATACATGAGGATCTCTTTTATTTTAGTTTTTTTCAACCAAATTACGACGAATCGCTTATCAATTAAATGCAATGCAATAGAATCGTTATTGCTGCATTGGTAATCTTGCAAAGCGAATCGATTGTCACAGGCAACAAAACATTTTACTATGCTTGATACGATAGCACGGACTCAATTAAACGACACGAATGTGTAATTGTTTTCGTCATAAAGAACCTTATGTGGGACATACATACCGAGATGTTAACCTATCGAAACCTGACAACTATTTGAGTTGGGAGTGGGTCAATAATCACCACTTGACACTATTATTCACTTGGCATAGCAATGAAGTCAGAGACACTCGAGGAATTCTAAAAGAAGGAAAGTGATCGATACATAAAGCTCATTTTATGTACATATTGCGGTATAATTTTCACAAAACATTTCCAAGTGAATGGAGCGCACTTAGAATCCTTTCACTACACTGACCGGTTCAAATAAGTACCTAATCGTGCGTGTTTCTACCTAAAATTACTATAATAGTTAGGCATTTTGAAATACGATAAATATTTAGTGATAATTTTAACCTCATTGGTTTAAAAATTCTATCTATCAAAAATTAAATAAAATAACGCAATTGCTTCATCATCATCATTATCATCATCAGGCTCTTGACCTCGAAACTTACAATGAGGGAAGAATGAGGTTTATGATGGAGCGTGCCTACCCAGAAGGTGCCTATTAATTTTCTTAAAAACAACAGGGTCGTAGCTCAGCGGAAATACAGACTCTGGAAGCTACTGCTGGGCATAAGCCTCTCTTCTTACGCCAACTCCTATCCTGCAATCCCAATCACGCCCGCGATTTCATGACTTCATCATACTCACATAGATAATATTCTCGGAGAAGCGTTTCCTCAGGTTATCGATAAAGGCAGCTTCAGAGCGATAGTCTTCCAGCAGCACGAAGTCCTGTACTCCAACACGGTCACGATGTTGCAGCGCGTGCTCCATGATGCCCGTCACAGACACCGGACGCAGGATCCTGTGAAAATGGCAATGGATTATGAACAATGTGATGATAAAAACTTGGGCCTATCTAGATGATTAAAACGCCACACGATACCAATCTCAACGGAGCAATTGGAAACGGAGACATTTGTTTGAGATGGAATTAGTTGACAAAGATATACCTATTTCCTAGAGGTGTAATGGACTCTTTGTTTTTGTATCCACGGAGTTTATGCACTCAGATTTTCAGATAGGTACAGTCAGCGACAAAAGTTCATGAACAATTGGAGATTTTAAAGCTTCATTTTCATCATTATTTTTGGGAAAATTGCCTATTTTTTCATAATAGTAATGGTGCAAGGCACAACATCCAATGTAAGGTGAAGTTTTATCTAAAACCCTACGAACTTCGAAGATATTGAAGATTCAGATACATCAAATGTTCATGAACTTCTGTCGCTGACAGTACTCAAAAACCAATGGGTAGCCAAAGTTAGCACAAACATACATATAGTTCTTCAGTATTTAATAAGTATACCTAAAATGCGATAAGTTGCAAGTCGTGGTAGTCTGATGTCTGTAGGTATTTTATAAAATGCATAATCATTGCATGGATGGATTTTTGTAAACAGTAAAAAAACAGTAAACAGGTTCACGACTGTATCCCCAAGGTGCGGTAGACATTTTCTCAGATCTTTTTATGTTACTTATTCCAGATCCTTTGAAGATGTCTAAAGGGGGTAGTCAGAGGCATTTTCAGGATTTTTGTAACGGAGCTTATAGCTATTTGACAGACGAAGCGTTTGGATCGTTTTTACTTGAATTTGCTTATTACATTCTTACCGAAGATAAGCTATTCTGAATAAAAATAGTCTACAAGAGTCTTCAAAATCATAATGATAACCCATTGTAAAGTTCACTGCACTTTTAACCAAACATTTCACCGTCTAGGTACTATAAGTACACCAGAATATTAGCTTTTTACTTTATTTTAAACTGAGCTTTACTAAGCACACTGAAGAGCTTTGAGCTTTTTAATAAAAATAATAAGTTAAATCAAATAGAGCTTTAATATACGAGTGCTTTCTCGAATAAGATCGTTAGAATGAGAAATTGTTGTGAACATTAATGTACTTTGTTGATAGAGGAGTCATTAGCCCTATTTATCTTATGTTCGCAGTTTGTCAACATCTTAGGATAATGAGGTGTGTGAAACGTAAACTTTGATATCCGTATCCGAACTATTATTATCTGTATTATTATTATTATTATTTTAATCTGTTTTAATTTAATGACCTTGATCGATTATCAAACACGCCGGTCCCATAGGTCTCTAATTTACAAAACAATTCCTCCTACAGCCTGAGGGTCTGTCGATGTCGGTAGAGCATGAACATTCGTTCGCAATGCAGGTACCTACTTATAAACGAATATTGAAGCTTTTTAAACACCTCGTGCAGGGGTAGTTTTAATATTTTTTACAGAACATTACCAATTTGAGTGAACAAATTTACTGTTTTAATGGAAGCAGGTGTTACGTAAAGTTGCGCATTCACGATAGTATCTTCGAAGGTTTTGTCACAAACAGTCTAAACCATAAACGATGTGTTGTGAATGTCAACTTTCTTGGCATTTGTGGAAATACCAAGGCATTTAGTGGCAACGAACGGGACATTATAGGTGCTTAGGTATGTTATTTTTTGGAGACATTTGACAATTGTTGTGCCCGTGATTGTGCCCTATAAAGAGCAAATGATTTTGCTTTGTGACAACTTAGGTTCATTGAAAAAGAAAAGAAAATCATTACAAAGGATGAATTGCAAAACACAGTGAGTGACATGGCACAGGTAATTATTAGGTACCTATTATTATTATTAAAAGCCCTCAATGTCCCACTGCTGGGCAAAGGCCTCCTCCCACTCTTTCCATTCATCTCTCTCCTGTGCTATTGTGGTCCAGTCGGCACGGAATTTGGCGAGTTCGTCCCTCCATCTTGTTCATCATTAATTCTTTTTTTAGGTACCTACACAGACGTACCTATAACATTAAAAAAATCGAAGACATTGTGTCAAGTCAAAATGCGCGTTGGTTCGAAGGAACTAGCAACACGACAAGAAGATGTGAAATATTTTTTGAAATACTTATACATTTATTGGCACATAACGATAAACGAGGGTTATAGGTACCTACAAGATAGGGAGCCTACGTCATCACTAATCATAATGCACTAGGTCATACCACATCCTTATTCAGTACACGCATGCTGATAGCAATGACCCACTTACTTTTTACCCGGTTTGAGAACTTTGCGGAAAAATAAGCCGTAGGTAGTTAGAAGTTTTCTTTACTCACACATATTGTTTCTAGAGCAAGACATACAAAAACATACATACAGCCGACCATATAAACTCCTCCTTTTTTTGAATTCGGTTAAAAAATAACAATGAACACGATTGTAACACAATCAGTTTTGAAAATAGAACATCTAAAAAAAATATTCGAAAATAAAACCTCGTTTTGAAAAGAAACTAAATTTGAAAATGGAACACTAAAATAACCTTAGACTTAACCTAAAGACATATGGAAAAAGTCGGTATAGGTAAGGTTCGAGAAAACTTTTTTGCGACCTTTTTGAAGTCGATTAAAAACAACAATTCTCATTGAAAAGCTTAAAATAACACCGCTCGGGTCTTGTTCGTAGTGATTGTAGTGATCGTTCACATTCACCCGAATCTTATTCAGGTCAAGTTGAAAAATGGATTGTGGTCTTTGTGGCTTAGAAGTCGGTCAGTCAGGCATTTTGTAAATGATTCCTTTGCTAAATCGAAATTACTCAGCTTATGAAGTAGGTAAGCAATACGCTTAGTTAATTTACCTGTTATTACTCATCAAATAAGTATTATTAGTTGGTGTTTTGTTTAGTTATACATAATAATAAATAATATACAATTTATAGTTTTTTCTTTTGATAAGTAAGGCAGCTCGCTCTTTATAAACGCCTAGGATTAAGTGTGCTCAAAGTTTCACGTGCAAATTGTGGAGGTTCTTTTGTGTAACATCATGCGTGAAATACTATTAGTTATGTCGGTCAAAATGTTGATCCGGATTACACTATTATGTTTCTTAGTATTACGTATATAGGGTCATTCATTTTATACTAACTTTATTCAGGAATTGGGTTCAAAAAATAAAATAAAAAATATTTATGTAATGATTTTTTTGTTTTGTTATGAAAATCCGAAAAGACTATCCTTTCAATTGATTGTTGCTTCTTGTATAACTTAGCCCATTCGTGAAGTAGCTGCGCTGCGATTGGTGGATCGTCTGTTCTTTTTGAAATTCATTATGCAACAATAAAAAAAAACAATATGATTAATTTTGTAGTGAAAACTTAAATGGGCTTAGGAATTAATTTGATACGGTCAAACGTCTATTTACAACCCAAAAATGAGGCCCTGTCAGTTTGTGTAGTTTAAAATGAAACCATGTATATTGTCTGTGGTATTACCTAAATTTTTCGTTATAAGAGGGCTAAAAATATATACAAATTGATTTGTCTATTGTTCACTATTCTCTCTATAATTTTGAAGCCCTACTTAAAAACTTTGATATTTTCAAACTTAATAAAGACTTTTTGTCATAATTTAGACCAAGAGTTCGAAGTAACTAACTTCATCTATTTGAAAACAAAAACAGTAATTTTATACAATTCATTACAACATTTTAAAAATCTGAAACTGTTCCGACAGCGGATTTAATAATATCGTAAAGTGATATCTAGAACACATAAATGGAAGTCCTGAGTCATCGATATCTGAAACCACGAGAATCTCCTGTGAGTTAAAAGACCCGCCGCGCGTAGAAAACATGCATTATCAACAAAAATGAGTTCCCTTTCAAAATTGAAAACTATAATTCTACAATTGCCGCAATCACAAAGTTCTTCTGCAATTCATTCCTAGCAATACAATTGTCGCAACTCAACATGACACAATATGGTGAGTAACAAAGTAATAAAAAGATTAGCTTTAAAGCCGATACGTGTCGAATATACACAGTTTCAATAAAGATTCACATCACATGTAACCTACGTGGTAGCTTGAGTTACTTTACACCTTAAAGCGTAGTCACTAAGGCTGATAATGGATTGTCGCATGGTTTAAACAGTTTGTGACTATTTTGGTGGCGTTGTATCCAAAATTGTATGAAGTCAATCACCCTGCCGTTGCAATACTTTATGCTAAATAAGGACTTGATTTTAACGACTGTGTTCTATGCTCTGTTTATTTTTTATTGAATTTTCAAGACTTTTCAGTGACATTTACTTCTATATATATTTTTATTTATATATTTTTTACAGACTGTCCATTGTGCATTGGATAGAAAACCTACAGCACCCAACAGGCACATAGATACATACCTACATAGTGCTGACACACGCTAGAACTAAAAAGTACGTGAGTGTCGTGGAGCACTCGGTTGGAACGAAGTTTCAACTTTGACATTTTTCAATTAAATTAATAAATAATAATAAATAATGCTGGACTTTTTCACACAGCATCATCTAGCCCCAAAGTAAGCAGAGCTTGTGTTATGGGTACTAGATGACTGATATACTACTTATATACTTTTTGTTTGTAAATACATACATATTATACTTAGAAACACCCAGACCCGAGACAAATATTTGTAGATCATACAAACATTGGTCCCGCCGCGGGGATCGAACCCGCAACCTTTTGCGTCGCAGGCGGGCCTTCGCCCACTGCGCTACAGAGGTCGTCAACGTCAAAATTATTGTCTAATATTAAAATCCTAGAAACGCTCTTCCGACTAACAATGTAACAATCTATGGACTGTTTTGCGGCTGCGCATATCGCACTGTGACGTTTTGACCTAAGTGTCGTGATGGTAAAATCGAACGTTTTTTTCTTCTAGCCCCCATTCTCGATACCGTCCGAAAAGGAACTTCGTTCCAATAATAATTTAATGTTTTCTAGCATGTTATTCTTGAAACTTCTTATTAAAAATCTAAGACAAGGTCAATCGATTGGCATCTTTTAGAACGATAGCTTTTGCTCAATGTATGTCAATTTTGCAAGGCTTTAGAGAATGTTAGTTTTGCAAAGGAGAATGAGCAATCTCGACCCAAAATTAATGAATACAGAGTTTGAAGGACTTATTAAAACTAATATAAATTTTATTATTTCAGACAAATACAGTTATGAAAGTGTCTTATAATAAGTAAGTAAGTTCGTATGAGTCAGTGGCCAACTCTGTGTCATGGCTTAATAACTTAAATAGCCAAGACTGACAATTTAACATACCCTCCAAAACACGGAAGCGCTCAGATGAAAATGCCACAGGCGGTCACCCATCCACTTACAGACCGTATGGGACGTTACTTAACTTTGACGATCTATCAAGAACGACTAAGCAAGTACGACCTCTTTATCGTCTTCTTCTTCACTTCTACACAGTCACATCTTCGTGACAAATGGTAAAGCTATGCAGCCTCTGCTTAAGCAGTTTTTTCGTTGGTTATAGGTGTTAATTTGTTAACTTTCGTGCATTCACATCTCAAACATGAGTCATTGTTTTCCCAAAAGGTGTGGTCTGTTCTCAAAGGAGAAAGTACCACTTCATTCTTCACATGCAATTTTGGAAATATAAGTGGGTCAGTTAGGGTCAAAGATAAAAAACACAAAAAGATAAGGTAAGATCAAGTCGATTATCCAACGATATATCTAATGATTTGAGTGAATATATGATGGGTGTCCGAGTGACGTCCCTTGTGAACGTATCCATGAAGCATCACCATTTTTTTGCACCCGTTCAATCTTCCATTCATTAAAATTCCTCTCCATCCAAAAGTTGCCTGGAAGAGATCGCTTCTCAGCGATAAGGCCGCCCATTGTGCACTGTAATGGATCTCTCTTTTAATGTATCTTGTAGTCTTAAGGTGTGCAATAAAGCATTTTCATTCTATAAGTGCTAAAGAGGAACCTGCGTTCTTCGTGCATGGGTGTTATTTCTTAGTATTGAGTACGTATAGGTATAATTTTAATTAAATTGGATTATCTAACTGGAATCATATTGGATACCTAAGCAAAGCGAAATAAGTAAGAACCATAAAACTCAAAAAACATGCCTTAAAACTTCCACATCCGTCCCATTCTAAGTCCGTAGCGAAAACCGTTACCCGCGCTAATTATGAACCAATTTGAATGCCGATGATGTTTTGAATATAAATCAATCAAATAGTCCTAGTTTTAAAAGTCAATTTTGTTATATCAAATAGAAAAAATGAACATCCTACGAATTAATATTGTGTGTAAAGTAAAAACAAATATTTCACGATAAATGGTGTTCGTTGCTAAGCGAACAATTAACACAAATACTATCTCTCAGAAACTAAGAACATTTGTTTACTGCACGTAAGTAGATTATCATGGAATAACATTACTTAGTAAATATTAGATAATCTGTGAGCCCGGTTTACACTGCGAGTGGAGCGGACTCCGTATGAACTCCGAACGTTAAATTCGCAAACATAAATTGCATACATGTGTTTCCATCCACCAACAAATAGTCGAGCGGAAAGAACTATGCGAGCAGAAAGAGATGAACTCACAATTAAAAAATGTGAACCCTAAAAATAAAACTCTTTATTGGTGGAAATCAAAATCTGTTTTATAGTAAAGTGAGCTCAGTTTATCGATGAAAATGCGCGTCTATTTCACTTGAAACAACCCTTACATATTTCATTGCGCTCACTTTAGACTTTGAAGTCAAAGAACATTCTACACAGCTCTTCTATAATTGCAAAATATGCCTAGTTTCTATACGCAACGCAATAGTTCTAGATAAGCCAGTATCGCCTATTTCACACTACAGTACAAAGCCATCTCGAAGTTTATGAACCGAACAGTTCCCAATCATTGTTTCACAATATTCACACCGCAACTTTCTCCCTGCAGTACCTTAACTTACTTATTCATAGTATTAATATGTATATGTATTAAAAAACAAAAAAGTTGTCGAAAAGTTTGGAAGAAGCGAAAGGATACTGATACTGATACGGATACTGATGATACTGGACATATATTATGATGATGATTATTATTGGAACGAAGTTCCTTTTCGGTCGGTATCGAGGATGGAGGCTAGGCTTGAAAAACAAAAGAAAGCGTTCCATTTTACTGCCACGATATATCGATGACTCCGGGGAATAAAAGTATAACTGCAAAAACACAACTTTACAGGAGAAGCAAAAAACGTTTTTTCTACACTAATACGAGTATTATAAAGAGGAAAGATTTATTTGTTTGTTTGAATTGAATAGGCTCCGAAACTACTGGACCGATTTAAAAAATTCTTTCACCATTAGTATCCTACATTATCCCTGATGAACATATATAGGCTATATTTTATCCCGGGAAAAGCTTTCCCGAGGGACCGCGGGTAACACCGCGACGGACAACAAGTCGTTGATAATTTCACAAATTGTGCAAAATGGTGCGCATAGTATCTAGTGCACAAAAAAAATGCACAGAGTGCGAAAAGTGGTGCACAAGGTGTGCAAAATGTCAAATGTACAAACTTCGTTCCAACCGAGTATTCCACGACACTTACATACTGTTTTATATGGTAAGTGTCTGCGATCCAAAGGTCGTTGATTTGAATACCTGCGAGGAAGGTCAATTTGTGCAGGCTTTGCAGTATAAGAAATGAATATTTAGGATACAACATTAAATGTTGTATCCTAAATATTCATTTTAACTTAGGAAATTATTTCCTAAGTTAATCTTCTCATAAATGTAAATAGCTAGACACTAACCTAAGTAAGTTGACTTTTACTTGGAAATACCATTGGGTACAAAGTGACACAGACAAACAGTATCACCGGCTGCAATCTAACTCGGAACAGGTTGTGGACGCATTGTTCCGAAACTTGCGTCACCGACATACGATCCAGGTTGACTCGACTTATAAGTAACAGCAGAATACATATTGAAGGTTTTTTCTATTTCTATCTATCCAGCCGGTAACCCACTGTTGGTCTCTTTCTCACTCCTGGCGGTCTTGTGCCAGCCGGATCCAATGTTTTCTCACCGCCCCCACAATGTCAAGGTCAGTGTGGTTGGGCAGCAGGGAATCTTCCGGAGATTCTTCGCACCCTCTGCCTCGCCGGAACCGGAGCCGCTGCCAGAACTCGGAACAGCGGTGAGTAACAAAAGATGGCGCTGCTATTTTCCCATACAATTCTGCGTTTACGGCGTCGATACCGAACGCGTTAAAAACGAATTCTACGAATACTAAGCACCCAGTCAGACCTATATCTGAACGTAATTAAAATCTAGTTCGGATACTGTTACAGGTGCTTAATGTACAGTATCGGATTCTGTTGAGGAAGTTAATTTCTGTACAATTTTGTTTACAATAAACGACATTATACCATCATTATATTAAAATGATGATTTTAAATTGTTTCAAATGATACACGCATGCGCGTTTATGTCTTTTGTATGAAATATCAGACAAAAATATGTGTCATTTACCAAAAAAAAACTAGAATATCCATACTAATACTAATATTATATATGTGACAGTAACTGTCTGTCTGTCTATCTGAAAAAAAAAGTAAACAGGAACAGAACTGTATCCTCCTGCGCGGTAAACATGCTTTCAGATATTTTCATTAAAGTACCTACGTATTCCAGATTATTTGAAGCGTGTTTGTTACCTACAATGATCTGGCCTCAAAATCTATAATATCCTTACTCTCAAAATATTTGTAAACAATACTTCGAATCCAGATGTACCACTGACCTCGCGAAACATTGATATTCGGGCATTCTACATAATCGTATTCACAAGGCGATCTGGTGGATCTTGGCTAACTAGATAATCTAGTCTTTGAATGTTAATTTCTTACTCAATTAGCTGTTCTTGGAAATATACAGTTCATAATGAAACTTATTTGTGATTCTGTCGTGATACGATGTCTTGTCCCGGCAATAAACAAAAAAATATTCGCTTATTTTAAGCTCTGGCACATGTTTACATCTTGTCATCTTATGATGTCTACGTGAAAGGCACGTAGAAAGGATGGATGACGCCGTTTACACGATGCCATTCTGGCATAACATTCTTGCCTCTTATTTCTTAAAGTCAAAGGAGCAAACGCTAATATTTTGTGGCAAGAGGCAAGAATGGTATGCCAGAATGATATCGTGTAAACGGCGGCGGCGTCTAAGAATCGAGTGAACAGTGAAGGGGAAGACCTAAGGCTAGGCGAACATACTTACTAAGTAATAGCACCCCCAACCAACAAGCTTGTAAATAACGAATGTAATCAGAGTGAATGAAGCAAAAGATGTGTCAGGATCGTAGAATGTAGTCTAATGGTCTCTGCCACTTCTATAGAAAAGAGGCGTGATTATAAGGATGGAAATTTGACTCAAAGTTGAATAGCGTTCTGTAAAGAGCCTTATATTGTTTAAGAGTATCTAGATCGTATATCAGACACATTAAGGTCGTGTGCACTACCGAGACGAGATCTACAGTGACGTGAGACGCCTGACTGCCTGCCTTAGGTATCCTGACATCCATAAGTACCGTTAGGTTTTGACAATTGGTCTGACTTTACTTTTCATGCCACTTTCTTGCAGCTCAGTAGGCAAAAAAGTAAGTTCGTATGAGCTATTAACCAACTCTGGTGACGGAGTTTTTAGTCAGCGTGCAGTAGATCCATTATGTTGTGGCTGGCACAGATAGTCTTAAACTGATCGCCACGAATTAATCAGTTTTTTTTATTACTTTATTAGTGTGAAGATAGAGTCTGTATTCATGTTTTTTGCTTATTTATGTTGAAACAATTGTACAGATTTTGGAATGGACATCTTATTATAATAGGCTACTTTTTTTCGTAACACTGCTACTATGTAACACTCTAAAGTGTTACTCTCCGCTTGCTTATCGCGCGTCAAAATCAATAAATGATTTTATCTACACAAGGTTATTGACTTGGCAAGTCACTGGTAGACACTATTTCTTCTAGCAATTTGATTTACGATCTATAACGTTTTCATTATTGTAGTTCATGATTCCGCAACATTTGATAACTTAAGAAAACACCGTGTGAATTCAACCATTCGGTTGCAAGTTTGGGTTAAGACTAGGAGTTTTAACTACTAGCGGAATTTTAACCAGAAATCTCAGCCTCACCGTAGCCTCGCTCTAAGATGTATTCAAATATTTTATCCTTAAAGACAACAAAACTAAAATCTACATAATAGTCTTCAAGCTTATTAATTTGAAAATCTTTGACCCCTAAGTCAGCTACCCCACATAAAGGGGTTTGACCTAGCCTACGAGGTAATTAGCAATGTCACGATAATTAGCCGAATCCTTTCAAGTGTAAATCGATTTCTTGTAGGCACATCACACGCACGAAAATATGTTTCAAGGCTGAATCAGCAAGAAATATTCGTTGTAAAATATGCAGATAGCATCAATTCCTAGCTGTGATGACCTAGACCTTCACGGCCTTATTAATTAGATTACCCTAATTCTAGCTTAATACGAGACTACTCTCAGACTTGTTACTTCTTTAGTAACGAAGGAGCAACTTGAATATTTTGATGTTATTAATAAACTGGTAATAGCCTCGAATGAGTAATACATTCCTTACATCGGGATTAGTAGAAAAAGAGTGAATGAACGAATGATATTATCATCCAAAATATTGTCTATCTCTGTCATTAATTATATGAATGACAGAGATAGACAATAATTTGTATTTGACAATCTGTTTTATTCAAAGAGGTTTTATTCTTCTAAAACTTTTTGGTGTTACGTCTGCCTACTCCATCTCTATACTAGGTGGCGCCTAGGAGTAACTCTTACTCCGAGAGTAGAGTCGAATTAGCTTAGTTCTTCCTTGGTCTTTGTTTATTAATACTGAATTGACCTACTACAGCCTTATGCTTTGGATTAGCGTTAATACCACCCTAGTTCGTGTTTATTAATGACAGCCTTAGAGTATTCCTTTAAAAACGAGGCGCTGCGTCTGAGCAGGAAAGTGTTTGTAGTACGTAGTCTGTTGTTATGGAGGCAGATGGAGATATGGAAAAGGAAATTCAGAGCATCTGGAGATGATCTCGATAGGTTTGAGGAGAAGAGCATTTACACGATGCGATTTATGGCTTGTTTTGTTAAGCCGATGCCACTTAGCGTCCGAGCCGTCTCGTACTTACTATTTTTAACAACCGATGATCGTTTAGCGTAAAAAATCTGATAATATGAAAAAAGCTGATCGCACATTTGTCCGCGCCGTATTCGCCGCAGTCATTTTTCTAAACAAAAAATACTGATTACGTCAGAAAATGCGGCTAGCTTCTGACGTCTGGATCGTGTGACCACCTATAAGGTGGTCGCAGACGTATCCGCGCCGAACTGTCAATTCAATAGAAGAAATGCTGAGAACAAGAGAGAGAAAAAGTTATCGTGGCTAATTATGTATTTGGTTCCACGATCGTGGGTTATAAGTACCTACTTCAACAGTCGTGGTTACCTTGACCTTAGCTCAGATAGCTAACGATCATTCTAATTTGTTATTCGGTAATTATTGAACTGATAGCGATAGCGGGTCAATGCTACTTCAACCGGTCGTCACAACAAAGGTTTTATAGGGAATGTTTGTGCCACACAACCAAAAACTCTGACTTTATAAAAAAACTTTGACCTTTCGTAACAAATGCATATTTTTTTCTTGTGTTTTTTTATTGGAATCATTTATTTCTAACGTTGATCGATACTATCAATGAAATTAAAAAAATATCATTATCTGTAGTAAAATATCATTGGATACTGTAGGTACATTTTTCGGTTTATTTTTCACCCTCAAATATACTAAACTACTCCAAGTTTCATCTAAATTGGTTTACACGTTGCCATTCTGGCATACCATTCTTGCCTCTTGCTTTTTCAAACTTAACGGAGCAAGAGCTAATATTCTGTGGCAAGAGGCAAGAATGGTATGCCAGAATGGTATCGTGTAAACGTCTTAATAATATAGGTAAGATAGCTTTGCTTAGAGGTGGGTACTAAGTAAATAGTGAGTAAGCTATGAATAAACTTAAGTGACACTGTGTCAAGTAGGTATATTTCCTTCCAGTTTTCTAAGGCTCTTAAGCCTAACTGTCACGTACGCCCGAGGCCCGATGATGTATGACATCACTGTGGGCTGACTCAGGCCTCTGCTCAGGTTTAGGAGACCCGAGTTTTAAGGAAGGTTGAGACTTCTTTGGTATATCCTATCGTATTGTTTCTAAGAGTTCCGTAAAATGGGACCTTCGCTGTCCGTCTGTCTGTCTATCCGTCTGTCACCAGGCTGTATCTCATGAACCGTGATAGTTAGACAGTTGTCTTCACAGATGATGTATTTCTGTTGACACTATAACAACAAATACTAAAAAACAGAATACATAAATAAATAAATATAATATAAAAATTATTAGATAATGGTACGGAACTATTCGTGCGTGAGTCCGACTCCTACTTTTTTTTTAAATATCACACAAATTTTAACCCTATTCAAAGTATTAAGATTCTAAATGACATCGACTAGCTCCCTTTATGTAGGTATTTAGTGTCAGAGTCCACATGTCCAACGATTCAAGTAGCCATTAATGTCTTTGAGTGCGACAGTGAGTATAAAGAGGTGAGTAAAATGGCCGACTCGTATAATAAAGTGCTGAGTAAAATGACGAGGTAAACCTATACCATTGTCAACTTTACTCCAACCGCAACCACGCCTATACCGCAGTGCTTAGGCCATCAACTGGCCATCAATGCATGTCTATCACCTAATAGCACTAGGGTAACCTCGCTGCATTAGGGTAAAGCACACAGTTTGTCAACACTGTTCAATCAGCGACTAAAATGATGTCATTTGCTTATATAATTAATTGTGATACAAAATATAGTCCTAAAGCAGTTTTAACCATAAAAAACACATTTAGGTATTATAATGTTCCTGACTGTAGGAATATTTAAGTACAAGCAAATGCGTAGGTAGGAGTGATTAACCGTTACAAAAATGAAGTCAATGGATTTGGTGACTGACTGCATGACATATCAACCTACATTACATCCTAAGCGATAAGCCTTAGAAATATTAAAAATAAATGCGTGTACCATTGGTCATGTTGGTTCTGAATAATATGGAATTGACAATTTGTTTAGTTGAGCCACATCGAGCGGTTTAGTATCAGGTGCTGGGACCACACCCTGGTCTATGACTGAGGCGCGGCCGACCTATATCCTATATCCGGTGGGAGACTGTTTTATGAAAATAACAAATAAATGAATAGGATTCAACATTGAACATTGTTTATAATACAACTATGAACACACCTTTGAGAAAAAACACGCTATCACACCGACCAATAGCGATCCTAAGTTCGTATAGCTATTATCTAAAGTTATATGTATAATATATATATATAAGCCGTGTTGGTCGAATGGGGTTGTGCCTCGACTTTCAATCTGAAGGTCGTGGGTTCGAATCCCAGCCGTGCATCAATGGATTTTTCGTTTCGTATTTATATGCACTATAACACGAGCTCTTAACAGTGAAGGAAAACATCGTGAGGAAACCAGCAGCTTAGTCAGCTCCACACGTATCGACGTCGTCTTTCCTGTGGGCGGCTGATTAAACTGAGAGGATGGTTTAGGTGCTGGGCAAGCCTATTCCATCTCAAACAATTTCCTAGGCACTACAGCTTTCCGTTAAGTGTGGATTGCCTCCTGACGCTGTATAAATCATCTAATATAGATGTAATTATAAATAAAATAAGCTCCATTCTTGAGTAAACAAATCTATTGCTATGTCTTTGATAGTGACGTCAGAGTCTTTTCCTAGTTTATAACTTAAACACTACTTCATCCTATATAGTGAATGGATGACAACATGATTGTGGAAGAATAACCCGCAATTCTATAGACATAATGATCAATAGTTATTGTCTAACGAGGGATTGAATTGTTTTTATAAGTTCTCATGTATACAACTGGTATCGGAAGAAAGAAATAGGCTCGTATAATTTACTCATACTAGTATAACAGCAGCGACGCGTTATAATGTGTACAATTGCACAACAGATATTGTGCGCCTCGGCAAACTTCGTGCATTGTATGAAAACCGAATATGCAAGTTAATACTTAGCCATCCGCGCATCCCTATCTTATTAGTCCCTATACTTTAGTTAGTTTTATTTAGAACTAGCTACTGCGCGCGGCTTCGCCCGCGTGGTACCAACATTTTGAATAGCCTATATGCTATTCCAGGTCACTATCTACGCCTATTCCAAGTTTCATCCAAATCGGTTCACTGGTTTAGGCGTGATTGAAACACAAACATATCCAAACATCTAAACAAACTCACAAACTTTCAGCTTTATTATATTAGTGGGATTTAGATGTTTTTGGTACCCCTTCGAGTTCAATTTGATAAAAAAAACTCGCACATCGAAGTTTAACGTCATGCAAATGTCAACGTTGGTAAGTAAACAGTGGAACAAAAGATACTTGGACAGAACACCTGACTTGGCGAGGCAACGGCAGGTGGAAAAGCGAATGCCTAAATACCGGACACAGAGACTTCGGCGGAAAGGCAGACGTACGCTTTGTATATATCTATATACCTTAGAAAAATATGTTGCATTAT
This sequence comes from Epirrhoe tristata, assembly GCA_951394285.1. Classification (NCBI taxonomy): domain Eukaryota; kingdom Metazoa; phylum Arthropoda; class Insecta; order Lepidoptera; family Geometridae; genus Epirrhoe; species Epirrhoe tristata. Next base: position 9,784,985 of record OX596149.1, read on the forward strand.
CGTAACAAGTGGCAATCTGTGGACTCTGTCTACCCCAACGGGATATTCCTGCGGTAAAGCAATTTTATGATCCTCCTCGCATTGTTATCCTCATTGCTGAACATGGCATAGTACTTTTCTTAACATGCCACCTGTTCCTCTCTTTGGCATCATGGAGCGCATCATGAAGCTTGGCGTTCAGCGTAAAGCGGAGTTGGTCCGACCATCTGAGTGGCCTACGACCTCTCGTGATTTCAGTTTCTAAAGGTCTACCTACACTGATGTCTACTGAGATCTAGTAAAGCTGTCCAAAATTCTGAATCTGAAACAGTTTTTAAATTAAGATATGGCATCTTCCTACAACCTTCTACTTTGTCACATGACATGCATACTCTCCAAAAAACAATGGATATTTACGCACCAATTTAATTCCGAGTCATGTGATACCCAGCTGTATACACAACGATTCCTGAGTGCGCTCTTAGTAAACTTCACCTTAACTGTTACTACGAGTAAGTACCTACCTATTCGACATATTTTTAAGATTACTTTGAAGCAGTTGGCTTAGCCCCAATCTTGAGATTGAGATTACGAATTGATAAATAAACAGACATCTGTGTGTGGCTGGGTATGCAAGAAGAGGAAGGCCGAAGAAAAAGTGGTTGGATTGTGTGAGAGATGATATGAATGTTAAAGGAGTGGATGCACAGTTGACAAGTGATAGGAGTGAGTGGAAGAAGAAGACATGTTGTGCCGACCCCACTTAGCGTGGGATAAGGTCAGGGAGATGATGATGATGAAATAAACAGACATCTATCGGCTAATCGTACATAACATACCTATGGATATCTTTCCTATTCTCTATTCCCTATTCTCTAAGCCTTAGATGGATATCTAAGGCTTAGAGAATAGGCTGAAAGAATGCGGAGGTAATCAGCTCAAGTCTATTTCAATAACGTGAGCACTACCAGCGTCCATTTAATAACAGGCATAGGTTGCCTCCCTGACGTTTGCAAAGATGCAAAAGAGTATTTTTTAAGTTTATCTAAGGTTTATAGTAAACACATGTAACTTTTTGTGACCATATGTTTTAAAATATACTTATTTTTATACCAACTTTCCTATAAACAGCTATCAATGACTCAACCACTTGACATATTGATAGTGATGTTATTTTAGAGTTGTGACATGTTTCGTCACTTTAACCGTGTTAAAAGTAAACTTATTTATTCTGGATCTACCTATATGGGATAAATGCCTGCACTTTCTTATGACAGTTGGGCTTAAAGTTCAAATCTCAATCCAATGAATGGATTTTTTAGTTTTTTGATAAGCCATCGTAGAGAAAGCTACTCACTGTGGAGATGGGCAGCATATCAAGTGTGGATTGATAACTTCTGCAAACTGCGGGATTGTGCCTAATATTTAAAATCTCGGAGTGGAACAGTCGTTGTACTATTTGTTTCTTGTTTTTTTAACTTATCTATATAATAAAACCAAAAAAGTACTTACCTACTCAAAAAATATTTTGAACTAAATAAGTGATGATTTTCATAGAATAGAATAGAATAGAATTCATTTATTTGCATAGTTGCGCTTGCGAAAATCACAACACAACACTTCGAAAGAATAAACATAAAAGTTTTTTTAGGGGAACACCACACATGATTAAACATTTTGGTATAGGTATTAACTCCACTGTAGGTATAAATTAGGTAGGTATATTGCAGCTCTAAGAAGCAGGTCTAGGTGCTCTTTTTACTTTTTTTAATATACCTACCTAAGTAATAATTTCACTTGGCGTTGGGGCAGAAAAGTTCTCGAGTGGAGGCCACGCACCGGAAACCGCAGTAGAGGACGGCCCCCCACTAGATGGAAAGACGATCTGGTAAAGGTTGCTGGGAGCCGTTGGGGTGCAGGCTGCACAAGATCGATCGCTGTGGAAATCGATGGGGGACGCCTATGTTCAGCAGTAGACACTAGATGGCTGACATGATGATGAAGTAATAATTTATCAAAAACTCTTTACGTCTATGGATGACACTCTGTGGTCTATAAGATGAAGCAAGCTTACTTTGACTCTCGATTTTAAGACACCGTTGAATAGGCAGTATGCTTAAGCATCAAGACGGAGTACGTTATAGTAAAATATGTAACTGTTTCATATAAATAAATAATAAATGAATAATGCTGGACATTTTCACACAGCATCATCTAGCCCCAAACTAAGCAAAGCTTGTATTATGGGAACCAGATAACTGATTCTACTTATATACTTTTTGTTTGTTAATACATACATATTATACATAGAAACACCCAGACCCGAAACAAATATCTGTAGGTCATACAAACATTTGTCCTGCGGCGGGGATCGAACCCGCAACCTCGGGTCGCAGGCGGACCTTCGCCCACTGCGCCACAGAGGTCATCTAATATATGAATGACATCATTTTATTGAATTATTTACCAAAGGATATAAACAAAATGACGCATAAAGACAACACTATTTTAAGTTGATTTTGATTAATGGATAATGTACAGTTTCTGCCCCCGGTTTTAAACTGTAATAGATATTTTTATATTGGTATACCTAAGTTATTTGCTAAATAAAGTTAAGTTAGGTTAGGTAGGTGCCTAATTTAATTTCTAATTATTAAAAAACAATTTTTTTATTAGTTTAAGCAATTTTATTTTAAACGTTCTTGAAGAATGTTATGACTTATTTACCTCCGCGTTTTAGCTCTAGTGTGCGATTGAGGTTTTCGCATTTTGACGCATTAAATAAACAAATGCTTACTTTTATTAATGGTATGGGTACCTACTTAGAAAAATTTAAGTAGGATAAAATAGTAAACAGAAAAAATAATGCAGTGAAATCGCTATGAAAACGAATAAAAATAAGTAATTACTTACCTACCTACTTTACTTAATTATATTAATAAAAACCAATTTAGTTACCTCCTGTAAGTTCCTAGGTACCAACTTATGAATAAGAAGTTTTTTTCTGAGTCAGAAGTATCATTCTACCCACGATATATCGTAAAGGAAAAATTGCCATCATAATTTTATCAACACACACATTCGCGCGACAACTTTTACACCGTAATAAATATGGCAGTTTAAAAGTTTTATGTCAAAGATTCTACAGAGACGTAAGGACTCACCTTGTTCAATCCAAAATTCGATTAAAATTCACGATTCGGCATCCACATTCCAAAATGCATCACTGCACGAAAAAACTTGCACAAAACCTTTATCGAAACGCACGTGTAAATCGATTCTTTCTTTTATCACCTGTTATCTTTCACAGAAACCTATTCACTAGATAAAATAAAGATTGATTTTCGCAGCTCTACTTAAATATACTAAACTGCTGTCACTTTTCCCGCTGTTTTTAAATTTCGAACAAGTTATATTTTTTTCCGTTAGCGGCCAGTACCGACATGATTCTTATTCGCGCGCTCGCGGTGAACTGAGAGACCGGTCAGAACTTTACTGGCATTGTGTCATCGTTGTATTCCGCACAGAATCACATGTGTTCAAGATCACTTTTGTAGCTTTTGTACGGATGTTTTTGAATAAAGAACCCATTATTTCATGCGATGAATCTATAGTTTAATACCTACGAATACTTGTATTTATTGGCTGATGGCTACCATTCTTTGTGTATTAATACTCAAAGCTACCATGCAAACTACATGCAAAATTGTTGTATCCAAGATCAAAGCTTTTTAAGGGTGTAAATATAAGCTTCTTGGTTGTATCAAACTTTTTGAAGTTTTTTGAATAAATACTTCTTGGTGGTTTAGACCGGCTTAATTCAGAGGGTAATAAAATAATATGCACTTACCTAGTCGCGAGCCTACATAATGGTTTTTTAACATATTCTTGCGTCCTGAAAAGAAACGAGTCTAATGAGAGGTAAGTAATGCCATTTCAAAGTCATTGACCCGTTACCAACGTAGGATTCATTTGCTCTCAAGTAGTTTCCTACTATCGCACTCTATTTATTTTTTTAATTTCTTTAAAATTCTATTAACATGAAAATGCCTTTTGGGAACATTACCTGCACTCGGTGATTTGAACACTGTTTTTTATCTTTAGTTTAGTTCAATTATGTACCTACTTATGTATTTTTATGATTATTGTTTCGTGTAAATATTTAGAAATGAGATACATATTAAGTTAATATATTCTCTAAATTAAATAAAGCCTAGAAAAAGTTTATTTGTAAATTGTTTATTTGTTGCAAATAAATGATTTGATTTGATTTGTATATAAAAAAAAAAAAGAAAGAAAATGTTTTTATTTGCTTAGACACTACTAACACAAACACACTAAGCTTAAAGATATGCCTAAAATTACGATTAAAATACATATATATCACACATATGCATACTCTTTTATATTAATTAGAAACATTTTCTGTTGATTTCTTAATACATACTTTTAGATAGAAATTCTTATATGTTGGTATTTTATGGTGAACAATAATAAAGCTATAATCTATCTATCTATCGATCTATTTTTAAATTCCATACCTATAAGTATTTTCTTTTTCAACCAATCAAGCTGTTTATCTTCTAATAGGTTCTTCTATTAAAATAATCTCGTATTCTTAATTCTCTCGTAATTTCTCCATACCCTTAGCCCATTTTTATGTGGAATGTGCACAATAGGTCTTTGTCTACTTCGAATGAAAAAAAATAGGTAACCATAAATTAAATGTATCAGCGATATAGGTTGATCTTTACAGAAAATGATATTAAAAACTAACATATCTGAACTGATGAGGGAGGCGCTGTTATCGAATTTATGTTGGCAGAAAAATAAATTCTAAAGTAAAATTCGTTAGTTCCTCTTTTAGCCACCGGCTCAGATATGTTTGTGGCTATTGATTACAGACGATTTGCATCCAGACATCAATGAAGTTCAATAATAATAAAATTATTGAATCAATGTTTCGAACTCAGCCCAGTGATATTATGAAATGTGGTTGAATTTACCTATTCGACTCTTGCTGGATAAATTTGCTCATACCTACAAAGAAATGTAGCGCTTCCAAAATTCTAATTACAACAAAAAAAAGCAATGGGATTCCAGGAGTGCCGGCAGAAGTGAAAACTTGAACGAGGTTTCGGTAACGGTTCTAAACTTAAAAATGTACAAAAAAAATAAAGTGGAAAAAACTGTTCTACTGAACTGATTTGAACCCGGTGATGTTTCACCAGAGGCGGTCACTCTAACTCTTCAACGACTATTCAAGATGAGACTAAATTAAGGCAGTGGCGTAGTTACCGAAGGGCTAGGCGGTGTAGTAGGCACCGGGGCCCCCAAGCTTAAGGGGCCCTCGGACTCTGAGTCCCGAGAGTCTGGAAGGTTTTGTTCTTAGGAAACTATAGGTATGATGTAAAAATAAAAACAACTACATTATTAGATTTTTTAAATTAGAATAGAAGTTTTTACAAAAAAATCAAACACGTTTACATTTTGCCACACCCTGCATATTTTGACTTGATAAAACCTAAACCGTTCAGTTAGGGCCCCGGTTTATTTTACACCAGGGCCCTTGGCTACCTAGCTACGCCACTTTAAGGTAGGTATAGTAAGAGAGTGGTGTCGATTTGATCACGCTATCGATGCGTTTAGTTATTTTGTTTGAGAAGGTATTCTGCGCGGCATTGTCAAAGCCATTCTTCAATTCACAAGACTTCAATAGCCATTTTCATTTCAGATTGGTTGAGCTCTATTGGCATGACAATTGATTGCAAGCTGATGTCATCACATAAATCCTTTGTAAATCTAGTGACGGTCACGTGACTCACGCAAGGCGAATCCAGAACTGCTCAACGTGCCTAAAGAAGTTTTCACTTCAATATCTGAGAGTTAAAGATTGGTTGTGCGTACTGTAAGTACTTTATCTCAGTAGGTATCTTTGTGAAACATTTGTTTCCGATATGAAATAGATCATTTTAATCATCGCATTGTAATCTAATACACGTAAGTAGTTAGTTTATCATGATAAATGAAATCAAGATAACATAATTTATGTACAGACGTAGGTAGGTACAGTCAGCTAGTTGAAATTCTTGTATTTTTCGGCAAAATCTTTAGTAATACTCGTAACGGTCACTCAACTAGGATATGCATTAAAAAGTGAATATCTTTTTAATAATAGGTAAGCACTTACTTAAGCGGCTGTTACACAAGGAGAGTTTCTCGCACGCGAGCGATTTCTTCTAGGCAATAATATGGTCACCTAGAAGAAACTCGCCTTAAATCCTGCTTAAATCTTTATTTACTAATTATATCCTATAGAATATTGAAGCTTAATTCAATAGTATCAACATGTAATTAATTCAAACTTCATTCATAAAAATTTCCAACGCACCTTATGAAGTTTTCACTTCAAAAATAGATACCTAGTTACGACACGACAATACGATCATAAAGGAACATAATTATATACCTACGTAAAATCGTTATCCTCTCTTTTGTATTTTCTGTAGTCGGGTAATACTGACATTAGGTAGGTACAGTGCCACAAACTTATCTGGACCGGTGGACAAAAGAGGAACGAATTTTACTGTAAAACTTATTTTTTATGCGAACACCAAATGCTATAACAGCGCCTCTCTCACCGGCCCAGGCCCTTGATTCATAATACAGCGGAATGCATTCGAAATCGACCGACAGCAACCAATCACAGTGCAGGAATTGATCCGAATTTGACGTTTCTTGCACTGTGATTGGTTGCTGTCGGTCGTTTCCGAACCGAATGCATTCCGCTGTATTATGAATCAAGGCCCAGATCAGTTTGTGGTACTGTACGTAGATGTACCTACTTGTGTGGTTGTCAGTACTGTTACCAATCACCATCGCAAATGACCTGATAATATTTTGTAAATGTGTTTCATTCAAGATAAAATATTTTAATATCTTTTGATTAGTATGACTTACTTTGATACGGATGTATGAAAATTCTTCAGAATTAATTTCTACTAAATATCAATGATAGTAAAATATCATTGTCTTACACAATAACATAGTAACTATAATTATTGTTATTTGATATTAATTTGTAGCTAAGTAGATAAGTTCCTTAAGTTAGATAACTAACCTACCTCGAAACGTAACAAATAAATACCTATGAATACAGAACACAATTTTGTATGGAAAAACGTTCACTGCGCAGACAAACGGCTAACTTCACGAATGCCTAGATCCGTTGGGCGAACTGTATTCATAATTAGACTTTTGAAATACCAAAAACGTAGGTATTCAATTTACTAAGAGAAAAGTCAGGCCTACGTCGTAGACGTGATTATGCTACGAGTGCTACGGCGAACAACGCAGTGCTACGAAATAAACACGAGTCTCGTCAACCACCGGTCCTTTCTTCTTACTATCTTACCACTTAACTATTCTAATAATTTACGAACGTTATACAATTTATAGATAAGAACTAAAAAAGGTACTTACACTGCTGGCTTCAAAAGTTTATTGGAAGTAGCGGCATCTTGGACAGCGACCTGCGGTGCTTCCGCCACATTCACGGTATTTCCGCTTATCATTTTATTTTCTTCCATGATTCACAGCCTAACAAAAATTATATAATTTGCTACTGGCACATTATATGCCAGGAACAAATTATGCAAAAAACACCCTCGAGTTTTGAATTTTGAAAAAGAAACACTATTATTTTTATCGCATTCGAATTTGTTCGGAATTATAATTTTCGATTTTAGTAACGTGGCAAGAATTCCATACAAGGACCCGCTTCCAAGTGGATGATTGCAGACGAGCTATCTGATATAATTTGAAGTAATCCTTTTATCATATCGACATACTTAATTGTTTGATTATTACAATAGGCATTCAGCTGATATTATTCGTATTTTATGACAGACAAAATATTAGAAAAATGTCCATATCGGAACTTTTATTTGCATATGGATGTATATACCCACCTATGTCAGAGATGTGTCAGACGCACGTCCAAAATAAAATGCAATAAAAGCTTTAGATCATAATTGATTGATGAATCGAGATCAATACCTTAGTATGCTAGTACCTAACAAAATGAAACAGTCTGACTGCAAAACTATATGTTACATAGTTAGAGGAAGGTTTAAATATTTGACACTACTTATACTATTACAGAAATAAACGATTTTCATCTTCATCCATTTAACAGCTAGGTAATTTAATTGCTTCTATAAAATGTACAGGGTAATTTTTATTTATTTCCGTCTAAAACTAAAAAGTGCCACCTAGCTTGAAAATATTGCACCGAATGTTCAGCTACTCATTGATAGATGGCGCTACTAAACACCTACATGATACCTTTCTTAAAATTCATTCTAGCCTAACAAAATATTAAAATAAGTAAATTAGTTAAAAGAAGAAAAAAATGCAATATAAAGACAGTTTTTAATTTAAAAGATACCAAACTATTCTTAATCATATTCGTATGAACGAATAGCTATGAGTTGTATTGAATAATACAAAATATGAATGTATTTTTTTTACCCAAATAAAATTATGTAGATTGAAGTATCTATTGTAACTGTTGTTTATGATGTGGAGAAAATAAAACTTTATTCTATTCTATTCTATTCTATTCTATTCTTCTATTATTATTTAATATTTTGTAAATATGAATACAATCTGAATGGGTACCAATTATTTCTATCTACCTACTAACATTCATGAAAACTACATCACTCCTCTAAAACTAACCTTAAACCTATATCTTCGAGTTCAATCTATCAAAACCTACGTAGGTTTCGTGGTCTCATCAACGACTGTTGTATTTTCATCTTCTCTTTGAAACAAATAGCTAGTTTCTTGTGTTGTACTGGATCCATATCCTGGATTCGTTTGATACGTCTTTCCGTACGTGCTAGGTTGACCATAACTTTGGCTCTGTCCGTAGTTAGATTGTCCATTTCCGTAAGATGGTTGCCGGCTCACTGGTTGATAGTCGCTGGTTGCTTGGTTGCGGTTCTGTTGGTTCTGGTCGCGTTGATTCCGCTTGTCCAATTGGTTCACACCGCTGTAAAGTGTTAGAATGTGAATGAAAGGAGGACGGTTCTGTATAAATAACAGCTGGTAAAACTACCTATTTTGAAATAAATAGGGTTAAGGTTTTAATCTATTTAGTGAGCAAGGACGGAATCAGAGTATAGGTGACGCATTTTGGATGAGTAGGTCCTATAGATGAAATTTAATTTATGTTTTTTTTAATTGATCATAAGCTAAAACATAATTTTAAATTCACCTTTCATCTCTGTAAGGTCTTCTTTCCCCGACGCTTTGCCAGCCACTTGAAGTACCATACCCTGCCCCGGACGACCCATACCCAGCTCCGGATGAACCATATCCAGCCCCAGATGAACCATACCCTGACGATGCGTACCCTGCACTAGAACCGTACGGGTCTTGTCTGTAGCCACTGCTTCCGTATCCTGGATCAGGTCTGTACGCACTCTGGCCGTATCCAGGGCTCTGGCTATAGCCACTTTGGCCATAGCCAGCATTTTGCCCATAGCCACTCTGGCCATAGCTAGCACTCTGCCCGTAGCCAGCACTCTGGCCATTTCCACTTTGTCCATAGCTGGCACCACCATAGCCCGACCCTCTGTATGGATCCTGGTATCCGGAGTAGCCAGAACTACCAGAGTTTGACCAACCATTTTCTACAGGTCTGAAATAGAAAAGGAAACCGTTATACTAGTTTCTGAACATATGTTTAAATATAATGGGAAACTTCATAGCGACACATCGCGCTATCCTTGAATTTTGCGTTAGAAAGGTGTTATCCTACCATTCGAACAAAATATTATCACAATAACTGTATTCCCTAGGCACGGCAAACACTCTCAGATTTATTTAAAGGCAATTGAAGTTCAGCAAGGCAATTCACACTTCATTCGGATGCAACAGATCGATAAACTTCTTCGAAGTAACTCGAAATAAATAATAGGATACCTAGAATACTGAGGTCGTGGCCACACGGCAGCGGGAGCGGGAGCGGGTGCGGGCTCGGGCCGACCCGACGCGAAGTAGTACCCCCTTCCCGCCGCGTCCCACCCCGATTGGCCTCGGTACGTCTCGTCCCACGGCCTGAAACTATACATTGCGTATTTTTATACGTGCAATGATGTGTAACAAACTAACAAATATACCATCATCATCATCCAAAGCTTGACTTCATCCACTGCTGGGCCAAGGCCTTCCTAAATTTTGCCATCAACAACGATCCTGCGATAATCTGACCCATTGACGGCCTGTAATCTGACCCATCTATCTGGCCGCTGTATCCTTGGGTAGGTACATGTAATTTTTTTTTAGTTTTACCAGACCCATCAAGGGTACGAGAGAAAAATGCAACATGCGCAAGGGCGGTACCTAAATGATAAAAAATGCTGGAGAAATAAAGAAATTCACTTGAATTCATTGTGATATCGAGATTTTTGATATCCCCGGGCTCGAGGTTTCATTGTTCGATTCCTTATCTACCGGGACTTATCTTTTAGTATTGTGTATTTCCAAAATGACTAAGATGTTATCAAGGTAAACAAAGATGGGAAAATCATTATCAATCATCATAATTGAATATCCGAAGCAGCATTTACCATCGAAAGGTGTCAAGACTGTACAAATTGGATAATTGTACCTACGGTATTTTGTCTTGATTATCTTGACAGCTATTTGTACGCTTGGAGACGTAAATTACGGGACTTATTTCGCCATTTTTGAAGGAGCTTTTTTTAGTTGCTCTGCTATATAAAAGTTTTCGTGTTTTACTAGGTTCTATTATGTAATTTCGGTGGCATTTTACTAATGAAGCGTTGGATACGTAACAGGAGATTTGGCAAATGGAATGGGGGAGTATTCAAGAAGATTTCTCATTTGACGAAAGATTTCCGTTGGAGTTTTGAAATGACAAGCCGCCATGTTTTTTTTCAAAACCAAATTGACATGACTTGACTTGACATGACATAAATATTTAAAACTTGAAATTGGCAGAATTATACTACTAATACAGTTAGTTGCAATTAATAAAAAGAAGAAGAAGAAGACGTAAATTACAAACAACTTACCTACAAGCATAAAGCAAGGTTTAGATGAAGCCAGTGTGTGCAGCCAGCGCTGGCTTGTTATTGGCCTTGGCTCTTGAAAAACTGTTTATATGTGGCCAATAACAAGCCATCGCTGCCAGTATAACTGGCTGGCCAACACTGGCTTCATCTAATCTTGCTTTAGTCTTGTAAGTTATTTGTAATTTACGTCTTAATTAAGGAAGAATAATTCATCCTTAATACCTAAACCAAATATTTATCATGTGTCTAAGCAAACTGTTTGTAAGTTCGTATGAGCTATTAATATTAAACTCGGTTAACACAGTTTTTTGCCACTTCAAAAAGGGAAGATCGTCGGAAACTATATTTTTGTCCATCAAACAATGGACAATTCTCATTCATTAATTCATTCAATTGATATTTTTGCTAATGTTTCGTTTAATAGAGATTCGAGATAAAAAGTTCGTGTCTGAACCTTGTGATTTGTTAAAAACAATGATGTAGGTATGCAGTATTAACAAAAACTAAAACAAAAAGTTTAGCAACGGTTTGCTTAATATAATTACTTAGTCATAACGGCTCTAGGAAACATAATAAATTATAATTCGTTACCTATTTTTAGAGCATTAATTCTAGTGGCCGTGGCTTTGTATTGTTGTGTTGATATTTAAAGTCAGATAAAACGGTTTATTCTATTCGGATTTCATATGTGCGGTGTTTTTTTTCAAAGGTTCAAACTTTCATAAAAATTAGCACGACAGGAAAACTACTAGGGTATACTAAAGCACAACGGATTGGAGAGCTTAACTCTCTGAAGTAAGGTGCAATAGACGATTGCGCAGGTTTGGTAGGGTAGGTAAGCGAGATAGTTCGATTTTAGGCGTCATCAAAAATGGGTTCTGCGAGAGCTAAAGAACGATTGTTAGACATCCTTTAAGGATCTAGACTGCCCTAATTTCTGAAAGAATCTACTGTGCCTAGAAGAGTCTTGATCATGTCATTGTAACTATCATTTCATTAAATAAAAATTGTCTGAAGTCTACATAGAAACTATTGGAAATGTCTAAATGTAAGGTTAACACAAATACATAGGTAGATTTAGAGCCATGTTGGTCGAATGGGGTTGTGCCTCGACTTTCAATCTAAATCCCGGCCGTGCATCAATGGATTTTTCGTTTCGTAAAATTTATATGCGCTATAGCACTAGCTCTTAACGGTGAAGGAAAACATCGTGAAGAAACTTTAGTCAGCTCCACACGTACACGTCGTCTTTCCTGTGGATTGCCTCCTGACGCTGTATAAATCATCTATTAAAGATGTAAAGGTTTAAGTTTATAGGTAGATCTACCTAAACACGCATGTAACCTAAGCCACAAGCGGAAGCTAGTGTTTTCAGGAGCACGTTCCACCACATTGATTTTGCATAGTTCATGTGTTTACAGTTAGATGAATCAAATGTCAATTGATACGCTTTCGCCGATCGACATTGCATGGTCTATGCTCAAAATAATGAGAAGAATATGAGCAATAACGGTAGGTGCTATTGTCCTGAATAAACATGCTATTTGATACCTAGCTTGTTAAAAAAGTACGTGAGTGTCGTGGAACACTCGGTTGGAACGAAGTAGAGAGTACTTTTCTATACTGGGAATTTCAAATTCAAATCAAAGGCGTCCGTACTAACAATGTAACAATCTATGGACTGTCGCGGCTGCGTACTTCGCACTGTGACGATTTCGTGATGTGACGGCCGTGACGGTAAAATGGAACGAATTTTTTTATTCCAGCCCCAGCCTGTTTTTCTTCGATACCGTCCGAAAAGGAACTTCGTTCCAAAAAATTCGTTCATCTGCAAGTTGAGTCATAGCTCTGTAGATTCGATTTCTATTCCATTTTTATTTGTAACTTAACTGAGGGCCAGACTATTAAAAAACTCACCTTTCATGAGGTCCCCTTCCCGCTGATGGTCCATACCCTCCATATCCATCATCATATCTGTCATAAACCGGTCTCCTATAACCATAGTCATTTCTGTAGGGGTCATCATATCCCCCATACCTATCATAAGGCCTCCTATCATAATACGGTCTATCATAATCCCTTTCTCTATAAGGATCACGCAAGAATCTATCATAGTAATCTGGACGATATCGATCTCTATCGTCATATCTGTTTCTATGCTTCTTCTTTCGGTCTTTGTCGTCCCTTTTGTCGTCATCGTCTGTACTGTTCTTCGGTCTATCGAAGCCGTCATCGTCGTCCTTCTTATCGTATCGCTTGCCTGATGTCGGCCTGTGTCTGCGGTCGTCGTCTCTGTCATCGTCTTCATCAGATCGATCGGACCTGTCATCACATCTACCACATCGTCGGTCGTCTCTTGCGTACTCTAGTCTGTCGTAGAATGGTCTCGCGTATCGGTAATCATAGTAGCTTCGGAGTTGACGGTTGAGCTTGTCTGGGGATGAGGTGGGAGTGAGGACGGCCGAGAGAATTGTCTCCTCGGTTGAAGCTGGTGCTGCGTAGATGATGGTGAGAGCCTGAAAAAGAAAAAATCATGTAGAAAGTTTTTTTATGGCCACTCATTTGAATTCTATGATTGTGTTCCTATAAAAAAGTTGTAGAGCTCAAAAAGGTCTATCGAAAGTCTATAACAATCTAATTTATATTTTTAGGTAAAAGCCGCGGCTTCTCGCGCCGATGGATCGCTATCAAAATTATAAAATGATAAGTACTCATATTTTGCATGTTGGTTTTTCATACAAAGGAAATCAATGCGCGCTTTACTTTATTAATAATTTTTAAATGCTTTAAAAAGGTTGTGTTCTAATTTAAAAATGTTTGTTTTTGTCAATACTTGCAAACATTAGGAAGTTAGGCTCATGCACACTAACCTTGATCGCAATCCAATTCTTTTGCGATCACACTGTGATATCATAGTTGCATTGTTTATGGGCACAATTACATCAGCGACCTTTGAAACAATGGCGAAATGAAAACGACCGTCAAAATTAACAATGAAAATCAGCTCTTTTCCTGTGCAAGAGCATTTTCACATATTTAGGCGGATTTTTGGAAATTAGATCAAATCATTATTTAAAAGAAAAATTATAGATTTTCCCTTGCGTGGTAAAAACATATGATAGATATCAATCTCATACATATTTTGGGAATAGGTATTTATACAATTCTTAGAATATAAATCTGTGACAGGCGGACAAAGAGACTGTGGCTATTAGTACATATATAAATGTAAGAATTAAAAATCTGATCATAATCTTGCATAAAAACACAATTTATTTTAATTTCCATACAAATTATATTAGTTTCAATGAAACTAATAAACCTAATTATAATAATACATTGTTTATGTATGTAAAATAAGTGTAATTCGTGTAACACGTAACTCCCAGTGGGTTTGTATTGTCTGTAGTCACCTGCACATCCGCTGACTCATACTAATGTGTTTATAATTACCGTACCTACAAAAGGACACTTCAAAAGTTGTTAAAAACGGATTGCTAGATCTCTCAAGTTTTATACAAGGGCTACTTTAAAAAAAAGAAGACGGCTTAAGACGGAAGCGCTCAAATGAAAAGCCACTGGCGGTCATCCATCCACTTACTGACTTGTTCGAACGTTGCTTAACTTCGATGATCTATCAAGAACGACTAAGGAAGCACGACTACGAGCGCTTCTCGAGCGCTTTGCGAATAAAATTGGTTTTAATAGAGTCAGTTAGTGACGACCTCTGTGGCGCAGTGGGCGAAGGTCCGCCTGCGACGCAGAAGGTTGCGGGTTCGATCCCCGCTGCGGGACAAATGTTTGTATGACCTACAGATATTTGTCCCGGGTCTGGGTGTTTCTATGTATGATATGTATGTATTTACAAACAAAAAGTGTATAAGTTGTTTATCAGTCATTCTAGTACCCATAACACAAGCTCTGCTTACTTTGGAGCTAGATGATGCTGTGTG
This sequence comes from Epirrhoe tristata, assembly GCA_951394285.1. Taxonomy (NCBI): domain Eukaryota; kingdom Metazoa; phylum Arthropoda; class Insecta; order Lepidoptera; family Geometridae; genus Epirrhoe; species Epirrhoe tristata. Next base: position 9,800,025 of record OX596149.1, read on the forward strand.
AGAAGTCCAGCGTTTTTTATTTATTTAGTCCATTTAAAACAGTCCCAACGTTATCAGGACCGATGTCCGAAAAATCATTTTTAAAAACGTTGGGGTCATTTAGAACATTAAAAGTTAATTTAGGACTCGTTGAAAAGCGAGGTTATGGTGTGGTGTAAAGCTTCAGCAGATTACAAACTTTTATCCCGCAGCGGGAAACGAACCCGGAACTTTCAGCGTCACAGGCGGGTACTACCTACTTTGCCTACTACACATCTAAATTATTGAATACCTACCTACTGATATTATGTCCCTCAAATACTAAAATGATATAAGTAGCTTTAAGCGAAGGGTTTGGTGAAGGTAAGTAATCTGTAATTGCTGGTTATTTGCCTAATTTTGTTAGAAGTAAGTAACTGGTACTTCATGGGTGGGTTAGGTACCCACCCAAGTACTACCACACAACCATACAACCACCATATAATAACTGACCTTCACCAAACCCTTCGCAAAAGCTATATAATTTTAGTAATTGAGGGACATAATTACATAATTTTAATGTACTCTTCGTTCGAAATTTGATTTGAACTTATTATGTGAAATATCAGTAGGTAGCTATTCAATACCTGAGAAGAAAAACCTTATCAAAATTTTCGATTCCCACGGGATTCGAACTCGCAACGATCAGACGATCCTAAAGCCGGAGTGCCTTACCCTTCGGCCACAGAATCCATGTCTATGTCTATGTCTATGTCAAAATTTTTGATTAGCTCATATTTTATCGGTTATAGCACCGGTAACTTTCATTTCTCAATGAAAAACCTAAATGTGGTTTAACACTATAAAAAATATAAATCAAACCTACTATATCTATAGGTATTATAACTAAGTAAAGTACTAAATTACTAAGCCCTCAAGTAGTAACAATTTTTCTTAATAGATAAATTATATTAGCAAAAAATTAGGTAAGCACCAATGTAAATAAATAAATAAATAATGCTAGACATTTCACACAGCGTCATCTAGCCCCAAACTAAGCAAAGCTATGTACTATACGTACCGACAGTCTTTTTCAGACTCACCCGAGCTCGTCCTGCTAACCAATTTATTGCCCTTATAGATATACTTTTTTCTACATATTTTACATTAGGTAATCAAGAATCTGTCCACTTTAATTATATTTTTATGTATTCATTTGTAAGTATTTCTGCTACCATACAATTACCATCCATCGAAACATAGATTACTTGTTAATACTCACTAATAATAATAATCTTCTCATCTTGAATATTATAACAAACTGGAGTTCGTTTTCTGATCATTTACAAAGCACTGACCTCACGCAAAACTCGTTTTATAAAAATAAGTAGCACAGTGTATTCTCGCCCTTACATGTTGATTCGTAAAAGCTCACTGGCTGAAAGTTTACGTCAAAAAAGTTTACGTATTTTTTTAATTTCAACTTGGCTACGCACTGCACGGTCGCGTGATGTATACTGACGAGTTTTACTGGCACTCTCGCCTTATAATAATTATGGCTATTTGTTGTTTTGTAGGGTCCTGGACCAAAATTTAAAATGAAAACCGTAATCATGGTAATTGCGTCGGTCACGGTTGCTTGTATGTATTTACAGCTAAAGACAACGTATATGCTTAAAATGTCTATGTATTCCTCATTATTAATGGCACCTTTCTCTCAAATTCAATTTATATATTTTTATATCGATCTTGTGTAAAATGTTAAGTAGGTTTATGTAATAGATAGGTAAGTATCAAAGTCATATTGAGGCTTCATACGAGCTAGGGTGCGGTATTATAATTATGGTAAACATATTAAAAACAAAAGGTTAGGCGATCTTAATAGTAATTAGATCATTTATCAACAAGAACGATCCCTGAGGTAAAAACCGACAGCCCTGTAATGGAACCACATTTACTTAACCTAATTACATTCGCAAAGGCTATTTTTTTACACGAGTTTATTCAGTATCACTTACACTTCCACATAACACACATGTACAATGTCAAACGAGGTAGAAAAAATTGCATACGTCTATGGAGACGTATGTCTTCGGAAACAGAGGAGGAAACGTCAAAAGCTCCTCATCATAGAGCTGTTCCTGGACTACGCAAAGAACTCCACTCTCCACGGTCTACGGTACATCGCCGAAAGAGGGCTCACGATCATCGAGAAGTTGTTCTGGATCACCACATTCTTGATAAGCATCGCTCTCTGCTCGTACCTCATCAAAAACGTCTATGTGAAGTGGAAGGACAGCCCGGTCATCGTCACCGTGAGTGAAAGGTTCGTCTCCGCGGGTGAAGTCCCTTTCCCGTCCGTCACCATCTGTCCTCAAATCAAAAGTAAGGCTACCATCTATAATATTACCAGGCAATCTGCTAATTATTTAAATCTAACCGATGACGAGCAAGCGATGCTGGCGGACGTCTCAATGCTCTGCGGGTTCGATAGATATGGTGTTAGAAATTACACAAATTCTAGCTTAATAACACACATTGACAAAGTATCACCGAGTGTGACCGACGTGTTGTTATACTGCGGATGGCATGATATACCTAGGGATTGCAATGATATATTTAAAAAGGTATACACGGCTGAAGGACTGTGTTTCAACATGAATGGTCTCGCGGCTGCAGAAATGTTCCGTGACACAGTGCAGACAGACTACAATTACACAGATAGAGATATACCCACTAAGGGCTGGTCATTACAAAGCGGTTATGACACAGGAAATTTCACAGATGATGATGATAGCTATCCTATGCGAGGCAGCGAGGACGGTGGGACGCCAGATCTTGAAGTCCTATTTTGCAGTAGCGATAAAGACGTCGATGGTATATGCAACGGCTTAAACTCTGGATACAAAATCTATATCCAGCACCCAGCAGACCTTCCCCAATCTTCCATGTATTACTATGCAGCTATCGATAGACAGGTTTCTTCATTGGCCATCAGCTTCAACCACCTATCAGCCCCTATAGCTTTGGAAGGCTACTCGATAGAAGAGCGACAATGCTACTTCCCAAAAGACCGCCAACTATTATACTTCAAAATATACACAATGAAGAATTGCAGAGCCGAGTGTTTATCCAACTACACTTATGAAATATGTAACTGCGTGGGGTATTATATGCCTCATACTAATAGCAGCCAGATATGTGCGGAAAATAAAGTTCAATGCATGCGGAACGCCCATGAATTAATGGCACGAAAAGAACTTAGTCTGGAACTTTCAAAAAGCGAGGATGGCTGTCGATGTCTGCCGGCCTGCAACACTGTCGAGTATGAAGCAGAGATTCTCAAAACTGATTATAATTTAGAAAGGTTTTTGAAAAAATCGGGGATCGACATATTCAACGATACAAAGTTCTCCAAAATAGAGATGTATTTCAAGAAACCTCGGTTCGTGTCGATGCATCGTTCGGAGCTTTTCGGTTTGACGGACTTTCTGGCGAACATTGGAGGACTTCTTGGCGTGTTTCTGGGCTTTTCCTTTCTGAGTCTGGTTGAGATATTGTACTTTATAACTTTGCGGGTCGGCTTCTCGTTGAAACGAGACTTAAAGGAAGAGAAGAGGAACCGAACAAACAGTTTTAAAGTTGCATCGGATTAAATTGATTACCTACCACTTTAGAATAGAAAAGAATAGAATAAAGTTTTATTTTCTCCACATATACACAGTTACAAAATAGGTACTTAAATCTACACAATTTTATGTGGGTGAAAATACGGCTACCCCTCAGCATTTGCTCGAACAGCTCGAGAGTGCTGGAGCGCTGGTTTTCAGTGGCGCCATACCCGTTGTGGCGCAGCACTTGCTGCGTCACGCGTCTTATTGCATAATTATCTTATTAGTTAATAAACAATTTACTACTTACCTAGTCTGGCAAACCGTGCTAAATACTTTTTCTTCGAGAAAAATTACTCGTTAGTTCTTAATATATTTTGTACAAGTAACCACATGATTAATATCACTTTTACATTTTGATTCCAATCACCTTTCAATGAATAATATTAAAATATCAAATGATAGGTACATCCTATTAAACTTATTTATTTAATCGTATGACAGGCGTTATAAAACTAAAATTTAAATTTAACAAAAATAAAATCGTTCTAAACTTAAAAACAAAAATTACACTAGTACTTAGTCTACAAGTTAATGTTTAGATTCCCAAGCCAGGATACTGCTTCAGGGGGGAGATCTATTAGGTCAGTCCAGGGTCCTGGGTACGAGTGTATAGGGCAGCGTGAGATGATGTGCTCCATGGTCTGGTCTTCTCCACCGCATTCGCAGAGCGCCGAGTCTGTCCAGCCCCATTTATGCCGATAGTAGTTGCATCGGCCGTGTCCAGTGAGAAGCCTGTTGAGGCGACACCATAATTCACGGGGCAGGGAGAAGCCCTTGTGTTTGGAAGTGGGGTCAACACATTGGGCGTACGAGCCTTTTGTGTTTTCTAACCAGTCACTTTTCCAACTTTCTGTTATCTGAAAGTTATCAAGGTGTTGGGCAGCAGCGTATGGAGGACGTCTTGATTTTAATCTGTGAGGTGGTGGGTAGCAGAAATCACCATGGACAGGAAGAGCAGGCTGTGAGTGAATTTTGTCGGCTTCTCTCTTAAGCGCGTGTTTTCGACGGAGGTGTGAAGGTTCTATGTGGCTCAAAGCTGGCAACCAGTAAAGGGGTGTTGATTTGATAGTTCCAGTGATGCAGCGCATGGCGGCATTAAGTTTCGTGTCCACCTTGTGGACGTGAGCGCTTTCTAGCCACACTGGCGAGCAATACTCCGCAGCTGAGTAGACAAGAGAGATGCCAGTCGTGCGGAGGCAGTCAGCGGATGATCCCCAGGTTGTTCCACATAGTTTGTGAAGGATATTGTTACGGGATGAAAGTTTATGGGATAGTTTGCTTAGGTGCTCTTTATATGTTAAGGATCTGTCGAGAGTTACGCCGAGGTATTTTGGAAAAGGGTTGAATTTTAACTTTTCGCCTTTAAAGCCTACTGTAGGAACATAGTTTGCCAGGCTGTTGTTGAGATGGAAACACGCTACTTCCGTTTTGTTCGGGCTAGGTATTAGTCGCCAAGACTCAAAGTATTTTGATAGAATATCAAGATCTGCAGTTAGGATGTTTTCATTGGTCTTCATATCCGTACTCTGCGCAACTAGTGCAATATCGTCTGCGTATATGAATTTAGTGCCTGTAGTAGCTGGGAGGTCGTGAATGTAGAGGTTGAAAAGCTGCGGAGCCATGACAGATCCCTGAGGTAGTCCGTTATTCAGTTTACGCATACGGCTTTTGGTGTTTCCCAAGTGCACCTCAAACTCTCTTTCACTGAGCATGTTGGAAATCAGGTTCACAATTTCTCGGCTTGGAATCACTGATAGAAGTTTGCACACGAGACCCTGTTTCCAAACTGTGTCGTAGGCTGCCGTCAGATCTATGAAAACTGCGGTTGTTTTTAATTGCCTTTGGAAGCCAGCTTCGATGTGAGTAGTAAGGGCTAATACTTGGTCGGTGCAGTTTCTACCTCGTCGAAATCCTGCTTGTTGAACAGGAGTCACGGCATCTATAAATGTATTAAACTTATGAAAATTGAAAAAGAAAGCTCTCTTAAAATTTATGTAAGTATTTTTTTATTTATTTTTCCTAGATAAATAAGTTTAAAAATAAGTTGTTTTGTAGCGATCATGCTTATCATAGAATATTCTTAGTAATTTTATCATTCGGTAGAGCCAAGCCATTACAAAGAAGAAAAGGTACAGAACCATAGACACAATTTGACTCTTACTTGACCGTTTTGATTTATTTTTTTATTTGTTTATCACGATGAGGCCTACCGTGGAGCCGAAGGCTGTTGCTGTTATATTTAGCAAACCTTTGTGAGAATTCGGCTTTTTTAAGTAGCTTTATGATCTGCACTTGATACAGTTTATTGTAGGTACTTATAAAAAAAATGTATATACCTATAATTTCACATGATCTACTTAAATTTAGTATGGTAATGATTTACCAATTGCCTTAAATACCTAATTTAGGTACATAAATAAGATATAATTTATATTTTTAGGATGTGTCTGGTAGCTTGTTAGTAAAAAAAGTTGCATTCGTAAAACTCCAGATAATTAATATAATACCTAAAACGAAATATTCTGCCATTAATGAATTAATGAAATAAGACAATTACACTGAAAATATGCATACCAGGAAACTCCCAATCAGCATCATTACAAGTTTTTTTGTGGCAAAAAACAGAGTAGGTACAGTTCTTCCAACGGATCTAGGCATTCATGAAGTCAGCCGTTTGTCTGCGCAGTAACCACTTTTTCATACAAAAATGTGTGCTGCGCAGACAAACGTCTAACTTCACGAATGCCTAGATCCGTTGGAAGAACTGTACCTAGCTAGTCGTATGTAGTCATCGAGAAGAAGATACGACGAACTTTTGGAGGAAGAGGAAGTGCTATTGTTTTACACTTGACGCACTGTTTCCATTATCTTCCGATTTAAAATCCGCGCCACGATAGTATATGGGTATTTTGCTAAATCCGCTTAGAAAGGGTATCTTTCATGATCTGCATAGTAGGTAAAGCATATACTCTTAAAAAAGTCTAAAAATATTTTTACAGTGAAAGTGATTTTTTGGAAATGTTACTATTTATAGGTTTTATTGCTTATAAATTATGGAGATACTTATCTGCAGATAATAATAATAAATAATGCTGGACTTTTTTACTCAGCATCATCTAGCCCCAAAGTAAGCAGATCTTGTGTTATGGGTGTAGTATAAGTAGTATGACTAATATACTACTTATATACTTTTTGTTTTGTAAATACATACATATTATACATAGAAACACCCAGACCCGAAACAAATATCTGTAGATCATACAAATATTTGTCCCGCGGCGGGGATCAAACCCGCAACCTCCTGCGTCGCAAGCGGACAAGCTTAGATAAGTATCTCCATAATTCATTGCTTATTTACAGAAGTACTTCCTACTTATATATTAGTTCTGAACGTATAAGAGCAGCCATGATTGTGCTTAAATTACTAATTAATCAGTAGACCAATTTAGATGACTCTTGGTATAGTCGATGTAGATCATCGCCTGGAAAAGCTTAGAACCTTAGACTACTTATTGAAAATGTTGGTACCCACCAGGAACCACGCGAACAAAGCTGGGTGGAAGCTAGTTCTGAAAATGCGATAGTAAAAATCTCGAGCGTCCAAATCTCGTATCGTATAACAGTGGTCACAATAAAATCTAAACTACATTACAAAAATCACGGGGCACCGAACCGCGACTGACGCGTCATTGTTGCTTTGATAGCCAGCGAACCGTGTTCAGTAAATCATTTTACTATGCGTGAACTCTTTCCCACTTTTACAAAAGTAGGTTCATAAAGGTAAGTTCAATCACATTGGTCATGTGAATAGTTAACACGGTGACCAGTTGGTGACTAAACTGAGGCTGAGCTGTGATGGATTTTTTGCAGCTGATGGTTATGTTCCACTATAGAAAAAGTTGTAGGTAAGTACCTATTTTAGGCCATCCACGCTCCATACAAGGCTGGGCCCAAAAGTCAAAAGTGCCGGCAAATGAAAATAATGGCTTCACCACTATTGGGAATGTCAATCCGAGTAATTTTCAGTATGGCACGTCTCTAAGTCCAGTGCTGGACTTACAAAATCATTTAAAGTAGGTACTTAGTTGACTGGGGACTTGGTGCCTTACTGAAAAATACTCCGATTGACTTCCCCAATAGTGGTGACACCTTTATTTTTGTTGGCCGGCACTTTTGACTTTTGGGCCACAAATGAATAGCCTCATTTAAGCCAACCAAAGATCTTCCAGAGGTAGAGAGCGACTAGTGTGAAAGCGGGATTGGGAAAATCTAGACTAAACGTGGACCATAGACTAAATTGGATCGACGAAAAATAGGAAGACCAAAAGTCGTGATAATTGTTTTTGAATTTACGGCACATGAACCGGTGAGCTTGCTTGTATGAAGAATGTAATGCGAGCTGCGCCATCTAGCAGCGAGTAGCAGAACTCAAAATAAAAATTAAATTGTAGTGTAGAGCTCTTTTTCTTTATTTTAGTACCTAATAATAAAATACGTTCTACTAACTTAACAAAAAATTTAGAAATGTTTCTTACGGTTATTCTTAGTAGTAGCCTTTTACATAATAGGTAAGTACCTACTTATTAGGTCCAACCTATTAACTTATTATTTTTAGTGAAAATTATGTTTGTAAGCAAATTGCGTTGACACCCGTCACCCACTAACCTATTCTTTTCAATAGGAGGCACGTGACCTCAATAGTGACCTAGTTGCTACCTAATTTGTTTTGACGAATCAAAAGTATCGATTTCAATACACTATCGTAAACTAGGTACAGATAAAAATGAATAACTACACAAGTAAACGAAACTAAGAAAGATATGCTAGCTGATAGGTGAGTGAGTGGGGTGGTGCCCTGGCTTTCGATCTACGTATAATATCGTGGGCTCTAGTCCCGGCCGTCTATCAATTGATTTTTCAAAAAAAAAAAAAAAAAATGCTGGACTTTTTCACACAGCATCATCTAGCCCCAAAGTAAGCAGAGCTTGTGTTATGGGTACTAGAATGACTGATAAACTACTTATATACTTTTTAATTGTAAATACATACATAATATACATAGAAACACCCAGACCCGGGACAAATATCTGTAGGTCATACAAACATTTGTCCCGCGGCGGGGATCGAACCCGCAACCTTCTGCGTCGCAGGCGGACCTTCGCCCACTGCGCCACAGAGGTCGGCATACTTCTAATCTATTCTTCTACATTTTCTAAGGATGTTGCATTATTTAAACTACAGAACTGAGAAAATTGCGTTGTATTTTTATAACACGTGGTTCCTTTTTGGAAAGTTTTAGGTAAAAAAACTATCGTAGGTACGTATAATACGCACAATCGTTCTTTAGCTCTCTGAAGTAGCTGCGCGCAGAACCCATTTTTGATGACGCCAAAACTCGTGCTATCTCGCTTACCAAACCTGCGCAATCGTCTATTGCACATAACTTCAGAGAGCTAAAAGATCCGTTGTGCTTAGTATACTAACTTTAAAACTTTAACTTTCAACTTTTGTGTTTGACTGACCCTTTGCGAAGGAAACAGAAATCTACAACTTAGAGCAATAAATCATTAATCAACCCACCACTCAATGAACATCAAATATAATATATTAGAAGCTTTGAGTGCCTTTGACACACAACGAAACCACTGTTTATCAAAATTTTGTTCAAAATGATGGATGATTCGATATCGACCTTCATTGAACAGTTATTTTGATAGTTAATCCTCATATAAAAGTGTAAAGGCTACTATTAGGGAATGCCTATGTTTTAGACGTCTACTAATGCTCTTTCTAAAAATCTTAAGATTGGTAGATTTTGAAGATATTATGATTTTTTAAAATCAATAAAGTAGTGGTAGAGCAATTCGCTCTACCACTTTTAGAAATTCCCGCTACTTTCTGTGCAAAAAGTTTGAGGTTTAACACAATGAATAAAAACTTTTAAGAGTAAGTACAGGCAGGTGTCACGTCATTTTATTTTAATTTGTTGGGTTCAGAGACAGGGCGAGTACAGGACGCCATGGGTCATTAACCCGACACCCCATGACATTCTACTACTTATCACCCTACGATCATATTGGTAAATGGAAACATAAATTATGCGTGCTTTGGATATTCACAAACGTGGAATGGAAACTTCTTGATTAAGAATAAATACATGAGCATAATGTCATTTGAAGTTTGATTTGCGTGTGACGACTTTCGTCAAACTTTTATTGAGTATTAAGTTTAGGTTAAGTAGGACGTGGTAGGACCACGTCCTACTTAACTATTTAATTGAAACCTAACTTGGTAGGATTTGAAAACAGAATTTTAAGGAGCTTTGTAGAACGCCTACAAATTCACTCATAATTAATTTGATCTCTCTATAATGAATTTTGTGTGGATAGGTACCAAATAAGCATAGTAGACTTAATGGTACTCTAACTACGAACATCAACATGGAGTAGGTAGGTACTTTTCAAGTAGCATTTTCCTGTCAATTAAACTTAAAGCTCAAAGGGTGGAAACCCTACGTTCATATTAGTTAACAACCCTGGCTTTAGTTTTGAAAGCAATTTCAGTCTTTACCACACTCGCGCAGTTAGCAGTGGCTTTCTAGTGACGGACAAATATTACCCGCTATATTTTGAGAGCGTAGTATTAACGAAAAAAGCCTTAAATGTCAAAAAATACCAAGAAATTACAAAGTTATAATTAGTTTGGTTAATAGTTTCTAATAAGGTACTTTATTGTGTTTAAATAAGTAGCTATGTACTTATAATTATCACATCTGTCCATTCACATCATATTTCGAGCCATTTATGATATGATAAGTATGTTATTCGCAGTGTGAAAGTATTTTCCAAGTGTTAAAAACATGGAGCCCGTATAATAAAATGCTTTTGATAACGTAGGTGCTTGTTCAGTATGATAATACTTCGCAATTCAATTGCCAGTTTAGTTTATTTAATATCATTGCCAGTTGCTGACTAAAATTAAACAAGTGCGAACCTTCGTGAAGTTTAACAGCTTAGCACTACTGGCATATTTTATTCTGTGATAAAAACAAAATCGATTAAAACTATTTGAAAAATCTAATGTGTATTTGTGAAAACTCCCGCGTGAAACGTTATGAGAAAGGATATAAAAATCAAACGAAGATGCTCATTCAAATGAGGTATGGCGCTGAAAAACTTACAGTTATTTCAACCAGTGCGTTCGGACGTGGTGTATCGTCAGGCGACTCCTATGAGGGCTCCGCCGACTGCGCTATCTAGGAGCATCTCAAAATCTGCTGAGACACTGGCCGGGACTCCAAAATGGGGTAGGTATACCTATGATCCGCCTACTCTAATGCTTGTTATATATAACATATGAGTTCCTACTTTTTTCACTCAAATACTTGCTTGTAGTTCGAGTAAGTGAATGATCCATACTAATATTATAAATGTGAAAGTAACTCTGTCTGTCTGTCTATCTGTCTGTCTGTTTGTTACGCTTTCACGCCCAAACCGCTGAACAGATTAAGCTGAAATTTGGCATAGTTAAAGGTTGTATCCCAGGGAAGGACATAGGCTACTTTTTATCCCGAAAAAATGAAAAAATCCCGAGGGATCGCGGGTCACACCGCGGGACCGCAGCTATTTGGAAATAATTTAAAAAGTTTACTTTAGATAGGTAATACAAATTACTCAATATTATTTAAGTAGGTACTTACATCATAATATTCGCATTGCTTGTGTCTTTGCAAACAAAGTTGAATTGCTTGACTAAAATAGCTCGATAAAACCATTAATTTTCTCTGGTACTAACTTTTTCATCTAAACGAAAAGGTTACACTCAGTTTTCAGCCTTGTAGAACAAACGCGCGATTTTTAAACCTGCAGCAAATGTTTACCTGCTAGACAAATGTTTACACAAAAAAATCCCTTAGGAAAGGACCACAAAGCTCGGAAAGCAAGGAGCACGGAGCAGCCTGGCGCGGGTCCCGTGGGTGCCATCGGCCTGCCTTCCATCGCCAGGACCTGGGGCCGAGATGACGATAGCTTGCAGAGCAGGTCCAGGAATGGCAGGTTTGTACTTCTTCACACCTTCACCTTTTGGTCTTCTACAGATTGTACTATGGTGAGTGTGCCCAGGAGCTGCACGACCTTATTCCGCCTTCACCGTTCTTTTACAGGGACTTCAGACGCACGGCTAATTACCATCCTCACCTGGTTGATATTCCACTTATTAGAACTAAGCGCTTCGAAAGTTCTTTTATTATGCGCACTGCAAAAATTTGGAATCAGCTTCCAGCGTCCGTATTTCCGCTGAGCTACGACCCTATTGTTTTTAAGAAGAGAGTTAATAGGCACCTTCTGGGTAAGCTCGCTCCATCGTAGACCTCACTCTTACCTGTGTAAGTTTGAGGTCAAGAGCCGACCCATTCATCATAAAAAAAAAAAAAAAACTTTTCTGATAGGTATTCGCTACACATAGTGCAGAGGTGATTTATTTTGCTGGCTTCTGCTCGGCCTCACTGTAGAAATTGTGAGTTCGAATTCAGCTGTGCACTGATGAATTCAAGTAACTAGTTCTCAAGAGGTGGCAGAAAAAGTCGTGAGGAATATAGAACACTAGCTTTTGTCATACCTGCCCATGACGTCATCATCACGTCAGTCATGCATCGCGATGTTCAAGTTCTGAGTAGGTGGGTACAGTCGGCAACGAAAGTAACAGTAATTTATATATATTTTTTATGTGTTAAACCACACTTAGGTATTTCATTGAGAATGCAAAGTCTTATCAATCAAATAATCTGTTAATAGTTTCATTTTTTCAAACGCCATTTGTTTTCGATTTGTAAAAAAATAAACTTTTCCAGGTAATATATCAAAGGCTGACTTAATTTTCAAATATTTGTCAAAATTTTGGCGATTAAGTATGTTACGGAGTTTGGTAATCGACTTTCGTTGCTGACTGTACATGACGTGTCAATTCTAAAAAGCTAGACCGTTTTAACTTGCTAGACATTCAGCTCTTTTTTTTATATTCACGCAATTTTCGTTGTTGAATCATGGAAACTCGGACAATCCACACGCAACGTGGTAGGTTCACCTAAGTGGTGTTACACGGTTCAACATGCTATCAATCAAGCTCTACTGTTTTTCTTGAAATTGTTCAAACGAAGGAAATCATCGTGAGGAAAGACGCAGTAGTGGCGGCAATTTCACAGGGCACTAAATCGTATAGGTACGTCTTATTACTTTAAGTTTAACTGTATTGTGTTTTGTGTAATAAAGAATGACGGACAAGGCGTTAGGTAGGTACTACGTGATACCACTAAAGGTTAAGATAAGATAAAATAAGATAAGTTTTTATTGTAAACTGTTGAATTTAACAAAGATGGTAGGTTTGTTAACAAATAAAATGAACAAACAGTTTGCCCTTTTCGGACGTACAATATTAACATCAATAGTACGTGGAACTACTATTAATGGAATGGAATTACCATTCCATTAATAGTAGTTCCATTCCATATAAACTAAAAAACTGAATACGTAATTTCACTAAGTCCATACCTTTACAACAGGATAGGAACTTCTAAATCGAAATATTAATTACATTTCAATGAACTACCTTAAAGCTCTAATACCTATCATAAGTACGAAACTGACTAGAACCTGTTTACATATCATTCATCGTCTTCTAAGGTAATTACTGGGGATATAAATATGGCAAAGGTTAATCCATCTATTCAACATTTTAATGGAACCTTGATCCAAATTAGAGGGTTGGGCTATCAGACTAGGGTACCGTACTAAACGTGACCTTGCTAAGCTTCTTCGTTTGTATGTATGTCCGTTCGTTTATCACAGGGCTAAGCTGTATTTTGAACCAAAATATTTAAACCACGATGAGAAGACATTATGCCGCATTTTGACAGACTTTTGAGTATTAGCCGAAGTTGTCAATAGAAAGCCTTCAAGTAGCCTTGAAACATTGTCACTAGAAGTGGCCTTTGAAATAAAGATTAGGTACAATAAGCACAACGGATCTTTAGCTCTCTGAAGTTAGGTGCAATAGACGATTGCGCAGGTTTGATAGAGTAAGCGCAATAGCACGATTTTAGGCGTCATCAAAAATGGGTTCTGCGCAGCTACTTCAGAGAGCAAAAGAACGATTATGCGTATTGTACTCAGAGATGGGTAATCACCCGGGTAAAAACCCTGAGGTGGGTAATAACCTAGTTATCACCCACTTCAAACCACCCACTGGGTGGTTTGAGCGGGTGAAAACGATTTAAGTAGTAATTAATGACAATAAAGACTAATAAACGAAGTCCCTGCCTGGTTTCCTTAGTTTTATTTAATACTAGCTGACCCGCGCAACTTCGTCTGCACATTATTAGGATTTAAGTGCAGGAGTAGCTTTCAAAACTCGAAATGATCGTATCGGAGCGGAGGTCGACTCCGCTATAGTAGAAACGCCACCTAGGAGAAAAAGTAAAAAGCCGTTTTGACCTCGGTGATATAGATGGCGTTCTAACCAAAGCCAAGGAAAAAGTATTTTACATCAAAAAATCTTAATTTCGGATGTATTGATGAGTGGAAATATACATGTTACATGTTTATCATTAATTTAAAAATCATTTATCATGCAAAATGAGAAAAAAAACAAAAAATCTGCAATGCAAAAACAGAGCAAAAAGTGGCGGTCACCCATCATCTTTATGACCTCGCCCAGGGTCGCTCAACTTTTTTCGCCATACAAAATTGCAACCCTTATTTTCACGCCCCCTTATAAATATTTAAAGAAAAAAGTAGCCTATGTCCGTCCCAGGGGTATAATCTTTATCCATGCCAAATTTCAGCTTAATCTGTTCAGCGGTTTGGACATGAAAGCGTAACAAACAGACAGACAGACAGACAGAGTTACTTTCAGATTTATAATATTAGTATGGAAGTATGGATATGGATGTAATCAGCGTAAGACTGCGGGCGCGCCCGCTCATGGCCTGAGAAGGAAAAAAATGGAAGGAAAGACGAACGAACGATCACAAACTATAGGATGCTAACGCGAATGACTGTGTGCATAGACACCGCGTGGATGGATGAACCTGACCGCTACTTTTTGTACCTACTCTAGATTTTTTTTATTGAATTTAATGATTGCAGATTGAAATTAATGATAAACATGTTCTAAGTAAGTACCTACCTAATTACCTATATTTTGAATTTTCGACATTTAATTTAAATTAACCATCGTTAGATTCGTCTTAATAAAATAACCAAACAGTGGCACTTTGGAAGTGCCGACCAGAAGTGAAAACTTGAACAATTAGGTAAGTAAGTATAATACCTAGTGATTTTAATGCTGTATACTTTTTAAAACATAATATTTGAATGAATACAGTTGCATCAAAAATGTGAACGAAAATTTGTTCATGCCTTATTTTGTTTGCCATTTTATTCGAAATCAGAACCAACCATCACCACCACTAAACTACTACCTACTATATTCTACATTTCACCCGTTTAGAAAATGAGCTTTTATAAATTTAAAAATATTGCCGTAAAAGTTTACCGAGTACAGAACTAGATGGTGCTACTGGTACATTAGATCGCGTTATCGTTTTGTCAGGGTTATCACTTCAAAATCGCGCACCGTGGCGTCTGCTTGGATATTTCATTAGCTATTACCAAATTTGCAAATATTGCTATTTTTTTCTTCATTTCACATGACTTAAATTGCCATTAGGATGAAAAATGACAATTGATTTCAAGATATGTACTAAGCCGGTGTCGTAACAAGGCGAATCCAAGGTTTTACTCATCCAACTCGAACTGCCCAAAGCAGTTAAAGAAGTTTTCACTTTAAAAAAAAACAAAGTGTCGGCAGGAGGCAACCTATGCCTGCACTCAATTGGACGCCCCGGCCGCGCCATAGTGCCTGGGACATTGTTCGTCCAACCATCCTCTCAGCTTAATCGACCTTATCCACAGGAAATACAACGTCAATACGTGTGGTACGGTGGTGTGACTAAGCTGCGGGTTTCCTAACGATGTTTTTCTTCACCGTTAAGAGCTCGTGTTAATGAGCATATAAATAAGCACGGCCAGGATTCGAACCTACGACTTTCGGATTGAAAATCGTGACTCAACCCCATTCGGCCAACACGTCTGTTAAAATATAACACTACTTTTACTACACATTTTGTAACAAAACTCATTTTCACCCAGCAAAATGGGTGATAATGGGTTAAAACCGGGTTTAAACCCAAACAACCCGGTTATAACCCGAATGGGAAGAATGGGTTTAAACCCATTACCCATCTCTAATTGTACTTACTTAAACTTTTTCATAAATCAATGTAAAATTTTGAAAGCCCTTCGGGTTTTCAAAATTCTTTCAGGGCGTCTGGTCGAAGCGACGCGTGATCCGAGAGCTGGCACATTTTTGGCTCAAAGGATCAGCATTGCCATCCAGCGTGGTAATGCCGCCAGTGTTTTGGGCACGCTTCCGACTGACAGTGACCTGGATAAGTTGAGCTATCTATAGATCGTTTCTAACGATCCTTAGATAGCTTGACTAATCCTGTTGTATTTTGTAAATATATGTAAATATGTAGTAGCTTAGTTTCTGTAAATAAATAATTTCATGTAAAGTTTTTATAGGTAGTGATTTAGTTGATAAGTACAGACTCCATTGTGTGGGAGTCCAACTAGGACTTGGCTGGTTATTTTACACGCAGTATGTAATTATTGGGTGGACGTAGATCACAGATTGGGTAGCAATTTTTATGTAACATCGTACTGCAGCTAGTGTTTGTAAACACATTGGACTGGGTCCCTAATAAACCTGTCTGTATTATGTACCTAGGTATCCGGGTGTGCGTGTTTTCATAATTATTTTCCTAAATGGCTTGACCGTTTTTGACGGGTTTTGTACTTCTGGAGGTTACTTGGTTATCTGTTGTCGCTAACCAAAGTACGCTAGATATAATACTACTACTAGGTACTGCTTTTTTGGGATAGCAATTGTATAAAATATAAAACAAAAATAACTCAGCCAGAACGAACTATAATAAACCTGTGTTAAATCTAAAGAAATACAAAAGTTCACATTATATTAGAGTGATTTCGTAGTAGCGTAGCAGGGTCTACGCCGTAGACAAAACGTCAACCTAATTACGTAATTACAAGGAAAAACATCTAAATATGTGTTCATTTTTTGATATTGATAGGTACCTACTTAAGTTCTCACAAAACCACATTTAAGTAGCACTTTCTAATCTAATTCCAAATGACAAACATAAATGATTTTTTTTTCAAGAACAGTAATCACAGTAATCACCCAATCATCTCATAATTAGTAAGTTCAAGCATCTTGTAAATTATTACTGCGGTCAAGCCCTTGACATTTGGCGGCCATGTTGGCTCATGAGCTGTCAATCCAGCTGAAAGGCGGGAAACTATTTGAATATTAACGATGTTTTCTAGCTAAACTTTAATTTGCGCTTTGTTTTTGTTTTGATTCGGTATTGGTTAGTCTATTATCGAAGAGCTAAGTTAGATATGACGTTTTTTCAAAGGCAAATAGTACTTATTAATATGTTTTTGATGACCTCGGTAGCGAGTGATGGTTCAAATGAGACGCGAGGTGCTAAATCAATTCTCGCGGTGGAAGATAATGTCTGCAGAATTGGTCCAGTTCCATTCAGTATTGAGTATTGTTTTTTATACCCACGACACAAAGAATCTTAGTGAAAATCTGTGATCAAAACTATGTAATGGGACTTCTTCTTTTGTGTGGGTTTTAAGATATAGCATTAAATTCAGTTAACATATTATGAAAACTGTTAAAAGAACCGTATTTGTTAAAGCCGTAAAACAAATTTAACTCGCAAACAATTTGACATTAGCCTTTTGCATAGACAAATGCAAATCGATGAGCAAACAATATTAGAGGTTATTTCCTTTGTGAATGTTAGAAATAAGGGTCAGTTTGCCTCAAGGCCATCTGATAGTCTAATGATTGGAATAGATTGTGAATTGATGTTGGTAGAAATGATTTTTACTGTGTGTGCCATAGTTTACCACAGAAACAGTTCGTTTGTTTTTGGAGTTCCGGGGTAGGTAAAAAAGTACCTAACCCTTAAATTTCGTTATAACCGTCTGTCAGTTTTTCCACAGCGCAGCTCAGACACTATTTTAAGCTGTGATTGTGATAAGAATACTCGTACGTCGTAGGTAGGTAAAAGTACCTACCTACCTACCTTTATTATAAATCTCACTAAGACGTTTCTGAACTAGATAAAATCAAAGTCAAAGTCAAAAAGTGTTTATTCAGTAGGACCGCTGGGATCACATAGAATAATCTTACTCCTGTTCGTTCGCGACCATTGGGGCCATATTGTTGACCATATGAGGGATACAGTCGTGAACCTGTTTACATTTACGTGTTGTTCGCGACCAATACCGTGAAAAATCAGGGCAACAAACACGGTTTTGGGGCAAAGTCAAAGTCAAAAAGCATTTATTCAGTAGGACCGCTGGGATCACTTTGAAACGTCTTAAAATTAGGTGATTCTACTCAAGTTCCTTCGCGACCAATACCGTGAAGAACCAGGGCTTGGAAAATAATCCATCGTGGCTGTGGCTTAGAGTGGAAGAAAAAGTAGAAACTAATCCCTTAATGGATTTGATTAGTGGATCAGAGTGGGATAGGGCAAACATTTTGGAAAAAAAAAACTTTTTTGAAATATTTCCCCAATCTACACTTTTTCTTGTTGGTTTAAAAAAAAATGCGGGTTTCTGAAAACCATCTATAGGCATAGTAAAATCAACTGTATTCTCATCAAAGTAAGCTTAATTTTGGTCCACAGTGGGAGCAGCAGAGCAGCCAGTCTGGACCGCAGCACTCGTGGGTCCAGTTCCACCCTCAACTCTGATGAAGATAACATTAACGTCGTTGTTAGGTTTGACTTTTTCATGTTTATTGTGCAGCCTGCAAATATTTAGGTAGAATTATTATTATTATTATTATTTTGTTTGTCAAAGTTTAACATCACGGAACTATAGAGTCCCGGCCCTTTGATAGGCATGCATGGGGCCGAAGCCAACACACAGAGGACTTTTTGACACTTATTATTATTATTATTATTATCAGCCATGAGAGTCCCACTGCTGGGCAAAGGCCTAGAAATATAATTATTAGGTAGAATATAATAGAATAAAGTTTTATTTTCTCCACCACATATACAACGTCGGACGTACTGTTTTGACAACGCTAGAAAATCTAAGTAACTTGGCTATAAGTATATAGTAAGTAGATAGTAGTTACTCAACAGACTAAAATTTATAAAGTTTAAAAAAACCTAAGAGAAGTGCACACTTAAAATTCTTTCTCCACAGTCAGTGTTTCAAAACTGGTAACACAACAAGAGCAAGATTTCTAAATCTTTCTACTTTACAACAATAATGAACTACCTACCACAAATATTGTGAGTCTTGTTTTTGAAATAGGTAAGTAAACAATAATCAAACCGCACTATCACCTTCCAATTTCGAGGAATGGCGGGATTAGGACGGCAATCTGTTGCATATATTAACAAATTAGGTTTTATTACACAGCTTTGAAGCTGCCAAGGCGCACAAATACAGTCCGCACAACCAATCTTTAGCTCTCTGAAGTAGCTGCGCAGAACCCATTTTTGATGACGCCTAAAAGACAAAGGCAGCGTTGTATAGCTGCCTCGCTCACTCGCTTAGTTTGTTGCATCGTGCTATCTCGCTTACTCTCTCGCTCTACATACGCAATGCGCAAACCTGCGCAATCGTTTGCACCTAACTTCAGGGAGCTAAAGATCGGTTGTGCGTACTGTACCTACTTGTGGTATTACTGAACTTGTACTTACAATAACTCCCCGCAGGGTCCGTCCTCTCAGTGATAAGGAAGTGTCCAGAGGCGAGCGTGTGATGCTGGAGTTCCCCGGCAAGGGTCAGGTGATCTGCCAGAACTCCACGCCCAGTCAGAAGCCCAAGGTCTTCTCTTACAATGTGGTTTTCGAGCCAGCAGCTACTCAGGCACGGTTCCGCTTCTCTTTTTTCCGTACTAATATTATAAATGTGATCTGTCTGTCTGTTTGTTACCTTTTCACGCCCGCTGCACAGAAGCTGAAATTCAGCATTTAATTTTTTTTCATTGGCAGATTATAGCTATAGGCTACTTTTTTTTTAATAATCATAAGGGGGTGTGAAAATAAGGGATGCAAGTTTATATGGGAAACGAATTGAGCGACGCTGGGCGCGGTCATAACGATGATGGGTGACCGCCCGAGACAATTTTTGCACTCCACATTTCTTTGTTCTTTTTTATTTTGCATAATAAATGATTTTAAAATTAATAATAAACATGTATATCCCCACTCATCAAAACATCTGAAATTAAGATTTTTTTGATAAAATACTTTTTCCTTGGCATTGGTCAGAACGCCATCTATATCGCCGAAAACTGCTTTTTACTTTTTTCCCCTAGGTGGGGTTTCTACTAGAGTCTGGCAAATGAAAGTAGACCCTGAAAAAGAGGCGGCAAATTCAAAAATATAAGCGTGACAACCCATTAATTCATAACTCTAAATAATATACTTAATATAATTATTATATTTGGTACTAGAAAATAATAACCAAGTATCAAGTTGTGTTCTTCCAAATGTCCTTATGGGGTTACACGCTTATATTTTTGAATTTGCCGCCTCTTTTTCAGGGTCTACTTTCATTTGCCAGACTCTATAGCGGAGGTCGAGATACGATCATTTTGAGTTTTGAAAAGTTAATGGAGATTTTTGCATAGAGTTTTCGATTCTTTTATAGGTTTTCAAGTACCTACTTATGTTAGTTTTTAAATAAATCGTAATGTATTAGGTACCTTTTACAATTTAACAATAACTTAAGTATCAACTATTTATTTACTACCTCCCGCAGCCACCCCAGCTTTGCTCGCGTTGAATCTTTAATCTGCATCTATTTCAAGTTTTATCCAAATTAGTCCACTGGTTAGGGAATTATTTGAAGTAAGTCTATACCTACATAACAAACACATACGAGATAAATATTTTAAAAATACTTATATGAAACACGCAGGGTGTTTCATACCTAGTTCGAGACGAGACTATCATTATAAATAACCTAATATAATAATAAATATCTACTGTACCTGTATTATTAGTTAGTAACTAGTGTAATCAAGGCTTTATCTCGTCTCTAACTTATAATGAGACTGATCGATTGATCATCTATCAGAGAATCTATTTATTTTCAACAGGAAGATGTTCTAGAGTACTCTGGTATCAAGCGTCTACTAGAGATGGCGGTGGAAGGTTTCTCCTGCACCGCCTTCTGCTACGGACAGACAGGCAGTGGGAAGACTCATACGCTTACTGGACCGCCGGGATTGGTGAGATACTTATTCAGTTTATAGGTAGTATCCACACGTATTAACGTCGTCTTTCCTGTGGGCGGCTGATTAAGCTGAGAGGATGGTTTAGGTGCTGGGCAAGCCTATTCCATCTCAAACAATGTCCCAGGCACTACAGCGTCCCGTTAAGTGTAGGCATGGATTGACTCCTGACGCTGTATAAATCATCTAATAAAGATGTAAAAGGCCTAAGTTTTTATAGGTATCGGTTTTTAGGTTCCGTAAGTTAAAATGCGTCCGGTTTTTCCCCCAGTCCCGTATTCACCCGATTAAAATAAAGTTGATATCAATTTTGTTTTGTCGCTTTTGCGTGTAGTACAGTCAGCATCAAAAGTTGATTAACATTTGAAGTTTCCAAAATCAGAATATTTCCAAAATCCGTAACTAAATGACCAATATTTTTACAAATAGTTGATGATTAACTCTCAGTCCATAATAATTACCCAAGCATTATTTATTTATTCTTAGCAATCGAAAAGAAATGGCGCTAAAAAAAACAAACTGTTAATCAACTTTTGATGCTGACTGTACCAGTGAAAACTAAAATGCTTCATTTTAATCATACTTTAGTGTTCAATATAGGGTTGGCAACGGACTCTATTCCAAGAATTATCCGTTTGTCATGCTTAAGAGCCTACTTCATTTAAACTAAATTTTTACCTCCACCGAGAAACAGAACAATAGGTACTATTTTCGGTATTAAACACAAAACAAAACTAAGCATTTGTGGCAATTTGAGGCCATTTTTTAAAATTATTACAAAAATATTGGCTAATTAAATAAATGCCTAAAGTTATGTAGCAATAAAAGTTCTCTATAGCAATGATGTCGACACCGCTTCCAACCTCGTGGTCAAAGCGATCGATTTTATACCTAATATAGGTATGCTTCACATTGTCTATTCAATGTAGGGTTGCCATTGCCACTGACGCAATAGTTTGAGTATAAATTAAACCTTAAACTATTAAAAAATACACACTACTAGGTACCGTGCATCACTGGATTTTTCGTTTCGAAAAATTTATATGCGATAAATGGAAAGAACTGGAGAAGGCGGTCCTTACACACAGCACCTAAGATAGATTTTAAATACTTTTTCAAAACAATTTTTATTCCTAAGCATCTTTTATAGTTTAATTGTGAGTAAGGAAAATAAAAGTTTTTTATTTTATTTATTTATTATTAATAAATATAACTTAAAATAGTAGGTAGGTGCAGTCAGCGACACCAACTGGTAACCCCCTCGAACGAGACTCGCAGGAACAAACTGCCTATTAGAGTGGGTCAAGACTGGATGGTTTTATTCCTGTTCTTTTGCGGCCAATATATTTAAAAACCATGACCACACGGTATGGTCATGGTGGTGTCTAGCCTTACAGCCTTCCTAATAAACGTGGTATAAAGTTATTCCTGAGCGTGAACTGTCAAAATGTATGGTTATTTTTAATTTATTCCGAGGAATAACTTTATACCACGTTTATTAGTAAGGCCGTTAGAGTTTTTAATTTTTGAAATAGAAAATAACTAAAGCTAGCTAAGACCAAATTAAAAAAACACCAAATATCACGGTATTAATCGAAACAATCGAAAATAAAAGAGTCACACAGTTCAAGACTATTCAGTGTTCTTAGCGGCTCTCTTTAATAAAATTGTTGCATTTTTACTTTGAAAAATCCATAATTAATACAATGGCAAGTGTGGCAACCCTACATACTGCATTGATGACTTATTCCCATTATTCTTATCGTTTGTCGCTTTGGTGGAAAAGTACGCGATCAATGTCTGATGAGCTTCTATTAAACCTTATGTCAACAAATAATGACATAATGAACCTACATAATATACAGAACAGACAGTGAGTGTATTTTCATTATTAATGCCTAATGCGGCGATTGGCATACCTATTTATTAACTAATAAGATAATTATGCGATGAGACGCGTGTCGCAGCAAGTGCTGCGCCACAACGGGTATGGCGCCACTGAAAACCAGCGCCCCAACACTCTCGAGCTGTTGGAGCAAATGCTGTAGCCGTATTTTCACCCACGTAAAATTATGTAGATTTAAGTACCTATTGTAACTGTTGTATATGATGTGGGGAAAATAAAACTTTATTATTCTTATTTTAGAAATGAAACTTTTTATCTTTTTTCACTCTCATAGTCATATACATTAGTTACAAAAGTGAATAAATTGCCTTACTCAAAAAACACCCACATTGGTACCGTACAGCTGTTAAACCGCCTTATCGCAACGATAAAGGTTAAATGAGACACTTAAATAATTACCTACTAAGCACTCTTAAAGATTAACTGAGCGATAAAATTATGTTATGTCATTTAAGTAGTTTTTGTAGGCATACCTAAGTAGTTTTATTTGATAATTTTTTTACGAAAAAATACCTTGCTTTTGTGTATAACATGTTATGTTTCTTTTGTGTACAACAAGGTGGATTTCTATTCTATTCTTACTATTAAAAACAGACCTTTCATTCTTATTTCACAACCAAATAAAACTACCTACAATCAATTTGTTCATTTGTTTGCCATACAAATTAGTTTGAAATCCAACTATGTAAGTAAATGATGGCGTAGGCATGCCGTGACTGCTAGTGTTGTCACACGTAACATTTTGTTGTGATTCGCTAGATTCGATCAATACTTATTAAAGAGCTATTAGCGCACAAACGATTCATAAAAACTGCACTACCCACGATTGAAACAATCGAATGTACGTAGCTATATCTTTAATAGATGATTTATACAGCGTCAGGGAACAACCTATGCCTACACTTAACGGGACGCTGTAGTGCCTGGGACATTGTTTGAGATGGAATAGGCTTGCCCAGCACCTAAACCATCCTCTCAGCTATTAAGCTTACTGTTTGCGGCTGATTACAGCCGCCCACAGGAAAGACAACGTCAATACCTGTGGAGCTGACTAAGCTGTGGGTTTCTTCACGATGTTTTCCTTTACCGTTAAGAGAAAATTCATTGATGCAGCGTAGTCTTGTAACAGGGGTCCCAAAACCGTTTAGGCGTAGCATGTAGTGCTACGCCGTAGGCCTACAAAATTAGAATTGTAATTATTTTACTTTCAAAATACGTGTGTGTTTGCCTCTGATTACTCTCACGATCGATCTCGAAGATCGCTTTTAGCGATATGGCCGCCCATTGTACAATTTGTTTATTTGTTATATTATCTGTATTATGTTCTTGTGTACAATAAAGAGTTAATCTATCTATCTAATCTCTTCTCTCGACATCTTTTAAGGATCTTAAGTGCTTGAATATCTAATAATACATAGGTAAGAACTAGTATTTTAAAACAAAAATTTCCAATGTAATGGGGTAGGCAGGTGGCCCTAAAAAGCTTATATAGCTATAATTTTAAAAATTGAATTTTAAAACAAAATAAAAAAATCTATTAAACATATTAAATGTCTCGAACCCTTTTAGATCAGAGAGCTTCACCAACTACACTGTCTTAATACGCACAATCGTTCTTTAGCTCTCTGAAGTAGCTGCGCAGAACCCATTTTTGATGACGCGTAAAATCGTGCTATCTCGCTTACTCTACCAAACCGGCGCAATCGTCTATTGCACCTAACTGCTAAAGCTAGAGATCCGTTGTGCTTAATTTACTTTGGGATATAAAGCTTTGTTAAAAATCTCCAATAATTATCCTCTTTTTCCAGGTGGAAAGTGGGGCAAGTCCATTCGCAGCCGACCACGGGCTGGTGGTCCGATCGTTCGTGTATCTGTTCCGACTGATACAAGATAGGCCAGAGTGCCACTTCATACTCAAGGCGTCCTTCCTGGAGATTTACAATGAAAAGGTATTTATTTATGTCTGCATTCATATTTTTTTAAACTTTTGTGTCCCACAGCTGGACGAGATAAAATTTTAGTGTTAATCTCACACTTAGGAATTTTAAATTGCAGCCCTAGTAAGTAAGTTCGTACGAGTCAGTGGCCAACTCTGATGACGGAGTTTTTAGGCCGCCTTAAGGCCTACGTAATGGCTTAACAACTTAAATAGCCGGGACCGACAATTTAACGCGCCCTCCGAAGCACGGAAGCGCTCAGATGTAAATGCCACTGTCACCCATCCACTTACAGACCGTTTCGAACGTTGCTTAACTTCGACGATCTATCAAGAACGGCTACGCAAACACGACCATGAACATATTCTAGCACATTATGCAATTTGTGCATGGGTGCATTTAAAAACCCTAAGCTATAGTTTATTTGTTTAGAACTAATCACCCGACTTTGACTACAGAGACTAATTTTCTTAATTCACCCCAAAAATCCGTCCATGCGATCATCGTCCATGCATTTTGTTACTAGTACCTTACGATACGTACACCGTGTAGTGAAATAATTTATTATAGCCCAAGAAGCTCCTTAATCGCTCATCTTAAAAGCTCATTACTTCACACAATATTTTCGAAGATTCCATAGGGTTCGATCCCCGCCTAGGGATGAATGTTTGTATGGTCTGCAAATATTTATCTAATGTCTGGGTGTTTCTATGTATAATATGTATTTACAAACAAAAAGTATATAAGTAGTACCTACCTACCTATATCAGTTATCTGGTTCCCATAGTAGGTACAAACTTTGCTTAGTTTGGGGCTGGATGATGCTGTGTGAAAAATGTCCAGCATTATTTATTTATTCTACACTAGCTACTGCGCGCGGCTTTGCCCGCGTGGTACTAACATTTTTAATAGCCTATCTATATGCTTTTCCAATTCACGATCTACGCCTATTCCAAGTTTCATCCAAATCGGTTCACTGGTTTAGGCGTGATTGAAACACAAATATACAAACATCCAAACATCTAAAAAACTGACAAACTTCCAGCTTTATTATATTAGTGGGATTATTTCTAAATAATTTCGTGATTTTGCAGGTGATAGACCTCCTGAACCCTGGGACATCGAAGAAGCCGCTGCAAGTGCGATGGTCGAAGGAAAGTCGCAGCTTCTACGTAGAGAACCTGTTCACCGTGGACTGTGAACAATTGGACGATCTTTTCGCTGTGCTAGAAGAGGGTAAGTTTAACGGCCGGTTTCTCGAACGCTTTTCAAATTGACAAACCGATTGAACTTGGGAAACTTGATCCTCATTGGCCGACTGACATATTTGACCAATGATTAGTTAATTTTGAAGATGATTTACGTTCGAGCAATCGGCCGTAAGCCTATTAAAATCTTATTTAAAGACTTTTGTGAATTTTGTATGTCTTTATTTGATATCTGATGATCTTCCCACTTTCAGGCATGCGTAACCGTGCAGTTGGCGCGCACGCGATGAACGCTCATTCGTCTCGCTCGCACACATTGCTTTGCGTACGTGTGCGAAGAGACCTTCCCACTGGCGGCGTAGCTTGTTCTACTCATGGGAAGATAAACTTCGTAGATCTAGCTGGTAGTGAAATGACGAAACGGACTCAAAGCACGGGGAAGACTTTGGAAGAGGCGAATAATATTAATAGGAGTCTTATGGTGCTTGGTGAGTTATCTATTAAAAAATATATTGAAGACTTTCAGGATCAGCAATTCAGCAGTTTTTTTTTTTGGGCCAGGAACGCAGAAGTCCGCAGAATAAGCCGTGTTGGTCGAATGGGGTTGTGCCTCGACTTTAAATCCAAAGATCGTGGGTTCGAATCCCAGCATCATTGGATTTTTCGTTATGTAGAATAGAGCTCTTAACGGTGAAGGAAAACATCGTGAGGAAACCCGCAGCTTCGTCAGCTCAACACGTATCGACGTCGTCTTTCCTGTGGGCGGCTGATTAAGCTGAGAGGATGGTTTAGGTGCTGGGCAAGCCTATTCCACGACGGAGACGGGACGCTGTAGTCAGCGTCCCGTTAAGTGTAGGCATGGATTGCCTCCTGACGCTGTATAAATCATCTAATAAAATAGTATGTAAAGGCTTATGTTTATCCTACTTACCTACCAAAAGTTTTTTCACAATCTGGTCAATGGTTTCGAAATGCATACCTATAGGACAAACATACTAAGTCGATTTTTATTTATACATATAGAAGGAAGATAAAATATAAGCTACTAGCTGGTACCCGCGACTTCGTCAGCAAAATAACATACTTAATAAAAACAGAACTGAAAACTTCTGTTCAGAAGATTATCTTCTGATACTTTTAAAAATAAAAATGCAATAATAGCGCCATCTCGACCTCAGCCATATGACAGCAACGCCATCTAGTAGCCTTCAACTGGAACTTCACTTTAAGTCCCCATACAAAACTCTAACCCTTATTTCACGCCTTTTATGATTAGTTTTGGGAAAAAAAAGTAGCCTATGTCCGTCCCTGGGACATAATCTTTATCCATGTCATATTTCAGCATCATCTGTTCAGTGGTTTAGGCGTGAAAAGGTAACAAATAGACAGACAGACAGACACATTTTACTACATAATAGATGGCGCCACAGGAAAAATTAGATCGCGCTATCGTTGCGTTTTGGGGAACGTAAAATATAAACTCGCTAATCCACTACTTTTCAGCTTTATAATATTAGTATGGATAGTATGGATTTGCGTTTCTTAAGTACCTACACAGAATAATATTTTTTCAGGATACTGCATAGCACAGTTAAGTGATGGCAAGAAGCGAGGACATATTCCGTATCGGGACAGCAAGCTGACGAAGCTATTAGCCGATAGCTTAGCTGGGAATGGAGTCACACTTATGGTAGGTTTGCAGTTGAATATTTTTTTAAACCGGTTGTCATGCTTTAACCGATAAAATATGAGCTTATCAAAGATTTTGATTGTGACGTCAGAGATTCTGTGGCCGAGCGGTAAGGCACTTCGGCTTTGGAAGGATCGTGTGATCGTCGCGGGTTCGATTCCCGTCGGAATCAAAAATTTGGATAAGATTTTTCATTTCTCAATCTTGGGTGTGTGTGTATCTAAGACTTTACCAGCAACCAAGGGACAGAGACGATTGTGGGAGGATGAGATCAGCACAGAGCCGATTAGTGGTGTTTGAGAGGTTTATGTCCAGCAGTAGGCTATGTGTGGCTGCCAAGTACAAGGACGTGTTCCTTGCTCCGGACTTCTGGACAGCTGGAATCGTCTACCGACAGTATAGGGAACCACCGCCTACGAAAAAAGCGCCCTGACTTTTAAGCTATTTTAGAGTAAGCTATATTTTTGTATGTATGATAATATTTTATTTACTTTTAAGTAAAGGTAGGTATTAGAAATAGGCCAGAATGTTATTTTATATTTATTTATATTTTTATGAAAACTGTTCGGGACTACAGCGACACAAGCTTTGCTTAGTGCGGGGTCCTGGGTAAATTTGTATTTTTATGAAATAAATTGTCTTATCATATCATATACACAAAATCTGTGGGTGGAAGCTAGTAGGCTAGTTCTAATAGACTTACGTAAACAAAAAAAAAGAGAGTTAATAGGCACCTTCTCGGTAGGCTCGCTCCATCGTAGACCTCATTCTTACCTGTGTAAGTTTCGAGGTCAAGAGCCAAACCATTCATCATAAAAAAAAACTTAAAACAAAGAGTTATTTCCATTTAGATCGCGTGCATAGCCCCAACAAGATCAAATCTAAGTGAGACGATCAACACGCTGCGATACGCGTCGCGGGCCAAGAAGATCAAATCTAAGCCCATTGTCAAAATGGTAAGATCATTTCTGTAATATTGTAATAACACGAAATGTTTAGGTCATGGGTTTGCTCATTCATTTTGGACCCAAAAGTCAAGTGTCAACGAAAATAAAGGCCCTATTCCACTCTGATCCACTAATCAAAGGTGCATTTACACGATGCGATTTCAGCCCATACGATATCGTATCGCACGGCAATTTTCCACGTGTAAACGCCGTATGCGATTTGCCATAGATAGCGCGACACTCGTCGGCACGTTCAGTGGGCGGGGCTAGGCAAATCGTACGAAAAATTGCATCGTGTAAATGCACCTTAAGGGATAGAACAGAGAGCTATAACCACGCTATAATAGATGTTATTAAAATACTTATAATACAATTTCTTAATATCAATCAATCAATCAATCAAAGTATTTATTTCAGGAAACTTAAAATACAGTATGTTATAATTTGTACTACAGCTAAAGAGTAAATAAATAAATAATAATTATTATTTATTATATTATTAATAATTATTTATATTAATAATTATATTTATATATTTATAAATAAATTTTACATATTTGAGAAGAACAGAGCTGTTCGCGGTGCCCAATGGAAGAACTAATTTGTTGGGCAAAGCGCCATTGACGCGCACCTTGCACACACTCAATCGAGTTGCCCAAAAAATTGATATTTTTTCACTGTCCCCTGACCGATTTCGCAAGAGCTACACTGCATGTTTTATGTTACTTGTAGGAATTATTTGTAGGTATTTTGTGAATGAATTATTTATTATTATTATTTTTAATGAATGACATAGGTACTAATTGATTATTGTGTTATCTACTGTTTACGAATATAATTTTTATGTTATGACCTATAGAAATAAGAAGGTATAATACGACTACGCTATTGCATTGGGGGTACCCTGTAATGATAGTGTAATGATGAATAAATAAAATACTAAATACTAAAAATGTTTAGTGTACTTTAAACCTGTATCTGTATTATACAATTAAAAACGTTGAACCTTGCTCTTACTAAGTCAGAAACTTGTATTAAGACGCAAGGGTCTCTGCTAATACTGTAATTGTAATAATTTCTAAAACAATTTCCCAGGACGCAAGAGATGCCCTGATCCTGAGCTTAAAGCGCGAAGTTGAAGCATTGCAAGGCGAGAACCAACATTTAAGAACTGCGTTACATGTGCAGACTGATTTTAGTGCAGATTCTTATGGTTAGTATAACAGTTTTACTATTTTACACCAACCTGTATAATGTATACTGATAGATTTACCTACTAAATAATATTGGTAGGTTTTGAGGGTAGGAGAAAACTGTGGAGAGATTTTAGTGCAGATTCTTATGGTTAGCATAACAGTTTTACTATTTTACATCAATCTGTATAATGTATACTGATAGATTTACCTACTAAATAATATTGGTAGGTTTTGAGGGTAGGAGAAAACTGTGGAGAGATTTTAGTGATTTCATTTTAGTGCAGATTCTTATGGTTAGTATAACAGTTTTACTATTTTACATCAACCTGTATAATGTCTACTGATAGATTTACCTACTAAATAATATTGGTAGGTTTTGAGGGTAGGAGAAAACTGTGGAGAGATTTTAGTGATTTCATTTTAGTGCAGATTCTTATGGTTAGTATAACAGTTTTACTATTTTACATCAACCTGTATAATGTCTACTGATAGATTTACCTACTAAATAATATTGGTAGGTTTTGAGGGTAGGAGAAAACTGTGGAGAGATTTTAGTGATTTGATTTTAGTGCAGATTCTTATGGTTAGTATAACATTTTTACAATTTTACACCAACCTGTATAATGTCTACTGATAGATTTACCTACTAAATAATATTGGTAGGTTTTGAGGGTAGGAGAAAACTGTGGAGAGATTTTAGTGATTTGATTTTAGTGCAGATTCTTATGGTTAGTATAACAGTTTTACTATTTTACATCAACCTGTATAATGTCTACTGATAGATTTACCTACTAAATAATATTGGTAGGTTTTGAGGGTAGGAGAAAACTGTGGAGAGATTTTTACCAGTTGTGTACACAAGAATCAAGCCCTTTAATTTTCTTTTATATGTTGAAAACTTTATAAAAAACATGAGATTCCTTCATGTTTTTTATAAATTTTTCACAAAAAAATTGATTTTTTTTAATAATAACTTTGTTAAAAATTATGTTGGTCTCAATAAATGTTATTTCTTATTAAGTAAACTTCCCATATTAACTTACCAAAATCAAATCGTTATATTATTATATTATTACATATTAACTTACCAAAATCAAAACGAACATTTTAATTTAGATACTAAAACAATTAGATTACCTGCAGGTCATCGCAACCGCTCTCCATCCCGCATAGAACCAAACAAGCTCTACCAGCTCCCACAAACAGAACTGGTAGACCTTGTCCAGCTGCATATGGAAGAGAACTCCGCGCTCAGAACTGAGAACTCAGAGCTCTTCGGCGTTAGAGACCAACTATTGCGGGACCAAGAACTTCTGAGCAGGGAGAACGAACGGCTGCTGAAAAAACTTGAAGATGTCAATACGTGAGTGTTATTTTCTAATAAGGAACTATTTTTAATGTGATTAGAATAAAATTAACAAATAACTTACATTATAGGGGGATATAGGTTAGTGACCAACGGAGTTTTTAGGCCGCCTTAAGGCCTCCTCATGGCTTGACTTAAATAGCCGAGACCGACAATTTAACGTCCTCCGAAGCACGGAAGCGCTCAGATGAAAATGCCACTGGCCACCCATACACTTACAGACTGTTTCGAACGTTGCTTAACTTCGACGATCTATCAAGAACGACTAAGCACTTCCTACTTAAGTAATCTAGCTATATAAAAACTACTAGGTCACACACACAGTCACATACACAGTCAGGAACGAAAGTCGCAAATTTTGTTTCACAATCTTAATTTTTCCAAAATCTGTAACATTAAGAAATATTTTGACAAATATTTGAATAATAAGTGTTTAATTTCCCAGGAAAATTTTATTTTTTCTTAGAATTGGAAAACAAATGACGTTTTAGGAATGAGACTGTTAATCGACTTTCATTGCTGATTGTACCTTCTTTAAAATAACTAATGATGGTGAAAAACCAAGAAGATTATTTCAACTGAAAATTATAATTATCAAGACTTTAATTCACAAAATAATAATGTTATAGGACTTTGTTTGGAGTGAGCTGATCAGCTAAGGTCAGTCGCATACATTCTGAATAAATAATAATACGCATGAATTCTAAATCCAGAAACCAGAAAACTGATATTTATATACTTTTTGTTTGTAAATACATACATTATTATACATAGAAACACCCAGACCTGAGACAAATATTTGTAGGTCATACAAACATTTGTCCCGCGGCGGGGATCGAACCCGCAACTGCGCCACAGAGGTCGATTATGTAAACATAATGTACAATTTATTATTTATATTTAAAACTAACCTAGTCTTTAGGTAACAAATAAAATGGACATGTATATTTTCCAGTGTGTGCGTCCGATCGCCTATCATACCAGCGCGGCCGACATACTCTGAGGAGGCTAACATCTGGACCAACCCAGCTACCTCCACCGCCGACAGTCTCGCTAGCGGTGGTAGCTAGAACATCATTGCTTTTCATTATTTACTAGCTTATGGGCGCCGCTTCACTCGCGTGGTACTAACATTTTGAATAGCCTATATGCTATTCCAGGTCACTATCTACATCTATTCCAAGTTTCATCCAAATCGGTTAACTGATTTAGGCGATACAAACATACAAACATCTAAACAAACAATCACAAAGATCCAAACAAACAAGTGGGATAATATCAATTTCCATCAAATCTATATTTAACTATTTATCTAAATTTTTATAGAGATTGCTTTCAGTACTTTTCAGAATTTAGGTTATCTATAGATTTGTAAAATGCTTTTATAGTCATAATATTTTTTTAGATTAAAATTAATAGAGATAAGACAGAGACATTAATTAATTAGATTATTACAGTGGAAAGTTGTTTTATTTATTGAATAGCTTAACCTAGACTTCATTTACATTTATATTAATAGAGAATAAATGACTCATAGTTAAAATATAAACCACCACTTAATAGAATGGGCAATTTCGGCCAAACTTGATACCTGTAGTATTTTTTATTCTTTTTTTTCAGTATTGACACAGTATATTTAAATGTACAGTAGGCACAACCAATCTTTAGCTATCTGAAGTTAGGTGCACTAAACGAATACACAGGTTTGCGCTTGTAGAGTAGGCGAGATAGAATGATGCAACAAATTAAGCGAGTGAGCGAGGCAGCTACAACGCTGACTTCGTCTTTTAGGCGTCATCAAAAATGGGTTCAGCGCAGCTCAGAGAGCTAAAGATTGGTTGTGCGTACTGTAGCTGCAGGTGATTCCCTACCAAATGAAACTAGTAAAGAGGATTGTACCACTATTTGAACATCCATTACTCAACATAAATTTATAGACTAAAATAATGTGTAAGCTTGAACACTTCGCCCAACGGATCTAGGCATTCGTGAAGTTAGCCGTTTGTCTGCGCAGTAAACGCTTTTTCATATAAAATTGTGTTCTGCGCAGACAAACGGCTAACTTCACGAATGCCTAGATCCGTTGTTCGAACTGTACCTTACTGAAACTACGTCAGTCATCTTTTAACCTATTTTAATGCTTGCATATTGTAGGATCTATTCACTGGAAAGAGGAAAAAACTAGTAGGTATCAATAGAAGTATGTACAAAAAAAAAATGTATGTAATTGTCTGTTTATTTTATGATATAAATAATAATTATGGTATATGAGCCTGCAAAGAATTTAATGGTACAAAACTAAACCAAGATTGGAAGAATCACGCACCATAATAAACCTCACTTGGCCTTATTAAAAAAAAGTTAAACCTTAGTTGAACACCATGTTGACACATGTCAAAAAAACTGTTACCACAAAAAAGCGTTCTATGTACAAGTATTTAAAGATCGTTTTTATAGGAACAGTTTTTTAGTCAGTGCTTCGCTAAATTAGGTTCATATTTTTTGTAATAAGACGGATATGTTTATCTGGTTCTTTGCTCTTAACACTATTATAAGTGATCCCAACAGTTCTAAAAATAAATGCTTTTTTACCTTGACCTCTTAAGATTCAACCACCATTGTGTACTATGTGAAGTGTCACGTCAAGTATTTTAACATACAGTGTTGGATCTCCAGACAATATGCAAATCTTACTGCTAGTGTCTTCTGAACCCATACTTCTTCCTTTCGTAGAACAGATCTGTCTTTGAACTGCCCAAGTTTACAATTTTCGGACAGCCATCCCTCTGAAAAATGAAGAAGTAGCTTGAATTTAAGCGATAATGAGAAAAATCAAGATATGAAAAGCTCTTTTTTAACAATAGGCAGATTAGTAGAAATTATTCAAAGGGCTTGCAATCAGTTAACTACAAGCCAAGGAGGTTCATCATTATTTCAGATTAGGTATTTGCTGGGTAGCTAGCTACATTGAAAATATTTTTGATCGCTGAGATCCATACTTTCCATACATATTATAAACTAGCTGCGCTCCCGCGGTGTGACCCGCAGTCCCTCGGAATTTTTTTCATTTTTTCATGATAAAAGGTAGCCTATGTCCTTCCCTGGGATACAAACTTTAACTAAGCTAAATTTCAGCTTAATCTTTTCAACGGTTTGGGCGTGAAAGCGTAACAAACAGACAGACAGAGTTACTTTCAGATTTATAAAATTAGTATGGATCCATATTAATCCATACTGGATTAGTATGGACGTATGGATGTGAAAGTAACTCTGTCTGTCTATCTGTTTGTTACATTTTCACGCCTAAACCGCTGAACAGATTAGGTTGCAATGTGGCATGGATAACGGTAGTATTCCAGGGAAGGACATTAGGCTACTTTATATCCCGAAGAAATTAAAAAGAGTTAATTTCAGTAGAGCGCAGCTACTACTGAATGGAATACTAATGATATATACTCACGTCCTTTTCTTGTATCGTGCACTCTTTGCAATAGTATGCATCGGAGACTCCGGGTCCGCCGCAGATAACACATCTTCCTTGATACGAGCCGTAGTTACACTCATCACAGATTCGTACCAACGTGCAGGGCCGCACGTAGGAGTCACAGATCACACATTTACCGTCGCATTTCTCACACAAGCGACCAATAGCTGGAAATTATACCAATAGTTTAGCAACAGATTGTGGTGAGGCAGTCAGACAACTATGTTTACGGTTAGCTTACCAACGCCCGGTTGTTTACGGCAGAAAATGAGATCAGGATGATGCTTAGCCATGTTCAAGAGGTATTTCTTCCAATGTTCATCAGAAAATTAAATGGAATAGAATTCAAGCCGGCCGCAGACGAATACAATCAAATCAAAGTTATGATAATTAAACTAATAACCTAAAAATATTTTGTTTGCAATCAATCAATCTTTCCGTTCCGTAGTTCAACTTCAACTTCAACTTCTTCTTATTATTGGCTTCTGCGACTTGTTTGTCACAATTCTGCCAGTGTCCGTTTCACGCTAGTGTGTTCCGTAGTTCCGTGCACAAACTATTAGGAATTTAGGATGCTTGTGTCAGTGTCAGACATAGAGTTTTGCGTGTAACGTTTTTTGTTTTCGAACGAAAATAACTATGACATTAGAATAAATAATAATAATAATAATAACTATGACATTGAATGACATGACAGTGACTGCTATTTTACTAATTTGACATTTTATTTGTACACAAAAGTTCAGTCTCACATGTTTAGTGTTCGCTAAATACAATATAATCTAATTTTTGGTAATTAAAACGGAAATTGTCGGAAATGGCTGAAGATAAGCCAAGTAGCGACGAAGAAAAGCAAAGCTCTGATGAACAGGAACCTGAAAATATCGTTGAAGATGCAAATAATGACGAGGAAGAGGATAACACCACTTTCAAAGATTTGGTAAGTCTCAACTTTCTCTATTACGTCATTAGTAATACACCATGCTATTTTAGACAAAAATCCATTACGGTCTCCTTGTTATTAAATAATTTAATATAGCAATATCTATAACTAGAGCCAACTGAAGATTTGAGGTTATGTTTCTGTTTGGGTCAGACTTCATACAAATGTGGTAACTTTACAGGGAGTTGTAGACGTCCTTTGCGAAGCCTGTGAGGAATTAAAATGGAAGAAACCGTCGAAGATTCAAAAGGAAGCATTACCAGTGGCATTACAAGGGAAAGATATTATCGGTTTGGCTGAAACTGGGTCGGGTAAAACCGGAGCCTTTGCTATACCAATACTACAGGCTCTGTTGGAGAACCCACAGAGATACTTCGCACTTATACTGACACCGACAAGAGAACTGGCATTTCAAATATCAGAACAGTTTGAGGCACTTGGTAAGAACTAAGAAACTTCTCAATAAATGAATGGGTAAAAATTACACATAATGACATAATAATGTATATATATGTATAATTGAATTCAAAATGTGGTTCTTACTTATGTTTATCTATTCTCTATCCAATTTATGTTAAATACAACAATCTATTTGACACCAGTTACTTTGTGCCTCAAAAGGCTCAATTCTTGTCTGGAGCAATTAAATTTTATCTGTAGAGTCTACTTAACACAATCCCTGCCACTCCCATAAGCTGCTCATCAACATGCTGACATTTGTCACAGTTACTGTGTTACATTCTTCTTCTTATCGATGGTTGGTGTACATCAATGAGTTTTTCCCGGGGTTTTCAACTGGGATTGAACCCAAGACCTTACAATCGAAAATCGAAGGTAGGGCCACTACCACTAGACCACCAGTGCTCTCCACCAGTGTTACATTAAATTACAGTCACTTATAAGTTAAAATGCCACAACGGGTATGGTGCCACTGAAAACCAGTGCTGTTGGAGCAAATGCTGACGGGTAGCTGTATTTTCACCCACATATAATTATGTAGATTTAAGTACATATTGTAACTGTTGTATATGATGTGGAGAAAATAAAACTTTATTATATTCTATTCTATTAAATGGAACAGAGTGGTTCACAATTGGAATGCACTACCAAATGATGTTGTTACGGCTACTTCGGTCAATTCGTTTAAGAACAAGCTCGACAACTGGCTACGAACTAATAAATCAGTGCTCAAAAAGATTAACCAATCATGAACAATCGGACTATTTCAACACTGAGATACAGACATATCAGCAACAGCTGCTCGTCTATCATCGATAAATAAATTAAATAAATAAATAAAATGATTTATTTCCAGGGGCAAGTATAGGAGTGAAATGTGCAGTAATAGTTGGAGGTATGGATATGGTAGCTCAGGCTCTTATGCTGTCCAAAAAACCGCACATCATAATCGCTACTCCAGGACGGCTCGTCGACCACTTAGAGAACACCAAGGGATTCAATTTGAAAGCTTTAAAGTATCTTGTAAGTCTAGATTTCTAGTTATCGTTTTTTAAATATTGGTTAAAATGTAGGTCTTTATTTTATTTTATATATCAACAAAATCCACAGCTCTTAATATCTATGAGGTCATTGACATAATGTGTATGAGCAATTGAATTGTCCAATCACAAGGCTTGCCTGTAGCCACTCACCACTAAAGAGTCAGACTCATACAAATTTACTTACAAGGCTCGAGCAAAGAATTCGAAATTTTCACTTTGGCTCGTGGTGAAGCAACATTTTAAACGCTCAATAAGCGCTTCCATGCTTCGGAGGGCACTTTAAATTGTCGGTCCTGGCTATAAAGTCATGCCATGACGGAAGCCTTAAGTTCCCCACTGACTCATACAAACTTACTTAGCTTAAGGTTGAGTTTTCCATGTTTGATAATATAAATAAACTGAAATCCCATCTTCCCGTCGACCCCTGTAGCGCAGTGGGCGGAGGCCCGCCTGCGACGCAGAAGGTTGTAGGTTCGATCCCCGCGGCGGGACCTATGTTTGTATGATCTACAAATATTTGTCTCGAGTCTGGGTGTTTTCTATCTATATATTTATTTCTATTTATAATATGTATGTATTTACAAAAAAAAAGTATATAAGTAGTTTATCAGTCATCCAGTACCCATAACACATTTGGGTCTGGATGATGTTGTGTGAAAAGTCCAGCATTATTTATTTATTTATCTCTAAGGTAATGGACGAAGCTGACCGCATTCTGAACATGGATTTCGAGGTAGAAGTTGATAAAATCTTGCGTGTGATCCCCCGTGAGCGCCGAACCTACCTGTTCTCCGCTACCATGACTAAGAAAGTGCAGAAGCTCCAGCGTGCATCCCTGCAGGACCCCGTCAAGGTGGAAGTCTCCACTAAATACCAGACTGTTGATAAGCTGATGCAGTATTATGTGTTCATACCGGTGAAATATAAGGTAAGCAGAACTGCACTTAAGATTAGATCTATACTCTTTGAGTTATTAATTTTTTACATTACATTACACCATATAAAACGTAGGCCTAAGCTTTTACCTACTACATGAATTACTCAGTAAGGCAACCCATGTATTCTAAACTCAACTAGACCAGTGCATGAAAAAAAATAAGGGTGCCAATGCCCAGCACTATCCTTTCAGTTTAATCGGCTTCTGTAAACACTAATGGTCAATCAATACAGTTCCACTGATTGCGATCAGTCGTGCCGACTATAAGCAGATGTGGTGAGTGCTTCTTTGCGTTGAGGGCGCTACTCCCAGCGGAGCCAGCCCTTTCTTTTTATCAGCGCATGGTCCTTCTGACTGTCCTAGTCGAAGAGATCTCGCCTCTTTTTCAGTCGACGTATGCTTTCAGGGACAGTGAGTTGTCCCGCGAGCTGGTTTGGGTGCTTTTCAAGTCTCAACTTGTATTTTTGGCCATAGTTTACAATCTCTTCCTTGATTGTTGGCATGCCAAGGTGTTCATGACTTCCTAACGCTCGTAGTTTGTAAGCAGGGTTCAGCGAACGTGTAAATGCACCATTAAATTAATTACAGGACGTATACCTAGTGCACATCCTAAACGAGATGTCGGGCAACTCGTTCATAGTGTTCGTGTCAACATGCGCTAACGCGTTGCGTGCCGCCCTGCTGCTGCGTAACCTCGGCGTGGCCGCGGTGCCGCTGCACGGACAAATGTCGCAGAACAAACGACTCGCTGCGCTGAATAAGTTTAAAAATAAGAGCCGGTCTGTGCTGATCTGTACTGATGTCGCTTCCAGGTTAGTGACTTTTGGAGCTCATAAGCCTTTTATAAAAGACTAGCTGGTACACGCGACTTCGTCAGTAAAATAACATACTTAATAAAAATTTAACTGAAAACTGCTGTTCAGAAGATTTTAAAGAACTTTTAAAATAAAAATGCAATAATAGCGCCATCTACGTAGTTGCCTTTTACTGGAACTTCACTTCAAGTCCCCATACTAAATTTCAACCCTTATTTCACGCCCTCCATGATTCGTTTTGAAAAAAAAGTAGCCTATGTCCGTCCCTGGGACATAATCTTTATCCATGTCATATTTCAACATAATCTGTTCAGTGGTTTAGGGGTGAAAAGGTAACAAACAGACGGACAGACAGAGACATTTTACTACTTAAAATAGATGGCGCTACAGGAAAAATCAGATCGCGCTATCGTTGCGTTTTGGGCAACTTAACATATAAACTAGCTAATCCTCTATTTTTCAGCATTATTAGAATGGATTGTCCAAACTTCTCGTAATCTGAATCTTTAATAATATCAGCTGAGTTGGAATGGGTTTGTGTCTCGACTTTCAAACTGAAGGTCGTGGCCGTGCATCTTTGATATAGTATTATTTGTATTTAAGTAAGAGATAATTTTACGTAGCCATAATAAACGTTTTATTTAATAAAACTCTTTGGTTGATAAACTTATTTCTAAGTAATTCACAGAGGTCTGGACATTCCCCACGTGGACGTGGTGATAAACCTCGACATCCCGCTGCACAGTAAGGACTACATCCATCGCGTGGGACGCACGGCGCGCGCCGGACGAGCCGGCAAGGCCATCACTTTTGTGTCACAGGTAAGATAAGTTAATCATAATCAGGCCCTTGATTCATAAAACAGCGGAATGCATTCGGTTCGGAATCGACAGCAACCTATCACAGTGCAGGAATTGATCCGAATTTGACGCAACCAAAGAAACATCAGTTTTGGATCAATCAAGTGCAGGAAGCACTGGCATTAGTTGCGGCGGGTTGAACAGCTGACCGATTCCAACCCGAATGCGTTCCGCTGAAGTCTGAATCACTAAGCAGATAATTCAGAGTTCCTAGACAACTGAGGTCTCCAAGAGACTGCTTCTTCTTGATGTTCTTTCTTGTGGAGCTTAGAGGATGGTTCAGGTGCTGGGCAAGCCTATTCTATCTCAAACAATGTACCAGGCACTACAGCGTCCCGTTAGTGTAGGCATATGTTACCTCCTGACGCTGTATAAATCATCTATGCAAGTGTCTTATAGTAAAAAAAGAAAACGAAACAAAACTTCCGTTTCCAGTATGACGTGGAATTATACCAGCGCATCGAACAGCTGATCGGCAAACAGCTGCCTCTCTACAAGACGGAGGAGAGCGAAGTCATGGTTTTACAGGAGAGGGTGGCGGAGGCACAACGACTTACCAACATTGTAAGTATTTTATTCCCACTATCTAACATTACGACTGTATTTGCAGAAGTTAGCATTGTAAGTGACAGGTTGCAAGCCCATCGCCTTTATTTCTGTTTGTTTTTATTATTGAACCGATATTAGCAGCGTTTATACGCACAATCTATCGCGAGGGATAGAGCCAATCGAGCGTGAAAGCACGCGTAGCTTCAAGCTTCAAAAAATTATCACTCGCGATTGCGCGTACAGGCTTTCCCGCACGATAGCGTTTTGACAAGAACTAACGAGTAATCGCCCGCGAAAGAACGCGTAGCATCAAAATTATCACTCGCGATTGCGTGTACAGGCATCCTGTACGCTCTATCACTCGCGAAATTTTCGACATTTTTCTCATGATTGGTGTTAAAAAACAAACATGGCCACATCTCTATCCCGATGATCTTTTGTGTAATTCAGATTGATGATATAATGAAGAGTTTGTATTTATTTTGTAGGAAATGAAAGAGCTAGGCGACAAGAAGGGCGGTAGAGGCAGGAAACGAGGCGCGGACTCGGACGACGACACGGAAGAAGCCGCGGGCGTGCGGAAACGTATCAAGGGCAAAGGGGGGAATAAGGGAGGGAATAAATTCAGTGGCAAGAAGAGAAAACGTTAAATAAATATGTATATTTTATATGTTGTCGTTTCTTTGAAATTAGTAGACTAACTAAATGATAGATGATTGTTGATAAAATAAATATGAGAATGGAAGCTAAGTTCGATATCACTTTCATGTTTCTGAAGAAGCACAGAAAGGGTGTCCAAACACAATTGACTACTTTTCATCAAAATCTGAATTTGAATATTAAATTGGCAAGGTTTGATGCATTGCACTCTATGAATGGTTTCATATTAGATTTTTTATAGTTAACATGGCAATCAGTTTATGAGGTAGGCTTTATTTGCTTCCTGCATTGACGTAAGCAAAATGAAGACTTGTCAGAAGACAAGAGTTATGAGCCTTGAACACACGTCAAGCCTCGGTACAATTCTAAGAAGCTTATGTACCTGATGTGGTGTCTTTCTTTATTAATTATGTTGTATCTCTGATATATCAGAAGTCGTTGGTTATAAGGGAATCATCTTAAGTAATTCAGTGAGCTTGACTATAGGATAAAAAAACTGTGAACTTGAAAGTGAATAAATCTACCTACCTATAGAAATGTTCGATAGGTTGTTCTAGAAACAAACAAAAAGGTTTAAAATGCTTTGTGTTTATTCTACGAAGTAAACAGTCATTTTGTTTCGATATTGATAAAAATAAATAAAAAGAAATGCAACCACCGCGCGAGGCGGCAACTGTACACCGCACTTACACACTAAGCTTTAAGAGAAATCACAACATTTTGTTTTAAAATTTTTAATGTTATTTATTATTTCTATACAAATAGAACTGTACAGATATTTTTAAATTATCCACATTTCATCTGCTCTTCACGATAGACTTTTTACAAAAGTGAAAACTATCAACATAACGCACGGAATAACGAGATCGCGCAAAACGACGCGGCCGGCGCGCGACGCGTGCAACAATTCTGGGTAAATCTTACAAAATACTTCTGATGGCCTCACAGAATGGAAAACATGTTCGTGTCCCTCGAGCGCAGGCTGCCCCGCCCGCTAACCGCCTCGCCACTCATAAATAACTACAATTTATATAGCAAAGTATATCTAATTTATCCGAATATATGATACAGTGGCAGTGATTTACATGCTCATACATAATTTAACAACTTTTGTTCAATTTAAATGCACTAATTAAAATTAAATATACAGCTCTGGTCGGCGGGGCGGACGGGGCCGTCCGGTGATCAGGCGGCCGCGGGCAACACAACTACATCGAACTAGGAAATAATTTTCTACGATTTAAAAACTGGCCTTCTTCATAGAGACAAAAGTGGTCATTGTAAACGATGCAAAGGCGCCAGGCAGGTACAAAATAGCGTGTATTTGTGTTGCGCACGAGTTTCCGCTTACAATAATTTCAAACTATTCCAATGTCTATACACAAGTAAAACAAAAGTCCCGGAACGACATCGAAGCTGGCCGCGCTGCAGACTGCGAGATCCTCGCACCGCGGCCGGAGCCGTGCCGGGGCGACAAGGCGACAAGTCGCGCGACAAGGCGAC
This sequence comes from Epirrhoe tristata, assembly GCA_951394285.1. Classification (NCBI taxonomy): domain Eukaryota; kingdom Metazoa; phylum Arthropoda; class Insecta; order Lepidoptera; family Geometridae; genus Epirrhoe; species Epirrhoe tristata. Next base: position 9,842,584 of record OX596149.1, read on the forward strand.
AAGTCGCGCGACAAGGCGACAAGTCGCGCGACAAGGCGACAAGTCGCGCGACAAGGCGACAAGTCGCGCGACAAGGCGACAGACAAGTCGCGCAGCACGGCCCGAGGCGGCGTCGGCAATCAAAAGGACTGCCGAGGCGCGAGTCCGAAGCCGACCCGGGAGCCCTAAAGTCAATATCACATTGAGTTTTAACTACAATAACAACCTTCAACGGTTGAAACTATACTTATTGCATCACATGATCTTTCGCTTGCCTGTCTTTTACCGCACTGCCAGGAGATGGTAACACAACACGAACACAACTTGCGAGGAATCAACTTGCTTGAGAAAATCAACGTTTCCGCTTTGTACGAACCGATAGGCACCTTACAAGTTATGGAATATTTGGAACAAAGCTCGCTGCTTACAATTTTGAAACAACTCAAACGGTAAATAACCATCGTAACATCCGAAAACGCACTAGAACCAATTCACTGTTAAAACTAAAATACTGTCGCGAATAGGAATGAAAGTGGGATCTGCCAATGCGTTCCGGCAGCGTGGACTTCCCGTGATTGAACAATTCTAGCGTCTAGCCTCAAACGATTCACAGATTGTCGCGAGTTTCACTCCAAAACTATTGCACTGAGTCACGTCCCGTCGCGTCCGCCCCACTCGCTCACTTCAAGTCGCGTCCGCCCCACTCGCTCAGTTCAAGTCACGGTCCTCTAAGTACTTGTATTCGAACGTGAAGCCTTCTTTTTTGCGCTGGCCCCACTTTTCGTAGTCAAAGTAGATATATGTGCCCTGGAACAAAACAAATTGTTTTAGTAAATGGAAATTATACTAGAAAACAAAGTGGGATTATTTAATCTTCAATAGCATTGTTTTTACAAAACCACGTCCACTACCGCCTACGACTACGACGCAAGGCAAATATGGCTACATGTCCAGTCGTTCTGAAATTTGGCATATTAATAAATAATAATAAATAAATAATGCTGGACATTTTCACACAGCATCATCTAGTCACAAACTAAGCTAAGCTTGTACTATGGGAACCAGATAACTGATAAAATACTTATATACTTTTTGTTTGTAAATACATACATATTATGTATCATTTATCCTGCGGCGGGAATCGAACCCGCAACCTTCTGCGTCCCAAGCGGGCTTTCACCCACTGCGCCACAGAGGTCGTCACATATTTGACCAGCATACCGACTCATAATTTAGCGGATCGTATCCGCAACAAAACCTTTCCGCTGTTCAATCGGCAGCAACTAATCGCAATGCAAGAATCGTCACTCTTGGACGAATTCCACGGAACGTGGGGTTATTACCGTTTTTTCGTTCGAAATATTCGGATGTTTCTTACTACGAGCTACATTGTATTTGGTCGATAAGATCAACATTAAAACACGGTCCTAACCTAGGAACAAATATTCTGCCCTTGAAGTCAGAAATCGTGGTAAGAAACATCCGAATATTCATCAAAATTACGAAAAGAGAACGGGAATACGGCCCCAGTTTCGTCGCAAGTATGAATCGCTATGTGGTATCCCAGGATGAGAGATGATCCCAGAAAAACACTGAAACCTAGAACTACATAAATTTGCTTCATTCATTATTTAAAACTAGCGGTGTGACCCGCGGTCCCTCGGAATTTTTTAATTTTTTCGGGATAAAATGTAGCCTACGTCCTTCCCCGGGATACAACCTTTATCCGTGTCAATTTTCAGCCTAATTTCTTCAGTGGTTTAGGCGTGAAAAGGTAACACAGACAGAGTTACTTTCACATTTATAATATTAAGTATAGTATACAGGGTGTAAAAAGACTACTATCGAAAAATGAGGGGTTGCAATCAGACCATGATTCTAAACATATCTAGGGAGAAAAAACCGCAAAAAATTTTTTTACTTCGCTACGAAATTTTATGTTATTTCTGGTTATTTACTACTAGTACAACATAATAAGACCATCTACCTAATAATTTTATTTATAAAAGAAAAAGCCAGCAATCTACGTAAAACAACGTGCGCAGTACATACGCAAACAGTAATCTTCAAACGCTGTTTTCTCCGGATATAATGATTTTTTCGGGAAATCCTTTTGGATTTGGTTGTGTGTTGGAATGCTGTTCCTACCCCTTTCGGCTTCGGTAGACGTCCTTTTACACCCTGTATATAGTATAGTATGGATGCTCACCTGTTCATACTCTTCATTGATGACCTTGGGCTCTTCATGTCGTTGGAACCACATCATATACTTGGTGTGGAACCGCCAGCTCTGCTTCTTCAGCGCCTTCGCGGCGAGATACTGCGCCTTTGTGCCTTCCATGTAGTAGAACACGAAAAACAGCGTCTCTGTTGATAGTCGCTGGAAGAACTCCACAGAGTCTGAATGGGGGAGCACCACCTGTGACATATAACATATAAAGGTAACGATAGCAATAGTTGATATGAGATGATGAAATGAATCCATATAATTGCACCCAATTTTTGTGGGACTACAGCTAACACGGTACTACAGCTGATTGACACTTCCGTATCCAGCCTAGTGATTCAGACTTCAGCGGAATGCATTCGGGTCTGAATAGGTTAGCTGTTCAACCGACCGTAACCAATAACAACGTCAGTTATGGTCAATTCGGTCAAAATCAAATTAAATCAATTCCTGTATATCATGAATCGACTCCTAAGACATAAAACATACTAAATCCCATATTCACTAAGCAAAAGGTAATAAATAATAAAAAAAAAAAAAAAGAATTCAGTTATCTCATAATAATTCGTCATTCACCTAAGCAAACTCACTTTATGCAACTCATTCGGTAATCCAATTAAACTCACTCATTATTCACTCCCCTCATCGAACCATCTCATCTTGAACTCACTCACACCTAATTAAACTCACTAACCTTGTCATAGTAGAGCGGCGTTAGATATTCTTAGGCAGGTAGGGATGCGCCCGCTCCGAAACACAATGCTCTCATAATTACTCAAGTAACCCTCTTTCACCGAGTCTGAACTCACTCAGCCAATCTCATTCCCTCTCCTTATCGAACTATCTCATCTTGAACTCACTCTTTCTCACTCACACCTACTCAACTCACCAGTGAATCTCACTAACCTGGTTATAGTAGAGCGGCGTTTGGCAGATGTTCCTTGGCAGGTAAGGCCGCGTCCGCTCAGAGTCGGATGGATGCGGCATGTGAAAGTATGACGACTCCATACATTGAAACTGCAGTTGGTGATCCTGGACACAAAATATCTACAAATTGGTCGAGCGCAGCGACTTCTTCTTGGTGGGGGAGAACAAATACGGATACTCATATTTAAAGATTTTTAAATGTATCCCAAAAATTTGCATCCATGCGGGATTTGAACCCACGACCTTGCCGATCCGTGGCATCGCTCTGACCAACTGAGCCAACGGGCAATCGACGCATGAGTTTAAATTTATTGGGAGTACATACTACAGCATTGCGCTGTGAGCGACATCTATGGAGACACATTGCAGTCATCTTTCCACTCTATGTCCAAACTTTTAGCTCACAGGGCAATGCTGTATAGTATGTACTCCCAATAAATTTAAACTCATGCGTCGGTTGCCCGTTGGCTCAGTTGGTCAGAGCGATGCCACGGATCGGCAAGGTCGTGGGTTCAAATCCCGCATGGGTGCTAATTTTTGGGATACATTTAAAAATCTTTAAATATCCCTAAGTGTGCGGTTAACACTATAAAAATATAATCTTTACGGATACTCATGCCTAGTTAGGACTAGGCTTGTATTTTAGTCGAAATTTAGTAGAGTACAGTACGCACAACCAATCTTTAGCTCTCTGAAGTAGCTGCGCAGAACCTATTTTTGATGACTTGTATAGCTGCCTCGCTCACTCGCTTAGTTTGTTGTATCGTGCGTTGAATAGTGCTCTGTGATTGGTTCGTTTGTGTTACGCACTTCACTTTGTTAAAGGATATAAGTAGACGTTTTAGAGTGACTCTGAGTACCGACATAAATCTTTTTGACGTGAACTTGTCACTATTTGACACTATGCGTTGCCTAATATAGTTAGCTCCCAATATTGAACGCATAGTGCCGATTGCCACTTCAGTATTAGCTATGAATAGGTTTTTGGAACCGTGTGCGTCCGCGCGCACTGTGAGACCTCATAGTAATGTTTGTGGATACCGGTGAAGTCTCGTATAACTAATACAAAATAGTTTTTATTGTACTTACATTGGTGAGTGGCAAGGGCCCTAGCGGCGCAACGCCCAATAAGGGCGGTATTTGCGCTTGTGCTAACGCGACGGTTCTTCTGAGGTTCAGCTGAAATGCAAACAGAATACATTAAATAAATAAATAATAATAAATAAAATAACATCTTTTTATTTCAAACAACTAAAAATTAAGTCCATGTCCACACATTATGTAAATAAAATTAAAAACTAACACTGTGGACCGCCTTGCGTCATTAACGAGGTCTGTACTCACTACTATCACTGATCAACTATAAATATGTAGGGATGAGAGAATGCAGTCCCTACTTTATAGATGGTGATGGCACAAATAATAACCTACATACCGGATACTGAATTATATTTCCACGATAAAACAATTAGTTTTGACCTAGCGAGAGGGGAGAACAGACTGACGACGCGCCTACTAAATGAAAAATGAAAGACTTCTCTTTCATTTTAAACTACACAAACTGACAGGGCCTAATTTTTGGGTTGTAAATAGACGTTTGACCGTATCAATTTAATTTCTAAGCCCATTTAAGTTTCACTTCAAAATTTATCATTTATTGATTTTTTTAGAATTGTTGCATAATGATTTTCAAGGAGAACAGACGGTCCACCAATCGCAGCGCAGCTACATCACGAATGGGATAAGTTATACAAGAAGCAACAATCAAAGACGACCTCTGTGGCGCAGCGGGCGAAGGTCTGCCTGCGACGCAGAAGGTTGCGGGTTCGATCCCCGCCGCGGGACAAATGTTTATATGACCTACAGGTATTTGTCTCGGGTCTGGGTGTTTCTATGTATAATATGTATGTATTTACAAACGAAAAGTATATAAGTAGTATATCAGTTATCTGGTTCCCATAGTACAAGCTTTGCTTAGTTTGGGGCTAGATGATGCTGTGTGAAAATGTCCAGCATTATTTATTTATTTAATTGAAAGGATAGTCTTTATCGATTTTCTCGGGATTTTCATAACAAAACAAAAAAATATCATTACATAAATATTTTTTAATTTATTTTTTGAACCCAATTCCTGAATAAACTTAGTATAAAATGAAATACCCTATATACGCGTCAGCCAACACTAGACCTAAGACATTTTGTTTAACTCTTGTATGTAAGGCGTGCACCCGTGTTCGGTATCCTTAATAAATAAAATACAAAAATAAATACATACATGGTCCGCGGGCGCGTCGAGCCCGGCCCTGGCGACGGCTTCCTGCGCCATGCTCTTGAGGCTGGCGGCCGCCACGCACACCGAGCTCACCAGCCCGCTTCGCACCACACACTCGTTTATACCACTGCAACAACAATATATTGATACACACGTTGATACCATAACAACAGTGGCACTCCCGAGAGTGCCCACAGAAGTGAAGACTTGAACAACTGAACTACTAAAATATTCTACAATTCAACCCGGTGTCGGTGAGCAGTCACGTGACCTTCGAGGCGAATCCAATAATTGTTTTCTCATCTCAAAACTGCCAAACGCGCCTAAAGTTTTCACTTAAAATAACAATATTCGAACCTTGCTATCTCGGTGATACATGATCATGAATGTTTCCCGAGACGCGGTAGACATTCTTTGAGAGCAAGAAAAACATCGTGAGGAAACCAGTTAGTATTCTTATGCGACGGCGGGCTTGCATACTAACTTCTTCAAAATGTGGCTATGTATCAAATATGTATTTGGTAATGCCTCCGACTACCCCCGCGGGGTCGTCAGACGCTGCTAAGCAGAAAAGACGTCAGACGCGCGTCCCTTTAGTTTACTCTGTCTGTCTGTTTGTTACCTTTTCACGCCCAAACCGCTAAACAGATTAAGCTAACAGGGAAAAAGTCGTTTTCTTTTTGATACCGATGTGTTCACCGTCGACGTTTTCATTGTAATCCCACTATACAATATAATAAAGCTGAAAGTTTGTGTTTCAATCACGCCTAAACCAGTGAACCGATTTGGATGGAACTTGGAACAGGCGTAGATAGTGACCTGGGGGGTTACTATGAACTCCTATTGCCTGGCAGTTTTCGAACTAAATGTCAATTTCGAATAACCCGGTTCACTAAAGAAACTTCGCAACTTATCATGTTCTCTCGCTTGCACACTAGTACAGTCACAATGTGTAAGCGAGAGAGCATGATAAACGCCGCAATTTCAGATTTGTTTCTTTATGTCAGAATTGAAAAGCAGTTCAAAAACTGCCTGGCAATAAGAGTTCATGCTAAGCCACCTGGAATAGCATCTAGGCTATTCAAAATGTTGGTACCACGCGGGCGAAGCCGCGCGCAGTAGCTAGTGTAGTTGTATTAGTACTAACTTGTTGAGCGCGTGTTGCGGCGTCAGATGCGGCGTGTGCGGCCCGTTGACGGTGAGCGGGGAGGGCGAGGCGGCCGCCGGCTCCGGGACCGGGACCGGGACGGGGACCGGCACCGATGTGTTCACCGTCGACGTTTTCGTCGTCTGCAACATAATCAAGGTATCTTTACTCCTGCTATAAAACAGAAACTAAACCATCAGCCTTATTGTCCAACTTGATATCCATTCCCGGTTGTTATCAAAATAGAGCTCAACCGATCACAGAATACGAAAATGACAAACGAAGCCCTTGATTCAGACTTCAGCGGAATGCATTCGGGTCGGAATAGGTCAGCTGTTCAACCGACCGCAACCGATACAGCGCAGGAAATGTTAGTTTTGGATCAATTCCTGCACTGTGATTGGTTGCTATCGGTTGCGTTCCGCTGAAGTCTGAATCGCTACGCAGGCTAGATTTCAAATGTCAAAATGAAGTAGACGTCCATTGCCAGTTGAGTTACACTATAAGGCCCGTCTGTGAATAGGATATTTGAGAACCAATCGAATAGGTATAATAGAATCGCAATATTTTCACTCTTTGTCTGTGTACGATCAGTTCACAAATAAATAAAGATGCCTAACAGCCTGGACTATGATAGGGTATACGAAAAACGCACGCGCAGAACGAGGTGTTATAAGTTTGACTGTGGCTTTCAATTGGTTCCTAAAGATATTGAAATCGGTTTATCCGATCGATCTTAATACAGTTTAGTTTTGTTTGAAAGGTGACATTATCGAGATTATTCTTAGCTCTGCAATAGACTTTGAAACATTAGCATTTTTCTAGATAAAACGGCTTTTTTCGTAGGTTCCACAGGCTAGTTAAGGTACTCACAGGCGCGGGTTGCGTCGGCGCGGGGGGGAGTATTGAGATAGTGTGCGTCGCCACACTAGACACCGGACCATTCTCAATTACTTCTGCAACAAAACAACGTAACTCAAACATACATCACACTGTGATGCCACTGATACATAAACTGGGTGCTGTATATTGGGTCTTTTATTTTATACTAACTTAATTCAGGAATTGGGTTCAAAAAATAAATTAAAAAATATTTATGTAATGATTTTTTTTTTGTTTTGTTATGAAAATCCCGAGAAAATCGATAAAGACTATCCTTTCAATTGATTGTGGCTTCTTGTATAACTTAGCCCATTCGTGATGTAGCTGCGCTGCGATTGGTGGAACGTCTGTTCTCCTTGAAAATCATTATGCAACAATTCTAAAAAATCAATAAATGATAAATTTTTAAGTGAAACATAAATGGGCTTAGAAATTAAATTGATACGGTCAAACGTCTATTTACAACCCAAAAATGAGGCCCTGTCAGTTTGTGTAGTTTAAAATGAAAGACCCTATAGGTGAAACTGAAATGGTGCACTTAAAATAATAATGCTCACATTTCACACAGCATCATCCAGCCCCAAACTAAGCAAAGCTTGTACTATTGGAACCAGATAACTGATATACTACTTATATATTTTTTGTTTGTAAATACATACATATTATACATAGAAACACCCAGACCCGAGATAAATATCTGCAGATCATACAAACATTTGTCCCGCGGCGGGGATCGAACCCGCAACCTTCTGCGTCCCAAGCGGGCTTTCACCCACCGCCCCACATAGGTCGTCAAACTTAAATATATTCGGCGTTTACGTTAACACGTAAAGACTGCGGAAATAACGATGACAAAAGGTGTCCACCTTGTGGTTGGGTGACCGCTAAAACCATTATCAATCGGTCACAGCTCGAAGTCGTAAAACAATTTTATCTCGATTCTTAATTCGGGTGCAGATCCCTGTATTGATAGACATTTCAGACATTGAAAACTGTTTTTTTTTATGTTGGATATTGTTTGATGAAGAATATGATTTATATATTTTTTTAAACTGTTAAACCACACTTAGGTATCTCATTAAGAAATGTAGTCTTAAAAAAATCCTCCTAAAGCCGGAGTTCCTTACCGCTCGGCCGCAGAATCCCTGATGGTGGAGTGAATCCCTGGCGGTTAGGCACTCCGGTTTTGGAGGAACGTCTGATCGTCGCGGGTTCGAATCCCGTCGGAATCGAAAATTTTGATAAGCCTTTTCATTTCTCGACGACTATGATGCTTATCCGAGCGAAATCTAGCGATGATATAAGTGCATTGTTGCTATTTTTGACTAGCCGCAGTTTCATTCGTATTCGGGTTCCCACAAGCATTGATTATTTTCAAGAATAGATCCCAAATTGTGTCCATTCGCCGAGCGTTTTCTAACTATCCTATAGGCTACCTGTCTAGACAGCTTCAATTCAAATAATCATGTCTTTATGATTGACTAGCTGCGCTCCCGGGGTGTGACCCGCGGTCCCTCGGGATTTTTTCATTTTTTCGGGATAAAAGGTAGCCTATGTCCTTCCTTGAGATACAACCTTTAACTATGCCAAATTTCAGCTCAATCTGTTCAGCTGTTTGGGCGTTACAAACAGACAGACAGACAGATAGACAGACAGAGTTACTTTCAGATTTATAATATTAGTATGGATTATATCTTTATCGGGTAATGTATGTTTCAAAAAACATTTAAAGATTTAGTAAAACCCGAAACAAGATCACGAAAGATTCCCAGTCACATTACACCCGTTCAAAGAAATCTAAGTCAGAGGCAAACAAAAATACTTGGCACATGACCACATTTTGTAGAAGTTCTTCCTTCATTCCTTGCGTGACAGGTTGCAAGCCTTTCGCCACTACACGTAAAGTTCGAAACAAATTACTAATTAGAATTCTACTCTATTGGATAATAAAAAGCCTATGTAAAGGGCACGGGCGAGACTTAGATCGCGAACACATAGGTATCTCCTTACTGTACCTACTTGCTGCAAATAAACACATTTTTTTTTTTTCATAGGTATAGTTTAATAAATGATATAGAAATATGAAATCTATTGCAAGGGATTAAAACGATGTTTTGAACGCAGCGGCTTGATAGAGGACAATTTATTTTCTCTTTCCATCCTGAAGGATGAATTTACGTCAGCAATTGCTATTAATAGTTTTTATTTTATTTATCATTGCTTGACTATTACAGATGTAAGACAAATGTTTAAACTCGATAAAAGTAACTGATTACAATCTACAACCTGAATTACATCTAGGTCATCTCATAAGTAGATATAATTTTTGTTATGACTAGAAACGAGTAAACAAAAACAAAGGTCAAAAACACAAAACATACCGAGCTCGTCCATAGCTCCTCACTCCACCATCGTCTCAAAATTACGTCCATCCATCGAAAATCATCACGCATTTGAGCACTTCCGAAGAATAACTTAAATGTCACGAACGCACGTGCGGCGCTTCATTTGCAACAACATTGAATGGTTTGAAACGTGAGGTAGCGTATGCCACTATCGATTAGGGACACATTTAGACGACCTTCAACCTTATTACAACGAAGTAAGACGCGATATTGTGCGACGCATGCTTGTACACTACGCGTAAAGTGACCGGATAATGTAAAATGCAACGATATCGCCGATAAAACTGTCGCTATGTAATTTCTTATGTTGACGAGACGGTGTGCATAGTTTAGTGAGAGCCTAGCTTGCGATGCAATCGATAAAGCGGCGAAGCTATCATTCGAGATATTAGATTGCGCGGCAAAGCAACCCACCCCACTCACTAGCCTCTGCAACTGGTTGCAATCGTCTGATAAACTCCGTTCTCTACACTCCCTACTAATTTTCTTTGAGATTTTACGCTAATTAACTTTTATAAGTCTTGGAGCTTGATGTATGAAATAACAGCGATTTTATTGCATGATACGTACGTGACCGAACAAAACGCAAACTAAATTAATAGTAATCTCGATTTTAGAACTAGGTCAGAAAACAATAGCTAGGCAGATTTTTATAACACTAAATGTTGATTCATCAATCTAGGTTACCTACTTTGCAATCATTTGTAATACATTGATCAAAGTGTTACAGATTGATAAACATAATTTATCACCATTTAGTTGTTATATTACACCATAAAAAAGCGTTCTATGTACGTATTTCGAGATAGTTTTATAGTCAGTGCTTCGCTAAACACAGTTTATATTCTTTGTAGTAAGACGGTCTGTGTTTTACGACAGATGATACTTTCGACAGATCGGAAACGCGTAACGTAATTATTGCTTTGATATGCCGGTCGTAGGTATGCTAATTATAATTTGAATGGAGAATCTGTTTTCAATAAAGCAGCTGATTATATACGAATACTGAATGTTACTTCCGAAAATATCAATCGTATTTATACCACATTTTATGATTGATTAATGTTGAACTTGTGCTCCTAAATACTCCTCAAATCCTACACAAAGTCTTAAACCAACGAATAAAAACAATGACATAATTGGCATAGTTATAACTGTTATCACCCCTCAATATCAGCATAGTATTGCAGACCCTTAAATTCGAAGTATTTATTGATTTTAGGTGCCAAGAGATCAATCGTCATACACTATAGTCATTTTCACCTAGGAACGGTTCCGAGACATGGCTCTTTTAAGTTAATTTCCGAAATTTAAAAAAAGGAAATAGACAAAATCTTTTTTTTTGTATTTTTTAGTACTAACACTAGATTTCATTTATTTCAAAATTTGTCACTGTTGTAGCGTAAAACGTAAAAGTTCTATGTGTCAGGGATACGTTCCTACGTGAAAAATACTATACACATCTTAGGATGGAAACAATATTCATAATATTCAAAGTTTTGTAGCTATAATTGTTTTTAAACTGTCTAAATAGTCCGATTCATCCTACGCTATATTTTATCCAAGTCATCTGAAAGAGATAGCCGATCGAGATTTTCAATGTCATCACAACAAAACATTTGGACCGCGACACGTCAAAGAATAGAAAGAATTATGATTCGGTTAGAAAAAACCTGATAAAATAGGAATACGGTGTTTTGTTTGATAACAAGATAACAGTACCTAGTGAGGTAGCTAAGCACTTACACTCCGTCACCAGTCATGCCAGTCATTAATTACATAACTGGCATTGAACTTCACAACACTGACTATGAAAACAACGTACCTTTCAATTATAGCGGATTACGATAAACAGTTATTACACGTGAAACATGCACACACTGTAAATATAATGATTTACCATCGTCCATATTTATCCGTTATTTAGACGCGAAAGCATTTTTCGTATTTTTTTTTTAGTATTTATAGTTGGTCACAGGTCTCGTTCGATACAGCCTGGCGACTGGCGTGTCTGACGCTTTGTCATCGTTGGGCGGCCGCCAATGCCCGTACAAAGCTGGCGCGTCGCCAATTTTATAATCTCCCCAGTAATAAGCTTGTCGGTTGTCGTGTCCCATTCACTGGCCGATAAGCGTCATGTTTATTTTGTAAACAAGTCGGCGTATGTTATCAGCTGCCTGTAATGCTGACTAATCATTTGTTTACAATGTTATCAGAACGATTGTGTTCAGTCTGTTTAACTTCTTCTAGCGCTAAATAGATCTCCTTGGAATCTTTGCGAACGCGCGTGAAATATCAGTGTTTATTGAGCGTGCGAGATTAAATTATCTGTTTCTAAAATAAGACACATGACACAGAAGTTAGCAAATAAATAATGCAAGGCATGCGCTTCATACTATCTAAATACGATTTTGAAAAATATTTTACTACATCACAAAGAAAACTAAAAACATGCTAGGGCTTGAAACTGTAAAGTCCTTAACTTTAGATTTTTAAAGAAAATATTGTGAGATATTAAAAACCTTTTGATTGGTTGCAATTTTGTGCTTTAAAGTAGAAAAACTTGTCATCTGAGCTAGTACCCTCATAACAATTTTATTTCTACCAATATATTTCTGTCTCTCTTTAGCTAATCAACAAAGCTGCAATCTTTCATGAGAGTTTGATAAAATGACGATGAATACTTTCTTTAGATGTTCAAATAATCGCCTATTCAACGAATAATTTGGTAGTGTTGCCATTGCATAAAATAAAAATGTAATAATACAATATAATGTGTGTATGGGTAACCTGTGTCAATCTGCATGTAGTCCAGAATTTGGTGATGCTCTCGTCGCGTCATAAAGGGCGAATCGTCCACTAAAATAGCAAAATTCGTCTTCTTAGTTATACATTTTATTTGGGCCTAGTTACTTATATATATTATTTGTCTTATTATTTTCATAGGTTTCGTTTAAGATCACTTTTGCGCGTCTGCTTTTGACAAAATTAGTTTATAGTTGATTTTTTGATAAGTATTCGATTTTGATTAAATGTTCCACAAGTGTTATACTTATTTTATCTTGTGACGTTCATTTAGGAAAATCTAAAATAAAATACATTACTCCAATAATTTTAACGGATTTTTAATCGCCACCTTACTTTTTGTAAAGCAGTAGAGTAAATTTTATCTATTTACACATTGGGAATACACATATTTCGCCATTGCAGTACTTGACTTGGAAAAAAAATGTATAGTCAGAGCATCTTTGTCTACCCTTCTGAGGCTATAATAATTACATATAATTTGTTGAATTTTAACAATTTAGCGCAATCAAGTCAAGTAGTAAATCCAAATACCGTGACTGTACATTCAGCGACCAAAATTGATTAACAATCTCTATGGTATTCTTAAACCAATACTGAACAATTTTTATGTGGATATCGATCATAAACTTGAGCAGTTTAAAATACAATCACTATTTCTTGCCCAACTATTTCAAACCTCATTTTGAAATTTGTCAAATTAACAGGAATTACAAAGTCAAAAAGCATTTATTGAATAGGACCGCTGGGATCACATTGAATCTATCTTCGATATACAGATCTTCGATATGTAGTTTCATTACCGGTAGATATGCGATCATTCAATGGTCATAACTGAATACAAATTGAGCGGGCTAACCAGCTGAGCTATTTCAATATTTCATTCACAGTTAATCAATTTTGATCGTCACTTCGCAACGGCAATGCGATTTAATTTTTCGGACGTGTTGTAACGCGAAACGTAATTTTTTAATTGCCAGGAATATGCGTATAATGCCATTAATAAGTGCGACATACATGTTGCATGGTCACAACTGTATCCCCGAGAAATAAACTTTCGAAAAAGAGAAGAAATTTCAGATCTGTAATGTATTTCAGCTCTTATTAAAATGTCTAATGGGGTAGTCTCGTAGGTATTACCGTGCTAATTAGCGGCAATAGACGCAGCGTCCTTGATACTAACATAGTTGTTCGAGGATCTGAGTCAACTAGCGCGTCACGACACGTATTTCTACAGCATTTCATGTGTTTTTCCGAACGAAAGGATTAATGTGCGCCTCAAAGAGGCTTAAGCTAGTTATCACTCACCTATGCTATTAACATTAACAGGCCGTAGGTGTAAGTGAGGCGGCGGACTCGGCGCGGGCGGCTGTTTGCTCGGCGTCGACGCTCCAGACACGCCGGTATTGTTTATACTGCACACAGAATGGTGTTATAACTCTGTTCTGAATGTAAGGAGCGCATGCAACAAACTGCTACTGGTATTTTTCGCATAATAGCTAGGTTTCTTTACTAGATGATTTGAGGTGCCTCAAAGAAACGCAATGCACCCTTAACGAGGCGTTGTAACTGATGTCATGCATTGAGACGGGTCGGACAGATAAAAATTAGTTGAAAACGAAAGAAAATCAAAGATTTTCGTTTTGAGAAATGAAAAGACATGACAATATCTCCGTTCCCTTCACAGGTTTCAAGAATGTAATACAGACATTCTTTAATAAATGAGACAGCATAGTGGCACATTTAAAACCATAGGAGCGAGTGAGACAACATACTATTGCTCGAAGATTTCTCTGTCCCGTACTTTCTCTAACTATTTTCTGACACAGCGAGATTTCTCGTATAACTTACTAGTGGGCGGTTCAGCTTGAATGGAAGCTAGTTGTCCTAATAAGTTCATAGGTCTAATGGCCTAGGTCTGTCGGGAAGCCATTGCTTAGTTGGTAGATTACTTACAAAGCATAATGCCATTAGAGGCCGCTCATCTTAATATGACTTAGCTGATCTTTGCTAGAACGATCAAAACACTTCAAAGCTATCGGTGAAACATTTAGCAAATATCTCTTAAATTATATTTAATTTTTAATTTTTACATAACTTTAAACCTAAAATCTTTTGAATTTCTTAAGAAGAGATACCAGTAGCAGTTTTAATAAGAAAGCTTGAAGGTCATTTACAAAAGCCAATCATTTTCGCAATTTAAACTTAATTCAGTTATGATAAGACATAGTTTTCGTTGTAAACAACCTTGAGACACCTCTATCAAACTAGCTAAAATGAAAATGAAATGTGCTTGATCCATGCTTGCGAAATACTCTCCTGATACATTCATTTTGTAACAAGTTTTACAAAACGAATGTTTCATGAAAAGCTTCATGAGAATAAAGAACAATAACTATGATGATTATTTATCCTCATTTGTTTTTTTATTAATGAAATGAAAAGGTTCTACCAAATAATGCTGAGGATGATCAAGATCACTTCAATGTCAAAGATGATCCTCAACAAAGTTGAAACAAAATGGGGGTAGATCAAAATAAATGTTTCAGAAATAAAGTCGTACACACGAGAAGAGTTAAAAAGTACTTATTCTACACTTAATTATCATGACAACACTGATACAGCCATAACTTATTGAGTAAGGGTAGATTTAGCTTTGGATATTTGAAGGTATTTTCAAAGCCAGGAAACTGGCTTTCAAAATACATAGGTCGGTCTCCTTCAAACGATAGCATTCCAAAGATACTTTATCGCTAATCAATAGAAGAATCATGAAGAGCTTAAAATCTTAAAAGTATTACGTTCCTTAGAATATTGTTCTAAAATGTTACAAGTCCTTTACAATGCCACTGTTTCAAGGAAACCGTCCGAGAACGCCGCTCATTGTAAGGACCAGTTCACATCAATCAATGTCGCAACAACGTCCGTATCTTCATTGGCCATGTCACAACAAGTCAAGAACGCATTCGCATTATCCATTGATGTGAACTACCCTTTATCCGCAATTGAATCACGCGTCAAACATGTGCATCAGAACTGGGAACATGATACTGAAAGTGTAGTAACACTGAACCAAATACATAATCAAAAATAAAGTAATTGAATATGAGTACTTTTAGGTTTAGAGAACAATTTACAGTACAGCTGAATTAAAGCGCTTCGGGCGGCTTCGTATTTCTCTATTTCCTACAACATCAAGGTCTTCAAGGTGATAATTATCTAAAAAAAATTGGTTGTCTGTAAAGTCGGTTTACTGACGATAGTTGAACGTGACAACGTCTACGCATCGCTCACTCAAGTAGGAGAGAGACGGATGTCGAACGCTGCAGAACGCAAAGGCCGATTGTGCTTCTTTGTCGCTCGTTCCGCGCTCTCGCTTGCACTTCAAGCCTTACATGGAACGCCTCAGAGCGAGGTAACGCCGCATGACGTCATGTTATTTCGTGCGTGCAGTAGGCTCTATCGAATTATAAGACGTAGTCACGTCAAAAGTCTATATCTCTAGTCTCTCTCTCTCTCTGTCTATCGTCTCTATACTAGGATAGATAAATACTACCTTGAATTCGACCAGATGTATTCGGAAATAGAGATAAATACGAAACCGCCCGAAGGGCTTTGTTAATTCATTTGTACTGTAACAATCTGTTTTATTGCATCTGTCAATAGCTGATTTGATACTGACAGTACATTCTCTCAGCGTAAATTTTTGATCGGAATCAAATTCAGTAAGCACACGATAAGAAATTGAAACACGCATTCAGTATCACCACACGTTTCACGCATCAATAGCAAGCCCTTTTAAATCTTCTCGTGAGTCGTAATGCGCCACAGGGGACTGACCTATTGTTTGATGCAGCGGAGTTATTGAGCAAGGAACTAACGTTAGACGTGTTATTACTGACCACTGCGGAGTTCGCAGCCCGTAGAGGCAGTGGCTTAACCGGCTGCAAATTCAACACACATCAGTTGGTTTCTTTGTTTTTGTATGGCCGATTGGGTGGCGGGCTCCGAGTTGCTACCATAGCGAACGGGTGGGGAATTTATAAGAATTTTTGGAACTGTTACGGTAGTTTGAGAGCGTCTTTACGTATCCAATTTTACGGATAAGGAATTTAGCCACCACTTTTTAAAAGTGGGTGATGAATTTATTAAATATTAGTCATTCCACAGGTGAAGAATTGGTAGAAATAGATTGTAGGTATCCTTCCGGTTTAGGAATATATCTCAGATTCTATAAATCTATACACATTACTTATTCTATAAATCTATAGATATGGACGAGTCATCTAATAATTTACCATATTTGTTCAAAACCATGGGTGAAAAATTTATCAAAGAATTTGCAATAGATCTTTGTAGAGATGTTACAACCACCACACAACTGAACACAATGTTGATGTTTTTAGATGTTTTCTGCAGCAGAACAGGATAAAATGAAACGAATATGGATTTAAAGCGTTTGCTAAAAACGGAAACTGAAAGGGTTTTCACCATAATTGCCACCGACTTGAAAAAGCTTGGCAGAGAGGCACAATGAAGCTCTGTTTGCATATGAATTCATAATGGAGGCGAGGAACGAACCAGACCAATCAACCGAATACCCCGAGCCCATGGTAACAACTCAATGTCCCCTAAATTTCTGTAATTCAATCATAGCTAAATTTTGAAAAAAGTACACTTGAAGCTAGGATTGGGGTACACTTATCTACACATGTAGCAAAATTAAATTCACGTTTTTATAAACATTAAAAATTTCAAAAAAAACACTGACAAATAAAGAGTATAAGACATTCGGCTTTACGAAAAGGATTTTTTTGGCAGCACTTAAAATGGATTGCCAGATGGATAAACCTCTTCACGGTAAATCAAAGTAAGCTAACTAAGCATCTAAAAAGCCAACTGAATTAAAAATTAACATTACAGCACTTATTTTTGAAGATTTTATATCAATATTTTTATTGTTCACATAGATTTGATAAGAGAATGATGTGTGATAATGATGATGTGAAAATTTCAAATGTCTTACTTTCGCAATGATTTCTTCCTTCTTTTTCTTTTCGATTTCTATTGAGTCTGTGGAGTGATTGTGTAGCTCTAACGTGGGCGACGTTATTGGACTTGTACCTGAAACAAATCAAACAGGGTACAAATACCGTAGACTTATACAATATGGACATATTAATCCAAATAAGGAACCTTTGAGTCACTTCGGATTTGAACGAAGGTATTCTAAAAGTAATACTTATCTCAAAAACTCTGGCCCGTACGGGATTTGAACCCGCGACCTCCTCATTGGTTTGAGGCGCTCTAACCACTGAGCCAACGGGCCGCAGGAAAGAGATTTGAGATAAATTACCTATTATACTTTTGATTGAAAAACTTGACGGACAGAGAATGAAGGAAGACTTGACATTATTTGCCACATAGTACAAAATACAAAAAGACAGAAAGTACAAACAAATCATAGTTTAGAACAGAAAGTCATGTATCTATTCTACAGCAGCAAAAAGAGTAACAAATATGTATTCATACCTTACTTTCGCGAAGTAGGATTGTTTCATAGTGCCAAACCTTGAAAGGACGGGATAGGATTTTTGCCGAAGGTACAAGCTAGAAGATTTAGTCACCAGAGTTGGCCACTGACTCATACGAACTTGCTTGGTATTGTAATTTAATAAGTATTTATTTCAATAAAAGAGGTTATAAAGTAACAGAGCTTATCAAATTTTTAAGAATAAGTTATTGCATCTTTAGAAAAAAAATTGAAAAGCTGGAGAAGGATAAAGAGGATTAGCTGGATGCAGAAGGTTACCAACGAGGAAGTGCTGAGAAGAGTTGAGGAAAAAAGGGTTTTGATGAACACTGTTCAAAATCGAAGAGGAAAAATGATTGGACATCTTATACGACATGAAGCTTTATCAAGAACATCATAGAAGGAAAAGTGGAAGGAAAAGTGGAAGGAAGACGAGGAAGAGGAAGGCCTAGAATAAATTTCAAGAGTCAGATAAAAGCGAAGATCGCTGTCATGTCGTATAAAGAAGTAAAGGAGACCGCATTGGAAAGGGAGAGGTGGAGGAAGTTGCATCATTGCACCAACAAGAGCTGAGCTCTTAAATTTTATGAGAAAAAAATATAGATACTCTGCCCAGTAAAAAGCTGTAGAACCTTAGATCTAGTAGCAATAATAATCATACCTGAGAGCATACTAGCGGGCGATCCTCTCGAGTCATTACTGTTATTGCTGTCCGTGGTCGCGGAGCTCGGCAGGCCGACCCCGCTGAGCTCCACCTCGTCCAACCCCGTGATGTCATCGTACAGATATTCGTTCTCCTCGAAGTCAGCGTCTTGCGACGAGTCTATGTAGTATTCGACGTCTTCCTTTATCCTCTTAATCTGGAAGCACATGTCCTATGCTTGCAATCAATATGTTCACTTTGGCGGGAGCATTGTGGTCGCTTGACTCGTGCTTTCGCTTTGTGAATCATCATCAGATCATCAGACAAAATATAATTTCTCATTTGACGAAAGATTTTCGTTGGAGTTTTGATATGACAAGCCGCCATGTTTTTTCAAAACCAAACTGACGTGACATAATACATATTTGAGAGGTGAAGATACTTGAAATTGGCAGAATTATACTGTTAATACAGTTTACATTTAGTTGCCATTAATACAAAGAAGAGGAAGAAGGAATTAAGGGAGGAAGAAGGAATAAAGAGATGAAGAAGCCGGGGAATGAAGTGAAACCAGAAGAAACCAAGAAGTGAAGTGAGAGAGAAGAAGAAGAAGACTGAGCCAAGACGTTACTGATTGGGCGGTATAGTCGCTCAGCGACAAAGCCCTTTTCTTTTTTGTTCATATAAATAAATAAATAATAAATATAACGAGGAACAAAGGTCCCTTCGCAGGGTACCTGCAGTCCACGCGTTACACTAACTAAACTATACATTTTACGGACCAAGTAGGGTTAGTGAAAATTGGATTAGATTTCTGAAAGAATCAAGAATGAACAGAGATTCAGAATAATTTACACGAGTATAATATAATTAACACGAATCATTTCTCTTGTTTCGTAGGTCATTGCATTTTGACGCGCCTCTGACAAACCCTTTTGTAATCTTTAGAGCATGATTGACTTGATCTACGAGAATATAATATAATAATAATAATGCTGGACTTCACACAGCATCATCTAGCCCCAAAGTAAGCAGAGCTTGTGTTATGGGTACTAGAATGACAGATAAACTACTTATATACTTTTTTGTTTGTAAATACAAACATATTATACATAGAAACAACCAGACCCGATACAAATATCTGTAGCTCATACAAATATTTGTCACGCGGGGATCGAACCCGCAACCTTCTGCGTCGCAGGCGGACCTTCGCCCAGAGGTCGTCTACTTTAGAGATACAGTCCAGAATGATCATTTTAAATCGAGCACGGGTAAAAGACCCTTATTCTACAGAGTGTAAAAAGACAACTGATATAACTATTTATTTAAGCTAGCGGCCCGCCCACAGTTTCGCTCAAGTTACAAAACTAGTGTGATAAAGATGCAGACTTAAGTAGTAAAATTTCCTTCAAACTAGTATTGTGACAGTATTTTAAGAGTAGATCACAAACTCATGGATCAAAGGCGGTTCAAGTTTTTAATTTAGTTAATAGTCTTTCCGTCTGTATGTTCAGTGACATAATACCGACCTGTTCCACCTCAACCGACATGTTGTCGAGCATCCTGAGTAGCGTTTCGAGCTTCTTTATGTGGAACCTGTGCTTTTCGAGCTTCGTTTTGAGGTCCTCCATCCGCTCCTGCTTCTCTTTGTCTAACCGTTTCTTCTTACCAACTAGAAGTGACTCTATTTCAGACTCAAATTGATCGACCTGAAAATAAGATGGCGACATTTTTATCAAGTAAAGATGCTTAACGACCAAGTGATCACCCGCCCGATGGTCTGAAGATAATATCTACATCATATAAAATATTAAGAAAAGTCTAGAATAACAATTTAAGTCATTAAGCCATGACGGAGGCCTTAAGGCAGCCTAAAAACTCCGTCGCCAGAGTTGGCCACTGACTCATACGAATTTACATTACCTTTTACTATCTCAGACCCGGTAGGTGGCGCTGTTGTCCTAATTATGTTTTCTAAATTCCGACCTTCAGGCAAGACTGCCTTATTTTAATAAATTTAATCGAAAATACCAGCGTGAGATGGCTTGACGAGCAGAACTCTCATTTGACTAGGCCTATTACAGAATCGCGAAGAGTGGAAGGGAAAGAACTTTGCCTGGCAGTGGGACGATAACGATAGTAATATTCACCTGTAAATTAAGTGAGTCAATGGATGCGATAAGCCATGAAGATATCTCTTCTCTCTCCTTCTGCGCCGGATCCAGCTTTTGTGCCGCTCCCAAGCCCTCTTTAGAGTATGCCTTCGTTTTTGTTTCTCGCTCCACGACTTTAAACCTCTCCATTTGCTAAAACAATACATTATAATTTTACTTTTAAAACTTCTTTAGACATTATAATATAAGATCTAACGAACTTTTTGAAGTGAGGTTCGATCATTATTATATGAGTATTTTCATTCGAAGATATAACTATAGAAATCTATCAGCAAAAAATATCGTAGATATTGATACGAAAATTGTTACGATTCATCTTTCATTAAGAGGGTACTAGCGGTATATTATATATATATGTTTTTTTTATTCCCTTGTTGTCATTATTATAAAACAATATAAAACTATAAAATAAAGAACTGATTTTTGAACAATCGGCAGTGGAATTTAAATGATTTCCAAGGTAAACACATTCTACGCAGTTAGAAAACGATGCTGTATCTGGAACATTTGTAGCTGTATTACCTATGCCTAATCTTGCATGCCATGTTATAGCAGTGGGTACAATAAGCGTTTGTAAGTATAACATGTTTTCGCATTTTCAATAACCGTCTTAAGTCACGCCTGAACCAATTTACTAGACGAACAATTACATTATTTTATTTTACTTAGTGTTAGAAATTCTAAGAGCCATAAATATCAAAAACTACGAAAACCATAAGACGAAACAGTGACATTGATTTTGTGAACATATATGGGAATCGAACCCTGCCTCACTCAGCAAACCACACTATGGCCCTTATTAACAAACATGGTGTAAAGCTACGCCAGGTTTAAACTCCAAAAATGGTTACTCCTATGTTACACTCAGCGTAACTTTACACAACGTTTAAAGGGCCTATTTGTCTACAGAGTTTCGTAATAATTCAATCATGTCAAGAGAAAATATTGAAATTGAAATCATAACGATTGAAAGATAGCTCGCGATGCGTAACAACACATTTTGTAGGCAAAAGTTTATTTACCTAACTAGAGATAATTTGAATAAGGAATGAATTTAAGTTGTTTACACGCTGGTATTTACAAAAGTGACCTAATCTACTTAATTTTATTTTTTTAGTTTAGTTTGCATCATCAGAATTCGACAGGACACTATTTAATTCAATTCTTTTAATAATAATAATAAAAAAACTTAGGCCTTTACATCTATATTAGATGATTTATAAAGCGTCAGGAGGCAACCTATGCCTACACTTAACGGGACGCTGCGGTGCCTGGGAAATTGTTTGAGATGGAATAGGCTTGCTTAGCACCTAAACCATCCTCTCAGCTTAATCAGCCTGCCCCACAGGAAAGACGACGTCAATATAGTGTGGAGCTGATTAAAAGGCGGGTTTCCTCACGATGTTTTCCTTCACCGTTAAGAGCTCGTGTTTAAGAGCAAATACATTTTTTCGAAACGAAAAATCCATTGATGACCGGCCGGGATTCGAACCCACGATCTACGGATTGAAAGTCGAGGCTCAACCCCATTCGATCAACACGGCTCCAGCCCTGCTTAAATGTGCTAGCACTTGGCACTTTTATACAGAGGGTGTAATAGTACGGACACTAAACCAAATAACAATATCAAGTCCAGGGGCAATATTCGCGTTCTTATTTTCGTTCGTTTGATGAATATTCGGATGTTTCTTACTACGATTTCTGACTTCAAGGGCCAATTTTTCGGTTTGGAATATTTGGTTCTAGGTTAGGACCGTGTTTTAACATTGAACTTATCGACTGAATGCAATGTAACTCGTAGTGAGAAGCATCCGAATATTCATCAAACGAACGAAAATAAGAACGGGAATAACCCCCCAGATTTGTTGTATAGAAACCGTCGTAAAGAAGTTTGATTCGCACTTTGCCACTTCTGATACATTGAAATAGAAGTAGGTAAACTTTTGTCTCAATAAAATAGTCTTGAGAAATACTACTCGCAACAAAGATAGTAAACACTATCAAGGCAAGCTTTTATCAGTCTTCTTCTAAATATAACCTGTGGACGATTGTTACTGCATTATTCTAAAGTACTTAGTAATACACAACACATAGCTACTGATTTATTCTGGTCATAATTTTTCATGTTGAAAGCTTCTAATGGCTGACAAGGTAAATTGGTTTAGGAGGTTCTGCGATGAACTTAGTAAGCTGTTAAGTCAAAATTTGTAGTAGAAATTTTCTCAAATTAATATAATTATCAACACTCTTTTCAAAACAAAGTAAGTGTATGAGGCGAGTGTGTATGGGACAGCTGGAAGGGAAGGCCTAGGCGAACCTTCTTGGATCAAATTGGCGACATTTTGGAGAAGGGCCAGGTACTCTAAACAAGTACTCTAAACCGGTGAGTTTGTATGTATAAAGAATGTAATGAATGAGTGAATGAGGTAAAAGATGTGTCAGGATCACATCTTTTAACTTTTGTAAATCCAGTATTTATAATAGAGCTGTTTACTTTTTTGTTTTTAGTAAATCAACATCCAGTCCAAAAGTGAGCAGAGCTTGTGTTATGGCAATCACATGACCGAATACTTAAAATACTTTTACTTCCTCACTATGTTTTCCTTCACCATTTGAAAGCGCGAAAGGAGCCTTTGAGGCGCACTTAAAATGCTTTAACTACACTGGTTTGAAAGAACTGGTAACATGACAAGAAGAAGTCTTTTGCGTCACAGACAGGCCTTCACTTACTGCACCAGAGGTTGTCGACTGTTTACTTTAAAATCTTAAAGCTACTAAAAAAACAAAATAAACTCACCGTTTCTATAAGTTTCCTATATTCTAAAAGTGTACTCTTATCCTTAATCTCCCCGGAGGCGATCCAAGACTTAATCTGATCCCGTAGCCTCTGGAGTTTTTTGATCTCCTTCTTGAGATCCGCCTCGTATTTCTCTTTCTGGTTACTGTTCGTTGCATTATGCACCTTCTGCCAAATATCCTCAAAGGTTTCCACCCCTTCGGTTACCTTTTTTAAACACCTGTCTATTTCACCTGAAAATACAAACAAGATTAAGACAAGAGACGAGACAAGAGAAGAAATCTTACAGTTTGTGGTTTAAATACTTGCCTTTTTTCATTGGTAATTGATTTTATTACAATAAAAATTTGTCTGCACCTCAGAATATGTTGATTATACAATTAGATGCAGTCTGTTGGTGACTCAAAAGTAAGTCAAAGTTAGCGCTCGGATATTTTAGCTGTCCATTGAAAAATAAATAGAAGACATAGTTAAATGACTTACTTTATAGTGGGGAGTTATTGCTAAACAAAAGGTTTAGTTTGAAAGCTGGGCTTGTAGGAAAAATTTACTAACGAAATAGCAGCGACTAGAGCATAAAGAAATGGGAAATTTAAACTATAACAGAGTGAATACTGAACAGATCTCCAACCAGATAAGTATGGTGCAGTTTATCCATGAATTGTTTATTTAGGGGTACCAGCATTTGTTATTTTTACTAGCAAATTACATTAGGATTGTCAACTGGTTTAACCTGATGGTGACTGACATTTAGCTGTCCTGACAAAGTTCAACGGCCTCTACCTACAACATTCTTTAGTGCTCAACAAATTAAAATAGGTCTTTTTTTCCTCTTCATGAAATGCTATACTTTAACCTGTTCCAGAAACACTTTGCTCACATAGAGGGGTACTTTTGTGCTGCAATTTTATGATGTTTGTGGGTAATCTAATATAGTTCAACTTTACACTCATTCACAGGGACAAACATGAAACAAAACGCAATTTTCCACTTGGTTTCTTCGAACAGATGTCGATAAAGCGCAGCTGGCTACCCTAACCAGTTAAGAATAACAATATAATCTCAAAGGAAAGTACAATAGCAGAAACCGAAGTCTTGAGACTTCAAAAACAATGGTACACATACTCGTTTAAACGTAGAAGGAGAAATGCATTCATAGCTCAAAAAGAAGTACCCGCGGGCCGGAGCTCCAGCGAAGCAGAGGTCTCATCAGTTGACAATAATGCTCTAGAACACGTACCAGTTCGGTTGGGGTCAATCAATCTCTAACCTGATAACATGACAAATTACCTTGTAATTTCCTTGTCGCAGCCATAGCTATTTACACATAGGGACGAACGTTCCGTACATATCCTAAACATACAAATTATTTACAGTAAAATGCACTGAAATTATTGATAAACAGACAAACTACACATCTGAAGCTTTGTTCGATTCCAAGATGGCTACCGTACACCGCTCGAACTGTTGTGTCTGAGGGCTTCCAGGCTGATCACCTCGGTGAAATCAAGCCTCGCGCCTGGAATGGTAATTAGCACGAAGCTTTCATATATGATTATGAATAATAAGTTGTCACAAATCTAACAACAAACTTCAAATTTTCCACAAAATGATTTTAGGTACGTCGTGTAGACCATCAAGAGCGCAGGCGCAAAATAATAGAGCTGGCCATAGACTAAATTAAAATAGCTTAGTTGTTTTGATATTTTTTTTCGAATTGATGTAATTTTTTTTATAATACGTGTTTTTATTTTTAATGTAATTATATAAAAAATATTTTTTTGAGACGATTAGATTATTATAAAATAATTTTTTTGCAAAATTTATATGTTAAAAAAATAAAAATTATCTATGACTCCAGGCATTATGGTTTGGCTACTCACCGATAGATGTCAGTTTAACCAATGCCTAAAGTTCTTCTATTAGACGATAGATGTCGCTAGTCGTTAATAACAGCGCGCAGCAATGTACAAAAAATACTATTCAACAGTTTGTAGAATTTTTACTACGTCGTAAACTATCCCAAATTACTGCTTTAGATTATCTTCTAACGACTCGTACCTACATTAAACTGCCGGATTAACACATTTATCACTCTTTGACCGAGTTTTGTAGGCAATATAGCTCGGTCATTTGATTGTTCAAAACAATTTTACATCGTTTGCCGTAAATGGTTAACAGCTTACAAATATTTGCATTCAATTATTTACTTATGTACCAACTTACTTCAACGAATTATCACGAATATGTGGGAGTAGGTAGGTACATAAATACTTAAATACATATCTACCTACACAGAGGAATTGTTTAATATTTATACAGCGTAATAGACGTTACATAGGTAGGTACATCGTGCCTATGTAACATGTATGTACCTACATCTGAGCTTTGTAGACTACCTAGCACTTACCAAAATATACTCGTTTCATAATATAAGATCGTTTCATAAATCAAAGTACTTAATGGACATTGATTTATGAAACGATCTTATCATTGCGTCTAAAAAAAAGTACATAAACCTACTTACCCATATTCAAGAGTTTTGTTTTAGGTACCTACCTACTCGTAAAACAAATAAGTAGGTAGGTACAGTCAGCATCAAAAGTTGATTAACCTTTGAAGTTTCCCGAATCGGAATATTTCATCAAGACCAACATTTTAAAAAATAGTTGATGACTAACTCTCAGTTTGTTTTTTCTTAGCAATCGAAAATAAATGGCGCTTTAAAAAAACAAACTGTTGATCAACTTTTGATGCTGACTGTACATAGGTATTACAGTTTATTTCATCCATAAGTTCTGTAATGAGGTAGTTAGTTACCTACGTAACTATAAAAATCAATATTTTAACACAGGTAGGTAGGTAACTTCATAACATAACCTCTACGCACCTTCCTCTATTCTACTCGTCTTATCTCTACTCGTACCTACTGTAGAGATACTACTAAAAGTTATAGCGTAGCTAAAGAGGCTGACTGACTGTCCGATCCAACGCAGCGAAATTTATTTAGGTCTGTGGTCCTTGAGTGACGCAGGCTAATCTTCGAGGCGGGTCATCAGCATTGATTCTCGATTACCAACCGCAAACATTTGCATCAAACACTATCGTATTACACGTGACGTTTTGACCCGACCTTTATAAATCTCTTCATATAAAATAACAGAGTTTTTTTTACCGACCCAATCTACAGGGTGTAAAAAGACTACTACCGAAAACTGAGGGGTTGCAATCAGACCATGATTCTAAACATAGCGAAAAAAAAGGGAAAAAAAAATTGACTTAGCTATGTCATTTTATGCAATTTCCGGTTATTTACTACTAGTACAACATAATAAGACCATACCTACCTAATAATTTCATTTATAAAAAAATCCAGCATTCTACGTAAAACAACGCGCCCAGTACATACGCAAACAGTAATCTTCAAACGCTGTTTTCTCCGGATATAATGATTTTTTCGGAAAATCCTTTTAGATTTAGATCTAGTTGTGTGTTGGGATGCTGTACCCTTTCGGCTTCGGTAGACGTCTTTTTACACCCTGTATATCGGTAAATCTCTTCATACAAAATAGAAGCGCTCATGGTCGTGCTTGCGTTCTTGATAGATCGTTGAAGTTAAGCCACGTACGGTCTGTAAGTGGATGGGTGACCGCCAGTGGCATTTTCATCTGACCGCTTTCGTGCTTCGGAGGTCACGTTAAATTGTCGGTCCCGGCTTTTTAAGTTGTTAAGCCATGACGGAGGCCTTAAAGCGGCTTAAAAACTCCGTCACCAGAGTAGGTCGCTGACTCATACGAACTTACTTACTGTTTCATACAAAACAACATTGTGGTTTTTTGTATTTAGTATTGTTATTTTTGACTTGTTAACAGATATTGAGATTTTGAATTGCGAGGAGTGGAAGAATAGAGAAGGGCCTTTGTCGGTGGCTAAGTAAAGTAGGTAATAATTATGTTCTTTTAAGGTAGAATGTCTACCGTACTTATCGCCGTACAAAGTTACATAAGTGTTTATAAATAAACATACCTAAACTATGATTTTTGCTGTGTTTCAATTCAAACTCTACAAAGGGGATCTTGTTGAAGTCTTTTGTACCGCGTAGCAAGAGCTACGCAACACTGTAGACCTTAGAAGCTTAGGCCTACGAGTCTACGAAATATAGTGCCGATCGCTACGATTATTAATTTATTACCTATATGACCCGTTTTCAAACATTAAAAAGTTTGAAGAAGTTTTCCCTTTCCCTGACCATCATCGTTTGAGAGGCAATAATAAAAATTAATGTTTTTTTGATATTTTTTTGCGCATAAAAAGGTTTTACTTATGAACCCTTTTTGAAATCGGAAGGCTTCTAGACTAGCCCAGCATTGCTCTCCAAAGTCTCCAAATGTGATGCCTTACATGAATACTAAGCACAACGGATCTTTAGCTCTCTGAAGTTAGGTGCAATAGACGTTTGCGCAGGTTTGGTAGAGTAAGCGAGATAGCACGATTTTAGGCGTCATCAAAAATGGGTTCTGCGCAGCTACTTCAGAGAGCTAAAAAAGAACGACTGTGCGTATTGTACCTGAATTGATCTATATCCTAGTTACTAGTTATTTAGTCTAGGAATAATCAACTTTCAAAGAATTTTGGCTCTGATTCCAAGATTTATTAATAAAAATATTTAAATGAGCCGTAAGACTCAAAATAGAGTAAACAAGTGCTTTTATTGCCGTATAGCGCATGTCTATATCGAATTTTTGGGCAAAATGCCAAGTTCACTTACCTATAACATGACATTTAACAGTATGTACATCATGTGCCGACAATGTTACAAAAACTGTTGTCTAATCTGCAGTACTTAGGTTTTTTTTAATGTCATTAGCCCATATACTTCTAAATCTCTATAATAACATAAATGATGCATCTAACTGGGTTTATAGTACTGCCTACATTTTTTTATTTTTTTATGGCATCCCACTGCTGGGCAAAGGTCTCCCCCAATTTCTTTCATCTGTCACGGTCTTCTGCCACGTCCCACCAGTTCACTGCCTACATAAATGATAAATTTTGCCTCATTTGATTTTAAATAGTTTTAATGAATTTGTATTAAAAATGTCTCCTTCATCTAGGTAGACAATCTCGATTAAAGAAAATGACCTCTTAATAGTTAAATGTAAAATAAGCACGTGAGTGTCGTGGAACACTCGGTTGGAACGAAGCAAAGAGTACCTCCTTTTCTATACTAGGAATATAATAAATGAATTGTCAATTGTATCCTAGAAACGCTCATCCGTACTAACAATGTAACAATATATGGACTGTCTGTATCGCGGCTGCGCATTTCGCACTGTGACGATTTGACATATACATGTGTCGTGACGGTAAAATGGAACAAAATTTTTATCAGCCTGTCTTTTTTTTCTACGATACCGTCCGAAAAGGAACTTCGTTCCAATTCAAACAAAACCCACAAACCCTCAGTGGATATATGTAAACAAGGAAATTTTGAAAACTTGGCCAATACCCAACATAGGTACCTACCTACATACATATATACTTCAATTCATGCTTGATTTATGAACACTCAATAGTGTTTAGATTCTAAAAAGTTACTGCCCCACGTTTTACGACGGGGAAATTGGTTTGTGTTTGTTTATTTTTACTGGTTCAGAATTTGAAAATAAAATACTTCTCTGTTCTAAAACATATTTTTTTCAGCGATCCTACATTGCAAGTGTTTTTGTAAAGCTATGTAAATTATGTAGATATCTAGTGCTTCATTTAATTTCTGTTAATAAAGTATTTATTAGATACTAATGCAATCATCAAAAGCTCGTTAGATATTACAAAATAAACTAATTTATAGACAAACTATGCATCAGTGTTTGTGATTACTGCTTTACGTAGCAAGATTAGATACAGTTTTACATAACTGACTCTTCAACTGTTTAAGTCACAAAGATATAAACAGAATATAAGAAATCTACCTGGGTAAATTTCTTATATCTATTCTGAAAGACTGCGCCAAATTGGATAAGTAATTCTTCTTTTTACCCGACTTTCAAAGGAAGGGTTATATTTTTCACGCGTATCTTGTATGTATGAATGTATGTATGCAATGCATTAAACTTTATACCCACGTATCTTCCAAGCGACTGGATGGATTTCGACAATTAGGGTATCGTTAGATTCGTCTTAATAACCCAAGTGTCATAGGATAGTTTTTGACATAAAAAACAAAATGGCGGTATGACGGTACGGAATACGCCATAGATTTAGCCTTTTTGGTACCCTATATATATTGATTAGGTACAGGTACGCCGTGTCAGCTAGTTGAACATATTTCCAGATGAGTAACCTATATCGAGGGCAACAGCTGGAATGCCCATTTAAAATAACAGAGACCTTTACGACATTTCAAATGACTTATACTTAGGTAAAGTGTCCGGCAGGAGACAATCCAATACCAACTCTCAACTGGACTTGATGTTGTGATCCAAGCTACTTTTTCACGATGTTTTTCTTCACCGTTAAAAGCTATTAGTCAATGGTAGGTACAGTCAGCAACGAAAGTCGATTAACAGCATGACTTTTAAAATACCAATAATTATCGACTTCTAAGAAACAAAAATTTTTTTCTTGGTAAATTATTTTGGATTGAGCCCTAATCAAACTCCCTAATCAGACTTTGAAAAATTTTGGTCATAATGTTACGGATTTTGGAAATATTCTGATTTGTGAAACATCTTCGTTGCTGACTGTACATACTACTGACATAGCTAACGGTACATAAACAAAGTGAAATGGCAGTGACGCTTTACAGTGAAAAACCTATTCATACATAGATAAAATGAAAGTCGAGAGAATCCCAAAATTCGGCTTTAAGTCTGTGCACCCCCACGGCCTCACTAGGCCAAAATGACTAAGGTCAAAATAATGACAATGGCATAACTTGGTCAACGTTCGACAAAATCTAACATCATTTTCTTTTCCCTTTCAAATCTTTCGTTAGTACGCTTCAGTTGACAACAAAACGGCTTCCGAGACACACGTGTCTTCATAGAGTAAAATATAACGTGTCTTCCTACGATTCACGCAAAATAGTGGATTTAAATTTGGAATATGAAATGAAGAGTAAAATGTGTATAAAAAGTGCTACAGATTCAGAGAAAATGAGTTTTAAATAATTTTTTTATTGAAATTAGTGAAAGACAATAAAAATGAGCTGGAAATTGTATATTTGGGTTTGCGTCCTACTTTTAGGTGAGTTGAATAATTATGTTAAAAATTATAAGTTATTTAATAAAAAAAACAAACAAGTAGGTACTTACTTAAACATACCATACGTAATTTCTTTATTCACTAAGCAAAAAGGAGAAAAGATTTAAAAATAAATAGGTACAATCTTTATGTTAATTTGTATTGTAAGTTGTAACATAAACATTCACAATATTTAGATGTACAGTCAGCAACGAAAGACTATCTTCGATAACCAAGAAAAAATAAACTTTTCTTGGGAAATTATTATGAACCAAGACTTTATCTTCAAATATTAGTAAAAATGTTGGTCATGATGGAGTTCGGAAATATTCAGATTTGTGAAACATAAATTGTTAATCGACATTCGTTGCTGACTGTAGCTTGTCTGGATGAGAGCGCTGACTCTGCTACTCAGTTTTTTAAATTTCGGGGAAGTCAACGTTTTCTCATTGTATTTTTACTTTCATGTGTTTTTGTCCCAAATAAGTAAATAAGAAACAATTTATTTACAGAATGAATGAATGAATGAATGAATGAATGAATGAATGAATGAATGAAATGATTTATAATACAATTTCGATATGTAGAGTAACGTAGGTATACTTACTTATGCTGCCTAAGTGCCTATACGGCCTTACTAAACGTGGTATAAAGTTATTCCTGAGTGTAATCCGTCAAAATGTATGGCTATTTTTAGTTTATTCCGAGGATTAACTTTATACCACGTCCTGTAGTCTTTTCTTATTGATCCACAAACATATCGATTCAATAATTTCCTTTCATGAAATACGACAATCTCTATGAATAGAATATTACGACTATTAAGTATTATTCTTTTGTATGACAACTGACAAGTGTAATTTACCCCCCGTAGTACAGACTACGAGCTACATGAAGCTTCTTATCCAATATTTCATATCTACGTTCATTTAACGGCGTGGACCAGTTTAAAAACGACTTATGATATTTAGATAAAATATTCTCCTAATCTGCAAATACCTACTCTTATCGTATTTTTTCAAATTCATTTCGGCTCGTATTGATGAAACTATTTTGTGTCAAAATGTCTTTTGAAAAATATCTCTTAAACTCACAATTTAAAAATATATATCAGGTACAGCTCATTTGTAAGTAGCTTAAAATTTCACTAATGCATGAAGTTTACTTAAGTATTCTGTAATGATAGTTAGGTAAATAAATAATGCTGGACATTTATTTATTTAAATTCTTTATTGCCCACAAATTACCTACAAACAAAACTACAAGTGGCGAGCATAGTGCCGAAGGATTGGCCGAAGGCATTTTGAATTGATTCAAGCAGGAAGTATTTTTTCTAAAAGAAACATAGTTAAAAACAAAATCAAGTAGGTAGGTAAGTACCACATACCAAAATAATTCGCTACGCTCTAAGTCTGGTATGTTCTGATAATGTTTTAAAACGAGAAAATGACGAGACAATGCACGATCAATAGTCATGACATGTTGGTTGGTCACTCATTCTATAAATCAATTTGTTTATTGATAGCTGATTATATTGATTGAAATTATGTAATGTTTCCATGAGAGAATGGTTGAGGACTTGAGGCATCTTGAGGTGCTTGGCAAGCCTACTCCATTGCCAACAATATTTCTGACTACAACATCCCGTTGAGAGTAGGTAAGCTAGGTCGGTTGCCTCCTGAAAATTTAAAAATCATATGCTTTAGTTCTATCAATAGGTTCATTTATTTTAATCTACACCTGGAACACTATTTAAAATCAAGTTTATTCAGTTTCCGTCAAGATTAGTACCAAAATGGTGCTACCTATGTACCGTAGATGGCTTGCATGACTTTGTAGTCAATAGTGACACAGTATTTAGCACTAGATGAATAAGAAAATATTTTAGGCAGCCATTTTAAAAAAAAAACGCAGTTCTGTCTTTTATGAAACAACTGATTTTTTGGTACCTAAATCTAAATTATTTCGGTCCCTCACTGTGGTGACTAATTAGGTTATTAGGTTTATTAATACCTGATACCACACGTAGCCACACTAGGACTCAAATCCTAGTGTGGTTACGTGTGGAACAACTATAGGTACCCACAACTTGTGGGTACAGTTGTTCCATCTCACGATGATAGTTTGGTCTTTTGTGTGTGTGTGTTTGTAGATTTGTTTCTGTGTGCATAAGCGATACTGACACATTCGTTCATGGAGCGTTCCCGAGTTTACGCACACAGAAACAACGTGCATGTGCATTGTGCAATGTGCATCTACATTCTACACACTAACCCGCCTTCGTAAGACACCTAGAGCCGGAACAAATATCTGTGTATGTCATCGAACCCATGCTTATCGTTGATGACCGATTATCGAATTATAGAGTAATTTAGTAATTTCATTGTTTTCAATTTGACATTTAAGATCCATTGTTTAATTTTACGTCAAAATGTAAATCTAGACCTTAAACTTAACCTTGTGATTGGCGAAAACATGCGCATTGATCAGGCCTTGGATGAATTAAATGATTTACATGTTAATTCGTCCAAGATCAGGGTTTAACAGGTTTGATTTAATCAGTAGATGCCTATTTGGACAATAGGGGATCACAATCATGTAGAACCAAACCAAGGCCATTTTCACAACATCTAACTAGGTACCTATCTAAGTCCTTGTTTATCATTTACATAATACAGTTTAATATACGAGTATAATAATAAATAAATAATGCTGCACTTTTTCACACAGCATCATCTAGCCCCAAAGTAAGCAGAGCTGGTGTTATGGGTAGGTACTAGTCTAGATCACTGTTATACTACTTCGGCCTTACTAATAAACGTGGTATAAAGTTATTCCTGAGTGTAAACTGTCAAAATGTTCATGTAAATAAAAATTAATAATAAAAAAACCAATGACGTTCGACTGTCCTCAGTCCTTACCACACCATAAACTGTTGGGTATGTGTAGGTACTAAACGAAGGCTTTTGGGCTTAAAACCTAGGGCTAGCATCATTATCAATGACCTTATATATTTTACATGCGATTGTAAGCATCCTAGCCTACATACGAACTATAAACGCTTAGTAGGTATGTTATCTAGCGAATCTATTATCACAGCCGGCCCGCACTTTGAAATTGTTATCTCTTAAAATTATTGATGTGGGTTCAGTAACGTGCCACTCACGCTCTGTAAACTCTACCTGCTAACTTTATGAAAACATCACGACAATGTGTGCAACTACGCAGTCTATATAAAAAGGTTAGTTTGTACTTAAGTTATCTCCGAAAATAAGAATTAAAAATATTTCAAATAATGCAGCAAAGTCTGTCTGAGGTGGCAATAGGCTTGTCTTGTCCAGCACCTAATTTTAATTGGCCTCACGCCTATCACATTCATTTTCGGCTTTTCCTTTACTTATGTTTACATAATTTTCAAAGTAATTTAAGTGTATATTTCATTTCCTTTTAACCTTTGAGTGGACCTTTGAGCCCGATTATAAAAATAAACATAAGTAAATCAATCTTATCAAAATAACATTGTAATCTTGTTTTTATAAATAGCATGACACTCAAGTTATTTTAATTCAGAAAGGGATCTGATTAAACAAATCGATATGAAATGATAATCAATATTCGGTTCAGAACTTTATTTGCAATAATTTGTTGTAAGTAGCTTTCCCGATAAACAATCTTTTCCAAAACGGCGTCCACCGTAATTTGACACACGTTATCAACTTGCAGCTAGCGATACTAGACAGCTGCAGGAATTACTCAAAGGCTACTACTACTTTCTTGTACCTCGATGTCTTTAAAAATTTACAATTATGCCTCTGTATGTTGCTATGAGATGTTCCACATGAAATTCCACAGAATATCCTGCTATTTAAAAGTCGTAGCCAATATTTCCATTTTGTATTTTGTATTTGTGTGTAAACGTAGTGTAGGACGCCCTCCGGCCAGGTGGAGTGTCGATCTGCGAAAGGCTGCCGGCAGAAGCTGGATGCGTCGAGCTGAGGACAGGGCGCAATGGCGCGCACTAGGGGAGGCCTATGTCCAGCAGTGGACTGCCATGGGCTGATGATGATTATGATTTGTGCTCCCATATTCTGGTTCTGTTTTATGATCTGGGTTTCTGTGCATAACTTGTTATGTGACTTTTCGAGCAGGTGGTGTGCATATGCAAAGCACAATCCTTTGGTACTAAAAGATATCATAACTAATATCTATCCATGTCAGTCAACGTTTGTTTAAAGACGCCTAATTTTTTTTAGTTTAGAAGGTAGTCATTTGCAAGTACCTCACGTCTGCAAGTGATAATTTCGCCACTTTAGCCTTAAATGGTGAAGAATATCACTAATTTAAATATGTACCTACCTACTATGCAAATCCAGACAGTGAAATTAGCCGGTCCTAGGCGAGAAAGTATAGGTTGATAAGGTTTATATACAGGGTGTAAAAAGGCTACTACCGAAAACTGAGGGGTTGCAATCAGACCATGATTCTAAACATATTTAGAAAAAAAAAATTGTCTTAGCTACGTAATTCTGGTAGAGATACGTATGTCTGGTAGAGATCGCTTTTTAGCGATAAGACCGCCGATTGTATATCATAGTTAAGTTTTTTGTATGTTTTTGTTTTACTTTTTATGTGGTGTGCAATAAAGTATTTTCTATCTATCTATCTATCTAATTTTATGTTATTTTCGGTTATTTACTACTAAGACAACATAAAAAGACCATACTTACCTGATAATTTCATTTATAAAAGAAAAAACAATTAAAACTCAAAATCCAGCGATCCAACCAAAATCTACGTAAGACAACGCGCCAAATACATACGCAAACAATAATCTTAAAACGCTGTTTTCTCTTGATATAATGATTTTTTCGGAAAATCCTTTTGGATTTAGTTGTGTGTTGGGATGCTGTACCTATCCCTTTCGGCTTCGGTAGACGTCTTTTTACATCCTGTATATCTACATAATTTATTAGATGAATTAAAAGAACAATAGAAAATAATTAGGAAAATTCTCAAAAACTGAGGCGGTACAAAGTTCGCGGGATCAAATTGTTGCGAATAAAATAAAAGTAGAGACGAATTAAATCTAAGTGTCAGGATGTATTGACTAAAATAAATAAATAAATAATAAATAATGCTGGACATTTCACACAGCATCATCTAGCCCCAAACTAAGCAAAGCTTGTACTATGGGAACCAGATACTACTTATACTCGTATACTCTTTGTTTGTAAATACATACACATTATACATATACATAGAAACACCAAGACCCGAGATAAATGTTTGCAGATCATACAAACATTTATGCCTACTTAATTTTTTTATAAGTCGCGTTTTTTGTCGCCTTCACTGCCACCTACTCCTTTCACCACCTAACCCACCTGCAGAACGAAAAGTAGGTAAGATAGGAAACTGATGAAAAATTGTTGGTTTATTTTCAGCTGGTAAATTAGGTAGATTACCCCTTATCTGATTGTTGTCTTGTCCCAAGGTGAGGAGTATATTTAAAAGTATCGAAAGAGATTAGCGTTATAAATACTCTATTGTACCAGATTGTACCATTGTAAATTATGACATGTTATCTAGATTGTGAATACCTATTTATTTATAGAAACTGGCGCCACTGAAAAAACCAGCGCATCAACACTCTCGAGCTGTTGGAGCAAATGCTGAGGGGTAGCCGTATTTTCACCCACATAAAATTGTGTAGATTTAAGTACCTATTGTAACTGTTGTATATGTATGATGTGGAGAAAATAAAACTTTATTCTATTCTATCCTATTCTATTCTACCTAAACTAAGCTACTACATTTACATTTCACAAAATAAATAATCAATCTCTGGATCATTTAAAACGATCTACCGCCATACCAATGAGTCAATAACGAATTTGGTTTAGTCCTCTACATTGAAAACACTTTTGTAGCAAAAATATTATATGTTAGTGTTTATGGTAAGAGCAATAATTATGATGAAAATATAAGTAGCCCTTTCTAACAAAACACCTATACCTACAATTTACTTTGGGGTGCGACGATAAAATACCTCTATGGATTAGTAAACTATTGTATCATATTTATTCGTATTAATTTATGAAATCATCACATAAATTATTATTTATTACCCCGTAGGTACCGTAGACCTACGCTGGATAAATAAAACAATCTGAAAGATATGAACAGAATCTATGAGTAATCACTCACAGAATAAATATTTAGGTAATATTAGTGGGAAAGTACTGTACTTAGCCCCTTTACGCACAAGCGGTGAACCGCGAAGCGGCTAGCCGCGCGGTTAACATTTTAGTACAATTTTGTGGCGGTGAAGTTGACGACCTCTGTGGCGCAGTGGGTGAAAGCCCGCTTGGGACGCAGAAGGTTGCGGGTTCGATCCCCGCCGCGGCGGGATTAATGTTTGTATGATCTACAAATATTTATCTCGGGTCTGGGTGTTTCTATGTATAAAATGTATGTATTTACAAAAAAGTATATAAGTACTGTTCCAATACTGGTTCCAATAGTACAAGCTTTGCTTAGTTAGGGGCTGTGTGTATGTATGTAGTGATGATGTGTGAAATTATAAAAAATAGCTTAGGTGCGTACAATCACAAGCGGTTGCATAATAAAACTGTAAAACTGAGTGCGGCCCGCCACGCGGCTAGCCGCCCCGCGCTTCAAGCGCTAGAGGGCTTATATTTATTTATACATTTTTATTTACTGCCATAAAATCATGTACCTTCACCGTATTTTTTATGAGAACATCACACGCCTCAGAGTAATATAACATACCCATGTTATGCAAAGTGAACCTGAACAATTTGTGTTACAAGTATGAACAGTGGCAAATAATCAAAGTCAAAATTTAACTTCTAAACTTTGGCCATTGAAGCTAACTAGCAGTCGTCCCTAAGGTACCACTTATTATTGTTGGTAATACTTATTATTGTTGGTAATAGTTTAAAAACTATACCTACAATAGTCGCCCAGTGGCATTAACAATCCTATGCAAATAATAAATTTAAAATTCTTTAGTACCTACATCGCGCCAAAGTGAATTTGGTAATGAATGGCGTGAACAGAGAGAGGCCTATACCCCACAGTGGGATATTAGGTAAAGGCTGTGGATGATGAAGTAAAAACAGTAAACGACTCGTGGTCCCACTGGGATTGTACCACTATTACTCGTGGTCCCACTATCCCTGAAATCATGGGTTCGTGGTTCCACTGCTTAGTGGGACTACCAGTCATAGTTAAAATCGTAGGTTCGTGGCCCTACTGCATCAAGTTGTTCCTTACTATTCCAAGGTACCTACACCTAAATTATTCAAAGCTTTTTACATCGCATTTTTCAGATGTACGATAGTACTAAATAATATTTTATTTTTAGTTTGTAAGGATTTATTGCTGAACATATATAACAACTGGTTAACAAAATATTTATACTTTACAGAGGAGATGATTGAATAAATACGTCAAGTGATCGAGCTTTTCACTTTGCAAGTAGATTGAGCGCGATAAAACTGAGCTTACTAGTATACAGGGTGTAAAAAGACTGCTACCGAAAACTGAGGGGTTTCAATTAGACCATGATATTGAAAATATTTAGCGAAAAAAAAAAAGCAAAAAAAAATGTTTACTTAGCTACGTCATTTTATATTATTTTCGGTTATTTAAGTACTACTAGGACAACATAATAAGACCATACCTACCTAATAATTTCATTAATAAAAGAAAAAAAACAATTAAAACTCAAAATCCAGCAATCTACGTAAAACAAAGCGCCCAGTACATACGCAAATACGAAATCTTCAAACGCTGTTTTCTCCGGATATAATGATTTTTTCGGAAGGATTGATTTTTTCGGAAGGATTGATCCGGAAAATGACTGTGAAAATAATATAGAGTCGAATATAGAGTCGCAGAAAACAAATAGGAGCGAAACTCAGCAACAGTCAGAACATGAACTGCAACAGAACACACCAAAAATTCAAGAAGATTCTACAAAACAACCGGACAAGTGCGAGTCGGACTCGCCCACCGAGGGTTCCGTACGAAGGTCTAAGAACAAAATCTTAAAAAATATGACTACCACAAAAGATACGACCACTTCTATCATTAAAAGACTTTTCGTTTTTGGGGGAGCGCAATGCAGTGGCTTATCGTCATATCTAAGAAAATCGAGGATTAATAACGACTACGAGAAGTATCAAGTTGTATCCTTCATCAAGTCCAACGCATCATCGGAGGAGATACTCAATAGTGCCAAACTATTTGACATTGTTCCAGAGGACCGTGTTGTAATATGTGTTGGTCAGCATGACTCTAATCCCTTCAATGTGATGAAGGAATTGTGTGTTTTTCTGAAATATGTTAAATGTCCAGTCTTCATCCTAAAAGTACAAGAAAACTTATATCTAAATGAAAATAAACTAAATGACATGTTAAAAATGCTAACCAGACAGCATGCAAAATGTACTTACATTGATATTGACTATAATTATTATCAGTATTCATTGTCTGACTGGTGTAATAAAATAAATTGTGCTATAGACTCATTTGACTATAACAATACATTTTTGTCTTTTCGCAGAAAAAAGATACATGCTGGGCAAGTTAACAATAAATTACAAAGAGGTTCCCACAGGTACAGCTCTAGCGCTGCTCTCTCGATATTACAAGCACATAAGTGCACACAGACAGAACACGCTAGTACAATGTCTCAACAAGTTAATGCATGTACTCAGGTGAACGCTGAAGATGACATTTTTTTTCGTGTCTGAAAAATTGATAATTCTTCACCAGAATGTTCAGGGATTCTTGAGTAAACGGCACCTACTGGAATTAAATATATCAAACTTTCGTACACAAAGTAAGGATATTGATATAGTCTGTTTCACGGAGACTAAAATAGAGAAGGGCAATGAAAGCTTGATTAATTTAAATGGATTCATTTTAGCCAGCTCTTTTTGCAGAAATGTTAAACAGACACACGGTGGTGTGTGCATTCTGGTTAAACAGGGGTTAAGTTTTAAAGAAATTAATTTCCTCAAAGAGCAATGTGTAGATAGTCACTTTGAATGCTGCGGAATAGAGTTAACTTCTCAAAATATGTTCGTCATCTGTGTTTACAGGACTCCGAATTCTGACGCTAAGGTGCTCATAGACAAATTGACATTCATTTTCCATAATACATGCATTAAACTTAAAAAAAAAATTGTCTTGACCGGTGATTTAAATATTAATATTCTTAAAGAGTATAATAAAGCGAAGCAGCTCCGTGATCTAGTGATGAACCATAATCTTTTTTTCCATATACAAGAGGCAACTCGCCAACGTTCATGTATAGATCATATGATTAGTAATATCTCATCGGCTAAGGGTGAACTGTTACACTGGGACATTTCGGATCACAATACGGCTCAATTATTGACAATTCCAGTTAAATGCAAGGATATCCTACTTGAATATTATGATTTTAGAAGGGATTACCATGAGCTTAACATTCATAAATTCAAGGAATGCCTGGCAAACCTTTCATTTTCTGAGGTATATAGCGAAAATAATTCTAATTCTGCGTATAAAGCTTTCCAGGACTTGCTACTATTATTTTACAATTTATGCTTTCCGATAATAAAAATAAAAATTTCCAATAGAATAAAGAAAAGTAAATGGATAACTAAGGGTTTAAAGCGTTCTTGCAAAACAAAACGCTTATTACGCTACAAATACTATAAACAAAAAACAATGACCAACAAAAGTAATTATAAAACCTATTCTCGACTTCTCAGAACCTGTATTAATAAGTCGATAAAATCAAATAAAGAAAAAATTCTTAAAAATTCAAAAAACAAATGCAGGACAGCATGGCATTTAATAAAATTAGAATCCGAAAACGCAAAAATGCTAAATCTTATCACAGATATAAAAAATGATGAATTAAAATTGAATAGTCCCATTGACATTGCTAACTTTTTCAATAGCTATTGGGTTAATTTGACAAACAAGGAAAATCATAACCTCCAGATCACTCATAACAATCGTATTAGCAGTAGTATTTTTCTAAGACCTTATGGACATTCAGAAATAAAAAAGATTATATCCTCTCTTAAAAATACTAAAGCTGTTGGCCATGATGGGGTTGCTACAAATATTCTAAAGATTTGCTCAAATGAACTGACACCTGTAATAACATATATGATCAATCTTTCATTCTCAGAGGGCTGCTTTCCAGATGCTCTAAAATACTCCATCGTGAAACCTCTCTATAAAAAAGGAGACAAAACTAAAGTAGAAAATTATAGACCTATTTCACTAATATCAGTCATATCAAAAGTTTTTGAACGCGCTATGCAAGTTCGTATTCTACCTTTCTTAGAAAAACATAATATATTTAAGAATGAACAATTCGGATTTCAGAAGGGAAAATCAACAACATTAGCCTGTTTCCACTTGATGAAACGGATCATAGATGACTTAGATGCTGGTAAATTAGTAACTACTATATTTTTTGACATGTCCAAAGCGTTTGACTTCGTTTCGCATAATTTACTTCTAGATAAGTTAGTTAAATACGGCATCAGAGGGCCAGCTCTTAAATGGTTTGAGACTTATCTATCAAATCGTATGCAAAGTGTTAAAATCATGAATATTAACAGCAAAAAAGAGCTAAAGCCAATATCTTCAAGGTATATGCACAATGCAAGTGGGGTGCCACAGGGTAGTGTATTGGGTCCACTACTATTCCTACTCTACATAAACGATCTACCAGAGGTCACCGAAAATCCATGCACACTATTTGCTGATGACATATCTATAATTATCTCGACTGATTCCAATTCTGACATTTCAAATTATTCAGCTTCCATAAATAACACGATTGACTCCATAATTACATGGTTAGATAAAAATAATTTACAAGTAAATGTGACAAAAACTAAATTTATTCAATTTCGTTTGTCTGGCCGGAAACTTGTAAACAAGTTGAACTTATGTCATAATGGACAAAGTATAACAGAAATTGAAGAAACAACATTTCTAGGTATAACTTTGGACTATAATTGTAAGTGGAAAGCACATATAAATAAAGTATGTGCGAAACTGAATAGATTTGTTTATGTGCTATACAATCTTCGAAAAACGTCAAATCATGATACAGTACTGACAGCGTATCATGGCTACGTTGCTTCGGTGCTAAACTATGGTCTAATATTATGGGGTAACTCTACAAACATAAATAAAGCGTTTATAGCACAAAAAAAATGTGTTCGAGCAATCGTAGGAATACCGCCCTGGGAATCTTGTAGACCAATTTTTAAAAATCTTAAACTTCTGACACTGCCCAGTATGTATGTTTTGGAAGCAGCTAAATTTGTAAAGGAACACAATAACTTATTTACTAAAGCACGAGATATCTATCCCAGATGTACTAGAAATCCAGATAGAATTGTATTATCCAAAGTCCCCAGAACTGAAACTTACAAGAACAACAGTTATGCTATGTGTGGAATAATATTTAATAAGGTTCCAAAAAATATTAAAGATCTGCCAATGAAGCTGTTTATAAAGAAATTTAAAGAATGGCTAACCGACAAATCTTTTTATACAGTAAATGATTTTTTAAATGATAAATAATATAAGACGCATTAGTATTTATTTTACTTTGGCTTGACATTTTATTTTTTATTTTTATGGGACTTTATAAATGCTTAAATTTAAATTTAGATATAGATAATTCAGTTTTTTTTAAATAATTAATTTTAATAGAAACTTATTATATTTGCATGCTGTAGCTACAGTGAAGCATGTGAAACAAATCAATCAATTATTGACTACCAGCTATTTATGATGACCATGTTTCTGGCAAATAAATTTCATTTCATTTCATTTCATTTCATTTCATTTCATTTCATTTCGGAAAATCCTTTTGAATTTGGTTGTGTGTTGGGATGCTGTACCTACCCCTTTCGGCTTCGGTAGACGTCTTTTTACACCCTGTATATGTCAGTGGCAAGTACAAATTAATTTGTGTACCTGTGACTGGTGGGATGAAGCTGGTGATCGCAAGTCTTGGAAAGAAATAGGCTAGACCGTTGCCCACCAGCAATGGGACATCAGGCATGTTGGTCTGTTATGAGAATTTATTTATGAAATGTCTGAAATACGATGGATTGGTAGACGTAAACATGTCTATGTGTTAGCTCAGAAAGTGTCCAGTGGTTACAAAATAGAAATCCATTAGTCGTTCATTTAGGTC
Source organism: Epirrhoe tristata (assembly GCA_951394285.1). NCBI lineage: Eukaryota > Metazoa > Arthropoda > Insecta > Lepidoptera > Geometridae > Epirrhoe > Epirrhoe tristata. The sequence goes on from OX596149.1 coordinate 9,885,876, forward strand.
ACACGAGGGACACGTGCCCTCTTTCTATAGCTAGGTAAACGAACGTAGGTATGAATCGGCTAGATATAATGATGTACCTAGTAGAGTTTAGACTTGATTACCTAACTAGATTCGACTTTTAAACCCAAAAATTGCGTGTTCTTATTCCACCCATGCATCAATACCTAATGATGAACCTACCCAGTGGGTAGTACCCACTATAATAATAAGTAAAAATACGACGTAGATATGCAGTTAGCTAGCTTAGAGCATGGGGAAATCGAAACAACTGCAAAACAGATTTTGATAAAATTTGCATTGCACAGATTGCATCCCTGGAATGAACATAGGCTCCTCTTTTCAGATATATAAAGCCCTTTAAAATACTTAAGCGATTAAAGTTTGGAAACGAGATAAAAATATTAAATGCGGGCGAACTTGCGGGAAACAACTAGTAGCTAGTATAGAAATAGTTTAAACTGGTACTGCGCGTGGCTTCGCCCGCGTGGTAGAGATGGGCGTTTTAGTTTTTTCCGGCAAACCGATATGTAACTGTTTTATAGTTTGCATATCGATATAGAAAACGGTTTTCAGATATCGATATCAGTCGTAGGAGTTGCAAAAACGTTAACATGATTTTTAGCTACGCAAACTAAACAAACAACAAGTTATTATTATTAGAATCCTTCTATACCAAATCCAAATTGTAACAATAGAAATTCAATCTTATTACTTTGCAATTTAGTTCTATTTTGTAAATAGCGAGCCAAGAAACCGTTATAAACAAACATGGACCAAAAAGAGTTTAGAAAGTAAACCATATTGCCAGCTACGTAAGATACATTTTTACGCACACCATTATCATATTCGCTTCATCTCTCTTTTACCCGTAAAACAATCCATAGTTAGAAAGAGAGGTAGCGAATATCAGTTGGTGTTTCGTTCGTTTCATATCGTTTGCGTTTGGTTTTTGAAGTTTTCATTCGTTCGTTATATCTATGGTAGGTAACCAGTTGGTTGAGGTTTTGCGTTTTGATTTTATCGGATATGTTGATCGGAGATATCGATATAGTATGATATCTAACCCGTATCCGATATAAGTTACGTTTTGATATATCGAACTCATGCCTACCGCGTGGTACCAACATTTTGAATAGCTTATATGCTATTCCAGGTCTATCTATGCCTATTCCAAGTTTCATCCAAATAGGTTCACTGGTTTAGGCGTGATTGAAACACAAACATCTAAACAAACTCACAACCTTTCAGCATTATTATATTAGTTGGATTGATTGATGTAGGACCTATATTTAGATTGCACGTCTGATAACAAATAAAACTTTTAATAGATAATTTTTCAATTTATGATTGGAAAGGCTTATCTTGTTTGTTTCTGCTAAAACAATGAGTAGGTAAAATATAAATTGTATTTATAGAAAATAATCTAAAATACAGTAAAACCGGTTAAGCCATTTATTTACAGATCTTGCTTACCTATCAATGACACTCAAAGCATAGTCTACAGGGTGTAAAAAGACTGCTACCGAAAACTGAGGGATTGCAATCAGACCATGATTCTGAACATATTTATCGAAAAAAAACTCAAAAAAAAATTTGACTTAGCTACCACATTTTATTTTATTTTCTAGTTTTTTGCTACTAGTACAACATAACAAGACCATACCTACCTAATCATTTCATTTATAAAAGAAAAAAACAATTAAAGCTCAAAATCCAGCAATCTACGTATAAAAACGCGCCCAGTACATACGCAAACAGTGATCTTCAAACGCTGTTTTCTCCGGATATAATAATGTTTTCGGAAAATCCTTTTGGATTTGGTTGTGTTTTGGGATGCTGTACCTACCCCTTTCGGCTTCGGTAGACGTCTTTTTACACCCTGTATACTGCAATCGATTGGAAATGAATGTTTAGTAGATATTTAGCTATTCTGTGATTCCGAAAAAAAAATGTTAAAAAAGAAATTCGTAATCACAGGCGCCTGTGATTATGCATTTATGCTTGACACTCATTTGTGAAAAAAATATCTTAGTGTGAGTATTCTTTTTCTAGAGTCTTCTAGAATTGTCTAGCTTTCACAAATATCCTTAAAAAGTTTGTGCATAAGCTAGAAAGATAAATTGGAAGGTTGGTTTGTGCAATACGATTTATTATTTCCTTCCTCAGCAGTAAATTTTCCTTAATTGCCGTCCAGACGTGCAAGTCGTATATACATAGAACTAGGTACAGATATAATCTTATTAATCTTATTTATTTGATCTCTGTAGGTCAAGAGTGTGATCCATACAAAGTTAATTTGGGAACTAGAACCTCTTTCACTTTTTATCTAAATAGAAGGTTAATTAACCTTGTGTATCATGGATTAGGTAATTGAATATTAAACACTTACAAATTTTAAAGATTTTTTTAATAAGGGAACTTAATTTTTTTTTAATAAGGAACTTCACTGCTTATTCTAGGTACGAGTATTACTTAGTACTAGGTTTAAATAAATAAATAATGCTGGACAATTCACACGGCATTATCTAGCCCCAAACTAAGCAAAGCTTGTACAATGAGAACCAGATAACTGTTATAGTACTTATACAGGGTGTAAAAAGACGTCTACCGAAGCCGAAAGGGGTAGGTACAGCATCCCAAAACACAACCAAATCCAAAAGGATTTTCCGAAAAAAACATTATATCCGGAGAAAACAGCGTTTGAAGATCACTGTTTGCGTATGTACTGGGCGCGTTGTTATACGTAGATTGCTGGATTTTGAGTTTTAATTGTTTTTTTTCTTTTATAAATGAAATGATTCGGTAGGTATGGTCTTATTATGGTGTACTAGTAGTAAATAACCAGAAAATAAAATAAAAAGACGTATCTAAGTAAAATTTTTTTTTGCATTTTTTTTATCGCTAAATATGTTCAGAATCATGGTCTGATTGAAACCCTTCAGTTTTCGGTAGCAGTCTTTTTACACCCTGTATACTTTTTGTTTGTAAATACATACATATTATACATAGAAACACCCAGACCCGAGATAAATATTTGTAGATCATACAAACATTTATCCCGCCGCGGCGGGGATCGAACCCGCAACCTTCTGCGTCCCAAGCGGGCTTTCACCCACTGCGCCACAGAGGTCGTCATAGTTTTAGGTTAGGACTCTACCTATATTACCTTACCCAGTAGCATTGTTTTCATTTTATGTTATCATTCTTAGATTAAACAGTTTATGAAATATTCAGAACTTTCAAACCCTTATTCAAGCAAGAGTAGTGTAAGATGTAGGATATTCTAGCAATCAATTAGGTCTAATGACGACGATGTTGACAATCACTTAGTATGGCTGCTCGTGCGCCACTCATTACTTCACATTTTCATACTTACATCAATTTTAAAGACTTTCGTGACTCGTAGGTAGGTACTGTCAGTGACGAGAGCTCATGTTTTAAAATCTGGGAACGTAGGTTTATTTTAGGAAATCCATTGTCCTGAGTTGTACAGTCAGCGACGAGGTAATGCATGAGCATTAATTGATGTCTTAAAATCCTACACATAAAACACCCAGACCCGAGACAAATATTTGTAGATCTTACAAACATTTGTCCCGTGGTGGGGATCGATCCAGCAACCTACTGTGTCGCAAGCGGAGCTTCGCCCACTGCGCCACAGAGGTCACAAATGCTTTTGAACTTTGACTTCTTCAATCTAAACAGCTAACCTCTAGTGGAGAGATTGTAGACTTGAAGCTTAGCGAAAAAATACTCATGTCTATAGGAGATATTATGGTAACTGTCAAAACATCACAACAATTATTTTGAACCTAAGGAAACATCTCCATAATGCTTCACATCTTGTGAAGCATTATGGAGATGTATGTAAGTGAGACCTATCAAAGGAGGCCGCGTTATCATCAATACGTCACTCCCTGATAACATTTGATTGACAGTGTGATGAACATTTTGCTAAAGGACTCGTGCGCATAGTTCTACTTACAAATATTGACTCTGTAGGTATGTATTGTTATGGTTTTGGCTTTACAAGACTGGCTGTATAAGCTCTTTTTCTACAAGAAATGTGCTATGATGATGTTCAACTACGAAACTATATATCTGGCCGTTTCCACTGATGTTAAGGTATTAGTGACCGCTTTTCCCACAAGATTTGCTATGCAGCTATAGAGATGCGATGATGTCAAAGTTAGGCTAGGAAACTATGTGACAGTTTCCATATGCTAAGCTGGTAGCGGAATGAGTCCATAAAAACACCAGCTTAGTGAAACCCATGTCCACCTAGGTCTTATTGTCAGTGACTACTAGCCATGTCGATGAATACGATTGGTGAACATCAAACACATCCATAGCACAGTAGCATAGCACATCTCTGGTGGAAAAGCAGCCTAAGCCAGCCCTATTCCACTCTGGGGGGTTACTATTAACTCTTATTTCCAGGCAGTTTTTGAACTGCATGGCAATTTTTATAAAGTAACGAATCTGAAATGGCGGCGCTTATCCTGCTCTCTTGCTTACACATTGCTGCATTAGTGTACAAGAGAGAGAACATGATAGGTTGCGAAGTTTCTTTAATGAACCGGGTTATTCGAAATTGACATGAAGTTCGAAAACTGCCAGGAAATAAGAGTTTAATTCATGCTAACCCAGAGCTGATCCACAAATCAAATTCACTAAGGGATTTCTTTCCACTTTTTATTCCACTCTAATCCACTACCACAGTGGATTATTCGTCGCTCATCCGCCTATACGCTAAAATATGCCCAATGTAGAGCGGTCTAATACAAACAAGGTCCGACAAATAGAACTACAAAGCTATACCATGTTTTAATTACAAAACAACAGTCTGTGATGTCTGGACAAATAGACACTATTTTTAGGCGAAGCTCTTGAAGCAATTGACTTGGTTTTGCGCGGTCGGTAACCGTTCGGCTTGATTGGATCTTTTCAAAGGTCTCTTGAAATTATGTGTAACCTACCTACAAGAAAAATATTGTTTTTACTCTGCTATTTTAGCTAGATGTTCCAAAAGTAAAATTGTTGCTTTTATTCAGGTTCATTAAAAAAATATGTTATTTGTGTATTTGGGACATGATGGGCTCAAAGTCAAAGTCAAAAAGCATTTATTCAGTAGGACCGCTGGGATCACTTTGAAACGTCTTAAAACTAGGTGATTTTACTCGGTTTGGGGCCTAGCTTTTTTTTAGGTGATTCATCTTAAATATAAACTTAGGCTAATTGCTTAGCTAACTTAATTGGTACCTACCAATTAAATTATATAAGTAATAAAATATAATACATATAATTGCTACATATAATTCATTTACATCGTTTCTAACGATCCTTAGATAGCTTGACTAATCCTGTTGTATTTTGTAAATATATGTAAATATGTAGTAGCTTAGTTTCTGTAAATAAAGTTAAGTTTATTCATTTATAATAATACTTAATTAATAATGTTTGAATCGATCAGGAAGCATCTGAAACATAGTTTTCAGGAGCTTACCTTGCAACTTAATTTCTTCTACAGCCAAAGTGTTTTTGTTGTAGTCCATCGACAAGTATGCGGCGAGCTAAGCGAGAGCACATCAGTGGTGCTTCACATGACGAACATAACGCGGCTCACTGCGCGCGCCATACACGCTGCTGGATACCACTTACACAAAGTGGAACACCTGTAAGTATGCAAAGCTACATTCATATAAGCACAGATGGTTGGATGACATAGAGGCCATTAAGGAAAAAACTATGAGATCAGCACAGGGCCAAAGCTAGGGCCCAAACCGTGTTTGTTGCCCTGTTCCTTTACGGTTTTGATCGTAATGCAACAGCCGAGTAGAATCACCTGGTTTTAAAACTAAGTGATCCCAGGCAGCGGTCTTAATATAGAATTAATGGCTTTTAACTTTAGGCGATTAGAGTGGAGTTTGAAGGATGCTTATGTTCAGCAGTGGGTATTATTTGAGCATCCAATGATGATGATGATGATGATTAATAAGTATGAATAGTCCGTAATAAACTTCCATCCGTAGTGACGCTCCCGTAGTATCAATATTTTAAGAAGCCATGCGCATATCTACTAACGAGAGTTTTCCAGTAATTCAAGCGTGAAACACAAATACTTAGGTATCTAATTATTTAGTTTCCACTACATAGATAGGGTGTGTCTGAAACAAAGACGCCGCTACCGCTGCACCCAGTTCTAGTTTAGATATTCACGTCAAAATAAGTACCTATTTTTTATTCATATTTAGATAACTCATGTAGATACCTACTGAGCTAAAATAGTTGTTTGATTTCAGATCAATCATGATCGCGCCGAAGCTGGAACACGTGGTCGTGGAAGATCTGACTAAGATGCCTAATCTCAAATCATTGTAAGTAAAAATACTGATTCATAGATAGGTAGGTAGTAGGTACTTTATCCGAGTCAATTATTTTGACGAGCCACAACTGATATGATATCCATGATTTTACTAGGTAGGTACTCGTAGAAACTTACCTAATCAATCGACGATAGGTTTCGGCCCCAAACTGTTTGTTGTCCAGCCAGATTACTTACTTCGAGTCAATATTTTGACAATTGTTCACGTCACGACGCAATATGCGGATGGATTAGAATCATCGAGCTTTTACGAGTATTAGAGATGGTCAAACAAATTGAATAAACTCATAGACGACCTCATTTGACGACCTCTGTGGCGCAGCGGGCGAAGGTCTGCCTGCGACGCAGAAGGTTGCGGGTTCGATCCCCGCCGCGGGACAAATGTTTGTATGACCTACAGGTATTTGTCTCGGGTCTGGGTGTTTCTATGTATAATATGTATGTATTTACAAACGAAAAGTATATAAGTATTATATCAGTTATCTGGTTCCCATAGTACAAGCTTTGCTTAGTTTGGGGCTAGATGATGCTGTGTGAAAATGTCCAGCATTATTTATTTATTATTTATTTATTTATAGGAATATTTTTTTTCAACCCTTTTATAAACGAAGATTTTATATAGGTAAGACTACTAGGTAAGATCTGGTTTAGGCTTGGCGAAAACAAAATATGGAACCAAAATATTTAAGCGCAGTACTAATCCTAGTAATAAAAGTTACTTGATACTACAACTAGTGCAAATCAGAAACTGGTAAACTTAGGATGTGTCATAAGTACATAATGTTTGTACTTAGGATGTCTCATACATACCTAATGTTTGTTTCAGTTTTATAACGCAGGCGCCGCTGCTGCACCGCATCGCACCGCTGCCGGCACTGCCCGAACTCCGCACATTGTACGTATGTATGTCACTTTGTGCCCCACTCCTTCCTTATTCACATGTTCTAATTCTTACACATTCTACAACAAGGTCCCGCAATCTTTGGGGAAAACTTAGAAAGAAAGAAAGAAAGAAAGACACTTTTCCGCAGCTACCTTACCGGCGAAGGCCCGCCTGCGACGCAAAAGGTTGCGGGTTCGATCTCCGCGGCGGGACCGATGTTTGTAAGATCTACAAAATATTTGTCTCTGGTCTGGGTGTTGTAACCCTGTTTTTAATTTGGTCTAGGCCAGAAAAAAAAAATAGGTTTGACTGATTGCAATAGACAATGACATTGACATCTGACGTCCATGGGACGTTGACATTGTAAGTGTTGCAGGCTAGGTCGAATTTCCATAACTTTGAGTTGTTTCTGAATCAGTCTCGAATTAAAGTTGATTGTATTCTTCAAGTTTCATAGGTATTAGTACACAATGGCGTGGTAGATTAATTAGAGAATGTTCTGGTGAGGTCTAAGGAGTGTTCCAACTTGTTTCTGTCGGAATAGTGGATGATATTGCTATTGCATCTCTTCCCGATGTTAGAATGGGAATGAGCAGTTCTTGAGGTGGGATCCCGAATTTGCCCTGCTACGCATTTTGAAGACGTGGCTGGGATTCTTTCCTTGGAGCACCTGAGCGTGTAAACACTTTTTACTGGTGAATTCCCAGTACTTCTAAATTCCTTCTGGAACCTCTTCAGCTGGTATGTACCTTAGTGTGTGAGATACCTGTTCGTAGCTTGGCAGTTCTGAAACTAAAGCTCTGATCTTTTTGGTTGATATAGGACCTCGTGGTCAAGTCGTGACCGGAGCCCTGTGGCATCATCACCTGCCCTCGTTGTCATCTGCACAACGGCTGCCGGGAGGACTTTCCCCTGGAAACGGAGAGCTTCGTTCAAGGTACTTCTTATACCGGCAATATCCAGTGCCACGTGTCACCCACTAGTGTTTCCTACTATGATGGATACTCTTTAACTCTATTCTCTTGTCCCCCCAGAGCGCTGGCAACGGGGTTCAGCTGAAGATTCCAATTTTCATGTTTTGTGCCGTCTCTGGGACGGCCTGTGAGAGGTCGTTCCTTGGCAGTCTGGCGCCGAAGGAGGCGGGCCCCTTCTTTTGAGCCTGGCCACTTCGGAGCGATTGCGGTGTATACTGGTACCACAGACGGACCTTGTCCGCTGTGTATTTTCTTTATTCTGTGCTGTGACTAACTAACCGACCCTTCGAACTCTGCGGTATCTGATTCTACATCTTACAAATGCTGAGCATCGTCTAGACACAACCGTAACTTTAATTTAAACTTCTTATTACTTGTCTGGTTGCTAGGAAAGTTAATTGTAGGCATCCACACCCTGTTATTACCACTGTGTTTCTCCGACTGAGCTTGTCATTTTAAACATAAGGCGCCCAATATTTGTTGTAATTTACTTTAACTTATCAATGTGTTATTTGGAATAAAATATTATTATTAACGCTAACTTTCTGTTTAATTTATTACATCTCTCACTTATGCTTGTAGGCCTCCAACTTATAATTCTTAAGCGTTACAATTGCAGGCAACCTAAATTTTTAAAGCGTTACAGTGGCGCTTCCAACTTGGTAAATAACTCCTAGCAACCACAGTTACTTTTTGATTGGTATACTTTAGTTTCTAAATTACAACATTAGGTGAAAAGCATTATTGTTAGGACAATACTTACTAACCAACAAAACAACTTTGTAAAATATAATTGTTGTGTTTTATTTCCTTCCTTTGATTGTTTTGAACCTGTGTAAATTGTATTTTTGTTGTGTGTATACTATAAGATGTTATCATTGTATGGTGCCAACTTTGCTATGTGAACTATCCGGCTATTTATTGTAATTCTTAGCAACCAAATAACTTAAAAATCTAAAATTACACTTAAAATTTTAATGCCTGCATACTTACTTCTTTAGAAACTCATGCAAACGTACAGCACTTTGTTTACTCTAGCTTTTGCATTAGTGTTGTAATGGTAAAATTGTGTTTCAAGGGATAGTGTTGTTCCGGTGTTTCATTTTCTTAAATTCAATTCTGGATAGGGTTTTCTCTACACTAATATTCTAGGAACTACTGCTGGGATGATCCTTAGCTTGATTTATTCCCAGTTAGATTCTTTGCTTAATCATAGTAATTTCTAGGATACCTGGTCTTATCTAGAATTGTAACTTCGTTTTATAGGAAACTCTAAAACTTGAATTAGCCTCTGTTGCTTTGGTAAAATAGTTTTTTCTTCTTGGATAGTTGTTGTTTAATCATAGTAATTTCTAGGATACCTGGTCTTATCTAGAATTGTAACTTTGTTTTGTAGGAAACTCTAAAACTTGAAATTCACTCTGTTGCTTTATGAAAATAGTTATTTCTTCTTGGATAGTTGTTGTCTGTGTGGTATGGACATTGATTTACTGGTAATATTGCTAAACTAACTTCACTTTACACTAAAAATAAAATACAAAATATCAACACATTGCAGTGATCAATAAACTAATTTGAAACCTTTACTATATTCACTACTAAATACTCTCACTAATACTATATAAATAAAACAAAATACTTCAATATACTCAATAATAAACATTTTATTTTTGCATTTGTTACATACACTAAATCACAATGGCTAGTGAAATAAATTCTTACATGCTAAAGAAAGATGAATTGGAATATGAAGTTCTTGTCAGAGGGGGAAAACCGGCATCAAAAGTAAAAGAACTCAGATCACAGGCGACACGTCTCCTCAGAGACTCCAACCCTGATAAACTTCCACCAGATTTTGACTTTGCCGGTGAACTTACCATTTTGAAGTCAAAAACCGATTCACTCTCTAAACAGTTAGCTACACCATCTGAATGTAGGACAAAAGCACAAATAGAAAGGCTACGTTCACTTGCTTACCATTTACAGAGCCGATCATCTAGATTAGTAGATATCACCGATGATGAGTTATTGGAGGAAATTAGGGCTGACTTGGTCACTGCTATGTCTAAACTTGCAACTAAATCAGCAGACACTGATGCTGATACTGATTCTGATTCTGCCAGTGAGGAATCAGAGGTAGAAACTTCAAAACACTGTTTACACAAAATTACATATGTCCACCCGACATCAATACATTCTCTAAACCTGAAATACAATGGCAAAACTTGTATCTTGTCTTTTCTGAGTAGGTTGGATGAACTGGTCCATTCTCGCTCACTAAGCTATGGCAAGGTTTTCCGCTCTGCAGCGGAGCTGTTCACTGAGTCTGCTTTATTGTGGTACAGAGGCATCAGTAGTTCTGTTGATTCTTGGGAGGACCTCAAACAGGAATTGTTGGACGAATTCTTACCACCAGATTTCGATTACAGGTTGATGGAGGAACTGAAGGCGCGTACCCAGGGGGTAGGAGAGTCTTTTAGCACCTATTACTCTGTGATGCTCAACTTTTTCGCTAGACTTCGTGCACCCATAAGCGAGGAAGAGAAGCTGCGCATCCTTAGGCGAAATGTTCGTCCTTGTTTTGCTGAGAGGTTAGCTATTGTCCCCATCGTGTCACTTTCTGACTTCAAGACGAAATGTAAAGAGATAGAGAGGCAGAATTTGAATTCACAATATTTTGTGGAACCTCCGAAACCAAATCAACATACTCTTGCCACTGATTTGGCTTACAAAGCTAGTGTTCAACCGGCCGTCGCAGAAGTGTCGATGGGTCCGAAACGGGCACCTCAGTCCTTGGGGTCAAGGTCCTCCTTGTTCTGCCCCCGTTGTAGAATTACGGGGCACACTTTAACTAACTGCAAAGCCGAAAGGTTCCTGATTTGTTTTCGTTGTGGAAAGAAGGGCTATATCACTCCAAACTGCCCTGACTGCGCAGGGACAAGACCTAAAAAGGCCAGTTCATGCCAATGTAAATGCTCTGGATCAGCTGACTCCAGTGACATTTCTCAATCAACTTCAAAAAACCTGTAGGTAAGGATCGGAGTCATTCTAAAGATTTTGACAGTGACAATAATAATTGGAAATCAGTCAACTTATTCTTTGGCAATTCTTGCAACGTAGCTTCGGTCCGTGAACAAAACTTTGATCGTCCTTACTTGGGCGTCAGGATCCTAGGTCAAACAATCGTTGGATTATTAGACTCGGGCTCCAGCATCTCAATACTGGGGGGTGTTTCTGCCGATACCTTTATAAATTTGGGTGCTAAACTTTTACCATGCAAGGGCACTTGGACTATTGTGTCCGTAAATGGAATTAGGTCCAACATACGTGGATTTCTCGAACTTCCAGTACTGTTTTGTGGCACAGAGCACAACATTAGGTTTCACATCATACCCGACGTGAAAGCTCCCGTCATTTTTGGATGGGATTTCTGGAAGATATTTAACTTGGTTCCTGAGGTTCTCAATACTTTACCGTGGTCACAACGTGACACGGACTCGATGTTTGTGGCTGAACTCAGCCGCTTACATCCTATGGACTCTTTAACTTTGAGTCAGCGTCAACAAGCTGACAATATTATAACAAAATTCGACAATATTGCGTTTGAGAAGGTAGGGTTAGGAAAAACTGATATAATTATACACACTATTGATACGGGGGACGCTAAGCCAATTAAACAACGGTATTATCCGATGTCTCCAGCCAAATTGAAGGAGCTTCATCGGGAATTGGATAACATGTTGGAGCTCGGGGTAGTGGAACCTAGTCGTAGTGCGTGGAATAATCCAACCCTAATGACTCCGAAGGCTTCAGGGGAACTGCGTTTCTGTTTGGATAGCCGGAAACTCAATGCGGTGTCCAAACATGATGCCTACCCTCTACCATATATCTCACAGATCTTGGATAGGTTAAGAGATGCTAAATATCTGTCGTCTATTGACTTAAGCTCCGCGTTTTGGCAGATAGGCTTGGATGAGGCCTCCAGAGAAAAGACTGCTTTTACAGTCCCTGGAAGGGGTCTATTTCACTTTACCAGGATGTGCTTCGGATTAACTGGCGCACCGGCCACCCAGCAAAGATTGATGGACTTGCTGTTTGGCCCAGACGGTTTTGATAATCATGTGTTCGTGTACCTAGACGATATAGTGATTTGTCATGACACTTTTGAAGGTCACTTGTCTTTGCTAGAAAAGGTTTATAGCCGACTTGAACAGGCAGGACTTACAATCAAGGCCAGTAAGTGTCAGTTCTTTAGACGGGAACTAAAATATCTGGGCTACGTAGTAGACGAGAGAGGACTACATACAGATCCCTCAAAGGTACAGTCAATTGTGAACTTTCCAACTCCTACCTCTAGGAAGGAAGTCAAAATGTTCTTAGGAACTGTCTCTTACTATAGACGCTTTATCCAAAACTTCAGCCTGATCGCGGCTCCTTTGAATAGATTGACTAGCTCTGGGAAAAATGCGCCTGTCTTCGCGTGGTCTGCGGAAGCAGAGGAATCTTTCAAAAAACTAAAAGAAGCTTTAGTGTCTGCTCCTATACTAGCTTGCCCAGACTTTACTAAGCCTTTCTCACTTCACTGTGATGCTTCAGGTTACGGTATCGCAGGAATGCTCGCCCAGGAGGTTGATGGCAAAGAGCACCCCATCGCCTTTGCGAGCAAGTCATTGACGAAGTGTGAGGCAAACTACTCAGCCACGGAGCGTGAGGCCTTGGCGGTGGTGTTCGCTGTGGAACATTTCAGACCTTACTTGGAGGGCGGTCAGTGCTTCAAGATCATCACTGATCATGCCAGCCTGAAATGGTTCCTTAATCTCTCGAACCCAACCGGCAGACTTGCTCGCTGGGGATGTAGGTTGTCTCCCTATAATTTCGTCATAGAACATCGCGCTGGGAAGGAGAATGTGGTACCGGATGCCCTTTCTAGAGCTGTACCCTGCGTCGCCGCTATTTCTCAAGTGGATAATTTTACTCCTACAGGAGATATATGGTACGATGCACTCTATAACAAATGCTTAACTAAACCTCTATCATGTAAAAATTTCACAATCAAGAACAATAAGTTGTATCGCTTCTGCAAGTCTACTAATGATCTGAACAAGGAGTTTCAGTGGAAAGAAGTAGTGGATCAATCTAGACGAGAAGACATTTTAAAAGAATTTCACTCCACGCCTACTTCTGCCCACTTGGGCATCCACAAATCTTTTAAAAAGATATCGTTAGTCTATTACTGGCCAGCTTTATTCAAGGATATAGCTACTTTTGTTCGTGGTTGTGAGGTTTGCCTATCTCACAAAATTCCGGCTCAAACTACTCAAGGACTAATGGGTAGTCCTAAAAAATGTTATAGGCCATTCCAGACTATAAGCATAGATTTGGTGGGTCCCTTTCCGGTCTCTAGAAACCGATGTGTACACTTATTAGTAGCCATGTGCTGCTTTTCTAAATATGTCATGCTCTTTCCTCTGCGTCGCGCTACCGCGAGCAACATTGTGAAACACTTGGAGAATGATGTGTTTATGAAGCATGGTATTCCTCAAACAGTGATATCTGATAATGGAACACAGTTCACTGGAAATGAGTTACAAGCCTTGTTTCATAAATATAGCATCCCTCAGGTACACTTAAGCCCGAGGTATTGTCCTCAAGTCAACCCTGTAGAGAGACAAAACCGAACAATTGTTACGGCAATTTCTTCCCTCATTCAAGAGGACCACCGGGAGTGGGACTTACACCTTCCTCATATTGAGTTCGCCATCAACACGTCAGTGAGTGACGCGACTGGTTTCTCACCTTTTCTGCTGGTTCACGGACGGGAAGCAGTAGTTAATGGTTCGCTTTACGATATGGCTCCGGATGACTTGTCGGATATCACGTTCCCACGTCGCGACGATTATGTACGTCGTCTTGGTGCCCTGACGGAGATTTTTCGCAAGGTTCGTGAGGAACTAGTTAAGGCGCATTCAAAAAACACTCACTACTACAATCTGCGTAGGAGGCATGTTGAACTAAAAGTTGGACAAACCGTGTGGAAGAGAACTTTTCCTCTTAGTGATAAGGGTAGGTTTTTCTCAGCAAAGCTAGCACCTAAATTCGTAAAGTGTAAGATCATCTCTAAACGATCACCCTTAGTTTACGAACTCGAGGACGAGCATGGGAGAAACGCAGGAGTTTGGCATATTAAGGACCTTAAAACATCTAATTAATCTAGGTAGGACTGACTGTTCTACGTTGCAAGATTCAGTTCGTTATGTGCGCTGATTCTGGTTCATACTCTCCTCAGTTCAGTTTGTCTGAGAGGTTCTCACATCTGACCTGTGAAGGAGTTGAACTAGTAAAACAGCGCGACGGATGAGTAGGTAGCTACTACTACTTACTTTTTTCCACTTTCTACTTGCTGTCTGACAGGTGTGCCGTAAAGATACACCCTTTCACAAACTAAAGTGAGAGGGTAGGAATCTTGGCGCGATGGCGTGTCTTAACTCGCTAAAAGTGGGTAGCTACTCCTACCTGCTTTCTTTAAAACTAAAACTTAACTCAAGCGTGTTCTAAGCTCGTTGTGAGTTGGTAGCTATTACTACCTAACTTCCTCTAAAATTAAAACTTAACTCAAGCGCGTTCTAAGCTCGTTGTGAGTTGGTAGCTATTACTACCTAACTGTCTCTAAAACTAAAACTTAGTCTATAACTAAGATCTAAAACAGTTCTGACTGGGACTGTCTGAGACTCTCAAAGTCTCAAGATAGCCCTGGACCGTAGCCCAGGCTACGTAACACTTGTCCTGGGAGTTGGATTAAACTTGGTTTGTTGGATTGCTGGTGTCATGTTTTTATTTCTTTTGTTGGTAGGCACAGGCCCGCCACCTAGTGGAGTGTCGGGTGGTTGGTCTTCTGTAATCACCACCCTTCATTTCCGCCGGCCTGTTGCGTGGTTTGTTAGGTTAGATTGTCTGTTACATTTTAGTTGCATGCTAGCATAATTAGGTTAGGCAGTAGGTAGATAGGAAGTAGGTAGGATAGGGCTTCTTTATAGGTAACTACTACCTATGGGATTTTTTCTTGTTCTGCAGTTTTTTTCAACAAGGAGATGTTCCCCAATTGCCATTTAGCGGGTCGTGACTATTGAAATAAGCCAACACTGGGTATTTTGGATACACTCACTTGGTTACTATTGACAGTCTTACCATGTCTAAACAGGTAGACTGCATGATGTAAGTATGATAGTTTTCAATCACAGTATCTTCAGTTCCTAAGGAGAAACTGTGTGTGCTTGTGGAGGTATGATTGTGTGATTTGTTAGGGGGGTTTATGAAAGTGAGTTAGGGGGGTTTATGAAAGTGAAGAATGAAAGAAATTGTTTTGAATGAGAATGTAAGTAGCAAACTGCTTTGGATCTTCAATCCTAGAGAACTAGTCCCCTTAAGCCAGTAAAAACCTACTACCTACCATTTGTTTATACTTTAGGATAGGTATAGTATTATATAGGTACTTTTGTTCAGGAAGTATTATACATAGTTACGTACGCTCCTAGCTACTTTTCTTACTTTTAAACTATCATGATAGGTAGCGGGACTAAACCGTCGCTTAGTCATTGCTAATAAAACTACTTAGGTACTCATAGGGTTTACTTTTAATTTAAACTAAGGTTTTCTTTGTTTGTTAATTTAACATTTCTGGTGTTTTTTTTTCTACTCTGTTTTTCGGCTGGGGTCAGCCGATCGAATTTACTGCGTAAATTCTGCTGGGGTGGGGATGTACTGTAACCCTGTTTTTAATTTGGTCTAGGCCAGAAAAAAAAAATAGGTTTGACTGATTGCAATAGACAATGACATTGACATCTGACGTCCATGGGACGTTGACATTGTAAGTGTTGCAGGCTAGGTCGAATTTCCATAACTTTGAGTTGTTTCTGAATCAGTCTCGAATTAAAGTTGATTGTATTCTTCAAGTTTCATAGGTATTAGTACACAATGGCGTGGTAGATTAATTAGAGAATGTTCTGGTGAGGTCTAAGGAGTGTTCCAACTTGTTTCTGTCGGAATAGTGGATGATATTGCTATTGCATCTCTTCCCGATGTTAGAATGGGAATGAGCAGTTCTTGAGGTGGGATCCCGAATTTGCCCTGCTACGCATTTTGAAGACGTGGCTGGGATTCTTTCCTTGGAGCACCTGAGCGTGTAAACACTTTTTACTGGTGAATTCCCAGTACTTCTAAATTCCTTCTGGAACCTCTTCAGCTGGTATGTACCTTAGTGTGTGAGATACCTGTTCGTAGCTTGGCAGTTCTGAAACTAAAGCTCTGATCTTTTTGGTTGATATAGGACCTCGTGGTCAAGTCGTGACCGGAGCCCTGTGGCATCATCACCTGCCCTCGTTGTCATCTGCACAACGGCTGCCGGGAGGACTTTCCCCTGGAAACGGAGAGCTTCGTTCAAGGTACTTCTTATACCGGCAATATCCAGTGCCACGTGTCACCCACTAGTGTTTCCTACTATGATGGATACTCTTTAACTCTATTCTCTTGTCCCCCCAGAGCGCTGGCAACGGGGTTCAGCTGAAGATTCCAATTTTCATGTTTTGTGCCGTCTCTGGGACGGCCTGTGAGAGGTCGTTCCTTGGCAGTCTGGCGCCGAAGGAGGCGGGCCCCTTCTTTTGAGCCTGGCCACTTCGGAGCGATTGCGGTGTATACTGGTACCACAGACGGACCTTGTCCGCTGTGTATTTTCTTTATTCTGTGCTGTGACTAACTAACCGACCCTTCGAACTCTGCGGTATCTGATTCTACATCTTACAAATGCTGAGCATCGTCTAGACACAACCGTAACTTTAATTTAAACTTCTTATTACTTGTCTGGTTGCTAGGAAAGTTAATTGTAGGCATCCACACCCTGTTATTACCACTGTGTTTCTCCGACTGAGCTTGTCATTTTAAACATAAGGCGCCCAATATTTGTTGTAATTTACTTTAACTTATCAATGTGTTATTTGGAATAAAATATTATTATTAACGCTAACTTTCTGTTTAATTTATTACATCTCTCACTTATGCTTGTAGGCCTCCAACTTATAATTCTTAAGCGTTACAATTGCAGGCAACCTAAATTTTTAAAGCGTTACAGTGTTACTATATATAATATGTATGTATTTACAAAAAACATATTATATAAGTAGTACCTACCTATATCAGTTATGTAGTACCCATAAAACAAGCTCTGCTTACTTTGGGGCTAGATGTTGCTGTGTGAAAAGTCCAGCATTATATATTTATTATATTATTTATTTATACCTTCAGCAGGTACAAGAGTTGGCCACTTACTCATATAATATGTACCTATACATACTTACCACAAACTTATCGAGGCATACCTAAACGCATCTGTACCGAAAAAACTCCCAAATAAAATGAGCGCAAGTGTTCATAATGAAACACGATACACATTATTCAAAGTCAAACATAAACTGAAAATAAATGTGCTAATTTCATTTTGCAGTATGATCACGACGTCAGGGCTGCTTGAGGTGCCGAATTTAAGCCATGTGCATGACAGCAAGCGGGGCAACATGTCTTATTTACAGGCTATGTAAGTAGGTACCTAGGTATTAGTAGGTAATAGACACCCTTATTTTTTTATTACCAAAAAACTTTAAAACATCGTCTCGGTGTCTAAACTCGGTGTTAAAGACGAGACGAGACGAGTCAGACATGGTTTTACTGACTGGGGATGATGCGAGAGCGTAGTTTAAATAGTCCGTACGCGATTGTTGTCTGTAGTACTTATTTGTACAGTTTTCATAAAATTTTGTTCGGTTTTGTTTGACTACAATCCTCGATAACTTTGTGATAGTTCAATATAAAAAAATCTGACCATGCCATTATAATTTTCTGCATCTGCTGCAACTGTCCTTAAATTGTTTTTGGTAGTTACAAAATGGCGGTATTTAACGGGACATTGCCGGGTGCAAAGTAACATCATCTCTAAGAAAAGCGCTCGTGGTGTAGGTTCCGGCTTTTAGGTCGTTAAGCCATGATGGATGCTAATAACTCGGTGACAAAGTTTCTTGACAGCTTTAATACTTCCGTCATAGCTTAACGACTTATAAGGCGGGGCCGACAATTTAAGGTGACTAAAGCACGGAAACACTCAATTTGATAATGCCATTAGCGGTCACCCACATACCAACTGACCGATCATCAACTTAGACGATCTATCCACACAAAATATCAGTTTTCATGCAATTGATTAATTTCAGTTTAAAACGAATTCATATTTTTCAGAGATCTAGAAGGTAACCAAATAAAGCGAATCCCCGCGCATGCACTGCGCGTGCGCGCCGATCAAGTGTAAGTCACTAGGTACATACCGTTGCTATTTATTTTATTTTTATTGCCGCATAGGATAAGAAGCTTTATCTGCTTAATGGTAGATTTAGGTAAAAAAATTGAAGAATTCAAAAGAAACACTTGGGTAATTAACTAATATTTTTACATATGATATGACTAAAGAAACTAACCCTCCGTCTTACGTGGGTGGTTTGACGCGAACGCGTTTGCGAAGCGAAGCGACGCAATTCAATGCGGCGCGGCGCGGCTGTCCTACGTGCGCGCGAATCTTCCTATAGACTTCAGATTGATTATACCGGTTCGCGCGTAAAAGTCAAACAAACTGATCGCGTTCGCTTCAAACCGCACCGCGCCGCTGCGCACCGGTGACGTAGGACACTTCAATAGTAAATGGACTGATTAATTTTTTCCGCGCCGCACCGCGTCGCTTCGCGTTCGCGTCAAACTGCCCACGTAAGACGAGCCGTAAGTATAGCTTTATGTAGTATTTCTATGCGCTACGCGATTTTTTTTGACTTGTCTAACTTATTTGAAGCACAAACTTTACACAACTTATTTGAACACAAGATAATTACTAACTCCTCTCTAGTACAAATTATTTACTTAAGTACCTATCTCGTTTATTTCAGGTCCTTAAATTACAATTTAATTGAAGAAGTGACAGCTTTCGCTTTCAAAAATGCGCAAATATCTAAACTGTAAGTATTTTTGTCCCATTTATCATCAGTGAAATCAAAAATTTGTATTCGTGTGAAAATAATATTAGAAAAGTAGAAGGCTTAAGATATAAATTATGATAATTAATTATCATTCCTATACCTACTCGTACTTAGGTATACGCTTACAAAACGTTATCAAAGTAAATAAGAATCAACTTGGATTTAAAAAAATAATGCAAGTAGGTAATTAGTCTATTAGTTGATAAAACAAGAGCTCACAAACTTATAGGATAGGATGCTCATGCAACAGCTCTACCACGCTCTACACAGAACAGTTACTAGTTTTTACTGTTCTGAGACGCTCTACATACTACTAGCGCCATCTTTTGACGAGTAGCGGCAGAATGCAAGCTTATGAAAATAATTATTGTTTTGATCATTGATCTTGTTTCAGGAGTTTTAGAGGAAACGCAAAACTGAAACGTTTAGATGACAATGCGTTCTCAGGGAATTTACTTTTAAGACAATTGTAAGTATTCAATACTCTAACTTCAGTCAAATCCCAGTAATTAAACATAAATGGTTGGTTAGATAAATATGGAATAAAATTATTATTTTTTACTCACAGAGATTTAAGTAGTACCGCCATTACCTCACTACCTACCAAAGGACTAGAAAAGCTAGAAACGCTTAGGATAGAGAAAACGCCGTCTTTGAAATACATCCCATCGATTTATGAATTTCAGGTATGTACCAATTAGGTATGATCTAATTAGTGTCCTTTGAGGGTGCCACGATAAAGTGGCAAGAGCCAATTAGGTATTAGTCCCAGCTTTAGGCCTTTGGTCCTAGTATTGAGCATAACATACCTAACATTGAGCTAAAATTTCTGTTGCCCTAGCATGAATTCATAAAGGTACCTACTAGCTTCTGCCCGCGGCTTTAGCATTTGACAGCTTATTTTACTATCCACTGAAGAATTTTAAAACTATTCACTATTTTTTTAATTTTTTATGTAAGTTGCTATAAATTATATACAAACTCCTCAAACTTTTCAGCATTTAGAAAGAGCATACCTTACCCACCATTTCCACTGTTGCGCGTTCAAGTTTCCCGAAAGACATGACCCAGTGAGGCACAAACTTTATGAGACTCAACTCGCTATCATGAAACAGAGGTGTGATGAGGCAGCGAAAGTAAAGAAGAGGTCTCTGGCCCCAATCCGTGCTTTAGATCCTGTCTGGAGTTACGTTGGAACATCCAAGTAAGTCATTATAAGTTGTTTAGTTAGGTAGGCTTGGACTAGTTCAATGCTAGTTAAGCCGCAATTTCCACACAACCTAACATAGTTAAATCATTATTTTATTCACGAGTATTTGAGCACGACGCGAGTTAACGCCTTCAAAAGCCACATTTTCTGCTTCAGATCACCAGATGAAGATATGTCCACCGCGACAACCAGCGAAGAATATAACAACGAGTTGTATTCGGACGAGTACTTTGGAGATTCTGTGAGTTTCGAAGACGATGATCAAGGGGAGTTCCATGAGCCGGTTAACAATACTCTTGGCGGCCAGATGTCGGCTCAGTGCGGGAATTTTAGTATAAGGTAAGTTTGGTGTAGGTTACCTAGGTACCTACTTATTCAGGAGCTTCTCATTATAATCTTTCTTTGTACCTTAGTGATTCAGTTGCCCCAAAAGGCTATGAGTTTTACCATCATCAAAGATATTTCAACTCTTCTTTGTTTTTCAGTCCTCGAATCGTGAACTGCTCTCCGCTACCTGACGCCCTGAACCCTTGCGAGGACGTGATGGGCTGGTCGTGGCTGCGAGCGAGCGTCTGGTTCGTCATCTCAGCGGCTGTCGTCGGAAACGTAGCCGTTCTTCTAGTCCTGTTGATGAACCATGCCGAATTAACTGTGCCAAGATTCCTAATGTGCCATTTGGCGTTCTCTGATCTCTGCACTGGACTGTACCTTTTCATGATCGCTGTCGTGGACTTGCGATCGTATGGAGAGTTTTTCAACTACGCTTACAACTGGCAGTATGGAGTGGGATGCAAAATTGCCGGATTTTTATCGGTATTTTCAGGACAACTATCAGTTTTTACGCTAACCATAGTGACGTTGGAAAGGTGGTTTGCGATTACTTATGCTATTTACTTGGAAAGACGAATCTCTTTGTCAGCAGCTGCGAAGATAATGATCGCTGGTTGGATCTTCTCAATCGTCATGGCTGGACTTCCTTTGCTCGGAGTTTCCGACTACTCTTCAACGTCGATATGCCTACCAGTTGAGAGCAAAGATATAGGGGATATGGCATACCAAGGAGGGCTCTTCATGACGAATGCCGTAGCTTGGGTTACTATTGTAATTTGCTACGTTCAGATTTACCGATCTCTCGGAGGTGGTGGGGATAATTACGGAGGGAGAGGTGCCGCGGCTGCAGCAGAAAGGAAAATCGCGAATAAAATGGCTTTATTGATTGGAACGGATCTGCTATGCTGGGCACCTGTTGCGTTCTTCGGAGTCACAGCCTTAGCTGGCGCGCCACTGGTAGATGTAAGCCATGGCAAAGTATTATTAGTTTTCTTTTATCCGTTAAATGCATGTGCTAATCCATTCCTGTACGCTATACTGACGAAACAGTATAGACGGGACTTTATGACGTTGGTGGCGAGAAGCGGACAATGTAACTGGTTAGTTGAGAAGTATAAGCTGGCAACGACACCTCCAGTAACGGCACAAACCAACCCATCAGCCCCAGCTAGCGTACCTTTAGTAGACTACAAAAGAACTCAGTCGCAAGTCAGCAAGGATAGTAGTGAAGCAGCCATGTTATAATTCTAAATACTTACCTATGATATTGATCTATTAAATAATAATTATTTATTAAAGTTTTGTTTTAATTCTAGCTTGTAGCCCTTTGACCCATGATTATGTCCCTTGTGCGAGATAAAACGAAGATATATTAATATTTATGTAAGTAGGTACCTATAACACTCTGGCTGGTCCACAATGAGAATAGACCACAGACGTAGGTACTAGGGATACTGCGAATAGATGGACCAAGTACGTCCATCCGTATGATACTTGGTCCGTCCCGACTTGCGAGTCCCAAGTCCGTCTCTTTGGTCTTGGTTTTGTCTCAATGATATTTTAAATGGGGCAGCCAATCAAATCAGTCTCCCAATCAAAATTCATGCTAGGCAAATTAAATGTCAAAGTCAGTAAGCAAATGTCATGTCAAAAAATTTGCAAGTCAATTTTGTTTGTTTTGCTTTTGGTTGACCAAACAAAATATTATAATTACACCAGGCAGGCAGTTTTCTAGAATGAAAAGGAACTTGGTTTTTTGAAATACTTAAATCATAGTAACAGTGATAAAATAAACAATGGAATTTCCAGACCTAGGTAAAAACTGCGAGTTTGAAGGTTGCAACCAGATAGATTTTCTACCTATCCAATGTAGATGTACGAAGATCTTCTGCCGGGAGCACTTCAGCGCTCATTGCCTGTCTGGTGAATGCCCGCTAGCTCCGAAGCCTAAAGAAGTAAACTTCAAGAATGAAGACGAAATCTTCAAATGTTCCCAGAAGGGCTGCAAAATGGGCAGTCTCCATAAGCTGGCGTGCTTGAAGTGTTCAAAACACTATTGTATTGCTCATAGGTTTCATCCGTAAGTACCTACAATTACTTCTAGAACGTAGCTACAATTAATTTATGGGAGCTGCCTAAAGTATTAGAATTTAGTTAGAATAGAATAGAATAAAGTTTTATTTTCTCCACATCATATACACAGTTACACAATAGGTACTTAAATCTACACAATTTTATGTGGGCGAAAATACGGCTACCCCTCAGCATTTGCTCCAACAGCTCGAGAGTGTTGGAGCACTGGTTTTCAGTGGCGTAGTTGTAGGTTATATAAATCTTCAAAGAAGATTGAGCGAACTGTACCGAGAATATCTATGTACAGTTCGCCCAACGGATCTAGGCATTCGTGAAGTTAGCCGTTTGTCTGCGCAGTAACCACTTTTTCATACAAAAATGTGTTCTGCGCAGACCAATGGCTAGCTTCACGGATGCCTAGATCCGTTGGAAGAACTGTACCATGCATTGGGGATAAAATTGTAACCTCAAAAGTTTTTTATTTTCAAACTCTAATTTCTAGATCATGTCCAGAAGATAGAGAGGAAACCAGAGCTGCCAAACTTGAAGAATATGAAGCTCCAAGACTATTGCATCGAGAAGCTAACCTAATTTCACAAGAAAAAGTGAGTAAAGCCGCGTTGACACCATCAAAGTATACTGATACTGACATCTGATGCTTATTAGGATGCTACTCTGATCGTGGCAACCCCAATCAGAGTGCACTATGATGGCGGCAGCCAATCAGAGCATCCTAATAGGCATCAGAGTCCACTCTGTCAGAGTATACTCTGATGGTGTCAACGGCTTCGCCCGCGTGGTACCAACATTTTTAATAGCCTATATGCTATTCCAAGTCACTATCTACACCTATTCCAAGTTTCATCAAAATTGGTTCACTGGTTTAGGCATGATTATAACACAAACAAACTCACAAACTTTCAGCTTTATTTTATTAGTGGGCATAGGTCTATGCCCAGCTGTGGGATGAAAAAGGCTGCGGATGATGATGATGATGATGATGATATTATTAGTGGGATTAAATTGTTACATCTCTTTCAGATAACAGAGAACATAAGGAAAGCTCTACAATCATCAGCCAAAGTGAAAACAGCTGTCAAAATACAACTCATGAGGATTAAGCTAAAAGCGATCGGAGACAAAACTCAACCAGCAACAAAACGCATGTACTTTGCTATTAAAAAACCTGAAAATATAGAAGCTAAACCAGTTAAGATACTCACAGAGGATGCTGAACTTTTAAAAATAGAAACATTAACAATAGATCCTGATTTAAAAGACTCGATAGCCGTTTACATAAATTCTGAATGGTCTATTGGCCGTGCCTTGGATAGCATTTGTGATCTATGCAAAATAAAAAATGTCAACAACACTCCAGGCACTACTAAAGTTAAGCTTTTCAGATCATTTGATGGGTATTGCATAAGTCCTGTCAAAAATGATGTTTTAATATCAGAGCTGATTGAGAAGCAAGTGTTGCAACAAGGTGATAAGTTGACAGTTGAATATGTAGATACTGAGGTGGTGAAGAATTTAGATGAAAATGCTCAATTGTTTTTAGATACAGGGTGTAAAAAGACTGCTACCGAAAACTGAGGGATGTAATCAGACCATGATTCTGAACATATTTATCGAAAAAAAACTCAAAAAATGTTTTGACTTAGCTACGTCATTTTATTTTATTTTCTAGTTTTTTGCTACTAGTACAACATAATAAGACCATACCTACCTAATCATTTCATTTATAAAAGAAAAAAACGATTAAAACTCAAAATCCAGCAATCTACGTATAAAAACGCGCCCAGTACATACGCAAACAGTGATATTCAAACGCTGTTTTCTCCGGAGATAATGATTTTTTCGGAAAATCCTTTTGGATTTGGTTGTGTTTTGGTATGCTGTACTTACCCCTTTCGGCTTCGGTAGACGTCTTTTTACACCCTGTATATTAGAACAATAAAGTAATGTTCTCAAATTTTTTTCTTAGTACTTTCATAGTTCCTTTTCTCTTCAAATCATATCACATATTTCACCAAAACCCATAGACATGCAAAATTTTAAATTATAAATAACATAAGAAATGGATGTCAACAAAAAACAGTACTATACAAAATAATGTCATACCTACTTAATTATATAAATGTTGATTATCTACTTAGTGTTCAGGCATACCCTTTGATTAACAATCGTGTAATTTACGACCTAACCATATAGCCGGAACGCGCTCTGAAGAACCCGTAACGCCATCTACCCAATCGACATGGCAACTCCGGGCTCACGTCAATTCGATCGAAAAAATCTATGCTCGGGACTTGAGCCGCCATCTTTATATGTGTGACATTTCATCGGTTCGGCGGCGGCAATTCACGAACGGCGGTCTCTCATCTGTCTTTCGGTTTTGTATTCTTATTACGGTTGTGGTGGACTCTGATGTGCTGTGTGTGCTTTCAAACAAAGCTCTACCTTGGGACTGCAGTGATTTACTGGAGCAGGCGTCGGCGCAGTTGGAACAGGTACGAAATTGCATTGTTGAGTAATCTTGGGGATGCCTGTACATTTTGGGGCCTTTGGGGTCTAGGTTAGCGTTAGGATAATGTAATATTACACACTTAGTACCTAAATAATTTTCAAGAGCTCATTCACATTGTAAAAAGCTTAGTAAAAGCACAAAATAAAGATACGTAAAAGAAGGGAAAAATACATGTATAACATGTCTATTCTTGAAATCATTGTTCTACAGACAGGATTGAAGGGTGAAATCTGGGCGATTTGCTAATCAAACAGAGATAAAGCTATATTTTTTTTTTGCACAGCATTGGGAGAGTTTTATGAGTAAAAAACAGTATTTCAAAAGCTTATTTTATTGCAATAAAAAACGAAATAAATAAATCCATGTAACCTTAAGAGGTAACCAAGAACAATTTACATCAAAATATTAAGTTTTCACTTCTACTTATAGGTTAACGAAAAGTTAGATTGGGTGTTTTCCAAAATTCTTACCACTTTATCTTTGCCTATCTTTGCAAATTGGCAATGCGCGTTGAAGTGAGACAGAAAGATATTTCCATAATTTTACAATGTATCTTCAAAATTAACTAATCATTGGTCAAATCTATCATTTGACCAATGAGGACCAAGTATTCCAAGTTTAATCGGCTTGTCAATTTGAAAAATGTTCGAGAAACCGACCGTAGGTATATTGATGAGAGCATCTACATTTGGTCCATATGCGTCTCTTTCTATCTCGTAAAACACATCGCTACTCGTCATACACACACAATTTAGTTTGATTCGGCAAAAGAAGCCCAATCTTTAACAGAAAGATGCTCCAACTCCAAAAAATATTTAGGAAGACTAAAATCGTTTTAATTTTTGAGACAAATCCATTCATTATATTTTTTATAAAGTCCTGTATATTATAGGTCCCACATCGATGAAGTGATACAAAAAGTCAGAAGCGAAACTACTATCTACAAAACAAGAAATATTAAAAACTATGAATTCCAGAAAGATTGTGTGTCAAATTAAAGACAACTCCTTTTTACAACCTACCAAAAGAACAGATTTTCTACAAATTTTACAAATTTTACGGGTTTTACAAACTCTTCAGGGTGCTAAGTATGAATTTTATTCACTATTCAGTATCGACGCCGTTAACGTGGATTTGTACTGATTTTCATTAGTTATGAGTGGGTACCAAGAGATGGCGCTGCTATTTTCCCATACATGCGTTTACGGCGTCGATACCAAACGCGTAAAAAACTGATACTAGGCACACAGGTTACCTAACACATCCATACTAATATTATAAATGTGAAAGTAACTCTGGTACAGTAATGGTACATTCTTCGATCGGTATTACCGTTGAGGAATGTCTCATTTTGAATTTATAGCGAGTGTGAATGATTACAATACAAATATCTCGATGTATGTATTTAGTGAGGTTGTTAACTTTTGTCTGTCTGTTTGTTACGCTTTCACGCCCAAACCGCTGAACAGATTAAGCTGAAATTTGGCATAGTTAAAGGTTATCCAGGGAAGGACATAGACTACTTTTTATCCCGAAAAAATGAAAAAATCCCGAGGGACCGCGGGTCACACCGCGGGAGCGCAGCTAGTTTGAATTAAAAGTAAATAGTAGCTTCGTTCTACATACCACGCTTATTTAGCTAGCAGTTTCTAATACCCATGATAGATAATCATCGTGTGGAATCAGGGGCCTTATATCAACTGGCAATGGATATCGACTTCATTTTGACATTTGAAACCTGGCCTGGACTTCAATTGTCATATTCGTATTGTGTGATTGGTTGAGCTCTATTGGGATGACAACTGGGAATTTCAAGACGAGGCTGCAGGACTTGAGTATTTGAATGTTGGTTGTTTATCTTGGTAGAATAGTCGTTGGTCCATTGAACGTACTGTACGTTCAATGAATCTCGGCATTCGTGAAGTTCAATCGCGCCTTTTCATACAAAATTGTGTACTTACTTACGGCTAACATCACGTATACCTAGATCCGTTGAACGTACTGTACCAAGTGTTTATATAAGTTTCAGAGTTTCAATCGCAGCTTGCAACCGTTCGATCTCCCCTTGAGATTGAATCAGTTTTTCTTCGTTTG
The DNA here is from genome assembly GCA_951394285.1 of Epirrhoe tristata. Taxonomy (NCBI): domain Eukaryota; kingdom Metazoa; phylum Arthropoda; class Insecta; order Lepidoptera; family Geometridae; genus Epirrhoe; species Epirrhoe tristata. Next base: position 9,913,418 of record OX596149.1, read on the forward strand.
TTTTTTGAACTTCTACGGGCACTTTCACAGTGTAATCTTCAGCTGAAATGGCTTCTTGCAGTTTGGTAATTGTTTGCGAGAGGTTCTCGATTTTCTTGCCTAGTTTTGCCATCTCTTTCTCCGGGTCTATTAGTCCCTGTAAAAGTATATAATAGTTATATTTTAGCCACCAATAAAAAAATAACAAGCCCGTAGACCCTGCTATGAAAAAACCCCCGCCACTTCTACATAAGGAAGTTAGATCCCCTCATCAACTAGAAAATAGCTCATCTTCAAACGGCTGAACAGATTTTTATAAAACATGGCTAAGAACACTTGAGATAAAATTATTATCTATGACACAAAAAAAAACTAAATGAAAATCGGTTCATCCGTTTGGGAGCTACGATACCACAGACAGACACGTTAAATTTATAACACCCCTCTCTTTTTGCATCGGGGGTTTAAAATAGGTATAAATCACAATGTGTTTTTTTTTATATAGAAGAAAAAACAAGGTGGAACGACGCCCTGACACAGGCTGAAGAAAAACATCTCAATTGTAACGTCGAGTCTTCATTATCCGCGTGCAACATAATTATTTTTATTGTAATTGTTTAGTTTTATACCTTGTTAATTGTTATTGTATCAGCTGTGTTTTAGGGACAAATAATGTTAAATTATCTTATCTTACCTTGAGTACAAGTCTGACTTCAATCTTGTCGTTCACGGTGAGGATGGAGCAGCCGCTCGCAGACTCTTCCTCAGATAGTTCACTGCTCGCCAACGAGGATAAACTTCGGAACAAGCCCTTCAATGTGTCCACCTATAACATAACAGCATAAAAAATTGTGGCACTCCGGGAGTGCCAACAGAAATGAAAACTTGAACGAGGTTTCGGTAACGGTTCTAAAATTGAAAAAAAAAAATCCTGTTTTAAGTGTAAATGTCTGACGACTTATGGGCAAAAACCGTCACTGAATGGGCCCGACGGAAGACGTCCGCGCGGCAGACCACCACGGAGATGGCGGGACGATTTGGATATGCATCTACCAGACTGGTCAACTATAGCTAAACACAGAAAAGACTGGAAAATGAGGAGGGAGGCCTTTGCCCAGCAGTGGGACAATACGGGCTAAATATTTTTTTTTTTAACCTATTGTTGTCCCACTGCTGGGCAAAGGTCTCCCCTATTATTTTCCAAGACTTGCGGTCGCCAGCTTCGTCCCACCAGTCAGCCCGGAACGCATCGAGATCGTCACGCCATCGTCTTCGAGGCCTTCCTCGGCGTCGCCGCCCATCGTCAGGCACCCATTGCGTCACGATCTTGGCCCATCTATCGGGATGCATTCGGCTCACGTGGTCCGCCCAATCCCATTTCAGCCTGGCAGACTTATCCCCTACATCGGCGATTCCAGTTGCTAAAAAAATAAGTATAAAATAAATAAGTGTAAAAAGTACCTGCAGTTCAGGCGATATGATAAGATGCGCAGTAGTCTTCTGTTTGTTTGTGAGCGCGTATTCAGCGCGCGCGGACCGGATTAGATGGACCATCTTCAGCGCTGTCTCCACCTGCGATTCAAGCATCTCAGAACGCCAGGGCGTGTCTGCTTCCTAGAACAATACATGTTTGATGTTTATAACTAAACCAGGAATACTTTTTTTATGATGAATGGGTCGGCTCTTGACCTTACACAGGCAAGATGGTCTACGATGGAGCGAGCCTACCCAGGTGCCTATTAACTCTCTTCTTAAAAACATCATGGTCGTAGCTGATGGAAATGCAGACGATGGAAGCTGAATAGAGAACTTAAATGAAAAGTCTTATCGAAATTTTCGTTTAATTACACCCATGTGGGACTTGAAGCCGCGACCTTCACCGTTCCGTGAAATACTAACTTCTGCAAAATCAATTCAACAGACAGAGATCTGGAATGGACCTATCTTTGTGCCAAATTTCATTCAAATCCATTCAGTAGCATAATATTCGCTAGCATAATATTTGGAGTAATTAAACTTACCGTAGGATAAGGAGCCACGTTGATGGAAGGACTACTGCGATCCTTCCGCGGCAGTCTTTGGAACAGCTCCTCGGTGACGTATGGCATGAAAGGGCTGAGCAGTTTTAGACCAAACTCTAGCGTTGTGTAGAGAGTGCGTCTGGCAGCCGCCTTCTCGGGTTCTGAGCCCGACGCGAACACTGGTTTTAGGTATTCCTGGTAAATAAATAAAAGTGTTCAAAAGTTAGTTATTTATATTAAAGTCTGGAATCTTTTATGCAGTATGACCGCTGCTAGGATCACGTAGGTACAGTTCTTCCAACGGATCTAGGCATTCGTGAAGTTAGTTTGCGCACGCGCAGAACACAATTTAGTATGAAAAAGCGGTCTACTCAGACAAACGGCTAACGCGGCTAATCACTAATGCCTAGATCCGTTGGGCGAACTGTACTATACAGGGTGGGACAAAATATGAACGCATTGAGGGTAACTACCTTTTTGTAGTAGAAGATTTTGAAGACAAAAATATAAGAATTTGTAAAAAAAAACTTACTTTTTTGCATGTTTTCTCAATAAAAGTAAGTAAGTTCGTATGAGTCTGGTGACGGAGTTTCTTCTTCCTGTTTACGTTTTTTTTTTTAATTTAAAATGTACACTTTTCAATATACTTACCAAATAAACATCACACAGATCATACAGCCAGAGATTGTAGCAATGTGTAGTGGATGAAGGGAAGTCGTACGTTTGGAAACCAGCGTTCACTTTCTGCACGGCGAGCGACAAACGAGACAACATCCATCTGTCCATTGGAGACAGGTCTGAAGGCAGCTTCGGTGATTGTACCTGGGAGATAAATTAAAAAAAAGTAGTAAGTTCGTATGAGTCAGTGGCCAACTCTGGTGACGGAGTTTTTAGGCCGCCTTAAGGCCTCCGTCATGGCTAACGATTAAGCCGGGACCGACAGACCGACAGACGAGTAGACCTCAATTTTGTCAATTTACCTCATAAGTGGTGTCCTTAGGGAAATACATGAGCGCGAATTTGGTCGCGTTCCAGAGTTTGTTGCAAAAGAATCTGTATCCTTGCACGCGGAGTATATCCAGGTTCAAATCCCGGCCTTGCGCCATCGCGCAGAGAGCAAACCTGTTAAAGTACTTGTCTTAAAAAAAATGATAATAATTACAATTCATTCAACGGATCTAAGCATTCGTGATCCGTTTCGATGCGATATCCCTATTTTTGTATGAAAAAACGCCACTGCGCAGACAAGCAGCTTACTTCATGAATGCCAAGATCCGTTGAACATACTGTAAGTATATTATTTTGAAAAAAAATATTTTAATTAAAATTATTATGCCTTTACTATATTAGATGATTTATACAGCGTCAGGAAGCAACCTATGCCTACACTTAACGGGACGCTGTAGTGCCTGGGACATTGTTTTGAGATGGAATAGGCTTGCCCAGCACCTAAACCATCCTCTCAGCTTAATCAGCCGCCCACAGGAAAGACAACTAAACTAAAATTATGTCGAGTGATTTAATACAATTGAAAAAATATTGATCCAACCGGCTGCGCCAGTCAATTTATACACCAATAAGTTTTTACCAAATTCGAACCTTACCTCAAAGCGTCAGTACCACACTCGGGGATGCCATTAGGATAGTCCTGTTTCTGTCCTTGTTTCGCTCGCTCTATCTCTTTCGGGTCTAAATTGGAGTTCTCAAGTTGATTGTAAAGTTCTTCTAGCGTCACACCGGTCACAACGTCCACGGGGTCAATGACATTGCCCAGGGACTTGGACATTTTACGACCGTGCGCGTCGCGTACCATTGGGTGGAGGTAAATTTCCCTGTGAAGGAAATTGGTTACTGTTTTTTAAATGTATCGTAAAAATCAAACCCATATCGGATTTGAACCCACGACCTTGCCAAACCCTGGCGCCGCAACTGAGCTAACCGGCAATCGACTTAAAGTGGGAGTACATACTATTTCACTGTGATAATCCAGTGGTTGTCAATTTAACACTATAGTGGTGCCAATTCTACTGATAACTCACTAAAGCTAGCTAGACTAGCTAAAAATCTTAGCTTAGGTAGAAATACTAAAAAAGCTATTCCATTATTCACAGTTGATTAAATTTAGAACGCTTTAGTTCATCCTAAACCGCATCTTAAGTTGAATACCCGGTGCTGCCATCTGGTGCTGAGTAGCAGTACAAGAGCAATATCTATGGATTTGTTTGATTGGTAAGGGTTCTTTCACACGAGGATTTTACGAATTATTTGACGTTTTGAAGTTGACTTTTATCTTTATTTGACAGTTTTAAAGTTGATTTGTTGTTATTTGACAGTTCTGAAGTTGACTTTTAATGGTAATTGATTGTGTGTTCGACTTCGAAGACGTGTAAAAAGACGAAGAAGGATGTAAACAAAACAAACACCAATCAAAGCTGTTCTGGTTTTCGTCAGAATATAATTTTCTTTGGTTCTGTTCATCTACAAAGAAAAAACCTAAATGTATCAGAGGGCCTAGACAATGTAACAATCGATTAGCGAATCTATATTCGATAAGTTCAAAAATGTAAGTATGGGTTTGAAGAAATGAAAAAAAGGTTACTAAATTTTTGTTTGTTTTACAATAACCAACCCTTTGTATACCTACCTACTTCAACCAGTAAACAAACAAAACAAATTAATGACCTTGTTTCTACAAGCCCTGAAGTGAGTCAACTGTTTTATATGATCAAAGCATCTCTATTAGATGTTGGTGAAGTTCACAGGACAGTCACAATGAATATAAGGATTCTACTTTATCTAGCAGAGTCTAGTGGCAGAAATCTGCGGATAGTGATGATAATTCATTAAAATTACAATGTTTAAATATGAAGTTGGAAAACTAGCTGAGCTTTTTTTTCAGAGAATCAAGCTAAAACACAAGTCGTAAAGATGTAATATAAAGCATCCTCAGTGGAAGAGTTTCTATTTGTGTTTGAGCAGGACTGCTCTCAAGATTGTTGGATCTTTATCTGTAGAAGTTTCCAGACATCAAATGAGGTACCTAATTATTACAATTTTATAAATTATTCTATTTGTATAGTTTAACGGTGTCAACTTGTACTTTAAAAAGCTTGTTTTTACAGGATCTGCCTATGCTACAACATTACCATCTTCAAAACCATATAAACAACCACCACAAGTGCACTAGCCACTAAGTGAGGTAGATGATAAGCAGGCACCGCCCAATTAAGCCGGCTTGTCTTCCGGTCAATTGCAAAGTTTGATGAAAACTAATAATGGATTATAAGTACACCGGTGTTTGGAACCTACCTTGTTTTTAGTTATTTTTTGATTTCATTATTCATTCTACTTATTCATAATGAAATTGATAATTTAATGAAAAATGTATGTATAATAAAACATTAAACATTCTGTTATAACTAGTTTTACTTATTGAAAAATTAAAAGAATCTTATACTAATTATCTGGCAAATAAACCATGCTTCGATTAGAAAATCATAACTTCTGGCCAATATCATCCTCTTCATCCGGTAGAAATTATTGATGTCTGGGTCTCCGAAACCTGTAAAAGTAACATTATTCAATTTTATCATTAGTTTCATCATTCTTTTGGGTAGGTAGTGATTTTACTCAGATTCTATCTGCTACCATTGATATTAGCACATGCTCAGGGCTGGTTAGCTGAAACCAGTACAGGGGATAGTAGTGGGTGAAACCACGGATTTAAAGAAATGTCTGTGGTGAAAAAAAAAGATAAAGATTGATGTGAGCAGAGGTAAAACCAAAGTTATGATATAGGCAGGTTTTTTACTAGTTCAAGATAATTAAACAAAAGACTAGGTTGTTTGGGTTGTTTGTGGGTTTTTCTTTGTTTAGTGGATGATATTAGCTGATTTTCTTGAAGTTATAGCAGCTTGATCTTAGAAAAAATACAAACTGATCTTTATAAACACTTTGTTTTCACAGGTTAGGTTTTTATGAGGGTTTTTATAACCAAAATAACACTCAAGAATTTTAAACGTAGGCTCAATCTTACAGCAGAAGCACTGACCACATCAAGATGTATGAAAAAACACAAACCTTTACGAAGAATCCTTCACGACAGCTACCACAAACTTGCATGTTTTCGGTGATGTTTTGAAGCGATTTTCTCACAGAACACTTACTCCTGGCGGAGGATTTTCTTCTGGCAAAACACTCGAAAACATGTATTTGCATCACCTTGTTCATTATTTAATAATTCAACTAACACAAAAATAATATTTTGTTTGTTTTGAGGTCCTTCAAATCACATTTCACATCACAATCCTACTTGGTATTTTTAGTCAACACCTATTTACATGCTCGCTAAGATTAGGAATTTTACGCGTAAAACTGACTAAAAATGTACACTGAGAATACGGTTTAAGCATTTTTGACTAAGTTGAGTAACTAGCTAAGATTTTAGAGCTATCATCCTAACTTTAGCTTTAGTTTGTGGCGTCGGAATAAGATAAGTGATTAAAGCTAATTTTAGCGAATTTTAGTTAGCTTTAGCTAGTTATGTGTCAATTGGAATCGAGGCCAGTGTCTTAGTGCACAGTAGTCATAACGGATCTTAAGCTCTCTGAAGTTAGGTGCACTAAACGATTGCGCAGTTTGCGCATGTAGTACATTGCGTGTGTAGAGTAAGCGAGATAGAACGATGCAACAAACATAAGCGAAAGAGCGAGGCAGCTATACAATGCTGTCTTCGTCTTATATGTTAGTGTTAGTTTTAATTTAATTTACATAAGTGTGGATACCTCATTTTAGTTGTCTGAAATAAAAATATTTTATTTATTTATTTCTATGGGTCATCAAAAATGGGTTCTGCGCACTTCAGAAAGACAAAGATCCGTAGTGTGTGCCTACTGTAAGATTAGGTATTTTGAAGATTTGCTTTCCTCGGAAGTTTAGATCGCTTTATTACTCGCTTCATCTAGACGGAATTGACAAAATATTTAAACAAACATAATCACGACTGTATTCCAACGCGCGGTAGACAATAGGCATGATGACAATTTTTCAAAATGTTGTTCAGAACGATTTGTTATATGAAAAAAATATCATATTTCATTAGAAAATAAAGTTTTTTCAAACATAAAATTCACGCCATCATGGCGGCTGTTATGATGACACAGCTCACACGTCAACAGCAAATACTACGTGAAAAAAATCGAGACTGCGAGGCACAGTTTTGGTCTGTACAGCAAAGACCTTAGATTATGACGTCATCTTTCAGTGCACTGAAAGATGACGTCACGATTCTCTGATTGGTTATTATTCGCTATTATGGCGGATTGTTGTAATCTGTAGATTTATTTTATTAAAAATATATTAAATTATTTAACAAAATAAATCATTTTTCTCAATAAAATAGGATTTGTGTTCTATATTGTTAGATCAGTTAAATATTTTGGCGATTCTTGATTACTGTCATCATGTCTATTCTCTTCAGAAGTTATTATGTACTAGCTGCGCTCCCGCCCGCGGTGTAACCCGCGGTCCCTCGGGATTTTTTCATTTAATCGGGATAAGAAGTAGGTTGTCCTCCCCTGGGATACAACCTTTATACAGGGTGTAAAAAGACAGCTGCAGAAAACTGAGGGGTTTCAATCAGACCATGATTCTGAACATATTTAGCGAAAAAAAACCCCAAAAAAAAGGTTGACTTAGCTACGTATTTTTTTTTACTTTCTAGTTATTTACTACAAGTATAACATAATAAGACCATACCTTCTTAATAATTTAATTAATAAAAGTAAAAAAACAATTAAAACTCAAAATCCAGCAATCTACGTATAAAAACGCGCCCAGTACATACGCTCGGCCAGCTGTGCGAGGTCGGTTATCTTCGGATATAATAATTATTTCGGATATAATGCTGTACCTATCCCTTTCGGCTTCGGTAGACGTCTTTTCACACACTGTATATGCCAACTTTCCGCCTAATATGTTAAGCAGTTGTGCGTGAAAAGGTAACAAACAGACAGACAGAGCTATTTTCACATTTATAATATTCGTTTTACTTAGTATGGATTTCAGACAGATGCTTTGTTAGTAATCAATAATCAAAATATAATTTACCTGTGAATTTTGATTATAATATTATATATTTTATTTACTGAAATAGAAGGTTTTTGGAACAGGTATTCAAAAGTCTACGCAGTTGCAAGACCAGGGCCCGTATTCCCGTTCTTTTTTTCGTTCGTTTGATGAATATTCGGATGATTCTTACTACGAGCTCCATTGTATTCGGTCGATCAAATCAACGCTAAAACCTAACCTGGGACCGAATATTCCCAACCCAAAAATTGTCCTTTGAAATCAGAAGTCGTAGTAAGAAACATCCGAATATTCATCAAACGAACGAAAAAAAGAACGCGAATACGGCCCCAGGTTCTTAGATTTACAAGTACGACTCATCTCTACAGGACTGGAATATTTAAGAAGCACTAAAGAGGCGCTTCTCTATAAAAAATGTACTAAGTTTACATTCTTGATGTAAAAAACGCATGAAAAGTGTGGTGTAGTGGTGGGTTTAAAGTTACTAACGTACAAAACACAACGATAGCGCGATCTAGAAATCGGCCACATTTAACAGAGCCATCTAGTTTTGAAATAGATCAACTTTCCTATTTATTTTTATACTGAAAACTGAAATGTAAAATGTAGGTATGTGCCAAATATGTAAATGAAAATAAATAAATTATCATCATAACACACACAGAATATTCATCGCGCCTGGGAAGGTGTTAAAATCTTTCTAAAATAACAAATGAAGTAAGATTGGGTGGTTATTTTTGAAGTCAAAGTCAAAAAGCATTTATTTATAAATAAATAACGCTGGCCTTTTCACACAGCATCATCTAGCCCCAAAGTAAGCAGAGCTTGTGTTATGGGTACTAGAATGACTGATAAACTACTTATATACGTTTTGTTTGTATATACGCGTACATACATATTATACATAGAAACACCCAGACCCGGGACAAATATCTGTAGGTCATACAAACACTTGTCCCGCGGCGGGCGTCGAACCCGCAACCTTCTGCGTCGCAGGCGGACCATCGCCCACTGCGCCACAGAGGTTGTCAAATTCTTCAGTAGGACCGCTGGGATCACTTTGAAACGTCTTAAAACTAGGTGATTCAACTCCTGTTCCTTCGCGAGCAATACCGTGAAGAACCAGGGCAACAAACACGGTTTGGGGCCTAGCTTTTTTTAGGTGAAAATGGATCTTTGCACTAAAAGTCGCGGCTAATATTTTTTCAACACACTTGCTCATAAAATGGCTCTATGGTCACCGCAATTAGGCACATAATGACACCCATAATCAAACTGTGACTTTTTGATTACTATAACTCACTAGTGAGTAATAGATTTTTTTTTTTAATTTTAGGTTGAGTTGCTTTGTTCTTAAAAAAGTTTTTATTCAGAAAAAAGATCGTGTTCAATAGAACAAATAAATTAATGTTCCTATTGCTTGCTCATTTCATGCAACTTCTTTTTTAAATAGATAATTTTAACTCGTACGTGTTTAATAAATAAAACTTTCACTCAAATATAACTTTTGTTTTAGAAAACTTTAAATTCCCCATTTTGTCCGTGGCAGAATAGGCCGCAAACCCTATGCGCGGCGCGGAAATATAGTCTGTGGCCGATCGCAATGCGCGCGCATAGGAAAACTGATTCATTTTTGCCGCAATAGCGAAACATTTTTCACAACTCGTTTTCACTGTTGAAAATGAGTTTTTATTGTTGTTTTATTCACAAGTGTGTTGAAAAACGTCGTATGATACACGTGTGTATTGATGATTACCGTCCTCGGTTCTATTAAGAGCCTCGCCTAACGGCTCGGCTCTTAAAATACCTCGGCGGTAATCACCAATGTTACACACTAGTACCATAATGTACTATTAACTTACTTGAACGGCAGTTTCCCCATGAGTCTTTGTCCGAAGAATACCATCCTAGCTACCCAGAAGAACAGAATGTCGTGTCCCGTTTCTAGCAGAGTTCCCGGGTAGAATGCCTAGTGTAAAAGAAAAAAATATTTCAAAGACTTACTTATGTGAGCGTGTAACTTAAACCAGATAAGTATTTTAACCGATTTCAAAAAAGGAGGTTACATGTTCGGCTGCATGTTTTTTTTTAGGTAACAAATTTTTGACATTTTGTTTAGTCAAGTACTTTATGTATTAGCATTATTTTAGTTTGTACGAAATAATACTTGTTTCTTTAAATTTTTTTTATTTAAACATTTTCTTAATTCTTAATACTTTATTGTACAAATAGACACACACAGGATAATAAAAAAGGACATGTACAAAGGCGAGCTTAACCCTACAAAGAGTTTTCTTCCATCAAACCTTTGTGGCTAGAGAGATGTGCAAAATAGATAGTGGGTACATGTACAAAGAGAATGAACGAAACAAATATTTTGATTTAAACATACGTAAAAATTATAAAGTCAAAGTCAAAGTCAAAAAGCATTTATTCAGTAGGACCGCTGGGATCACTTTGAAACGTCTTAAAACTAGGTGATTCTACTCCTGTTCCTTCGCGACCAATACTGTGAAGAACCAGGGCTATAATTAAACCCTTCTCCAATATGTCTAGGAAGGAAAAGTTCTGATTGTGGTCTGACCAAATCATATGTAGTTTTACAGCCGCAAGTTCGAATCAGTGGCCAACTCTGGTGATGGGGTTTTAAGGCCTTCGTCATAGCTTAAAGACTTTAAAAGCCGGGACCGACAATTTGACGTGCCCACCGAAGTACGGAAGCGGTCAGACGATAATGCCACTGGCGTAGGCTAGGCGTAGGGTGACCTACAACGGACCGTTTAAAATGTCAAGTACCTTCAAGTCATCAGTATTGTCCGGCCAGCCGAAGATAGAGAATGGGAACAGAGCTGATGAGAACCAAGTATCCAGTACATCTTCATCCCTCTTCAACTTAACATCCGATACTGGTATGTCGTACTTGGCTGATGCCTTCTTAATCGCCTCTTCTTCGGTATGCGCGGACACCCATAGCTCTTGGTCGTTCTGTGAATTAAATGGCTGTTGTACCGCGCGAGCAAAGCGAGCAGCTTGAAAGAAAGCCATACTTTTAAATTTTTACATTATTTTAAGTATCTTATCAACATAATATTCAGCCACTTCTGAAAATCTCAATAATTAAAATAATATTGGCAACGAAAAAGGAGCAACTTGCTAAAATATTTTTTACACACGAAAAAATATGTCAAGCGTGCTAAAATAAGTCTGACTAAAATATGAAAACAAGAACGAACACACTCGCAGATTACATTCCACTAGCATGCCACTGGGATGGTGGATTGAGGGATGAACAAAATCATTAACATAACCATGACAGCTTTATGCCTTTAGACAAAACATAGGTTCCTAACCAAAATAGTGTCTAATTGGAACAGAGTCACAAAATTTTCACGAATCTAAAATCGGTCCACAACTATCGGTGAAATAAAACTTAGGCCTTTACATCCATATCAGATGATTTATACAGCGTCAGGAGGCAACCTATGTCTACACTTAACGGGACGCTGCCTGGGACATTGTTTGAGATGGAATAGGCTTGCCCAGCACCTAAACCATCCTCTCAGCTTAATCAGCCGCCCACAGGAAAGACGACGTCAATACGTGTGGAGCTGACTAAGCTGCGGGTTTCCTCGCGATGTTTTCCTTCACCGTAAGAGCTCGTGTTAAAGCGCATATAAATTTTTCGAAAAAAATCCAGTGATGCACGGCCGGGATTCGAACCCACGACCTTCGGATTGAAAGTCGAGGCACAACCCCATTCGACCAACACGGCTCTTACCCACATAAAAAAACAGCCGATGTCGGTTGTAGGAATCTATTTGGATAGCAGACTATAAACTATTTGTGTATACAACTGGCAGGCAATATATTAGTAAAATATTTGTATTAGGAGCATTGCTATTTTGCGCATGTCATTTAGAGCTCTCTCAATTCTTATAAAGCGACGCGGAGCAATCAAGGAATTCAGTCATCGAAATTATCTGAAGGCGAACTCACGCCATCTCTCGTCCGGTTCGCGTCGCGTGTACGTGTCGATAGTTATGATGTAAGATAATTAAAAACTCGCGAACACTATATGGTTGAAATAAGAATTGCGCTACCCCTAACTTGAAAAGTAAAAATGACATAATTACGTTTTTATACTAAAAAGAAAACCGACTTCAATGTTTGACTCGAAACGCGGTGTGACTCAGGGCGTCAAGCTGTCGATTCGATTTCTAATTGTGACATGGCTAGGAGGGAAGGTGTTTAAGAGTTTTACGGGGAAACTATCAATCCCTCAGGAATAAAATTTATATGGGACCACCTCTGGAGTATACCCTTTCAAACATGAAAAGAATTTTGCAAATCGGTCAACAAATGGCGGAGCAATCGCGTAACAAGATACAAAAAAAAACATACAGACGAATTGAGAACCTCCTCCTTTTTTGAAGTCGGTTGAAAAGAATAAAAAGTGCGTAAATGCGTAGGATAGGAAGAGAAAAAAAATGGTTTATGAATAAAGCTGATCGCACATTTGTCCGCGCTGTACTTGCCGCAGACATTTTTCTATACAAAAAATACTGATGCCATCTATCATGCGAACGGCGTTGGATGGAGGGATAACAAAGACATAACAAAAACCAGCGTCTACAAGACAAACAAGAGTAATATCGTACAGACAACATACGTTGCGACGCCGGCTGCGCACGCGCGGCGCGGGCTTGCGCCGCCCCGAGCGGGAGTAGCGACGTCGGGCCGCGGGGGGCAAGGGGGGGAGCACCTGCGTACAGGCACCTCGCTATGTACACATTTTGAGCTTGGGGCTTATTACGGTTAATTTCTGATTCGGGATTACGGGATTTTTTCATTTTCGGGATAAAAAGTAGCCTATGTCCTTCCCTGGGATACAACCTTTAACTATACCAAATTACAGCTTAATCTGTTCAGCGATTTGGGCAACAAACAGACAGACATACAAATAGACAGACAGAGTTACTTTCACATTTATAATATTAGTAGTAGTAGTATGGATATGGATTCGCTCACAGATAAATTCTTGGGGAGATTGAGATGACGACCTCTGTGGCGCAGTGGGCGAAGGTCCGCTTGCGACGCAGAAGGTTGCGGGTTCGATCCCCGCCGCGGGACTAATGTTTGTATGACCTACATATATTTGTCTCGGGTCTGGGTGTTTCTATGTATAATATGTATGTATTTACAAACAAAAAGTATATAAGTAATATATCAGTTATCTGGTTCCCATAGTACAAGCTTTGCTTAGTTTGGGGCTAGATGGTGCTGTGTGAAAATGTCCAGCATTATTTATCTTTATTTATCTTATTTATTTAGATTTTTCCATCTTTGCGATTTTGATTTATAACTAACTGTTTTAAGTCTGACAAACGTATAAATACAATATTTCAAAGTACAAGGTGAGTTTTTGTAAGCGCCGTCTAAGGGGAAAATCTAAACGGCTATAGTTATGGAAAAAATTTGTTAAGAGTCGATTTTGATGTAATTAAGCACTGCTGCTCACTTCACACAATTGTAAGTTTTATTCCTATGACTATAAGGTTTAAAATGACAACTACCTCGAGCCTATAAGCCGGGATCTGGTGTCCCCACCACAGTTGTCTCGAGATGCACCAGTCCCTGATGCCCTCCATCCAGTGGAACCAGGTCTTCTCGTGCACGTCAGGGATTATCTTCAGCTCGCCTGTCTTCACGGCGGTTATAGCATCAGCCGCCATCTTGTCGCAGCTTATATACCTGAGATAAAGATTTTAAAATAGAGGATTAACACTTTTTCAGAATTAAAGTAGCCTATACATCGAGAACATACCCAATAGAGGAAATTATATTTTGTTTGAAAAAATTCGCCTGCACTTATTTATTAGTGACAAATCACTCATCAGTTTCATAATCTAATGGACCAAATTGCCACTCTATTAGGTATGTGCTCGATGTCTATTCTAAGGGAATGAGAATGAGACGAAGGAACAGGAGTAGAATCACCTAGTTTTAAGACGTTTCAAAGTGATCCCAGCGGTCCTACTGAATAAATGCTTTTTGACTTTGACTTTGACTTTGAATTATGTAGGTATGTAGGGATCGTAGCAAGCGGAAATCGCTACGGAAAAAAAAGCATGATTTTATGTACGTTATTAATGCATATACACGTAATACTTTATGTACTTTATCAAAATTATATACGGTACTCGTGACCGTGTACAGTTCGCCCAACGGATCTAGGCATTCGTGAAGTTAGCCGTTTTTCTGCGCAGAACACAATTTTGTATGAAAAAGCGGTTACTGCGCAGACAAACGGCTAACTTCACGAATGCCTAGATCCGTTGGGCGAACTGTACTTATGACCTTGGTGGCTATGCGACGACCTCTGACGACCTCTGTGGCGCAGTAGGCGAAGGTCCGCCTGCGACGCAGAAGGTTGCGGGTTCGATCCCCGCCGCGGGACAAATGTTTGTATGACCTACAGATATTTGTCTCCGGTCTGGGTGTTTCTTTGTATATTATAATATGTATGTATTTACAAACAAAAAGTATATAAGTAGTATATCAGTCATGTAGTACCAATAACACAAGCTCTGCTTACTTTGGGGCTAGATGATGCTGTGTGGAAAGTCCAGCATTATATGCCGTCCGAATAGTCGCAGTAAATGTACGCGAATAAGTCCCGTTTATAATTTTAAAATGTATTAAGTCGCGAAAGTTCGAAATGTGTAATACTTAGTATAGTTTAGAGAACTTAAAGAACTCACCACTGAGGTTTAAGCATAGGCTCCACAATATCCTTAGATCGACTACACAATGGCACCACCATAGGATTGTCCTGGCTCATCTTGTAAAGCTTCAGATGATCCAACGTCTTTGTAATCTGACGGCGGACGTCAAAGCGTTTCATGCCCTGAAACAAAAAAGCAATATCCTCAAAGCGCGGTAGACATTTTCTTAGATCTTTTTTTGTATACTTTTTTGGAGTACACAAAAGAAAGATTTAAAAAAAGTAAGTTCGTATGAGTCAATGGCAAACTCGGCGGTGACGGAGTTTTTAGGCCGCCTAAGGCCTCGGTCATATCTTAACAACTTAAATTAGCCGGGACTGACTAACGTGCCCTCCGAAGCACGGAAGCGCTCAGATGAAAATACCACTGGCGGTCACCCATCCACTTTCGGACCGTTTAGAACGTTGCTTAACTTCGACGATCTATCAAGAACGACTAAGCAACCACGAGCTCTCCAGATTCCAGATCAAATGAAGATGTCAAAGGCCATGTGAAAGTGCATTTTGAAACATGCCCACATTTTGCAGAAGTCGGTATTTTATGAGTTGCGAGCTTATCGCCGCCTATTTTAATACAACGAAAAGTAAATAAACCAATAATACAGGGTGTAAAAAGACGTCTACCGAAGCCGAAAGGGGTAGGTCTGTACCTACCTCTTTCGGCTTCGGTCGTCTTTGGGATGCTGTCATCCCAACACACAACTAAATCCAAAAGGATTTTCCGAAAAAATCATTATACCCGGAGAAAACAGCGTTTGAAGATTACTGTTTGCGTATGTACTGGGCGCGTTTTTATACGTAGGTTGCTGGATTTTGAGTTTAAATAGTTTTTTATTTTATAAATGAAACTATTAGGTAGGTATGGTCTTATTATGTTGTACTAGTAGTAAATAACTAGAAAATAAAATAAAATCACGTAGCTAAGTCAATTTTTTTTCGCGAAATATGTTCAGAATCATGGTCTGATTGAAACCCCTCAGTTTTCGGTAGCAGTCTTTTTACACCCTGTATAATAAGCACAATCGTTCTTTAGCACTCTGAAGTAGCAAACCCCATTTTTGATGACGCCTAAAATAGTGTTATCTCTCTTACTCTACCAAACCTGCGCAATCGTCTATTGCACCTAACTTCAGAGAGCTAAAGATCCGTTGTGCTTATTAAACCATGGTACTTGTAATTGCTGATACCCACGCCACCAGCAAAATCTAGTAAGTTCATTTATGTTAGTGGCTAACTTTGGTGACGGAGATTTTAGACCGCCTTAAGTGGGGGCCTTAAGGCGGTCTAAAATCTCCGTCACCAAAATCTAATGGGAATCCTAGAGCGAGCTAATATTTTGTCGCAAAACTAAGCGTTTAAGTAGCAAAATCAAACTGTGATCGCGAAAGTTAAAGAAAGTCTGAAATGTGCTACTTACAGCAAAAGCTCCACAGTTGTCCAGCATCATACCCTGATCGTCCAATATGTTGATGAAAGGTAAGTTGTGACGTTTTCCAATCTCGTAGTCATTGGGGTCGTGAGCGGGAGTTATTTTTACAGCACCTGAAATCAAAATATGACTTGTTTCGAACAGCGCCATCTATTGATAAATAGTTTGAACCTGATGAAATCAATACAGACAGCTCGCGCTCTCGTTTTGACACTGAATTGTGCACCTTATCTTACAGTCCATAAGGTTCATATTGCTTTATATTAAACCATTGTTGTGTGAAAAATTATACAAATTCTGAGTGCATGAGACAGCAGACTCGTGCTCTCGCTTACTGAACTGTGCACCTTATTATGTAGTTCATAAGATCTATATTATTTTATAATAAAAGAAAATTTATATTAAACAGTCCTAGTATAGACTTTACCTGTTCCAAAGTTCATGTCAACATAGTCGTCAGTAATTATTGGCAGCTTCCGATCTACGAATGGATGCACCAAGTTCTTTCCGACAAGGTGTTTGTATCTGTAATACAAATGTATTGCACTTTTGAAAATAGATTCCACAAGTTAAACTGCCAGGCACGTTACGGCGGCTTAAAGTGTATAACAGAAGAAGACATCGAAGTCCCTAAAATACTAACAGATCCTAACGGTATTTTTCTTCAACATTAAGAGCTCATAATATCCGCATACAATTTTTAAAAAATCCATTGATCTGTCAAGATTCGCAAGGCTTTTACATCAAACGTAGATCTTAATGTAGTCTTAGGAAAGTCAAAGTACATAATTGACACATTAACGGCCGCTTTCTCGAGAAACGATTACTTGGTCAAATGAAGGAGAGTTGCAAGCCGTTTGACACTGATTTGACACTTTCAAGAGATACCAATGATAAGTTAATTTTGTATTCGAGAAACCGGCCGCTAGGATCACATAGGTAGAGAAAATGAATAGATTGTATTTGAATTGACGACCTCTGTGGCGCAGTGGGCGAAGGTCCGCCTGCGATGCAGAAGGTTGCGGGTTCGATCCCCACCGCGTGACAAATGTTTGTATGACATTGATGAATGTTTCTATGAATAATATGTATGTATTTACAAACAAAAAGTATATAAGTAGTATATCAGTCATCTAGTACCCATAACACAAGCTCTGCTTTTTTTTTTTTTTTTTTATTAAATAGGTCAGCATTTGACCTCCCTCTGTCTGATGTTAAGCAGAAGTGAGGTCTAAGATGGAGCATGCTTTCCTAGAAGGAACCTATTTACTCTTGATTTAAAGACCCCTATATTGTACTTTTCGGGGAATACTTTGGGGCTAGATGATGCTGTGTGAGAAGTCCAGCATTATTTATTTATTTTATTTTATTTATTTATTTTATTATAGTTTACCTCACGTCATTAGGATGCACAGCAACAGCAACATCGCCCAACATGGTTTCAACTCGTGTAGTCGCAACAACAATTTCTTCGTCCGAGCCTTCCACTTTGTACGCGAATAACACCAGCATACCGAACTCAACCTTAGAACAAAGACAATAAAGTTGTCATTGCTGTGAGCAGTAAATTACGATTCTCTACCTACTCATATCTCGGGATCCGCCTGTTCCACATATCCCTACTAATCTGCTATTGCTAATGGGATGTATGACAAAATTTTACGCTGTCTTGTCTGTTTTACGCTTAGATCTTTTAAACTACGCAAGATAATTTAATGCAGTATTCATCAATACATTCTATTGATATTAAAGCGGAAGAATGTGGGTACCAAGCCGTGTTTGTTGCCCTGGTTCTTCACGGTATTGGTCGCGAAGGAACAGGGGGGTAATTCGCGTTCGTTTTTTCGTTCGTTTGATTAATATTCGGATGCTTTTTATTACGAGCTACATTGTATTCGGTCGATAAGATCAACGTTAAAACACGGTCTTAACCTAGGACCAAATATTCCAAACCGAAAAATTTACCCTCAAAGTCAGAAATCGTAGAAAGAAACATCCGAATATCATCAAACGAACGAAAAAAAGAACGCGAATACGACCCCAGGAGTAAAATCTGAATAAAAGCTTTATGACTTTGACCTATGTACAGTACGGTTTTGTGCTATATTACGACCGTGCGAAGCCAGGACGGATCGCTAGTCATCACAATCATCAAAATTGATGACAACGCCATCTATTGACAAAACTTTTACCACAAAGAGGAGTAATGGTGCCCCAAAACTCACCTTATGCTCATACCCCGGTATACTCATCATCGTACGCCCCGTCAACTCCACTTTATCCACTTCAATATCACTAATCGCACTCTTGAGCGTGCACGACCAGTTAACAAGTCTGTTCGCCCGATAGATGTCGCCAGCGTCGTGTAAACGTATGAACGCCTCATTGACGGCGCGACACATTGACGGGTCCATTGTGAAACGCACGCGCGACCAATCGTATGATGAGCCTAGTGAGCGGAGTTGTTCGTAGATACGCACGCCTTTTCTGTGAATAAGTAGTTTAGTTTGTAAGCAAGTTTGTAAGTAAATAAAACAGAAAATGTTTGAGGCTCGAGTTTAGTTTGCCAACTTGGTTCAACTATAAAAAAAGTAAATCCGATCGCGTTTGGTGTTTTGGCCTTGCTTTAGACTTTAGACTTTAGGGAAATCATATCAGGGAATGTTATTTAGAAGTCATTTCATAATAACAAATGCTATAAAAATATATGTCTAAGGGGGGTAGTCAGAGGCATGTCCATACACATATTTAGACATCTTCAAAGGATCTGGAATAAGTAACATAAAAAGATCTAAGAGAATGTCTACCGCACCTTGGGGATACAGTCGTGAAACTGTTTTACGTATTTTTATAAAAATATACATATTTTGCACATTTTTGTAGAAGTTTGCATTTCATACCAGGTTTTCCACGCCATCTTTTCAAATTTTCAATCACCGTTCAGAGTCATCAACTAAACGGTTTTGATGTAAAAGATACCACTCAGCGTTCTAAAATAATAACATACTCATTCTTCCAATCCCAGACGCGTTTGATGAACTCTTCTCTCCCGAGCTCATGCCTGGTTTTCTTCTCTTCTCTCCAAATCTTCTTTTCTACCACCACCTGAGTGGCGATGCCGGCGTGGTCGCAGCCAGGGTTCCACAGGGTAGTACGGCCGTTCATCCTGCAAATTAAATTCTTGTTCATTCTTCTAATATTACTGCTAAAGTTTGTGAGGACTTACGGATGTGCGAATGTTTGTCACAGGGTGCCTAGTATTAGTTTTTTACGCGTTCGGTATCGACGCCGTAAACGCAGAATTGTATGGGAAAATAGCAGCGCCATCTTTTGGTACTCACTCATAACTAATGAAAATCAGTACAAATCCACGTTTACGGCGTCGATGTCGAATGGCGAATAAAATTCATACTTAGCACCCAGGACGCGTAAAATGAAAACGTGTAGAATGAACGCTGTAATCTAAGAAAGTGAAGAAGTTGTGTTTGCGCATGGTTACAAATCAAACACACACGCATGTCTTCACGAACTCTTTCACGCAAAAACTACTGAATGGATTTGGATGAATTTTCGCACAGAAATAGATTACAGTCTGGAATAGCACATAGGCTATAATTAACACGGAAAAGTGAAGTGCTCCCTTGGGAACCCGGGTAACACCGCGGAGTGCAACAAATGTAAAGATAAATTTTTCAAAAGCATTTTCCCCCACTACTGCTATGTGATGTAGTGGACTTATAATTAAAATAAATAACTAAAATAACCGAGATACAGGCTTGGCCTAGTTCAGGGTCCATTATAATTTATGAATGTATGAAATAAATAAATATAATTACCTGTGCCAACGTGTGATAGCATCTTCTACTGCATTAGTGAGTGCATGCCCAAGATGTAACGAGCCTGTGACATTGGGAGGAGGGATCACCATCACAAACTTGCCTTTTGGATTCTTCTCCAATACAGATTTTCTCTGAAAACAATGAATTGTGATAAGAATAATTAATAAATTGAAAAAAAAAACATCTTTGAAAAACAAACAACATTGAGGAAAAGTGTTACTTCAATTCAAGCTTATGTATGGCATGGCATATACTTTTCGGTAGTAGTCTTTTTACACCCTGTATAAAAGCCGTGTTGGCCGAATGGGGGTTGTACTTCAACTTTCAATCCGAAGGTTGTGGGTTCAAATCCCGGCCGTGCATCAATGGATTTTGCGTTTCGTAAAATTTATATGCGCTTTACCAGGTGCTCTAAACGGTGAAGCAAAATCGTGAGGAAACCAGTTAGTGTTCTTATAGGCGGCGATGGGCTTGCAACCTGTCACGTATGGAATACTAACTTCTGCAAGATATAGGCATGTATCAAATATGTGTTTGGACATGCCTCTGACTACCCCCCTTAGACATCTTCAAAGGATCTGGAATAAGTAACATAAATAGATCTAAGAGAATGTCTACCGCACCTTGGGGATACAGTCGTGAACCTGTTTACATTTACATTTTTACGTATAATATATTCGAGAAAAAAAATAGAGAGTTTTTCTTATGATGTTTGCCTTCACCCTTTACAGCTTGACTGAATGCATTTCTGAAAACAACACATTCTTATACAGCCAGGATTTAAGCCCACAACCTTCACCTCTCCACCAACCATACCTCTATCATAATATGTTGTATGTAAAGCAAAGATCCTTACTCCATACTCGGGTTTAAAGAAGCCCTGTTTCTCCCACCATGGGTACCAAGCAGCCTCAACATACTTCGGGCTGTAAGCATCAGGCATGGGACCAAGTACATCCTTCATTTCCCCCGGCTTCGTGTTAGCTGTGTATACAGCTGCCTCTTTCAATTCCTTCGCCTTTTTCTGAAGAAGAAATGTTACATTTATGTTTGTGAAACATTGCATTCAATGTTTTGACCTTGGTTAGTTATAATCAATTTATCATTATCTAAAATATTTTCAACTGGGCTTTGAGTGGGGCATCCATACTATCCATACTAATATTATAAATGTGAAAGTAACTCTGTCTGTCTGTTTGTTACGCTTTCACGCCCAAACCGCTGAACAGATTAAGCTGAAATTTGACATAGTTAAAGGTTGAATCCCAGGGAAGGACAGGCTACTTTTTATCCCGAAAAAATGAAAAAATCACGAGAGACCACGGGTCACACCGCAGGAGCGCAGCTAGTGTATAATAATTTAGTAAAATAGCTGCAGCACTTAATTAAATATTGAGATTCCTTACTGAAAGTCTATATTTTCTGGTAAATAGTTTTAGATAAGTATTAGATTTATCTATTATAGGAACTGTTTCTGAAAACAGCTGAAGAGGCTAAGAAAATATTGAAATTGGTGTAAGATCTTGAAGGAAAATAATGTTTGGATGATATTCAAAAAAATAATTGTAGATAATATACCTAAATTATTATTTTATTGATTGATTTATATGTAGATATTTATATTATTTTGAATTGCCATAGTTTATCAGGACTTATCAAATACTTTTATTCTAATTTATGAGGCTGATATCAGCGTAAAGTTGAATGGGTTGTCCAGTGTTGTGTATGAATGAAACAAAAAGAATAGTAACATATTATTGATCTTAAAAATCAGTGTTAGGGATAACAGAGAGTATAAGTAACCTGATGAATAAACATTTCTCAATTTGCTGCGTACGTAACAATGATGCAACGGTTAGAACAATTGCTTAGTCCAGTCCTTTCACTCAGGAAACTAACCTATGTACAAAGTATAATAATTGAATGAAAGTGCTTTTCTTTGGGAGATAATTTAAAAGTAATTATATGTATAATGAAACTACAGCATAAATTACGTACCTCTGGCTTTTCTTTAGCGACAGCTGGGGCAGAACTCTTTTTATCCAACTTAGCCTTCAGCTTTTCCAGCTTAGCAGCCTTTTCGGCTTCTTTCTTCAACTGTTTGGCGGTTTTTTCCTGCGGCTGGCCCTCAGGGGTACCATTTTGAACATCGGTATCAGCCATACTTGTAGAAAATCAAAAGATAGTTGCTTTGCTATGTTTTTATACCTGCAAATTCACATCACAGATTTCAATAAAATTTTCATTTGCCTTGCTTGCCTTCTGTCTGCCGTGCCGATCCGATCGATCGATGTGGTGGCTGGTGAGTGATGGATGATTGACTTGACATGACATTTATTTGACAGACGATGAGTGTAGTGTTGGGAAAATGAATGATTTGGTTGATATATAACATACATTATTATTATTATTATTATGTTTGTCAAAGTTTAACATCACGGAACTATAGAGTCCCGGACCTTTGATAGGCATGCATGGGGCCGAAGCCAACACACAGAGGCCTTTTTGACACTGTTGATCTTGTGTGATGGAGACACATACCGGCTACTATCCCTTCAACACTATAAAAATGCATTCAGGAACAGTCTCCGGTTAGTGCAGAACTATTGAGGAATTAAAAACAATAAGTACATAGCTTACCTAACTGACAATATATCATCTCTTAAATGATTGAATTTAACAGCAGGTAGAGCCATTTAACATGAAAATATAACCAGTGGTTGATTTTCTTGTATCTAAATCTCCAGCAAAATCTGAATCTGAATAACCTATTGTATTCAGCAGCAATTGATAACAGTATTCTTATTGACTCATATCTTGTAGTGGGTGAGAAAATTTCCTTGTAGTCAATCCCTTCAATTTGTGTGAAACCACGAGCACAAAGTCGAGCTTTGTATGTTTCTACTTGACCATCTTGGTTTCTTTTAATATTCAAACCCCATTTGGATGTTACAGTTCTTTGTTTCTCATTATCCACCAAACTCCAGGTGTTATTGGTAACATGAGCATCCAATTCTTCATTTATGGCCTCTAGTCATAACTTACTCTCTTTACTGTTAATTGCTTCATCATAAGTCAGAGGCACGTACAACTCCATTAAATTTGCCTCAAAATATTGATTTCTTCTGGGTCGTAGAGTAACATTTGAACAACCTATGCCAGTAGTATCAATTGGTCGTGAAGGTTCATAGGTTTCATCATTTTCATCGATGGCAGTATGTGTGCTGTCTTCACTATCATAACTCTGATCATTCATATTCATCTCAGTGTTATCTATCACCACTTGAGTTTTTTGTTCGTCATTATCACTTATGAATATTTGTGCTTCATTCCTTTCAAATTTTGGACTTTTCTTTTCATTAAAAATCACATTCCTTGATATTGTGATTCTTTTGGTTCTTGAATCATACATTTTATAGTTTGTATTATCATATCCTACTAACATCATCTTATGGCTTTTGCAGTCAAGCTTCTTCCTCAGCTGATCTGGAACATGAACATATCCTTCGCATCCAAACACTCTAACATGATCCAAACTAGGCTTTACACCGCTCCATAACTCTGTAGGTGTAATATTGGGTGTCTGGCTTGAAGAGGTGCGATTTAATAAATAAACAGCACAATTAACTGCTTCTGCCCATAGATTGAGTTGTACATTACGTGCATAAAGCATGGATCGAGCACTTTCAACAATTGTTCTGATTTCTCTTTCTGCCCTGCCATTTTGTTCAGGGGTGTAGGGTGCAGTGAGCTCATGTGCTATACCTTCACTGTCAAGATACTCTTTAAATTCTCTGCTTATGTATTCTCCACCATTATCAGTGTGTAATATGCGTACACCATGTGAAAACTTATTCTTCATAACTAGATTGTACTTTTTGAAACAGTTTAACACATCGCATTTATTCTTTAAGAAATACACATACCGGAAACTTGTTGCAGCATCTTTAAATATAACAAAATATTTCATATCTTGTACAGAGGGCACACTGAATGGTCCACAAACATCACTGTATACAACATCACCGGGTTGTTGTGGTCTTCTGTTTGACCTTTGGAACGGTTGACGAGCATGCTTTCCATAAGCACAGCCCTCACATACAAACTTGTCACAGTCTGATAAGTCCACACCAGTAATGACATTATTCTTGCACATTTTCTGTATTTCTTTAACATTCAGGTGTCCCAAACGTTCGTGCCATGTTTGAAGATCCATCTTTTGTACTACATTACATACTGGCTTCTGAATTGTTCTCATTTTCAACTCGTATAGATTATTGCTTTCCAAAGATGCACACAGCACTATTTCATTGTCCTTGTAAATCAAAGCATCAGTATGTTTTTTTACAATATTGTAACCTTGTCTTGTCACTACTCCTTCAGAGAATAGATTTCTTCGCAATTTTGGAACATAAAGAACATTCTTCAGGATACTTGTCTCCCAATGTCCATTGACACACTTGTCTACCAAGACATTTCCTTGTCCAATAACTTCTACAGCTTCTTGGTTTCCTAGTTTCAGTGGAAATCCTCGATACTCATGTAATTCTGCAAAATTTTCCCGTTTATATGACATGTGAGCTGATGCACCGCTGTCTAATATCCATGTTGAACTTTCATCATAATGTTTCATATCTATATTTGCTACATTGAAAGCTAACATTTTCTTGTCTCCTTGTTGCTTATGTGTTTGTTTAGGAGCACGACAATCTCTTGCAAAATGACCACGTTTGCCACAGTTGTAACATATGAAACGATGAGATTTTTCATCTTCTTTGTTTGGTTTTATTTGTGGAACAATTTTCTTCTTTGAATTTTGTTTCGCCACTACCAAAGCAGTTTCATTGTCTTCTTCTAAATTCAAACTCGCCTCTTCATCTAGTAAGCGGGCAGTCAAGTTGACAATCGTTTGTTTTTCAGAATCAAGTGACATCCAAGCCTGGCGTAATGATCTGTACTTGGATGGTAGCGTACACAATATCTTGGTTATGATTGCAGTATCACTGATAACTTCACCACTTTCTTTGAGTTGCTTAGCCAAACTTTCTACTTTAGCAATATGCTGAGCAATACCATCTGATGACGACATTTTATATTGATAAAAACGCTCATGTATCATTATTTTGGTCATCTCGGATTTTTGTTCATAGATGGACTCAAGTTTAGTCATCACCTCAAACGCTGATTCGCAATTTTCGATAAGCGCTACTTGATTCAAAGCCATTGCCGAAGTCATTATGAACATGGCCATTCCATCATCTTTATTCCATTGAGTTGTATTTTCTTCTGGTTTTGGCGAATTGATATCTAAACCTTTCGCACGGAGAGCACATTTTATTTGAAATTTCCACTGTTTGAAATTTGTTCCATCAAATTTTTCTAAATGCATTGTTTTTCCGTACTCCATTTTTTTTCTATCACTGCGCGTTTCTACGCGACGGAAAACAATAATGTACTTTTCTGTTTTCACTGCTCTTTGTTTATTATGAACTGCATTTACGTGAACCTGGGCCCATAACCTATTCAGGTTTTGATAATAAACAAGATTTCTAGTTAAAACTGAACAAATGTTTTTATTATTATTATTATTATTATTATTATTATTATTATTATTCATGCCATTAATCGTGTATAATATGGCCTGGGGTCGTAGTAAATCTGCATTTTTGAGGAGTTATCACCGGTTTCACTCTCAACCAAAAAAATACACCCATGATAATATCAGGACGAGTGAGTCTTGCACTTACGCGTAACGTAATTACGTTCCGATTTATACACAATTTCACAACAGGATAAGGTTCAATACAACTGAAAACTATCACCCATGATATCAGGACGAGTGAGTCTTGCACTTACGTTCCGATTTATACACAATCTCACAACAGGATAAGGTTCAATACAATTGAAAACTATCATCATGATAGAAATTCCTGTGTTTGGTAATCTCAATTCTCAATGACTTCCTGTGTTAAGTAGTGCCTTTCTGTTGAAATTACTTGTGGACTGTGTATCTCGATCCAGCGATTTGAGCCCGACTCCAAAAGATGTTCTGCTATCAATCGTGGACATTTGGGAGTCTAAGTTAAAAAAAAAGGTTATCAAAACTATTAACGGGAACTCTATAAACATTTAATCATGGTAAACATCCCGTTAAAAGTGTAAATGGAATGAAAAATGTTCCTATAAACTTCATTGTACCGAGTTTGGAGTGAATAGGATTAAGGAATGAAATCCATATAAACTTAAACACCCCTCGGGGTTGATTTTGGAAAATTAGAATAGCCTATAATGTTGTAGGTAACTACAATACATTCAACGGATTCGGACTTGCGAATGCCTAGCATTCGTGAAGTTAGCCGTTTGTCTATGCAGAGACGCTTTTTCATAATAAATTGTGTACCTACCTACCTACCACCTACTGCAAATATAATGGACACCAATAAACTACATAAGTACACAACATATGAGCATTCTGATCTTAGTTCTGATGTCTGTTCTGTGCGTATCCTGCTAGTAGCTAGTATCCTTTTTGTAATAGGCTGTATATACCCAATCTGGGTCGCAAGTAAATCTTTCAACATTCAAATTTATCATCGCAGTGATCGCACGCAACACTATTATTTCGTGATGGATGTGGTTACTGACTGACGTTGTTAGTTTCGTCCAGTATCCCTAGTACGTCTGTGGTTTCGTCTAGAAGTTGCTAAGTTGTCAACTTGCTGTCCTGTCAATGCTTGATACTCTATCGATTCCTCCATTTTCTACCACTTTCTACCAAAAATAACAAAAAAAAAAAGGATCAACCTCACTCAAGTCCAGCCCTCTTACCATGGCGATTGTCTAGGCACCGGAGAATAGATAAAAATGACAGTAATGACATTACAGTGTAGACAAAAGTAACTTTTATCCACATTCTACCCGTTTTATCTACACTCAAATGTCATTACTGTCATTTTTATCTATTCTCCGGTACCTAGAGAATCGCCATGGTAAGGGGGCTGTCCACACCACATCCAGTCCAGCGATCAAAAAGCGCCATTTTGTTTTTCGATTTTGTGGAAAGAACGCTTGTGTGCAGTTGTGCTGCGAGTGTGATTTTATTTCATTGATCTTTACGCTTTTATAAATAGATTGAATTGCTATTCATTGTTATATTGAGTGCGTGCATCGTGTCGCAGATCATGTCTGATCGAGAGGTGTGTATTCATCGTGTTGTTTGTACTGACGGGCGGGCGGACATTCCCGCTTCGCCTCGTGTTTTATTTTGTCGGTTTGTGTCGTGTGCTATTTATAATGAGTGCGAAAACATTTGCGATATTTCAGAGAAGCCGCTCGAGAACCCGCAACGGGTCTCGGGAGCCTGTTTCGAAGCAAGTTGGGATGCCCATGGGTCTTAGCAGAAGCCGGTCTCGAACGCCGCCCCCGCCAAAAGCGTCAAGCAGGAAATACAGAAGCCCGTAAGTATCTAATTATCCCACAATTGCAGTTATCTAATCTGGCTAC
Source organism: Epirrhoe tristata (assembly GCA_951394285.1). Classification (NCBI taxonomy): domain Eukaryota; kingdom Metazoa; phylum Arthropoda; class Insecta; order Lepidoptera; family Geometridae; genus Epirrhoe; species Epirrhoe tristata. Next base: position 9,941,060 of record OX596149.1, read on the forward strand.
CATAATTACCGAGCCATTAAAATAATACTTAGTTTTTGTGTATAAAAAATTAGGTATAACCTCGCTTTCAAGGTTATTTCGTCGTTTTGTTTGATGGTCAGCATTTCAACACAATATTAAAATAAAGTTAATACTACTGTATGGCCTATTTTGAATAATATTTCCTTATTGGTTCATGTGTTAAACTTCAGAATTCCAATATTTATCTTGAAATACCTACCTATTTTACAGTACATTATTTATTTTGTATAATCAATAAAATTATAGCTTCTGTGTGTACCTATAGTCAAACAATTGCCTTAGCAACCAATGCTTTATCAATAACTGGGGGAAAATGATAAGCAAATTGTGTACTTGGGAGCATGACCATTCGTTTTATGCTTTTGGCATTCAATTATCAAACCATTTCATAATATTGTGGAACTGTTTTATATTTACTTAATATTTTTTAACAGGATGAAAATAAATCCGAAACTAACAAGGTAAAAGGCCTTGAAAACAAGTCTTTCTTATAGCTAACTGACCTTTAATCTTGCCTAATAGTAATTAATATTTAATACTGTTATAATACCAACACCAATCCATTCTAAAACTATCTATATCATTAAGGTAACAGTTTAAATGATCACATAAAATCACACTCAAACCCTGAGTTATGCCATGAACCTGACTCACAAGTCAGGTTACAGGTTACTTATTATCATTTATCCTGACATTTAAAATTTGCATGCCTAATATTTTGGTAGGACACAGAATGGACAAATATAATTTTAAGATCTTATTGTATCACATGTGTTCGTGCAAATAAATTTCATTTCATTTCATGTTTTGCTGTATTCACTCATAATAAGTTGACAATTATTGATATGAGTTGTACAGGGTCTTAATGGTATGACAGAAAACAAAAGAAAACCTATAGCTTAGGCATCCTAACTACATAATAATATTGACCATATCTTTCCTGTAGAATAAATAAATAATGCTGGACTTTTCACACAGCATCATAGTTAAGCTGAAATGTTGTAGTGTTATCCTTGCCGAGTAGGGAAAAGATCTTTATCCTAGCTTCAATAATGTCCACTATGAATTTAGGATGCAGTTGTGATCGTTTTGTATAAGAAATCATCTAGAATAGCAAAGGCCTATCGTTGACAGGACACGTTCCCGCTCGGGGTCGCCCCGACGCTTCCAACGCGCTCGGTATTCGCGGTCTCGCTCCCGCTCATACTCCCCACGCGGGTCGTATCGCCGCTCCCACTCGCACAGCCCGATGTCGTCGCGTCGCCGTCACGCCGGTGATCGGGTGAGACACTTATAATCTAGACTGTGACAGTCATGGCAATTTATTGATGTAATTTGAAAAAGCCTACTATACTATAAATTAATATCTATTGGACAAGAATATTGACACTATTTAATCTTATTTTATTTGGACATGGAAATACTTAACTTGAATTTAACCTTAACTTAACTTGAACCTTATTATTGTATTGTTTAATTTTATTTAATGAAATATCATATAAAATGTACATATTGCATGCGCAAGACGTTGATTATGGCTGACCGTTACTGTACCATTAACACCTGTTACATTTTTTTACCCATAATACGCAATAAAACAATTTGATTTGATTTGATTTGATTTGAATTTCCGTTTGTGCCATGGAAACCTTTAGTTGAGCATACCATTTTCTATATTCAATTAATTAATAGTTATGTTTACTTGGGGTAAAAATGAATGAAACATGTTTTACAGGACTTATCTAAATTTTACTATAAAATTATTTCAGGTTGTTTATCTCATCTTCTACAAAAAGTACATACCTAGTTATAAATTTTGAACATCATAAGCAAATGGATCACATATTATAACCTTAGTTGTATGTGTATCCGCCGTTCTGAGCCGTGTTGGTCGAATGGGGTTGTGCCTCGACTTTCAATCTGAAGGTCGTGGGTTCGAATCCCGGACGTGCATCAATGGATTTTCGTTTCGTAAAATGTATATGCGTTTACAAGGAAAACATCGTGAGGAAACCCGCAGCTAAGTCAGCGTAACGTATCGACGTCGTCTTTCCTGTGGGCGGCTGATTAAGCTGAGAGGATGGTTTAGGTGCTGGGCAAGCCTATTCCATCTCAAACAATGTCCCAGGCACTACAGCGTCCCGTTAAGTGTAGGCATGGATTGCCTCCTGCTGTATAAGTCATCTAATATGGATGTAAAATTGTAAAGGCCTAAGTTTATGTGTATCTTATCCCTCGTTTACAGCAAGCAAACATGTTATTTTTTAACGCTTTTTACAGCAAATAGGTAAAATTTCAAGGTATATAACTTGCTTTCTTGTGAATGTGGGGTTAGGATAGGAACAGTCTATCTATAATATACATTTATTGTTATCAGCAGGAAAATCCGACCCCATCTAGGTGCCTGGGAGTGTTCGGTCTGAGTCTTTACACATCTGAACAGCAGATAAACCATATCTTCTCCAAGTATGGTCCTGTTGACAAAGTTCAAGTTGTTATTGACGCTAAGGTGAGTTCAGTTCTATTATGTTCATTTTATTGATGTTTTTCGTACAATGCTATGCTTATTTTTGGGAATATGTGACTGGCATTACATACAGCACTTATGAATGTTGTCTATCGATGTAACAGAAATTTGTTTTAAATTACTTTTTCACAATATAAATTAACTGCACTGTGTTGCGAAAAAAATATAAAAATAAATATAGTCTGAAGATTTTTTGCATGGAAAAAACCAGGTACTTATCTACTTACCTCTACTGCACTTTCGAATGTATATTAATCTATTTTAAATACCACCTGTAGTATCTAACTTGTTCTAGAAGTGCTTAAATTAAATACTTTTATAATTAGAATTATTGTACTCCTATTAGTAGTAGAAATTGATAGGTACTTTTAATCAGTAGGTACTTCTTAATTCTTCTTTACTGTGACAAAGTCAACTATTCTCATCTTGTATGTAAACTGTTGCTGTTAATTTCACTTTACTTTGTATAATATAATAATAAATAATGCTGGACTTTCACACAGCATCATCTAGCCCCAAAGTAAGCAGAGCTTGTGTTATGGGTACTAGATGACTGATAAACTACTTATATACATTTTTGTTTGTAAATACATACATATTATACATATAAACACCCAGACCCGAATATCTTTACATATTTCCTAATTTACGTCACATTACAGACCGGACGCTCCCGAGGCTTCTGCTTCGTGTACTACGAGAACCAGGAGGATGCAAAAGTTGCAAAGAACGAATGCACAGGCATGGAGATTGATGGCAGGCGGATCCGAGTGGACTTCTCTATAACCCAGCGTGCGCACACACCTACACCCGGCATATACATGGGCAAGCCTACGTGAGTATCTTTCAACTAGTTCCTTCGATGTGGTGAAGCTGTATGTAGCTTGTATGTGTGCCTGAAAGAGAAACTTATAGCTGCTTGTTACAAAAACGGTAAACCTTAGATGAACCCCATGTTGACACATGTCAAAACAAAACTGTTACCACAAAAAAGCGTTCTATGTACGAGTATTTAAAGATCGTTTTTCTAGGTACAGTTTTTTAGTTAGACTTGGTCTAAACTCGACTCATTTTCTTGTAATAAGCCCCTGTAAGTTTTGACAATACAATCTTTTTGTTTGAGCCAGTATGAGAAATATCCATATAATCTGCCTGCTTACCAAGACCTTATCTCTACTGTAGAATAGAGGAAGTGGAAGCATTTTTAGACAAAAACAATGTAAACACGAAATATAATTTGCCTCTATTCTACCATAAAGATAGTATGGTCATGGTAGGCTGAAGATACAAATTCCAACACTGAAATTCACGTGCGATAATTATTTTGCGCGTGATCCTTATGTTGGTAGAGCAATGATGCAGTTTTAGAGTGAGCTAGCTGTGAGATTTAGCTAATTCATTAAAGGCCTGTTCCAACATACAAAAATGTATAAGCACTTCCCCATGAACTATCTTTGCATCTTTACAATATTCTACAAAATGGTTGGATTACATAATGATATGCAATATTGTTGTTACAGTAGCCGAGGTGACAATGGCTATGAACGCAGAGGTCGCGGCGGTGACAGAGAGTGAGTATAATTTGTTTTTAATTTATTGTTTAATTACGCCTCACGAATAGAACGCAAAGTGTCCTCGCTCACTATTGTACTGACAACCATTTTTGTTCCCACAATATTGTTAATTTTGTTTTAGGCAGACATTCTTGTGACACGAAAACAATATTATTTACTCATTTTAAAATTAGCATTATATTTATGAACGTCGGTTTAAAACAACCAGCTAAATAAGACTTAATATGGGTGCCTGACTTTCCTTCTCCCATCTTTAAACTATTCAGCTGGTAATATATTTACATAGTCTTCTAAATGGTCTATTATCGCCATCACATACATTTTATAACTAGATAATTTTAAAGAATCTTACACATTTAATAATTTATTTAAACAGGTGCTTTAGTATCATTGTAACTAATTCTCCGTTGAACAATATGGCACGAATTATGAGCACTTATTTATTAGCCACTGGAATTTGATTACTGTGTGTGCACTGTGCACGTTTGCGCGATAAAGTTCCAAGGACTCATGATTATTGAAATTCTACACCACCGTTCTTATTGTATACCTACATTGTATTATGTGCTTGGTACCACTGTAACTCCATTAAAGGGTTCTATTTACTAAAAATTTTGGGTTAAAGGTCCGTCTAAAAATCTAAGCACCCAGCTGTTTGCAAGGCATGCTAACTTCTGCAAAATCAGAACAATATACCAGATATGTACACACTTCAATCTCGAACGCGATCCAGATTGATAATATACGAATTAGATTAAATAAATAAATAATGCTGGACTTGTCACACAGCATCATCTAGCCTCTTTTGTTTGTAAATACATACATATTATACATAGAAACACCCAGACCCGAGACATCTGTAGGTCATACAAACATTTGTCCCGCGGCGGGGATCGAACCCGCAACTTTCTGCGTCGCAGGGCGGACCTTTGCCCACTGTGCCACCGAGGTCGTCAAAAATTGACGGATTGACTGATCTCTAAATATCTAGATATTTTAAAATCCATTTTTGATCGCGGATCGAGAGTGTACGGGACGCCATAGACATCAAAATCTTAGTCTCGTGTAGAGACTGCTCTTAAGTTCAATTTACCTTTAGATCAAAGACAATCTACAGTGCTTTGGTTCGTATTTCATAATCTCCATTTCCCCCAGCGATTACTACCGCGGCGGATATCGCGAGCGTGAGCGCGAGTACTACCATCGCAGCCGCGAGTACAGACACCGCTCACCTTCGCCACACTACCGCCGTCGTCGCTACGAACGGGAACGCTCCTACTCTAGAAGTAAGTACGAATACTAGGCGTATATCATGATAACAATGAAAGAGAAGAGAAAAAACTTAGGCCTTTACTAGATATTAGATGATTTATACGGCGTCAGGAGGCAATCCATGCCTACACTTAACGGGACGCTGGTAGTGCCTGGGACGTTTGAGATGGAATAGGCTTCCCCAGCACCTAAACCATCCTCTCCGCTTAATCAGCCGCCCACAGGAAAGACGAATGAAAGAGAAGAGAATTACGTTTTAAAAACAAAAAATACCATGTTCAAAGTAAAGAAGCGCTCGTGGCCGTGCTTGCTTAGACGTTCTTGATAGATCGTCGAAGTTGAGCAACGTTCGAAACGGTCTGTAAGTGAGTACTGCACTGATAATTCGCAACGAATTGGTTATGCAAAAAAGAGACTTAGATAGTGTTTTGTCCTGTTCCAACTCAAATCTGGCGTTGTTTTAATAAGAAAACGATAGATTACGCAATTTTAGGTCATTTTACGATTGTATCTCATTTCTCGAAATTTTTTACTTGTGTCATTGTTCTAAAGGTGCGACGTCTTAAAAAGAAGACTGAACAAAATTTGATCACAATAATAATGATACGACATGAGTAACTCAGTTCTCAGTGCTGTAGTCTGTATCTTAGCATCTTAAAAATACTTTTTGTCATAAGTGTATTATTCTCTTCTCTTTCATAGAATTTTGTTATGCGAGGAAGACAGGTCTACTCTTAAAAGCAATAGTTTAAATTATGATGTTGATTCAAAGCAATAAACATAGTTCACAATGATACTGCATAAAATTTTTTGTGAATTTTAAGAGTAGACTCACATAGCTTAATCCTTGCACAACTTGATTCAAACTTAACTTCACTCGGAATGCCCTGAAATTGAAGATTAAAATGAATGAATGCCGTATTAGTACGAATAATTTGCTCTAATTATTTTTATTCATATTTTTTGTTACTGTTTGTTCAAAATCTTACTAGGAAATTGTTTTTGATTATATGTTCCATATACTGAAAACTATGTTATTAGTATGTTATTTTTTTATTCCATACATCTGTTAAATGGAAGTTTGGTGTAAATTGGCGTGTGTACCAACTTTATCCATTACGATTAATTACAAGGCATATTTATATTATGTACCTGCATTGCTGAATGTGGAAAGGAACTTGCAAACCAAAGTATAATGTAAACTATATTTCAAAATCTTTCAACTAGATAGTGGTATAGTGATGGATATTAAAACAATCTTTTAGGTTACTCAAACTATTTTGTAATACGGTTTGGGTAGCCTAAATAAACCCCAATGTCTTTGAACTTGGCATGGTGATTACATAATTGTATAAAATAAATATTCATTGCCTACTTTGATGTGATTATGTATAATAATTATTATGCTATGCCCTCTTCAAAGTAATTTTAGTATATTTTTATTTTGTAATGTCACACTTGCTCTCGGTTTTCAATCAATTTAAAATACTGTGGTGCTCTTTCTCTAAACATAAATTGATGGAAAACTACGGCCCGTGTTAGATCTTTACCAATAAACACCATGGTTACGCCCTCTTTAAATTTCCAGGTCGTTATTAGTAAGTTCGCGACGCTGAGTACTTCAAATCTTATTTAGATACGACTCTCCATATTGTCTCCGGCCTCTTGCATTTACGTACCTGGGCCGGCTTCTGTAGTTTATGACGAATTGTCAAGTTATTGTAAAGGATTTGTAAAATAGTAGCAGACAGGTCGAGCGATCGACGAGCCCACAAGTCATTTTGTTCTACGCACCGCGCCTCCGTTCGCTGCTTCGGTGTACACACGTTATCTCTGAAGCGTTGGTTTGAAGCGGCGGGCGGGGGCGCCTAGAGTCATACGGATAGGGTCCTAGCCAGTAAGATAGTGTGTAATAGCCCTACACGGGCATACAATATGCCTTTAGCATGTAATAATATTAGTTTAATAAAGATTACACTAAGTCTAATATTGATTTTGTTTGTTTGAAAAGGTGTTGAAACAAGAAGTAAAGGATGAAGTTCCTTGAAACTAACTGTGTTGAAGTTTTGAAAATATTTGAAATCGAAAAATTCGTATTGAAAAGGCGGTCGCTGACCAATCCCCGAACGGGCGGTGGGTGCCGAAAAAGAAAAGTCGGTCGAAGCGAAGCTACCACCGTTGTTAGCGAAACGAATAAGATTCATCTTTCCCGAATTGTAGGAAGCCCAAGCTTTGCTCAAGACGGAAGACAGAAGTCGCGAAAACAGATCGTTCTAACCTTCCAACCACACGACATACAGTATTCTCTCACAAGCGTGCTCATTGGAACGTAGTTTACTTATGTATCTATGTATCGGGACATTTATTTTATTTAGTTAGTTATTATGTGAGCGATTTGTTAATAAACTAGTTTTGTAATGTCATTGATTCTTCTTGGTTCTCCAATTCTGTCCTGTGGCCCTCCCTGATCCATTTATATCCTTCCCCCTTCTCTGGTGATCCTAAACAAGGGGAGTACATAAGTACTTCATTCATGTGTGGTAGTTGTAGGTTATTGAATGTATTGCATTTAAGTATATTTATTAATATTTATCTATTGATTGGTGACTAACAAGGGTTGCAGTAAAAATGCACAAATCTCTTATCAAGTTTTTATTAAAATTCTTAACACTTATCTATTATTATGTATAAATTATTATAAATAGATACCACATACACCCAGTATTGGCACTCCTTCATATGGCAACACCATGCTTACCGCTATTTAAAAAATACTTCGGAATTATAAAAAATAATAAAATCACGATTAAATTGCATTTATGGCAAAATATTTTTCATTTAGCTTTGATTGGACGCTTTCTCAATATGTATGTTTGGCAGATTTGTACATTTCTTATAACTAGGTATAAAACAAAGAAAGTCTAACAAATTCTTGGAATGGTTGATAATACTGTGACATTAATTCATGATAACATAACAGGTAAGGTAACAAAATAAACATTTTAAAAAGATTAACAAAAACAGCTGCCTTCATAAAATATCAATTACTATGCACTACTTTATCTCTATTTCTGATAAAAAGTAATATAACAATGGCAACACTAAGGTTTCAAGCAGCACTATGTGACTAACCGGAGGTCAACTTATCAACTAGTGGCAAGATTAAAATGAGCATTAAAATAAACTGCGTTTCCTTCTTTACGGCCAGTAAAAGCACAGAACATCGGATCAACATTCTAATATCTAGCCATAGCCTAATTGGAATTGTACAATTTTACTCATCTCTTCCCTGTCAAGGGCAACAAACAGCAATTACAAGAAAACAACTTCGTACATTAGTTTTAAAATAAGGTTTGATCCAATGTTCTGCCCGAACTGGCCAGACAATGCCTCATTCCATCATGAATATAAAAAATCACAAATTCATTTAAACGGATTTTCACTACTCGACAACTATACTAACATTCCATAATGGGTAATTCACAACTACTAAACTAAATTCATTGCTGATATCCACTACCTATTTCTATAACCTCTATAACACTAGAAAAAAAAAACAAAATATTAGGATTTGAAAATGTGAATACGTGGAAAATATTGTTGGCATATTTACAAGCCGTAGGTAAATCGTCTATTTTTGATTTGATTAGTTCTAAATCAGAGTTGAAAGAAAATTATTCTAAATGGTTTGAGTAGAAAGATTCTAAAAATATTTTACCGTAGACAAACTCGATATCGATCTCAAGTCTTTCAAAGTATACACAAGCATTATATTTTGACCAATGAGAATACATATAAATAAAAATCACGCCTCTTTCCATAGGGGTAGGCAGAGACCACATTGCTAAGTTTATTTGACTATAAATCTTTCGCCCTTACAGCTGTTGTAAAATATGTGCTTCCATTTAACATTTTCAGTTGAATAAATTAAAATACACTCCAATATTCATTCTGATTACCAAAACGTACGATTTATTTTCCGCGATGTATTTTTACAGGATTTCTCCTTAACAAAAATTTCATCCCATACACAACACAACGCTCCATATAAACGTTGCGGTATAATCAAATTACATACGACTTCCCATTCTGTACCTATCTGTGTAAAGTACTTCGTACGAATACAATCGACTATTCCGAGGGGCAGACTGGCATGACCGGCGCAATGATGTCCTATTTTTTAAATAACTGCGCATTTAAGGGTCGAAGATTGCCCTCTATAGAGTCTGGCAAATGAAAGTAGACCCCGAAAAAGAAGCGGCAAATTCAAAAATATAAGCGTGTAACCCCCCATAAGGACATTTGGAAGAACACAACTTGATACTTGGTTATTATTTTCTAGTACCAAATATAATAATGATATTAAGTATATTAATTGGTTGTCACGCTTATATTTTTGAATTTGCCGCCTCTTTTTCAGGGTCTACTTTCATTTGCCAGACTCTAGTAAGATTCTTATTGTAACTATAGCGAGACACGTCGGTGGCGCCACCGTCTCAGTTAGTTATTATGGTTTTGTAGAGTAAGCCCTGCATCAATTCATTTCAAAAATGTTTATTGCTTTCATGTGCGTACGTCGCCGCTATGAAGTCCATTGGTTGTCTCCACGAGCGAGAGAATCACAGGGATCGTCGTGTCACGTAATTCTACAATCTCACGCTGCGATAACATCGCACCGCCTTGTGTAGACGTTGAGGGTATAGAAATACGTAGCACGACAAAGGAACAGGGGCCGTATTCCCGTTCTTATTTTCGTGCGTTTGATGAATATCCGGATGTTTCTTACTACGAATTCTGAATTCAAGGGCCAATTTTTCGGTTTGGAATATTTGGTCCTAGGTTAGGACCGTGTTTTAACGTTGATATTATATTACTGAATACAATGTAGCGCGTAAGAAGCATCCGAGTATTCATCAAACGAACGCGAATGACCTCCCTGCATAGCGATTCACCGATTACATAGCATATGATTCTGCATAGCGATTCACCGGAATGAAGGCGGAATGCGACAAAACCGTTCAGTGGAATTCGTCTAAAATTGTCGGTTGAAAATCGGCTTCTGTCGCGGTAGTGCATCGCAATGCAAGAAACGTCAGTTTAGAAGTTTCCACAGAATAATTTATATCGGTCGTGGAGACGTCGTCACCTAGAAATACCCTACAGTATAAGCGTGGAGTGGTCCCTGTGCAGCCGGCGCCGTGCCCGCAGCGGGGCGGCGGCGAGTGCGTCGGAAGGCGCGGGCGGGCCGGCGCCGCGCGGCCCGCTCTCCTGGTAGTAGATCTCTGCTCCGCCGCAGGATACGCCGAGGACTACACTCTCGTCACTCCTGTAATACACAAACATTTTATATGACTGCTAGACTGCTAGCGACTAGCGACACGATTTGTTCGAATCGAATTTGGTGGTAAGAAATAGTTGTCCTGTCGAAGGGTCAGCTCAAACGAAAGCTAGGAAGCTGCTAGAACCTGCTTGGCGATTCACACTTCATAATGTGCATTCAGATGAAAGGTGAATTGCCAATATTGCCATGTTGTCCTGCCTGAAGTTCAATGCACACGGAAGTGTGATGCGCGCACTAGAAATACAAGGGTAATTCGCATGTTGATAAATGAAGATGTTGCTGGGAGTTGTTCAGTCTTCTTGTCGTGTCACTAGTTCTTTCGAATTAGTGTGGTGAAAGGATTTTAAGTGCGCCTCTTAGAGGCCCTGCACTTGACACAATGTTTTCGAACTTATTGAGGTTCTACGACATGGTGGTTTCCATGTTTTATCATTAAACAAATGGTCCCATTCGCTTTATCTAAGCTGCTTGGTCTTACCTCAATATAAACTCTGAAAGGTCAGGATCTTCCCCGAACTCGTTATGTATAAGGCCCATGGTGGCTATATCGAGAGCAGCCCAAGGCCCGCCTTTCTTCACGGTGCCCCAGTCGGGGTCGATAGTGAGGTAGCTGTAGTCGGTGGCCTCTGTCCCGGGAAGAGGGTCCATGCATTTCTGTTCGATTGGTCCGAGCGCGTTGAGGGAGGTTTCCCACTGGAAATAGAGAAATTCGATTACAACTTGACACATTACACAGACAAATAAGGTAAGTACAAAATAAAATACATTAAGCTAAAGCACACTACGGCCAATTCTACTAATAGATCATGAAGCCATTTCGATGCGCTGTGTAAACGACTGACCGAATTCCGTAGTGTACAGTTCGCCCAACGGATCTAGGCATTCGTGAAGTTAGCCATTTGTCTGCGCAGAACACAATTTTGTATGAAAAATCGGTCACTGCGCAGACAAACGGCTAACTTCACGAATGCCTAGATCCGTTGGGCGAACTGTAAATGTAGATAAACTTACCAAAGAGTTGATAGTATCCGCATCATTAGCCGCCTCTAGATCCACTAACGCCAACAACGCCATGTTTTGCAGACCACTAACAAACAAGCCGCACTTGACGGCGACCTGACCGTGCTCCGGCAAAGTGTCGAGATCGTCAGAGTCTGAGTCGCTTTCCGACTCGCGACGGGTGGGTTTTGGTCTGAAACATTAAAAAATAAAATCAGAATGTTGATGTCTTCATACGGATTTATCGAAATCAAGTCAATGTGAATAATTGACTTGATTTTCATTTAGATGCATCGATTTCATACTTTAAAATGTGACCTATCTTTATTGTATTCGTAAAAGGCGCGAGTTGAATTTTCGCGGCGGGACAAACGTTTGTATGTTTTGCTTACCCTTTATGCTGGAATAGATTATAGAGTAAAAAATGACAGCTTATTCTACCCTACCATAGAGATAGGGTAGAATTGTGGTCATGATAAATCTATCTATCCCTGTCATGCCAACAAAAGAACTTTTTGAGAGAAGAAATTTTTGTCATTACTTACCGATCCGAAAACGTGACCTGTCTCTCGTTAGCCGGCGTCAGGAACTCTCTCAGTTCCAAAGGAGTCATCACCCTACTGCTGTAACCACTGCTCTTGTCAGAGAACGCTAAATGACTCAACTTCTCCATAAGCGGGGTGAGTTGAACCCCCGAGAGCTTTTTCTTAAAGCTAGTGGATTCCTCCGTTTGCGATTCTGAGCTTTCGTTCAGCGATTTTAGCGGCAAAGTGAGCGATTTTCGCTTGGATTGATCAGCGTTTTTAGCGATTTTCTTCGGCGTTCTCTGCGGTGATCTTATAAGCTCCGAATCAAAGTCTTCGAATTTCTCCTGTTCACATAACTTCATGTTGTATGTGAACATGTTATCTGTGGTTGCGTCTTGTTTCATCTTAGTGTAATGCTGTTCTAAATATTGGTTGAACAGAGATTCCGATATCGCTACCCCGTCGTTCCTGAAAACTGGGAACAGTGGATCGTTGATCGTCATAGTGCTATGACTCTTCTGTAGTTCTCTCTCTGGAGATGGAGTTATATCCTCACTCAACCCAACCTCGGATCGTTTTAACTTGAACTTTGACGTAGCTCTATTTGATATACTTTTGAAATTCTCCTGCAAATCTGTGACGCTGGCAAGTTTTCTTATCGGTTCAGGTTTGTTGATATAATGATCTGCGATACAGTTCATGTCTAAAACTATTTGGTTGTCTCTTTTCTCATTTTCCAACACCTTGCTGTTTTCTATGTTCTTCAGAACATCTGGCTCTATATCTGTTTCTAGTTTGTCCGGTTGTGTGTCTGGGTTTTGGCAGATGGACAGCATGTTTCCATGCAACCTTTTATACTCCACCATTGGCGTGGAGCATACGCTGGTCTGTCCAGTGAAAACTTTATCATTCTCCTTCGTTTCTTCGTCTAGTGACTGTTGGTTTTTGAAGCTGAGGGATAGTTTCGTGGGCCGTGGCCTGGGTTTGTTAGTAAAAGGGACAACGTCGGGCATGCTCGGTTTTTCCTCGTGTTCTTGTCGGTTGGGAGGTGAGATCATGTTGTGGTCCTCTTCTGGCACGGCGGTAAAGAGCAATGATTTGTCTCGCTTCATCCCGCTTTGTGGGAACTTCTCACGTTCTGCTTCTTGGTTCTGTGGAAGAAAAACGAGTTTTTTTTTATATTACACCAGCAACCCTCGCGGCTTCGACTAGTATTTATTTATTCTAATTTTTAAACAATTTTCAAAATAGGATGAGTAGTTTTCGAGATTACCTATCTCTTACATGAAATCAGACAAACGAATTGTACCTTTGTCAGTTATCAAAATAAGAGTGGCTGCCATAGTAGGACAAAATATTCAAAGCCCTTCTTCCTTTAAACAAAGAAGCCGTCCACGTCTAAACAATACCTTTCTAAACTCAGCAATCATCTTCTCTCCATTCTGTTGGAACTCCTGCAACTTATCCGCCTCCTTCTTCAGGTTATGGTAAGTCTTCTTGCCAACATACACCATCAGTAGTTGTGCCCCCAATGGCAACGGAGTATCAGTTGTGATGGTCTCGGCAGGTGACTTTATCCGGTAGGGGTCTACTACTGTGAGGTAGGAGGTCAGACTTGCTGGTAGTTGGGTGGCGATTATTCTGAAATTAGTTATTTGGGCCTTACATCATCTACTAGATATTGCTGTACATTTCACACGCCATCTAGCCCAAACTAAGCAAAGCTTGTACTATGGGAATGAACTAATAGATACTTTTTTTCTAAATACACACGTAGAAAACGCCCATAATCATTTTTTGATCTTTGTCCAGCAACTGATCGATACATTTTTTGTAAATACATACGTAGAAAACGCCCATAGACATTTTTTGATCTTTGTCCAGCGGCAAGAATCGAACCCGCTGCCTTCTGCGTCACAAGCGGCTCTTTACCCACAGCACCTCACGAGGTATTCAAATAATGTTTATGAAAATCTCTTTTATTTTAACTGGACAAAAATTACAGCTATACAGTTAAAAGCCAATTTTGTCTAATGGTTGGAATCGAACTCGCAACTGCCTGCGTCGCTGGCGGACCTTCACCCACTGCGCCAGGTATTCTGACTCAATAGTCAAAAGTGAATATCCTGCAATCATCATCTTCATCATTTACAACCTGACTTTGCCCACAGCTGGGTATAGATAGGCCTCTCTTTCTTTATGCCACTTCTTACGGTCTCGTGCTAACCTCATCCAGGTGCGGCAATGGTAAAATCCATATCCATACTCCATACTAATATTATAAATGTGAAAGTAACTCTGTTTGTCTGTCTGTCTGTTTGTTACGCTTTCACGCCCAAACCGCTGAACAGATTAAGCTGAAATTTAGCATAGTTAAAGGTTGTATCCCAGGGAACATATTATACATATGCTACTTTTTATCCCGAAAAAATTAAAAAATCCCGAGGGACCGCGGGTCACACCGCGGGAGCACAGCTAGTAAATAATACATACTTGTTGTTGTACAGTATAACGCCCCCGAGCACGCCCTTGCTTTTACGACAATGCTCCAATATTTGCATCGATTCCATGTACACAGAAGTGGCACTCTGAAACACATTGCATACCACATTAAGAAGCAAATATGAGTTATGAATTCATAAGTAGTGTAATAATTTTGTATTACAAAGTAGAAAAAGAAAACTAGGTACCTAAATGCGTTAAAAATAAATCTGCCCACAGATATTGTTGGATAATTTTAGGGTTCGACGGCACAGGATAGGAAAAAGTGTCGTGAAAATGGGGAGGCCTCTACCCAATACTTAGCAGTAGACCTGATGAAATACACATTTGCCACATGCTCGCACTTTTCAAAAGCATTCTATACGTAGCAGGTGGAACTAGCTGGTATACTAAGCACAACGATTCTTTAGCTCTCTGAAGTTAGGTGCAATAGACGATTGCGCAGGTTCAGTGTTAGCAAATGTACAAAGATTTAAGTAGGTTAGGTCGCTCGATACCTAATGCGGTATCTAATTGATTCCATTATGTTCTACATTTTCAAGTGTTTGTTTACATTTGAGAATCCTTATCATTTGAAAGGTACAAAGTTGCAATCAGTTTTATAACTGTAATAACTGATAATATTAATACGAAGGACGAGATTTTAAGAATAACTATGGAAATGACAGTAGTTTGTAATAAGACTGGACAAGGGCAGCTGGGAAGGGGAAGAGGCGAAATGCTTGGACCAAATTGTTGACATTTTGAAGGGCCAGTACCCAAAGCCATCAAGCTTTCTTGCCAGAATTTGACGATTTTGTATACAATGTTGTCCTAACTATATTTAGTGAGCATAGGACTCGTATCGTATAAATCTCACACAATTATTCTAAAATAATTTAAATTCTCCACTCACTTGACATGTCAAGACATCAGGTTTATAATGGTAAATAATTTAAATTTTTGTTGAACAATTGTGTCAGGAGTCTTACCTTAGGCAAGCTCAGCATAGGCACACGTTGGAAGATATGGCATCCAAACTGCAGCACGGGGAGGTAAGTCTCGAAGACTTGGTACAGCTTCTCTGAAAGACGCTTCGGTCCATCCATTCCGGCCGCGATTGTTTGTAAGGAACCGTGGTAAACTCGCACCATGGATGTGAGAAGAGAAGCACGGTTTTTCAGTACCCAGTCTGGAATATTGCGATCGCTTCCTATAGCCTGGAGAAAAGCATAGTTACCATGTAGATAGTTGTAACAGTATTTGCTTCTATTGGATTGCGACCATAGCGTGGATTTGCTCATTAGCTCAGTTGGTTAGAACCTATGGATAAGCGAGGTCGTGGGTTCAAATTTTAAATTCTGCTAAGCAATAGGGGATGAATTTTAAAAATCTTAGAAGGTAAAGTTTTTTGTACGAAACAGAGAATGGACCACTCCATTCTCTGTTACAGTTGTACAGAACATGTATGGAACTTTTGAGAGTTATTAAAGTAGGTACATACTAGCTTCCACTCGCAGCTTTGCTTATGTGGTACCTGGGCCGGTACTAATATTCAGTTATTCTAGGCTACAATCTCCATCAATTCCAGGTTTAATCCGAATCGGCCCAATGGTCGGCGTGATTTAGACGCAAAACTAGAAACTTTCAGATTAATATTATAAGTAGTTATATGCGCTTTAACACAAGGTCTTAACAGTGAAGGAAAACATCGTGAGGAAACCCGCAGCTTAGTCAGCTCCACACGTATTGTCTGTCGTCGTCTTTCCTGTGGGAGGCTGATTAATTTAGAGGATAGTTTAGGTGCTGGGTAAGCCTATTCTTTCAAACAATGTCCCAGCCCCCAGGCACTACAGCGTCCCGTTAAGTGTAGGCATAGGTTGCCCCTGACGCTGTATAATTCATCTAATATAAGTTTTTTTTTTACCAAGATATACCGGCCATACTCTCTGAGTATGAACTTGCCGCTCTGTAGGGTGATGGCCAGCGGCTGCGAGAACAGGGATTTGACGCAATGCGCGGCACCAACCACCTGTAAAAAGATTTTTAATAATAAATAATGCTGGACGTTCCACACAGCGTTATCTAGCCCCAAACTAAGCAAAGCTTGTACTATGGGAACCAGATAACTGATATACTACTTATTGTAAATACATACATTACATGTTATACATAGAAACACCCAGACCCAAGATAAATATTTGCAGATCATACAAACATTTATCGCGGCTACACCCACTGCGCCAGAGGTCGTCAAATTTGTTTAAATGGAATTCGTCATCATGATGGAGACCTTAGGGCCTAGGCCCTATTTCTATATTGATCCCAGTAGCTGGCATTACGTAAATCCATGATATTCGATATAACCGCCTAAGCCACATTACTATAAGTGGCTGGGCGACACAGTATATCTACGTCAGTGGTTTTGTAACCCAATCCTTATCGGCTGAATGGATACGCAATGTCAAGGACTCTGCGACGATTTTCTTGCCTGGAATATCAGCTTTTTTGTCTCACTGCTGAGCGTTCTCCCCAAATGGATAGTGGGTCCTATAGATAGGTAAAGTAATCTTATTTCTAAAACGAGAAAAGTACCTTTATCTATGAAGGTACTTAATATTCAAAGTACCTAATCGTATTTCAGAAACAAATACCTAATACAAATAGAACTTGAATTGAATTGACCATTCATATTTCAGCTTCTTAGATTAAATAAAGGTAACTACTTACAATACGCACAACCAATCTTTAGCTCTCTGAAGTAGCTACGCGGAGCTCATTTTTGATGACTTATATAGCACCCTCGTTCACTCGCTTAGTTTGCTGCATCGCGCTATCTCGCTAACTCTACCAAACCTGCGCAATCGTTTAGTGCACCTAACCTCAGAGAGCTAAAGATAGGTTGTGCGTACTGTACCTCGTTATAATCAGTGAATGATATCCCATTGCTTAAACCTACGTAAGCCTCATAATTTTAATTTCATCTCACAACAGGGGCGTAAAAACCGGTATAATAAATGAGTTGGTCTTGCAACACTTTCTAATTAGTAAAAAACATAATTTTCGCTGTAGTTTTAGGTACGACAGGATGGATGAAAAATTATTAAATCAAAATCAAAAAGACACCAAACTTACGAGTCATTTGAATACATAATCAAGTTAATGAATTCAAAGTATTTTAGAGTGACATACAGATGGTATGTTGTGTAAGATTAGGCACTTATTAGAATGGTGCTCAATGATGGCTAACCTGTTATACCTTTGGCTAGTGATACAACAATAAATCAGGTATAATAAGAGCCAGAGAAGGGACTTTGATACCTTTCTAGAAGGCCATAGGCAAATGAGGCAGGTGAAAGCGATTACGAGTGACTTTTGCCGGGCAGTGGGAAAATCATGTTCACTTTTCAAAGACTATCTGAATACCAAGCCTAAGCTTTACAGGAAGGCTTCTCGATATCTTTCGACCAAAAAAATTACCATCTCAGTTCGACAAAGTCAAAAATCATTTATTCAGTAGGACCGCTGGGATCACTTATATAGTCTCAAAACTAATGTAATTTTCTGTTTAGACGAATACCATGAAGAATCAGGGCAACAAACACGGTTTGGACCCTAAAATTATTTTAGGTGATCCATCTTAAAACTAAATAGTTCGTTAGACGTTTCAAAGTGATCCCAGCGGTCCTACTGAATAAATGCTTTTTGACTTTGACTTTGAGTCAAGCTCCAGTGGGGAGCCAGTCATGAAAACTAGATGACTTTACAAAGACAAAAGTATTTTCAAAATAATCTATATGTAAAAATCTGAAAATAGAGTCCGCAAACAATCCGCTAACTCGTTAATGGCTGATTTGATTTGAGTATACTCCTGTTCTGACAGTCAACAAACTAAAGTGGAACTCCTCACCTGCCCAGCTAATGCATGTCTCTGTGTATCAGACACCCAGCCAGGATGGAAGTACAGCACAGCATCTATAGGGTCGTCTTCCTCCGCTGTGCAGCATTGAGTGTCGTACACAAACACTATCATCATTTCCCTGCAAATTAGATTCTAATTAGTATACTTAGCCTAAAACTTACATCACAGTAGGTATTATACATTATTTTGATAGAAAGATAACAGATTAGAGTAGAAAAAAGAATGACCTATGGAATGACTGGAAAAAGAAACAAAAATTACTATTTTATTTGTTGATATTTTCTCAGAACTACTGCAAATATTGCACTTACATACCTATTCATTATTAGAAAATATCTGTTCTTGAAAATGTAAATAAATTATCATAAAAATTGTGGATAAACTTATCATAAAAATTGTGGATATTATTAGTTATCTCGGAAATAAAATAAATAAACTGAGTTGTTCTTCCTTTGCGGAATATTGTTAGAAGCTAAGGAAATTGAGCGCAAAATTATAGCGAAACTACGAAGCGTAGATGAATGATTAGGTCTGGCTGGTTGGGTAAATTTACTCACTTTGCCATCTTGATGGAGTTTCTGACTGATGCTTCGAAGATACACAGTAAAAATCACAGCATGGCACAAAAATGACGACTTGTAGGGCTTGGAATAGATACAACCGAATAAAACTACTACTTATTTATTTTTTTCAGAAAAAATATCGAACACAGACCTCTCTCCATCCAGTTTTCGTTTGACGTTTAGTTTTTTTTTTGTTTTTGTTGCCATACTTGCCATGCCAATATGCCAATCATGCCATGCCACTCTTGCCATTAAACTAAAAAAAATATGCAATGAATAAATCATCGAAAAATAAATATTGAATTGGTTATTAGGTTAAAAATCATTAAAATCTACTGATCAGATCACTTCCAAAGCACCTAAGCCTTTCATTACACGACCTTTTACATAGGTATTAGTTTTAGTCTATTCTGATAGATGGCGGCAATGATAATAATGGTGGTACTTATACTCAAATCAAATGCATTATCTCGCCTCGCGGACTATAATTTCAGATTTTTAGGTGTACCTACGTAGATTATTTTGAAAAGACTTTTAATAATCTTTGTACAGTAGCGCGTGCTCTTCGTGCTTCATGGACCATAATAAGGTACCTGTTATATATATAACTTAGTATATCTCAACCATTGTATGAGGGTAGACCTTGTCACTTATAAGGTTGGGATACTTGTCAAATAAACCAGTGTGAATTATACCGTCTTTACGTTAACACCTCTGTAGGCTTCATATACAACATTGGCGCGAGTTACCCACAATAAAAAAAAAAATGTTCGGTTCATGTTCATCTTTGGGAGCAATTTCCAATTTTGATCATCACACTCAAGACTGGAAGCTTTACAAAGGACGGCTTCAGCAATGGTTCATCGCTAACAGCATCGGCGAGGATAATGATAAAGCTGGAGTAAAGAGAAAAGCGGTATTGTTGAGCTCACTCACAGAGAACACGTTCCAACTAGCGTGCAATCTCGCTTTGCCTGAAGATCTGGATGCGAAAAACTACAAGGATATTGTGAAAATCTTAGACGATCATTTCCTTCCGAAGCGTTGTGGTTTCGCGGAAAGGCACAAGTTTTATACAGCGGTGCAGCAACCCGGCGAAACACATTCACAGTGGGCTGCGAGGTTACGTGGCTTAGCTACCTACTGTGCCTTCAACAACTTAGAAGATTACCTTCTTGATAAGTTTGTCATGGGAATGTTACCAGGGCATGAACGAGATAAACTCTTCGCTAAAGACATCAAGGATTTGACGTTGAGTAAAGCTGTGGACCTAGCAGAGAGCGTACGAAGCGCGCGCGCTGGCGCTGCGGTGTCGCCATCGGGGGTCACCGACGTTAATCAGGACGCTGGTGCCGTGTTCAAGATTGATCAGCGAGTAAACACTAAAGGATCTCCTAAAAACAGTGAAAAGTGTTCGGTTTGTGGTTATCGGAATCACAAATCATCTCAGTGTCGTTTTTCTAATTATACGTGCAAATTATGTAACCAAAAAGGCCATCTGCGTAAAATGTGTTCAAGTAAAAAAGTGAATTACGCTGAGCAAGGTAATGCTGATGACGAGGGAGATGACGGTGAGTTACTCTTGAATATTCACTGTTTAAATGAAGTGCCTTTGACTGAAACGGTAAATTTAGCTGGTCGAAATATTAAATGTGAAATAGACAGTGGTTCTCCTGTTTCAGTAATTTCTGAAAGCTTATATAAAAGTATGTTTGCAGAATGTCCGTTGTCATCACCCACAAAGAATTTGTTGACTTATACTAGTACTAAAATGGTAGTAATAGGGTGTATGACATTGAGCATCACGTACTTGGGGCGTTCGTTAAAGCTGCCTTTTTACGTGATTCGAAATGGTGGTCCTCCTCTCTTAGGTCGTGATTTTATGCGTGCATTTGAATTACGACTCGTGTCCTCTATCGATCACTGTAATAATATCACTGATACTGATAATATTTTGCAAGACTTGATGAAGGCTTATCCAAAAGTATTTTCAGATGAATTAGGTTGCTTTAATAAATTTGAAATAAATTTACCCCTTAAATCAGACGCTAAACCTGTTTTTTTCAAGTCTCGCCCAGTTCCATTTGCCTTAAGAAACAAAGTTAACGTTGAGTTAGACCGATTAGTAAGTTTAGGTATATTAAAACCGGTTACTTATTCAGAGTATGCGTCACCGATTGTGCCTGTGCTAAAGAAAGATGGCTGTGTTCGCATTTGCGCTGATTATTCGGTCACAATAAATAAACAGTTACGTGTGGAAAAATATCCTCTTCCCACTGCACAGGAACTGTTTACGAAACTGCACGGCGGGAAAGAGTTTAGTAAGTTGGACTTGTCAATGGCTTACAACCAGCTAAAAATTCAAGAAGGTTCACAGAACATAACTTGTATAAACACGCCACGGGGCTTGTTTAATTATACCAGATTAATTTTCGGATTGGCTAGTGCTCCATCAATCTTTCAAAGAGTGATTGAATCGATTGTAGGTAGTATGGAGGGGGTTTTAGTCTTTCAGGACGACGTTTGCATTACTGGCCAAAGTAGAAGTGAGCATTTGAATCGACTGAAAGAAGTTTTAAAGCGCTTGCAAGAAGCTGGTTTGACATTGAGGAAGGATAAGTGCGTTTTCTTTCAAAGTGAAATATCTTATTTAGGGTACATTATTGACAAAAATGGTATTAGGAAAAATCCATTAAAAGTAGATGCAATTTTAAAAGCAGATGAACCGAAGAATGTAAATGAATTGAAATCTTTTTTAGGATTAATAAATTACTACAGGAACTTCACTCCTAACGCTTCTTCTATTTTGAGTCCGTTGCATGAATTACTTAAAAAAGGTGTAACATGGCACTGGGGTTGTGAACAGAGCGTTGCCTTTAGTAAAGTTAAAGAGATTTTATCATCCGATACGGTTTTAGCTCACTTTGATAATAATGCTAAAATAATTCTAACGGTCGACGCTTCCCCGGTCGGTTTAGGTGCCATTTTATCACAAATAGGTAGCAGTGGTATAGAACAACCTGTCTCGTATGCGTCCCGCTCATTATCTGTAGCAGAAAAAAAATATTCGCAAATACAGAAAGAAGCTACAGCTATTATATTCGGTGTAAGAAAATACCACCAATATCTTTATGGCAGGTCAGAACCTTTCATTTTGCGCACGGATCATAAGCCTTTGACGATAATTTTTGGCAAAAATCGTGGAATCCCTGAAGTTTCGGCAAACCGTTTGCAGAGGTATGCAATATTTTTAAGTGCATATAATTACGAAATAGAGTTCATTTCCAGCGAGGCAAACACAGCTGATTTCTTATCGCGCGCACTCCCAGACAATAGCCGGCTCGCCAACAGCGCCAGCTCGTCTGACAGCGATTTAGCAACGTATGTACATTTTGCTATAGATGGTTGCTTGCCAGTTACTGAACAAGATTTACGAACTGAGACTGCAAAAGATTCGCTTCTCAAGATTGTTAGTAATTACGTTCAAAATGGTTGGCCCCGTAAAGTAACAGATGACTTGTTAAAACCATTTTTTTTGTGTAGATTGCAGATTTCATTAGAAAATGGAATTTTATTGAGAGGTCATAAAGTTATTATACCTGAAAAATTACGCAAAAAAATACTCGATGAGTTGCATAGCTCACATTTTGGAATAGTGAAAATGAAGTCTGAGGCTAGGGCTCGTTTATGGTTTCCGGGTATAGATGCAGCCTTAGAAAAATTAGTTGGAGCTTGTCACATTTGTGCTCAGTTGCGGCCGTCTCCGCCCCGCGCACCGCTCGCGCCCTGGCCACACCCTCCGCATGCATTCCATAGAATTCATTTAGATTTTTTAGGTCCCATGTGCAATAAAATGTTTTTAGTAGTAGTGGATGCGTATTCAAAGTGGGTCGAGTGTTTCGCGATGAATAATAATATTACGACTAAGGCAGTTTTGACGAAGCTTAGTGAGTTCATGTCAAGATTTGGAATACCAAAAATAATAGTGACTGATAACGGAACTTCGTTTACTTCTGAGGGATTTGCAAGCTTTTGTAAGTTGAATGATATATCACATATTTTCTCGCCCGTATATCATGCTATGAGTAATGGGCAAGCGGAATCATTTGTAAAAATTATTAAAAAAGGTATTAATACGATTTTGATTTCGGGTAGTAAAGATGATTTTCAAAACCGTTTATCGAAGTACCTTTTTGATTACCGTAACTCGGTCAACAGTACTACTGAGACCTCTCCAGCTGAATTAGTTTTTGGCAGAAAGCTTCGCTCACGTTTAGATATATTTTCTAAAAAGGTCATTGATCCTTCCTCGTCATCGGATTTACCAGCTGTAATCGATCGTAAACAGTGCTCACAGGTTAGAAGCTACGGCGGTAAAGTAAGAAATGATTTTGTGATTGGAGACACTGTTTGGTATAAACAATTTGTAAACAAAAGCAAATTTAAATGGTCTAAAGGAACTATTATTAAGAAATTGGGAAAAGTTATGTATAGAATTAAGTTACCTGATAGCAAATATGTTATAAGGCATAGAAATCAACTCCATGCTTATAAAGGCGATGTTTCAAGCAAAGATACAAATGATGTGTGG
The DNA here is from genome assembly GCA_951394285.1 of Epirrhoe tristata. Lineage (NCBI taxonomy): Eukaryota > Metazoa > Arthropoda > Insecta > Lepidoptera > Geometridae > Epirrhoe > Epirrhoe tristata. The sequence goes on from OX596149.1 coordinate 9,964,878, forward strand.
GATGTCACATTGCCTCAAGAAGAAGTGGAAGAAGAAAGAAGCAGCGACGCTTTGAGCGATGTAGCTCAGTCGCCAGCAGTGGCACAGGAACAGACACCTTGTTTTTCCTCAGACTCCCATGCTAATGTCACTTTAGAACATACTGATATGGGTTCTGACATCACAGCAATAGAAAATCCTAATATGGAGTCACCACGTCCAACAGAAGTAACTACCTCGAGTCCAGGAACTCCTGTTACGTTTTCCAATAATTCTACCAGTAGCAGCCCTGAGTTCAGTACACCACGGCCACCAAATACTGATGATGATGATGACTCCCACACTCCAACTCCAGGTCGTTTCCGTAGGAATAGACCAGTCATAGATTATAGAAAGTTCTTCTAATTGTTTTATTTTATGTTGTGTTAACTATTTATTTATAGAAGGGGGGAAAAGTGTTATATATATAACTTAGTATATCTCAACCATTGTATGAGGGTAGACCTTGTCACTTATAAGGTTGGGATACTTGTCAAATAAACCAGTGTGAATTATACCGTCTTTACGTTAACACCTCTGTAGGCTTCATATACAACAGTACCTAGGTCCACAAGGATAACTCCACTTCGCTCAATAGATAAATGTAGAGATTTTGGTAAAGTAAGAGGCCTAAGAGGCTTAGAGGTACCCACCTAAGTATTTAGGTAGGTACCTACTCTATTATTATCAAATAACTAGTTATAATAATTTTATGGTAAAATTTATTATTCTACCGTCATACTTTGCAAACTTGCATAGTCTAAGCAATAATTTTCGCTAGTACCGGCATTGTGGCAAGGCTCTGTGAGTGTGTGTGGTCCTAGTACCTATGTAACTGACGAAGTTTGATGCTAGTTGAAGTTGTTTGTGGCCTGGGATATTGTTTGTATTTGAGTAAGAATAGGCCTGCAGTGCAGCACCTAAGTCATCCTCTAGGGGGCAACAGAATAAAAATAACCACGGCTGGATGACGATGGTTTTCTCACGATGTTGTCCTTCACTGATTGAAGCTCGTGTCGAGGCGCACACGAAGAATCCATGCCATGAGAAACTTAAAATGATGTGGGAAGGTTTTTTTAAGTAATTAATCTTACAGAAAACTTTTAAAAAAATGTTTGCTTGTATGAATTTAATTAATGGTGATTTGAAGTTTGTTATACTTGTTTGTTAGTGTGAACGAGGGGTAGTAAAAGATAGTAAAGGTTAAACTAAACATGTGAGCAATGAAGTCAGGAACACAATCTCTAAGCACGCGGCTAGGCTATTAATTTCTAGCCTTCAATGTGACCTAGATCATGCATGGAACTGGTTCTGACAAAAACCAGAATGTAAAATCTATCTGCTGGACTTGCCACGCATTGATGTAGGTATAATGACAATTACCTAGGTACTTCTGTCATGAAAGTACACTCATAGAAAAAAGTCTAAATAGGTAGCTTTGACATTTAGGTATAAAGCATCCAACACTAAAATATGACGAAAAATCACACTTTGCTTTGGGTTACATCGTCATTACGTAAGGTATGCTTAATTACTTACAAGTCGCACACAACGTAAGGTCGTAGAAAGTGAATCGGCTCGTGTGAACCGTCAAAAAACTCCGCCATCTTGACAGTCTTTGGCGCGCAGCCTGCGCGAGGTAACGTTCCCGCCGAAACGTAAATTTGAATTTAGAACGAGCTGTCATTCTCATTTTTTTTGCGTGCATGTTTTCGACCAGTGTCCGAATAAGTTATTTTGTGTCGGATTTACTTGTGTTTTGTGAATTATGTGATAAGAAACTATTGTGATTGAATTAATATTAATAGACTCATATTGATTCGTACAACAATTGCATTAAAATGGGAGACATAGCTCGGACGGGAGCAGAATCATATTTCAAAATGGTGAGTTAACGTAACGAATTTTTTTTTTAATAAAAATAAAAATTTTATTTGCTGCACGAAATTCATTACTAATAGTAAAATATTTTTTTAGTTTATGAAACAAGTTATTACGAATGTATTACCATAATATACGCATCTAATTGCGTGTATCCGTGTTTGGTGTAAGGAACCGGATTATTGAGTAACCAACCAGGTCGCCATTTATCGAAATTATCGATTAATCGAAGCGCAATTCAACGGATTTTCACTCGATTTGTCGAGGATTTCTCTATTTCGTTATGCATAAGATGGACTTTGTCATGATGATGTGCCAGGAATTTTATGAAAGTAGCCGTGGTAGGTGATCTATAGAAGACGTAAACTACTAAGACTCGTTTTAAAACACTGTATTTAATATTTTGACGGTTTGCGTATGGGTTTTATGATAGGGACATTTAACTTAGGTATTTTTTTATAATTCAGAATACAATTGATATAAAAAACATCGTTAAGAAATTACTAAAAATTATACCTTTTCCAAAATGTCTTAATTCCATAATAAATAAATAATGATTTTTCACACAGCATCATCTAGCCCCAAAGTAAGCAGAGCTTGTGTTATGGGTACTAGAATTACTGATAAACTACTTATATACTTACTTTTTGTTTGTAAATACATACATATTATAAGTACATAGAAACACCCAGACCCGAGACAAATATCTGTAGGTCATACAAACATTTGTCCCGCGGCGGGGATTGAACCCGCAACCTTCTGCGTCGCAGGCGGACCTTCACCCACTGCGCCAGAGAGGTTCGTCAATGGTCATAATGGCCAAAGACAGTACCCAGTCCTTTTAAAAATACATTCATCTACCTGATAATTATGTAATTATTGGTATGTCTGTGACAACTCGAACCTTACCTACATAATAATTACTTAAATCCAGTCCAGACAACATTCCATAATGGAGTTCACCTTTTAAATTCAAAAGAATACTTGAAGTTCTACTCACATTCACTATTATATGCCAGAAACAGGCAGTTAAATTAATAATTACCTAAGTATCTTCATTAAAATTCTATGTGAGCCTAAGTCCCTACCTACCTTTATTTTTATTTTTATGTTTTGAGTAGCGTTTCAATTTTATCAACCGACTTCAAAAAAGGAGGAGGTTTGTTTTTTTTTTGTATCTTGTTACACGATTGTTCCGCCATTTGTTGACCGATTTGCAAAATTCTTTTAATGTTTGAAAGGGTATACTCCAGAGGTGGTCCCATATAAATTTTATTCCTGAGGTATTGATAGTTTCCCCATAAAACTCTAAACACCTTCCCTCCTAGCCATGTCACAAATAGAAATCGAATCGACAGCTTGACGCCCTGAGTCACACCGCGTTTCGAGTCAAACATTGAAGTCGGTTTTCTTTTTAGTATAAAAACGTAATTATTTGGATGATATTTGAAATATTTATTATTTAACCGTAAATTTTACCTAATATCCAAACATAGGTACACTTCGCCCAACGGATCTAGGCATTCGTGAAGTTAGACGTTTGTCTGCGCAGTACACAATTTTGTATGAAAGAGCGTTCACTGCGCAGACAAACGGCTAACTTCACGAATGCCTAGATCCGTTGGGCGAACTGTAAGTATTTACCTACCACTCATATTATGCTTTCAGGTTTCTCCCATTTTCGTTACGGGAAAAAGAATAAATGACTTAAAAAATCTTTATTTTTCAATGAAGTCTAAGAAGGTACTTATCCCATATTAAACAGGCAAGTTTAATAAGCACAACGGATCTTTAGCTCTCTGAAGTTAGGTGCAATAGACGATTGCGCAGGTTTGGTAGAGTAAGCGAGATAGCACGATTTCAGGCGTCATCAAAATTCTGCGCAGCTACTTCAGAGAGCTAAAGAACGATTGTGCGTATACCCTTTTACCTATCAAAAAAGGTAAAATATGTAACAATTAGGTACCTATACATATTATAATGTACTGGAAAGTAAATGTAGAGATGACTTCGTTCCGGTCTAGTTAGCATTTATGCAGACAACGTGTAATTTGGACGAGCTTATTGTAATTTCAATTGGTTTCTGTAATGTAATTTGTAGCCATAATAAAGTAGCTACCATCAAATAATAGAGTACAAACAGATTTGGACATTTTCGTATGGGATAAATAAATAAATAAATAATCCATCCATATCCATACTAATATTATAAATGTGAAAGTAACTCTGTCTGTCTGTCTGTTTGTTACGCTTTCACGCCCAAACCGCTGAACAGATTAAGCTGAAATTTGGCATAGTTAAAGGTTGTATCCCAGGGAAGGACATAGGCTACTTTTTATCCCGAAAAAATGAAAAAAAAAACGAGGGACCGCGGGTCACACCGCGGGAGCGCAGCTAGTAATAAATAATGCTGGATTTCACACAGCGTCATCTAGCCCCAAACTAAGCACAGCTTGAACTATGAGAACAAAGTAATTGATATAGGTACTACTTATACAGGGTGTAAAAAGACTGCTACCGAAAACTGAGGGGTTTCAATCAGACCATGATTCTGAACATATCCAGCGAAAAAACACGCAAAAAAATTTTTGACTTAGCTATGCCATTTTATTTTATTTTCTAGTTATTTACTACTAGTACAACATAATAAGGCCATACCTACCTAATAATTGCATTTATAAAAGAAAAAAACGGTTAAAACTCAAAATCCAGCAATCTACGTATAAAAACGCGCCCAGTACATACGCAAACAGTAATCTTCAAACGCTGTTTTCACCGGATATAATGATTTTTTCGGAAAATCCTTTTGTATTTGGTTGTGTGTTGGGATGCTATACCTACCCCTTTCGGCTTCGGTAGACGTCTTTTTACACCCTGTATACTTTTTGTTTGTAATAAATATTTGCAGATCATACAAACAGTTATACCGCGGCGGGGATCGAACCCGCAACCTTCTGCGTCGTAGGCGGGCCTTCGCCCACTGCGCCACAGAGGTCGTCAAATACTAAGATAATTTTTGATTTATTGCTTGCTTAGTTAGAAAGAAACTATGATGAGTGATTTTAGAAGTTCTTAAAAACGACAAACCGGTCAAATCCAAGTCGGACTTGCAAACTACAGATAGGGATTTAAAGCCTTTGATTTATAATATTATTTTAACTTTTTAAGTACTTACCTACCTATTATGTAGGTATGATTTTAATTAATGACCAAATAATACGTAAAATAAAAACCGATATAGGTAGGTACAGTCTACCAACATTATTATTCTTCGTCAGCGCTCCATAGAAGGTACATTGTCCTTGAGCACCTGCGCACATTCCCCGTCGCGAGAATTCCGGCTCTTCACAATAATATCGCATGAGTAGGTAGGTATAGTCGGGAACAACTTTTGTCTTTCTTTCAAGTTCTTGGGACTATGAAGTCCTTGACCTTTGATAATAGGTTTGACAGTTTAAAGCGACCGCACTTATGGAGTCATGTGGCAAAGTGCACTTTCGAATGTTTTACTTAATACTGTACCTACAAGCTACCAAGTCTCTCTTTTTTGTTATATTATGGTTCGAGGATCTGTAGGCAATAATACCTACTAAAAGAGTTTTTAATAATTATCTTACCTAAAACAGGGCATTTTTTAATAAAAAAACCAATCACTTATCTATAGGTATATTTATTTATAAATCAAAATGATGAATAACCATTTTGATCCTTAGTTTTCTCTAACAGAATACAAGAAACTTCAATACAAACAACTAGTTTGGGCACTAACAGTGAAAGGGCTATTTTCACTTACCACCTGGGGCGACTGCCCTGTGAAGTCATATCACTAAGAAATTAAATCTTTTAACAATTTTCTACGCGACTATACATTACCCGTACATCGAATGGACTGCATTTTTTTTCTTATTGTATTGTAAATAGGAATTGTTTGTAAGTATCGATATTTTATAAATAGTTTTTCCTTCAACTTACCTGTTTGTGTTTATTTATTTCACACAATAATAGATGTAGGTATTCTTATGTCAAATTTTTGGTAACGTACCTTTATGTGGTAACGTAAACCATAATAATGAGGCTACAAATTGGTGACGCTTCTCTACCTACACGTCAATTTGGTGATAAAGGACTTCTTTCGCCATTTTTGAAGGAGGCTCTGCTATTTTATTTAGTTTTCTCGTGTTTTACTAGGTTTTACTATGTAATTTCGTTGGCATTTTACTAATGAAGCCTTGGATACGTAACAGGAGATTTGGCAAATGGAATGGGGGAGTATTCAAGAAGATTTCTCATTTGACGAATGATTTCCGTTTGAGTTTTGAAATGACAAGCCACCATGTTTTTTCAAAATCAAATTGACGTGACATGAATACATATTTGAAGTGGTGTGAAACAGTTGCCATTATTACAAAGAAGAAGAAGAAACCAAGAAGAAGAAGAAGACTAAGCTAAGATGTTACTGATTGGGCGGTATAGTCGCTCAGCGACAAAGCCCTTTTATTTTTTTTTGTTCATGTAAATAAAAAAAAACAAGAATAAAAGTGAAAATACAGAAAAACTGTAAAATTATATAAGGGTTCTTCATCTCAAAGTACTGAAAGTGAGAGCTAAAACATGTTTTTACCGATGACCCGCACGCAGCCACGACTTAAAGTTCATTGCTTCTTCAATTTGTTCTTCAACGTTATGTACCTATTAAAATAAAACCTTGAATACAAGTAACTGTGAAACTGGAAGTTCTTAAACATTTTTACGGAGTTTTTTCAAAACCCATCAATGACCTCGATGACCTCAAGGACTTTATATTTATGAGAACTTCAGAAGTGGAACCGGTGGCCACAACGGAGTTTTTTGATGTCATAAGGACCTCACTGTCGGAATGATGATGATGATCGATATTGCTCGTTTACACGTGCTCTAAACGGTGAAGGAAAACATCGTGAGGAAACCAGTTAGTGTTCTTATAGGCGGCGATGGGCTTGCAACCTGTCACGTATGGAATACTAACTTCTGCAAGATGTGGGCATGTATCAAATATGTGTTTGGACATGCCTCTGATTACCCCCCTTAGACATCTTCAAAGGATCTGGATTAAGTAAGATCTGAGAGAATGTCGACCGCACCTTGGGGATACAGTCGTGAACCTGTTTACGTTTTACCAAAGGCAAAATATACTAGCTGAAACTGAAATTACATTTATATGTATTTAGGTACATATAAGATTTCAGTTTCAACTTTAAAACTTTTTTGAATTTAGAAAAAGTAATGTGAACAAAATCCAAATCATGTTATTAATTAGGTATCCACCTATTTTAAAATCTAGTTACTAATCAACGCTTCGGTATTTTTCTATTAGCTATGAGAGCAAAAACATTAAGTACCTATTTACAGAAAATAGTTCACAAAGCGTCTGCGCATGCGTCTAAATAGCTTACAGTACAAAAGATTTAAACGCGCTCGCCTTGATTGTTATTTATTTATTTATTTATATGAAAAAAAAAAGAAAAGGGCTGTCGCTGAGCGACTATACCGCCCAATCAGTAACATCTTGTCTCAGTCTTCTTCTTCTTCTCTCTCACTTCACTTCTTGGTTTCTTCTGGTTTCACTTCATTCCCCGGCTTCTTCAAAACTAGTTCCAATGGTTTTGTTTTAAAACAAGGAAAATACTTATAAATATTGTCCCTTTGTCGTTGCAAAGAAAAAAAAAATGTATTATACAGGGTGTAAGAAGACTGCTACCGAAAACTGAGGGGTTTCAATCAGACCATGATTCTAAACATATTTAGCGAAAAAAAAACGCAAAAAAAATTTTTTGACTTAGCTACGTCATTTTATTTTATTTTCTAGTTATTTACTACTAGTACAACATAATAAGACCATACCTACCGAATAATTGCATTTATAAAAGAAAAAAACTATGAAAACTAAAATCCAGCAATCTACGTATAAAAACGCGCCCAGTACACACGCAAACACTAATCTTCAAACGCTGTTTTCTCCGGATATAATGTTTTTTTTCGGAAAATCCTTTTGGATTTGGTTGTGTGTTGGGATGCTGTACCTACCCCTTTCGGCTTCGGTAGACGTCTTTTTACACCCTGTATAAATTATTAATATGTAAGCAGGTACTTAAATGTTTTTGCTAGTATAATAGACTATGATAGATCTATGGTTTTTAGCTTAAGTTTGATAAGTTTTTTAAACTATAGGTACCTACCTATAGAAGTAACTATTTTACTCTACTTTCTTTGGTAGGTACCTAAATAAAATTTCGTAAGTATTAGAAAAATTTAAGCTATATTATAGGCAAATGATACTGTTTCAGATTTTTTAAATAACTAGCTGGTACCCGCGACTTCGTCAGCGAAATAACATACATATTAGCAACGCCATCTATTGCATTTAACTGGAACTACCAACTCCCCATACAAACTTTCAACCCTTATTTCACGCCCTCCATGATTAATATATAGATTTTTTTCTGTCATAAGAACCTTCTCCTGATAATAACAAACACAATAAAAAAAATATTAATGAAATCGGTCTAGCCGTTCACGCGTGATGCCGTGACAACGCGAAACGGGTTTCATTTTTATATATATAGATTGATAAAGATTTTTATAATATTACTAGCTGACCCGCGGCAAACGTTGTTTTTCCATTATATCGCTATTAAAAAATAAGGGTGAAAATTGAGGATTGTATGTATTTTTGTATGTTGTATCATAAAAAAATAGAAATTAAAAATTTTGTCTAAAAAATAAAAAAATAAATTTAAGGGTGGACTACCCCTAACATTTAGGGGGATGAAAAATAGATGTTGGCCGATTCTCATAGATACCGGATAAGCACAAAAAATTTCATCAAAATCGGTTTAGCCGTTTCGGAGGAGTATGGCAACGAAAACTATGACACGAGAATTTTATATATTAGATGTACATAATTCAATTATTAGTTAAGTCGATAATGTAGAGCTCGACATCAATCTTTTAATTTTTTATTATTTTTTTATTTACTATTGCTTGAATTTAAATTGTGACATGATTAATTTGAAGATTTATTTATGTAAGACAAAGGATTTGTATACCGTGTTAATGCGGTGGAGAATGTGACACTTACTTAAATCTAAAATCGTTATGTAACCATTCTTCTGACAAATAAATTCATTTCATTTCATAAATTTTTAACTCCTGTCGTTTTAAGATGTTTTTTACCCACAATCAACTGCTTTAGGACACATCCGCCAGATTCCACATTCGTCAGATTTTTTTTACCTCTGACGAAACGATGATTCCTCGTTCGTCAGATTCCATTATTCTACATTTCTGGCTAACCTAACCAAATGGGTCGTTGGTTAGGTTATGTTAGGATAGTGAAAAAACCATGCGCAAGGCGAGCGAGCGAAGCGAGTGTGCGGCGGCAGCGGCCGCCGAAGCGCCAGAAATAAATAAATCTGACGAAAGGGTCATTAGAAGTTATCCACATCCGTCATTCATGACGAAACTGAACTGAAATTATACAAAAAACTACTTCTGACGAAAGTGGAATCTGACGGATGTGTTCTAAATCAATCAACTTGCAATCCAAACATTAAGAATACCTCTATAAAAATATATATATAAAATATATATAAATCTGCAATGTAGATTTTAGTTCGTTTCTCAAGTGAATACTTTCGATACTTACATGAATGCATCTGAGATGCATGCAATGCAAAATCACGAGAAAATTTGCATCGTGTCAACCAGCTATAAAGTTTACAAAGGATGCACGTAATATACGCCATTAAACAGTATATTTATGCTACAAAAAGACAAGAATGAAAATAACAAAGAGTTCAACGCTCTTGAATGACTCAATGGCGGCTAACCGCCATTCTAAAATGTAAAAATAAAGTAGGTATGATATGTTGTTTTTGATACATTTTGCAAAGTTACATAAACCGGAAGTGTATCTTGAATTTGGATTTCCGTAAAACAACAGATTCTAAATTTGAAATGCATAAAAACTTTCCATGATAGGAACCATAATTGATAAAAAAGTCAACAGAGTAAATACGAACATACTTTTAGGCCGTTATTAAACGTGGAGTAAAGTTACGCCAGGTCTAAACTCCAAAAATTGTATGGTTACTCCTACGTAACACCCGGCGTAACTTAACTCCACGTTT